>CM020031.1:35715599-36968332 GCA_009769605.1 Bucorvus abyssinicus
ACAGAGGGAAGTGCAAGTTTTGCATTCTTTCTCCTCACTTTACCCAAAGGAATAGACTCTCAAGCCTAGCAGAAATAGCCACAGCATTAGGACGAGAAAGATCTGTGGGCCAGTATGTCCTGCTCATCTGTTCTGATGAAGGAAGCACATACTGTTTGGTTCTTCTGGTAGTATAGCTGTTGATGCTGTGTGGGACTGTCAACAAATAGGGGACCGGATGTTATTCCTGAAGG
Organism: Bucorvus abyssinicus; assembly: GCA_009769605.1. NCBI lineage: Eukaryota > Metazoa > Chordata > Aves > Bucerotiformes > Bucorvidae > Bucorvus > Bucorvus abyssinicus. The sequence goes on from CM020031.1 coordinate 35,715,833, forward strand.
AAATGTTAATACTCCCATAAGGAGAGCAGGTGCAAAGAACTTGAGAAACAGGTGCTACAAAAAATATAGCTAAATTTGGAAGAGATTTTTGGCTACCACCTACATGGCAAAGTATGCAGTATTGATTTCAAACTGTTTAGACATTCATCTTGTAGAAACAACACACAACAAAATAATTTGAGGGGAAGTCTGCAGCAGGATGGATACACAGTCACAAAAATATGGCAAAAATTTCCTAAGACGATACACTACTAGATGAACAATAAACCACCATATGCAGCATGTGACATTCTAAATGTTGCATTTTATGGCCAGCAAAAGATTTGCAAGAAAAATGCTGACATACTTAGAGTTTTGAAAAATTATCTTCTTGAGCAGCCAGTAGGATACAGAAAGATTCTTCTCAAGAGCATCATGAGTTCTGACATCCTTTAGAGAAGCATTAATTTATCCAATAATGTATATCACAGGTAAACTCTGCTCTGTTAACTGAAGCAGTAGATCCTAAAGCAATCAGATACACTTGATTTCAAAGAAAAATTGTCATAAAAGAACACGATGATAAAATGTTATGATTAAATTAACTTTGATTTGACCTACTTGAACACATGCACTATAACAGTCTTGTTCTACACTGCACAAAAAAGTAAAGCTTTTCCAGGTCTCGCTTTGGTAAAGAGAAGTGAAAGAGAACGTTTCTTTCTTTCTGGCTCTTGTGCTTCATCCACCTTCTATCTCAATCCCTAAATGGTAGAGATGAATATGGCATAAATCAGGCACACCAATCAGCCAAACAAAGGTTACACAACATGTCATGTGCACAAAATTGATGTCATTCCTTGAAGAGCTTAGCCAGAAAGTACAAATGAGAAGTTTTGAGACTTTTCCCCGTAAGTCTTCACCAAACTCTACTGAGGATATACAAATGATGTTCTTAAAGGTTTCCAATTCGAACAATTCTGCCCGGACGTTCCTCAGATCTGTACATTCGTCTGTCTTATTTCAGGACTGTTCTTTCTGTCTTTCAAAAGGATTTCAATGGAGATGGTACAGAAGATGACTGAGCATTTGCACAGATACTTTTTTACCTTTCATTCATTATTTTTCTCTTCAATTTAAGTTAAAATATAAAATTCGCTTGGAACAGAGGATAAATGTAGAAATTTTAATTTTGTACTGTCGACATTGGCAAAGCTATGGGCAACTGTAATGAAAAGAACTATGCAATCATATAGCTAACTTTGAATACTATTCCTGATTCCACCTAATATACATCAATTTCAGTATTATTTACTCTGATTCCATTACGGGGAACAGGTAAGAATTAAGGCTTTTACACTTATGAAACGTTACAATCTGTTCTCAAATATTAATTATTAATGCAATTAATTTAAAACCTAACCGAAGCAAAGTCAATTCCAATGGTCAGGTTGACCCAGTATGCTTACTTTTACTTCGATAGCAACGTTTTTGAAAATGCAGACTTGGGGGATGGAAAGAATGAAGAATGAAAAAAGACCACAAGGCCTGGCACTGTGAATTCTTCCTTTCCCTCCTCTGGCTCATCTAAGGACTTTTTCCTTGTTCTTAGGAGTGCATTCCCCAGGAATGAGAGAAGATCATTCCCTATTTTGCTTACTAAAGTGCAGAGGGAAGAACCAAGCCAAGGTCTGTTCCCCTTCTTCTCTGACTTACAAAGCAAGCCTTAATTCTCGGGAGAGTCACCTGCTCCCAAAGGCATGCAGCAGTACCGTAAATATTTCAAATACAGCCTGTGTGCTGGGAAGCTCTGGTAGGCATTGGGGTGTCACTGGAACAAGGTGCCTCCCCCAGGAAGTCATGAGGTTATGTAAATGCCTAGCTGGGCTTACGGGGATCACCGAGCTTTCTCCGTTGCTTATTAAAACTCAGGTAGCTTCTTACTCCTTTTAAATCTACATTCGTGGTTTCTTATTAACTGTTCCTTTAGCATATTATCAAAGTCTGATGATACAAAGTCCAGCGTGTGCATTCCTTTACTTTTAGTCCAGTTTCCCCCGGAATGCAGCTTGCAACTACAGCATTTGTTGGCTTTTTGTCACCTATCTGCCAGCCCCTAGTAAATCTGTTAGCTACTTTTACCCAAATTCAACAGAGAGCTACAAGATTCATCTGTATTAATTGTCTACAAATACCATGAAATTAAGTGGCCTGGGAGGTGAGGAGGGTGCAGACATTGCTCTCGTGGCAGGAAAGGTCACAGTGTGAGTGCAACCATAGTTGGGCATAAGAGAATCCACATGGAAATTCACCCTCAGATAAAAATCATAGAAAGTTAGGCTTCAATAATTCCACTGCTCATGGAACTACTTGGTTTAGGTAATATATCTACACTGGAAATTCAGATGGTAATAATACCTTTGCTAATTTATAGAGAATTAACACTTTTCTACACTAATATATATAAACAGCAAGACATATTGATTGCCTGATCCAGCTCCCGTCAACATCAAAGGAATCTTTCCACCAAGTTAAGTGGGAGTTGGACTAGGCCCATGCATAGTATTATCCACCATAAACATTTATAATAGCAACACTAAAATGTAATTTATTCTGTAAAAAAACTCAAAAGCAGAAACAAAAGAAACATTTTAATCCATTTCTAAATGCCGTGGTAGCTTTCATATATACAAACAGCAGCATAAAAGGAAAACATCAATTCATATTCCTAAAGGCATAAATGAGTGTACCATAAGTGCAAGTAATGTTCACTTCCTTCACTATTCCTACAATTTTATTATATTTTGGAAATGAAACTTTCCATTATGCTAGTTCTTGTTCACTCACTCTGCTTACAGAGGTGGTTTTCACTGAAGTACAAGATGGCCAACGTTATTCTGCTGGATGGAAAATGAATGTATATGAGGTATGGAATTCCATGACTCCTTTTTTAAAACATCTATATAAATTAACATGAAAATTTTCAGAAGACTTGGCTTTCATGGATTCGTGGAAGTCCTTCAGACGCTTTGGTAAATGCCTCCATTGAGGAACTATTTCATATCCTCCAGTAGCCTGCTATTCCACCCGCGAGAGCATTCATATGCTTTTGAACCTACGTTAAAGCTTAGCTAAGAAACCATTAACTGTCCAGATTAGTCCCGTACAGGAAAAGCCTGCACAGGGAAATGGAAATTCCATGGCAAGCTCCTAGCAGAGTTTCCGCTGCATTGTCCTTGAAGGGAGAAAAGAGGGGTTGTGTTCCCACCGAATGAGTAGTGGGCTCAGTCCAAGGGGCTCTCACAGGATTCATCAGCGCCTAGCAGCAATCACACATAAAATTTCTCCGTCTTCAGATTGCACTTTGGATTCTCATCTCCCCAAAGAATTGTACTATCAAGTTTTCCCTCTCTAGCTGCTGCTGCCCCAGAAGCAAAATTCAGAAGGTCATTGAATTTACATAGTTAAATGTGCTCAGGGCAAAGCTAACTTCTGTTGGTAGGTCTAGGTCTCTGGTTTTGCCTCTCTTCACAGCAAATCCTCGGTCCTACGAAAGAGCATCCAACACAGGAGGAAAGTTCCTGAAGAGGAAACATTTTTTCCATCTATAGAATTAAAATTGGGGTTATGGCTTTTTGCTCCTATAAAGTGTTTGCACTGCTTAAGCCTACATTAAGCTGCTGATCATTGTATCAGGACGTATGTGTGCTCACCAAATACTTTTTAAATGGAAAAAAGAAAGAGGTTTAAGCATAAGCTATAGTTACAGAAATAGTTTCCAGCCCAGGAATGTGCCCTGACTGGATCTGGAATGAGTAGCAGGGCAAGTGTGCAAGTTCGCTGTCCTCCCCCGTACTCCTGCTCTTCTTGCCTTCATGAAGAGAAAGCACACGCACAGGGCAGACCATCGCACCCTCCATCAAGTCCCCTGAACTGGGTGAGCATGGGTGCCTGGTAGCACCCATGTAAACCTTGACAGAGCCTAACTGACTTAAAAGACTAGGTCCTGATTTCAAATCAGTACAAGCATACAGAATTGAACACAGAGGGCATTAATCACCTATTTGAAAATCTAAACCGCATCTTGTTGAAATCACATGGGATGTAGGGTCTTTAAAAGGATTTCTGAACACAGAACGGAAGCACCTTAAGTAGACAGAGCACTTTGTAATACAATTTTCGGGTCTAATTTCTCTGCTAGCGTACCTTTTTCATGCTCTTATCGAATTACTTTATGATTCACCCGCCTGTGATACAGCCTGCAAACTCTCAGGAGACAGAAATCTTAAGATCCAAATCTGTTTCCATTAATGACAATATGAATTTTGGTGTTAATTAAATGGTACCAAGAACAAGGTATCAGGTCGACGAAATGGTGACTCCACAGTAAAACAGCAGACCCCAACAGACAGTCGCAATTCTGTTTCTTCTGCAAAGACGGATCGTTGATAAGAGATCTTTTGTTTCTAAAAGTTGGAGAGAGTGTTGCGGATTTTGAACAAACACTTAGTCTGTTCCTGTTTAGTTGGTTTTGAATTAGTACTTACTTTCTGTAACAGATCTTTTTCTTCAGAAACTTAAATCGTAAACCAAAGGTTCGTAAACTGTCAGGCACTGACTGACACTTCTAGCTCGGATAATGTATTTCCTTTTTGACACTCCTTGTACTACAATTAGTAGTGTGACTCCTTGTTTCTTCCCTTTTTCTCCTATATAGGGCAATTGGCTGTATAAAGTGTTTTGGATGGTGATTTCTCTGGTAAAGCATCTCTTTGAAATCCTTTCAGGTTCACAAAATAAAGTACTTAACTTCATTATCCTTAAATTTAAGCATTAAAATGTTTTCTATGCACTGCTTTAAATTACTGTAGCAACCGTGTTTGGAGGAAGGAAAGAAAACACATTGTTCCATTTATTTCTTGAAATAAAAAGAAACCTGGGTTGTTGTTGGTTTGGTTTTTTTTTTTTTAATATTATCCAGACAAGCTCAGCTGGCTGAATGGCATGTATAAATGATATTTTTAAAAATGAATGCGAGGTATTTTGCTTAAAATGTGAATATTTGAGATATCTATTCTAAAAGAAACGCATCAACTGTGTTGATTTTGCCCGAAACCTAATTAGTTGGGAAGAAATACCTTGGGGGGCATGGGTTGAAAAGTTATGGCAGTGGTATTTTATTTAAAATATTTATAAGCAGACTCATATTTTACATTTCTTGCCTGGCAGTAATTTTGAGAAAGGTTGTTCCTGTAAGGAAATCACCATGTCCTGCAAAGAACGATAGAGGACAGCGTGCCACTCAGTGCTTGGGAAACAGGCAGTTTCATTACATTTTGGTTTATCCGAAACGTGTCAGAAAAAGAGAAGACTGCTGTAGAGGAGACCTGACCTGCCACAAGAGAGGACAGCAGAGAAACTGCATCAGATTATTACCAATTATCCGAAAGCATTAAATTAGTTAACCATGTCTATGAGTAATTTGCAACAGATTTATCTGCAGGCAATTTATCAGAAAAGATGATCAGCATAATCTTGGTGACAAGAAATAAAAATATTCAAATAGCCTTATTGTCTGTGTAATGGTTTTGACAGCTGAACCAAAAAAAACCCCACCCCAAGACAAAAAAATAAACAAACAGAAAAACAAATCAAACCCAAAACAAGCCCACAAAACCCCCTCGGAGTCTCTGCCTCCCAAGCAAGGTTGGTTGTGTAAAAGTGTCACCCTTCAAAGAAAAACTCTTTCAGATTGTGTTGAATAATTCATTTTCTGTTTTCTGACTGAATTTCGTAAACAGTTGGTTGACTTGTCAAGAATCCAGGTGATTATGTAGTGCACATTTGGATACATGTAAAGATGTTCAGCTTTCTCATCTGCATTTCTGGGAGTTTGAAAATTGTCTCATTATCCTTTAGATTTCCAGAGCCGACATTTGCTGATGTAGGTGAATGGTCACTGAGGCACAGTGTTATCATTGTTGTCATACCTCCCATATCTTACGAGAAAGTTATGGTTGCATTTGCTGCTGTTTGCTATTGTATAAAATGAAGAGACTTAAACTAAAAATGTCATCTGTAGAGCACATACACTTTTATTGCCAAGAATCTGGATAATTACACTATCTATTACAAAATGTGCTTCATACAAAAAGCAGTATTTGAGTTAATTCTTTTAATTAATACTGAATTTTAATGCATGTCATAAAATGTCTATTTTTCCCAGACAGAGTATGTTGGTCACTGATGTGATAGAGGTAAATTAATGTAAAAAGAGGATTTAGTCTATTAACTACCACTTCCACCAACTGGGAACACTCATTCTCCCTCTTTTTGTGTATTATGTATTTGGTGGCAGAGGATACTGAATACCAGAGTGCATCTTTAACCTCTGTTCTGAGCCAGTCTACTTTACTACTACCTCCTCTGTCTACTACGTCAATTTCTCTACTAAAGTTACACTTTTTCATTGAAAGCACAGTGAAACCCTTGTACTTTGCAAAGACTGCATTTAGGGTCTAGGTAGGTTTCCATCTCTAGATGGAAAGTGCAGCATCCAAAAAAAAAGTTCACTTAAATAAATGCTTTTTTCATTGTCTTCTGAGACTAACAAATCTTGTGATCTGTCAAAACTGTAAAGGAAATTAATTTCAAAGATATGAAGGTGTAGGAGGAACTCTGCTGCCCTACAGAATTTATGCCATGGCTGTTAGTTAAAGTGCCTGGGACATCAGTCGTAGCTGATGTGATACTACACAAAGACAGTGCTTCAAACAATTCCCAAAATGTTTGGGGGAACTTACATCTAACATAGCAGAGTAAACTCAAGCAAGAAGTGAGCTCTCTTAAATATCCAAACCAAAGAAATGATTTACAGAGGGTTTTGGTTTGTTTGGTTTTTTTTTTTCCCAGCTCAGTATCAATCCAGTTTCAATTTCATAGGACTGTGTGAACAGAGGTCGCTACAGCTCTATGAAACCTCTGGAAATTACGTGCTTTGCAACTTGCCCATCACAAACCTCTTCATAACAGTGCACATTGAGAAATAAAGAAAAAAAGAGGAGAAGATAAAAGGAGAAAAAGAAAAAGAATGTGAAGAAGAGGAAGAGAAGAGAAGAGAAGAGAAGAGAAGAGAAGAGAAGAGAAGAGAAGAGAAGAGAAGAGAAGAGAAGAGAAGAGAAGAGAAGAGAAGAGAAGAGAAGAGAAGAGAAGAGAAGAGAAGAGAAGAGAAGAGAAGAGAAGAGAAGAGAAGAGAAGAGAAGAGAAGAGAAGAGAAGAGAAGAGAAGAGAAGAGAAGAGAAGAGAAGAGAAGAGAAGAGAAGAGAAGAGAAGAGAAGAGAAGAGAAGAGAAGAGAAGAGGAGAGGAAGCAATTCAAGTCAGGATGCTAAAGAAGGTTGAAGAGGCTGCAGGTAGAACATTCATGCAGGTTAGAAGTGTCTCAGGGCTGCAAAGACAGCTTCCAGATAGCTCCTCTAAATGCCCACGTGTCCGTTGCTTTACATAGCATCCTGCTCTGCATCTTAGAGAGGTTTTGTGTGTATTCAGTAAAGCTCCCCTTAGGCCACAGGGTTGTTCCAGCTAATTGAAGAAGGATTTGTAGGTGTTTTCCCCAACAGGTCCCTGAAGTGTGAAGGTAGCTGTACGACCCAAACAGTACAAAATTACCGGGTACCAATTTCCTTGTCACAGCTTGCCCATATGATGCAACGATGACCAGCAACCCTCCTCTTCCCCGACGCCAATCCCTTCCTTCTAGAGCAGTGGCTCTAATTGTATTTAAAGCAATACAGAGTTAAAACTAACATGCAATTATGACAGAAAAGAGCCACTCTTGAAGTTTACCATTTGTTAGTGGCTCATCTAAATAATAACTTTTAAAAAATTATTTTAAGTTGAGATTATTTTTATTTGTATTTGCTGGTTTTTCAGTCTTTGTATTTGGGATATTTTCACAGTATAGTTTTTACCCTCAAATATCCTGAAAGAAGACCTACAAATACATGTAGATTTAGAAACAGCAGTTTGACGAACATTAATATTGGCCACCTCAATGTGATGTTTAAAGATACTGGTGATTTTGTTGGTCTAACAATAGTAATAATGAGAAAGGAAGTGTTCTGCACACAGTGTAGCTGTGCAAGAAGCAGAAAAATACATCTAAATGGAGTCCTAGGACTACTAAAGAACCCTTTCTCTGCCCCCTTTCCCCCAACATTATATTGGCAATTTCTGATTTCCTTTAGGTTTTACTCAGCAGTAAAGGTCATCAATGATCTGTCCCACCTGACAGAAATTGCCAGCACATGATGGATACTTTAGCTCTCATCTAAAACACGGGCCGTAAGAGACAGCAGTCATCTACACTGTCCCTAAATTGTCAGCAGACCTCATTTTATAACCCTCTTGCACCTTTTTATTGACTGAAATGAGTGAAAACCCTGAACTGTAAAACACAGGAGAGAAAGTGGTTCAGAAAACATGCACAGAAAAATAGTATTTTGGAATGAATTACAAGTTTTGCAAAAGACAGGGCACCTGATTGCTCTGATTTGAACTCCCATCAAAAATTTCAGATAATAGGCTTGCAATTTAATAAAATATTTCCAAATCAGATATGAAGTGCTTTGCAGTGAGGTCCCGCGAAGAGAAAAATCACCCCTGACTGCTCTGAATGGGCTTAAATACAATGCCTGAGAAGAATCTGAGATCAACACAATTCCCTAACGAATATTCTCCCCGGCAGCAGGTTTAAATATAGAGACACGCTTTGGCATTTAAAGGAATATAATTTAAGGGACAACTGTCAGGTTTAACCTTTTATACATGTTGTGACCATTAAATGGATAGGAAAAGAACAAATAAAAAAAATTAATCTCTAATAGCTTTTAACATCAGAAACAATATTAATAACTAATGTCTAGTTCACATCTGAGAACTGCAAATATCCTGATAATATTCTAAATGTTGACTCTCCCTGGGTAAGCAGTCTTGTGTCCTATTTATTCTAAATATGCTATCAATATTGTCATGGTTACAGTCCAGCTAAATTATTAATGTCTATGTTCAAAAATTCTGAGACCAGTTAGATTTGGAATGAAAGTAAGCAGTACAGCCTTGCACGTCGCTTCTGTGCCTACAAAAAGCCAAACTTATTACATCAAAGTTCAGAAGAAAGGAGAAATCAGAATTGCAGTTGATTAAAGCTACATGTATTTCACATAAGTAATTATTAGCTATAACTTTATGAATTTAATTAGAGCATTTCTATCAGCTTCAGTAGGTGTTCAGTCCTCTGGTTATGTGCATAAAGTTCTTGTAATGAAAACTTCAGTGAGTTTTAGGAGCAGGTCAAATGCAGATTTTTCTATTCAAAATATGTTCATCACATACTCGTAGTTAAACCAATACTTTTTTTGTCACTCTTAAGCTTTAAACCTCTCTTATTAAAAGCGGCATTTAAAGGGCAAAAAGACAAGGCATGGAATATAGACTAAGATGTCTGTTTGAATTATTCATGATGATCTGGAAAATTAATTGATACAGAGAGAATAAATGTCCAAGGATTATTCCTTTTGATAATTTTCACTTTACCTATTTTGTAAGGAAAAAAAATTATCTAAATTACTTTGAGTCCTCTTCCACACTAACACATTTTTATTGTATGTTTCTCTAATCAGCTGTACCAAACCCAGAGACACCAATGACAAGTCTGCCCTGGCTCATCCATTAATACAAAGAAAAACAAAACAACAACAAAAAGACTTTCCTAACACCCTAGAAACTCAGAGAGATGATTTTCTACATTAAAAAGAAAAATACCGGCTTGTGTAGCAGCGGTGGAGACAGAGGAAATCAAACAGCTGTCTGCCTTGCCTGGTTTATCAGAGGACCCTTCTATGGTGGGAGTGCTGAGGGCCGAGGAACAAAAGGTGCCCATTGCTACTACACAGTGCAACAGTGCACAGGTGGCAATACCACACTAACTGAGGCTCCCTGATGCGCATCCATAAGCTGATCCATCAACTGGAGAGTCAAGGAGTGACCAGCAAGATATGCTGACCCTTGAACAGTCCTGCTTGGCCAGTGTGAAAACCTAATGGGGAGTGGAGACTGACAGTAGACTATAGCGACCTGAGTGAAGTCGTGCTGCCACTGAGTGCTGCAGTGCTGGTTATGTTAGAACTTCAGTACGAACTGGAGTCCAAGGCAGCCAAGAGGTATGCCACAAATGGTATCGCTAACGCGTTTTTCTCTGTTCCTACAGCACCAGAGAGCAGGCCACAGTTTGCTTTCAGCTGGAGGGGTGTCCAGTACACCTGGAATCGATTGCTCCAGAGGTGGAAACACAGTCCCATGATTTGCCATGGACTGGTTCAGTCTGCACTAGAAAAGCGTGGAGCTGCTGAATACTTGCAACATATGGATGACATCGTTGTATGGGGTAATACAGCAGAAGAAGTTCTTGAGAAAGAGGAGAAAGTAATTCAGCTTCTTCTGAAAGATGGTTTTGCCATCAAAAGAGGCAAGGTCAAGGGACCTGCACAAGAAATCCAGTTTTCAGGTATTAAATGGCAAGATGGACATTGCCAGATCCAGATAGACACGATTAACAAAATAACAGCTATGTCTCACCAACTAATAAAAAGGAGACACAAGTTTCCTTAGGTGGAGTGGTTTTCTGGAGGGTGCATATTCCAGGCTACAGTCAGGTTGTGAGCACTCTCTAGGAAGTGACTTGGAAAAAGAACAGTTTTAAATGGGCTCCTGAGCAATGACAGGCCTTGGAACAAATCAAGCAAGAGGCTGTTCATGCCGTTGCCCTTGGGCCAGTCTGGACAGGTCGAGATGGGGAAAACAGCCCTACCCGGAGTAGAAAATAGTAGTCCAAGTGACTAATACTTGTGTGTATATATGTGTTGAGAGATGGGAAAAAAATAATAGTGACTTGGGCATGATGTAAATTATATGGGCTAAAGAGTGGAATCCTGACCTGGTTTTGCTGGGACAGAATGACACACCTGCCATGGTCTGCAGGCCATTGGCAGTTTGGAGTGAGCCAGGGCAGCTGACCTGAGCTGGCTCACAGCTCTATCCCAGACCATAAAGGTCACCCTCAGTATAGAGGGAAGTTTGCAGAGAAGAGGGAGCCTCCTGCTTGGGCTCCTGCTTTTCCTTGGATGCTTTCTGACTGTGCCACTCTTCCTTCTCTTGTACCTGGGGACTGCTTTCTGTTTATTGTGACTACCATATGCTCACTGGGTTGAGTATAAGTTTGCATACTTTATAGTGGTCTTAGTTGGGCTGTTTCATTGAATCCATTTTCATTTCAACCTGTGGGTCTTCCCTCCTTTTCCTGACTCCCCTTCTCTGCTGGGCAGGGGTGGCAGAGCAACTGCTATAGTTTAGCCCTGGATATGATCAGCTGATGCCATACCATTATCAAAGTTTCATACATCAAACTATAAACTTAAAGTTGGTGTTTATATTCCCTTTTTGTTTCTGTGGTGAATGGAAATATAAGCTTCGTGCAGTACTACAGCTTACTTTCAATAGCACTGTAGACAGTATGAAAGTTGACAGGAATGTGGAAGACTTTTTTTAATTTCATGTCTTTATTTCTTTAAAATTTCCAGATTAGGTGTTTCCTGCTTCAACCTCAAGTGTCAGAAGTACAGCTTTAACCGTAGCTTTCAGTGTAGGGCTATGAAGACCTTCCTTTCTTACAACAAATGTAAGAGACCAAAAACATTCTGAAAAATTTATAATAAAAATAACCAGGTGAACTTGAAATACTGCATACTACGTAATTATCTTTTATGCTTCAGTACAGAATTAAAAATACTTTATCCTTTTTATATTTTTAAAGTTTGCGTGCCTCTAACTAGATGTTATATTAAGAATGAATACCTACAGAACTCTAAGAATCAAAAAAGTACATTTGTATATTTTTGTAGTATTCCCTCAAAGGTTTTCTGTAAAATTGGGATGATTCCAATTGCCTCACTTAAGCTGTATCAAGGAACACACTTTCTTGCGTGAAAGAAAAACAAAAAAAGCTTTAAGGTGAGAGATAGGGGAATGTTATTAAAAAAACTAATGTCATGGGGGCTTGATCTGCTGAAGCCTATATTGGCCGAAGAAAGGAAGGTGGCTCAAGACACTTTTGCCCTTGCTTGGTGCTGGATATAAAAGCTGATTCACAACGTGGTGTAGGAAGGACCTGGACTTTGGTTACATCCTGCTGCCAGTTGTTCTGACACTTCCAAGTATGTCAGGGGAACTGTGAACTGTTGTCCTCTTCCTACTCATCTGCTCATGTTCTTGAGGCATTACTATGGTTTTATACTACAAAGAGTGGGATAACAGGACTGAAACAGCACCCCAGTCTTAATCTGACCAAGCGGTCCAGCTGAAGGCTGAGAAAAACATTTCTAAAACTCAGGATGGTGACAGTGCTACACTTGTCCATGACGGACTGTAGCTGAGACAGAGTGTGAGAAGGCTGTATATGTCCTGTGTAACAGCTGCAGGTGTGATCTGCTTGTTGTTTGCAAATCTACTAATGAAAAATCACCTGCAGAACCAGATTAACTGGCCAGTAAAAAGTAAGTTTTTATTGCTAGTCTGTGTTGCTGTTAAGAGTTAAGCAGACAAAGGGTACCAGCAAACCCTTCTCCCTGTGCTAAGAAAACTCAAACAGCTTCACTGCTGTAAAATAATAGGAGCCCTGTAGCAGTGTTTCTGGTAGAAGTCAAAGATTGACTTGATAGTTGATGAATGTTTTTTCTGGATTTTTCAGCTAAACTCTTTGTATCTTTTCTGATGCAAAAAAATTTAGTTACAAAAAGGCAAAAATATGTCAGTCAAGCAAAGAGAAGACATTAGTGATATTAAACCTTAGAAAGTCTCTTTGATAAACTCTCTATCATGAGTTAAAGCATGTTAAACTCTACCTACTCAGGCTATAGTCTAGTTAACCAGAGGACAGGTTATAAAAGGCTGCAATCAGCTGTGGGGACTAGGTCAGCTATCTGGGAAAGGGGAATTTCTGCTTTAACATAGTCCCTTAAATAAGGGATTTCCAGGAATGGGTGATCTGCTTCAGCTCCAAAGCAATGATGACCTGAAGGTTTAATGAGAAGCCTTCTGCTTTAAAAGGGATGACTTGGCTGTTGACATCAACCCCTATATATGAAAAGGTAAGAACTGGGAGAATAATACCAATGATGTCTTGTGGTTTTATTGTTAGGAAGTGACAGAACTTGGAATGTCTAGGAAAGTTCCTACCAATGGTAGGATGCTATTCCCCATAACTCCATCCATCCTGTCATTCCCCTGGCTTGAGAGAACTTTGTCTGCCTTGTCACTACCAGTCCATACTAATCAAACCATCCTTTTTTTATTGCTGAGGCTTCTTTGCTGTTCAGGGCTTGTTTTGTCATCGCTAACTTTGTGAGGCAGAAGATGCTGTGTTCTCTTCCCGACTGTATTGCTCTCCTTGTCATAAGCAAGCCATATTACCTTCCTGCTTCTTACCCTAACCCCTACATAAGTCTCAAAACTTAAGATTCCAAGTTCACGCTTGAAAAGATAAATGCTGTTCAAAACACTGGGTATATAGCAGAGTCTGTTTGCTTCTTTCAGCCAAGCTGGACCAGGAAATCTCCTGAACATGTCTTCCTGCAGACTGGAAGAAAAGGTATATGATCTTGCATGATGTTGAGTATCTTCTCTTATAAAAACTAACGCAGACCGAACAATTGACATGAATGCTGATCTATACTAAAATTTTTCTCTCACTGTAAATTACACCACAATAACTCTAGACATATGGACTTTGTAAATGGTATAGTGAGCATAGCTCTAACCAAACTGTTAAAAAGCTGAACAGTTAGACTGGCTATTTACTATCCATCAAAAGAAGCTCAAACCAATTTATAGAATTACTGGTTCACTTTGGGAAAATGTCTCTGCTCGACTCCTATAAGGAACATTATCTTCCTAGGATGGATGGATGAAATAGCAAAATCTGATTTTTCTCAACATACTTGGTAGGTATCAGAAGGCAAACTTCTTAACTGGGCATGCATGAAGTTGTAGTAATCAGAACAGCCTTTGACTTTGTCCTAATCGTTTTTGCTAACCCACATCATCATCTGCAAAAAATTGAGAAGGTGGTTATAGATACGCATGGAAGCAAGTTAGCAGGGATAAGCGGCTTTTATTGCCATTTACACTTATCAGGATTAAAATCTGGAAAGAGATAGAAAAAACACTGGAAATATGCTGTGATTTCTTGGCATGAAAGCTTCTATTCAGCTTTAATAAAGACATTAAAAATAGTATTAATTTGCTAAATAAGTAAAGGGCCAGGTTGAAATGGTCGTAACAAACCCTGGCATCTGTGAGTTCCTGCAGTCAGAATACGTCCAGAATACACAATGCTGCCTGAAAAAGTTAGAGGAAACATTGTCAGGAAACTAGAGGGGTTTATAGAGCACCCTTGCCGTAAAGGAGGCTCAGCTCTAGCTGCCTCTCAGTCAGCTGCTGATGGCCTGTCTGGGTTACAGATCAACTGTTCCAAGACTGGAGACACCTGAAAAGCCTAGCGTGAGCCAGCTCACACCTGTGCGTAGAATTGTCTGCGGGACACTGCCGCACTGGTGTACCCCGCACCCACCTGGGTCCCTACCCTCCACAGTCACTGCCATCACCAGCCTACTCTCTTCCCCATTGCATCTCATGGCGTCATCCCAAAGACCACCCGGCATTCATCTTGTACCGCCTGTGGGTTTGGGGGTAGGGGTGGGGTTTGGGGTGAGGTTTTTTCCCTTTTCAGGTTAATCTTCATCATCAAGAGTCAACCAGGCCTGCACATATGAATGTACCTGATGAAGTGATCTTTCTCTAACGCAGAAGATACAGTTTGGAGATGTGTTATCCACATAATCCTCCCAGAAAAGATCTCTATTTTCATCAGTGTTGTTACTAAATCTTTTTTCAGTGGTCTCTGAATAAGGTTGCCGCTCATTCATAATTAGATAACCTTTCGGCATTTGATTCAGCTGCAAAACAGAGGACAGGCCATTTTGCCCCTATTTGAATCATTTATTTGAAGAGTTAGAAGTTCGGTCAAGTTTTGATGAGTTCTAACTGAAATAGAGTATTACAGCTTGGGCCTGACTTACCTTGATTATCAGCTATCCACCAGCTTAGTCTTTACCCACCAACTTCAGCCTCTCATGCTCTTCTTTCAAGAGTTCAAAACCATATTCAGAATAGGAAGCACCTCACCTAGAACTCTATCAACTTCTCTTGGATGCACTAAGCTAGGGAATTAGCTATGACAAATTTCAGATCACATCCAGCGTATCCCTCATCTGATTTCACCTAAAAAAAAATCCACCGCGCAGGCTTGAAGGGTGTACTCACGTTTAAAGCCCTTCCCAAATCTTCGTCCGCGAAGCCAAGCCATGATGATATGGATACACAGCAGACTGCAGTGAAATAAACAGGGTATTTTCAGTTTTATATTTTAACATGTAAAATCTTATCAGTTTGCAGCACCATGAAGAGGATTGTAGATGCTGATCTAATCCACCTGCTTTTCTGGTGGCCAGATTTTCAGTAATAAAAACACATATAATCCCTTGAATGACGTACCAGTTTAAAAGGCTTCTACTTTTGTGAACTGACAGCAAAATGTCTTTACTTGCTAACTGTGCTTATTTGTTAAAAACATTTTCTTCATGCTAAAGAAGCTAAAACCAACTTGACCTTGAGTATGATCAATTTAAATACAAAATTGCATGTCTAGATATAGCAGTTATTTCTCCTGATATGCTCCTGGTAGATAGCCTTAAATAGATATTGACTTCCTGGGGTTTTAACCTTGCAATTTTTAAGATGTATATTATAAAATGTTCAGATCTGAAAAAATCCTTAGGGTGAATGCACAACTATTTCAGTGATTTAACTGCACCTGTGAATGGCCAGCCCTATTCATTTATATCTTATTTATAGTTTTTATTAATGTATAGTTTCTAAATTTGTCAAAAAGCGTGCACCAGTAAATTAGTCATGCAATTGCATTTTAAAATTGCTTACGCAGTTGCTCTGAGGCCATTAAAAAAAGCAGATCCTTTTACTTGTATGTTCCATATGAGTAATCAAAGATGTATTAGGAAAGAGCTACAAACAATTCTGCCTGACAGTTATTCCAGACTTAGCTTTTGGACTACTGAGCTGTCCCAAGCTAGGGATTCAACGGGGAGGAAAAGCTCATAGGGCTGAAAAAACCAACAGAGACAACCTGGTGGGATATTTATTTATTATGAACTGGTTCAAAACAATTCTTAAAAGGAGAGTTTCTATTAAAATGGATTTTCATATTCGCTTTCCCAATTTCCCACCATTTTCCATTTAAGGGTTTTGAAACACCTTGCAGCTGCTAATATAATAAGTCCACGATTTCTCTGAAGAAGAGAGGAATTATTCTCGTGTGTTTTAGACTGATTCAGCACTGCTTGTATTAGTGGCAGATTTTACCTTGATCCTTTTTTTCTGGGAGTAGAGATTGCTCATGTGTATAACCTGTTGACGAAAGAGTTTATGTCAAGAGACTGCTATAAACGAGACACAAATGATCTTAACACACTAAAGAATAAAAAAGGAATTTAATATGCAACAAAGACACAACGAGGCACAGAGAAGAAACAAAACATTTGCATAGAAAGAAAAGCACAACTTTGGTATAAATGTTGCCAAAATTCAGGGACATAATAAGGAGTTACCAGTGGGTATCAGCACAGTAGAAACGGTCTTGTGAATCGAAATGAAGACATTTTGATGTTTTACTTAGTGCTGGGGGGGAAGGGGGGAGAAGTTTTTATTTTTGGCAGTATAAATGTTATGTTTACCTATGTCATAAAATGAAATCTGGATTCCAGTTGTCATTATTGCGAACATCAGACTTATCGCTGAACACCTATTTCTCACACAGGGAGATTTACCAGTAGGAGGGGGAGTGAGTACAGGACTGAGCAATTAATGAAGGGAGTAGTGGTTTTCTCATAGCACTGTGTGGTTTTGCAAAACATCCACATTACGTGATGCCCAAGAAAGCTATACAGCTCTGCTCGATTACTGCTGCAACATCATCCAGCCTAGATGTGGCTTCACTACTTCAACACAACACTAACATTACAGGAAAACAAGCTCAGGAAATTTCAGCTGCTCCAGCTTTTCTTCCTCCCACGGTTGTATTTAGCAGTACTTAGTAACCTGTTTCTGGGGGAAATTAAGAGCTGGATTTCACTCTGGTAGCTGAAGCTACTTACTCCTAAGCTATTTGGGTGAGTAGAGCCCTTAATAAATCAAGAGGCAGGGGTAAGTGAATTTCCCTGTCAGGACCCTCACTGCTACTTGCTGGAGAAAGCAGGGATGCTCGCCTTCCCGGTAAAGCTGTCAGATATTCCAGTTTGCTGATTTCCAAGGAGCACCTCCTCGTCCCTGTGGACTCTTCGGGTTTGGGACAGAAGCATGCTCTACCTTTCCTGTTGAATCCGGGCCACTGTGCAATGATTTAGATTGCTGGGGCCAGAAAAGGGAAACCCAAGCACGCACATGAGCAGTTTGTGACTTGTACCTGAAGGGCAAGGCATAAGGAGACAAGAACCCTAAATTCTGGTCCTCGTTCCATGAATATTTCTGTATTTTGCTTCCTTACCCCTGGCAGTCACTGGGTAAGCAGCGTATGAAGCAGGGTACTAATCCCGTTCACAGTTGAAGCCTCTGTCATTTGGCAGTCAGCTCAAAAGTTCGCTCTCTTTTTCTCAGGGCCCTGCAACATTCTTATCTAAGCTGTCCATATCTTTCCTCTTCATCTGTTTTTGTACTGCTTCTAGTGCTTCTTTGTTCATTCCCACACAGGCAAACAGGCACAGTAGGTCCAATGAATTCTTTGTGCATTGAGTATACTGCACATCAGTGCAGTACATGACTGGTAGGTCTGGCATGTCTGGGAAATGCTGAACTGCCTGTGCATGCAATCCAACATGTCTGGGATTTCCATGCTGGCTATGTTCACAAGTCCTGGAAAAATACCCACATATTTTTCATAGACGGGTTCATTTTTCCACATGAAGGGATTAATACACTGCAGCCAGTTCACTTTTCATCTTTTGATAAACTGAGCTTATTGACCTCAGATCTCTGATCATGCACGGTATTGGGCAGCATCCTCTCTAGCGCTGAAATCACTTTTGATTCCTCTCTGCACGATCTCGGGTTTGTGAACGGTGTTCTAAAACTACAGCTGCAGGAACTGTATGCCTCATTCGGAACGCAATCTCAGCAGCACTATACCTAGACGGTAAAAGCCCTTCATGCGCCTCGTCAGTAAAAGACATGACAACACGTAGCGTTTCCCGTTCATAGGAAACGGTTTGTTTTCGCAAACCGCTCTCATCCAAATCACAGTGGGTTTTTTGGTGGAAACTTTTGGTGGAACAAAGTACTCTGACCCCTGCAGGTGCTTCGGCAAACTGACACGAGGCGGCTGAGGCTGAAGGGAGGACCTGCATTTCTGAGGAAACAGCCCAGAACTACTTGCGTGGTTGGTTGCTACACCCAGGCACATCGTCCATTTACCACAACACTCAGAGTTTGAGCGCTTGTCTAATATGACCTTCGGGGGCTTTCCTGATTTACAGCTTTCCGGAACAGAGGAATACGCAATGTTTTTGGTTGTTCTCAAACGTATGCATCGGGTTTGTTTACAGCAAAACGCGGCGCCTTTAATGAGATCAGGTTGTCACTTACTTTCCAAATCTATTAAAAAACGTAGCACAGTATCAGTTCAAATACTGATGCCCAGTAGATGGCTGTTTCTCATTGTCCATTTGCTGTTCGGATACGTCAGCCGAACGGCCCTAATCCGTGTAATGTATTGATAGTGGTTGATCACAGCGATGTTTCACTGAAAAAGACCAGTGCCGTGCTGGGGCTAATTAAAACATTTGTGGCTCTTGAAAAATAACCTTCTGCAATGGAGTTTAAGTTCTGGATGGATCAGAATATAGGCAGCTATTCTGATCTGATAAAAATCGCTGTTTTTAATAACAGCTAAATATGGGAAATGCTTTCTTTTAGACAAATATGGAAAAGTTTTATGTTTCAGCATCCTGTTACACGGCTGTACTGTTTCCATTAGTAATAGGCCTGTGCTACTATAAGGGAACTTTCGCTACCAGCAGGTATTTAGGCTGGAGCGAACAACGGTGAATTAAGGTGCTTTTTACAACACTCCAAAAAGTTGCATTATTGCTGACAAAGCTTTACACTGCAGTTTATTCTGTTACTGGAAGCCACTTGTCCTTTGCTTTGCCAACGGGGACTTTTGCCCTAATGCAGCAAGTCCTCCACTGACACAGGAACTGGCTTTCTGCTCAAGCAGGGGAGCGAGCAGGAGCACAGAAGCTGTAGAAGCCATACCTTGGCACTCTCCGTAACAGCCCGTATTAAGTTTTCAGAACCTCCCTCCTACGCGCTCCACACCGCTGGCACTAGTATGTGCAACCCCAGACTTTGCAGGCTCAGCACCGTGCAGCTGCCCCAACCCCACCTGCCGAGTATCTCCCTTTATGCTCTCCATCGCCACAGCTCCAGGCATTTCTGGCCGTGGAATACGCTGCTCCCAGAGCCGCCTTCGCACCCTGGGCAGGGCGTGACATGGCAGCACCGTATCCAGCTCTTCGGTCACACCGAAGGGCTGCCCTTGTGAAGGCAACGACCTCGCGTTTCCCTGCCGTCTCTTCGCCCGGCCGCTGCCGCCTGCGGTCACCCGGCACAGACAAGTCAGCCGTTGCCTTTCGGCAGTACCGTTCATTTTGTCTTCCCTCCGCTCGCTCCTCCGTGCCGGCTCGGGGCAGGCGGCTCCCTGCAGCCGCACTCCGCCGGAGCGAGCGGGACGCCGAGCGCTGCCGCCTGCCGGCGCTCCAGGGGCGCCGCCGGGCCTCCCGCGGCGCCGGGCAGCAGCGCGGCGCTCCGGCCCCTGCCCGCCGGGCCCAGTGCGGCAGCGCCGCCGCAGCCGCCACCTTCTGCGGGCCACGCTCGGCCCGCGCTGCCTCAGCCCGCCGGGCGTCGGCAGGGCCGCGGCTGCCCGCCCCGCGCCGCTCCCGGGGCACGCCGGCCGGCTCCGGGCAGCGACGGCAGCCGCCGGGCAAGGAGACCGGCCAGTAACCGCGGGCGCCTCTTGTCCGTCCGCCGGTGAAGACCACTGGCCGGCCCAGGGGCGGGTTTGGGCGCCGAGGTCCAGGGGGCCAGCGGCGGCAGCTCCGCTTGTTTACGAGCGGGCGGAGGGGCGGCCCGAGGCAGCGCTGCACCGCCGCCGGGGCAGCAGCCGTTCACGGCTGCAGCGCAGCTCCAACCTCCCGCCCCCGCGGAGCGCGGCAGTCGGGGCTCCGCACCCGCGGGGCACCTGGACGTCATACGGGGCCTGGCTTGCGGGGACGGGACGGGGAGCGGGCGGCTCTCCACCACCGAGGCTCAGGGGCTGGGATCCGTGTCCCGGATTCCCGCGCCCCTCGGGGAGGGCAGGCAGAGGAAGAGGAGGAAGCTCTCTCCGCCGCGGCCAGGGACGCGAGGCCCCTCTCACGACTCCCCCTCCGTCGACGCCCTGCTATGGCTGCACCCTTCGCGGGACCCTCTCCGTCCCCACCCCCGGTGTCGCCCGCAGGCAGAGGTGTCCCCCGAGCCGCCGCCGGCACGTCCCCACGGTCTGGCGCTGGCGCCGCCACCTCGCTCCGTTCGGCGCTCAGAGCCCCGGGCGGGGGAGGGTAAAGGGTGGGGGGAGGCGGCGGCGGCCGCTGTGGGGCCCAGGCTGCTCCCCGCCTCCGCTGCGTCTCTCCCCAGCCCCAGGATCTGGGGCTGCGGGGGGGAGGATGAGTGGGCGGGCCAGCCTGAGCGGCATCCAATGAGAAGGCAGGAGCGGGCAGCCGGGGCGGGGCGGAGGAGATCACCGCCCAATGGGGGAAGGGCAGAGGGCTCACTCGGAGCGGGGCGAGTCGCAGGCAGGAGGCGAGTCTGGACTCGGGCAGCGAGCGGGGCAGAGCCGGCCGCTGCCTCGCCCGGGGGCTCGCTCGCAGACGCTCGCGTGCGGGGCGCCACTCCGCGCCGCCGGCCTGGACGGTGCCGTAGGACCGGGAGCCGACGGGCGAGTGGCTAACGGACTGACGGACGCCGCTTCCCGGAGGGGGTAGCGGGGTGGAGCCGCCGCCTCCCGGAGGAGAAGTTTGGCTGAAGCGACCGCCGCCGCGAGAGGAAACTTTCCTCGGGGGGCCGGAGGCGGGGGCGGCGGGAAGGAGGCGCGGCACGCTCGGGTCCGCCGCCCGGCGAGGGGGCTTCCGAGAGGCTCCCCCCGGCCCAGGCCGGGCTGCGGCGGCCGGGATGTACCTGGCAGCGGTCTCAGCGGGGAGGAGACGCCCGGGCAGAGACGGCGGCTGGCACCTGGCGGCGGCGGGGTGGCTGTTCCTGCTGGCCCTGCTGCTGGGCGAGTCGGGGACGCGGGCTCTCGTCTGCCTACCCTGCGACGAGTCCAAATGCGAAGAACCCAAGAGTTGCCCCGGTAGCATCGTGCTGGGGATCTGCGGTTGCTGTTTCATGTGCGCTCGGCAACGCAACGAGAGCTGCGGGGGAGTCTACGGGCTGCATGGAGCTTGCGACCGGGGGTTGCGCTGTGTCATCCGACCGCCGCTCAACGGAGACTCCATCACCGAGTACGAAGTGGGCGTCTGCGAAGGTGAGAGGCGGCGGGACATCATCCATCCATCCATCCCCTGGGTTGGGGGGACCCGCTAGGCGCTGGCGCGCCCTCCTCCTCTCCCCGCCGCCCGCTTGTCCCATCTGCGAGCGTGCCTTTTAACTCTCCCTGCCCCCTCCAAAAACCCTCTTTAAAAGTTTTGCCCTTAATTTTCTTAGCCTAAACTTCCAGGCTCTTCCACTTCTCGCTTTCCAATCCAGCGTTTGCTAATGGCTCATATCAACTACTGATGCCCAACTGAAATTCCTTGGTGAGGGACTCGGGGAAGGTTTGGCAGATGGAAGTCGGCGGAGCTCAGTCGTGCACACATGATGCCTGTTCCGGATTCCCTCCTCTGTAAGGAAACACAAAGGCTGATCATCTCTTGTAAAGTTTTCCTTCCTGTTCCCGTCGCTCCGTGTTTCCCCGCATTCCCCACTCGGTATGTGATGATAAGGGATGTCTTTTTCCTTGCTGGAGCATCAAGGAGGAGGGAGAAATCCCCACGGCAGAACTCCTCCCAAAGTCGCTTCTGCTTCCTGCCGGCTGCTTGTGAGGTGATGAATTGGTATGAAAAGCAAGAGGAGCTCCCCCTGCCCCCATCAAATCTTATATCCGAGTGCCTCAGATTTATTTTTAATATATCAGAATTTAATAACAGAGCCAAGGCACACTTTTGGTCTCTTTTTGCCTTGTATCCCTCTCCCCGAAGTTGAGGGAAAACATGGCGCTGTAAAGAGGCTACAAATAACCAGTAGTTTGGGATGTGTATAAATGTATGTGAGACTCGGAGCGGGAGCTTGGACAATTCTGGAAAAGGAGCGGGACGTGCTTTCCTCTTGGCGGGTAGAGGGCGGTAGAAAGTCCGGAGAGCTGGTGAGGCAGCATCTGTCCAAAAAACTTGCGTTAAAAATGATGCACTGTTTTGAGAGAGCTAAACCCGTTCATTTTTAGGGGGCCGCTGACCTTTGTCTCGTTGCTCACCATTACTTTCAAACTCTGTTTGCCTTCCTAACAAATAAATTGCAAACCACAGCAGCAGCAAGGCAGGACACGCTGCCCTATAACCTGTCCTATCACCCATGCCATCAGCCTCTGCAGTTGTTGCTTGGGTAGGACAAGCTCCAGGGTTAACAGCTCTGTTAAACAATTAAAAATGGCCCTAATCTACTTTGAAGACCTTGGTTGAGACCATGCTGCTTAATGTGTGCATTCCTGTAATCTCTCTCTCATATTATTGTTTTTACTATGTATTGGAAAAGTTTTCTTAAATAGAAAAGCTCAAGTAAAGAGGGAACTTAAACCTATGTGGTTTTGGACGGGTTTGTCTTTTTGCACGTTTTCAAGTAAAAGCTCGTCTTAAACAGCTTCCCAGCCCCCCTTGGATCAAGGAACTAAAAGCCTGCAGTCTTGAAATGCCTTAATATTCCAACTCCCTTTCCGTATCGCAGTACGGACATCTCTGGCGGTTCAGGAGTATTTCATTCCTTTGAAGTGATGCAATCTGTGTGTTGCTGTAGTTCAGCTTGTAACATGTCCCATCTACTGTTGAAAATAGTATGAAGCATTTGTTGGCAAGATTGCATTTCAGTTAGCGTTGTGGTTAAGAACTAGTTCCAGCTGTCCCTATAGGAATAGTCAGGGAGATGACTTATCTATTTAATTTTCATTCTGAAGGATGAAAAGCAACTGAGCTGAACTGTCAGCCTAATAAATAGTCGTATTGCTGAATTGTCAGTAATTCTAAGCAGCAGAAGTAATGTGGTGGTCTTCATGGTGTGCGCTGTGCGCAAGGGGTGGCGGCAAGGAAAAAAGGGGACTTGATGTACTACCTCTGATCACTGAAATGAGGTCGAATAGCTCTACTTTTTTTGGTGGTGGTGACCTAAACGGTTGTGTGGTTTACAGGCGCACGTGCAGTAGGCTGGGCTGGTGATGCCTGATGCGTGAGTAGTAGTGCTAAGCCATGCCCTTATCCATTAAGGGAATAAAGGCTACTTCTTTTTATCCTGTCTGCTGGGAGTGCAAACCCTTTCCTACCACAGTTCAGGGAGGAGGAAATGGAAGTGATTTACAGAACTATGTGACTAGAAATTGAGGGTTTTATTCTCGCCGCAGTTTTTTTACACTGAAATGACCCCTACTGGCTACAGTTATAAGCATATTTTTGATATCGATGTTGAAGCTTCATCAGTGTCGTTTCAGGGTATCAACACATACTCGACCTCAGAAAACATTAAGAGTTGAAATTGCAGCAGGTAAAAATACTTTGTTGTCTTAGTTTTAATATTTAATGCACTTGGCATAAGTGAAGTCTGTAACGCCTGATAGAGAAGGCTCTGTGGCATTTGTCACTGGTAGCCTCTTGCTGACACTAGAAATGGAGTAGTCTTTGTTAAAGCAGTGTTTATTAATGAAATCTGTTGCTGCTTTTATTTATGCTTCTAAAACCTGCAGGAAGTCCTCATTCATCTCACCACCTTAACTATTCGCATCTTTATGCAGTTCCAAAGCTCCGTTTCTGGCATTATCCTGAAGTATGTGAACACCCTTCCTGAACGTAGTTGTTTTCTTGTTAAAGAATAATTCTGAGGTGAGCTTCCCTGGGCATGGGTACCCTTCCTGAAGGGCAATCTTGAGAGACACCTCCAGCCTCTGGTGGCTTTACAGGGATGCTGCTGGATTGGCTTGATAAGGTGTTGAGAGCCTGCAGCCCCTTTCAAACGCTCAGTATTGAGAGATTTGGAGCCTAAAGTCTGCTCTTCATCTCTGCCTTTGAAGGGAGACCTAGAGCCACCCCTGCTAGTTTCACCGTGTTCTTAGGTTCCTTTTAGAATATACTTCCTTATGAAGTAGCCATGGAAAGAAGGTATTTCTGCTCCGGTAGCTTACAATAATGTGTAGTACTTTGTTTTTGTGGGTTTTTTTGGAGGGTGGGGAGGGGGATACAGTTGTTGCTGTATCCTTTTTGCCTACAAGCTTGCCTTGAATACTTGAGGCTTTTTTTCCTAATTTGTAGCTCTGAACGGGGGTTCTCTTGAAACCAAGAGACCCAGAGAAACCTGCTGTAGCAGGTACTTGCTGTAGGCTAGCCCTAGTCTCTTGTACTGAACTGCATCTCTTTGGGAGCCTGGAGCATCACTGTCTGTCTGACTCTGTGTTGGGACAAGTGGAGGGAGCTGCGTGTTCCCCCCCCACCTTCAAGTGTACCATGGACTAACTTTCCTCCTCGAGAAACATGTAATAGAGTATGATATGTAAAGGCAGAGTATATTGTAACCGAAGCACAGTGAAGCTGGAGCTGATGAGAAGTAATGGAACTTTGAAAACCTAGCTTTTTTCCAAACTGGGAGGAGGAAAGCTAAGCTTTTTTTTTTTTTTGCATTGGAGGCTTGCTAGTGTTTTTACCGCAAGTAGTGCTGCTGCTTGTAACTTCTGTAGCTAGTACCCTGAGGAGAACCTTACTTCCAGTTGGTTTTGGTCCTGTGCTCTGTATGTAACGGACCAATGGACCCAGCATCTAGAACATGATGTTTTGTCTCCAGGCAGACTGCTGTACAACACGCTTGGCTTCTTGCCAGCGATGCAGTCCAGACCCTTAAAGATCAGGTGGTAGTTTGCTTTGAATACGAGTTACTGAAGTCCATGTAATTTGAAAGTCGCATGTGGGTAACCCGGTTGTTAATATCTGTTTGACTGGAACAGTGTTGCCCAGATTATTAACTTGTTGTATGTTTCTTCCTCTTATGTAGTGAATGGTTGGGGAATCACCCAAATAGTTCTGATGTCCATGTGTGTACAGAGAAATTCCTCTGCTGATTGAACTGATGATCTAGTTGGGGACTTAATCGGTATTAAGCAGTGCACCAGATGATTGTTGGCATGAACACGGTCAAAATACTTGGTTCAAAGGCTGTCAGCAATCCAGACTGTCAGTGTGTGTGGGGGGGGAAATGGGAAAGTTATTCATGGTGTCAAAAAAAAAAAAATCATAAAAATTTCCGAACTTGTGAAACTGGAATGAGAAGTAATTCTTTGATGGCAGATGTTTAGCTTCTGATATGCTAGTCTTGACGCTATTTAACAGTCCCCTTCCCCTACCCTCCAGAAAAGACTTACTAGGCACATGCTGACTTCTTATGTGCAGGCTGGATAGTTTATAAGCTATTTCTACTCTGTCTTGTGTCAGTGCCAAAATTTCAACATCAGTAAGAACATGTAGCTTCGAGTGTGGCATGGAATTTTAATTGCATCAGGTGCTTATTTCACTTCGGAATGTTTTCCTCTCTGTTTCTGGGAATCACGTTTTGATTTTGGAAATCACTTGGTTCCAATATTTCCTGTTCCATTTCTGTTGAAAGTCTCACAGATATGAGGAGGGATATTGATGCAGGAATTGTAGGTTTTTGCTGTTGTGGATTAGCACAGTTAGTTTAAAACTAGATATCTCCCTTTGGATAGGCTGAATGACTAAATCTCTTAATTTCTGTTAGGAGGAATACTCTCTTTTGGTTTATTTTTTTAAACCATTTGACCTCATGTGACTGTATGTCAAGCATCCTCTGCTGATGTATATTTTTCCCTGTAGAAAATGGATATTTCATCAGGTTCCCCGAAATCATGTTGCTTACAAGGATTTTTTTTTTTTTTAAAACCACCTTCAGATTTGTCAGATAGCAAACGTGCCTAGGGGTGCAGAATTTACTGTTTTAAGTACCCTCTAGCTGATTCAAGAATACTTGCATAATTTCTTGCATAGTACTTAGTCAACCAAAATGTAATTTGACTGTCAGGCATATTACATAATACTTAATCCATTAATATGGTTCAAAAATGCCTTCTTTCCGTCTTTCCTTTGCAGCCCCCTCAAGAATTCATCTCGATGAGTAAAGTTTATAGCATCTTGCACACAAGACCAAATGTTTCTCTGTTTTAATGGATTAAATACTTTGTAGAAATGACCTATTAAATGTCTCTTGTGACTTGTAAACTGCTTTCATTTGAGAATGCATTTAATCCACAGGGAATGTAAACTTGGAATTGGTGAATTCAGGGTTTTGCCTGAGACTTCGACACCCTTCGTGTAGTCTGACAACATCATGTTATAACTCTGCATTTTGGTACCTGTGCATGCAATTTGGAAAATGACTGATGTATATGGACAAACTCACTGATGTAAACTAAGATGGAAAGATAACTTCATCCAAAGGTTATCCAGATGAAATTCCACATAAGCATAACGATTATAAGATGGTCCCTGAGGAAGCTGTAGGCTAAACAGACTAGTTTGGCCATGTTTGGGGGAAGTAATCCCTTAATAATGTATTGAGATGAATGGAAGCATCTCACACCTTTACCAGAGGCAATGCTCAGGCTCCAGTGGCTTTCACTGGGTATACTGGGTAATTAACTTCAGAATGTGTAAATCATGTTAACACCTTGTGGGTCAAGAGCGTTGAAGTCTTTCAGTAAGAAAGCAAACCAAGAGAACATCGGGTTGTGGGCAGGAGGAAAAGGCATGCACCCATTTTCAGGTTTGTACTCATTGCCAAAACTTCAGGCTTTATACAGCCAGCTACCTTGACACTGACAGGCTTCGGGTGTTTTTTTAATTGGTGAAAAATCTGGCAAGTGTAATGTTTGTAAATCTGAGAGCCCATTCTGTTGTGGCACTTACCCTTGAAACAAATTAAGCTTCACTGTTCTCCTGCAGTCTGTGCTGTGCTCTGCTCAGGATTTTTTCGGAAAGGCTGCGTGTATGCCTGTGGAGGTGTTGCTTCTGCTCACTGATGGGCTGTTGATAAAAAGTTGGGCTCGTCCTGGTAATGGTATTATGTGCGCTAGCATAGGATGTGCTGCGTTGATAATGGAAACACTGTAGGTGATGTTCGTCTCTAACTTAGGTTTTAGAAAAAAGCCTTGATGCTAATTCTAAGTCCAGGGTATGGAGAGTTTTCTTTAGTCTTCTGTGGCTAAGATAATGGGCGTAATTGCTCTAAAACATCCCGCAGTTCTGGTGTTCAGTGATGCTGTGTTAATGACTGGGGGGAAAAGTGGCAAAAGGTTTAGGATATCAGATTTCTTCTAATGGTGTGGACTCTTCTTGATTAGAGGTTGCTTTATTCACAGAGCTGTTCAAGAATTTGTCTTAGGCAAAACTTTTCCTACTCCTGTCAGCTTTGTCTCTGCTAAGCAGCTTTAGGAAGCTGCCAGCCAGCTACTTGCTTGCAGTGACACTGAAGTACAGTGCTTCTGTGCATGCAGGCTCCTGAAGTGTGAGCGTGCAGAGTGCAACTTGGAAAAAGAAGGGGAGGGGGGAATTTTAGCCTCCTTTGGAAAATGGGTGCAAAGGTTTGGCCCCTTCCAGAGGCTTTAGCTTGTTTTTTTTTTTCCCCCAAGAGCTTTCTAGAGCTACAGAAAAATCTGCTAGGACAGCTGAAACGCTGCTGTCCATACTCATTGTAATCAGGGGGTAAGTACTGGCAGAGGCTCTGCCTGACCAGTTAAACCCTGGGACACTGTGTGGTATTTTCAGTCAGCTATTTACAAACAAGATGTGGTTCTAGTCATAATATTAAAATAATTTATTTGCATGGCTTTTTTTTTTTTCAGGAGCTTAAATGTCTAGGAGTGAGACTTCAAAAGTAATTATATATCATTTCAGACCATCTTTGGGGCAGAAGGCTATTGGAAATATTGTTCAGTCTTGGGGGGAACCCTGATAACAGAAGTCTTAAAATCCAAACAAATGAACAAAATGCAAATGCTCATCCCCTCCCCACCCCCCACCCCCCCCCCAAAAAAAAAAAAAGGGGGGGGGGGAGTACCTAGAGACCCAGAGTATTGCAGACAGTGTGGGCAAGGGAAGAACTTCAAAACTTGAAATAGCTGTCTGCATCACATGCTTCACTTACAGATTCCATTTATCTCCTTGCTTTCCTCATGGCTTCTGTGGAGTTTCTGGTAATTGAGTGGAAAGCTGGTTTGCTTAAATACTGTCTGCATTCCGTAGTATGAAATAACTGCCTTGACACATGCAGAGCTGCTGCAGTGAGTACATCTTTCCCCGTATTGGGGATTTGATCACCTGAGATACATACTCTAGTTTCAATAAGGTAAAGCAGGAAGTCAACATTTGAGACAAGCCTTACACGTATGGTGTTCCTGAGGTATCTAAATGCTACGGTATGGCTTTACTGTCTCGCTTTGACTAAAAATTTTGAGGACTCTGCAAAGCCCTTTTGTACTGATGTGCATTGTACATGATCTTGGAAAGTGGACTTTTCCAAAAGGTGGAAAAACTGCTTTATCCTAACACTCTCAGCTTACCGTAAGAGTTTCTGCCAGCTCTGGTCCCCGATTCATGACTTCACTGAGAGGGGAGAGGATTGCAGCCAGCACATGAGTTCAAACTCACTTCAAGGCTAGCTTTCCCTGCTGCTGCTTTTCAAGGTCTGGGGCTGGGTTTCAAGCATTCTTTAGTGGTGATTAGTCATTTCTATTGTTCAGCTCCTCCAAAACATGAATTTCCTTTCCATCATTCTTTTTTCCTGTTCAAAGAGAAGCCAAAGCCTACTGGCAAGAAGCATTTCCTTTTTTTATTTTAGAAAATCTGTGGAATCCTGAGTCTCATACCATCTTAATGAATACCACTGATTCGAAAATGCCGTTGTGTATACCAGCGTGCTGGCGTGGCTCAGACCTTGGGTCTGGTTTGATGGAGAAGCTTTTGAAAGGTTACCTCCCCCTTCCCAGAGGGCAGTGCCAGTCTCAGTAAGGATCACTTCTGTGTCGCTGTGAAACCTGTTCTCTCCTCCTTCAAATGCAGGATTTAAAGATCTGTAAGATGTGACTTTGACTGTTTCAGATCAACAATGTGTTTGATGGTTTCTTTGCTCTTGCAGCATCCTGAGAACCTGCTTGTTGTGCTGAAATAGCTGAGTAACATGCTGAAGTTAAATGTAAATTATGAGAGTTCACTCAATTCACTCCAGTTAAGTTTACTACCCCACCTCTGAACTGTAATTTAAGTTTATTGTGGGTGCAATGCTTGTATATTAGTTTTCAACAGTGATACTTCAGTGACCATTCCAGTGTCTTGCTCGCTGGTTTGAGGTGATGCATTATCTTTATAAACAGTGAAGGGGAATAGTATATGTTTTTCCAAACAATAGCTGATATTCAACAAATATCCAGAAAGGAAGAGAAGGGTTGGGGCACAAAAGAGGTTCTGTGGCAGTCAGAAGGAATTGAGAATGAAGGAAGGGAAAGCAAAAACTTGAGCAGTGGAGGAGTTTTTGAAAAGGTCTTTCCTTGTACGTTTAACTCACACCTGTTTTGAGATGATCCTTTGCAGATGTGGACAATAAATGCAACTATAGTGAGCTACTGTGTGTGGTAAAAACAAGGCTCTAAGTTATTTTCTCATAGTTGTGTACTGTTCTGAAAACATACGCAGCTCTTCAGGTGAGGAAGACAGAAACGCTTCAGCTGCGAACATTCACCTCAGATGCTGCTGTGTTGTTTTGTAGTGAGTACTGGTATGTAGGATTTAGCCCGGAAGAAGTGATGGAATGTTGCTTACCAGAGACATTTCTCAGACTACTTCCCAGACTGGACCTGTTATTTAAGGACCTCTTGTTCAACTTGTTAATGCCTTAATCCTCTTCCCTACTTCAGATGCAGGCTTCGACAGAACTTGGGAGTCAGCAACCCGGAGCAGCACTTGAATTGTTAGCAAGCTGAAACGTTTGCAGAAAGCAAGTGATTGTATGAATGATGGAAGAAATGGCTTCTTTATGAAATGCAAGCACACTTAGAAGAATTTTAAAAAGTATTATATCCAAGACTTAGCTTTGGTTTGAAAAATGCAGAACTACTTGATTGTCTGCAAAGGGAGCTTGCCTGAATGAGTTGGAAAGAGCGGGTAACTGCATGTCAATAGAAGTGGTTTGAAAGAGTAACTTTCAAGCTATAGTTATTGACCTGCTGGGAGCATGTGAACCACTTCGAGAGGTGTGTGCAAAAGGTAGTTGAGCAGCTATTACAGCAGTCCAATGTCAACACTGCAAAAAAGAGTGGTCCTTCCCTTTTTTGACCCTACCTGATCATGCCAGCACAATGAGATGGTGGAAATTGCAGCTAAACTAAGATCGGTTTGGATGAAAACTAACAGTATACTTGGACTGCTCCTTAGCTGGATTGTTTCTAAAAACTTAAGAACGTTAAACACCTACTTGCATTTTTTCTATTTTTAAGTGTCCTGTAAGTCAACTAGTGGATAGGGTACGTATGCAAAGTTTGAGAGGCTCTTAGATTCTTACGTTTGGGTTTTGTCAACCCTGCTTGAGGAGATATAAAGCCATCACAAATGATTGTATCTCAGTTTCTTCCTTCCCATCATCCAGATTTGAGAGGTACGCATGAAAGAGCACTTTCCTGGGAAGAAAGCCATAGAGGTGGTCAAACAGAACATGCAGGAAAGTGATTGTGCTGCAGTCTGGAATTGTTCATGAACTGTTCCAGGTCTCCAAATCACTGGTGTGTAGAAGTTTGTGTTTTTTGAATAGTCCACAGGACATGATGATTTGGGGAATAAAAGAGGCTAGGTTATATGCTTCACAGAGTCTAGACTTTGTTCAAGATGTGTTTCCTTTATCAGTTGAAATATTGGTGACCTCTAAAAGAACAAGCACGCTGTACTGAATGACCATTTATCTGTACCAAGCTTTTGCATCGAGTAGCTGCAGCTTTGAATCAAAGTGAGACACTGGGTTCATCCCTTTCGCTCATGTGTTTGCAATTTCATTCCAAGGAATTTTGTTCTGACTATACTGATGTGACTTCTGAGGGTTTACTCTAAGTGGCAAACAAGTATTTATTTAACAGGACCTGTAACTTCTGTTCATAAAAGGACGAAACCAATTAGGAAAAGAAGTCTTAAGTCTGCATGAAAGATCATGCTAGACTTCGCATTGGGTATTCACGCCGAGTAATGAAAAATACCTTGTTTGAAGATTTGGCCTGTTGGATGTATAGTCTGCAAGTACTACTGAGGGATTTCTCTTGTCTTCCATCCTGTTAATGGCTACTGAGCTAATTCTTGAGGCGCGTATCACTGAAGACTTCAGGTGCGGCTAGTGTGGGGCCTTATGCTTCCTGTGTACCTCCTTTCCTGTCACCATCTGAAAAGCCATGAGAGGTGGCAGATGAGATATCAAACCACTAACCAGTCCCGGAAATCAGATGATGTTGTGTGCGGTGCAGCTGCACTGAGGCATTCTGCTGTAAGTGATGGCTCTGCTTTCCACGCCACTTGGGTGCCACCTTAGGTGGGGCAAGCAGTTCTTGTGTAGCAGGGATCCTTAGCCTTGAAAAGATCTAGTGCTGAGAATCCACAGGGCAAAAACTCACGAATGGTCTGAACTGGAAAAGCAAAAGTGCTGTCGCCACTGTCTGCGTGCCCCACCTGTCTGCCCTGCGCCATTCCCAGGAGGCGGGTGGGTAGAGCATCTCTGGGGAGCCGTGGTCAAGGGCATGCTGCGTTTGCGAGGGCGGGCGAAGCTCCTGGCACGTACACTGCTAAAGGAGGAGAGTCTGTGTGTCAGACAAGGAGCAGTTCAAACCGTTTTCTTGAGGTCGTTGGACAGTTTTGGGTAAAGCTGTGGTCCCTGTGGTTACAGAATTTGAAACCACGAGTCTTGGAGCATAGCTATAGTCTCTTTTGTTTTGTCACTACGTAGATTACTGCTGCGATTTGTAAAATACAAATTGTCCAGGCTCTATTCCGGCTTCTCAAAAACAGGATGTAGTATTGTGTTCCAAATCCTCGTGTGTTGTGTGTTTCGGGTTTTTTCCTCCCTCTGCAAGTGTGGCTTCCTCACAATGAAAGTGGCCCAGGCATTACTGAAACAGCATCTTCTCTTGAAAGAATGTTAATGGTTTCTCTTCAGGAACTTCTACACTTCCTTTGACTCCTCATACAGTTGCTGTATGGGAAGATAGGTTAACTTATTAAAAAAAAAAGACAAATTACTTCCTGGGGTTAATGACTACTCTTCCTTTGCTCATTTTATGGAGCAGAAGAGCCATGAGGTTCCCACGGAGGTTCCCTGCTTCACATCCACAATTGACTTCATGGCTTTTGTCAGCAGGGTGCTTTGCTGACTTCTAGCAAAAGCAAGCAGTTGGCTGTGCAATGAGAAACATACCTGTGAGAACCTGCTGTGACCCTTCCTGCACATCACGTACCGTACTTACCTGGTAAACAGCTCTTTCCAGGTTTTGGTTGGTTTTTTCCCCTCCCAAAACAGGAAAATCTGCAGGTTAATGGATATTCTGCATGGTTCGGTGAGTGGACAGTACTCGCATGTCAACCTCAGTGTGCGTGTGTATAGACTGTTATTTACTCTGAGTTTTTGGACTTCGGTTGAGTGGCAGATTACTGAATGACAAGCAGTTTGTATTTGGCCGTGGCCTCCCGTACTGGAGGACAGCTTCTGATAACTCCAACAACGAAACCCCACCTTTCGTCACTGGAAGATGTCCTAATTTATTTGAAGGGTTTCTTGGCAGGATCTGTATTGGAAACTTGCTTGGTGATAGTATATAATGAGGGTGAACTGCTGGAAGGCACAACGTGAAAGCTGCTGTGGAATATAAGGATGTAAATATTGAAAGATATTTGTCGTTACTAGAAGTCAGCGGAAAATCTGTGACTCTGTGGTTCTTGTTTTGGTAGACAGACAAGGTTGGATGTATCTTTAAATCCAGTTTAAAAATGCTCTCTTTCTGATTAAATTTTGACTTCTATAACAGCTGCAGATTCTGTCCAACATTCTTACTTCCATGATAAATATAACTTCAAATATCTGCAAAAATTATTTCAGTTAGAATAGCGCTCATCTGTACTACAGCTATGCATTTCCTCGAGACGCAGGTTTTCATACAGCTGGAAGTAAACGATGCCAGTAGCTGGAGCAAAGTGGGCAACAGAACAGATGCAAAACATTGTATTTGGTAAATCCCACAGTTCAGGTTCTTTTTTTAATCTGTCCTCTTCTGTTTAGCACGACGCTGAAACTGAAGTAAATCACACCCAACTCCCAAGCAGCTGAATTTGTAAACTGCAGCTGAAATCCAATAGTGAGCGAGTTTCTTTGTTTATTCTAGATGAAAACTGGGATGATGATCAGCTTCTTGGATTTGAACCGTGCAATGAAAACCTTATAACGGGTTGTAACATAATCAACGGGAAGTGCGAATGTAACACGATTCGGACCTGTAATAATCCATTTGAATTTCCAAGCCGGGATACTTGCCTGTCAGCCTTAAAAAGGATTGAAGGTAAGCACTTGTCTTCTGTAGTTCAGAGTTAGTCATTTCTCTGTGCGTTTGGAAAACGAGACCGTAGTTCTTTCAACGTTTTAGCGTGATGTGGGTGGTTTCAGATACCTGTGCTCTAGTACTTTTCAGCAGACAGTTGTAAGTTTTAGAGGAAGATAGGACTTGAGGAAGCTTGGCCTTCCAAACGTGTAGGTGTAAGAATGGACGAAACTAATATTTTGTGCTTTGTGTGTTATGATGATTGCAGATTTTAAGACTAAAACCGATCTGTTTGTAGTCCATGGTAATTACCTTTGTGTATCTTTAGCTGTAAAGCAGGTAAGTCCTGTAAAGCAGGAAAACTGTCCTTAGATGTATTGATGGGACTGAACCATGAATGAACACAGTGGATTTTAATAGCAAAGGGGTAGAAAAAGGAGTAGTTGTTGATTATGCTTGTATCTTATATGCATGCATGAATTCCTATTTTCTTTAGGTTTACGTAATGTAGCATTACTTTAATGCTTGTATTTTTCAGCTTCTGTGTTCCTTTGCTTAGATGAGTATTAGGCTTAGTTTATGCTTCTGCACAAATACAAAATGGTTTTAGTTTAGTTTTTTTTTTGTTGCTTATGACTGAACTGGAAATGAGTTGGCTCAAATATATCCAGCTGGAATTAAATACCCATGCTGTATCTTCAAGAATTGTCTTGAACAGCTATCAAAGGTTTGATCTCAGGCCCTTTCTATGACGCTGTAATTACTGTTTATTTCTCAAAGTGTCCAGGAGTGTGCAAAAGTTAATTAGCTGCTTAATTAAACCAATGTGTAAAGTCATGTTGCAAAAGTATATGTTTTTATAAGGCTGCTAACCATATTTAAAGTTACTATCTTTGAGTGAAGGAAGTGTGATCTGATGTCACCTGTCATTCTTTTTGTAGTAAGATTATTCTTGAGCTACAGACTTCAAACGAGATCTTGTGGGGGGGAAAAAAAAGTGAACGTGTTGCTGCGGCTACATATCTTTGCTCATGATGTTGGTCACTAAAGGTGTACAAGTGCTTTGTACGGGGTTTTTTTGTCTCTACTGAGAGGAGAGACACAACCCTTGGCCTCTTGTTTGTTGCTGTAGTAGTGGACAGTAGCATATATGGGTTCTTAAGCAACCTTACCACCTTTTTTTTTCTGACTTGTGAATATGTGACTAGGTCTGTAGCTGTTCAGCAGGACTCTATTGATGGGACAATTCATCAGGAGTTTAACGTCCTCAGAAAATCTGCTGTGGGATGCCTTTTTGTGTTATGCAGCCTCAGAAGAAATGGATTTAATTTGTGGAATGGCATAGCTAAAGCAAGTTGATTCTTTGAGTAGCTTGCATTCAGCAACCTCTTGTTTTGGCTGAATTCCCATTTTAAAAACAACAGCATTTTAAGCTTAGCCATGAGGTAACAGTATTCTACAAGTAAACTGTCTGGTATGACAGCAAGGGTGCAGTTGCTTTTTAGAGGTGTAATTTTCTTTTGTTTATTTATTTTCTTGGTTTTATTTTTTTTTTGGGTAGTGGAGAGGGTGTTCTTCCAAAGCCTCAGACTATAGGGACCTGTTGATTTTTTTTTTAATCCTTCACGGGTAGGAAGGATAGTTAATGCGAGTGATGAAACAATGGTACCCTTAAATACCAGAAATCTGGCAGTTACCACTTCAGTGTTATAACAGTCCAGCTTTTACTCGGAAATGTGTATTTGCATCCTCAGACTATCCAACCCTGCTGCTTAGGAGTATTTGAAGTTAAGTCTCTGCATATTTCTGAAGAGAAGGGCAGAAGTCATAACTATGACTCTGATTTGTCTTCATTTGACAGCTGTAGTCAGTCAAATCTGCTTACTGTGTTTTGCACTGTAAAGGCTTATCTTTCTTTAACTAGGATTGGGAATTGAATGGAGGTTGTATCTTTAAATGCGTTACTTCTTGTTCTTGATGATTAAAACCGAATTAATGCTTCATCCTGTACCTAAGCTAATGGAAAAGAAGAGTAACTTTTTTCCCCTCTCATGCTTGCCACATCCCTGTTTGGTAAGCAAGCCAAGTCTTTTAGGTCAAACGGCATAGCCGCTTCAGTGTGTCTGAGCCAGTATTTGCTGTTTGAGTATTTCAGGCCGTCAAAATTTATAGTCTAAAAGTTGAATTTAGCCATTTGGAGAGTACACCTGAAACAGCTTAAGTAGTATGTAAACCGGAGGGTTCTTTGTGCATGTTAAAATAGAGAAATCTTTCAGTTTCTTCAAGGAAAGCTGAGTCTTAAGCTGTAGCATCATGTAAAAAGGGGTGATTCATAAGATCTGTTAAATATGTCTAAGATTTACTAT
The DNA here is from genome assembly GCA_009769605.1 of Bucorvus abyssinicus. NCBI lineage: Eukaryota > Metazoa > Chordata > Aves > Bucerotiformes > Bucorvidae > Bucorvus > Bucorvus abyssinicus. The sequence continues at coordinate 35,752,302 of CM020031.1, forward strand.
TTTTAAATACGGAGTACTGATGTATACTTCACTCTTTTGGCTTGTCTGTTAAAGATAATAGCACGAAGATTTGAAACTAGTAATTTAAATCTTGAAATACTCTAGTAGAATCTGTTCCCGTGGAAGTGGGACCGAGAGAGGGTAGTCTAACTTCCCTCTCCTCACCACACTTGATATGGATAATTACGTACACATTTTTAATCACACTGTGTAAGTTGAGCACCTGAATGATGGATACGCTGTAATCAGATTTCTGAAGAAAACTTAAAGTGCCATCTGAGCAGCTACTTCCATGTGTTTTCTACTTTGAGGTTACTTAGTAAGCAACTGATGATGTTTTGTGTTGTTCAGTGAGGTGTCCCTGCAAGACTTCCCATATTCATTGCAAGGTTGTGTATCATTCACGTGTTGATGAACTTCTGTAACGCAGCTGAGGCAAGGAAAGGTATTTAACCCCATTCTGGCGAGGAGAAACTGGGTCAAGTAGCATGCTTTCTAATTATGGGGTAATTGGGAGGATCTTGCCAAGTGAACTTTTTTGGTAGTACTGTTCTTTCAAGCACAGCCATATAAATTCATTTAATTGAGGCGCTCTCTTTCAGTTTCCTGAGCCGTTGAGGTGAGGCTGTTGTAGAGGCCAGTGGTGCTAGGTCAATGTGGTTTGCTCGTTCTGATAAAAATGAGTTCTGTGTCTTTTCTTCTTTCTCTTGCTTTTTCTTTTCTTTTTTTGTTGGATTTTTAGTTGTTCTTTGAAAGAAGGTTGGCTGCCCCAACTGTACTCAGTAAACGTAGGTCCATGCACACGAGGTGTGCTAATCCATAGTGTTAGCTGTAGTTGCCAGCTCTATCAACTTGTTCAGCTCACTGAAAGCTACCTTTGCCTGCAGATGTGGAATCTGTTCCACAAATACAACTTGGCAAATACCACGTGGTGAACCAGAACTTGCAGTGCCTTGTCCAGATATGAGTGTATATGTGCCGAGGGGTCAGGGCTTTTGCGTGTACTTTGGTTTCTTGTGTCTTTCTGTGCTCGCGCCTTCCCTTTCAGGTGTTTCTCTAGTAATCTTCCTTTTTTTGGTCTAGTTTGTCTTATACCTAGGCTGTATGTGGTCTTCCCGTCCAGTCTTGATGTCAGTTCTAGCTTGCTTATTCAGCTAACCTGAAGTTTTCTTTTGTTAGATTCATATCGGATCTTTCTTTCCCTATCAGCTCACATCTGTCTGCCTTCCTGGGCTGCTCATATTTCGTTCTACCTTTACCTTTCCTTGCCTCCTTTTCTTGCTTGCTTTGCCTACCTATTTTATCTCATTTGCACCCCAGGTCACTTAAACAAGCCACGTGAGGCAAGTAAGATAACTTTATCATTCCTTCCTTCCCAAAATCAGGCTACATGGGCTCTACCATCCTGTTGTTGTTGTCCATATGTTGTTGACAGGACCTGAAGGCCAAGATCTTTATTTTCTCTCCCAAAGCCTTGCTCTGCCCTGAGCTGGGAAGGCCTGTAATGAGGAGAGTCTGTTTTCAATCTCTGTAACTTCTGTAGGGTTGCTGATACCTATTTTTAACGTCTTTGTCATCGACGTGGACAGTGGGATGGAGTGCCCCTCAGCAGATTTGCTGATGACACCAAGTTGTGTGGTGCATGCTGGAGGGAAGGGCTGCCATCCAGAGGGACCTTGACAGGCTTGAGAGGTGGGGCCATGCAAACCTCTCAGCCATGCAAAGTTCAACACATCCAAGTGCAAGGTCCTGATGTGGGGTGGAGTGATCCCAAGGACAAATACAGGGCAGTGAGTGAATTGAGAGCAGCCCTGTGGAGTAGGACATAGGGGTGTTGGTCGATGAGAAGCTCGGTGCATCAAAAGTGTGGCCAGCAGGTCTCTACTCTGCTCTTGTGAGACTCCACCTGAAGTACTGTGTTCAGCTCTGGGGTCCCCAACATAAGAAGGACGTGGATCTGCTGGAGTGAGTCCAGAGGAGGGCCATGAAGATGATCAGAGGGCTCTGAAGATGATCAGAGGGCTGGAGCACCTCTCCTATGAACACAGACTGAGAGAGTTAAGGTTTTTTAGGCTGGAGAAGAGAAGACTCAGGGGAGATGACTTCCAGTACCTAAAGGGGGCCTACAGGAAAGCTGGAGAGGGACTTTTTACAAGGGCATGGAGTGTTAGGACAAGGGCTAAATGGCTTTAAACTGAAAGAGGGTAAATTTAGATTTGATATAAAGAAGAAATTATTCACTGTAAGGGTAGCAAGACACTGGAACAGGTTGCTCAGAGAGGTTGTGGATGTCCCATCCCTGGAAGTGTTCAAGGCCAGGTTGGACGGGGCTTTGAGAAATCTGGTTGAGTGGAAGATGTCCGTGCCCATGGCAGGGTGGTTGGAACTAGGTGATCTTTAAGGTCTCTTTCAACCCAAACCATTCTATGATTTTATGGTTGGTAAGAAAGTACCAAGACGATAATGTAGTCTGAATAATACAAGTACTGAAGGCAGTTGTTGTCCACACCTCTTGCCCTTGTTTTCCTGGGAAATAGTAGAACTACATACATTTGAAAGGTTTGGTTTTGTCATAGAACTTGGTAGCTAACTTCTAACTAATCATCATGCAGACATACTGCAAATGATCAAGGACTTCTTACTTGGAAAGAGCATCATATAGTATAAATCACACTTAATTCAGAGGCTTCCCAACTCCAGTACCACGCTTAAAGTGCCTGCTTCTCTACAGGCACTGTCAGTGACTTTTCATATAGAAGGTTTTCATGAAGCATCCTATTCCGAAGAAATGTACACATTTGGGGCTGGAAAGAAACTGTCTGGAAAAGCTATTGCGTACTTAATAATAGATTCCTGTGCTGATTTTTGTTGTTGTTTAAAATGCTTTTGCTTTTCGGTATTGTCTTGATGAGTGCCTGCTCTGATATGGTTCAGGAAATCCTGTGTTCTTGCGCTTGGAATGCTTGTTTCTATTCAGGAGACTGCTAATGATGACAGCTTGGTTGAACTTGGCCTGATAGAGTGGACTGTGGAAGATATGGCCAGAGGGTGAAAAGTGACATCTGTCTGCTGAGACACAGTAGCCTTAGAAGTCTAATAAGCTGCATCTGTGTGTTCTTGCAGTCATATTCCATGAAGAATTAGCTGTAGACAGTGCAGAAGAGTCAGTTCTTCAGACTTAGTGTGAGACACTGAGGGTTGGGAATGGGGGAAGTGAAAGAGGAAGTAATTTTTTTTCATCAAGTTACATTTCTAGGGCATTGGTAGGAAGTAGCATTGAAAAGTTTTTGTGTTTTTTGAAAAAGATGCCAGTTCAATTATCACAAAATCTTGCCTCAGATGTATGAAGGGTTGCTAGGAGGTCAGTATCTGAAGTGACCCATCCTTATCAGTTTCAAAGTCTGAATTCCAGTCCTGGGATCTTCTTCCTCTCCCTCTATGCTAGACTACAGCAGCAGTTCAGATAGCCCAGCAGGGCTTTAAAGAACAGGAACCTAAGGATGTTCTGGAGCCTGTTCCTCCTATCTGAGCAGGTCAGGATCTGTGCTCTTGAGCTGCCCATGGAGAGGTGGTGTCCCTTGCTGCCTTCCCCCTGCAGAGGCAGTGGCAGGTCTTTAGAATGATAACTTGCTCATTAAAAAATGTTCCCTGCTAGAGCAGCTATCTCCTCTTCCCTCTGGGAAGTGAAGGGGAAAGTCACGGGTCAGAGACATCCAGTCTTTGACTAAGTGGGCTGTGCTTCAGGTTGGGATCTCGTCAACTGGATTTACTAAAAGCTTCAGCCTGCAGATTATTTCAAAGACAAGAAACTTCCCGGTACTAGCTTCCTTCTTTAAAATGATTTGGCATCAGTGTTTGTTTCGATAATACCAAGTACAGGAGTGACACACACATAAAGATGTTCTCAAGTACTACGGAGGGCTGAAGTGCCGCCGGTCATAGCAAAGGTGGTGGCTTTGTCTCTCGAGTTCTCCCAGTGTACGCTTGAGCTCAAAGAGGAGAAACCAGCTGACTTTATTGGTTCATACTCTACCAAAAGCACAAGCATTTTCCATGTCAAACTTAAGCCCTGTCTTTATTCAGAGTGTATGTGACGGATAAATTTGTACCTTTTTTGGTGAAAGATGGGATTAATGCTTTACGTAAACGAACATCTTTCACTAGCATCTCTGTCTGCGTGTAAAACCTGCTACTGATGTTAAGTTAGTGAAACTTATTTTAAGAGTTGCTGCTTGGTTACCTGGCTCGCACCTTCCTGAGCTGTTCACTGCTGTCCTTCATAGGTGAAAGGAAAAAGCCTTTCAGCTTGCTGGTATCTATTAAGCTGGCTTATTGCAACATACTCCTTGCATTCCATTAATTTTTTTTTTTACATGTAACTGAATAACTCTATGCTGGCAAATGTTGCAATACCTGTTAGACCAGTCCTGGAATAACAAATATGAGAAGGTAATTTTGTTCTGAATGCTTGTTTGGTTGTTGTTAAGTCTGATTTTGTGTTAAACTTCACTCGTGTGGTCTTAATGGCAGCAGCTATGTTGAAAAACTAGAACAGAATAAATCCAGCTTTATGCTGAATTACCAAGCAAGGAGGGGAGTGAAATACTTTGAAATGTGCTTAATCTGATACACTTTCCACTCCTCTGGCATAACAATTAAAGTGTGTTATTGCTTAAGTAACTTAACTTTGAAGGTTGGCATGTATTTGCAATAAGGAATGCAGCTGTGGCAAAGGGCCAGATTTTACCCTCGAACATGCTTGTGACAGCCAAGTAAATGCATTTGAAGGCAAAATTTCACATAAAACACAAAGGAAAATAGCAAGATAGCTTTTGTTTCTGAAATGTGGAAAGAGTACAGATTAGGACTACTGAGAAAAACTTGAATTCAAAAAACCAAAAGGGAGGAGAGCTCGCTTGCTACTTGATGAGAGGATTTTGTGACAGTGGCACATCTGGTAGCACAGTTGCCTTCACGGTATAGCAGAGCAGTGTTAAATTTGCAGGACTTGTCACTTCTCTGACTAGCTCCTCAGAGAACTGTTCCCTGTTGAAGGAAGGAAGATCTTTTTCTAATATATTGGCTCTTTCAGCATGTCCTATCTTTAAGATGAGTTGTCACACAGAGAGCATCTGTGTCATGAAATTTCGAGCTAACACTAAGAAGACCTTGCAGAAGTTTTAGAAAGATAGCGGAAGGGAAAACTGGCTTTCATAATTCTGTCTTGGTGTGGCTGGATACCTAATTTTAGGCTTAATTAGATGACGTATAATGCTGTTTGTGTTAATGGGGGGAAATCTGCATTGCTGTAACTGTTAGGAAGGAAGATTGAAGGGAGCCCAGAACTGAGCAGATGATTAAAAAAAACCCTAGAAGTGTTAGCCTCTCAGAAATTACTTAGAGTTGTAACTAATACTGTATCTTAACACTTCTGTGGTTTTTTTTCTTGCCATTTTAAGTACATGTGTGGTGGGTTTACTATGTAGTAACTGAGCTTACTGTCTTTCTGTGCTACGCTCGCTCATATGAGCTGCTATGCAGATGCCAACCTTGCCTTTCCTTCTTCTGCATCCAGATCCCTTGGGTATCTAATGCTTGAGGAGAGGGTATTTGATCTTCAGTTTGTGACACTTCTGTTCCCTTCAAACTTGCAGTTTCCAGGATTGCTGAGTACAGAAGTGTAACCTTAATGGCAGGACTCGGGATAGGACTGCATGACACATGCATCCTACAAAACGAGTAATCAGGTGTGGATAGTCAAAGTGTGGTTGTTCCTTTGTCTCTAGGAACATTCTTCTTGCCTTTTTCTGGTTCAAATGCTTACCTGCATTCATCTGATTCTGAATACAAGGTACCTTACTGTACCTGGAGCCTCAATAAGAGCAGGAAAAGGACAAGACAGATATCTTAGAGCTGGTAAGGTCTTGCTTTTAAGTTCAGTGGCTTCCAAGTGTTCTTTTCCATGTGACGTAGGCTATGCTGAAGTATGTCCACTTGAACTGTAGTGGCAAGTTACAGGTTTTAATTCATGCTTGACCGTAACTTATGCTAAAGTTGGGGAAGAGAGAGAAAATGGAGCAGGTGACTTTTAGCAGAATGCTTCCAGATGCAGTGTTGATTTTAAGGTTCAAAAGTTATCTGAGAACTGAGCAAAGATCTTAGATAGAATGGTGTGTAAACATGAGGCTGATGTTGCATACTAGTGGGAAGCTGTATTCCTGTGGCACTTGGTTTGCTGGGTCACAGGTCGTGTTTTGACAGGGCAAGACTTGTTTGGATATATGCAGCATTGATGCTGAGATAACTGAGTGGATGAATCTATCCAGGCATGGTGGTGTCAGTGACAAGCTGATCAGTATGTGAATTTTAATGCAATAGTTATGTCTCCATTTTGCAATAAATTGATTCTTATTTATAAAGTTGTATTTTTTGTTTGATCACCTCCAGTAGACTTCACAGTTCTCTTGAAGAGAATGTTAAACCAACGCTTCGTAATTCTGAATGGTTGTATAGCATGGTGACAAACTATTTTAGCTCTCTGTCTCCAAATTTAGGCCTTGAATTATTTTGTAAAGTCTTCTTGTTGTTTTTTTCTAAATAGAATAAACACTATGCAGCTTCCCCAGCATCAGACTTAACTTTTCTGTGCAATAGAATGAAGCATTAGCAAAATGTTTGTCTCTAAGATGGATGAATGGATACTAGAGTTGAAGCAAGATCCTGCAAAGCAGCTGAGTTTTGGAGAGAGTTTGAAGTTGGATAATCTCTTGCAGAGGATGGAAGGTGGGAGAGGAAAGGAGAAAGAGCTGTGCTTCTGGAAAACTTCTGTTGGCTCTACTTCAGAACAGGCTGCAGATAGGATGCCTTCTAAGCTTTGCCCCAGCAGATTTGAAGTAGAGCAAGGATGCTTGTATAGCTGCTCCGACAGTACTCTTTTCAAGACACATGGGAATTTAACTCAGTCCAACTGAAACATTCCAAAAATGTGTAATGTTTTCTATCTGTCTTCACTAGAAGAAGATGAAAAACTTCACCCATATACAAAAGTACATGATAATTAATACAGTAATAGAAGAGATCCCTATCAGATAATTCGCAATTGTAAAATTTTTGCTCTGTAAGAAAGCAAAATGATTAATATATGCAATAGAATTGTGATATTAGTGTGATAAGAAAACCAGGGTTATTCTCTTACCAAAAATGTTTTGGTTTGTTTTTTCTTTTTATTTATAATAATATCTAGTGTTCCATGCTTTAACTTATCTAATATGGGACTTGACATGCCTTTTCACTGTCGGTTTTTCTGTGCTGGTACATGCAGGGGCGTTCTAATTGCTGGTCAAACTTTCGGGGTCTAGCTGGGCTCCTGCCCCCACCATCTTCAATGGAAGGTTTTGCTCAGCACTGCTGTCAGCAGCGGTACGGATCTCCAGGGAAAGTCTCTAGTTTGTTCCTGCATTCAGCGGAAGCGTATCAAAGACTTCAGTGTTATAACCTCTGGAAAATAATAAGTCATATACTGTCCTAGACCTATCGTGGGGTTGTGCCCCGCTTGTTCTGGTGGTTAGTCTGCTTTAGTGTACAGTGTGAATTATTTCAAGTGGAAGACTTGGCCTGCTTCTGTTCCTCTTCCTTCACGCCATTGCTGTTACCCAATTCCAACAACCTTGGCAATGGGATGTTTAGTCTGGGACCATTTTCTTTCCTAGAAAACAGTGCTTTCCTTCTGTCAGGTGAATACCTCATCAGGTCTAGCTGTGAGGAACCTCTAGGAAACTGCCCTTTGATTATTACTGGGTATGATTATTTTTCTGATAGAGGTACACCTTTGGAGAAGAGCACTACTATTATAACAAAGAAAAATCACGTCCAAATATCTTCAGATGTGTGGCTAACTACTTCTCATCTTCCCATGGGGTCAGGCGAAATACATTTTTTATTATTTTTTTTTGTTTTAAGGCAACTTTGCTTTGCTAATCTTTCTTCTCCAGGCTATCAGTCATTATTTAGTAGCATTAGATCTGGCTTATGCTATGTGACAAATCCATAGTCTGCTCTTACCTTTGAAAAAAGGAGGGTGTGTGTGCAAAACTATTTCATGTTTTCCTGTAGCCATGACTGCTTCAGTCTAACTAGCTGTGATCTGTCACTGACAGCCTCATCTAAGGCAGGAAGTTTCTTTCTGAGCTCATTACTCTGCTTGCCTGTGACTCTGCCCTTCTAGGTTCAATGCGAGCAGATGCTGCTTGATTGCACCCTCCTGCCACCCAGAAAAATACCTGCATGTAACTTCTTTTATAAGTTCCTCTTCCAAAGACATCTGAGAATTTCTCACCCTACCCCAGTGTGTTAGCAGGGGTACAGCTCACAGTATAAACAAAAGTCAAAATGTCTATTTAAGGGTATGGAAACTACCTAGTTGTAAATGGGCGTTTCAGGACTCAGTCCCACCTTTCCTGGTGATGCTGCCATGGTACCCTGGTCGGTATCCTTATGGGCTGAACCTGAGCATAGGTGGTGCATGTGTGCCCTCTATGGATGCTTAAAAAGAAAATGCCTGCTCTCCAAATGCTCTCTATTCACAGCCAATATATTCTAGGCACGTTAGCGCTTCTAGTTACTACGAATACTTTTACACAAGTACTCAGGGAAAGGGTGGGTGTTTTATCAGCGAAGCACTGACCTCAAGAATGAATGACTTCCTCAAGGAAAAAAAAAAAACCAGCCAAAGGCATTCTTAGCCTTAGTGTCTATGACCAACAACTCCACCCCCTCCTGAGTTCCTGTGTGTGCTCTCTTCCCTGTTGTTCTAGATTCCCTCAAATGTTCTGTATTCAAAGTATTTTTTTAAACTCTTGCTGTTCAAATCCAAGAAAACTTCCTTCTTCATTCACGAAGTAACTGACATGATGTGCATTAAATAACTTATCTAGAATCAGGTGCTATGTCAATTTATGTAAAAAGATGTAAATTCTACCTTTATGACCAGAAGAGGTAAAGCTTTCGCCAGCTCTTAGCTTCAGTTAGGAAGAGAACAAATAGTACTTTTGTATGATCAACTCTGTTCCAAAGACAGGTAAAACGGTTTGTCAAAATGATGACAATATCTACATAATTCAGGTGCTAGAATTTAAATGACTTGTCAGATACCTGTGCCAGAATCACAGCTTCTATAAATGAATGCACTAATATGTTAAATGTTAAGCATGTTTTGCACTAGCATATAACTTTACAAGCGCAAAGAAAACACTCTCTTGATTTAAAACAAACCCAAAACCCAGACCTGGAAACTCAAATCTGCTTTTGACCTCTGGCTAGGAGCTGCAGTCATATACAGCAGTGAAGGAAATGCCTGACATTCTAGCCATCTGAGTTGGGGCTTCCAGCTCTTTGGCACGCACAAGTGTTTAGGTCTGATGTTTTTTCTTCTCCGTTCTCATTGCAGGATTCTTGTAGAAGTGAATAGGGGCAGAGTAATACCAAAAGCAGTATGTTTCATCTTTCTGCCTTAGGTCTTTCTGTAATATGTATTAATTGATTTATGAGAGTTTGGAACATGAGTTCCTAGGCTCTTCTACATTTTCAGAAGCCAGATTGGAATATTACTATGAAGATCCTACAACCTGAGTAAGAATACTGTATTTTTAAAAAGCTAAGCTGGGTGCTTCTGACATAAACCCCTTCAAACATCCAAAATATGTCCAATAAACTTGAGACTGATGTACCATACTGGAATGAATGGATAGAAAACAAGTTGTAAAATAAAATTAAAAAAAAAAGTGCTGTTGTAGTTTGTGGGCAGCGTTACCTGGATAGCACACGTGATAAGCTAAAATAGCAAAGTTTTGCACTTCGTACTGCCACATCAGCCACAGCACTAGAGCGTATACTTTAGTCTGTGACACCTTTCTATGCATCCAGTCCTTACCTGCCCTCACTCTTTCAGCTTCCAATAACTGGATACCTTCTGCTGGGGCGCTCATGTCCTGAAAAGCAGGCAGACTGGGTAGAAGGACAAACGCCTTGAGCCTAGAACTCACCTGCTGGAGTGCTCTTGGGAGCTAAATGCTGTCTGCCTCCTTGAACTGGATCTGTCCCTGAACAAGATGCTAGTAGCCCCTGGAAGTCATAAGTAAGAACAGAGTAAGGCAGGACTCCTCATCCTGCTTTCCCTAGAAGCTCAAAATGTGAAGTAAGCCAAGCAAGATCAAACTGGAGTGTGTGTGTCTTTCTCACTGCATGATCCTGCACGCTTACAGCCTTTTTCTGGATGTTTCCTCCTAGTGTTGGAGAGTTAAAGTGCTCAACAGATCAGTTTGCTAATGCTTGTTAGGTGTATGAAGCAAGAAGTTGAGTACTTCAGGAAAGTGGAGTTTTGGGAGAATGTACAAGTAGCTGAGTGTGGATGGAACTCGAGGGCTATACATGGATGGTAGGGCTCTGCTCACTATAAAGAAACAGGTGAGCTCGTTGATTTACTAATCAGTCTGGATCCCTTACAAAAGATGTATGTGCATGAGTCTGAGGCACAGCTCTAGAGAGTCATAGAAATGATGGGAGGATGAAATCATTGCCCTTCTCAACATGTAAAGTGTGCTATCTTAGAACTTTTTATTACTGTATAAAGTTATTCTAACTCTTGAGATTCTTTTTTTTAAAGTGTTTCCTTAGCCTTTTTCAAAACTCTGTAGTGTGTTACTGAGATTTCCCAATCAGGTCTGTAGGAGCTAGCATCATATAAAGGGATGATACACGTTGAAACTGCCTGCAACAACTGACTGGATGCTGTTCTGTCTGAGCAAAGTACTTATTGAAATGAGGTGTAAATAAGGACTCTGGTTAACTTGTAATTAACAATCCCTTATGAGGATTGCCCTGCATAAGGAGCTGGGCTTTTCAAACAGTACTCTGCCAGCCCCTTAGGCTGCAGCTGAGTTGTGACAGAGCTGTTCAGTGCTAATGTGAAGTGAGATTGAGTCAAAACTGAGATAAAGATGTAACTTCATGATAACGCATCCCTAACTTCTTTTGAACGACACTGTGATGTTGCAGTAATGTGAATAGCTTTCTACTCAAAGCAGAGCGTGAACGCTCACTGTGAGAAAGCCTAACGCTGTCTGTGCTGAGCCATCGTTGGTTTGGGTCAGGAGTCAGCAGGCAGAAGCAATCCGTGTCTGGCTTTTACTCACAGTGCTACGTTTGTAAAGTACTGCTTTGCCAACACGTTTATTCCAACAACCTCTGGTTTCCTTCGCAATCCTAGGGACTATTGCTGTGAGAGCTACTAGCTTGTTGACAAGGGAAAGAGAACTTTGCTTTCTAGCAGAAGTCTAGTCTGTCTGTGTCACTGCGTTCCACAAAACTCATCACTGAAGTGATCAAACACGGTTTCACATCAAGGTACGCATGCACCTCTTTTCATCACTGTGGAGTTCTTATGTGCTTGTTTTACAGCTACAGCTTACACAGCTGAAATTCAAATCTGTCCAATACAGAGCAAGAAATGAAACCTGCTGACACCTTCTCCTTTTTTTAACTTATTTTTTCCCCTGCTTCCCCACCCCTTAAGGGGAAAATTGTCATAGGCTACAGCTAAGGAACCTTTAGGGAGAGTGCAGGGATTGCTATGGAGTTGGAGGAAAAAAAGTTGAGAAAGCAAAGGAAAAATGTCAGAAGGGTAGAACTTACAGCTATATAGTGTTTGTGATCTTGTTTATGTCTTAGGTTTTTTGCATTTGGGTTTTTTTGTTTGTGTTGTCATTTGGTTTTTTCCTTGGTGTTTTTGATGGTGGTATGGTTTGTTGGTTTTTTTTTTTCTGGACTGAAACTGAAGTATCCAAACCTATGTGTTGTTTATTATGGAATCCATAGTAGATGTAGCCCAGAAGTGCTCATGGCTTACTATGGTTACAGAAGTTGACAAAAGGGGGCTGGAATCTAAAGCATCTGTAGAGGGTATAGCTTGGTAAGAATATGAGGTGACTTCAAATTGGATTGTCACTGCTCTTACAGAGGAAGCACATCTGTGTTATGTGGAAAAGTTATTACCTGGCTACACCTGTGTGAAGTGCATTTTCTAAACATGTCTTTAATAAGGTTTTGTTTCTGTCCTGGTTTGTGTTAGAACTGATTCTGTTCAGTGATTTCACTTCCCAGCTCAGTCTCTTCTAACTAACTGCACTGTCTGAAGTTAACGGTGTATTTCTGCAGACAGGGTCTGCTCCCAGCAGTGATAACGCTCGATGTTCACAGTCACTGCCAGGGACTGGGGTGCAGAAAGGCTCTGGCTGACACTTGCTCCTGTGCAGACCAAGGTCACTGCTACATCCTGTGTGCCACGGTGGGGGTGCAGTGAGTGAGAGGCTGCACCTGCGGGGAGGAGCAGACAGGACAGGTGACCCTACACTGACCAACAAGGTGTTCCATCCCATAGACGTCATATTCGGTATAAAGCTGAGGGATCACAGGGGTCAACCTCTCTTCCACAATGGCTGGTGTCCAAGGAGTACTCTGCCTGTTCTGCCTTTGATACCAGTCTGTGCATTCCTGAATCCAGTTCCAGAATCCAGCTGCTCAATCTGGTTCCCATCTGCCGCTGAGTCCGGTCTGGGACTTCCCCAGTGCCTGCCCACAGCATCAGTGGTGATGGTGACGTGATTGCTCTCAAGGGGTTTGGGTTCAGTATTGGGTTTGTATATATTTGTACATATATCATTATTCTTTTCACTAAGGCAGTTTGAGTTTTCTTTTCCAATCCCTAACCCTCTCTCTCCCTTATTCTCTTTCTCTTCCACTTTGGGAAGGGAGCAGTGTTAATAGAGAGCATCTGTCACTTGTCTAGTGGCTGGCCCAGCCCTAATCCTTGACAGTATCTTAAAAAAAAAAAAAAGCAATATGCTGTTCTGTGCCGTGTAGTCCAGTGGTTTGGACTGATTCTGACGAAGTTGAATGAGCAATCCTTCCTTTCTCATCTGTGTTTTGTGTAAACAAAGACTGACCTAGTTTAGGCATTAAAGTGCTTCTGGCTTTGAATCCCAAGTGAGAAAGGGACCTTTTGAGTTTATGGCTGGGCAAAAAGGGGGATTTCTGCTAGCTGATTGCCTTAAGGAGTTCCTGCCTCTGTGCTTTTGTGTCCCTGTTGCCTTGACATGACAGCCCTTCGCATGCTGCGAACCGATCAGGGGAATCCCTTAAGCTGTTGGAGCCAACCAAGATTCTTTACTGACAAACCGTGATGCAGACGGTGTCATGAGGAAACAACGCTTTTATCATTCTGCTGGTTTTGCCACTCCATCTCTGCCTTTCCCTGTTGCCTGCCCGGGATTGCTTTCTGAGATTTATCCGATTCCAGCAGTTATGACATGGATAGGGACCTCAAAGATAACATAATACTGCGAATGGGCTGCTGACTGTCAGAGACTGCACAACATGAAATCGACTTCAATATTAGGCAGCAGAGAATCTACAGGAGTGGGAGGAGGGATTCAGAGAAAAATGCTGTGATGCCTGAACAGCTAGAAAAGCTTTAATTGAAACTGTCATCGTCTTGGGTGCTGCAGAATGCAGTTCTAAAATGAAGGTGCAGGGAACCAGGCTTGGTTACTTCACTGCCTGTGAAACTGTGTTCTCTATGCTGTTCTGTGCTGTCAAATGCTTCCAGTTTAAAAAAAAAAAAAAAAAGAAAAAAAAGGAAAAAAGGTAATAATATGGTAGAACCAGTAATTTGAGGCTCTGGATGCCACTAGGTGGCAGAACCCTTGCATCTATTCTGTGGATGGCTTTTTCTATGTCTTGATTCTTCATCTGAGTATATAGAAAAATACTTCTCAGCTCTAGTGTAGGGAAAGTGGACATCGGTAGGGATGCTTAGATGCTATCCCAATAGGGTTTGTATTGGCCGTTGTTGTGGGAGACACACGGGGCTTTTAACACTATATATCCTTTATTGTTCAGACTTCTGCCCCTTCCGAAAAGCCTTCTACTCAAAGCAGTTGCTTGCATTTAGTTGCGTTTAGGTGTCAACACATGACCCTTTTCTTTCCCTGTTTCTTGGTACTGTTGTTAACAGATCAGAAATGAGGAGGTAGTAAAGGGATGTTTAGGAGGAATGCACTGTAAGGACTGGTGGCAGTGGCAGGAGGATGGAGATGGTGAATGGTCTAACCTATGGTGGAAAGCATGATTTGTGAGTGGTGGAAGCTTACGGTGTTGTGGAGTGATGTATTGCAGTTGGTGAGATGTTTGTAGCCGAATAACATTACTACCTGGAAACGAATGTATCTTGAAGCAGTACCTGCTGATGACATTAAACTTTTTAATGACTTTAAGGTTTCTCGTCTCTTAGTTCTTGTCTTCAACTGCAATGTGCTTGTCATCAAGCACATTGTCGGTGTGGGGGATTATTTTAGCTTTATTTTATTACTGGTTTGACTTACGGAGCAGCTGGGGAGGTGGCTGATAACAGCCCAAGAATAGGGTCATTGCCTGCCTTCATTTACTAGTAGAGGGTTATCTAGGTCATGGGTGTGGGGACACGATAATTTCTACAGTTATTTACAGTTATGGTATGTTTGCATATTGTAATATCTGGGATACAGCCCTTATCTGGCATTTGCGGGTACCCTGGGACCAGACCAGAAGACATCCACACTTAAAATACTAATACTGGTTAAATAACTGTAGTGTCAGATTTCAAAGCAACTTGATTAAGGTTTTCTGAACGGGATTAAAGTCACATAATGGAATGTGATGCCTAGTCTGAATTTTGTGTACTGTCGACATTCTGCTGGAACAGGGCAGTTTAATACAGATACTTCTGTTCACCTATGAAGAAATATGAAGGGATACCGGTTTATTCCATTTGTTGGGTACCTGGTGATCAGTTTATAACTTTATTTTGTAGTTCTGGAATAATCGTGTGAATGAGAATGACCTTTTGAATATAGCGTCTAGGGCCAAGTCTCTTTATTTCTCAGTCTAAATAAAAGTCTGCATGCAAAAGGTGTCTCCCCTCTTCTCATTTCCTTCCAGTGCTCTGAACCTGCTCTGAACAACTGAGGAAATGCCAGTGTTACTGCAGCTACCATCCAGCTCTGCAGTACCACTTTGAGGATGTGATACTGATGTTTGGGCACTTCTGCTCTGGGTGGTGCTAGGTATAAGCCTCATTCTAGTCTGGACAGTGTGGGTTTAGTTTTGGGGTTTGTGTTTTTTTTAAGGAGGCGATCTTAGGCTGTCATGGCATTGCAAAGCTCTTTATTGGTACGCATGTCAGAAGCTGGTTTGTCTTTACCATTCCTTTGAAATTATTAGTGTTTGTCTGAAGAGTCTTTGTGGAATGCGAAAGAGAACGTTAAAGGAAGTACTGTGAAGGAAAGAAATTCAGCCGAAAATAGGTGTAGTTTGCAGGAAGGCGCGACTTTGGCTGTAGGACTGTTTATCGTAGGGAGATAAGTCGAAATAAAACCCTCAAATACCAAGAAGTTATCTGTTTTCAATGTAAATATATTTACAAAAATCCACTCTACTAAGAGAAATGCCTGAAGGATCTTGGTGTTCAAAATTATGTGTGTAGTTTCTCTCTTATATCTTGTTCATGTTATCCAACTCCAGATAATGGCTACCTACAGACTAATAGCACACAGATCATTCAGCAGGCTTTATTTGTGGTGTAAAAGCTGTGGGTATTTATAGGTCTATAATATAGACTTCTTTTTGAAAACTACTTGTATCTCATATATGCCTTGAGTTCCTCAATGAAGTTACTACTTTCCTACTTCATACAGTGTTTTGAAGATGATATTTCTTGAAAGTTTGAGGTGGTTGGTTGTTATGGTGATAGCCTTTTGCTTAGCAAAAATTCAGTATTTCTTTTTATTAGAATTTGGCGTGTCTTTTAAAATCGTGTGTAGAAAGCAGTCTTCCTTCCAGAAAGAAATGTGTTGATTCTGTGCTCCTCTGTGTGAAAATAGCTGGGAGTTGGACCTTGGCAACTTCAGTACTCTGATACACGAGGTCTCTGGTGAATCTTAATGTTGTCATGTAAGGAAATATGCAGCCTAATACACTGAACTCGTGATGAAGGCAAGTTGTACTAAGCACACGAACTTATGAGCAAGAGTGATGCCTGGATGCAACATCCCAGTTTTGGTGACTGTGTGGACACGATGAGTTCTGATGAAGCTATTGCAGTGAGGTGGGAAGAGAATAAACTTAAGCAAGCCTTGGCATCCCTTGGGGACTGAAGAGTTCAGTGTTGGCAAAGGAGGTTGCTGGGGGGAGAAAAGCGTTGTAGGCATGTGGAAACACTGACCATGCTATTTTACTGATAATACTCTTGAGTACAGATCAAAAGATAGCTGTAGAGTATGCACTGAGAGAAGTAGTACTAGAGATAATGATGTGTTTCCGTCCTATTGGTGGGAGGAGGACTAATGTTGAAGAAAAGTTCTCTTTTGTGGCAGAAGCCTTGTGCAGGGTCCTGATGGGTTTTTCTCTGTTCGGAGAGAGGTGCTGGAAATTCAGTGAGGGAAAATACCTTGTACTATCAGCCTTGGGCTATATTAGACCTTGTTTTGGAGTGTGTGAGATGCTGCATGGTGTCTGCCTGTGTGACTGGGAGACAAGCGTGCTTGGAGAGTGGCTTGGCTTTAAACCACCGTTTTGTCCTGACGTACAGGGTTGTACTGAGAGTGTATGAGTGCAGCGGGCTTCGCTTAACAAGGGTGTTTCTAAATTCCTGAAATGATGACGATCCTGTAGTCGTTCTGAAACGAGTCGGAGAAGACTGACAGTGCTGGTTTGTATGTCCAGACTGGGACTGCGGTCTTGTCAGCCTGGGGAGAAAACAGTTCAAGGAAGTTTTGTGCCAACTTCTGTAGGAATAAGTTTAATTTCTGCCTTGCAGTTCTTTTTCCAGTTCCCAGTAGACATAGTTGCTAACTGGGATGTAAGTGTTTTCATTCTGCACTTGATGTGCAGATGTGGGGTGTTCTTTTTCACCTTAATTACAAGTGCCTTTGAGGAGCGATGCGTTGGTCTGGTGTGTCTGGTGCGCACTTAGGGACTGCTGTCACCCTGGGCTGTGGGTTTCACATTGCTTCTGTGACTCTGCCTGGCCAAGAAGCTGGACAATAAAGTTTTCTAGGGATGTCACACTGGATTAAGTGAATTAGGTTTGGACTGTGCAGCCAGAGGTTCTTACCAGCTCCAGCATGATCCTTTTTAGCAGGTGGATTAAGTCTATCAGCTCTGCAGTCCCTGACTTTCGTCAATCTTGAGCCTGTGGATTCGTTGGCACTGGAGAAGGTAAGTCCCTTAAAAGGGAATTTTCTTTGGAATAAAAAATTCCCACCAAACCCAGCATCGCTTTCAGTACGTTTTTGAGGAAGTAAGAGTTAGTGCTTTGTATTGCAACCTTTACCACTAATGCTACCCATGCCAGGTGATCGTGTTGTGATAGTAACTCTCGCAGGAGAGCGTTTCTCAGCTTGGCTTTTTGAGGCTCACAAAGTTTTGTTGGATCCAAGGGGATCACAGAGTGTTCAAGAGCAGTATTGTGGCTCTTCTTCCTGGAGCCTTGCTTTGCTGTGTTTCACCGGGGTGGGAGATGAAGAATAGACCTGCGGGTACTGTCTGCAAGCATTTGCAGAAACTACGGACAGCCGTTCTCCTCCGAGGAGCACAGACCTGCAGCTGCTCCTCGCTCCTCTTACTCCACGCTAGTGGAGCTGCAGCTGATACGAAGAACTGTGCAAGAACAAATGAGCCAAGCAAGAATGGTGCTTTCCAAAAGTTTTGCGACACTCTGCTTGTGCTTGTGAAGGCGTTGACCTCCTTCCCTGAGGGTGATGGGTAGCATTATTTTCTTTCAAGGGTAGTAAGTGGTTGTTGCCTTCCCTGCCCCGTTAAGGATTAGCAAAAGGAATGCTAAATGTACAGATGTTTTTCATCTGTGAAAATGCAATGTATCTCTTTTGTAGGCATGTCGTACAGTTTTCCTCTATTGTTAAAAAGTTCATGAATGGACTGTGGTTCTTAATGCCCCAAAAAAGATGGAGTGATTGAGACTGCCACTGTCCACAGCTTGAAGACATCTACATATCTGCAGTTCTTACTGCTCTGTGGTGAACCTTGTGGAGGAGCGGAAGTAAATATGTCTGCTGTCTGACCTCGCTCACCTGTTCCTGCCGTAGGTCCTGGCCACATAGGAGTTCAACTACATCTCAGTTTTCAATTCCTAATCCATAAAACAGGAAATAGCAGTTAAAAAGACAGGAGAGCATTAAGAAAATAATGATGGATCAAGACTTTAAGAATCAGAAGAGGGCTAAGTGTTGAAAACTGACTCACTTTCTAGACACTCATACAGAGAGAGATTTTTGGGTTTCTGATTTTTGGGTTGAAGCTTCTCCACAGAGGGTACTGAATTTTGGTCTTGCCATGTTTCCAGCCTTTCTGCCTGGAAAACAGGTGCTGAATCATGAATGAGCGTTCAATGCAAATTATGGTATTGGTGCACTGTAGTCTTCACTTCTGGAGCTTCTGTTGTAGCAAATATGAGAGTATTATAATCCGTGTTATATAGTTGGTAGCTTGATTTGGAAACGTCCTCTTGGTTAGTCAACAAACGTGTTGAACCTATGAATTTCCTTTTAGTTTTTTTGTTCGTTTCTATGTATGAGAGTTTTCTGCCTGTACTCTCTTACATACTAACGTTTGTGTTGACTTTTTCTCAGCTAGTAGAAGGAGCTTTATATTCTTGCATTTCACTTAATTCACCTCTAGGATTAACATTTTAGGGAGAAGTTCACTGTTCTCCGTAATAAAATCCTCTCTCTTCTAGTCAAGACATCTGCTTTACTCTGTGCTGTATTTCCTTGGAGACTATGAAGTGTTCCTGCTTCAATATTATGCCAAAATTGTTCCTTGCTAATTGCTTGTGGAAGTACAGGATAATTTTTACCACTGATAATAATACTTTTGTTTTCTACACCTTGTGGTGAAGGGAAAAAAAAACTCTTAAACCTATTTTTAATGTTTAGTCATGACAATTTTAAAACTATATTTAACTTCAAAACATACCCCTCCCCCCCCCAAAAAAAAAATCAAGTTGGAGAAGGTAGGAGAAGCAACAACCACTACCTTTGTCTTTCTATATCTTCCTCTCTTCCTTATAGAGAAGAGATGGAGACTAAATTGAATCAATTGCCAGTATTTTGCTCTTGCATAGTCATATTTAGATCCTCTAGTATTGCGCAGCCTGACTGTCTGCCAGTTAGATTTAATTAAAGATGATAAGCAGAATTGAAGTTTTAAAGTTCCCGATTATATATACGATATTGTAGGAAGCAGGTTACTTTTGCTAGGTCAGCAGACCTGTAAAATATACTGTGAAAATCAAGTGTTCGGAGAGCTTCCTAACCTGCAAGTGTGGCGCAAAATTTCCTTAGCTGCAGTCACCAGCTCAGCAGCAACCTCGTTCTCATGTTTTTGCAGCACGTTTGTCTTTGTAACATGGAGATGAGTAACATAAACAGAAGTAGTCAAAATCGGCTCCTTGCCAGTTCTTTTAATTATGGCGTGAAATATTTCATCCTGCATTTAATTTCTGGGTTTTGGAAATAAATTTATTAATAATCATGACAGGCTGCAACATAGCATTATCTTTTCTAGTAGCTTTTAGAATATGAAATATTTGATGTGAATGTTGAATAAGCTCACTTTTTGTCCATTAAATACTTTCCCTTTTTCCCCCCCTGTATTGTGGACAAATCTTTGCCAGTCCTAGTCTTCACCTGTAGTACTTCTACTGCTGTTCGAATTCTTTCTATGCTAACATGTTTCTGCAGACATAATTATTTTGCGTAATTCCACACTCCTATTCCTATTATAATGTGCTCCCATTAGTTCTTAGTACCCAGTAGTGATTCTGTTTTATTGAATATTGGGAGTTTTCCAATGGCTTTTTGTTACAGCACACCAATGTGTTGGTGGAGAATCCTCTTGTTTTATGTATTTGTGTATATAATGTATGTGATTTCAGATTATCTGTTCTTATATTCTTGTCAACTGATATGTTGCTGACATAATTCCAAAATGTAAATTTTACATAGTATCTTTTCAATAGAATCTGAAGTCTTGGTTAAAGAAATTAAAAAAAAAAAAGGGCTTTGTGTCCTTGTAAGAGTTGAAGAGTGACACTCAGTATTTTTGGAGTAATATGATGTTGTACTCAGCCTCATTCCTGTCTCTGCATTGCCTGCCTGTTGCCTTTTACTTTCAAAGCTGGTGGTACAGGTAAACACTTCAAAGACTGAGGAAGAGGATGCACTTGAGCTCCCCTCAAAGCACTTTAGAGAGGAAGTACAGCTGAGCCATCAGTGAAATTCTCTATACAGCAAATGCTGGTAAGTGTACCAAATGAACTGCAAAAAACCTGTCTCTGATCTTGTAATTTTAGCAGTCCTGTAATCGGACTACAGTGTCTAGATGAAAATGTATGTTTGCTTTTCAAGTTGAATGGTGCTAAGTTAATCATCCTGTCTTTAATTCTTCCCTTCTCTTGCCTTGGATCTACAATTGTCCATTTCTTTCAGATACTCCAAGAAATTACTTTCCCTAGGCTGCTGCCTTTCTTGGCTGGCTTTCTTCCTTACAGCACATTCTCCTGTTCCTTTCACAGTGAGACTATTTCTCATCAGCAGCCCTATTTATCCATGTATGAGCTTAAGGCACAGCTTTTCTAACAGAGGGTGGAATTATTTAATGAAGTATCCATTGATGCATGCGTGAAAGTGTCTTAGATCTGCTCTTAGATCTTCCTGGTTATTTGCTAAGTGAGTGTTACACTGAAATAATTTTGAATCTTTCTGTAATCAGATTTACTTTGTCATTCTAAGATGTGGGGATGTGTGATCTGATAGGAGGTAGGTGAGTGTCAGCTGAATAAGATGTAGGTGCTCTTGTCTGCATGCTGAGTAAACTGTATTTGCAGTAAAAAATTCATAAGTTCAGTTGGAATTTGCATTTGGGACAGAGTAAGTACCCTGTCATTTCTTGTCCCAGCTGATAAGTGCTAGCTTGTTAAAAGACAAGGTAGTATTAAAATGGTTTAGGTAGTGTCTTTGTGTCCTTAGCCTCACTGGAAGTATTGAAAATGCAAAATTCAACCAGTATTATCCATCCTTGATTTCTACTTTTTTGTGTTGGTTCTGTACACTACTGCAATAACTAGCACTGTTGGCCTAAATGAGAATATATTTATCTTCTTTTTTCAAAAGCTCAAAAAGCCCTTTCAGTAATCAAATAGGGGTTGGTTTTTTTAAACTTCTTTTAGAGAAATTATCCTTATCGTAATTTTCTAGAAAATTTTACACAGGCATTTTCAAATGCTTTGGGTTTTGTTCACCTTTGAATGAATCCTCTCTCCCCACCCCAGAGATCCTACTACACTTTTTGATTAGTTAATTCTGTTGACTCAAAATGTCTTCAGATGCTTGATTCTGAATAGCTTCAGGTGTTAGATGCTCATTTCCTTGACTAAAAAGTTTTGTGTAAGTTTTGCTCAGCCCCCTAAGGAATGTATCCCAGTGAGACATGGAACTTCTGGGTTTGTGCACTTTTTCCTTTTTTTTTTTTTGAGAGCTGTATGTAGTGGGTTTTCTGTCAGTAGAGGCTGGAATCATTATTTCATTTCAGTGTGTCCAAAAGTGATTCTTGATGGCTTGAGTCACTTTATATTAAGTAATCACTGCTGGCTTCTCTTATAGACTTTGCTTGCATTAACAAAAGCAAAAATGCTTTCTAAAATACAAGTTGTCCCCTCTGCTGCAGAGCTTTTGAACATCCTCGGTAGCATTTCACTGAGTTTAGGCTTTTCTGGTGGTGTTATTCCTGCTAAAACTCCTCCATGTGGTAGTTACTGATGTAATTATAATGAACCTTGAAGCAAACAGACTTTCTCAGACAATTTTTTTATTAAATGTGGATGGAAACCTGCGTTTTAACTCCAGTAAGGACTGAAGTAAATGAGATAGTATTTTGGAGGTTAAGGCTCTAATGGGCTTCCTTCACTTAAAGTTAATTTTAAACCAGGATATACCTCTAAGAAAGCAGAATTCAAAGAACAGAAAACTTAAGACCACCTGTTTGAGTATTGCAAGGCAAACGCTGCTTCACAGAAGTTCACTTTTATGCACTGCTTCTGTTTGAAAACATCTGTACAGAGATACCTTCCTTCAAGAGGTAGAGTGGTACTAGACAAGCGTTAATGTGTGTGTATGCTTTTTGTTAACCTTGTGCAAAGGGGCTGAAAACGGAAATCGGAAGGAAATGCGATGATGCCAATTAATGAGAACTTTGATTAAAGAAGGAAGCAGGCAGTGGCATGGCCACTAGATATGAGAACAGAAAAGAAACCAAATAGATGATAAAATTGATAGCTCAATGCCTGGCTGAGAATCGAGCAGAAAGGTTGAGGTGTGATGTTAGCTGGGGTGGTGCACAAAGGTCTAGGTATGGACGTAACAGAAGAGTTGTAATAACATGACTGGAGAGGATAACTGAGCAAGGATGTGCTTAAGTTACGTGCAGTTTTGAGAAGAACATGGAGAAGCTGAAGCAGGCAGTCGCTAAGAAAAATCCTAACTGGAGCTATAGCACCAGGTGAAACTAAGACAGCCGTGAGAAGACCGTAAGACGCTTGTGCTGCTCAAGAGCAGTTGAGAAGAATGCTTGTCACCGTGAATGGAAGGGTGTCACTCCTAAGGAAAACTGTCTTTCTGGATGATGAGGTGACTCAGTGGCCGGGAAAGTGTACAAGATACGGCTGAGCACTGCGAAGAGTATTAATTCTCGGAGGCAGAAAGGTCAGCTGTAGGTTGGGACTTTAAGGGCTTTCTTTTCTCTTGATTTTGACAGAAACATGACATCTAACAGAAGCAAGTGATACCGCCATGCTGGAAAGTCAGTGTAGCATGAAGTACCTGCTGAAGGGCTTTTGGCAGCCTGATGGTTTACAAATGTGTTCAGAGAGCATTTGATAAGATAGTTGCTGAGTAGGGGCAAGGTGCAGTCTGTCAGGGCTGAAGAACCGCAGTGTTTCCCACTGACGAGCTTGTTCTCCTGGGTCAACACATCTGTGTGAAGAAATGCTCGTTCAGTTATTGTTGGTAATTGTATATTGGCTGGTGGGAGGGGAGGATGGAGTTGCTTTTACAGCAGCTGTTACCAGCATTGGTTAGGTGTTCACCTGAAGGTGTTTTGTGCACTTTTCCAGTGCTTCCCTTGTAGTACCTACTGGGTCAAGATTTTTGAACAGTCTGGGTTAAATCTTTAGTGCCCTGGGTTGTTTTTCTTTTATTTGAGCTACTGGGCTTCATGCTTAATGAGAATTGTTTTATTAATCTTTGAAGTTTGGAACTATTCAACTTCTGGCTTCAAACTGGGAACCTTCAGCTTGTGTTCAGTTGTCCTGTCTATTCTACGTACAAAGGTTCTCCCATTTTCTCAGGGCTGTTGGGTGCTATTCGAATGGCAGGGAGAATGGATACTGCTTCTGTGTTTATTCTGGTCTTACATGTTTCTGGTTTTTTTTTTTTTTTGGTCTTACATAAGCTAAAAGCCTTCCCTGTTTAATATACTTCCTAATGTTCTTTTGCTGTGATTTTTTTTTTCATTTTTTTCCCTGCTTTTATTTTTTTGGCAGCTGTGGTTGCCGTCATTTTGGGTACTTTTTTAAGCACCATCTGAAAAATATAGTTGCCCAAATGCAGACATCTGACTCCATTTTTGCAGAGAAATGAAACTGTAATATTTTGAGTTACCTCTGTGATAATATCCTCCAGGAATAGTCCTTGGCAATCTGTAAAGAAGATACTCCATTCCTTCAAAATTCTCGCCTTAGTCGGGTATTGTCTGGGCCATGCTCACCTTAAGAGTAGTGAGCTCGCTGGGTGTCTCAAGTCAGTAATTCAAACAGATATCACTTCACTGACATGCTGTCTTCATTCCTGAATTCTTTATTTGGCACGCAGGATATTTTCTGTGGTTTGATTTATTTTGTCAAAACCAGGTATTTCTTCTCGTCTACTGATATTTCTCATTTCACCTCTCAGCTGTAGTTGTTGTTTGCTTACAACTACATGTAATGTACAGAGCTAAAATAATAAAAAGCTCTTTTTTTTCAAGCTTTCTGGCTTTATAGAATAGTTTCTCTAAATGGTTGTAATATATGACTATCCTTGAAAACTTTGTAGCAGTTGTGGCTAATGCAATAATGACAATAAGCATGGCAGCTGAGATGCCTGTCACTTTTACCTCAAAATAGAAACCACATTTTTTTGATAAAGCAGTTGTAATACTTGGAAAAAACATGTTAGAGGCATGAAATCTTATGACAGCTTTGTCAGGTGTCCTCATTTTAGACAGGAAAATTGTCTTGTATCAGCTCACACGGTTCCTAAAAACACTGTTTTGTGCTAGTCAGTACATTTTACACTCCTTTTCAAAGACTTCTGAGAATAGATAATTTTTACTGCTCTGTACAAAGTTTGGATTAATTTAGCAGATACCCATTTTTTGAAGAAGTTATGAAAGTAAGTATAACATTCTTTACTATGCGCACATATTAAAGAATTTACAGATACAGAGTAGTTTAAGATGGATTACATGCATCAATCCTTTGTACAGTCTTTCCTCTGGAAGTTGCATTAATAGAGAAATATAAGTCCTTTCATATCTGTTGTCTTCAACGGATGGTAGCCAGTGTAGCTAAATACTGGAGATGAAGGTTGTTTTGCCTAGCGCATCATCTTATCGTAGCAGAAACAGTAGGTGTAAAGTCTTGCTCCTTATAACTTGTTATGCCCCATTAAGTTTCAGCTGCTCTCGTAGTGTTGAGACTGCACAGATTTGGATGCATGCCTTGAGCGTGCATTTGGCCTCCTGTAACTGGTTCTGGCAGCCTTCCTTTTCTTTCTGATTTCTTTAACAGAGGCTCTTACTTAAGACGTGTGTGGCAGGGGGGAAGGAGAAACCAATGACAAGCCATCGCTCCTCTCCAGCCTCCTGATGCCTCAAGCAACTGCTTTCCTTTTATTTCTTTGTTACAGTTTGGTGATGAAGTCTTTCTAGATTCTCATGTGCAGTTTAGGTTTCCATACTGAGATGGAACTGAACAGGCTGGTGCTTCCCTAATGACCTTGATTGACAATTCTTTTGCTTCCTGGTAGGTGGGGGCCGTAACGCTTAGTGTAAGGACTCTGTTGTAGGCTGGAGGAAGAGAAAGACTGCAATAAACAGCACTGCCGGTAAGTGACGCTTGCTCCCCTCCTATAAAAGTCCTCAACAATATATGGTGATTGTTTTAGAAAAATGATTGGTTCTAGAGGAAAATATGTCTGTTCCTGAGACTTCCCAGGAAACTTTCTGTGTTACTGAAGGACTCGTCTTAAACTCTCGGGGTCAGAGTAGCTAAGAATACTTGTTCCAAGTAATGAGGGTACGAAGGGTGTTCTGAATCTGAGAGGCTTCAGAGTAGCAGGATTTTCAATCTCCATCATGTTTCTGGATTAAAAGAGCTCAAACACAACATTGAGAAGAACATTAAGAATAGAAAGTTCACCCTCAGCAAAAACGATCTGGCAGAATTGGGTAGAAGAGCATGTTTTCCCTATCATAGAAACAAAGAATTTCAGACACGTCTGCTGTTTGGCTGTATAGCATTTCGGTGTTGTAGGCAAACGTGGTAATCAACTGAATTGCCTCTGGTATGTTTGGGATGATATGTTTCATTCCAATACTCCTTTAAAGTCTTTAAGATTTCTGGGTGATGGTATGACAGGCTTGAGGAAGAGTAAGATGTTGGTGTTTGCATATTGGTATCAGTAAAGCCCACAGCACATTTTTTTTTTTTTTTGTAGCAAGAGGTGATGAGTGGATTGAGGGCAGCCCTGCGGACAAGGATGTTGGTGGATGAAAAACTGAGTATGAGTCGGTAACGTGCGCTTGCTGCCCAGAAAGCCAATCGCATCCTGGGCCACATCAACATAAGCGTGACCAGCAGGTTGAGGGAGGTGATTCTCCCCCTCTACTCCACTCTCGTGACACCCCACCTGGAGTACTGTGTTCAGCTCTGGGGCTCTGAGCTTAAGACAGACATGAACCTGCTTGAGTGGGTCCAGATGAGGGGTATGAAGAGGATCAAGGGGCTGGACCACCACCCCTGTGAGGACAGGCTGAGACCGTTCAGCCTGGAGGAAAGAAGGCTCTGGGGGGACATTATAGTAGCCTTCCAGTACTTCAAGGGGGCCAACAGGAGAGATGGGGAGGGACTTTTTATCAGGAAGTGTACTGATAGGATGAGAGGTAATGGTTTCAAACTGGAAGAGGGTAGATTTAGATTAGATGTAAGGACGGGATTCATCATTGTGAGGGTGGTGAGAAACTGGAACAGGTTGCCCAGAGAGGTTGTGGATGTTCCCTCCCTGAAAGTAGTGTTCAAGGCCAGGTTGGATGGGGCTTTGAGCAACCTAGTCTAGTGGAAGGTGTCCCTGCCTGTCAAAGGTGTCCCTGCCTCTGGCAGGACAGTTGGAACTAGGTGATCTTTAAGGTTCCTTCCAAACCAAACCATTCTATGATTCTATTAAGAGAAGCCTGAAGTAGTGACAGCTACCTATCTTGTCCATCTGTACATGAGAAAAATTACTGGTGCCATTTCAGTTCAATTTCTGTTGCGCTTTGTATAACCTGGCAGAACAGGTGACATCTTGATGCTCTATGATGAAAACGATTAGTTTTACATATAGCATCAACATTGCAGCTCTTTTTCAATGTTGGTTTTCAATGGAAAATGTGTGACTGTGGTGATTGTGTTAGAACCGGCACTAAAAATTACTTGAAAAGTTTTGAGAATCATCCTGGCCATGTTTCTACACTAAGATTGCCCCTGGCTCCCTAATAATTTTCATAAGGAGGTATTAGAATACGATAATACATAGAAAAAAATCTGTTCACAGTAACCTGTGGTAGTTATTGTGTTTTCTAAGTAAACTTTGCAATAGTTTCACAAGTGTAATCACAAAAGCAGGCTGCGGAATGCTGATTCATCAAACGGTGTTTGCCACCTTCTGAGGAAGCAATAAGGTGGAGTAAATTTGTGTAACCAGAATGGAAGCCTCCAGAAAGCCTTGAACAGAGTTGCTGAGGTAGCCTACACTGACAAATTTGCTTTAGGGAGGTAAATTTCTACGTTATTTGCTGAAATTTGCATCATAATTAAAAAGACGCTATGAACAAAGCAGTGCTACAGCTAGATTACATACACTTACCTTAGGACCTGGAGTATGCAAGGATAAATAGTTCTTTGCTCCAGGATAGGAGAAAGGTTTGTTATGAAATAAAATTGCTGGCCCTTGTGTCTTTCAACAGCACTTTAACAAGAATCAGAAGCGTTGGAGGATGTGAGATGCTGGCTTTGTTAATGTTTTTTTAATATATATATCATAGGATTGTTTTAAGATCATCAAGTCCAACCATTAACATAACACTGCCAAGTCCACTGCTAAACTATGTCATTAAGCACCACATCTACCTCCAGGGATGGTGACCCAACCACTTCCCTAGGCAGCCATGTTACATGCATGAGTATAAACTCATCTTGTAATCTTCCCTTGACCTCCAATACATGGAAATGTTGCCTTCATGCTGTTTAGAAAAAAAAAAAAAATTGATTCACTATTTAAAACTTCTCTTGTTTTTATTGTCATCAGCTTTTTCAAGGTAGAGTTGATTTTGGGCAACATTATCTTGTTGTCATAGGTTTCCACCCTTAGTGCCTTGAAACCATCCTAATGTCTTAAAACCATGTTTATGCTTGATCAGACTTTCTTAACTTCAACTCTGGATATTTGGAGCATAGTCTGGTAGCTGAGCAAACAGAGGATCCCGGAATATATCAAGTTTTCTTTGTGTGGCAGGCTTCCTTCTGGGTCCTTTTGAAAAACAAATACTCTTTCTGCTCAGTTTCTTAACCTGAAAGACACTATATATCTCCGTGTAGCTTCATAAAGATTAGAGGGTGCTCATGTATTTTAGTATCTCTAATAACAAAGGCAGGCGAGTCTGAAGGGCCAGTCTTGCTGGCCTCTACAGAGAAATCGAGTTATCCCACAGCTGACTTTAGTGAACAGCTCCATTTTAGCAAGGTTACAGGAGCCAAAAAGAAAATAGTAATTTAGTACTGAGAAACTATTGGCATCATCTTGGAGCTGTTAAGTCATAAGCGTCCACTGTATACACTTCCAGGTGCCTGGAAGGAGAAGCATTTTGGCTGTATGTGTCAGATAAAAGGTGTACTAAAGGCTGGCATATATGCCTTTAGCCCTTAGTTTGCTGCAAGTTCCCCAGTGGCCCCTTCACAAACAGTTCATCTCTTGCACTGATGCTACCGGAAGGACGTCCAGTATTCGCTCTAGCTAGAAACGGCATTGGTCTCAGCTTTGTATCTAGTTAGCACCCATGCCATCTTGCCACTTCTAGTTGGGAGCAAAGAGTGTGACAACTGGAAGAAGAAACAAACAGAATCAAGGCAAGACGGAGGCAGGTGCTCTATTTTTTTTTTTTTAACCCTTCTTAGAAAATACCAAAAGTCTACTTAATCGCTTTCTTCCCTCTTCCTAACCCTCTCTGAGTTGTTCAGAAACTGGTGCTGGTAATAACTCTTGCAAGTTTCTGTGCACCTTTTCTTTCCCATTCCCCTTGTTCCCACGTGTTTCAGAACAGCTATAATTTCCCCACTCTGGCAACAGCAGATTTTCCTCCTCAAAGGAGCTATATATACGAAAGGACAAGGGGTAGTGGTTTTAAACTAAAAGAGAGGAGATTTAGACTAGATACAAGGAAGACATTTTTTAGAATGAGGGTGGTAAAACACTGGCACAGGTTGCCCAGAGAGGTGGTAGATGCCCCATCCCTGGAAACATTGCAGGTCAGGTTGGATGGGGCTCTGAGCAACCTGATCTAGTTGATGTCCCTGCTTGCTGCAGGGGATTTGGACTAGCTGATCTTTGAAGATTCCTTCCAACCCAAAGCACTCTGATTCTATACAGATATGATGAATAACTTCTACTTTATGAGTTTGGAGATGATCAAAAGAAATTAACTATGAAATAATGTATGATGTGATGTGGGAGTGACATAGTTACTCATACTCCATTGGGTGCACAGGGAAAAATACAGCCATCTGACTACTAATTGGTAGTTTTTAGGTGATTATAGCTGATGATCTTTGTTATAAATTATGTGGGGACCTGAAAGAGAGAAAAAAATCCTGCAAGTCCAGAAATTATTTTAAATGTATGTTTTACTTACGAGTGAGGAAAAACCAGACAAATGGTCAAGTAAGAAAACCCTCTGGAATCAAAGATGAGCAGATTTTCACTATAAAACCATTGGCGAGTGATATGCAATGAGAGGTAGTACTGCCATGTACTGCTGCTCTCTGGAAAAAAAAGTGAAGTTTTCTGTAATGAAGAGTGCAGCCAACTTCTTAAGAAACCAGACATGCCCACTGTGATTGTACATTGGGTTGAAAGAACGTTTGTCTGCCTGCCCAGCCTGTTTCTTGCATGTTTGGTTACACGGATGTTATGGGGGGAGCCATGCTGAAAACCATGTGTGTACACTTGAGGAAAGGATTTTGTGCTTTGTAGCTATTCTGCCCTTTGATTTTTGCATTGGCTCTGGTCTGTAGCCTCCCTATTGTTTTTACTGGCTACAATTTACTACAGCAATGTCACGTTTTTCGCACCTACTGTATGAGGAAGGTGATGGGAGTTGTGTAGGTGGTTCATGATTTGTATAATATTAAGCAGGATTGGAAAAAATGGGTGGCAAGAACATTTGAGTTTGTTTTTTTTTTAGTGTTCGTGATTTTATAATGATGTCAGTTACTCTCTTTGTTCTTGACAAATATTGAGGAATTAATAAGTCTGCTTTAAGCAAGTGTTAATGTAATAAAGCAGCCTTTTTGGATACACCTGAAGCTGAAATACTCCCATGCATTGGAAAGCTGTCTAAGTCCAATGAAGGGCAATACTAAATGCTAGAATATTGAATATAAGAGTACCTGTATACTAAGGTACTGCATCGTGTTGATAGAGTAGGTTTTTGTATTGTCAGTCAATGTTCTGGAAGTAGTTATAAACAGCATATGTATTAAAGCTTCCATATGATTATGAATTGAATAACTGCAAGAAGAAAAGTATATTGTATGTATCTAGAGAAACTAGAAAGATGTGACTAGTTCTTCTCTGAAATTTTGTGTCCATTCTGTTTATATTTTAGAGGGAGGCAAAAGAGAGGAAGAAATTTGAAATAGTTACTGGGAAAAAAAATCCCACAAAACCCGATCATTTAATGAGCAATGTAATGATTGAAAGTCTGTTGGAATACAGCTGCAAGGATGTACTGTAATTAGGTCATTTGATGATCTGTTTAAAAAGTCATTGCATACTGGAGCAGGAATGAGAGGTCTTCCCTGAAGCTCTGCAGAGAATCATCTTTTTGATCTTCCTACCTTCACTGGTTTTTCCTACTTTAAATGTATGTACCTTGCATCTATTAGTATTGCGATTTCATAAATGGAAATTGGAGGTCTGCTAACTCATAACTGTTGAAACATTATTTATCCCGTGTTTTATAGTAAGTCTCTCTTATAGTGATTTCTGGGCACAGAGGAGCAATTGCAGATTTCTGCCATTTCAGAACTCCCCGTATGTCTTGTTTTTAAACAGGCATGTTTAAATGTAGATATCAGTCATTTTTAGGATGAAAAGGAACAGTTTATGCCTCTTAAAACTTTGTGACTCAGACTGTAGCATAGTCAGATCTAGCAGCGACTTAGAGTAAAAGAATGTCCTGGGAACTGCATCGTTCAAGGAAACTGGGTGCTTTAACTGTGTCCTTAAAATGTAGTTTTTCATTCTTACTTCAGTGGTTCTGTAACAGGAGCTCTTGAGAGTTTAATTGATAATTCATCATCTATAAATTAATACTCCAGTTCTTAGTTTCTGAATATTTTTAGAAGAGTACTCAGGAATGAAGGGAGAAATATTTTCAGCAGCAAAGTGGAACGCTTTGGGGAAAAGAAGCCAACAAGTAATGGAGAAAAATCTTTGGGCTAATTTGAAGGATTCTTCCATTAAGCTGCTAATTGTGTCATCTTTCACCTGGTGCTACAGGACAGATATGGACAGTGTAGTACTACCTATAATAGGTTTGACTCTGAAACAGTAGAAGCTAATGAAATGCAGGCATCTCTTTCTGGATATTCCTCTAAAATAAGAGAATTACAGCGTTTATATTGCAGTTCTGAAAGCTCTTTAATTTCGTGTAGTAGTTCCAGTAATTTCTCTGGGTCTCGTAAGTAATTTTAGTGTGTAGAATTCAGCATACCTTTGGGTTGCAACATTTTCAATCACCAAATTCTTGTAGTTTAAGGCAGAAGGTAACATCCAATCTGAGCTGCAGTTTAAAATGATAAATATAATTATAGCAAGTGAAACTTAATTGAAAAGATTAATAGCAAGATGATCCATATGCAGTAACCAGTGGAAGTACTCAAATGCAGTACACGTCTTAAACCATAGCACTCTTTCTTACCAAAAGACGCTTTAAATTGAAATTCAGGCCTTACTATAAGATGAAAATGGATATTCAGGCTAGTTGTTTGCAGAATATATAAAAAAAGCAAGTGTGCTGGGTAAAGAATTGCTTGCATGTAACATCAACATATGTCCTCAGAATAATATGAATATTTTAGGAAGAGATGCAAAGATTGTTTTTGTATTTGTTCTAATGGCTTTGATGTTATCAATGCCTTGAGGTAGAACGTGTCTCTGCCTGCTTGCTGTCTCCCTGGGACTGCAGCAGCTTCCCCTGGCTGGGTATGGTTAGCTACTGCCAGAGAAGGAGGCACTTTTCCCTTCTTTCACAAGATTTCACCTGGAAGAGGTAAACAGGCAACCTTCTCATGGCTATTCCACCCTACTTAATGTTTGCCTAACCGAAGAGTAACATACTCAACACTGATTGCAGTGTGCTGCTATGGGAATGCCCAAGCATGCTCTGAAATACCTGACTTGGATACTGCCAGAGTGTAGCTGTCTTAATTAGCACTTGACAGGTTCATCTGCAGTGTGTTGTCTCTGCTTTCTTTCTGTGTGTGTATGGGGAACTGGCAGGATTCCCCAGCGAGCAGCGGTCTGCCTTGGATTGCTGCGGTAGCCCCACATTGCTCCAGCTCATGGTTCACCACAGGGTAGTTGCTCTGTGGTGAACCATAGGAAGTCTGACTTGAGACCGTTGCCGGCTGCCGTTCCCAGTGCTGGTACGGCTCCAGAGGCGGGAGAGAGGCAGAGCTCACACGGGGTGGTGCAACCACTAAGGCAAGGCAACAACGTAAAGCTAAAAATCAGGTATTTAAAATAGAACAAATTTTTTCCATGGTGTTTTTTCTCTAAGGCTTTGTTGTAATAGCCCACTCCAAAACTATATCTGGAGGCAATTTTCCTTTCATCATCTTCAGCCAAAGTTTAAATTTTCCCTAGGACTGTTGAATACAAGGTGAACCTCTCACCAGCTTCTCCTGCGCTGGTGACTGCCGCTGGCTTTCGCTGGGCATAGTCAGCCATTCTGGCTCCCTGCCCCATCATCTCACGTACTCTATCCAAATGCACACGTACCAGCTGGTTTGGGTTGACGGTCCCACTTTTGTTGAATTTAGCTGATAGAGCTAGACAGGTATCTTGAATTAAGTATCAATTTTATACCATCTTGTACTGCAGTCATATGGTCATGAATAGTTATTTCACTTTGTTTTATCCGCAGTATGTATTTAAAATAGCTATTTATTCTTTGCTGTGAGTAGTACTAATCAAGTGTAGCAGCTAAACAGATTGATCAGTGTGGCTAGTGATATAGACAGGGTTTGGGGTTTTTTTGTGGGGTTTCTTTTGTTGGCGTGTTTTTGTTTTGTTTTTAATGACTTTGCCATAGTGAGTACCTGGCTGGGTGGCTCAAAGTGCGGTAAGGGTTTTATGGATTCAAAACAAAAATATTTTTTTTGTCCAACTTGTACAGAAAGAAAGCATTGGATGCCAACAAACGTGTAACTGCAAAGAATCAGTGAAAATTTGGCTAGCATGGATGCTAGCATCAGAAATGTATTGTCAAGATTCGTATCTGATATCTTAGCAGGAGCTTAATAAGGATCTAGGGATAACGACACTGTGGGAGAGTCCAGTAATCTGAGGGTGGCAGCTGCACTTCATTGTGGAAGGGAGAGTGTCCGTTTGTCCTTCAGCCTTGCCGGTCAACTGTCCTCTTTGCGTGCTCTGTTTTTCTTTAGATTATGGTTACAGTGAGACAGGATTAACAGATCTGGATAATTATGCTACTTGAATATTCATCACATGGTTATTAAGCAGTGGGCAAATACAGATCAGTTTAGAGCATAGGTTGCTTTTTCAGGGCACTGAACTAAGCCTCGCTTTAGGCATTGTTAGATGTGCACTCTACTTGTTTTACTTCTCTTCTTTTGACTTGCTCTGTATGTATAGCTCTCTTCAGCACCATGAGTACATTTCAGGGAAATTAAGGTCAAATAATACTATTTCAGAGCTCTTTTATTATTTTCTTGAGAATCAGTTCAAAAACCTCACCAATAACTAGCTTGCGTTCTTAGGAAAAGATTTCTAGATATGTTTGGAACTTTTTTTAGAAGTGGAAAAGTTCATTCTACCTTGTAAGGCAATTTCAGTGTGTTTAGTGTATGAAGAGAAGCCTTATTGGCTAGTTTTATTTTTACTGTTCTGTAACAGGTGAAAAGATCACTTTAAATGGGGTGCGTACATGGATTTGGAAGATGAAGGTGTGACAGATCTAGAACCGGCAAGCTAAATATTAGGAAAAAAATCTCAGTAATGTTAAGGCCGGTTAAGCTGTAGACTTTTTTCTTCTACCACTTGGAATTTCAAAGTAAAGATCTGGGTATCTTTCTAAAAAGATTATTGAGCTTAACTGGAGACTGCAGCTGCTATGATGTTTTTGTGTGTGGGCAACGCAAGTCACTCTACATAATACTGATTCTTCCTCTTGGTATTAAAATATTTCAGGGAGACATGAAATACAATGTTTATTTGAATGGAGTGCAAAGCAAGGAAAATAATATACGTGACCTATGTTAGGAAAGATAAGAAAGTTGTCTCGACTAGTCAACGTGGGTTCACCAAGGTGAAGTCATGCTTGACCAACTTGGTAACCTTCCATGATGAAATGACTGGCTTGGTAGATGAGGGGAGAGCAGTGGACAATTGTCTACCTTGACTTCAGTAAGGCTTTTGCCACTGCCCCCCATAAGATCCTCATAGAGAAGCTGATGAAGTATGGGCTGCAGGAGCAGACAGTGAGGTGAGAACCAGCTGAATGGCCAGGTCCAGAGAGTGGTGATCAGTGGTGCAAAGTCTGTTTGGAGACACAGGGGTCAATACTGGAGTCCAGCCCTGTTCAACATCTTCAGTAATGAATGATGGGAAAGAGTGTACCCTCAGCAAATTTGGTGATGATACAGAACTGGGTGGAGTTGCTGACCCCAGAGGGTCATGCTAGCATCCAGAAGGACCTCAACATGTTGGAGAAATGGGCTGGCAGGAACCTCATGAAGCTCAAGAAAGAGGAGTGCTAAGTCCTGCACCTAAGGAGGAAAAACCACATGCACCAGTATGTGCTGGTGGCCACCCAGCTGGAAAGCCGCTTGGCAGAAAAGGCTCTAGCTGTCCTGTCAGACACCTAGCTGACTGGGAGCCAGCAATATGACCTTGCAGGAAAGAAGGCTGATGGTACCCTTAGCTGCATTAGGAGGAGTGCTGCCAGCAGGTGAAGGGCAAGGTGATTCTTCCCCATTACTCAGACCTGATGAGGCCATACCTGGAATTCTGTGTCCGGGTCTGGGCTCACTAGTACAGGAGAGACAGGTATGTTCCAGAGAGCGTCCAACGAAGGGCACAAAGATGATTAATGAGTGGAGCACATCTCCCATGAGGAAAGGATTGAGAGTGCTGGGACTGGAGAAGAGAAGGTTTGGGGGGGATCTCAACGATTTATCTAAATACCTGAAGGGAGGGTGTAAAGAAGACAGAGCCAGGCTCTTTTCAGTGGTGCCCAGTGACAGGACAAGAAGCAATGGTCACAAACCGATACGCAGGAGATGCCTTCTGAACATCAGGAATTGCTTTGTCACAGCAAGGGTGACTGAGTGGTGGCACAGGTAGCCAAAAGAAGTGGTGGAGTCTCCATCCTTAGATATATTCAAAAGTCATCTAGATGTGGTCCTGGGCAGCCTGCTCA
This sequence comes from Bucorvus abyssinicus, assembly GCA_009769605.1. Classification (NCBI taxonomy): domain Eukaryota; kingdom Metazoa; phylum Chordata; class Aves; order Bucerotiformes; family Bucorvidae; genus Bucorvus; species Bucorvus abyssinicus. Next base: position 35,787,708 of record CM020031.1, read on the forward strand.
GGATGGCCCTGCTTGAGCGGGGAGGTTGGACCAGATGACCTCCGGAGCTCCTGTCCTGTTCTCCTGTGATTCTGTGAAGTAGGACACTGCAATTTCATAAAAACTTTGGTTCCTTTTTTCAATAAAATTATAAATGGGCCTATTAGAATAGTACTTAACAGTGTCATAGCTTGTAATGTAATTTTTATTTGATGTTTTTCCCCAAATTAATGGTATTTTTACTATATGTATGGAATACTTAAGGAAAAAAGTATGCCCTCTTCCAGAAATGTAAACTTCTGTATCGGCCTTGCTTGGCTGGAAAAGGTGCAGTGTTTACTGCGGGGAGATTTTCCAGGGTGGGCTCATAATGGTGTGTGAGACAGGAAGGCACTGCCTGGATCATGCCGTTCTCTCCTTTGAACAGAAAGATTGCTGTCAGTACTACTTTTAAAATAAAGTCTGGGAGATTTTGCTTCTTTCAGAGAATTGTTGACTGGTAGGAATAGCATCCAATTTAGAAATGGTGATAAACATGAAACAAACGCCTGAATTTCATCTGTTTTCTTAGTATGTTCCCATCTTAGTCTTTGAACTGCAAGAGTTCTGTTATATAAAAATATTAATGATCCATTCTGCAAGAAATAGCTTTAATAGCGGTGTTGCAATACCATGGTATTGCAGGAAAACGACAGTTTTCCAAAATAATGTTCATGTCTTTTTCACAGAATCATTTGTTTGGCAGAGACCTTTAAGATCATCAAGTCCAGCTGTTCACCCTGCACTGCCAGAGTCCCTAAACCATGTCTCTGTGCCACATCTATATGTCTTTTAGACACTTCTAGGGATGGGGACTCCACCACCTCCCTGGGCAGCCTGTTCCAGTGCTTGACAACCCTCTCTCTAAAGGAATTTTTCCTAATATTCAACCTAGATCTCCCCTGGCACAACTTAGGACCAGAAGAAATGGCCTTGTCACATGGGAGAAGAGACTGACCCCCACCTCTCTACAACCTCCTTTCAGGTAGTTTTAGAGAGCGATGAGGTCTCCCTCGAGCCTCCTTTTCTCCAGACTAAACAACCCCAGTTCCCTCAGCCACTCCTCAAAAGATTTGTTCTCCAAACCCTTCACCAGCTTTGTTGTCCTTCTCTGGACATGCCCCAGCACCTCAATGTCCTTCTTGGAGTGAGGGGCCCAAAACTGGACACAGAACTCAAGGTGTGGCCTCACCAGTGCCTGGTACAAGGAGACAATCACTTCCCTCCTCCTGCTGGCCACACTATTTCTGACACAAGCCAGGATGCTGTTGGCCTTCTTGGCCACCTGGGCACTCTGCTGGCTCATATTCAGTCAGCTGTTGACCAACACCTCCAGGTCCTTTTCCACTGGGCAGTTTTCCAGCCGCTCTTCCCCAAGCCTGGAGCCTTGCAGGGGTTTGTTGTGTCCCAAGTGCAGGACCTGGCACTTGGTCTTGTTGAACCTCATACCAGTGGCCTCGGCCCATCAATGCAGCCTGTCCAGATCGCCTCGTAGAGCCTCCCTACCTACCCTCTAGCAGACTGACACATCTGCCTAACTTGGCATCATCTGCCAGCTTACTGAGGATGCACTCGATCCCCTCATCCAGATCATTGATCAAGCTGTTGAAGAGAACAGGCCCCAGTACTGAGCCCTGGGGGACACCACTGGTGACCAGCTACCGACTGGATTGAATTCCAGTCACCATCGCTGTCTGGGCCCAGCCATCTGACCAGTTTTTTTATCCAGCAAAGAGTATACTCATTGTTTTTGAAAGGTTATTGCAATCTTCTGCCCCCAAATCTTGGAGAATGCAGATACAATTACTAATCCTTAGAGCGTGGCTTGATTTTTATACTACCATCCTAATTTGGAAGGAAATGGCTCTTAGTATTGTGTCTCACCTGGTGTACAACATTCATTAGTGTATACTCTCCCTTCAGCCTGCCCAGGTTTTAATTACAAAGTCCAGCTGAGACATTATTGTCTTGTTTCAGAGCTGTAGATGTAAGCATGAAGCGTTGTCTGAAGTCCTGTTTTTAAAGCAAAATGTTTGAAAATACAGAGGAAAACCTTCTCTGCCTATGTTTACAACTTCGGGAATGTCCAACAAATGTTGGCATCCAAAATTAGTTTTTCCAAGTAATTATGTTGTAAATACGGAGCAAGGCAAGAGGGGTTTTTTGCTGTTACTCTGCCGTTGGGTTTTTGTACCTCTGTCTCTCTCTTGTGTGTTCCATCAGTGTCCTACATTGCCTGAGCAATCTTCTGGTGTTTTTCTGGTTCACTGGAAGTGCTGTAGAGTTTAGCACTTTGACAATGTGAAAATCCTGACTTGCACTGTAGACTGAACCTTAACTTTCTGTTTATAGAATGATAGCTGCTTTAAGTTCAAAAAGATGAAAGGTACCATAAAGCTTTTTAGACTGATCTCCATTCCCCCATGAAGTGCTTAATCCTTTAGTTCACGGAGCTAATTTAAAGCTAGGGAAATCTTGCAAAAGTATAGTATTTCTATTTTTTAAAAATACTTTTCATATCACACTGGCTTGCTCTAACAGGAGAACTTCAGCAGAACAAAACCAGTGTTTTATCACATGAGAAGTTTTCTAGACACAGTCGTTTCCTAGCGGTCCTCCCTACAGGTGTGCAAATCAAGTTGTGCTCACTTTTTTTCATGAGCTGTTGGCCCTATAACTTTAAAGCATATGGTTAAGTAATCATCTGCCACTTGTCTGTGGTACAATATTTGGAGACTGACAAAGCTGCTGCTCGAGTTAAGAGGGCACTTGAGCTTCTATCCCTGAAGTAAAAGACCTTCAAAAAGCAGCTTTCTAGAAGAGCCATAACGAGCTTAATGCTGGCCTTTCAAACAGCAGTAGGAGCTGTTTAAACCCTCTGACAATTAATGCTGATTGCTTCCAGTATGGAGAGTTTCTTCCCTCTGCTGGTTGAACAGCTCCAGCTCTTCTCACCCCCCTTCCAACTGTCCATTCAGATGAATTGCTCCCCACTCTTCCACCAATGTCTCCTCCACACTGCAGATTTTACCTTCTCCCATACTCTTCTGTACGAATTGTGGCATAAAGTTCATACATGATAATTATGACTATATTACTTCTCCCCTACTTTGACTTTTTCATAGCAGAGGTTTTGTACAGTGTCTAGCAGCACCGCAGCATACCCTCAGCCTTGGCATGGTTATTAGCATATAAACTTAGGTTTAGTATAAAAATTATTCATAACGTTAAAACGTTGGGCTAGTTTTGGGTTAAACTTTCTCTAGAGTACTTTGTCCTTGCATCATACTCTTATTTTCCCATGTTGCTATTTGAAGAAAAGCCCCAAAAACTCTGCATGTTTTTTGTCAGTATTATCTTAGTTCCACATTTGAGAAAAATGAGGAGGACAATATTTTAACTTCTTCCAATTTTATACTGTAACAGAACCACTATACATAGTGAAATTCAGTGGTACACTTGTTCTTTGAAAAGGTTGAAGATTTTACTGGGCTGTTTGGATTCGATTGGTTTCTGGTAGGTGTCAATCTGATAGATTCCACTCTTTTTTTAATCTCAGAGCCTGGAGTCCTTGCACTGTGGATAATAGGGAAGCTGGGGAAGATGATCCAGGCCACCAAAGGTCTGAATTGCCTTTGCATATCCCCTGTCTGTAGCATTATGTCAGCATGGGGAAATTGAGTTCATAGTTTAGATACTTCAGCTGGATGCCTCAAGTTGAGTGCATCTAGGTGGTACAAAGCCCCTGGTCATTGTTGTTCAAGCTTGTGTTTATTTAACTTTTTCCTGATGCTTTCTGCATCTTTCATGGCACCTGCACTAGGCAAAGAAAGATGTGTGGTATGTAATTAAGAGCTAAACATGTGATGTTTGTCTGTCAACTATTTTTAAAAAAACAAAAAACCATTGAATTAAAACCAACGCTCCAACAAAAACCCATTTTTTCTACTTCTCTCTTTCAGCTCAATAGTTAATGGCAGTAATCAGACTGTACCTTTTGTCCTCCTTGCCCCTTACCTTTTATGAGCTTTTTTCCCTACATTTCAAACTCTCCTTATTTGACTGAAATTACCAACAAGTTTAAAAGCTCTCGGGTAGAAGTGCTAGCATGTTACATAAGCTTGGGAAACTAGACTAAAACAAAAGATCAACCTGCTTTCAGCCTTGGCAAAAAATGCCGGTATTATTTATCTTTTCCCATTTCCTTGAAGAAATCCAAGCTGACATTGCTGAAATGTGATGGGGATGAAACACAAAGAGTTCTGGGTTAAGGGGCTTGGTTTGCCAGTTAGAAGCAACCAAAATATGATTTCAAAGGGAAATGGTAGAGAGTGTTAATTACATGTCATCATTAGAAATTGTGTCCAGACTAGAGACACTTGATGCTATCTTATTTTGTTGGCCTGAAAAAAGGTAGGGGTTCTGTAGCAGGAAACTGCATTGGTCTCTTGAGAATAAGCAGCAGATACCTATCGCTGTTCCCAACGCTACATGCGGGACAGACCTCTCCAGATGAAAAGGGATGAATGCACTGAGTAGACAGAATAAGAGGAAATTGGCAAAATCAAGTAAATGGGAGAAAAGTATATCTGAACAGGGTGAAGTGCTAAATCAAAATAAACCTGTTAAATTGCAGAGGAGGAAAAGACCTAACTTTGTTCACAAGGAGTATATATTTTTATATATCAAGTAAAAATCATTTAATATACCTCAAGACAGGAGAAACAGATGAACCTTCTACCCCCAACAGGCTGAAGTGAGCCTTTTGAAATAAAATCAAATCCAAGATGTTTTTTGCTGCTGACAGTCTGTTTCATGTTCACCTTTCCTGATGAAAGTAGGTGCAAATCCGCCAGAGTATACCCAGAAAGGCTCCAACCAGGGCAGCCCAAGTGCTGGCAGGCGGGCTGGGGTTCCTGCCTTGCAGTGGTAACCGCCGCTTCCAGGGAGCAGATGTTCCTCTGCAGTAGAACAGGAGCTGTGCAGCTACAAATGCCTTCATTGTGCCTCCTCTTTCTCTCATCTTTTACAAGCGCCTGTCTGTTGGGTCTGGGTGGTAATTAAGTAATGTAAAAGATTAATTGGATTCATAACTGAATTTGCATGCCAGGGATTCTGAAATTGCAGGAAACTATTCATGCAAAGAAAAAGCCTTTGTGTTAGTTCTAAGTAGCTCTAAAAATATGAGACCTGATTGGTTTTATGACTGTAGCCTTTAAACAAATAACTCATCTGTTTTCAACGTGATTAATTATTTTAAACATTTAGGGTGAGTTTGTCAAAGGTGATTTTTTTAATCTAATATTTTTCAATTTATACTTCAGAAATTAAGATGCTTCTACCCAGCTATCTTTACGTGGAAGAAAATACTCTTTGTATGCTTTTTTAATTAACAGCAGTTATTGGCAATAGATCCATGAAGGTTTGTGCTGTAGCGCAGGCAAAAAAGATCAGTGATGAGTTTGTATTTTTTTGTGTTTCAAACAAATTATATAAACAAACTCCTACATTCCCTGTCAGAGAGATTAGAGTGGTAATTTCTTTTGTCCTTTTCTTTATTTTGATAGATCTCAAGGCCCAGATTGAGATAGTATGCCATAATGGATGACCTGTGTGGTGCAGTGTAACCCTCTATAATTATCTTCTGGCGTAACAGGATTTTGGAAATTGGGGAGAAAAGATTTATATAAACAAATGTCATTTGCTTTTTCCCCAAGTCCTGACTTTTTTCAGATGCAGCATGTGTGTTTTGATTTTAGTTTTGTCCTAGAAGGCATTAAGTAACTACATAGACATCATTGCTTTGCTGTAGATTGACATGGGTGTGGAAATGTTAGTTCATAAAAAACTGATTTAATTTATTGGATGCAGCTTTCTCAGTTTTTTCTCATTAATTTGTATCTGCTGTTCATGGAATTGGTTTATATTTAAACTGAATTCCTCATATTGCGTTTTCTAGTTGGAATGTTTCCAGGAATTTCTTTGGCATAAATCTTCCATTTTATTAAGAACACATTACAAAACAGTTTCTGAGCTTGGGATATACAAATTGATTTTTCTTTAAAGTTTCAAACATATTTTCTTAGAATTTGGGATCAAGTTAGCTTGACCTATCTCAACTTCCTTAAATTTACTTTGACTTTTTCTTCTTTTTTTGTTTGTAGGTGGTATCCCCACTTTTGTGGTTGCACAGTGGGAATTCTCCCACTGCTGCTGATGCCCCAGATGGTCTCCTCATGGGAGGAGCGGCCTCAGCCATTCTGCGGGTGAGTAGAGGCCATTGGGATGGAAGCCTGGACAGCAGTGTCTCCCCTCCTACCGGTTCTTCCCAGGCAGAGCGTGAATTGCCCTCAACCTTTAACTATATGGCATGGATCCTTTGCATTTCCTTCCAGGTTACAGAAATGGTAGAGGTCTTTTGACATATGTTTTTATCTGGAGAAAAACTCTTAACAGCCTCCCGGTTAACATGGTTATCAGAGTGTGCCTTTTTGCAGCTGCTGGTTAATCTGCTAACTGCTTACTACTTGCACTGAGAAAGAAGCATCCATTCCCATGTGCCTCTCAGTCTCTGGGGTTCCTTCCTTCCATCAGTAATCTTGGTCACAAAGCTAAAAGACCACCAAATGTTGCAGATCGTGTCTTGAATGTATTCTTGTCTCTTTCTTCTTCTGGGTCGATCTGGCTCTGATGAAGCTCTGCTTTGTTAGTAGAAATTCGTGGAGAGGTGCAAAACCGCTACTTGAGAATGGGAGAGGAAAGAACAAACAAAACCTCATGGCTTTTCTTTTCTGAAGCACTTTATAGGGCTCTTGTAACCTGTGTGCTTTTGGAGGTGGTTAGCTAAAAGAAAATCATAGCTTGGAAACAATCTGTTTAGCTCTACCCCCTTTTTTAAGACCAGTTTCTTATCTTTTGTTTGAAGGGCTTTAACATGGTTCTTAATCATTGATGAAGCTTTTCTTGTCAGTCGGAAGTGGTGCTTGATTCATCAAGTTAGACAAGCTTTATCAAATAGATATGTCTTCTCTTTCCTGAAATAGTGGAATTTAAAGTCACCTTCACACTGAGTGTTCCTTGGTTAGCTAGTAGCTCCATTCAGGATTTATATAGTGCTGTCTTTAAAGTAAACCTATGTAGTAGTAGTTAGTATTAAATGAGCGTCTGAGAGGTTCAGATACTCAAGATTGAGCAACAATACTCTGTAAAAGCCTTTAAGTGGGTTCTTGAGTTTGTGGACCAGCACTCAATGGTAGTTTATGGTATCTAAGTTCATTTTGTTGATGACCTTATTAATACATGCATGATACTCACCAAATCCATGAAAGAAACCCCTGCTACTCTCGTACGCGTTACTCCCAATTCTGAGTAATTGAATTATATTTTAGATAGACGTAAGATTTGAGGGTGGGGAAATGCACTTCACTCTAATCACTGACATGATCAATGCACAAATACGACATCCACATAGTGAATTACAGCGTAGCTCTCCGGTATCCGTGGAAGGAATCCCCGCTGCATTGAGAAGCGTCTGATGTGAAGATTTTTGGCATACCGTTGCACAATTACACCCCTTCGCTTTGCGTGGGAAGATCTTTGCAGTATGAAGCTTCGTGTTACATGTTTGTCACAAATCTATCTTGACAACTCTTTTCATCATTAGACTGAAAATGGCCTTTGCAGATATTTTCAAGCCCACCGCAAAAACTGTGACGAGGTAGAGAAACAAGTCAGTGTAGTGCTTGCATTTATCTGCAGTGCTTGACTCCTCAGCAGGGGCCAGGAGCCACTTCTGTTGCAGGGAAACTGGTAGTGAGCAGGTGGCCAAAACTGCTTTGGCTTGTTGAACCACCACTGAGGACCGGGATGCTGACTGAGTCCGGCTTGCCATTGGTTTAGGATGTGAGCGAGCAGCCCTGCCTGCCAGGTTTCCCTCTGCTCCCCATGGTGCTGCCTGCCTGCGGCGGTTGTGCGGGCAGTCTGATGCTTTCCCTGGCACTGCCTTCAGGCAGAGGTCCTGCGGTGTTAGTTCTCTTCTCTTTACTCTGCCTGGCGTCGAGGGAGGATTTGGAGGGTTACGGCACCAGTGAATAAAAGCCATTTCCACAGTATGATATTCCTTCTCAACTTTATCGCTTCCTCCACTCACTTAAAACTCTCCCAAACTAGGTTTTTGCACATCTATTGATAAATTTTGTCGGTAGCACAAGAGCTGCTTTTGTGCTTGATTCTGCCTTCGGGTGGAGTTTTATCAGTCTCATTGGAACATCACTCAGTACAACAGTGTCCTGGGCTGTTTGATATTCTAGTAACCTCTGCACCTTTTATAGCAGTATCATCATCAAAAATCACAGCAGAACTTGATTTGGGTAATTTCTCTCCTACACGTGCTTTCATGGACAAGGTAGACAAGATCATTGCTTGCTTTGTCCTGGCGATGACATTTAGCAGAAGCAGCACGTGCCTGCGGCAGGTCTGCTGAAAGAAGCTGAGGGATGCTCTGAGGACCAAGTCGGTGTCGACCCACTTGCTGTTTGCATTTTGCTGTGTTCTCGATTGACTGCTTCCAGTGTGTTCCTCAGCACCATGCTCTGTGGCAACTCTTTCTCCCTATTGCGGTTGATTCTGCAAATGTAGCCACCTTCTGAAAAGGCTTTTTTGTTGCATCTTTTATTTCTTAACTTCATGCGACTTCTGTGATGCTGTTGGTCCTGTGCGGAGACCAGGCTCAGTTCGCAAAGGAGATTGTGGCGAATGCAGATGATTCTTGCTGTGCCATATGCAGCTTTGCCCCCTGAGAGGTTCTCCCCAGGAAAGGTGTCCTTGACCAGGTCTTCAGGCACAGGTGATAGCCCACACCTTGTGTTTGGAGTACAGTAGAGCTTTTCGGATTGACCTGGATGCATGGTTCCTTCTCATCCGCATTTGTGGTGAGGCGGAGAGTTAGAATTATGTTTGAAAGATTTGAATACTCCATGAGGATGTATATTCCGAAGTGCTGTCACTTCAAAGATACAGATCTGGTAGCTCTTTCTTTTCCAGTGACACTTTCTGCTTCTGTTTTACAGTTAACAGTAGCTAACAGGACAGAAATCTACCCGCAGGTTTTGTAGCTCTGGTGGTAGTAGTAGTAGCAGATGTATGAATAATATTGTAGCAAACTCAATGAGCATTTAGTAATGTGAGAGGGTTTTCCAGGATGACGTGATGCTGTGGGGATTTTTTTTGTTTGTATGTATATAAAAACTATACCTATAGACCTGTCTGACTACAATTTCACTGTATGATGCAGCACTGCTTTATAGCCCTCATGTATCGGCCACTTCCTGAAGGCATTTGATTTTGTCAACTTCGGGGGCGTAGGAGTAATATAACAATTTTTTTCCTGTAAGCGATGATATTTAACTTTATTGTAGAGTAATAGTAAGGCAGACTTCTTCGCGTGTAATGAAGCTGCAATATAGTGACTGAGAAGTTTATTTAGTTCTGGATATACAGTCCTATGGTATAAACTATGTACATTTCTAATTGTCTGAACCTTAATGTTTGTATAAATGGATTGACAGTTCTGTTCATTGACATTTGTCTCAAAACAAGATTTAATAATTTCTTTACTTTCTCCCAAGTTTGAAATGTAGTGTAGGGTATTAAGCACTGTTTGTGTGTCCTAGTATTTGTTTTCAGCTTAAATTAGTGAAATATTTTTCCAGGTGACTTCTTATGAGCGTGTACGTTTCTACTTATATTTTCTTCCGCTTTTTAATTTTGAAGAGGTGTTACTGGCTATACATAGGAACTTAAAAGCTTTGGATTTTAGCGTTAATGACAAAATTGTTGGCAAAAAAATTGAACAGTAAATGAATTAATTTTACAGCACACAGAATTATTTTAGTATTAATGAAAGTCTGAAGTCACATTTTAAAAAACAATATTTAATTCGAATAAGCTTTTAAAAATACATTTTTTTTCTGCTGCACTATTTTGCTTTGCTAGTCCTAAAGAATGGGGAAAAAAGAAAAGGCTATCTTGTCTGAAAATTCTTGGTCTGAAAATTTCCATTTCATTTGATATTAAGATGGTAACTTCTGGTATGAGCTTGGAAACTCTCTGTTCCAGTATGTTGATGGTTGTTCATATATATATAGAGAGAGAGAGAGAGAGGAACTCTAGCTAGACTGTAAATGATGTTTACAGCCTCTGTTTCTGGAAAGAACAAAGCTAGAAATAGCATACACTGCTAATTATTTGGGGTCCATGTAGTCATTCTGCTGTTTGCTTGCATAATATTCCAGAAGGTCTTTCCATACTCTTTCCTTCTCTAATAAATACTCAGTTTTTACCATCCGATATTTGGGCAGCACCTTGTTAGTCGTCATTCTTATCTATTGTGGTTTTATTTTTTCAGAGAAACTGCTGTGCTTTGTACTTCACTGGATTATCCATTAGATGTGTGTAGTTGCTTCAATGATATCGTGCCTGGTACAGTAACTAAACCCATATTTTAATGGCAAGGATGCACTTAGTCTTTAAGTAGTCTCATTTTCAGTGGTACAAATTTGTTTTCTCAAACTGATGCGATTCTGTTGGAAACCTGCCTTTTTTTTCTAAGTTGTACTGCTGAACACCTCATATTTATAAGCACCGTGTTTGTTTTCTTCTTGCTGCTGTGATTTCTTGAGTCAGTAATGATGAATCTTCGACTCTTGTCAGTTTGGGGCTGGAACCTACAAGAAGAAACTACAATACTTAAAAAAAGAAAAAATTTACAACAGGCAGCAAAGGACACAATTTTTATTTTAGTGTTTGATATGAGCTAGGAGTATAAATCTACAGTGTATTATTTGTCAGGGTGTGACTGCCTGTATGTACTCTTCTGTCCTATGATCCCTATGGGCTAGCTTGTGGTGTTTGAGAGGTCAACTCCCTTACAATTAACTTGCTTTTACTTTTTCTTAAGAGCACAGAGTTTGTTCCACCACTGGTGGAAAACCTCAGATACAGTATGGAAGCAGTCTTAACACTTCTGTTTGTAATAGTTGTGGCTTCATTCCTGTCAATAAAGAGTTAACCAGGATTTCATCGCCTGTCATTTTGTGCTGTTCTGTGAAAATGTCTTTGTAGGAAACCCGAGCTGACTTTCACTGTCATTTTCCCGACGTTTTGCTGAAGCAAGAAAAGATCTCCTTTTAAGAATTCACATTCTCAAATAACAAAGTTTAGACTTGCAAGTTAATTGTAAATTAACAGCATTTCAGGGGTATCAAACTATTTTTTCTAATACTTTCTCAAGGCTAAAGCCTTCTCCCTCTTAATTTCATCTGTGTATTTAAGTGCATTAACTTTCAGCGTTCAGTTGTTGCCAGCATCTATTTCTCTAATTTCTACAGCACCTGTGCTTGGCTCTGAAATACTATTTATAGGAACCGGAACTGGCAAGTCTTACTTCTTTCCAGGGTCTTACATGATACTACTGTAGGCTCGTGGAAGGAGGCTTCTGTCATTGTCTGTGGTCGAAATTGTTTTACTCTGTTAAATAAGGTGAAGGCTTGGAAACTTGGTTTTATGATGAATTGAAGCTTCTAATCCTTGAGCAACATAATGCAGAGGGAAAGATAGTATTTAATTTTTAATGCCTAAAGAAGTAGCCTCAATTGGAAAAATTATATTCCTATGAAATTCTGTGATGAGTACGCTCTTAAAAATATGGGGTTGGGTCCATATGCAGAAGGAAGATTTGAAGCTGAGTTCTTCCACGTTTAAGGTGGTGCGTGCTTACTGTAGATGCCGAAGGAAAAAAAGGGAATGGTCTTTTCTCGTAACTTCCTTACGATAAAACATGCTGGCATGTTGCAGATGCTGACCTCCAGGATAGGATTTAGAGCCTGGGTCCTTCAGGAAGGTCCCCTTGTTATAATAACCACAAGCCATTTTTTTCATCCAGGTGTTCATGAACCCGCGCTGGGGCCTATACAAAATGTAAAGAAGCTTCGGAAGAGGCATATATAGGGTTTTGACTTCACTAGGTATGAGACTGCCTAAATGCACTGTACCGTGGCATATAGCACAGGTGATCTTGCAGAATATAATTTGAGAGAAGAGTTTTTCTTGACTGTGCTTCTCTTTGAGGAGAGTAGGTGTCCAGTTGCAGACCTTCCCCGGTTCTCCTGAAGATTTGTTGCTGAACCAGTATGGCGATTATGAAGTCCTTCTAAATGCATAACGTATGTTAATCCACTCGTCTCAGAGTGGTCCAGGTGTGTAAGCTTTGGATAGCTTTGCTAACAAGGTACTCATGAAGTCGAGAACCAGCCCTCTCGATTATGTTCCCGTCTCTGCAAGTAGGACAGTTATTCTGTTTTCTGATGGTGTGCGTCAAGTGTGCGTTCTCTAGTTGTTGTGCTTCTGCACGTATACCTTTAAACATAGGCACACGTATCACTTTAAAATTGTCTTGAAAGGGCAGGCAAGGTGTGTTTCCTCCTGCTGTTGGTTTCTTTCCGTGCGCATCCTGTGGGAAAGGACAAAAAGGCTGTTAAAGCTGCTGCGGTGGTTGCGGCGCTTCTCTTGCGTTGCTGGTGGCATTTCCCCTGCAAGACGAGGTGGGTGGGGAGTGAGTTATGACTAGTGTTGAGATGAATTAGCAATTTAAATATTGTTGTCGTTAGCTGTGCATCTCTTTGCTGAACCTTAAATGTGCAAATTCAAGTCCTCTTTGCTCTATCTGATTCTGGATGATGAAAAACCAAAAAGAGAACAACGAAGTGCAATCCCAAAGTAAATAATCAGTATAGGCTTTGTACATTGTAATGTTCATGATAAAAAACACATGAAGTTTTTTTTTTTTCACAGAAAAGCTCTGCCATGGGCATGCTCTACATCAGCTTTAACTTTGACGTTGATGATTTTTGTACTTGGAGATAACTGGCAGGGAATTTATATTCATTATACTCTCGTTTATCAGCTGTCTCTTTGGTTTTTGATATGGCATTATCTGTCAAAAGAGACATTGCTGGGGTAGTGGGCCGGCATATAAACCAGTGAAAAAATGCTTGCAAAGGTTCAGTAGAGATTTAGGAAAAAAACTTTCCCATTGTAGTTCTCCGAGAATTCATTGAGCTTTGGACACGAGAAGGCTAAGGAGGATTTCATGCAGTCTCCTAGCTCTGTGTTGTCAGGTACCAGGACTGAAAGCAAGGATAGAATTTTGGACAGTGTGTAGAAGGAGCTTGTTTGAACTAAATGGAATAGGGATGGATTCTGAAGGAGGAGGAGGAAGAGTATGGAAGAGGACTAGCAACATGAACGTGAGGTGTCTGGAGATGAGGGAAGTGGTGGCAGGAAATCAGAAAGGAAGAACTGGAACAGATGGGGGGATGAAAAGAGACTGCTCTTTGAGCAGGAGGTGGGGGCAGGAAGATCCGTGAAGGTTTGGGTCTTTGCAGTTTCCATCTCTGCAATCCAAACTTGGAATAATGGACAATTTTCATCTACTTGTTAACAAATATCAAGCAAACTGGGTCTTGATGTGCTGTACTGTTGGTCCAGATAGAGATTCATGGCTTGCTCTATCTTACAAGTTATTATTGGTAGGAATTATTTACAAATAACGTGGTGGCAAATCTGTGGTGAATCTAGTAAATATTCTTCTTATTGATGAATTACTCAAATTCCAAATGCTGTAAATTTATATTCTGTTTTATTTTAAAAAGAAATGCAACTTTCTAGAAGAAATGTCATCTCAAAAATCCTTGAATTCCTAGGGTACAAGTAAAGTTACATTTAGAGGGATCCACAAATATATATTTGTATACATATATGTTTTAAAAAGTCTTACTACTTCAGTCATGGAGTAAAATGTGTCTGCATCAAACTATTTACTAGGCAACAGTAGTGAGACTTGGAAATGCATTGTGATGTGGATAGAGTTGGACTGAGAGCTCGAGGGAAAACATTCCTCTAATATGAAAATACGGCGTTTAACTAAATTCTAATCCTCTTGGAGTATCTCAGAATAATCAGGGAGGGTTAATCTCTTAACGTGTACTTCAGAGTCCGTAGAGCTGTATCCCACGCATGCGTTTGGCAGAACACCACCTTGCAAGCTGAGTGCTGGTTTGGGATGGAATAGAGTTAACTTTCTCCATAGTCGCTGGTACGATGCTATGTTTTGCGTTTGTGATGGAAACAGTGCTGGTGCTTTAGTAATGGCTGAACAGCGGTTATGCTGAGCCAGGCCTTTTCTGCTCCTCACACTGCCCTGCCAGCCAGTTGGCTGGGGGTGTGCAAGGAGTTGGGAGGGGACGTAGCTGGGACGGCTGACCCCAGCTGACCAAAGGGATACCCCATACCATATGATGTCGTGCTCAGCAACCAAAACCCAGGGCGAGGGGAAGGTTTATGAGCACTGCCGTTGCTCTGCGACTAGTCGGGGATCGATCAGCGGGCTGTTGGTGAGCAGTTGGTGCTTTTTGCATCACTTGTTTTTCTTGGTCTTGTTTTTCTTTGGGGCGTTTTGCTTTTTCTTTTTCTCCTTCTCTTTTCCCTTAGTAAGCTGTCTTTATCTCAACCCCATGAGTTTTTGCACTTCTACCATTCTAATTCTCTCTCCATCCCGTCGTGGGCAAGCGGCTGTGTGGTACTTAAACTGCCTACTGAGGTTAAACGGTGACGTAACTCCAGCTCATTTATGGAGGTTTATCAAAATAAAGGCCTGAAAAGTTTGGCTGATGGCATGCTGAACACTTCAAGATAACGTGAAGTGGTAATCCACGCTCTCACGTGTTTTCAAGATCTGCCCGTGGCTTTTTGTGTCATTTCCTCCTTAAGTGATTTAGAGTTTCCCTGCTTATTTTAAGACTTCACAATATAAGTGTTCATTTTTAATATATGAGTTTTTAGTATTCTGTCAACATGTCCTCAGTAAATTTTCTTTTGAAGTCCAAGCAATATTTATTTTTTGTTTAAAAAATGTTGCAAGTAATTCTAATTTTAAAAGGGCAGGAAGAGGTTCCAGTGCTCTTGTTCTTCAGAGGGAAGAAGTGTGGTGCGTTACATGTTTGGTCTTGCTCAGTATGCAGAGCTGACTTTAATATATATAAAAATATGTTAATAGAGCAGTTGTTTTTACAGTATATTACGTATTTTATTAATATATATATTATATAAAGAAAAACAATACTTGACATTGCTACAGAAGTGTAATCAACTGCATCCACTATTGGAAGGTTGGTAGGCTGGGTGTTACAGGGCAAACACAGAGCTGTGACCATGGACGTGGGTCCAAGTGTATTTCTTGTATTTCAGTGTTCATTGCAACCAGGTCTTTTTTGAAGGCAAACACTTTGTAGTTGAAGTGAAAATGATTTCTTACTAGAAGACCGACTCGCTTATATTGAGTTCTTACAGGAAAAGAAAAAGTTACTGTAGGCCAGTCATGTATGTAGTTAACCATGGTGTAGGTGTAAAAAAAATTCACATCTGTTTAGGTGTTCTCTGTGGTCGTTTTGATTTGGCGTGTGTCCACATGTGTGGCAAACCTGTCACTCAATGTCATCAACGGGTTCTGATAGCTGTACTGTGGTTCTTGGTAGAGGTGGGTGTGTTCAGGTGGACGCATGTAACCTGTCGTGTCGAAGTTTGGTATGGTGGGGCATGCCTTCTACTTGACCGATATAAACAAGACTCTAGTCTTTTCAGTCTGGTCTGGGCAAGAGCCGGCATCTGAAGAGGGGCTGTGCTGACTGAGTGAAGGTGGAGCGGATGGTAACGGTTAGACTATCCCAGCATCTTGGCTCTCAGGGGTTTTGCTTGGAAGCAGATGGGCTTCCAGGAGAGCTTAAGGTTATATTTAATATTTGGGGACAAATTTGTCTTGGAGTTGTAGGCAAGAGTACTCTTTCTCCTCCGTTGTTACTCCATACAGATACTCCCCCAGGACACACCCCTCCACCCCATGTTCAAGTACTAGAAATAGAGACGCTGTGATGAGAAGAAAGGTTGTCATATCTCATCCTGATGCTTCTGGAACTATCTACTTATATCAAATCAAGTCAGTAAATTATTGAAGAATGTATGTTAGCTCCAGAAGGAGTTTTATTTGCACATTCGTGTCCATATACCTCTCTCTTAGCTAACAGATTAAGCTAAATCCAGAGTTTATATTAAGAGAAGAAAAGGGCATCTGATCTGTCTATGTGGAGATTCTGCTGCGTACTGAAAATGTGAAGGCTGCACGACAATCTTAAGCAGGATTGTTTCCTTCACAGTCCAAACAAGCTGAAGTTCCTGACAAAAATAATAAATACTTGTAGAGCAATAAACAAGGCGTAGTGCTCTGAAGGTTTCCTCTTTTTCATTCAGAATTTGTCTCCTCCAGGTGAAGTTGAATTCAGGCCACAACTGAAGAGGTGTGGAGCACAGAAGTTCCCCACTGCAGCAGGCATTTGTGGACAAAATTAATTTTTTTCACTGCAGAAGCCTACGCTACTGTTTAACACTTGAACAGCTTCAGGAGATGACCGAGATGGAGTGAGGATAAAAACTGAATCCAAGATTTAAAAAAATGTATCTCTGAACTTCCCTTATTCACATCCGTTATAAATATCTAGCTCCAAAAGAAAATAATTAAAAGTTCTTAGATTATCTGTTTGGCTTGCTGGACTGTGGAAGGTGGTGTTGGGATGGAAAACTTACCGTAAATTGTTTTACTAATAAAGAAAAGGTCGCACTGAGGCAACTTATTGGTAATTGTAGAAATTTCTGCCCTCGTGGAAACTTTAGCAGTGGAAAAGCTTACCTCTCCCAGGCAGGAATCAGAGTTTATCCTGACTAAGACTGGCAGTGCAGCAAGTTGAACGTGAGTCAGCAGTGTGCCCTTGCGGTTAAATTGGCCAACTGCATGCCCGGTTCTATGAGCAGGAGAGCCAGGATGGGAGACACTCGCACCTTTTCTTCAGCACTGGTGAAACCTCATTTGGAGTTAGCGTGCCCGGTTTTGGGATCCCTAATGCAAGAAGGATGTTTGAGTAGGAGAATAGGGATCTACAGGGAGAAGATGTTTTGTTCAGCTAAGGAAAAGGAAGCAGCGGAAGGGACTTTATTTCTGTCTTCAGCTGCCTCATACTTGGTTACAGAGGAGACGGAGCTGGGTGCTACCCCAAGGTGCACAATGGAAGGATGAGAAGCATCACACATCAGTTGCAACAAGGAACATTCCAGTTTGATGTTGGGAGGTGCTTTTTGAGGGTGGTCAGATCAGGGGGACAGGCTTCCCAGAGAGAAGGTGGAATTGCCATCCTCAAGGTTCTCTGAACTCACCTGAGCTGGGGCAGGTAACTTAGCATCAGCCCTGCTCTGAACCAGGAGACCTCAAGACATTCATTTGGACTGAAATTACTCTGCAACTGACAGACTTGGAAAGAATAGATCTTCACCAAAAGTGATGGAGGGGCTCAGACTTGCCTTGAGAGTTCTGAAATGGCTTGCCTTGGGGAAAACGCCCAGAAATTTTACTTAGCAATGCTTACCATTCTTGAGAGCGGTTGTGGACTGCTTATTATGTGCTAGGGTTTGTTCTACAGGACCCGTTCTAAATGTGGCTGCCCCCTGCCCCCCACCGCCAAAAATAGCTGGACAATCACTGCAAAGGGCAAGAATATTCATATTTTACGGAGGGGAGCGTTTTGGTGCTGTATTTGCAAAGCAGCGTGTGCCAGTCAGTGTTCGTGATGCGCGCTGTTGTGGCCTTGGACGCTGTGTCATTACGATACACGCTCCTGCCTATCTGTTTCGAGAAGAGTCTAATATTTGTTCTTAATGTCAGGTGCAGAAGTATTTGGAAAGGAAGCCCTTGATATTTCAGGCAGCTATCCAGCCACTTTCTGGTGGTTGTCTTATTTATAGATTAGGAAGCTCCTAATGGAAATTTAAAGAGCTCAAAGCATCCACAGAGGGCACAGGCTTCACATCGGTGTACCGGAGCCCAAGTGCGTGGTTTGCCTGTTACGTATTCCCACTTCTTGTTGTCGGTCAGCAGAGACAAGTCAAGGTTGCTAGTATCATTACTGTGGTTTTTGTTTGGAAGTAAAGTAGTCCTTTCTCAAAGAGATTTGGTGACCCTAGAATACTGTTGTGCTGAACATCAAGTTCTCCGGTCAGCAAACTTGCTTTTTAGAATTGCTGAGCTCCTTGGTGAATGATCACTTAGTCCAATAATGAATAAATATAATAATGAGACACACTAGGGGCCACCCTAAGTTGTTTTTCACTGTCCCTTGCAAAAGTCTGGAGACCTTTGCAGAAGTCTCACGAGGGTCTTATGCTCTGTTTTTTCTCTTTCTCTATGTGGTGTCAATTGGAACAGACGGTTTCTATGAGACATTAATACTTCACCTGCTTCTTACTCTGTGATTGATACAGCTGCTGCCTGTATCTCCGATATCTGTATCTTCTTTCTTATGATGCACTTGGTACAGCTTGAAAATTTGCTCCATAGAGATGGGATAGGGGTTGGTTCTTCTACCTGGCCTTGAAACAGTTGCCTTCTGGAAAAAGCGTTTATGAAAGATCAAGCAAAATGTATTTTCTTCCGTTCTTGCTTTATTCCAATCAGTATAATATGCTTCTAGCAAACTATCTAACTGCATCACGGGTACACAGACTAGGGTTTAAGGGCTGAAAGAAGCAAAATGAATACATCGTACTTTGGTTCAGTCTGAATTTTGACTACCTAAAATGTAGTAAACTGAAGCTTCTTTGTAAAACGCTAATTCTCAACTGCTTGCCAGTGACTGATTAGTGAATATTCGTTTGATAGCAGTTTGTGTTATCTTCTCTTCAGCTGATTCTTGTTAAGGAAGTATACTCAGATACGATTTTTCTATTGAAGAAGAGCTTGCACATTTTTTATTCATGAATACTGAGATTTGTTTTTAGCAGCTGTATAGTGTTTTCAGATACATACTAAGCAGTTGGAGGGTTTGGTTGGGGTTGTGTTCTGGTTGGGGTCGGTTTTTTGGCAACACCGAAAAAAATATCGTGTATTGTGCAAAGGGTGATACTATGTGCAGAACGTGCCGGACAAGAACACTTGTGAAACAACTGTTTATAAAAAGAGTGGTGGGTTGGAAAGTGTAACAGGAGCAAAACAGCTTGTCTGAATTACTGAAACTAGGAACAGAAACTCAATCCAGTTGAAGGTGGTGCTAAACTTTTGGGGTACTTCTGAATTTTCTGTCTGGAGCATCCTTTCTGTCCATTTGGGGTCTCTGGGTTTGGCTGCTTACTTATGTAAGACTCTCTCTTCTTTTGGTATGGTTTTGGTTTATTGTGGTGCTTTTTTGTTTGTTTGTTTGGGCTTTGGGGATTTTGAGCATTGGTCGGGTTTTCTTGGTATTTGGGTTTGGTTTTTGTTGGGTTTTTTTTTTCAGTCAGTACTCTTGTTACCGCATTGTAATGTGCAAGACGTGGCACAGTATAAATTCACACAATTACTTGGGAGTCCTTGATTGCAAAGTGAAACATCTAAGGCAATTTATGCTGACCGAAGATTTGTTCTTAAATCTTGCTGGGTAAATAACTTCCAAAGAGAATGTTCCCATATTTCTTAAACTGTGCGTTTACAGGTTATTTAAGCTCGTCCTACTGTCCATTTTTGTGTGATCTAAATTTTGCTTGTTTTGCAGCATAATGGAAATTGTGGTTAGAATGTGACATTGACTCAGTTCGATTTTTTTTTTTAACTTTTTTTTCTGAAATGATGCTTTGATGCTATTTTAAAACCTCTTGAGATCTACCACATGATTCAAGAAAATTATTTGAAATGGGAGAAGGTCAGCATGTTAAATGTGATATTTAGAAACCTGCTTGACAGGACATTAGGTGGGTTAAGCGTAAGGTTAGCATCAATATTGCAAATTAAGTACGTGAACAATTTCTTAAACTTCCTAGCTTTGCTTCCTTTTAAGCATTCACCTGAGGCATTAATGGGCCACAGTGCATGGGGAGGGTCTGCATGTGGTAAGAAATGCAGAGTAAAAATTTTTTCAGATGTGTTTCAATTGTTCTTTCTTTGTATGTTGATGAGGTTCCGAAGGCGTGCTTCACAGCTGACAGAGCTGACATATTTGCATCCTATTTTACCATAATCGACATATCAGTATTACTTAGTCTTGTTTTTCCTTCATGCATGGATAACAGAGATTTCTGATAAGTCTTACAAAGACTTGATCCAGATTTCCGTGAAAGCAAGTATTTATTCTGTGTTGAGAAAATGCACTCACTGCATGGATTGGAAGAAAGATGAGAGGAGAATGGTTTGATTGTCAGCGGTAATACTAGGTGGTACGTTATGCAACTCAGACTTCGTGTTGGGAAAAAATGTGGGCATTTCGAGTTGTTCCAGTGAAAAGCCTCCTTTAAAACTCACCTCATTAATACCGCCTTCATTAACACCTACAGCTGCTCCAACTGAAGATCTGGTTTTGAGCAGAGAGAAACATTTTTCATTCTTTCCTATTTACTTCTCTTGCTGCTGGTTCACTGTGAGGAGGGCTGTTGACTGAGGTGTGTTGTGCAGGAGGTATCTTCAGTGTCCTGTGGAGTACATCTCGTGTAACAATACTAGAGTTTATTCTCTCTGGTGTTTCTTTCCAGCCAAATGGGGGAAAGCAAGGAGAACACAGTGTTATGTAAAGGAACGTCGCTCTGCTTTGAGATGCGTAAGCATCAGTGTCTGTGGCATTTGGTAGCTTTTGCTTTCCAGGTATCTCGCTGGGTATCAGCAGGCTTTGCTGGTTAGCGCTGCTCAGGATTTGCTGACTTCTGCAATACCAGTTCTCAGCTTGGCCTATGTGAAAGAATATATTCTCAACCTTTGGATTTCGTAAATACATTAGTGAGTTTATATGAGCAGTGCAGCATCTTGATTGTCAGGATCACTGTGTCTTTTGAGATACCACTTCCTAGTGTTTGCTAGTAACCTCAAATTTTTTCTTCTTCTGTTTTTCATTAGGCTGGTTCAAGCAATAGAATGATTTGCTTCACAACAGCTCCCAATTAAAATTCCGGTCTTCCTGCTTGTGTTTATGAGGTAGGATCACTACCTTTGTGCCAGGAGAGAGTACAGAGCCAGTCCCTTCCGCAGGGCACTTGGTCGTTAGCGTTCAAACCTGCGTTTACCATCACTCGTAGAGTTTTTCCCCATTTGGCGAGGAGTCTGTCAGCTCATCAGACACATCACTGGTGGCTGTCTCCCGTTTTAGAGATGGAAATCTAACGTTTGTGGATTATGTGCCATCTTGTATTCTTGACCGATTTACTCGTAAGATGGTATGTCTTGTCTCTGATCACTGAACCTCGCACTCTGTGAACTGACATGTTTGCCGCAAACTTGTATGTAGGGTTAACGTACTTTGATCGTGTCTGATTCCGGAGCCATGCACTGCAGAATTTGATCTAGAAATGGCTTTGGGTGTGCCTGAATCCCAAACCTATACAAGGAATGCTGTCGTGGGAATCTTACTGCAAATAATACTAATTTGCTTTATTTCACTTATAAAGTGCAACCGTATCTGCAGTTCCTGGCAGTAACTTTTGTCACTGTGCATACAATGTTCCACAAAGGCATGTAACCTGCATTTTAGTGCCTGTAAGTTAAATCTTGTCAAAACTGACTTAGGAAGTTATGCTAATTAAATACTTCTGCATCTGAACTTCTTTGGTTTTTTCTTTTTCTAGTTGTGATGTGGAAGTTGGTATGAAAAAATGCCACAAATGTGCTTTTCTGTGGTGTTTACGAGAAAATAATATTTGGTATTAAGGTAATTGTTACACGAACCAAGTATGTTGCTAGGTATTTTACTAATGGAAGTACATAGTAAGAGAGACAAAAGGTTAGAGAAGGTGGGAAGTAGTTTTGGGAGTTAGCTTTAAAGAAGGTGTAAACCTTATTGCTCTCTATGACAGCCTGAAAGGAGGTTGTAGAGAGGTGGGGGTCGGTCTCTTCTCCCATGTGACAAGTGACAGGACAAGAGGAAATGGCCTTAAGTTGCACCAGGGAAGATCTAGGTTAGATATCAGGAAAAACATCTTTACATAGAGAGGGTTGTCAAGCATTGGCACAGTCTGCCCCGTGCAGTGGTGGAATTCCCATCTCTGGAAGTGTTCAAAAGACGTGTAGATGTGGTGCTGATGGACATGGTTTAGGAACCCTGGCAGTGCAGGGTGAACGGTTGGACTTGATGATCTTAAAGGTCTCTTCTAACCACATGATTCTGTGTAAGCACTAAGTGGATAAATTAAGAGGAAAGAACAGTGAAGAAGAAAGAGTAAGAAAAGCCTAGGATAAAAAATCAGAATACATCTCTGAGCCAGGGTAATTTGTGATGCTCTTCTATTTTGATAGTTCTGCTAAAAAAAAAAAAATCTGAACAATACAACTGGGAAAAATGGATTACCGTACTTACAGTGATCTAGATCATTCCTCTTCAAGCTGCTCTTGGAAGCAAGCTTTCTAGCTCGTTAATACACAACTGTATGCTTCAAATGAGATCAGAAGCTGAATCTAATTAAAGAATGTTGCAGCCAACAATATGCTGAAATTGAGAGATTATTTTTATATATTTGGCATATGATTGTTGGTCTTCTTCCAGACTTGCTGTCTTTTGTTCATAATAAAAGGTGTTGGCACTCCTCCAGCTTGAAATAGAGGGGTCCAAGTTTAATGACTACTGCAGTCAGCAAAATCCTGGTACTAATGTTAACAGAAGCTTAGTGCTGTGTAAGCTCTGACTTTCTGCTTTTTTGTAGGTTTGACATTTAATTCCCACTGTGGGCTATCACCTCTTTGAGGTAGAATAAGAGATGCTGCAACAGGGTGGTGGTACCTAGTAGCGTTTAATGTATGATGGACGTGAAGCTGCGTTTCACTGATACGCTCTCTTTTGAGTATTTTGTTTATGTACCTGCATAGCCCTGGGCAGGCACCGGTTTAGTGAACGTGTGGGGAATAACGGCCGTGGGCACTGCACGTTTCTGTTTGGGTTAAAAGTGATGTGGCTTCTTACATTGGGGTTTGTATGACAGATTTGCAGAGAGGAGCAACTTGTTTGCCTGTCCCACACTGTGGTTTCTTGTGGTCTTTGGTCTGTTTGTGGGCTGGTTAAGAATACATCTGTGAATATGACTTATGTTGCCTTTTTTTTTTTTTGTCCTCCCCCTGTCTCATAAATGTGTAGATATTTCTGGTTTGGATACTGCTCTAGTTTGGAAGCCGGGAAAATAAGATGATGCTCAAATTTCCTGTTTATTTTTCTAATCACTTCTCAAAAACTTCTGTGCAAACAGTTGGACAGATGTCTTTTCAAGCTTAAACTGCTTAGATCTTAGACTAAAATAAAAATTTCATGTGCTTCTTTTTGTCTTTTGATGTTGTTTTTCCCAATATTTTTTTTGTGTGTGATTTATAGTTATAAAAACCAGAAACCCATCCAAGTTAGCTCTGAAAACAGGTATTTTCAGCAGGAACTTGTAATTTAACAAAATTCATAGTTCGATGTTTTATTTAATTGTACTTTTCCTAGTGCACATGTTCTTTGGATTCAAGAAAGCCTATATCCAGAGAATATTTTATCTTAAAGATTCGATATTGTTACATGGCATATGAGAAATTGCCTCCAGCATAAGAATCAAAGAACAGAGTGCTTCAGCTTCTTTTGCAACTGATTCTTCTGATATGCTGCTTATTTGTTCTTGCATCTTAAGTGTCAGATGCAGCAGTTCATTAGAAGACTTTAAGTTTGGAGAAAAGATAATGTTTTGTGTGGAACATCCACCATCTCAGTGAAATGCTCTTAATTAGAGTTTTGTTCAATGTCATTTCTCTGCAAAAAATACAATCTAGTAAAAACCTCTATCTATTTTTTCTGGAGGACTGAGCTGTTTAGTAAATTCTTTCATGTTGACAATTTTTCTTGTAATGGGAAATGTAGTAAAAATATTGTAGAATCTCTTCTCCACAAGGCATTGAGAGTTTTTACATAAGTTCACTGCATCAGTAAAGGTTTCACTCAGAATTATAACGGCCTCTTTTGCTTTCCTGACATATTTTCTGTAAGACTTTTTTGTTCAGTATGTTGATGCAGGTTTGGTAGTTGATGAATTGCAAGGCAATAGTTACAGTTGTTGTTATTAAAATTCATTCTAGGGAGGCAAATTTAACGGAAATATTGATGTTAAAAAATAAAGGAAGAAAGAATTTAGAGAGATGTCTGGTAATATGGGAAATCTTACGTAATAGAAATGTGTTTAAATTCTAGTCTTAGGCTATTTAGAAGAACTTAGGAGGAAGCCAACCCAGAGAGGTCAAGAGAGATGAACTACAGCAGCTGGAGAATGAAAATGTCTCAAACAGTTGGCCACTGGAAGTGGTCAGGTTCTCGTTGCCTAGAAGAAGGAGGCTATGCCTCCCTTCATAATTTCTGATAACTGTAATATCTTAGGATAGTAAAGAGAAGAGTAGACTGTCTACTCTTCTGTACGGGTCTGAATCATGGGTCATCTACCGCCACCATCTGCGACTCCTCGAACGCTTCCATCAGCGCTGCCTCCGCACAATCCTAAACATCCACTGGACTGACTACGTGACTAACGTTGCTGTCCTTGAACAGGCAGACGTCACCAGTATTGAGGCCATGTTGCTGAAAACGCAACTGCGTTGGGCAGGGCACGTCTCCAGGATGGCGGATCACCGCCTCCCTAAGATCGTGTTCTGTGGTGAACTTGCCACCGGCTGCCGCAAGAGAAGAGCTCCAAAGAGGAGAGATAAGGACTCCCTGAAACAACACCTCAGCCTAGGCCATATTGACCACCATCAGTGGTCCACCCTGGCCTCCAATCGGGAGATCTGGAGACACACCATACATAACGCTGCTGTCTCCTTTGAGAGCACGCGTAGAATCAAGCTCGAGGAGAAAAGACAGCGCAGAAAGAACCGTGCCTCGACTATACCACCCAAGGAGACCCTCCGGTGTGCTCTTTGCAGCCGGTCTTGCCTATCCCGCATTGGCCTTTTCAGCCATCAACGCACATGCAATAAGCGTGGGCAAAGCCCTTCCCAAATCTTCGTCCGCGAAGCCAAGCCATGATGATGAAAGAGAAGAATGAAATGTTGAACAGGGTCCTGATGTTAGGCATCTTGGGGGCTTTGTGAAAGAATTTAAGAGATACATGGTTAACCTGCTAACAAACATGCTGAGGTCCTTTGGCTATAATAGCTAGGAAAAGCAGTTTGCATAACGGAGTTTACTTGCCAGAAGTATCCTGAGGCATTTAAATCCTCGTTTTATTGTGCGGGGGTTTGGCTTTTTGGGTTTGGGTTGGCTTTTTTTAACATTGGCAGAAATCAGAGAACTTGAGGGAGAGCACGTATCTTAAATCTATTTTTATTAACGTAACAAAACACTGAAAAGCAGACAGGAGTTGATTCTGTTTCACTAATAACAAAAAGTTTCTTCC
Organism: Bucorvus abyssinicus; assembly: GCA_009769605.1. Taxonomy (NCBI): domain Eukaryota; kingdom Metazoa; phylum Chordata; class Aves; order Bucerotiformes; family Bucorvidae; genus Bucorvus; species Bucorvus abyssinicus. The sequence goes on from CM020031.1 coordinate 35,813,238, forward strand.
TTTGAATATCAAACCCCTCACTTAAGTTAATTTTTACAGCTCAGTTGCTCTTTTTAATCTAGCCCTAGAAAAGTAGTTACTCTCCTTGCTGTTCTCTCAGTTGATAACTTCTTACATATGCAAATTCTCATTCCTTTGTAAAATTATGCATTTATTTTGATTGTACCTTGCGTTTATTGTCAACGCAAGTGTTTTCTGCATCCCGTTATCTTGTCAGACTGGTTAGGAAACAAATGGTGGTTCGAAACTACAACTTTGGGTGTGATTGTGTGGTAGAGCACATCGGTCGGTACTCCTTACGGCCGGAGCTGCCTCCAGAGGTGGTTGTCCTTTGTGGGGTATCAGTTACACGCTCAAATTCGAATGCCTTTCTCCCTGTCACATCAATGTGTGTCTTGCAGTACTTCTCCTTCAGTGAATGCTTGTGATTATTTCTCCAGATGTCAGCCAGCTTATATTTTTCTTATTCACATTGAGCAGAATTATTCCAAATATTTGTGCTTTATCATCATTTTGGTATGCATTCAGCATTACCGTCGGTTTGCAGCTGCTTATATCATTGTAAGAAAGGAGTTCTTTATTGGGAGATTTCAGTTGATTTGTCAATATGAGGATTGACCAACAGTAGGAATAGTTTCATTCATCCAGAATAATAGGCTCTCTGATACAAAGAAATCACAATGTTATTCCAGACGTGACAGTATTGAAAACACTTTTTTTTTTTTTTTTTAATGGAGACAGCCCGGCTGTAAAGCTGACTGCAGGTAGCTATTTGCTTGTCTCTCCACCTAATTTCTGAAGGTTTTTTGGTACCAAAGTTTGAGGGTACTTCATTGGGATCAAAAGCAGCGCAGTTCCCAGTGGAACTGGATCCTGTCCCTGGGATGGCACAGCTACCCCTGGCTATTGGACAGCAAGGCTGGGCGTGTGTCCTACTCTGCAAGTGCAGCTCTGTCAAAGCTAGTGTTACCCATTACAGATTTGGACTGACTTGTTGGTGTCAAGCTGTTAGTTTATATTAAAACATGTTAATACCTATCTGTTGAGAGCAGGTTTTCAATGACATGAAAGGAAAGGAAAGCTACCTGTGAGTTTTCTAGACTTGACTATTTCTAAGCCTAACGGAGAAATGCTTTAGTCTGGGGGGTCTGAACCCAAGTGCACCTACTGCCACAGACGATACTGGTTTCATAGAACTTGCGTTTGCATTTAGATGCAGAGGGTCTGACAAATCCTCGCTGATGCTGTTAAAATCCTTTCTTTGGTAGACAGCAGTTTGTGTTGAGGCTTGATTGCAGTTCTGACGTGTGTTTGGTTTTGAATTACCACCTTCCTTTTTAATATTTTCAATACAGGAAAAAAACATCAGGACGTGGAATTACGATGTCCTAATAGCTTTGTCATCCAAGTGGGATTATTGTCTCTCTTGGCTCTAGCTGTCTCGAGTAGCGTAACTCTTGTCCTTGTTATTTGGTCCGTGAAAAGAAAAATCTTTGGCAAATCTGTAGTTGTGAAGGTACCGACCAGTGCATGTAGTAGCTCTCGTGTCTGTGACCGTCTTCCTGTGTGTGACTGTGTCTTAACCCAGGTTAGTTGCTGTTGTGTTACAAGAAAGTGAGGCTGTAATGGGGGTGAAACAGGATGCTCCACTGGGTAGTCCATAAAAACCAGAGTGCCAGAATACTGGAGAGCGAAGCAAAACCCCTTTGAAAAACAGAATGGATTTTAAATAAAATTCAGTTTCAGGTGAAGGTCAGGCTCTCGTTCCTTATTTGTAGCAGTTCATCCCTATACAATACTGTGCATATTGTATGTGTAAGGTAAGCTCATTTTTTAATCTACTATAACTGTCCTTTTGATTCTTGAAAATCCTCTGGGGTATTTTGCATTCCGATATCGATCCCTGTCTGTCTGACTGCTTCAGCTGGGTCATCACTTTTCTTGTTTATCTCTAATCCTTTTAATATTTTCTTCCTGCCACTGTGTAACAGTACAGTGTGCCTATTGTTTGGAATGTGTTTCAATGTCGACTGTAAGACTGCGCAGGAAAAGTGGCTGTATTTTAGCCGAGATTTAACATCACCGGTTCACAAGGAAGCAAAAATGTGAAGCTGAACAACATGTACGTATCCTAACCTCAGCGCATCGCTTTGCTTAGTCATGCAAATTATTCATCTTTATGAAACATATTTTATTTTGAACTGCTCTTGAAGAATGAAATATGAAGACGACTCTCTCAAAATGCTGCTTATTCTGTATTGGTTTTAGGGACCTAGCAGGAGAAATAAATGTTATTCTCTCTGTGTGTGTACATATGTGTATGTATAAAAAAACTTATTTTTAAAGGAGCAGCTGCAGAACAGTTTAAGTATCTCGACAGAAGCTTTCAGACCCAAGTCTTCAATAGTTCTCTTCAGCCTTCTCCATGGATGAAAACATTCTGTCCTCGTTTCTATGGTGACTGAGTAAAGGCATCTCTAGTCACACAATGTTTTGACATAATGATGAAAATGCCTTCCTGAAAAGGTTTCCAGAAAAGTGTGGATCTGTTTCCTTTCCTGGAGAACGAGAAGATGACCCTCCCACCCGCACTGGGGCTTTTCTCCGTTTCTCCCACACCGGCTCATACCTCAAGATCCTTTCGCTGGGCTAACCAATGCTTTAGCTGTTCTGCTTTTCTCGTTGACTAAACTTGGCGTGTGCTTTCTCTGCCTGTCAAAGCAGAGCACGCAAACACAACGAAGAAAAAGAATTTGATATGGAGGTGAAAGCAAAGGTTTTAATTCATCTTCATTTCTACTTCCGTGCTACTTTGGTACTAGCCAAGATGGGGGAGTGGGTATATTTGTGTGGGTTTTGTTACAACTGCTCCACTTTAACAAAGCAAACTCCGAGATCCAGACTTCCTGCATTCAAGGACTGGCTTAATAAAGCCAGCTCTAACTAGTGGCCAGTTTGAGTATTGTATAAACCTTTCAGGAAGGTAAAGAAGTTACCTTCTCTCAGACAAGTCATTGGTTGGAACATAAAGACTTCAGTAATTTGCCATTATACCTCCACTTCCCCGTAATAGCATCACATTTCCCATGAGCTCATGAAGTTAAAAATATGTGGTCGCTTTTGATATGAGGAACTTGGTGAAAGCTCGAGCTTTATGGCTATTCCTAGAGACACTCTTTCAAATGTTAATGGCAAGAAAAAAAACACATCCACATCTTGATTTCTTCTTTTTATTCTGTTCTTTGAGGATTGTTCTCCTCCCCATCATGCACTTCATAACAAATACACTGTGCGTGAAGTAGAAGTTCAGTTTGAATGTTACTATGCTGCAGCTTCTGAGGTGCTGCAACTTTCCTGTGTGCTTCTGTGACAAAAATGAGAAATGTTTCTGGGATGCCGTGGCTTAAGACAGGGATCGCTCATTTAATATTAAAGCACATGGTATATTGTGACTGACTTAGTTATTATTGTTTAGTTGTGCATTGTAACTTAGGTGGTTCAATTATTCTTGGTAATTGTAGGGTGTCCTCTCGTGCTCAGTAATGACAGGTTCTTCTTGAAGGCTACTTGCAAAGTGACAGTAAGTAAGCCTGAACCTTCAGACATGCAGAAAGGCAAGATTATCTTGAAATGAAAATCTGTGTAACTATGGTACCAGTAAGAATTTATACCTAGAAATAGCACTGTCACTAGTAAACTGAATAATTTTTATATTAAATAGTCTGTAAGGATGCCTTTTAGAGTAGATACCGTTTATTTGCAAGGATAGGAGTCTTATTCTGAGTTCATCAAAATGTCAATTTTTTTTTCTGTCTGGATTCTGTGTCATTTATTTAAAAATGTTATCTTTCCAGATCCATTTCTGAATTCTTTGAGAAGATCGACTGGCTCAGAATAGGTAGTTTGCAAAAGCTTGATTGATCCAGACTTTTCCTTTACCTGTGTAGAGATTCTTTGTTGGCTCGCGCTGGTGAGATGTCAGGGGTAGCAGAACGCTTCCAGCTTCAGTGGGGTTTGATGAAAGGCTCTGAAGAGAGTGTGTCTCACAGCAAAACCTCCTCAGCAAACCAACTGATAGTTTCTGTTCTTTGTGGAGTCATTTGAAATGCTGCTTTTTGGAACATAAAGGCAACGTTTGCAGCCAACTAAGTTTTTCTTCGTGGGTTGTAGGTTATCTGTTCAGAATTAATTTAGGAGAAGTTTGATGGATGCGTCCTTGACAAGTAATTGTTTTCCTTGTTAATGGCTTTTTTTTTTTAAGGAGAGACTGGAATGTGATTAAGGTGCGTACGCTTTTCCCATTAACTGTCTGATTCTGTGAAAATCAAACAGCAAAAGTGTATACAACTCCTCACTTCGTTAAATTAATTGGTGAGTTGTATAAGCGATTTCTTGCCTTGCTAAAACAGTCAGCTTATTAAATGAGACCTATCAGCTGCTTCAAGGGTGGAGGTAGAACAATTTTTTTATAAAAACATCTTTTAATTAATGTGGCAAGTGTCCTGAGTACAAACTCCTTAATTAGAAAACCAGACATCTGCTTTAACAAATAGCTTTACTGGTTTTCTACACACAGTTAGGGTTGTGTGAAACTGTTCTTGTGAGGAAATATACATTATGGATTAGGAGAATGTGTTGCTTGCCTGTCGTCTTGTGCGTTCAAAATGTGTCTTTATTCAGGAATAAGTATCTTATTTGCTGGGCTAGTTTATTTCGTAGTAAGTCACATACATAGTTCTCCCTTTCCTTGAGAATCTAATTTTTTAGTTTCAATATACTGCTTTGAATAATGAAGTTCTGTTTCTGGGCATACATAGTAATTGTTTCTATTCTATTTATTATTGAAATTAGGATAAAATGTAGTTTTAAGTACTGATAACCTTGTTTGACCTTGAAGATGTTGGTTAGGAAGATCCTGATTTGTGTAATAGGCAGTAGCTTAAAACAGCATCTGGGAGACAGGTCAGAGCCTCATAGTGTGCAGGTGTGTTTGACAGAGAAGCAGTAGGTTATTGTGAATCTGCCTTGGGCTACTGAGAATAGTCCTCGTTTGGTCTATAAAAAGGGTAAAGAAGCAAAAACACCAAGTGATTTCACAGATGCTTTCTGTGGAATACAGCTTACCATTGCCCCACCTTTCTGTCTTTTGAGTAGTCTGTTGTGTTTTTAATTATTCTGCTCTGACGTGTTTTCTTAAGTGTTCCTTTTGAACGGGCTGGAAGCGTTTGTTAATAAAGGAAGAAGAGCTATTAAACAATCCCTCTTGTTTGATGAAATCTGAAATAGCTGTGTGCAATGGAGTTAAATCAGAAACCCTGCTAAAGCAGTGACATTTATGGCTGTGTTAGTATTTCTAATTTATTTTGAGAACTCGTTCAGTTGTGATGCATTCCTTGGTCAAGTAATGAAAAGGTAAACAAGTTTAGTTCAGTGAACTGTAGAAATATGTCTCATATTTCTACATATTAGGTCTCCCCAGAGCCTTCAGCCTGGAGAAGAAAAGGCTCTAGGGAGACCTTGCAGCCTTTCAGTACCTAAAGGGAGCTTATAAGAAAGATGGGGACAGTCTTTTTGGCAAGGCCTGTTGTGACAGGACAAGGGGTGATGGCTTTGAACTAAAAGAGGGGACATTTAGACTAGATTTAAGAAAGAAGATTTTAACAATGAGGATGGTGAGACATGGGAGCACGTTGCCCAGAGAGGTGGTAGATGCCCCATCCCTGGAAACATTCCAGGTCAGGTTGGGTGGGACTCTGGGCAGCCTGATCTGGTTGAAGATGTCCCTGCTCACTGCAGGGTGGGTTGGATTAGATGACCTTTGAAGGTCCCTTCCAACCCAAAGCATTCCATGATTCTGTGATATACAAACCTTTATCCTTGTAAATAGAGAAGATGGGTATGCTTGCCTTTTGCTGAGATAACAGGAAGAAAAAGCTTGAAACTCTTCTTAATGGTTGCTTAAAAATCATGTCTTTTATTCAGGCTTGGTATCAAAACAAGGAGCTCTCATCAACTTTTACTGAACTGCAGTAAAACAGAACTCCCACCTTCTGATATTGAGGGGAGAGCTGGGCTCAGAACGCAGCGAGGCTAGTGCGGTGGTAGTTAATTAGAAAGTTTTAACTGAAAGTAACCCTACACTGGGAGCTGCTGGGTTTTCATGTGTTAGATAATTTTCAGAAGTATGAGGTAGGGACTCTCAAGAAAACGCTTTAAATACTGCCAATCACATACCATTTCAGCCACTTGCTCCTTTCCCCAAAAAAACCCCCACGTCCAAATCCAGAACCAAATCCTGACTCAGTCTGCAGAAAGCTTTTTTTACCTGCCCTGATGCTGCTCTGGGCTGGAGTTGGGGAAGCTCAAGAACAATTATCTGTTGGCTGATCCACCTTGGGCTGATGTATTTGATTTTCCCATTGCTCAGTTGCATTTGTACTGAGAAGGGAATGTTTTACCGGGTACGTAGTTCGAGATTATAATTTGGAAGCACAGCATTTACACAAGGAGTAGTAGGGAGAGGGTTTTGTTTATATTTCAGGACTATGAAGAACAAAGGTAATAGTGACACTGGATTAAAAAGAAAAACTTGAGTTTGATTTCTGCGTATCCGCTGGTGCTATGTAACCTGGTATTAAAACACTAACGAGCCTTTGCAAGGTGGTGGTTGTGTTTAAACCAATTCCTCTGAAGGCAATGCTGGATTTAATTGATAGTAGAGTCCTACTGTGTTCTGCTACAGTTAACTACATTGAGCATGATAATGTGGAAAAGACTATTAAAAAAACCAACTGTGAAATAGTGAGTGAACATTTCATACAAAAATGCTTGTCATGGTTATCTTTAAAATTTTTCTCCTACTGCTTGTGGTGCCCCTTATATGCTGATGGTGACACATCCTTGTTTTCTTCACATTTTTGCTAGCTGGTCTTATCAACTCCAGCAGTAGGCTTTGCATTGCTCTTCAAATAAATATATCTAGAGTCCCAAATAGTCTGAATCGCAACTGCTTGGCATTCATTTCTGACAAACCTTGCATTTCTGAACGTTGGCTTAAATTGGTCAAACACAAACAGTCCTTAAGGAAACACCTAGATGTATGTATGCAGATACAATCAAGTAAAAATAGATAAACTTTTCAAAATACGTCGAATACGAAGTCTTTTCACAAGAGAGACTGCATGTGTATGGGATCAGCTGTTAGTCGTGGAGATCAGAAAATCATTGGGTGGATAGGGCTGCTGCTGCTGCGCTACTGTTCTATCTTCCCTGTGCACGGTTGAACAACATGCGGTGGAAAGGGAAAATATTTTTTTAAAAGCTAAAATATTGAGCCTTTTATTATTAAACTAAAGAATGCCAATAAAATACTGAAACTAGTATGTTATTTATTATTTATACAACTTTCTGCAGTGAACCAGTAATGTTTGATCTGAACAATGTGTCTAATAAAGCAGATAAGAATAGGTTTAAAAGTATTGGTCTTAGAAACGTTATTTAAAATTCTAGGCAAAGTACAAATCTAGCCTAGGCTATTTTAAGATAGACGGGAAAAGTGGGTTTTTAACTGTGAAAAGAGAGTTATGATGCTATCTAGTATCACATTGAAGTTAGTAATCTCTATTGCTTATAAGAGAAGTGTAAACTACTTGTACATGAAGGGAATATGTCTCATTATTTTTTGGTTCTGTTTAGCTGTATTTGCCAACTACAGTTGAGGCAAATGCTTATATTAATGATTTTCTTTTGCAATTATTAATGCTAAAACCTAGATTAGTGTTTTTCTAAGCATTTACGTGTCTAGGCATTATAGTCCTCTAAATGAAACTAAAGCACAGTCAGCAAATCAACCATGTAGACAAGCAATACCGCTTTGATTCTTTAATGTGACCTAGAATTCCAAAGAATGTGCTAAAATTAAGTGCAAAAATGATCTTCTGAAAAAAGAAATATTGCTGTTATTGACATTCAGTGTATGTTTGGAAGCAGAATTATACATTTGCTGTGTTGCTTTTAGTTTAAAAGACCTAAACACAATATGTAGTAAACTTAACTCAAAAAAAAAAGTGTTTTGTTTTTTTTTATCAGAGATGCTCATATTTGATCCACGTTCAATCTTTGAAATTATCACTGGAGATGAAATTTTAAAACGACAGTAGCGTAAACATCAGATTAATAAAGTTAATGCGTGTTTCTACTGTTCTACATCTAATGACAGCAAGCAAAAATAGTCAATTAATTTTGTAAGGGTAGTAGTGACCATTGTAGAACCATCTAGTTTACAAACTTGCAAATAACCAAGGAGTGGTACAAACAGCTTATAAATGTAGGTCTTCGTTTACTATAGTTTTGGGTTTTTTTCTGGTCAGGCTGGGGATGGCTTCCTGCCTTTGCCTCCCAAGAGTTAAGTCACCGTGTCTTGTTGACCTAAAGGTACTGCTCTTCTCAGTGTCTTGAATACACTTGGTTTTTAACAGTGCTCATTCACATTGAGCAAAGTGAGACCCTCCTCGGTATGAGCAAATTTCTCACTGTTGCGTCATGGAGTAAACCGGTCACAGGAGTGATCTGATCTTCCCCAGCGTGGCGTAGTCATTTGAGGCCCTGACACATTTTTGCCAGAATTAAGATTTGGTTTTTTGAGAATGGGGAATCTTGACTTCTTTTCCAAGTTTTGGAAAGTGTTACCTAGTTGTTCAAGAACCTTCTTCTATGTCTTCATTCTTTGTCCTATCTCAGGGTATGTCCAGGTTGTCACTATTCCCACCAACCTGACGACCTTGCTCCTCAATATTCCTGTTCTTACTGCTATGTGCCTGCAGACAGCGCCTCAAATCTCTGGTACCTGCACCCAGTGCTACTCAAACCTCTTCCCTTTTCAAGCCACTTGTTCATAGGACCAATACTTTTGATGTGAGCATTGGGATTGTGTACAGGAAGAATCCTCTTCTGCTCGTGTATGGACTCTCTAAATGTGTTAGCTGCCAAACTTTTAACGGACTTTTTGAAGTTCAAGTCATTTAAGTTTAATAAATAAATCAATTAATGGGTAGTTTTGGGAAGCTGAAGGTGTAGGTGTGAACATCAGAGCTGTGCATTTTATGACAGGTGTTTCATGGCCAAATCGGTACCTTCACATCACCGCTGGGTTTGGAGGCTGTGTGGGCTCAGCAGGCACGCACATTGCACAAATCGGAATTTAAAAAAAAATATTTCATAATGCACTTGCCATCTTGCAATACCAATATTTTTTTTTTAAAGTATATTCCATAATTTTTGCTAATCAGTTCAGCAGCAGTTCCTCTTCTTTTTATTGATTTGGGGGGAGGGCGAAGAAAGGGAGCTTTATCTGAACTCACCTTTACGGCTTCAGTACAGTGTTTTACTGACATTTAGGGCATGCTGATTTTTCTCTCCCTTTCAGAAGAGAAACCCGATTGCTCCAAGGCCCGCTGTGAAGTCCAATTTTCTCCTCGCTGTCCAGAAGATTCCATCTTGATTGAAGGCTATGCTCCTCCTGGTGAATGCTGTCCCCTCCCCAGCCGCTGTGTGTGCAATCCTGCAGGCTGCTTGAGGAAGGTTTGCCAACCTGGCTATTTGAATATATTGGTTTCTAAGGCATCAGGAAAGCCAGGAGAATGCTGTGATCTCTATGAATGTAAACCAGGTAAAAGTAGATACGATTTTTATCTCAGTTTTTCAATTTTTTTTCTGACAAGCACAATAGCCTTTATAATTGCATCTAATAAAGCCTATATAGCCTCTAAATTCTCTGACTCTCCTTCAAAATTTAGATTATTATATGTGGGCAATATCCATTAAAAAAAGGTAAGAAATAAAAATTCTATATAAATTTGACTTCTTTTTTTTCTTTAGACATTAATTTAAATTGAGCAACAAGGGAAAAGTAGCCAAGTGAGAATATTGCATTTCTGTGGATGCTACTAGTGGAAGTGATGTACTTTATATACTGATTAGACTAGACAAAGGTTTTTCATAGTAGGAGTATGTTGCGCATGGACAGGGAATTAAGGTTTCTGTCTTAAGATTCTCTAGATTACGAAGTGATGACCATTAAAAACTGGAGAGCAAAAGGATTGTGGAGGGGCATAGTGAAAGACTTTACAATGTTTTCAGTATTTACCCATTTTCCATTTCATGAGAACATGAATCACCCTTTCTTATGATTTATTGTTCTCAGTGAAATGGAAGATGTAATTCACTCTTCTTTTTGATCCAGGCTTTGGTAAAGATGAATAATGAAAATAGAGGCGTGAAAGCAGGCATATAAAATGTATAATCCAAAATCTTGTATGCAAACAGGTTCAAGTATGCTTAAGCTGTACCTTCCCTATGCTTATTTAACATTTTCTTAAATCTTCCACAGAAGATTTAAGAAGATTTAAGCAAACTTTTTCATCCTCTGTCCTGAGTAGTTGGTGAACAAGTCTTCAAAATAATTTTTGCTCTGAAACATATCGTGAACCTTAGTCTTCTTTCATCTAGAACTAGCTGTAATTTCTTATGGAGTAGTTTTCTTGGAGTCTTTCCTTTTTATATTGTCCCTCTGTACGTTTTCTTAAAATACATTTTCTTTTAAAATACGATGTCCAAAAGCAGGCTACTCTTTTGGGTGAGTCTTCATCAGCACTAAATACTGCTGAATAATTACTTAACCTTCACGCAAAATTCTAAATAAGAGCTGACTCTTTTGCAAGAGTTATATTTAGTTTGTAAAATGCTGTGATCCCAGGATCTTGCTGTGAAGAGGTTGGGGACGGAGACTAATGGAATCTAAGGGAAGTGCAGAGCTTCACAATGGGGGTTTGAAATTGAGAGGCTAAGGCAAGGCAGAGAGTTCTCCCCTACCTTGGGAGATGATGGAAGTGTGTTCCTGAGGCAGTGGCCAAGAGACTGAGGAGTGTAGGTGGGTACTCTTGTGCATCCTCGCAGGGATACGGGATGAAGGATGTAATGGCCGAACTACAAACTTCAGAGTAAGTGGGACCCCTACTTTTCTCAGTGCCTTGGCTTCAAGGAAACAAAGGGAGTGCTATTTATACGGAATTATTAGTCCCTACGTAGCCTGATTTTTTGTCGAGTTAGGCTTCAGTGGTTGTCTGAGTTCACATAGCGGGAAGATTGCAAAGGAAAGCAAGACCAGAAGACCGGGCAAGGAGTGCGTGAATGTTGACAGATCTTAGCAGAATGCAGATTACTTAACACAGAAGGCTGCTTTTTTTTTTTTTTTTGCCTTAATGGCAAATCTTTGTAAATCTGGATGCTTTTCACTTTTCAGAGGAACATTTTTTTCAAAGAGAGTAAACTGTACTTGTATAGACAACATAATTTGTACTCAATATATGAAGAAAATTAGAGACTAAATGAGTACTTAAATCTTTTTTAAAAATGTTTTCCTTCTTGTAGAAAGTTTAGGGATTTTAATTTGCAAATCAGCATGAACCTTGCTGGTTTTTTCCATCTAAACTGTTCCATCATGTTTACCACTGGCTGTGGTTTAAAATAAATTTCTTTAAGAACAGGCAATGCAATATCTTATTAGGATTGTATATTCATGGAGGTACAGAATTATAGAATAATTTAGGTTGGAAGACTAGGTGACTCTGGAGGTAATCTAGTCCATACTGACTCTCCTGTACTGCCATTTATTCTCTATGTGTATGTGCATGCACTACTGTATATATAGCAGCATATAAGTGTTTTCATGTATGTATGAATACTATGTGAGTTATCTACGTGTGTCTGCTGAAGTAGTGGTCATAAAGTGAAGTCAGAAAATGCTCCTGATTTGGCAGGGGTATTTATTCAGCCCATGGTTAAGCCTGGTAATAAACCTTGTCTATTCAGGGTTGACTTGGTGTCCCAAGGAATTGTAGAAAAGAATAGTTGGGAGTTGAACTAGCAGTGCTCTGTTTCGTGTTTCCTCTGCTTTTAATGTCATGTTGCTGAAAAAAACCAGGACAATGAACAACGTAAGGCCAGGTAGATAAGTGTTCATGCAGAGTTTCTTATGGGGCTGGTATCACTAGTTTTACTACATAGTGTCAGCGTGTCCATGGAGTTCATATGTCAAACAGAGAAAACTGTTTTCCATACTTTGCCACAGACCTGAAAACTTCAATTCTTTGAGTGCTTGCTACCAAAGGGCTCTTCCTGCAGCTCTGTGTCTGCTTAACCAGCCTCCTTAGGCGTTTTGCACCAGCAAGACCTTTCTGATGGAAACAAATAACCAGAAGCTGGGAGGACTGCTTCCTGCGATAGCAGTGCTGCCTTATGCCAATGTGAAGTGTTTGCGCAATTAAAGCATAAGTTGTGTTTATTTTTTGTTCATTAAATAAGATGTCACCACTCTCCAGTTTACGCTGGCATTTGAGTTTGGAGCCTTCTGCAGAGAACTGCATGTGTTCAACTACCGTGATTGGCAATTCAGTTACTGAAAGGAAAATAGGAAGTGCTTCCTTAACGCTAAATGCTGGAATAAAAATAAAATATTGCCTTTTGTTCCTCTTCTTTTACTTCAGGAATACAGTGATTAAAGGCATTGGCATTTGGTTAAAATGAACAGTGAAGAACCTTAGTAGCTTATAAGGTCTTACCTGTCTATTAACCTCCAGATTAATTTATCTTAAAAGTTATTACATGTTGCTCCACCAACCATCTCACCACAGTTGATACCTACTGAGAACAATGTCTACGAGCTGTGTATAACTGCCCATTCATGAGCAGTGACTTTACTGCATTAGCACGGAATTTAATTTTAATCTGGGAGTTACAGTTCTTAAAAAGTATTCTCAAAAATAAGATTTTTTTTTTTCCATAAAGATAGTTTGAGTGAATAGTCTCAAATGGAGCTGCATAGTATGTTATAAGTAAAAATAAACCTGAAACAAACCTGAAACAAGATTTGTGGCAGTATATATGCCTCTTTTGCTAAGAAGCTAAAACGGTATGAGCAATGATGTTCTTAAAGTCATTTATTTGTTTAAAGATGGAGTTAAAATCTAATCTAAAAGGCATTTTGTTGAAGCTGTGATAGGAACTCTGGCTGCCACTTCTGAATAAAGAAAGGTAAATTTGGCAGGTACTTTGGCAGTTGCCCAACAGATGTTTATTGTACCTTTATCGATAACTTTGTTGTTGTTGTATATGGTGAGGTGGGAAGTGTCATCTCTTAGTTTCTGGCATCCTTGGGAAAGCTTTGGGGGAAAATCTATCATGCTAGGAGAGAACCTCTGTTGAAAAGACTGCTCATTTGTCATTCTTCTAGCAGTCCTTCTGGTAAAGCTTTCATTCACTCACCTCCCCAGCACCCCTGCCTGGCCTGAAAATTACTCTTACTGAAATGGAGGGTTTTCTTCTGGTGTTAAATCTGGTTTTAAATACACTTGTAAAGAGAAAGTTTGGCTTATTTCTTTGGGAAATTCTGTGCAGTTAGTGCTTGATGGAAAGTCTGAGTTCAGTAGCAAAATTTAGTAGGTAGTGTGTAATGATGCACAGGAAAGGAGCTTGTGCTCCACCCTGGTACAGCTTCAGCGTTGAAAAATCAGGTCAGGAATTGGTAGTGTGGCAGTAAGGACAAGGGCCAGCAAAATCAAGTTTTTATACGTAGTTGAGAGAAATGATTATACAATTGTTCTTAATTCTCTGTTGATTACAGAAATAGTGCATGTGTTTTATTGGATGCTTTGTTAGAAGGTGATGTTGAAAGGAGTTAAGAGATGAGATTGGGAAAGGACTAGAGAAAACAAGCAGGGAAGAATTACACATACATTTCTGATGGAGCTGGAGAAATGGCTTATAAGTTGACAATGATTGTGGGGAGGGGGGGGAAAAAAAGATCAGCAGATGCAGAGGTCCATGTTGGGAAGTTAAGGAAGTGATTCAGACAGTCATACAACTGCGCTGAAAGTCCAGGAATACCATCTGTTCTGATTATATTTAAGACGTTCTATAGCGTGAAGAAACATAAAAAGGATGATGCTTTGTCATGGAGAGATACTTCCATGCTTGCTTCCTCCTTCTCCTTCTCCCAGAGGAGAAAGTGTAACCACCACTATGAGGTGTAGTCGTGCTGTGTTGCATTACTCATGGGGGACCAGTTGAAATGCATCTGAACTGAAAGCAAAGGGTGTTACGTGATGCTTCTTAGCTGCTTTAGAAGCAGACTGTGTACCCTTGTACTGGACCCTCGGAAAGTTGCAGCTTCTGGAAAAATAGGAAGCCTTTCCTGTGCTGAGCCGCTATGTTGCATCAGCGGTGCAAATACTGCCTTGATCCTGGACCTGTAGATGCATAGCGCTTTAGATCTTGCCCCTAAACTGAACATTCTAGTCATTGAGAAGCCAGCAGAATATGTACAGATGTTAACTTATTCTACTGTAAAGTTATTTTCGCCTAGGTATGAACAGTTTCCTGGTCAGAGACCTTCAGTAGCCTGCAAGAGAGGTTGCACATTGCTGCAGCTATGTCAGGGTCTGCAACCATGTTGTCAAAACATAAAGCTTAAAGCTTCTAAGATAGATAAAAACAATTTTTTTTTTTAGATGGGATTTTACATCTTTTTAGCTTATAAAATATGTACCAACAGCTTATAATAGACCCGTTCATGAAAAGTGCACTTTGTAATTATTAGAATCAAAGTAAGGTGTGAAAACAAAACTAGAAGTTTTGTGGCAAATGTTTGCAGTCTTACTTTTTAGGGCAGTAGTAGAGCTAATCTGTGTGACATCTTTTTAAGTAATGAATAATTCAGTTACACACTGTTCTGCAACCTTACAATATTCTCAGCTTACCTGGAAGTTTGGCTCAATACTTTTTCTGGTTTTAGAAATCCATTTAAATTGGAAAAAAAAAAGTAGGAACTTTATTTTCTTTCTTCAGATGTCTTTCATCTCTTATCTCTCTTCATCTCTCTTCTGTGAAGGAAGACTGGGAGAGCTGGGACTGTTCAGCCTGGAGAAGAGAAGGCTCAGGGGACTCTCATCAATGCATGTAAATACCTGAAGGGAGGGGGTAAAGATGGAACCAGATGCAATGACAGGACCAGAAGCGGTGGGCACAAACCAAAACAACAGGGGTTTCCTCTGAACATCAGGAAACACTTTTTCACTATGAGGGTGACTGAGCCCTGGCACAGGTTGCCAGAGGAGGTGGTGGAGTCTCCATGCTTGGAGATACTCAAAAGCCATCTAGATGTGGTCCTGGGCAACCAGATGTCCGTGGCCCGGCTTGGGAAGGGCGTTGGACCAGATGACCTCCAGAGGTCCTGTCCAGTGTGAGAGATCAGTATAAACTAAACAAAAATGGGTAAGTCAAATCAAACAGGGGAAACACTGAGTGACTACAGCCACTTAATTACGTGAGAATTTTCTGTTTGCTCTTGATTTGGCGGCTCTTTGTAATTCTTCTTAGGTTTGTACTTTTTTAATAAAGACAGACTGTTTGGGCTGGTTTTGGGCATTAGTGCACCATATGCTAGCACACTATAACCGCTGGAAAGAGTTTGAACTGTTTAGGAAGAAAGAGCACCTTAGCTGAGACTTGGTGGCGTGGTTAGGACATTCCCTTGTGGTTTTTCTCTAGTTATCTAGTTGTTCGTCGCTATCTGAAATGGTTGTGCCGTAGCAGGTTGTTGATGAATTTCGTTGGCTGGTTTTTCCCAGACCACTTACCTGGGGAGGAGGCAGAGGGGTCCTTGAACCCAGGGAGGTGGAAAGGTTACTAGTTTAAATTCAGGCAACTGGCCGTTGACAATTACTTGGCACGACAGAATTGTGTAAATTGTACTGGTCACTTTGGACCATCCTGATGAGCTCATGATGCTCAGTGCCTGTTGTGCTAATGGAGGAGCTAGGTGTTTATTGCTTACAGAAGAGTTGTTTGAGATGTGTTATTGGTTAATAAAATGCGACACAAAACTCTAGTGTTTTTTGAAGTGCAATATTATAAAATTAAGTATTGCCGTAAAGGCAAATAGGTATCTTTGTGTGTTTACAAAGAGTTATGAAAGATAATTCAATAACTGCCACTGTCAAGGTGAGTGACTGAAATATTTCCATTTAAATGTAGTGACTTTCTGCATTGCTCCACAAAATGGACTTTAAATAAATTTGTGCATTTCTCAGTGAGAACTTCCTGAACTTGTCAGGTTGCTCTGACTTAGCAGATGGCTCCATTTCTCAAATAACTGGAAAAAAGCAGATTCTGAATATCGCTTAGGCAGAGGATACTCACATACTTGCGTACTTTGACCTCAAGACCATTAACTTTCAAACCTGCTGGTTCTCACCTTGATGAGCTGCAAGCTGGTTTCATTGACCTTGTTATTTCATTTAAATGCTTAAATGAGACATGCTAAGTAGGTGTAATTGAGACCGATGTCTCATGATGGCCAATTGAGTTGTTACTGCTGGGTGCCTCTGAGGATCAAGCCTGAAGAATGTAGAACCAGAAGGCAGAAAATGGGACTTGGAAAGGTCTCAGCTCTTGCAAGAAGTGCGATGTAGCTTTGCCAAGCTGGCTTAGCGCTGCGGTAAGAGGTTGTGAGAGTGTCAGTACCAAAAAGTTTAATCAGTAATCAGGGATGTCGTACTGTATAGTTTTCAGTCTGATAATATCTTGTTCATCCTGCTTGCTCAGTTGGAAGGTAGCTTATCTCTTTAAAGAGGGAACCATATTTTAATCTGTCGTTTCTCAGTATAATTATGATAAGGAAGGGCAAGTAGATATTGTCAGAGCTGGTATTGTTTGTTAACATGGGAGAATTGGGACCAAATAAGATAAAGATGTGTGACTCGTAGGATTAAATGTATATTCAGTCTGATTTCTTTTTTTTATTATTTCTAAGCATTTGTTATTTTCTAAAATGCATCAGTCTTACTAGTTTTCTTCATCTTGTTAATGTAGATAGCTTTGGTAGTTTGCTTTTTTTTTTTTGCCATGTATAAATACCTAAACTACACAAACGAATGGAATAATCCTTAAAAATGTAGTTTTTGTGCACAGGCATAAATCCACAGTGTATTTTGTTGTTGTTATTATTATTTCCTATAATAATATTCTGTTTTTAAATAGAATTTAATTAGGAAAAATTTAAACAACGAATTGTTAACTGTTTTAAATGTGGGGAAAATATGTTCTGAGTAACCTAGTGTATTTCTCGTAACTAATATTATTCACAACTATAGTGATTGTTTAAGATTGCCTGTCTAACTTCCATAATTTTTTATTATTAACCAATAATAGTTCAGTTGCTTCCCAATTCAGTAATTTTAGAAAGTGAATCTTGAAAAGAATGGAAGTCTTTTTGTAATGCTACTTGCTAAGCATGATTATATATTATCATTAGATAATTTTCCTGGCTTAAATTGGAAGAGTGATGCATAACTGGTTGCTTATGACGAAGTAATTTGCAAAAAGCTTCTAAAGCATGAGTAAAAGGAATTTTCTTCTCCCCTTCCTCCGTAGTGTTCAGCGTGGATTGCAGCACAGTCGAGTGTCCTCCTGTTCAACAAGTTGTTTGCCCTCTGGATAGCTATGAAACCCAAGTCAGGCTGACGGCTGATGGCTGCTGTACCCTGCCCACCAGGTTGGTGTCTTGATGGCTGAGTGTTTTCAACTTGTTCTCTACAATTCAAGAACTATAAATACAGGATAATAATGCATACTGATGTGTAAATAGATGTTAATATAGAATAAAATATATTAAGTGGGTTAAACGCGTATCAGGCTGGTAGAAGTACAAAATCTATCTTTTTGAAGCAGAATAAAAGTCTGTGTCTTAACGCAAGTGCATGGAGCTGATTTTGCTAAAATTCTTTGTGGTGCTTGTTCGTCTAGATTGATTTTCCATGTATTCAATTAATTTTGCAAAAGTAAATTCTCTTGAGAAACTTCTGAAGGTCTTTGCTGGTAAGGAATTAAATGATGGATATGGCAGAAGAGATGCCAGAGAAAATCTCCCCTAGTTAAAAAAAAAAAAAAAGGTATTTTTTATGTGGCAGACCACTGGAGGAAGCTGAAAAATGGTGGCTATCTGGAACTGTAGGGAAACAGAAGTTTCTACTGCTCGCTTCCTTTTTCTTGTTGTTGTTCATGTAGGTATAATTTATCACAATTCAGAAGAATAAGACAATTTTGAGTTGTTTTTTCCCAAGAATCTGCACCGCTGTTTCACCTTCTGTTTTTACACAGTTTCCCAAAACCTGATGGAGCAATATGCCCAAACATGCGAATTGAAGCAAAAAGTACCATGGATGAAAATATTTTACACACAAAAAAAGAGAAAATATTTCTTGTAGATGTAACTGGTTGGTTTATTTAGTAGGAAGGTGTTCACATCATGCAATATTGCCATGTTCTCAACCCGTTGTGAGAAGGGAAGGGAGCAATAAAAAGAATTCGGAAAGTAGAAAATGGCAAAGATTGTGGCATCTTCTCTGTTGGGTACCCTTCGAGTTCACGTTTAATATGGTGGCTTCTTGGAAACTTGTTCCCATGAAATATGCGTATCTGTTACTGCATGGTGAGTTAAAAATATATCTATTTAAAAAAAACCCAGAAAGGCAGGAAGAGAGATGTGAAGAGCTTCATATAGTGCAGTAATCCTGTCTATTAAAATTTGAAAATATATTTCTAAACTTGACAAATTTTATATGTACTTGTAGAATACTTATAGCAGTCTGCTGCTTAAAATACTTACTGTCCTTATTCAGTGAATACTACAAATGTTCCTTCATTCAGACCTGTTGGGTTTTTTTTGCCTTTTCTGAATTTTGGAACAGAACATGGTATGGATTCTCAGTAGCCTCCCTTCATTCTTTAACATATTCTCATGAACCTTCCTCGTCATTATAACTTCGCACTAGTTGAGAGCTGCCCTGGCTAGTTGGGATTGCACTGGAGGCTCTAGATTTTAACTAATCGTTGTACTGGCATTGCTGCCAGTACAGCTCAGCATGCTCAAGGCAACTAGAACAAAATGATACCGAGAACTGTATTTGGAAAGATAGATTATAAAGTCAAAGAAGCAAGCTCAGATTAAAATTTCTTAAGTTTCTAGTTCAGGTTAGCAGTCAGAATCCTTGATGCAATAGAAAACTTAGATTAATGGTAGATTTTTACTTCCAAATTTGTTTCAACTTGCTGGATTAAAATTTAATTTTCTTTTTCCCAAAAATAAAATTGTGTTCTATTTTTCTGCAGTCTAATATAATTTGTGGTTTGATTTTTTTTTTTCCCCTATTGCTTGGGTGGAGGGAATGAAAAGCATCCACTTTATTCTTTGAAGATGATAACTTCAGTGTTCTTTCTATCAGAGTACCAAGAAAATAAAACTTCATTTACTTCAGAAAAATGGCCAGTTGGAAATACTTTAATTCTAGCACATGCTTGGGAACTGGTACCGAATAAAATATGTTAGACAAACATATCCTTCAAAGAATCTTTTTCTTTCTTTTGTAATGTTTTAAAATCTAACCAGTTGTTTTGCTGTGTGTTAACTGTAACTGATGTCTGTAACATACTTGTACCTGTGCGTGGTGCTTCAGTGACAAAACCAGTATTCCTGGCTCCTGCACACAAAGACCCCAATTGTACAAGCAGGCTTAGAGTGTGTGAATGATTAGATAATTGTGAATTGCACTGATTTCCAAGAGGTTTCAGATTGCTGTGCATTGCTGGGATCGGAGTTTAACAAGGGATCAGAGCTGGGATAGATGAGTTCTTACCTCCTGGAGTCTTATGATTGGGTTTGAGGGATTTTTGTGTTAATATTTCTGTCCTCCTTGATGTGTAGAACTGCAAAAAAAAAAAACCCAAAAAACCGAAAGAAACCTACAATGAGCATAACCTAGTTGGAGTCTGCAGGCAGGTTGAAACAATTAGAGGTTCTCTATTAATCTTTAAAGGAGGAAGTTGCTAGATTATTGCCAAAGCAATAATGCACTTTTTAATAGAGTAGGTGAGAAGGAAAGAAGCAGAGCTGAATCTGGCAGCAGTATGATTGTATAGATGCTTTACTTGTGTGCCTGCTAAAAATGTATTTCGTTATTTATATTTTAGTATGTTGCTGTGTTTGAGGAAGACAGTGCCATAGTCATCATTGATGTGCTGTAGGTAAAGATACTACTTAAAGGGGGGAATAAAGGAACACAGGCATGGGGGTTATCAGACAAGAAGATTAGATGAAGGTTAGAGGGAGGAGAAGTATATGTATGAAAAGAGAGAGAGCAGAATAAGTTCAGTTACTTGGAACATCCAAGTCAAACCATTTTAATTCCGGTTCAATGTTACCTCAGATTCAGAGAAACA
Organism: Bucorvus abyssinicus; assembly: GCA_009769605.1. Taxonomy (NCBI): domain Eukaryota; kingdom Metazoa; phylum Chordata; class Aves; order Bucerotiformes; family Bucorvidae; genus Bucorvus; species Bucorvus abyssinicus. The sequence goes on from CM020031.1 coordinate 35,833,569, forward strand.
TTGGAGCTTTATATTTGAAGCCAGGGCCTCTATCCTATGTGAAAGTTGTATTTCTAAACTACAGAATAAGTCAAAATGCAGATTTATGAATGAATTACTCTATACAGGGGAAAGGGGGATGTTTTTCCTTGATTCTGGAATTTCTTACTAAACTCATTATGAAATATTAACATTGCATTGACCTGTTACTCAGTTTATCACCTAAATCTGTATCATATCTTCTTAAACATTAGACCTCGGTTCAAAAGAAGTGTCCCTGTATGTTTTAACGTACCTTTGAGAATAATTTATTAAAAGCAAAGAGTGTTTCATACGGTCGTAGTCTTTAGACTCCATGAAACTATTTTTGTTAAAATTATGGAATTTTTCAAGGAATTGCAACTAATTGTTTCATTCACTGACACAAATACAGGATTAATACCAGCAGAAATGGCGAGTATCAGAGTTAAGGGTGGATAGCATGTCACTGCCTTGGTTAATAAGCAGCTGCCAACTTCACCTATGGCAGGAACAGACTGACTTCTTGGTCTTGGCTGGGAAGACATAGAAGCAGAGAGGTCCTTAAGTCTGGTGTTAAATTGGTATTGTTTGATGAATGAGCTCTTGAATGCACGTTCATAATATTGAAAACTCAGCTAGCAATGCCAGGGGAAAAGTAGGAGTAGTAAACGAACATCCGAGACCATAAGTTCTCGTACTTGCATTCAGAGTTACATTTAGTTTCACACTGATTTCTAATCACGGAATGGTTTGGGTTGGAAGGGATGTTCGAGATCACCTCGTTCCAAGCCCCTTGCCGTGGGCAGGGACACCTTCTGCTAGGTGCGGTACTGCAAACAGAGCAGCCTACCGATTTGACATGGATATTAAAAGCACCGTTTGCTTCAGATTCTCATGAGACACTTAATGCACTAGCTGGGAATTTAAGGTCGGAAAGCTGAATGATGTGTCTCTGGTCTTGGTAAACCTGCTGTCCTCTCCAAGGAGATTATAGAAGTGGCTTGGAGCTCGTACAGAGAATGTGTCATCACAGTTTTGTTAATCTAAGCGTGTCATCGTCTGTTGCAAAGTTAAATGAAGAGATGAACCATATGAAGTGTACACAATCCTTTATCTTCAAGTATTTCCAGTTTTTCTGCAGTGAATGAATTTTCTTCAGATTTTCACATCCCTTTGAGAACTTCTCTGTACGTGTGAAAATCTTTATCAAAATCTGTTTCATTTTTTATCCACGAAGAATGGACTGTAACAACAGGAGCTGATTTCAGTGATTAGTGTTGGCTTATATTTATTGCTCACATGGTTTTGCACATTTTTCATAGGATTATATATCACACAGTAAATGGCATGTTCGTAGAGCTTTGCACCAAATATTTTTGGATTATCTTTTTTCTTTATCACTGTTCCCTTTATTAGAATAATTTAGAATTTAGTCTTTACTAGGTCTCTGCTTCTTGCTCTAGTTTTATCCCCTGCTTCTGTCCTCTTTTTCCCTTCATGTAATCTAAATATAGTCTTTTCCCTTGCTCCAGTTTCCATTCTCCCTGCTGTTGCCTGTTTCAAATCTGGTAACTTTATCTCAGATTTTTTTTTTTTCTCCCCAGCTATTCTTGGTCAGTCTTTTAATAAAACCAGATAAATAAAAAAAAATCTAGAGAATTAAAGATGTTGTTACTGTGCCAGTATTAAAAAGAACAAACCCAAAGTAATTAAAGTGTGTTATCGTGATAGCAGTTCTGAGAAAAATAGTGGGAAAACTGGTAGAGGATTTAATTGAGGATTAAAGGCTGTAATTATAGCTATATAAGCTATAGACAGATGCAGTTTTATGGGACTTGATTTTGTCTTTTGAAGATACTAAGCTTACTTTAAAAATCTGACCATCAGAGTGCCTTACTTCTCACTGTCTTAGTCACCAGTCCTTTTCCTTGTATTGGATTCTAGCTAAAAAAAACCAACCCCAAAAAATCCAACAACAACAAAAAAACCCACACAAAATCCCAAACCAAACCAGAAGAAAGCCTAGGACTTCTTAATATTGTCTCACAGGGTTTACCTTATAAGTGGAAATGTATCCCTTTCCCCAATTAAACACTGAAGAACATTTCCCTCAGATTTTGAAAGTAAATCAGTCCTGATGAGTTAGAGCTGTGAGCCTTTACCTGCTGAGATGAACTCTTGCAGTGTGCACAAGCTGCCTGCAATATCTTGCTGATAATATAGGATATATCTTCTGAGAGGAGAGGAGCTTCCAGGAGTACGTTAACTAAACCCCAGCAATAAGTTTTCTTGACATACTTATTTTAAAAGCTCACCCTGTAAACCTGGATATGTTCTAGATGAGGAAAAGTTCAGAAGTAATTGATGTATGTTTATCCATCAAAATCTCCAGTAGTTTCTTTTCTATCTGAGTCTTAAGTTTTCAAAAAGCTGTTTCAAGGTTTTTGTGGTGGGAGGAGAAGGGAAAAAACAATTTTAAGTGAAACGTAACAGAAACAGGTAACAAGTTGCAGAGACAGAAACTCCAAGAGCAGTGAACTGCTCTATAAATCTAAACAAAACAGGAATACACGACCTGATGACTATTTCGTATGTCAGAAAAGTGAAGAAGGGCTTTTACAGCTACAGGCTTGCAGGATTGGAGCCCAAGAGGCTCGGGCTTGAGGGGTGAGCAAATGAAGCCTCTTTGAGGTGGACCCTTTCACCATCACTTAGTCACAGATAGCCAGAGGGTGCTGCAAATGCAGAACTCTCACTGGGCTCCCCAGAAGTTTCTTTCCTTAGTCAAACTTTTTTCCTTGTTTGAATAATCTTTTCTCTGTTGTTTTTTCTTTATACGTGGCTAAAATGTTTCACTCTGGGGCTGCTGTGAACGGCACTGCCACAGTTCGTCTGCACTGTGGTGAAGCAGTTAAACGGACTCGACCAGCAGAAGTGTCAGTCCTCTGGATGCCACAGTAAAACATTATTTTGCATTGTAATCACCTGCTCAGCCCTCTCAGAGGGCCAATTTATATGTGCGTTTTGTTTTCCCCCGGCATAAAGCTTTACTTAGAAAACAACCCAACTCTGCCCGCCCCCTGATTCATAAATACTTAAATACAGCTCAAGAAAATGAGTGGTATTTTGATGTAGCAGCAAATCATTTATTTACCAGGGTTTATGTTCAGATATATTTGGATAGAAGTTGAATACAACTTAGAATAGTACAAAACCAGATTTTATAATCCTATTTAATTACGTAAAATTACCTTTCAAGGGATGAAATAGTAGGAAAAAGAGTAAATTTACAAAACTATGCTTCACTTTAAGAATAATCTGTTAAATTAAGAGACTCTTTAGAATCTGTCCCATACTAAAATATTTTTTAACATGAGCCTACTTTATTTAGCAGTTCTAAAGACATTAACAAATAGCAGCAGTTTATCTTACAGTCTAAATTTCATGTACCACTACTGAATTGTTTTTGATTCCGGAGGAAGAAATTGCCTGTTTTACTACTTGTAGTTTCTTGATTCTAGTAGACCCAGTAAGCAATTGCTTTTAATGTCCTTTATGCCCTTTTAGGACACTTCACGTTACACCAGTGTCTCGGGAATCCTGGTGGCAGCTACACAAACCAGCACAGTTCTTTTCTTCTCATCTTATGGCAGCCACTAGAATCACAACGGGGAAGTCTAGAGTTGCAAGTTCTTTTTTAAGCTATTACCAGTCTATACTGGCACTACATTTGAGTACCCATACCCAACTAGCTGGATAACGTTTCTCTTCTGTTAGCGTCTGTAGAGGTGGCTTCTGAGTCCCTGATTAAGTTTTCATTTATCCCGCTCAGTATGAGGCGCAGCGCACCTCTGTTCATTCTTCTGGGCCAGATCTTTTTTACATCATTCTTTATAAAACATGACATGGTTCTTGCACGTTTGTCTGGGTTCTTTTCTTAGGTCGTCCTATCTCTGGAAGACCTTAATTTTGTGATACATTATTTTGATGTTCAGGACAGGATTCAGCCCTTTGTTTTTCCCAGCCTTCTTAGGAGGGCAGTCATGATTTTCCTGGAGGTTTAACTTTTTCTCTTTTCCCCCTGTACCAGTCACCTCTCTTAAGCAACTTTTGCTGATACAGAGGTCTCCCTTGTATTTGTTCTAGAATTTTAGATCCTTCTCCTCCACCCATCTCATCATCAAGAAATGGTATCCAAGAGAAAGTGGTTGTGGATCCCAGTTTTTGTTAAAGGAAAGTTCAGCTGGAACTGGTAAGACCAAATACAAATCCAAGCACCTGTATCTTCTTGAGATTTCTATTCAGGGCTTGACTTCTGAGTAACCTGGGTAGCTGGACCAGAGGTCTAACAAAAGCATGTTAAGGGTGGTGCAGAAGCTTTGCTATGCCTTCAGTTCTTTCATCAGCACCTTACAAAATGGTTTCTAGCTATTGTAGCCAACTCGCTCAAGTTTTTTCTCCTGTACTTAAACTCTCGCGGACCACATTGCCGTCTCAAGTACATCTGACCATCCAGTACCATGGTGTTGTAACACTTGGTGTTGAATTGGAGACTGTTCCCAAGACGAGCTCAGACTTGCAATAGGGTTTCTTTTATTTTAACAGTTGATGAATAGAACACTGCAGTCTTGTGAAGTTTCGTAGTATCTGGAAATAGGTGTTTAGGTGTTCTCATGTATTTTAATCTTTAAACAGAAATCCTCAAAAATTAGGGAACTGCAAATATTTTTCCCAGGAAAACCAGTTTTCTTCATCCATGTCTGCTAAGTGAGAAAGTGGCGTTCGGTCCGGTTTACAGACTGCACTGTACAAATATTCACAAAGAGCGAGGATAAAAGGGCACGTGTGTGACCTTTATAGGTGCTCCACATCCATCTTCTCCATGTTGGTCTTCCAGGTGATGTAATGAATTGTTGAATTCAAAGTTCAGGCAGTCCCCTTCTTCCTCTCTTACCAACAGCTGCCTCAGCGATTCCTAGATGTTCTCAGTGCGATGATAGTTATTGCTGCCTTGGTGTGCAGCCTCACAGTGTGGGTTGTTTTGGCAAGCAATCGTATTTTCCTGAAGTCCACAAATGAGAAAAAGATGGGAAATTTTTTGTTGTTTGGGTTTTTTTTTTTTTTTTTTTCCAAAGCCATCTCCATAAAACTTGAACAGAAGTTCTTGAAACTCCAGCCATCAGGGTCCGGAAATATCTTACTTCTGAGTATCAGAGACATCTAACAGAGAAGAAACATGAGAATGTTTTCAGAAGAAATAGCATGTGAATCTTCTGTAGAAGAAGCTGTAAGATGTTATAAATATAGGGGTTCCTGCTTGCGTCTTTAGTAAGGTCAGCTTTGTGCACCTGTATTGTGTAAGTTAAAAATACACATCCATGCTCTTCTGCCAACCCTTGGAGTGTTGAATTGCAAAACCTTTCAAGACAATGCTACCTAAAAGAAGGAGCGTGTTTTCGATAAGCAAAAAAAACCCCAGTATTTGCACAGGGGAGGAAGTGTTAGACAAAGGGTGAAATCAAGTCTTTTGGTCGGATGAATTCTTTGGACTCTAATAAGCCTTGGAAGGATGATAATCATCTTGATGTGAATGTTGATTTTATGACTTTTTTCCCTTGCTTAGCATCTGTTTGCTATTCTGTGACACTAATAATATGCAAAAGATACACAAGAATCATTCCCTTTCACAGTATCTTTAATGAAAAGCTAGATGGTTGCCTTTTGTAATGTTTAAATGTCCCTTGTGTGTAAAGATAACTATACTCATGGAAAAATGCATTCTTATATTTGGTATCTGTTTATAGTAATACCCAGAACTTTAGAAAGGAATCCTTACTTGGGAACACACTAGCTTTGATTTCTTGTAAGTAAGCCCCCAGGAGAATTAAAATGGGAACAACTTCTATATGAGTCACTTAGTTCATAGAGAAGTGATGCAAAACTTATGAGTGTTTGGAAATGCTCAGAATAAGTGTTATACGCAACTTCCACAGTTCTTCTGCCATCTCTTTCGACAGATCTATTGTTGACCTCCAAAATAAAATACTAAAAGCTTTCCAGGAGAAACTTAATATTTTCGTTAGTGACTTGCTTAATCGTATCCTTAAATCAGAAAACGCAAAATGCGTAAAACAGTGACCCTGAACTTGTGGGCAAAGACTCTCCAGTCCCTACGTCTGAAGATTTAGGAAAATTCTAGCTGAGCTTCCTGGATGGAGGTGTCCCAGTGGCTTTGTCTTTGCCTGCAGGGTCAATTCCTGTGTGGGGCTGGAGTTGATCTTTGGTAAGACTAGCATTTGGTTCGTTCCTTAGGCTGTAGTTCGACCACCTTAAAACTCATCATCTGGCCACCTTAACTCATGTTGTGGCTTCAAGTGTAAGGAACGTGAACATAATCCTGTGCGGATTCCATCAGAGTGCTACGTTAGCATTCCGTTTTGCTCTATCGTCATCTCTTATACCCTAAGCTTGACGTTAGGGAGGGTCTTACATTTAATCTCTTTTCCTTGCCGCTAGTTCATCAAGCTTTGATAATGCTGGGAGACCTCTGCTGAAAATTCCTTATTTTACAGTATCCTTAAGTGTTTATATTGTTAACGGATCTGTGGGAGTTTTCTCTACCACATTTAGGTCACAGGAGTGCTGATAATATTATTGCTAATTGCGTTAGACTCATGCAAGTCAAAAAAAGAAGGACCATGACAAAATCTCCCCAGGAATATGATGTATGTTTCAGGAATGCTTTTCTATAGTCCACTGCTTTAGACTTAACTGTTTCGATCCTGGAAATAAATATCCCTCTCCTCAGCACACTCCCACTGCAACCTTCCCGTTCGTCAGTCCTACATCTTTTCTGCAGAACGCCCGTTCTTATTTTCATAGCCGTTATGCCTTGTGCCTGGGGAACTCTTTTGATTGTAACATCAAAACAGGTTTTCTGAGGCTAACCTAGCCCTCCTCTCTTTTCATCTGCTTAATACCAGAAGTAAATGAACCAAGATAATTAGATCTTAAACAAAAATGGGCATTTACAAGTATTACATTGGATTCTTAGTTTGTACTTCTTCGTGTTCGTTTCTGCATTTCTGGTGGTATAAAGGAAAAAGGGAAATGATTATATAAGAGCAAAAAAATAACCAAAGAAAACAAACAAACAAAAAAACCCCCCTCAAACATAAAAGAAACAAGTAATGAAATTTGTTTCTGTTTTGAAGAACTTAAAAACGGGAATTAAAAATCAGGCCATTTATATCACTGAAGCAGCTCCCTTCCTCACTATGGAAAGCATTGGTTTATGAACATTGCCTTGTTTCTCAGTTATTGATATACGGAATTTTCCCTTGCTCAGTTGTTGGCACTTCTAGGATTATTGTTATTACTTTTTTTTTTGCTTTTTCTTTTTTAACCTGAAGAACCGGAGACAATTCTTGTCACCAGTCAGGCTGATCCTGCCTTTTCCAAATTTCAGTACAGCTAACTTCTTGGGATTTTCGGTTCCTTCCAGACCATCCCATCAGCTTTTCAGGCTGTACTCCATGAAGTCTCTTGCATGACTGTTTGATTCTCCTTTTTTTTCCTTCTGGACCCTCTTGTTAGGAAACACTGTACTCTCTTACAGGACTGTCCTTCGTTGTTCAAAGGACACGTTCTTCTTGACTCGAGTGCTGTTGTGGTGTAACACCCCAAGCGATGTGTTTCCTTCTGAGGTGCGTGAGCGGCAGCTACTGCACGCTAGCTTCCAGTACCTCAAGTACCGACCTCCCTTTAGTCTGGGAACTTTTGGGTGCCGCTGAGCTCTTGGATGTTGCAGTGGCGTCACTGCAGGCCACGGAAAGAGAGAAGGTGACAAATAAAGTTGTCTCCTCTCTGGGAAGGTTTCCCTGTATAACTTCTGCTATGTTTGTTTTCCGTAGTCCAGCGCCAGTTATAGAGGGAGCAGCTCGGAAGCAACATTGTGCTGTACTGACTAGCGGTCTCAACAGCTAAAATGACTTTGAGAGGGACCATGGCCGCTCCCAACAGACTTACCGCGACCTGGCCTGCTAAACTTCTTCAGAGCTAATGCTCATGCCCAGGCTAAGATACCCTCACTCTGCAGGCAGAGAGCTGCCTGGGATGGAGCGCAGAGCTGGACCCCAACGGCTCTTCTGTCCGTCCCTCTGCTGCAAGAGGCGGTTCAGAAAAACCTACTACTATAAAGCTCATTTTGCTCTCTTACGGAGAATGGAATCGCTTGTTCCAAATTTTGGGATATTGTTTTGGCAGCGCGACAGCCATTCTTGGCTACCAGAATTCCTTTGGTTTTTTCCTGAAAGATTTCTGTCTCCAAAACGATGTTTTCCATGCTAGTAGCCTGGGTGATGATCAAAGGTGTTCCTAGCAGAGCTGGCTGAGAAGAATGCAGACTATTTAAAAGTCCATCTGAGACCGTTCGCTACTTCTCCTACGAGTGGATGATTTTTTAACCACATGGGAAGTCAATTTATAAAATTTTGGATGGTGGGATTTTGTGAAGCTTTGATTTCTCTGAATGGGGGAGCCTTTTCTGCAGAAAGGAGTGTTGGCTCCCACCCGTCTTCTAAACATCTTTTTCAACTCTTCTTCCGGAAGATTGTGCTATTTAAAGTTCTATAATCTGGTGATTCCTTTATTTTTCTTGTTTGTTTTTATGGTTTTTTTTTTTTAAAGCAGTTGACTGGAAATAAATGAGACGGGGGAACTATTAATCTAATAGTTTAATATTTTTGTGTAACTCAAATCATCAATGATAATGAATGCGAGGCAAAGAACAGCGAAGATACAGGCATGTCTGAAAAAGCTTAATGTGAAGGCAGTAAAACTGAAGGTGGTAATTTCAGCTCATGAGACTTGGAAAATCAAGGTCCACAACTATATTGCCATCACGTGTGCCGTTTTCTCTGGGAAAGACGAGTGAATTTTCAGAAAGTTTGATCTACCTATTTTCCCAGAGGTTCTCTGGATGTTGATTAGAGGGTGGTTGAAGTGAAAACTCATGTTTATATCTAGGCTTTTAATACCGCTTTCAGATTGTGTCTGCACTTTGTTACAAAAGATTTTTTTCCTTTCTTCTTCAGTAATACGTAGGTCCTTATTTCTGTGTTTCATTCTTCTCAGAAGGGAAAAGCATATTCCAAAGCAACGTCCACTACATGGGTTAAGGTACAAATTCCTTGAATCGGACAGTGCTGATTTGGGTTTTTTTGTTGATTGCTGGAAGTCATCTTTTTTTCTTTTCTAACAGCCCCCTTCTCCAAGTATCTTCCTTTTATTGGGACAGCAGAAGGTGAGATATTAGTACAGAATTCCGTAAGATGACTTAGTCATTTAAAGGGAAGCTGCTGTCACAAATCCTTTGGGGTTTTTGATCCCATGTAGTAGAAGCCATAACGCCTTTTTTTTTTTTTTCCTTTTACATCTCGAAAGTCAAAGGGCGTATAGTAAAGCAAATAATCAGATTCTCCCTTTTTTTTTTTTTGTATTTACAAATAAGTGGAGGAGAAAATGTCAACAGCTAGAGGTATGGTAAATAAAACTTCAGTTTCGGTACTCTTTCTGGTTGGTGTAGTTCATTATCCTTTACTGTTATGGTAAGCACAATATTATAAAAAAAAAATACCTAAAATGCCTGTTTGAAAACTGCTACTGTAGTATATATGTGCACATGGAGTTAAATTGTTTTGCTTTATCGTGACGTATTTAAAATTATTTGTGAAATGTGATATAATTAGTACTGCTTTTTCAAGGGCTCATCCCTTTATAGTGACACACTGCTATACTGTAATATTTCAAGAATAATTTCCAGAGAGTATAATAAAGGTGCTGTGAGATTTCTTGGCTTTACTTGTATTTCTTCTTGCAAACTTCCTTTTGATCAATACCGTATGGTGGAGAATATAACAATGTTTTCTAATGCTGGTGAGGTTAAAGGGAGAGGTACTAAACCCCTGTTCCTCATTCACTGAACGCTGGTCTGAGATTAAATGGCTGTTGCGCAATTAACGAGACATGCATGATAGAGGAGAACCAAACTTTTTTTTTTTTAAGCATAAAGCATACACGAATGCATTAAGTGCTGATGATGCTTCGTACTAATGGGTGGTTTAATGCGGAGGTTCTCTCAGAATGCTGAAAATGTTTGAAATCGTTATTAACAATTAGAGATCTTATTTTCATTTCTTCAACGCAATTACAGGATGTTCTGCTGAGTGTTCTCATTTAAAATTCATGCGTATTTGTAGTATGCTAAGCTAACCTACGAGTTTTTTTACAAGAAAAATCTGTGAATTGCAATTGGAAAATTTAAATGCTATTCCATGAAGTTTCCCAGCTATGATATTTCGTATTTCTGTTTGTTCGTTTTGCCTTGCATGTTATTGAATCATTGCTGCGTGTCCCTATAGTGTGCCCGTTGTTTGGGGCCAGAACTCTGGTAAATGTAAACTTCTCAAAAGTTGTAAGTCTTTGACTTTTTAAACAATTATGTTAGTCATAAAGCAAAGAATCTGGAAACAAACATGACTGTTGTTTATTTACCTTTTATACCTTCCTGTTCTTTAGACTGTTTTATTAAATAAGCAAATAATTAATATTTACTTGGAGAAAAGAGTCTTTTTAGAATGAACTAATCTTGAAAACTAAGCACAGCATTTGGCATCTCATGTAATTCGTTGCCCCTCCACAAACTGAGGACAGCACCGTCAAAACCCAAAACATAGCCTGCAATTATTTTCATTTGGCTTAGATTTAATGATGCTGTATGGTCTTCCTCTCTCTTTAAAACTGGGTATAATATGATTTCCTAATGCGAGAACACTCTTTTCATGAACGGGTGCAGTTACTGCTATTAGTGTTTCAACGATTTTTATGTTTTTTAAGAGAGGATTGGAGGAGAAGCCTGATTTTGCAAGTCTGGAGGATACAATTATTTTGAAACAATCTGGAACTACAGTTTTCTACATTTTTATATACAGTGCTAGAGAAGTGTTCGTGTTGCACAGTACCACCTTCTCGTGTGCTTAACCAGCAAATAGAGTTTGGATGGTTGAAAAAACCCTCGAGGTTCCTAAGCTGTCGTGGTTGTTTGGTTAATAAAAGATGATTTTAAGATAAGAATATGCTAATACTGGAACTCGTGCTCTAGCTTTCCATTTTCCTTTTGCTAATGCTTTCCCCTTATGCCTGGCTTCATTTATTTATGGGATTGTCCTTACTGTTCTTTGGTTTCAGATGCGAGTGTCTCTCTGGTTTATGTGGTTTCCCCATGTGCGAGGCAGGCTCCATTCCCCAGATAGTCTCGCGTGGAGATGGAACACCGGGCAAGTGCTGTGATGTCTTTGAATGTGTCAATGGTATGTGAAGCTTTCTCTTGCACCTGGAGAGTAGGGTTTTACCTGTCTGTGGGAGATGCTGGGCAGTCGGTTATCTGAGCATGTTGTCAAGGTCTAAGAGAAATCACTTTCATGAGGTTTCTTCAGTAAGAAGGAAGTTCAGCTGAAGATACTTATGTGGGAAAGTGTCATTTGTAATTTGCCAAGTTTCTTTAACTCCTAAAGCACTTTTCCTTGCGGTCCAGGGAATGATAGTTTTAGCCAGACTCCTCACTGCATCTTTTTCAGGTACTCCTTTGCCAGTAGCAAATGCTGGAGCCCTTTAAGCACTGAAATTTTTTTATAAGCACGGCAGCTGCTTGTTGCAGTACTGTATGCAAAAGCACGCTGCGTAGACCACGGAGTTCGCTTTAAGAACATTTAGCAAAGTCATTTTCAACACGGATGTGCAACCTTTGGAAATTTTAAGTCCGTGTAAGAATAGACTGATTTGCATTCTTTTGCTTCCCAATGTAAATATTCAGAAAATGTTTAAAAACCTTGAATTTGTTATGCAAGTGACTATACCTCAGGACTGCTCTATGTTATATATATGTCTATATAGAGAGAGAACTGCGTATATGCTATATATGGTAAGTTGGGAAGAGGCTTAGATACAAGTTCTGAGCATAATGAAGTATTTTATATTTATTCAGCAACATTTAATCTTGTTTAGCAGTGCATGTATCTTGTTCAAAACAGCTTTAATTTTACTTTCTTCGTTGCATATGCACATAAACAGAGAGAGATTTCACCAGGAAAATGTTTGTGGTATTTACACGTTGCAATATTTTAAAGACTTAGATGCTGATTCAAAAATAATACATTTAATGGGACGTTATATATAAAAATCAACTTCTTTCCTATGAATAAAAGAATTTGCATCAGGAAGAATCACCGATTCTTTAGCTGCGCATTAATTCTTTCACTATTTGGAATAAGAGTGTAGACACTGAAGGACTAAATGCAACTTACCTAATTTTTATTGATGTGTTGCCTGTTAATGCTAAAGTAATAGTCATCTTCCTGTGTTTCCTATTCCTGTCGTTCTGTTGAAGTATCATTTCTGAGTTTGATTTAACTGTGGCACACCTCAATGCAACGTTTGATTCAGGATTTACTTTAGTACTTTGAGCAAGAAATGCGAAGCCGATTCCTGATACGATGTCTTTGCTGGTGTGAAACAGTCTCAAAGGTACAGACCACCTTGCTAACGTTCCTGGTTTTCTTCCGTGCTTCTTGTGGGTACTGCTATCAAAGTTATTGCAGTATACCTCGTATCAGGTGATAGACGGAGCTGTTTAAATTGCCTACTGTTTTTAGCCTCGGTCATTTTCATATCCTGTTTCCAAGGAGGAATTATATTCATTTTTCATTTTTAGCAGGCAGTTTGGACCCTTAGCACCGTTGTTCTGTGCATCATTGCCTTACTGTGCACTGTAACTCGCTCCAAAGATTCAACCTGCTTTTTGCCTCTCAGGCTTTCCCACTCCTAATCTTCACCTTAGTAGCCTAGGAAGACAGGGTAAGTTGGAAGAAAAAAATACGGGTTTTTGAAGGGAAGTTGATCCCACAGAGGAAAACAGAGGCTGGGTTTTTTTTAAAGGGACATTTGTCTTTATGCTGCTTAATGCTACAATCAGATTTTTAAAAATAATGCTGTATGACGTGACTTGAAAGTGCTCTAAGTATATTTAGAAGTGAAAACCTTCCAGGTGTAATTATTAATGATGCTTGATTTTGGAAAGAGGAAATAGTTACAAGCCTGAAGGTAATAAATATTTTTATCAACAAACTGCAAGCAAATGTGAAACTACACCTGAGGAGTTTTGTATGTGACGTTTGGATTGTGTGGCAAATCATTAGCAGAGAGGACAGAATAGAAGTCATAGAACCTGGTCTGCATTGCTTTTTAATTTGGATTTTTTCAGGTGCGTTTTAGGATGGTTAGCTGGTTGTATTGAGGGCAAATACTGCAAGCCACACCTCTGAAACCTCTAAATTCCTAGAAAACTCATCCTGACAAGAACTTGCTATATAAATGTTTAGTGCTATGATAAACTGGTAAATATATATACACGTGTGTGTGTATATATATATGTGTTAAAAAAAAAAAAAAAATTCCTACCATGACTTCTATCAGTTTAAAATGGAGAGGGGAATGTTGTTCTTGAGACTGATAGTAGAATATAATATCCAGAGTTCTAGTTTTTAAAAGGGTCTTGAAATACGAACAAGTACATAAGAGATACAGTAGAGATCAGTGATGGATGGAGAAAATATCTTACAGCAATAGGCTTAGATCAATTTCTATTAGATCAATTAAAATTTGCCACCAAAGAGGCAAGAGCCAAATCTGTAAGATCTAGGACATGCGGTTCTCAGCAGTGAGGGTGGTTGGTTGGTGGCACAAACTGCAGAGAAGATGCTGAATTCCTTATCTTCATTGTTTCCAGTTAGGATTAGATGCCTTTTCAAATAGTGTGTTTTAATCAAATGCAAATTAATGGATTTATAGATGGTAAGTGGAGAAGTTGTGAATCAGGGTTGCCAATGAATTCCATTAGTTCTGTGTTTGAAAACCTCTGATGACAGGCAAGAGGGTGCAATAAAAAGGACCTGTGCCACCGTCACAGAAGTATATTTTTCCTGCTATTATATATTTAATGTTAGAATTAAATAATTCTAGGGGAGGGAGGTTGAAAAAAGTGAGAATCATACTGATCATCTGAGTTACCGTAAAGGCATCCCTTACAAAGAAGTGTACGTAGACTGCAAAAAATCTGATTTGTGTACTGCAGGGTAGCTAAATTGTGTATTTATGTCCCCCTAATGATGTGCAGAGTGCTAAAGCAGGACAGCCTTCTGCAATATTTATTGCAAGCGTGTGCTAACGTGATAGATGCAGAGTCGTATTTTTCCGAGCGAGTATGGGGAGGCTGCCTCTGCTGCGTGGGAAGGAGGTCTGCTCTTGCTGCAGAACAGCACTGGCCGGTGTTGAGGGGCTGCTGCGATGAATAAGGGCAGCAAAATACGCGTTGTGTAGAGCCGCTGCAGTATGTCCTCTGCACTGTTTGTCAGCATTTGTCGGACAGATCAGTCATCCTTTCACCAACGTTTTTCCTGGATTTAATATAAAACTGATTTAGCAGATCTGTAGATTTTGTGTGGTTATCTTTGTGACCAATACACGCTGGCTCAAACTAGCTTTTGGTTACTGTCTCTTAGAAAAGCATATTAATCGATGGTGAGAGAAACTTCTACAGTAATTACTCTTTGCAGATCATTGAGGAGTTGTTGTTCCTGTTTGATTATAAATACTGCAGTAAGTCAATACACTAATAATTGTTCTCATGCTTCAGATTTATGCTGGGCGTGTCCTTCTGCTTGCCATCGTGTGTAAGCTGCTGTTTCTATGTTCGTTATATAATTATATAGACATTATTTATCACGAAAATAACGTTTATTCCTGCTTGGAAATGGTCCTGATATTTTGGTTTAATTGGAGCTTGTTGTTAAGTATCTACTGTCTGTGGCTGTTCAATCTTTGTATTGGCTGAGCCTCTCTTCAGATTATTTTATGTACAGGCAATAATTTATAAAGGGCTGAGGACAACTCTCATTGATGACGAGAAACAACATAGAGAGCTGATGCTCGTAATAATTCTGTGTGACATTTGAATCATCATGAATACACGCAAACATTGGAGTATTTTATGTAAGACAGTTATACTAACTGGACACATAACTTTGTGTCTTTTGAAACACTGCTTTGGTTAAAAGAATTCATCATTACAATTAACGCACAGGTATTAATGTCATTAGAATGTGGTTCTTGTCCTAAAGGTCAGGAAGTCTAAAAGGTCAGTTTGAAGGCATGTATCGATTCCTTCATTTTGAAGGAAAACATCTTAGTACATAAAATCATTCTGTATTGTTGAAGTGGTGGCAGGACTCAAGCCAAAGTTCCCTTTTGATGCAGTCAAGTTCCTCTGTCATGATTTATCCAGAATAAGTATTTTGCCCATTCCAGAGCATATGCTGCCTGGTCCTTGGATGTCACAGTGATAGCTCAGACAATGATGGCCCCAACCTTGTTGCTTCTTGCTCCTTTTTCCTTGTCGGAAGAAAGGTCTTCACTGTTTAAATTGTAAATGAAACCTTGCAGCTCTCTGGAACTGTTGGTAAACCCTGATGTACAATGTTGGTAAACAGTGATGTACAATGGTTTTGTAGCTGTCTTTGCTTACAAAATGACTGGCTGGCTGTTTCTCCTCGTCTTGCTTTCTTGGCAACTCACAGGGCAAGCCCCAGATCGTGCATATAACAGAATTTTCGTGTGAAGGGAACAGAAGCGTGAATTGCTAAATTTTAATCTCTGGCTGCCATAAAATAATATAACTAGGCGTATTGATGATACAGCTCTATTCCTCACTGCTTGTGGGGATCAGAGGTGAGTGGAGTGGTGGTCAGGAGTGACGTCTTCAGCCGAGAGCTACACCCACAGTCCAACGTGCTCGTTCTGAGAAGCGTGAGGTAGATACAGAGACAACAAGGCAGCACGGGAAATCTAGAGTGAGTAATCAATTTCTCCTTGATATACGAAACTGAAAATGAAATTTTGCCTGTTGGGTGGTTTCAGCGTACTGTAACACTGTAGTGAGTGCATTGCTTTGGTTAAAGGCAGGTTATTCCAGTTGCTGTGACGTTTCCCTGCTTGCACTTACAGCTTTTCATCCAGAGAATAACTAGACAGTATATGACATAAACTTGGGAAAAATTGAGCGAGAGATTCCCAAGATGCTGTCCGTCCCCAGATCCTGCATTTTACAGCAGTTAATCCAAGGTTTCTCCCGATGCACCCAAAATGTATTACTCTCCCAGATTGTTGTCTACTCATCCCGGTGTGGTGCCTTTTCACTTGGGAGGGCTTGTGAGGAAAAAAAAATAACAAGCATCACCAAGTGAATCCAAAGAGATTGAAAGCTGCACGTGCAACAACAGTTAGAAGTGTTTGGAAACAGGAGAGTATCCAAACTTGCCAGTTCTCTAATTAGGTGTTGATCCATGGGTTTCTTGAATGCAAGTTGTGCTAAAGCACACACTGACTGTGAACTCTGCCTTGGAAATTCGAGAGAGCAATCCTGCAGCTGCTTCCTTCTGTCAGGCAGGGCTTCCACTTCTCAGTAAGTTTACATGAATACAGCTGCTACTTTGAAAGGGTCTCTGATGGCTTGATGAAGGATGGGCAATTGCATGGTGCCAGTGCTTGGTCCTCATTAATTTGTCCATATGGTTCTGTGTCGAGTGGACGGGCTGCTTTCTGCCACAGCCATGTATGAGCTGCGATTTGAAAGTCCAGCCTTGCCAGGAGGGTCTCGGGAGCCCCACTTCAAGTCCCTTTGCTCTGGGGGTGAGGTATGGACTTTCATTGCCCTGTCTGTTGAAAATGGGTCCACCTGACGCATGCGTGAAAATGGTGTTGATCCAGGGAAGAAAGGATGTACTGGCAAGCTCATGGTAGTATCAAAGTGATCTCCTAAATCACTGAGCTCATTCACTTGATGCGACACATAATCTGTGTTTTATAACTGCTTCTGTAATTTTTTCCTCATTTGAGAAGATGACACTGATATAAATGAGGCATTTTTCTTTTCTCGGTGCATCCTGGCTTTCTTCATGCTTGTGTCTCTACACAGTGGTACTGCATTGGAGGAGAGATTAAAATCCCTCTTTAATCACACTTCATGTCACCTGCGGATGCGCTTTCCTCCTCACAACAGTTGCAGTTCCATTAGTAAGCTCATGGTGTGGAAAAGGATAAAGGTGATTCGGCTGTTTCTAAAGGGAGTGTCAATGAGTGCCTGGATTATACTCACTGTAGTCAAACTGGGGGAAGTATGTGAACAATGCGAATCATTACTTTTTGAAACAGGAGGGAGAAGGACAATGCAGAAAACTGAAGGCCAGTCAGCCCCAAATTCCTGGGAAAAATATTCAGTCTGTAGATGTATAAATAAAATATAAATTTTGAAAAAGTAAATAAGTAAAAGAGGGAGGGGTAACAGTTGTCGGGATCACGGCTGGATGTGAAAGCAAACTCAAAGCTTTACAGTGATTCCCTGGGAGTGGGAGGAGGGTTGGTCAACTGGTAGTAGAGGAGTTTTAAATAACATCAGAACAAAGTCTGACTGACTTCTTTCATATCAGTTAAGGATAAACAAGAAACTAGATAGATTCTGAGGAACTGATGTTATGTCATATACAAAGAATATTAGATGCCAGATGGTACAGTTCTGTCTGGTCTTAAAAGTTAAATACTAGAAGTATTTATTTTTTTTTACTTTGGTGAAGTAGTAGTGTTTTTTTCCAAAGCGAGCTCTCTTCGTAAGCTAATCTTCACTACTGTTCTGACTCTCCGATTATCTCTAGATGCTTAAACTTGGGCAAGGTTGCCAACGCTTTGGAGGACGAGGTTAGAATTCATTATTTTTCTCAAAGAATGGAAGAAGTGGTTACACCTGTTGTAATGCCAGACCACAGCCTTGTGTGACAGGTTTGGGGACTCTCCTTTCCTGCAGTTTGTAATGTCTCTCACACCCTGGAGGCTTATCACAGATGTTCTGGCAATGGATGATGGGCCATGCCAGTGCCTTTTAGCGGAGCTGAGGTTGTTTCAGAGGCTCGTGTCTTGGTAACGCGCCTAGGGCTAACCTGATCCCAGCACGTATTTTCTGCTAGACAGACTGACAGAGACTGCTGGGATTTAAATGCGTCCCTCTTATGAAGAGCATGGCTTGCTTCTGAGAACTGCTTGGGGAATTTTATCGAGAAAATCTGTCACTGTTTGGGTGGTTTAGAGCACAGCCACGGCCATCGGTGGTCCTGGCTACTCCTTTGGCTGTCCTGGTGTGTTTCTGTGGTAGGGCTGTAACCTACTACAGGATGTTAAAAACTAACACTGCCTAATTTCTGGAAGGAGGTACAGCCTAGAGGAAAGGCACAGAACCAACCGAACGCTGAAAAGCATGACCTGATGAAGAAAAATTAAAATGGAAAGAAATGTATGCATTTTATCTCTAAGAGAGGGTGGAGGCATGGACACCCACGATGAGTCCTCTTAGCAACAAATTTGCATATCGGAGGAGGGTAAAAAACAGTAGGATGCATACGTTAAAGATGGGAGAAGTAAGGAAACTTGGGAAAGTTCCTTGCTATTTCCATCTAGCGTGAATTACCCTTGCTGCGCTTTGAGCTTAGTTACGGTAGTTAAAACTCTGGAATGGTTTAAATGGCAGGTCGCAGCTTCCAGTGGTTTTAGAGAAAAGGTTAAGCTGGGAGCGTATCAGGTAGAGCTGATTCTGTTGGGAAATCTTTCCCTGTTATTTTCCACGATGCAACCTCCACCCGATAAAGCGACTTGGAAATAAGGCTCTGTTTCTATGAGGAACAACTCACAATCTTGTCTACCGAGAATAAAATGATGTGTATCAGCATACACAAGAGCTGTCGTCGGAAGCTGCCTCAAGGTGACCACACTAGGGTCGGCTGCCGAGGTGGACACGAAATTTTAAGACTGTTGTTGAGTGTCTTCACTGTCTATAGATTGTGGCAGCTGGGTATAAAAGTGGTTTCTAATGGGATGATATGGACTTTCTCCGCTAGAAACTTTAGTACAAAAATCTGATTATTTCCATTTTTCTTTAAAGGTGCATTGCTGAGTTTTATTTCCCTCAGCATCCAAAGTATCTTTTAGTATCTTTTTACAGACTGCAGGGCCCACAAAATAATGTTTCCCTTCCTTTAAACTGTGCAAATATGTATAAATAATTGTATAAATGCATGCCTAAATAGTCACATTGATTTACAAATAATAGTTACAGGTTTGCTTTAATCCTGCTCTCTCTGTTTCTGGATGGCCTTTTTAGAAGCTGCAGGAATTTCAGAATGGTCCTGCAATTGTGTTAATAGGGAATACACTGCACAAAGCAGTACAGCCTGAAGAGTAAGGACCCAAATACTCTGGTTTTTTTTTCTTCTACCAAACTTGTTTTTATATATTTGCAAGGAAACAGAAGCGTGTGTTGTCCTTTAACATCAGTGTGGGCTAATTCCAATGAAACACATCCTTCTCTTTTTTTAAACTCCGTACCAGCACAGCTTTTGAAATACTGAGAGCTTTTCTGTATTTTGTTTATACGGACACAGGATTCCAGTTTATCGGTTTCCTTCCCTTTCGTTTAATCGAAAGTTCACAGTGCTTGCTGCAGTTCCTTCCAAGAGCCTGGTACAAATACTTCTCTGTGCTGAAGAAACATCCGAAGGGCTGGAGTCATACACCTTTTAATCCTTGAAACAACAGAAGGTTGTTTTGAATTTTACTTGCGCTTCAGGAGGGCTGGAATTTCTGATCCTGCCAAAGAAGATGCTCTAACTTGCCCACAGACAGCTGATGCCTGAAGCACCTCATGTGCTCAGCGTAACCACGTGCAGAATTGCTGCCCCGCAAGGGATGGGTTGCCGAACTTGCGTGTGTTTCTGAGCTGTTCCTCTGCTCTGATCAAAGACGACCACAAGTGTTGCGAAACTACAGAAACCTCAATATCAGAAGTTTTATTTTGGGCTAGTTCAGCCAATAGAACTGTGCTAATTAGGTGAAAAGTATAAGGTTAAAATACCTCAGAGAACTGCTTTGATAAAAGAGATTGTGTCTGTTTACAGTTCAGATTGGAGACAAAGGTCTTGAGAAGCAATCACAGTTTGTCTGTAGATTCATTTATTTAATGTTACCTGTATGTTCTTTCATTCTTTTGTGGCTGCCATACATAGATCAGTAAAGCAATAAAATTAGCACTTTTATTAAAAAAAAAAAAAGAAAGAAAACTGTGAGTCTTCCAGCATGCCATGGTGGAAGAGATGGGTCACTACAACTCCATGGCATGGTGCTCACTCTTTTATTGGGCTTCCACTTATGAGTCTCTAAAGCCAGAGTTCTTGGTACAGTGCTTGTTTTGGCTTGGCTGAGCCTAAAGACTGCAGTGTTACGTATGGTTCTGACAAAAGATGGATGTATAGGCTTAGGTCAATAGTTCAGTGTGAATGTACACACTGTCATAAACCTGGATGGAAAAAATACACGTATAAGGGAATTCTATGGTGGTTTTCGTTGTAGAGGTAAAACATACCGTTTCCTTGCAGGATTTGGAGTTACTTTCTTGGTCTTGTTTGGACACTTTAAAAATGAATGCTAATTCATGGAAGATGCTATTTCTGATTCTAACTAGATCTACCTGTGGAGTGGGGGGGGGGGGGGATATCAGGAAAAATCTGAAAAGCTGCAATCAAAACAGTGAAGTCAGAAGCAAATGGATTAAAGGCCTTTTGAGCTGTGTTGGCACTTTTTCCTTTTTGAGAAGGTTTTTAAACTAACAGCTTGAGCTGCATAAACTTGAAATATTTCTCAAGTGTTTGTTTATGTGAATTGCTTTCTAATGAGGTCACAGCTGTTTTCCTGAACACAGTGGTATTTCCTCCTCTTACTCTTTTTTTTTTTTTTTGGTGCTGCTTTCTACATTATGCCTTGAAGACAGAACAGACGTATGAAAATCGAACATTGCTCAGAATACTTCCAAGTTTCAACTCTAATGCTTTGCAATCATATTAAATGACTTGAGGCTGGAGCTCAATGTAAGCGGATGTGGAAAGAAATGCTCGAGTCCTTGAGATGCTTTAGAGTTTTAAAGAAAACCTGTATCGACAAGAGTAACTCAGAAGAAAGATCTTTAGCCCCCAAAAGAGGTTTGAGATGGGTGGAAAGGAATCTGCAAATGCTGAATTTTTTTTTCTTTCATCTCCCATGTGAGATTTAGCACTAACTGAAAAATAAAAATGACCTGACCACAAAGTGGGCACAGTTTTCAGCCCTGTGTGGCCAGGCGTTACACGTGTGAGTAAAGTAATAGGCTTCTCCATGTATTCTCCAGAAGTCAGCGACATAGGCAGTTGTCCTTTCTTTCCTTTGCTGTGTTTCGTTCAGCTGTAATGAAATTTGATGCCTTTATCTACAGTGTGGTAATGTTTTTAGTTTTGAGTTTGCTGCTGAAATAAATAGCCTCCTGTTTGCAGAACCTTTGGCTTTGGAGACCGTTAGATTCGCAGCTTCTGAAAGAATACCTCTGTTTACTAGCTGCTGGTTTACTTCAGTTTCCAGGTATCTAATGTCATAGGAGGCCAAAAAGTTTATCCTGAAGTGAGGAAGAAGGAGGAGGCTTAAGTCACTGAGTAATGTTATGATGAGACTGTGAAGTCATGATTTCCTAATGACTAACGTGGTGTGTTAGAGTTGAGTATAAATTTGGAGCATTTCTTCTGCAATGTCTTGAGTCATAGCGATTCAGCCCTGGGCTGTGGAGCTGCACAGAATTGTGTGTGTGCGTGTGCGTCAGTTAGGCTGGTTGAACGGAATACTCTCTGCTGGCCATAGGTGGTGGAGGTGGAGGAAAGTTTGTATGTGTAGGGTAACCGCAAAGTGGAAAGCCCCGTGGAGACCTTATGATATATTCATGACGTGTGGATGTGCTTCATCATCTGGAACCAAACCTGTTTGGTATAAAAAAGGAATAATAAAAAAGATGGTTAAATAGGCAAACTATTTTCTTGTTTTAGTTAACATCATCTGGTTTTTCGTTGTTAACAAAGTAAATAGTCAATGTCCTTCCCAAAATACTTAGGGATTTCCAGAGGCTTCTAATGTCCCACAAAGTTAGGATTTAATTATACATTGGAGCTCCGCTGTAGATGGAGGCATACAAGAAACAGTCCTCCTGTGTTTTTGAATCACTGAAGTGATCCAATAAATATTTGTTACAATTGCGATGATGTTCTGTGTGGAGTACAGATGTGCACTGACTAGCACAGCTGTGCTGCGTGAACTGTGTTCAGTGTATTCAGTTCTGCCCATTGCAGTCACCAAATATGTTTCTTTGGGGGTTTTTATGAACACATTCCTATGGATTTGGATGGCTTTAGTGCCATTTATCCACCTGTGTACCAAGTCCTACAGAAAGGAAGATGACACAAAACTGTTTTCTTAAAACAGAAAAATCTGTTGCTTCATGTGCTGAAGTAGTTTCTGGCTCATCCAGAATCAGAAATATTTAGCATCTATGAAGAAATACCAGTACTGTAACCTTCCTTCAGTATTTTAATTTTTGAAACAGAGACTTTTAATTGTAAATATTTTCTCGGAAAGTAAGTTTGAATAGCACTTTATTTTCTTCCATTGTTGAAACAGACAAAATATACCATGTTCTTAAAAAAAAAAAAAATCATATTTGAGTTTAAAAAACGGAAGAAAAATTAGCTATCTCTTCTGCATCTGTTTTTGTCAGTAGCAACTTAAGTTTAATGATTTCCCATTTGTCAATATCTGTAAAATACTGTAAAATAAAAAAAAATTTTTTTTTCTCCTTTCAGAAGTGAAGCCAACCTGCATATTTAACAGCATGGAATATTACGATGGAGACATGTTTCGAATGGATGCTTGTCGTTTTTGTCGGTGCCAAGGTGGAGTCTCTATCTGTTTCTCTGCCCAGTGTGGTGAGCTGCACTGTGACAGGTATTATGTTCCAGAAGGAGAGTGCTGCCCAGTGTGTGAAGGTAAGGTGTCTTTCTAATCCTGTTTGTTTATTGATTCCATTGCTGGTTTTTATTTGCTTTTTCAGCACAAATGAGCAAGCGCTTTATTTTGTGCTTCTGAAGTTTGCAGATTCCTCCTTAATTCAGTTTATTTCTGCATTTTTGCTGTGTCTGAGTGTGCTATCTTGTTCTTTGCGGTGCTTCTCTGATGTCGACAGTATGCCCTTTTTATAGAGCTGTTTGGGTTTCCTCTCCCTTCTGTACCAGATATTCCTTAGGCATGGTCAAGCGTGCAGTAGTTGTCGGAGGATCTTCTTCCCAAAGGACATAAGAAGCTGTTCCTAATGCCTGCACTAGGTATTTAGACAGGCTTCTCCAAAGCAGCCGTGGTGGCCCTAAGAGACTTTTCCATTGCTTTGCAGCCTGCTTCTTACAGTCTCGTTCTGTTTAGCTAGAACTGTGCATACACCTTCTTCTCTTTTCTACAATTACAGCGAAGAAATGGGGCAGAAATCTTACTTCAATGCTTTTCTCTTCCTCCTTTGCCCCGTTGACAGCCTTTTCCTCTGCTTGCTAGGGCTGCAGTCCTCCTAGAAAGGGTTCTGTGGGAAATTTCACATTGACCGTCTTGCTTACACTAGAAAATACTTGACATATCTTGCAGAATACAGCCAGGATTCCAGCAGAGGGAGAAGGGGCTGGCGCTCTACGCTTGGATCTCTCCCTAGTGGGTGTTGGGTTATGGCCACAGTATAGACAAAAGCCCTGTGAAGCACTCTGTATTTGAATGTGAACTCAAAAATAACTTCTCGATTAGCAAAATAAGCTGAAAATCTCCAATCTGCCTCTAAGAGAAGAGGAATCTAATTATTAGCGCATTTTGCAGTATGCTTAGGATCAATATTCCTGTAGTTCTTTGCAGGAGCAAATAAGCCAAAAGATCATTATAGTTGTGCTTCAGTCCAAACAGAGAATTATGAATGTAAAGAATCTCATAAAAATTAGTCTAAATTGAGTCTAAAAGAGCTACAAGAGCTGGACCTTCACAATCAGCACAGGATCTGGTTTGATGGGTTGATTCGTCACAAACTAGTGAAAACTTCTCCAGAGAGTTAAAAAAACCGCTCCAGGATCTGCATAATGAAGTATCAGAGAGGTAAGGTAGAAACTAGGAAGTAATTCTTGAAAGAGTATTTGTATTCTTTATATATTGTAGCGCAGCGGTTCACACCAGGCAGGTCGATACATGGTGCTCACATGTAGAGAGGCTGAATACAAATGCCGGAGGCTTCGGTATTCTAAAGAGGTATCAGTCCCTGTCTGCCCTTTGTTTAAGATCTGGTCTAGACATTCGTTATTGACTGTAGTTGGAGGCAGGATACTAGACTTTTTGGTCTTTCCTGGTACAGTTGTGCCTATGCTTTTAAGACCCTTAAAGCTGGCGGGGGTTGAAGATTGTGCTATACCATCACTTAATGATTGAAAAAGTTGAGAAGGCACGTGTGGTGTGATGAAACTCTTCATGAGTAAGTGCAGATCCTCTGCTGAAGAAATTGCTGTGTGAGCTGCTGACTTTACAGAATATGTCAAATCTGTTGGTTTTTTTCTATAGTTACTATTTTTCACATATGTGAATACTCTGAGATTTGGCATTATGAAATCATTATGACAATGTATACAGGTACATAAAGAATGTGTCTATATATATCTGGGCTCTCTGTAGCAGCTCTGTCATACTCAGATACGGGTGCTGATTTTCCACATCGGACTTACAGTTCTGGATATGTCCTTCATCCTCTTTGGTGATTTAAATACTCTGCTGTCATATGATTTATCAATAAATGGTTCTGACATATCATCATACGATGTTAAAACTTGATTTCTCCATTTTTGCAACATTTGCATCAGACTATCAAGAAAACCTTGTTAACATTTCATTTTGAGTTTGATGAGTTGGTGTGTATTAGAGCTGCAGCAGAAATTTCTTCTTAAGACAGGTCCCGAGTAGATAGAATAAAATGGATAATGATTTATAATTATTGAGTACAATCTTCTCTTTCAAGTAATGGCCGTGATTTAATTTCTGCCCAGCTGAGATGCCAAATTACAGGTTCCTTCATTAAATCCTCTGGTGCTGTTTGGCTTGCTGTTTCTGTTGCATGCTTTTCCGGTAGGCTGTCTAGCACTAAATCAAGGCACTCTGCTTTCTGACTTCTGATCGATTGGATGGTAAGATATATGTTGGTTTTTACTATAAATCCATTTTCACTTAGTGCAATTCTTTTAGGTCAGGCTAGACAACTGCCTCCATTAATGGTTTATAATTTTCCTGGTTCCTTCAAACACTTGAAAAAAGAAAACTCTGATCCCTTTCTTAATAACTCGGGTTGTGTTCAGTGACACCTAAATTGACAAAGTAGGTCTTTCACATGGGCAGAATTCATGACTGTTCATCCTTATCTAGTTGATGAAGTAGCATTTTTTTCTACCTGCTCTCTATTTGATTATTTCATGACTGATTTTCGAGGTGATTGTTTCCTACTGATGTTTTCTTGGTGATAGAAATATAGAGAAATATAATGCTTTCTTCTTTTTGCAACAATTTTAAAATGGCAAGAGGTAAACTTGATGTGCATTTTGTAATACAGGCACAAGCGCTTCCTGCCTTAGCTGCAGGAAGAAGTAATTTTGAAAGTCCTGTAGAATACCTCAGCATCGGGAAGTGAAATTTGCTGCGCTCAAATTACAGCTTTAAACACTAGTAACCTTTTAAGTGTACCAGGAACTTTGTGCTTTGACTCGCATAGAAGACTATTGCAAATAACACAAGGCTTACGTGGCTTTTCTGTGCTTTCTCTGTATGCCTGTGTCAATCAGAATCCCATACATGAGTTAAATCGTAAGATTCATTTAAATTTTTTGTGTATGATTTGATTCTTTGGCTAGGTCGGAATAGTTAATTACAGATGCGAGGTAATCCTAAAACATAAAAGGCGCTAAATTAAGTGGTTAAGAAACATTTTAATTTTTAAATGTCTTATTTTCCCAAACATCTGTTTTTTACATTGACTTAACCCATTTGCTAAAGTTGGGAAATATCACTAAAATTCAGGATGGGAGTGAATGCCAGGCGGAGGTGGTAGTTGTGTGCAGTGTCACTCCAAATGGTCAGAGTTTGACACTGTCATAAAATGATCAAATGGCTCATAATAATTAGAGGAACCTAATGAAGTTCAACAAGGGCAAATATAGAGTCCTGCACCTGGGGAGGAATAACCCAACGCACCAGTACAGGATAGGGGTTGACCTGCTGGAGAGACCTGGGAGACCCGGCAGACAAGAAGTTCATCATGAGCCAGCAATGTGCCCTTGTGGCCAAGAAGACCAAAGGTATCTTGGGGTGCATTAAGAAGAGTGTGGCCAGCAGATTGAGGAAGGTTCTCCTCCCACTCTGCTCTGCCCTAGTGAGGCCACATCTGGACTACCATGCCCAGTTCTGGGATCCCCAGTTTGAGACGCAGGAAACCACTGGAGAGAGTCCAGTGTAGAGCTACAAAGATGATGAGGGGACTAGAACACCTCTCTTATGAGGCTGAGACACCTGGGTCTGTTTAGTCTGGAGAAGACAAGAGTGACAGGGGGTCTTATCAATGCTTAGAAATATCTAAAGGGCAGGTGTCAAGAGGATGGGGACAAACTCTTTACAGTGGTGCCCAGCCATAGGACAAGGGGCAATGGGCACAAACTAGAACACAGGAAGTTCCATCTGAACATGAGGAAAAACTTCTCTACCTTGAGGGTGGCAGAGCACTGGAACAGGCAGCCCAGAGAGGTTGTGGAGTCTCCTTCTCTGGAGATATTCAAACCCACCTGGACGTGATCCTGTGCAACCTGCTCTAGGTGAACCTGCTTTGTCAGGGGGGTTGGACTAGATGATCTCCAGAGGTCCCTTCCAACCCCTGCCATTCTGTCATTCTGTGATAATAAGACAACAGCTATTAGCACTGCAGTTGGTTTTATCTACTCTTAAACTGCATTGCCTACCTTCCAAAGGGGAGTGATGAAACTTCAGAGAAATACTTCATTCAGTCTTCTTTTTTCCTCTTTATATAGGATATCTCTTTTCTCCCAAGTCCTTCAAAATTAACACTTTTCAAAAATTGACTCATGGGTAAATGACTTGTGCTTGTTTGATGACTGCTATCTGATTGCTGCTAATAAAATGCTTATAGTTGTATTTATTTTTAATATATATTGAATTTGCTTTAATATATAATTTGTATTATTGCTTTGAAAACTTGTCCTAATTACTGTACTTTCTCAAATATTTAATTTTTGAGTCTCTATTAGCTGCTGTAATAAGTTGCATACATTCACATAATGCATTTTTTTTTTACTATTAATATCAGTGTCACCTATCACATTTCTGAAGAGTAACAGCTGCTTTTATTTCAAGTCACGAATTAGCATCTGCAGAGTTACATTATTTATTTGTATGAAACTTGAGGAGAAATCTTACATAAAGTATATCCCCTCAAATTCTTTTCTTTAAATACCCAAGTCTTAACTTGAATGCTGGCAACTAAGTGGGTTTTGAGGCTTTTAAGGGCAAAAAGCTCCAACTGAGATGAGATTGAAAACTGAGGCAGATCATCTGTTCAGGAAAACTAGTATATCTCCAGAATTGTCATGAGATATAGCTTAAGACAGTCCCCTTGTTCCAAGAGGAGCTGTGCTAGAGGTCTCATCTTTGCTCATACTATAAAATAGTGGTGCGATGCTGACACGAGTCATTCCAGTGATTCATTGAGATGTTTTCAGTTTCCCTTAGAATTTGTTAATTTGGTACAAAAAAAATGGATCAGTAGATCTAGGATTCATTTTGTTCTGAAAAACAAAAAATTAAGGCTTGTAATTGTTACATACAGAATTTGAGTTGAAATAGTTGAAGAAAGATCGCCAAATTCGCGCACGTTCTGTGCAAGTTGACCTCTTTCAATGGTAAAGTTCAATATTGAAATATTGAAGTTGCTACCTATCTCATCACTGCGTAGCACAGTGTGATTCTTCCAGTGTCTGGGAGTCGTTGCACTTAACCCTTTCTCGGTAACGTAAAATCCCAGCATTGCAGTTACTCATACATAAAGCTTAGGTGTAAAAGGGAAGATAAACCACCTTGTTCTTTCGCAATTCCTCTCATTTCAGACCCGGTTTATCCAGTAAATAACCCTGCTGGCTGCTACGCCAACGGTCAGATCCAAGCTCACGGGGACCGCTGGCGAGAGGATGACTGCACTTTCTGCCAGTGCATCAACGGAGATCCGCACTGCGTGGCAACAGCCTGCGGGCAGAGCTGTCTGAATCCTGTTAAAGTCCCCGGCGAGTGCTGCCCCGTGTGTGAAGGTAAGATTGGCGTTTCCTCTCTTACGTTTCAGTCTGTCACGGCTCCTGCTTACCTGGTAATTCCTGGTTTGCTCCAGAATTTTGGAGGATTGAAGTAGCTGGTACAGCATTGCCTGTGGCTCAATAAACTGGTGAAGGTGGAAAAAATAAGCGTGGTTTAACTACACCTATATGTGGCAATGCCCAATAATCCTTTGGCCCAGAAGTGTATAGTAAGAGATCATTTCAGATCAGCATTGCTCACTAATTTTACTCTTAGTTTTGCTTAAAGCTTATTAATAAATAAAGGTGAAGTTAGAAGATGAAAACATTCATCAGCTGGTATTACTGACAATTGGGTTATTCCTGTTTTCTTATTCATCACTGTCATTTAGTTATAACTAAAAATCTCTTTGCACAATATAGTTTGTTATCAGACATAATTATCTCAGAGAAACTTATGAAGGATGATATTACCTGGGAGATAGATTAATTTTTAGAGTTGAAAATGCAGTTTTCATTACCATGTGGAAGTACGTATAGATTTTATAACTGAGTTTTTAACTCCACTGTATGGTAAATGCTTGCCCAGCCTGGCAATGGAAACATGAAAATTTGCAAACTGAGACATTTAAAAAAAAAATACTAAAAATTGTATATATGTATGTACGTTCATAGTTGCTTTTTACGGCGTAGTTGTTCGTCATGAGAAACACCCGATTACTAAGTTTAGAAGTGGTTAATCTAGATCTACAAACACTTGTGGGTACTCAGTGAGCTACCACTTAGGTTTTTCCTGTTCCATCTGTGACAGAACTAAATGAATTTCGTGTAACTGCCTGTGTCTCGGGGCCGTTCTTGGGTTGCAGTACCTATCCAGGTTCACTGGGATACTTATCTTTTAGGGTAAATCGGAGGCGCATAAAGATTTCTTACAGGTGCTCTTTCATTCCAAAATTCACATCTCAAGATGTGAAGGCATCTGATAATGTATAAAAGCTGCCAGAGAATTATAGAGAGCTACGACTTGCACTGAATTAGTTGCAAGATGACAAAGCAGGTTAACTGCTTTTAAACCCAAGGGATCCCCGCGTAGTGGATATCCCGGAGTACGTGCTGTCGCCCCTCATTATTTAGCGCGTGTGCGAGCAAGCTTGGGACGGTACTACAGAGAGGTTGATGGAAGTATTTTCAATATGTTGAGGGTTTTTTCTTTTTTCTTCCAATGAGAGAATACAGGCAAATGTCTCTTGTTTTAGGGTTCCAGACTGGAGAAAATGGATGAGAGATAATTGGATTAAATGCTTATCTATATCCGACTGAGATAATTATGGTGAACTGTGGGAAGCAAACACAGGGTACAGCGTTGTGGGGGGCTGGTGTGTGGTGTTAAAATTCTGATATAAATCCTGTCACATAGAACAAGACTGACACAATAGCACCATGGAATCAATATTTAAATGAGATTCTTGTCATTTTAATTATATTGTCCTAGAAAATAATCTGACTTGTTACTTTGTCTTGTTAGCTGTTGTATGATGTACACTTACCTGTAGTCATCTGGGTTTGAGTGTGTCAGCTGGAGGAGAGTAAGACTGAATGGTATTTTGAGCGACTTCCTAAATTTTAAGCTGAAAAGTACCACATTTGACTTCATGTTTCTTTGATAGCACATACTGCCGAGTAAACAATCCAGTGGCAATGAAATTACATAAATGATGGAACTAACAATTAGTGGACACAGTTTTAGTTCGCGCCAGGAGAGGATTTGAGCGTACTTGGGTACCAGTAGTCAGGGGATACCTGAAACACACTTGAATCCGTTCTTCACTTCCCTGCCTCACAGCAAACAAACTCAAACAAAGCAGATTATTATGCTCAGTAATGCCAAGTTACTTAATTTCAGGAATTTAGATCTGGGAACATTTCAAGGATCAAAAATAGGGACTGTTAAAACTCATCAGTGAGTTCAGATGCGAGAACCCAAGATATAAAAAAATCAAATTTGCAAGCAGCAGCTTTGGATGACTTGAGGAGAAATCACTCAGCATCTGAGATTTAACATCTTATCTTGATTTATTATTATTGCAAAGAAATCCCGGAGAAATACAGTAGTCAAGGGTACTAGTAAACTGCTGACGGCTGCAGGGACTCGTGTATTAGCCATAGACTTAGGGCCCACCTCCGAGGTCAGGTAGATTCACGTGGTAGAAAAAAAAGTACTGTCTGCTTTCTTTGCAACATGGCTATTTAGGAAGGCAGCGCCTTCCTTTAGATTTCTGTTCTCTGGTTTGCTCATTGTAGTAGGACTAAGCTGGGGAAGTCAGTATGCCATGGCCTTAAAAACGCTGCTTCCTTTGCCCATCTTCCTGTCCTGAGTTTTGGTTGTGCAGTTTTAATGACAACGTGGTCCTGTCTGCAACGCTGCCTTGGTTCTGATGTCAGCCAGCCAGCTGACATCTCTGCTCTCTTTATCAGGTAGGCTGCTCGGGTTGGCGCTGCCTCCCCTTTTAAACCAGCCTCCCACTCATTTTCCTCAGGGTCGTTTCTGTTGCCAAGGTTCTGCTGCAGAACCTCACTGTGTCGTCAGTGACCTGCTGGGGTGGGGGGATCAGGGGAGAGGGTGGTCCTGGCTGGGAAGCTGTCTGTCAGAACAGTCCCTTGACTTTAATGAGACTAATAAAAAAGATGTGCTGTGTATTTGGTGAAGGTCTACAAGCAATAAAACACATTCCAGGCACAGTTTTTCCTATGAGGAATTAAAAACCATCAGTGCCAGCCCTGGGATGCTTTATTGAATGTTACCCTGTTAAATCTGCGTATCTGTAGCTTTACCTTCATTTTGCCACACTGTGTATGAGCAGAAGTGCTGACCGAATACGAGCCTCAAATGTTACTAATGCTGCCCTAGAAGCTTAAACCCACCACCCTGTGCTCTCCAGTCTGCTCTTCTCTTTTCCCCATCCTTCTGCATCTCTTATCTCCTAATGCTAAGCAAAGAAAGCCAGAATGCTCACCTAGTGTGGACGAAGTCCTGGGGTCACTCATGTCATATGGTATTGTATTTTCAACTACGCAAGTTTTCCAAGAAAGGAGTTCAAGGGAGAGTGCAACGTAACTTAGCGCTGTGTTCAATAAATGGGCAAAATTAATGTAAACTTAGCAGGCGGTTTTGAGATAGTGGTTGTAAGGATAAATATGCCTCATTTTACACTTTTCTTTTCTTTTGAATGGCTTCCAGTTCTCAGTCCCATCTCAACTCTGCGCTGTGAAATCTTCATTCCATAGAGAATATACCAGAGTGAAATAATGTTCTTATTGTAGATCGGTTTAAAATGACCACATACCGTAATTCCAAAATTGTATTAAACAATTTCGTCATCAATATACTTTACTGTTCTTACATGTATTGTATGTTACATTCCTTAATTAAGCTATAGCTCTTACTTTTTGCACAGAATACTTCACGGTTTTGGGGACTAATGCAGAATGTAGGGAATTTTTATTTTTCTTTTAGTATCTTAACGATGCTTGAGCTCTAAAGCAGGAAGAAGACTGATGCCTGTTGAAAACATTCTATTATTTTTGTCAAGTTAGTTGCTGATGGATCAATTCAAGCCCTATTTTAAAATAGGCATCCGATGAAGAATAATAAGGCAGAGACTTAATATGCTTATCAGTATTTTTTTAATTAAGTGTGCATTTATTTTTCATCAGACTTCTGTTTACATGTAAAAGAGAACCCACTTGCCAGTAGCCAGCTTCAACTGTGTGAACTTACTTACAGCATGTCAGATATTAGCTCTTTAAGTGGAAAAAAAAGGATTTCGTCAAAGATGTTTCTATCACTTGTTTTGTTCTGAGTGTTGAGGAATAGAGTGGTTTGTGGGACATGAAACTGATGGACAAATTCTAAGCAAAATTCAAAGCTGCCTGTGGATCTGGGCTGGCTGCAGCTCACCTAGAGTAAATGGTTATTAATAGTAGTCACTTTTCCCCTCTGTCTTAGATCTAAACGCTGCTGCACCTACAGTTCTGCCAATTCAATTATTTCCTGGCTGGTTTATATCATTTTCAGTGAAGGAACTATTGATTCCCCTAGACGGGTTTACATTCCTGCAGCTACATAAGAATAGAATTGTTCTTGGATTAGATTTTTTTAAATTTTTCAGTCAAATCAAATATAATGTAGTAGGAATTCTGGGAACACAGGTTCTTGAAATACCAGCATGGTATGTCAGCACACAAATGTATTCAGCCTTTGAACACAGTCAATTCAGACCAAGCTAGAACATTCCCTCGTGAAGAAAATCCTGGCGTTCCTACTACAGCAGTGAGAAAACCAGAGCAAGGATTGTGGAGACTGAAGTTATACAGAAGTAGCTGTTCACAGCTTTCTAAATTAGAGATCAAGGAGTAGCAGTTGTGATATGTAATATTACCACACAGAGTTGCTTTGTATCGGTTTTGCACAGTAAACCCTTTGTAATGCTTCCTCACACACTGCTATGTCTCCATAGTGTGTATCCTGTGTGTATGTAGCCCACACAACACACACTCCAGGGTTGACTGGACAGCCACATTGGTTTGAAATGCATGGTTTTTCTGAATGCTTTTCTGGGGTTTGCTGGACTTGGAGAAGAGGGTAGCTATTCAGCTCCCGTCACCCCTTCCATACTTGAATCTTGCCTAGTGATGCTGCTGGAGGAATGGGCAGGGAGGAGGTGAGTGAGGTGCTCGAGGTGCTTTACACGGGAGCTCCCTGGGAGAGGTTGGTGAGGAGGAAGAGACAGAAACGTGGAGCAGGTGTACGAGGACAGGAGTATGTATGGGTGTGGTGCTTCAGTACAATGGGTTTGTGTATGGATATAGTCTTCAAATCTGTGGGCAGGATTTCTTGGGTTGGTTGCATTGTCGTTGGCATCCACTAGTGCCTGTGCTGTGTCCAGCTCTGTTAGGTATTTTCACTAGCTCAGATCAAAGCTAAATTTATTTTATCTATAGACAGCAAAGTTAAAAAGGGCATCCACTGTCTTGGAGAGCAAAGTATGATTTCGTAAGTTTGTTTTAAATCAGAGAGTTAGCAGAAAGATGTTGAATTTGATCAACGAGGGGGAAATGCACTACACTTGGAGGAGATTCTTCATGAATCCTGAACCAGAGTAATTGTTAAATAGCGGTTACTTGGGAGAAATCCAGACCAACTGGTCCATCTGACCGACCTGTCAGCCTCACCTCTGTGCCTGGGAAGATCATGGAATAGATCCTTCTAGAAGCTATGCTAAAGCACATGGAGGACAGGGAGGTGATTCAAGACAGCCATCATGGCTTCACCAAGGGCAAGTTCTGCCTGACCAAACTAGTGGTCTTCTACAATGAAGTGACTGCATCGGTGGAGGGGAAGAGCTATGGATGTCATCCATCTGGACTTCTATAAAACCATTGACATGGACTCGCACAACATCATTCTCTCTAAACTGGAGAGGTAAGGATTTGATGGATGGACTGTTCGGTGGATAACGAATTGGTTGGTTGGTCACATCCAGAGGGCAGTGGTCAGTGGCTGGATGTCTGGATAGAGATCGGTGACAAGTGGTGTTCCTCAGGGGTCCATACTGGGACCAGTGCCATTTAATATCTTCATCAGTGACACAGACAGCAGGATCGAGTGCACCCTCAGCAAGTTTACGGATGACATCAAGCTCAGTGGTCCAGCTGACGTGCCTGAGGGACGAGACTCCATCCAGAGAGACCTGAGCAAGCTAGAGAAGTGGGCCCATGTGAACTTCATGAGGTTCAACAAGACCAAGTGTAAGGTCCTGCACCGGGGTCTGGTCAGTCCTCAGTATCAATACAGGCTGGGTGGTGACGTGATTGAGAGGAGCCCTGTGGAGAAGAACTTCAGGGCACTGGTGGATGAAAGGCTGGACGTGAGCTGACAATGTGCACTCGCAGCCCAAAAGGCCAACCGTATCCTGGGCTGCATCAAAAGCAGCATGGCCAGCAGGTCAAGGGAGGTGATTCTCCCCCTCTACTCTCATGAGACCTCACCTGGAGTTCTGCATCCAGCTCTGGAGTCCTCAGCACAAGACAGACACGAACCTGTTGGAGAGGGTCCAGAGGAGGGCCACAAAAATGATCAGAGGGCTGGAGCACCTCTGCTATGAGGACAGGCTGAGAGAGTTGGGGTTGTTCAACCTGCAGAAGAGAAGGGTCCAGGGGGACCTTATTGCAGCCTTTCAGTACTTAAAAGGAGCTTATAAGACAGGCAGGGACAATCCTTTTAGCAAAGCCTGTTGTGACAGGACAAGGGATGATGGTTTAAATTAAAAGAGAGGAGATTTAGGCTTAGAAATAAGGAATAAATTTTTTACAATGAAGGTGGTGAAACATTGGCACAGGTTACCCAGAGAGATGGTAGATGCCCCATCCCTGGAAACATTCCGGGTCAGGTTGGACTGGGCTCTGGGCAACCTGATCTGGTTGAAGATGTCCATGCGCACTGCAGGGTGGGTTGGACTAGATGACCTCTGAAAGTCCCTTCCAACCCAAAGCATTCTGTGCTTCTAAGTCTGGTGATTAAGGGGGAAGAAGTTGAATGTGGATTAACAGAGCCTCGAAGGCAAACACTGTACTGAAACTGCAGTCAAGAGTAGTTTGCAAGAGCTGAAGTAGTCGTTTTTGCTCTCTTTCCGTGGGTAGGTGTGTCTCTAGCTGACAGAGGCCCGTGGTTTGTTGCTCTGAAAAAAGGTGGAAGCAAACTGGAAAGAGCCACAAGGAGAGCTGTGAGCACAGTCCAAAATTTGCAAGACATGTCCTAGGAAGACAGACTGCATCAAGGGGAGTGGTTTAGCGTAAAGAGAGCAGGATGAAGTCAGAATGAGAAGATACCAGTCTTCGAGTACCTAAAAGGGTGTTGCACACAAAAAGGACAAGAAAGAATGGAACTGAAGCAAAAGTGAAGGCGTGTTTGAGAAGGCAGAAAAATGCTGAGGAAAACACAATTCTTCCGCTGTCATGTTGACTACGACTGTCTTTTTGATGTGTTCAGGATAGCAGAGTTCGTGTTTTCAGCCTCAGTGGAAGGAGGTTCGCTCAGGAAATTGCATACGTGACTGAAAGCGGTAGTAGCAATTCTCCCCCAGCTCTCGGTGTCTATGCGAGGGGTGGCTGGGGCTCCCCGATACATGGCTGCTGTGTTGGGTTGTGGTGGTGGCGTGGATTACTTTTTTTATAAGTATATATCAAAGTGATGAAAACCCTTTTGGCAAGACGTCTCGTGACAGGATGTCCACGCCTGTCACATCTTGCCCGTTTTGTGACACAGCGATGCCTGTGCGTTGTGCAAGGGGCGTGTAGACGATAGCCTAAGGTGTGAGCAGGGCGCTGGCTGCTTTGAGGCTGGTGTTTCTGGGGTGGAGGGGACAGGCAGGAAGCAAGAGTCACCGATAAGACATGAGGCTAGAGACACGTTGAGACAGGTCAGTGTAGGGGGGAAGACCTTCTTTCATCAGGCAGTCCCCAGACTTACCCTCTTCAGTTGACGCAGCTTTTCAAGGCAGGCATCTCCTGTCACTGGTGAGATCTGGGAAAGGCAAACCCATCGCATTCCGTGGATCCAACACACAGAATTAGTTTTAAGCTTCTGGTGGATGCTTCTATAGCTGCTGTAAC
The DNA here is from genome assembly GCA_009769605.1 of Bucorvus abyssinicus. NCBI lineage: Eukaryota > Metazoa > Chordata > Aves > Bucerotiformes > Bucorvidae > Bucorvus > Bucorvus abyssinicus. The sequence continues at coordinate 35,869,649 of CM020031.1, forward strand.
GATACTGGTCCTTCGGCAAGTGCCTTTGTGTGGTCTGTTATCTATCTAGTCTGGGTTTTCTTTCTTTGTTCCCTAGACTGCCTTCATGAAGAGCCAAGCCTTGGGTAATCGTACTGGCCCTTGGTGCTTTCCCCACAGCTCTTGCAGCACAAGGAGGTCGCAGAGATCCCATTTCTACAGATGTAATGAAAACAGACAGCTAGGCAGAGGGGAGAACGTGATTTTCCAAGTGCCGTAAGAGACTGCAATATTTTGGAATGTGCTCACACTTCTTTAGACTTAGAGGTTCCTCACAGGAGCTGGTCCCTGTACCTGTCCCATTGGACGGAACCAGGTCCCTTGGCAATCAGGCTGCTGTTGGTTCTGCTGTTTGCTTCTCTGTTGGACTAAAAATTGTTTATTTTCTAAATAAAATCAGTGTGGTTTAAGTACCCGTTCCTTTTCTAATAAATTTTACACAAAAATAATGACTACTGGAGCATAAAATAGCTATTTAGTGTCAATGTATAATAGAATATGAATGACACCGAACAAGCTACAGTGATAGAAATAGCCACGATTGCCTCAGGCCATCTGCATCTGTGGACGGCCATCTGCATCTGTGGACGGCCATCTGCATCTGTGGACAGCCATCTGCAAATTGGAATAATAGTCGTATTCACAGCAAGTAAATATTGGGTAGGGTAGTGTGGAAATACTTGATTTTTTTTTTTTGTTTCAGTTTGGGTTTTTTTGTTTGTTTAACAAGATAATAACTAAAAGTGCTCAGCTCTGGTGCTGATGCCAGAAATGTCCCTTAGGAAAGTCTATGGTCACGTCTATTCCCGTGCATCTCCCGGAGGCGCAGCCTGTTCCCAGGGAAAGCTGCATCCCAGTCCGCTGATAGGCAGTAATTGGTTATCTCGCAGTCGGTCCTTCCGCAGGAGAGCCCTCAGGTACAGATGGCAGGGTGCCAGCATAAACTGTGAATGAGATATTAAGTGTTAAACAAAATCCCGTCAAAGGATGTCCATGAATAGGGCCCACGTTACTTTGCTGTCACGATGTCTGACCATTTATCTGCGCAAAAAGAAATGAACATTTTAATCAATAAAGGGCTCCAGACCCTAGCTGAGATGTAATTCAGTTCGGTTCCTTTAGCATGTCCAGCCCTTCATTAAGTAAAAACAGGCGTCAGAGTCCAGTGAAAGGGAACCTGACACTCATTTGGGATGAAGTCAGTGGTAGTGAGCAGCGTTCACTGGCACGGGGTTGGGGCTCGGAGATCTCCTTAGAGCATGAAGTCTAAGTTATTGTTCGGCAGCAGCCCTGTGGCTCTCAAGCAGCCTTTTCATCAAAGTCAATTAAGGGATGCAATTGCTGTGCTCTAGAGAGTTTGCCATGTGTTTGCCAGATCGTAATTTAGTGTAGCAGTTGTACGCAAGGCAGCTGAGCCTGTTGAAGCACACTACTCGGGGTATAAGGAAACCTACTGCCTGTGGAGGTCTCCGAGCTTTAAGAAAGTCAGGGAGACTATACTGGTATAAAATAACATGGTCCTGGTTTTCAGTGGTTCATCGTTCAGTGGAAGACCACTGAAAGGATAAATAACCAACGAATCCTAATGAATATATACATCGGTGCAGCTAAGGATGTCTCACGTAAGAGGATCCATGATGTTCTTTGTAATTCTTGTCAGTGCCGGTAGCATTCATAGATTTGCCCCACATGCACCCTCATTTAGTGTGTGTGCTGTATTTTCACCTAGTAACCATAAGTGAATGACCTTCTTGATCTATTGGACACTTCTAGATAGGCTTAATTGATTCTGCTTTGATAAAGGTGGCTATTTCTTGGTGTCACTCCACTTAAAATTATCAAAAAAATATATATATTTGAGGAGTGTGTATGCCTGTTAAACCAAAAACCAGAAGAATTGATTACGACAGACAAAAGTTTTTAACTTCACATCTTGAGGGTGACAAGTTTTAATTGCGTCACTGCAAAAAAGAAGCAAACCCCCCATGCAGCTGTGGTTCATAGGAGGCTTCTTCAGTTTGCAACCATAAAAATAGTCTTCGATTATAATCGTTACTTTTGAGGAAAAATATGTATTTAAGTAGTTCCAGGTTGACAGTATGAATAAAATTTGAAACAAAAGCCTGCCAAACTGAACTGTGTGTTTGGAAGTATCAGTGAATGTATTTTCAGAGTTATTTGTGGCGTTAGAAAACTATATCATCTTAAGTCCTTGCACCCATTTTATAAATAGTTATGTGATTCCAAATCGTTGAACCCTGATAGTTAACACAGACAGCTAAACGCTGGGAAAGAAATTCCTGTGAGGCATTAGGTATTTCAAATCCAGGAAGGAAATTCTCTTGCCCAGGACTCGGGACTGATATTTTTCATGTAATGAACTGGAGGGGCAGGGAAGGCTGGAATGTGAACTATGAGGATGGAAAACATTTAGTCACTCTTGGAATGATATGAATGTTTTTACAGGAAGCTTAAGTAAACACACATGCTGCTGCTCAGTAGGCTGCAGTTAACTTTTTTGGACAGCAGGCAAAATTCAAACAAGTACGCAGGCTTGAATGAAAGGCTGTTGAGCAGCACACCCTTCCGGACCAGTTTTTAACCAGTTATCACGTCAAGCATTAGGTAAAAAGTTAGACTGCTGTTCACTTTGTTCTTGGGTTTTGTAGCAATGCTTGCATGCACTGATGCTACGTTTCTTTGAGCTAATTGGTGCTGGTTTCATAGGATCAGAAATCTTAAACCTTTTGGAGGTGGTTGTGTTGTAAAATACTGCAGAAGAGGGAGCTATTTCGCTTTCCCCAAACACAGTTGTGTTCTTTGTTGTTAATGTTAGATGTCTTTCTCCATGTGTAGAATATGAGTTTGACTAATTTTTCCTTCCTCCCCCAGAAAAAGGTTTTCATTTCATGCTCCCAACGAGATGTTGGGCTTTCTAGAATCCTCTTCTATTGAGTTTATTCTTCGTACGTGGCTCACGCTTTCTCCAGATATCTCAAGATACCACTGCAGAATCTAAATCTGCTGCTATTTCATATGAGCTCTTCTCTCTGGGATTAAAAATAATTGTAAATTAAATGTGTAAGCTTCAGAGAGTTTTGAATTTGTGGCTGAGCACAATAAGACCTTTATACAAAGTTTTATTGTTGTCCATCCTAAAAAAAAACCCCAAAACCCCCCAAACAAACAAAAAAACCCAAAAGAAACAAAAAACCCCACCTCAACAAACCAAAAAACACCCATAGTTAACTATTTCTGGAAAAGGACGCTGGGGAGTCGCAGCATTGCGCCGTGAAGCACACAGTCCTCATTCTGCAGTTAGGATTACGTAGTCTCACATTTAAGTTTAGGATTATTTTTAGGCCTGATGGCTTCACCGCGCTGCGTGACGGTTGGTTCGGTGTGTTTGAAAAGCTCGTGTTACTGTTGGTAGGAACTTGTGTGTTGAAATGATCTTGATTGTAATTTACCCTTTCAAAAGTACAAATGCTTCTTTGCATGTGCGCTTTTACTTTTTTTTCCAAATGTTTTTCTTATACGTTGGAAGAAAACTCTGGCAACTTTATCCTTCACTTGCATGAGCAATGCTTTCCAAACAAGTCCTCAAAATTTCTGGATTAGAATATACATTGTGTTATATAATAACTGAGAAAACAAACATCTGAAACTGTTTTTAAGCATGCCGGTAATAGTCAGTATATAAATACTGAATAAATGCAAATAAAATACAGAACAGTATTCTGGTGGGTGCCAGGGACATTTTTTAATGTTTATTACTGTAAAAAGTGTTTACTTGGGAATGAATTTTGAAGAACTGTGCTCCTGAGTTCCTTGTCAAAGACAGGTACTTGTGCAGTAGTTCTCAGTCCTACAACGGAATTGATGAAACCCCTGATGGTTTGGGTGTTGGAAGAAGGATCTCAAAAGATAATTTTCAAGCTCTATGGGGTGATAAATCTGTAGAGCTCACGATTTTACAGTTTTGGTGCAGAAACGTGTTTCTGAGCTGCTGCTTGAAACCTCTTTGTTAGTTTGAAGTTGGCTGGAAATGCTGGTTTTAGACAAATACAAAGAAACTTATATGTTAGTCTAACAAGGCAGGAAAAACATAAAATGCTTAGGTTTGGGGTCCAAAATGTCCTGTGTTTGCCTGGTTTTGTTGAATGTATATACATGGACTGCCGTCAACCCCCACTGTGGTGTAGTATCTTCTAATGGCATTTGCAAATAATTCTGTGATCTGTTCGGGACACTTTACACCAGATGTTGGTAGGATGCGCTGACTGTCGAAGTATATCCGTGTAGCGTAATACTGAGTAGAGCTGTGCTGGGAGCACCAAAAAAGAGGATCAAGAGGGTAAGTCAAGACCTCCTGTGTCTACTTAGCTGGAGTAGCCATTGTGCTTGAATCAAAGTAGCTGGACCCAAGTATTCGATGCATACTTTTGTCGTACTTGTATGGCAAGGAAAAAAATGCAGTACTTTTTTTGTAATAGGGATAACTTTTTTCCTTCTGTATTGACAGGGCAACATTTACAAGTGGAATTAAAATCTGGAATGATTGAGTAATGTAAAAATACCTGTCCTCTTACATTTTTAGTACTTCTGGGAGAAGATATACGATGGTCCAGATTTCTAACAGTCAATTAGAAGCAGCAATAGAAGTTCCCTGTTTAGTTTTAAATTCATTTGTGTTTAACAATGTGCAGAAGAAACTTAGAACACAATAGTTACTTCCAACCAATGTTGTGAGAGCCTAGAGTAGGTGTTTCTCTTACATAGTATTACAGAAAGCATGAAACAAAAATTGGTTTTAGTTAAAATATTACATTACAAATGAGACAAAGCGAAGAGCTTGTTTTAAGTGTTTTTCAAATAATAATAAAAATACCTTGCCAAGAGTGGTAGCATGGGTAGTGTATTAACCTAAAGGAGGACAAAAAATGAGACTGATTAAAGGTGGTTGTGGCTGTCATTAAATAGCACTTCAAAGAGAATTATTGTTATAAATGCCTGGAAAATTTGCTTCTTGAATAAAAAGTTATGCTTAAAGACATTAGGCATGTGCTTAAAGACGTAGGTTTCAGCACCATGGTGTTAGGCAAACGTACACTTTTATTGCAGAAGGAAGATAATTAGTACGTGTCAAAAGCATACAGAAATCATCAGAGATGTTTCTCTTTGGATTTCAATTCCCTGATTAGGATCCATCAAGGATATTGCTGCTTTCACTGGAGATGTCCCAAGTTTATGCGAGAGTGAAATTTATAGAGTCATGCGAGTTGGAAAGGTCCACCAGAGATTTTTCTAGCCCTGCCTCCTGCTCAAAGCAGGTCCAGTGACAGCAGGATGAAGTTTTGAATATTTTGAATATTTTGAAGGATGGAGATCCTCCAAGCTCTCTAGCACTCTGTCCCAGTTTGACCACCCACGGGGTTTAGAAGAAAGAACAAGACAACTTCTATCAGGTTGTAATTTCCCACGTTCAATCTTGCGTTTGTTGCTTGGTGGCCCTGTGTGGTACTCACTCAGGTGTGTCAGGGTCTCTCTGCTATGGACGCTATGCCAGCTGTGGGCTCCCAAGTGCTCAACAGAGGGGGAAGCATCCCTTCCCTGCACCTGCAAGCTCTGCTCCTGCTGCTACAGGTCCCACTCGTTCTTCACACGTAAAATAAAATCTCCAAATTTAGGGGGAAATTTGAAATTTTTTTAGTAAAAAGTTCATTTTTTTTTTTAATGTTCAGATAAACGTAGAAGTCAACAAGATTGCCATAAATTCTCTGATCTGTTTGTTTGATTTGTTTTGTTTTCCAGGGCTTCAGCAATCAGTGGTGAATTTTAGTTTTCTGTCTCTTCTTGCTAACTTTACGTGACCAAACTGTGTGTATACTGAAATTCTAATTCTAAGGAACTCTTTTTCCCCTGGTCTCACTGGAACATGGATGCATGAGTTTCTCTCCATTTCTGAATACTTCAGCAGAGCATTATCTAAGACCGCCATATGCATCCAAGTATAACAAGATACATGAGGTGCAGTACCGGATCAGATTGACCATCCTGTGTTCTTGTGCGTGTGTGTAAATATGTAGTATTTCACACTTGTAACAGAGGAAAATAGCTGATCTCTGTAGTACAAGATGTGGCACATCACTCATAGGGAAAAAAAAAAAAATAGCAGTAAGGAGGGACCTGGGGATTGGTTTTGTTCATATTATGGAAGTATCCTGGGTAGAAAAATTCCGTGGAAAATATGCTCTTATTCCACCTAGGCAACTTTTTTTGTGTGTGACATCCTGTTTTTGTGTTGGCATTGCTAATGTAGGCTCCGAAAGGACAAAGCCAGCTCCAGCCATCACTCGGATGTCATTATCTTCCCTCCTTTCCCCATAAATGCACAGTTTGATTTCAAGCTGGGATGACCAAGATTCCCCGTTTCGATCACATACTGTAGCGTTTTCCAGTGGACCAGTCAGACTGACGGACCACCAGCGGCTGAAATATCCACTGGGGATTTCAAAGTTTTTCAAGTTGTATTTAAGTAAATGGCAGTGTGAAAATTAACTCAAGGATTTTTATTAACCTCACAGCAGGGAAATTGATAATTCTCTGCACCAAAATTCAGCGTAGAAATTATCAGGCTCAGAGAGAGTATATAGAAGTAAGATGTTCTAATAGAAATATACATTAATGTTATATATAAGCACTTGACACCAGCGAAATCTGTGCTCTATTTAAAAAAAAAAATCCATTGTTTTCCTCCAAGTCTCTTCACTCCCCTTCTCTTTACTCTCTTGTCTTTCTATGGTATAGTTTTACTGTTGGTAAAGCACACGCACCGAAAGCGCCCGTTTTCCCCACCCGTTGTCAGTGCATTTGTGCACTGGATCTTCCTCCTGCCGTTCCTACCAGGAGCAGCAGTGCAAGCCCAGCTCAGACTGTGCAGCGGCACTTGCTTTTTCAAGCCTGGCTGCTGCTCGCCTATTCAAATAGCCAGAAGCCTGGCAGAGCAGAGCTGGCTTTATTTGTTGAGTCTTGTCTAGCAAAGTGAAAAGGCCTGAATTTTTGGGTTTTTTTTTTTTTTTTTCCTGGCTGCATTTTTGCACATGTGGGGGTAGGGAATGAAATTATTTCTTTTGTCCTCTATTTGCAGCTCATTGAGAAGCAGGCATGCATATAAAATTATTGTGTCTCGGGGCTTACCTTTAGGGGCAGAAGGGAGAGAAAACAGATTTGTAAGCTTGTGTGAAAACACTGAGGATGCTGAGAGCAGACACATAGGTAGGAGGTAACAGAACAATGAACAGAGGACTGACAAAAACCTTTCAAATTAATATAATGACAGTTTAGTTTTGTTCCTTGTAAGAAATACCACATTACTGGATGGAGCAAGGGGGTAAAATATTGTTATGTCAGTGTATCCAAGACACAAGAGCATCAAAGATCTCTTCCAACTAGGTGATTCTATGGGAAAGAAAAAAAAAAAACCCCAAACCTCACAGAAGTATAGGTTTGAAAAGTCACCACGAGAAGTATGTCACAACTATCCACTGGTTTTTGTCCTAGATACTAAGCTAGAACTGCAATTAAAAAGAAGCTGAGGGGTGAACTTCAGTGAAGAAGAGTGAGACACAATCCTGTTTCTCTCTAGGTTTAGTTCATGCCTAAGCAGATCAATTTACACTTACCTTCAGCGGGGTTTTGTGGATTTTAACCCCGGACGTTACTCTTCTGCGCTCAGGTGGTAAGGCTGGTCTCCTTCAGTTCTCCAGCTCGTGTCGCTGTCTGCGAACTTAGCTTTGGCGAGCGTTGATGGTGCAGGTGGTTGTGGTGGTGGTAACTACCAGTGAGGGTATTGCTGTGCTGGTTTGAGATGTGGAGTTGGGGAGGGTCGACCAGTAACCTGAACGTAGCTTCAGGGTAACTTGTGTTCCGCTCTTCTGCGTGTTTTAGGGTATCTTGGTTAGAGAATGGAGTGAGGTAAGAAAGGAGGTTTTCAGAACGGGCACCAGATGCTAAAAATGAGTTTGTTTGCAAAACTAGTTTATACACTAAGTCCTAAACAGATGGGACTAGTTAATGGAGCTTTTTGAATATATCATGTAATTTATATAGATCAATATTTTTTTGATTCCTGAACTAATGGATTGATGGAATTGCAAATGTTAAGTATTAGACATTAATGTGATTTATTCAGATAGCTTACTGAATCAACTAGAAAACGAATGCGGTGAGTTCAGTGAGATTAAAAGCAGTCTAGTTTGGGAATCCGTGTATTATAAAATATGTTGCTTATTATAGTTACTCCTCCATACTACACCTGCAAACTCAGAGCTGTGAAATGAAGAATCCACAGAAATTTGTAAAATCTATAAAATCTCTCCTTTGGCCTCCAACCTAGTAATCTGTATTAAACTTGTAGAAAAAATATGGAAAAGTTTTAATTTAAATTAGAAGAGAATTGAGGATCCTACAGTGACACGGATACTATTATAAAAAGTTCCAGCTTGTATTTGAACAAACCTGGTTTGGGTTTTTTATTTACATATAAAGTGTATAGCTACTTTTCCTACGAAAATTGCACAAGCAACAGCTTTTGAACGCTACTTTGACACTTTCGGCAAAGCGAGGAATCTGAACCATGGCCTCTGAGACAAATTTGAATTCGTCTAACTTCGCTGTAGTGTCTTTCGTGCAGTTTTCCCCTCCAATCTCTCTGTACCTGACCTAATTTAAAATGGATTCGATATGTTCATCTGCTGAATAAACTGTTGGAAAGGGAAGAGTAGGTCTGGGAAGAAGCTATGAAAGCTGGAAATTGTAAAAGACAATGAAAGCAGAATTGCTCATTCTCGTAACAGGATAATTTTCGCTTGACTGGAAGGCATAGGTGCAGAAGTTGCCTGCTGGACGTGGAGCGAATAGGCAGAGAAATTTGTATTTTAGCTAACAGTGTGTACTTCTAAGAGCTTAATCAATGTTGAGTAGTATTTTACCCTCAGTCTGAGAGTGAAGACTAGCTGCCTTTAAATAAGGATTGCAAAAATCTGCCTTTCAGTGTATTTGGTTGGAGGATGAGAGAAGGCAAGATGTGGCCGTCTCCAGGCTATGAAAACGTGCGTGCTGTGTAAACCACCTTTGGGTTTATTGCCCCGAGGGCTAGTGTACCGTTCCTCCATATCGTCACGATTTATCAGTACATGAACTGAATTTTTTTTAAATGTAGTTTTCTTTAAGTCTTCATTTCTTGAGATGGAAAAACAATAAACAGGATAAATTCAAACAATTGACACAGGGAAACAGAGGCTCACCGTTAGTTCTTTAAAAGTCATGGAATTTGTATTTCCTGAGTGCCTAGTATAATGTTAATAATGCTCTTAACTATACATTTGTTGGTTCTTAAGTGCCTGAGTTCAATGAAAACCACGAGATAGACTAAATTAGTCTCACAGAGAAAAAAGTAATTCAGGAAAAGATGGGTGTTTCATTCCTTCTGTGTCCTGTTGTATGATGGTAGTGTTGAGGCTCCTTGTTATGTTCGTAAAACTTTGGATATTATTTTATTCCAACGTATTTGTATACTAGAACACATTAATATTTCTGGCTACTATATATATTAAATCCAATGTTTTTAAATGGTGCCCAAAAGTAAGTATTATTCTGTTCATAAATACCTAATAATTGCCAATAACAGCCTCAACTTCAAAAAGCATAATCTGGTACTGCAACGTATGCTGTAGACGTGATGTTTTCAGTGAACAGACATGTTGAATGTTTTCCAGACCTCTTCCACGCGCGCTGTATCTTAGATTCATTCCCTTTCGGTATTCAGAGTTTCCTCTGCTTTAGATTTCAGAGGTGATCTTATTCACACAGAGGAAGATTTGATCTCCTGAGTCACGTGCTTTGATTTGCAGCTCGGTAGCTTCAATCAGCTGAGCTTTGAAGAGAGCTCTGTTCAGTTTCTAAAGCAAAAAAATCTGCGTGACGTTTTGATGAAATACTTTTTGAGAAAAAGAGGAGGGCAAAATACATGTTTTAAACTGCATATGCAGGAAAACTGATTTTGTAGTGAAGAAATAAATGTAGGATTTTGCTCCTGTTTCAATATTTCAAAAACTTTATGCAGCTTTATACTGTTTGTGAAAAGTGTACATCACTTCAAATTCTGTTTCTTGAGTTGTTTCAGAAGTACCCATAATATTCATTAATAAGAAGCAAAACAAAATAAAAATTATTACCTTTACTGTTCCATTGTACATGCCTTTTTGCGAACTTAATTAAAATACTCGAGTAATCTCAAATTTATTTATTTTTTCTTACACTCAGAACCAACATACATCACAATAGGTCCGCCCACCTGTGAGATTTTGGTGAACTGCACTTTGACAGAAAAAGACTGCATCTATAGCTTCAAACTGGACCAAAACGGTTGCCGCATTTGTCAGTGCAAAACTAGTGAGTATAAAAAAATACAGTGGCTTCTACCTTTGATATCAGGCTGTGTGTGAAAATGCTAGGATGCTGGTTCTTCCGCTCGTAATGCGGATTACGTGGTGTACTGGTATGCATGTGCTTTCGAGCTGGTCACCTTCAAAGGAGAGGTTCCTGATTTCGGACGCTGCTTGTCTGCTCGCTGAAAATGTGTTCGGAGGAAAACATAAGACGTCTCTCTTCAGGTAAAAAATAACAGCTAGGCAGGAAAGGTAATAATTTGGGACTTAATCTTCATTTGGAGGCTTTAACCTCTATTTTTTTTCCCCAAGGAAAAAGACGGTGCCTTGTGAGAACTCGTGTGTGTATCACAGAAGCAGCAAAAATGTGTTTTCTGTCTTGTTGAGAATTCAGTGCTTTCAGATGAACTATAAGACAAGGTCAGGTTGGTTTTGCTGGAATTGCCCAACAAAGGACACCTGTCGAGTACTAGTCTCAGCTGCAGGATGCATCACTCTGGCTGCTAGCCTAGCCTAGGAGTGGTTTTAAACTCTTTTTGTAATTTAATGGTACTCCTCTGAGGCTTTCACAACTCTTCCCGCTCCTCCTCTTTCGATTTCAGTCCACCCATTCTCAGACACTTTCTAAACCAATATGACTATTTTAGGGGTCCCCAGCAGAGGTGGTCAAAATAAAACTCTTAATTGGTACAAACTAAAGAGTTTTAGGATGGGATTTGTGTTTTACTTAAGGAGCAAGAAAATGGTTTGTCCTGGCTTCTCTAACTTTTTTTTTTCCTGGGGAAATGCATATTTTTCATTTTCATAAGGTAAAGGACAGGACATCTTAATATCAAGTAAATGTATGGTAAGCAGTAATGTCATTATGGTAACACAGAAATAATACCTTTGATTACAAGTTGTATTTGTGGCAAGGGCGGCTTTCCATAGATTGCATCCAAGCTGTTGCATACATGCCTCACTTGCTTCTTCCTAAGGACAAATCAGAAATGTAAAGTTCTACTTTTAACACCGTAATTTGGTTTTTTTTCTTTTTTTATGGTTGTTAAATTGATTGGGGGTTTTGACACAAACAAGACGACAGACACGCTCGGCAGATTGTGTTATGTCTGTCTGTGCGTGCAGTCCTTCCCTCCGGTTTGGTGCACAGGAGACCCATCCTGCCAAAGGATCATTTCTTTTGTCCTATGTTACCAGATGGCACACGTGAACATGAAGGAGGTCTCTGTTCTTGCTTGGAATGTTTCTGATGAAATAGTGCTCAAGGACCCATTCAAGGGAATTTTTCTCCTGCCAGACTTGCTCGAAATTATTTTTGTGTTGCAGTGGCAAACTGTCTGAGGCAAACTTAATAGTATCATTTGTCTGTCATCTTTTTTTCAGTTAAATAACTTGAATTGTAGATTGCTTTAAAATCCCCTCAGTCATTCAGAGAGGGGAAACCTTTATCTTGTAAAGAAGTGAAGAAAAATAACACCTTGGAAGTCTTCATTACTTGGTGGTTATCAGTCAGAATGACAGGGACAGAATTTTTCTGTCAGGTGGTGTCTCTCACTTGCGAGGCTCTGGGCAAATGAGCGTGAGCACCGAGAAGTAAGGAAGTTTAGGTCAACTATGCTGAAAACGTAATGCACTAGTTCTCTGCCTTTTGAGATCCGACATACTTTCTTGTCCAGATCAGTTTAGTGGCATCTTGTCCAGATCAGTTTAGTGGCATCTTGGCTCTCTAAGAACGCGAGAACGTGTACTATCTTTAGTTCGTGTGGACTTTCGGGAACGTCCCTATCTCTACACCGCACCCGCTTGCTGGTTTCTTGCTTGACTAAGATGCTCGACCGAATCAGATTTAAAGTGCTGGAATAAAGGAGGCTCACATGCCCCCGCTACCATTTGAAGTCAGCATTTCCTAATTCTACTAATCCCTTTCCAATAAAGTTTTCTTTTTTTGCTAATTTCTCTTTCGATACCCGTCTTTGCTGAGGATTCAGTATACTTCAGTCTATCTCAGCCAAAATAAAAGCAAAATGGCAAAGTGGAAGAACATAGAGCTGTAAATCGTTCCTCATTGTTACCTTCATTTATATCCCTGTAGCCAGAAATCAGTACAACACATTTATTTGAAATAATTACCTAATTATGATATAATTAAACCTGTTTGGAGCTTTATTGTCATTTTGTTTACAGTTTATCCAGCTTGACTCAAGCTGACTATAGAATGAGAAGGGAGAAGGAAGCAAACGGTAACATTACTAGAATATTATTTTAATAGAAGTAGTTTACTTTGTCATTCATCCCTCTTGTTTTTTGCAGCGAATGCAAAAACATGCTGTAACAACGCACAGTGAAAACATACGTGATGTAAAATAAAATTTAAAAATGCAGAAGCAGACCAAGTTGTAAGAGAAGGGCGGAAAAAAACCTAGCACTGAGCAGAGTGAGCACAGGGAGATATGGGGGGAAAGTTCCAGTGAGTAGAGATTGAACCGCAAATGATGACGGAGGAAGAATGATCATAATGACCAGGAGCCTGCAGAAGCCAAAGCAGCACTACATGAGGTTGAAAGGAAAAAAGTATGGAGTCCAGCACATGGGAAGAACTGCTGCAAAACACCAAAAATAAAACTGAAACAGTAGGAAAAACATGAAGTGCATTACCAAAAAAGTAAGATGATATGATGCCAGAACAAGAAACAAATAGAAAAAATACATAAGCAACCAATTGTTGTTTGTCGTGTGCATCACCTGCTGTTTTGTTTGGAGTGTCTAGGGTCCTTGCCTTCATAGGGAGACCTGGAGTGGAGTAAAGTCTTCAGGAGGAGTACGTTAGGGGAGTTCCACCAGAGCAGCGATCAGCTGCGTGTGAGGCAGGACTCCTGTTGCTCCGGAGAAGACTAATGGGCACATTGAATAATGCCTGCTGACTGCAGCAGCGTAGGGTTTAAAATCCAGCTGGTGCTGCTGGAATCATTCTTCAGTGAGAGTCTGCAAGGAGGACCAGGATTTTTTTCTGGCCTTATCTATTCCCTGTGTTATATTCATGAAAAACAAAAAGCCTTTAAAATCTCTGCTGCCACTTGAGACTACAGCGTTTTACCCCAAATGAAGTGCACGGGAAGTACTGTTCAGGGTGTAACTGTCAGCGTGTGTGGCTTTAGTATTTTTTAACTTTTTAACCTTATTAAAACTGAACGAAGTTAGAGCACGGCTGTCAACTTTAAAGATTGTTGGCTTCAATTAGAAGACTTACCTTTGCAATTACAAGATGCAATTTCATGAAATTCAGACTGCTTATGGAGAGACACAAATGTAGAAGGCTGAGATGAGTCGTTTTCCCGGCAGATCATAGCGCATCACCATCCACTTCACGTTGTGATCTCTTTTTTTCTGTCAAAGCGACCCGTGAAATCACTATGCAAAAATTAGAAGTCTTGGTATATTACATGTTTGCACAGTTCTTTAGACATAAAACCACCCCTTTGCCCCAAAACCATGCCATATAGATACAGGAATATTTTTTTAAGTGTTGATACCTTTTCCTTAAATGAGAAGAAAATACATACCATGGAGTTAAAAAGAAGGTGCTATCATTCACTTTGTACTAGCAAACATCTGCAGCACGGACTTCAATATTCTGGCGAGTCACGCCATCTCCCTTTATAGCTGATGAAGCAGAGTGGAATTCTGACATGGAGTTTGGGTTTGGCAGTGTGGGACGTGGTTTCGTTGTGTAAACTTTAAAAGGCAGGGTTGGAAGGTTTAAGAAAAATTGGGTAGGTGCATCTATGGGCTGTCTATAAATAGCAGCAGTTAAGGATCTGAGAAAGTGTATGGAGTGTTGATGGGAAAAAGCCTAAGAAAAAGTTTGCAGGCACTACAGTGGGAGCGTACATCTCCGTTCCTCTTTTGTGTGTTAACCATTCAGTAGGTAGAGTTGGGGTTGGGTTTTCCTAACCTTTCACCCTTCCTAGCCAAAATGTGAAGATTTCATTCCTTTATTCCTGTAAATAATCCATACTCGGGCATGTGTTCTGAACGCTTCAAAACTCCCTCAGTGTTAATTTTGTCCATTTAAACATATTTTCTGTTTATTTTGATATCAAACAAAGGTGGGACAAATAGTCACATGCTAATCATGCAAAATGTACACTTGAGACAGAGCAAAATTCCTGAAAATAATAAAGTAAAATATAAATATAACCTTTCTATTTTAATAACAATTATCTCCTCTTGTTAACTTGGTTTAGCAAAAAATTCCTGGGAAAAAAACCCCTATAAAATCAAAGACCGTCCCCATAGTCTCCCTTGGTGCAAGCAGAGCACGTTTTGGATTTTTGAATGATTTTGTAGACCTGTCAGAAAAAGGATGTTTTATTATCCTTCTGCAGTGATGTGAAAGGGAATAACTATTACATATTAGACCTCAGTTACTGAAATACAGCTGTGGAAAACTGGGGATGAAGCATGTTTCTTAAAAATTTAAGACTTAAATAAAAAAAAAAAGTACCTATTCTATGTAGAACAGAAATATTAACTCTGAAGTACACATGTGGAAGATAGTGGAAGTGCTCCTGGAAGAGGGTGGAATTATGATGCCCTACTCACGCCGACTAAGAATTACCTGTCTTCTCAAGAGAATACCGCCTGTGGTAGTAATCTCTGAATATTATAGCAATATATTGGTTTTATTAATGCTTACAATATATCTAATGTAATATAAGCAGATAAGAACTTCACTTGACTTGTGGGAAGAAAAAAAAGTGCAGCTAGAAGGTTTGTGGAAGCTTGATCGTTTTCCAGTAATTCCACCATTGAGCTATCACTGCTACAAATCCATTTTCATGAAGTCGTGTGTTGTACGTGAATCCTGAAGTTGTTTAGAGCAAGTATCCAAGCGGGTCATTTGCCTCAACGGACTCACAGGATTATTTTTTTAAACAGCGTTTACTAGCATCCTAGTGCCCAGTCCCTTCCTTTTTATCCAGCTATTGGGAATCGTGAGTTAATTCTGACAAAAGGAGGGAGGGTTAGTGTGGATCTGTGGAGGCAATATATGCAGAGAATTCCAGTTACTGACAAGTAACCTAGTTTTCTCCTTCATAAATTTGCCTCCCCAGATCCCCACCCCTGAAGATTAACCAGCAGTAGCAATCCACCTCGAGAGGACGGCTGAGGAGTGCTTAATTATAAAGGTACTGTGAATCAGTTCTCCCGATACGATCTAGCCTCAGCGTCAAGAAAATAATGATGGTAAAGGTATGTAGCTAGCCTTGTGTAGCCACACTACGTGTTTTCGAAAAGTGGACACCAGGCTCAGCCAAGCTGAAATACTGACGTAATTCTTGTCGAGTCTCTATTAGTATTCTCTGGCAGTTATTTTTTTATCTGTGAGTTAGAGGATTGAAAACCAGAAGTATTTCAGCAGGCTATGCATCTCTAGAATGCATTTTCGAAAGTTTTTAGTCTAAGATGACTTCCAGTCTTTGCAGTGGAATTATCAATGTGTCCATATGTCAAATATTAAATTGGAGAAAAATTAATACCCCAGTGTAAGGGTATAGAGTTTTTTATATGCCATATATATGCTAGAAGAAGGAAATTGAGAAGTCTTCTTTAAAATAAGAGGTAGCTGAAGTTACAGTCAGGCTATTAGAAGCTGAACCAGAAGACCTTCTTTAAACCTGAACATGCATTTCATGGACTTGAATTTTGTCTACTTTTCAGTCTCATTTTTGAGCAATATTTTATAAGGCTCCAAGTACTCGTAGGTTCATGCAGGGTGGGGACGTGAGAACTCTGAAATCAGGAATGCATCGTGCATCTGATGGCTTGAGCTTAGGCCAGAGAGTTGTGATTCCTACTGAGATACGTTGCCTCTGAGATGCCAGACCTGAGAAGAAGAGATTGCGTTGTATCTGAACTGTCTGACTGCTGAGTGAATCCTCACAAATGCAGACATCGCTAAGATTGCATGTCCCGGGACGGAATTCCGTTGTTGTCTTGTTTGCAGACGATAGTAGGTCTCTGGACTATAGTAGGTCACACTGGTGTACCAGCTGCTCTTCCCTGCTGGCTTTTGAACGTATCTTTCTTTTCTTCAGCAGCCAGTGACCCGAGAACCTTTTTAAAGCACGAGTTGATGTTACTGTTGAGAATAGGATACTTTAAAACACCACACCGTTAGCGTGCAGTGCGTTCCGTAGAGCCTCACCGTGTCTTGGTCATCAGCTGCTCTTAAGATGAGACTTTCTTCTTCAGAGAGTGTTAGCCCATCCCCCATATCCCAGACAGATTCCCCTTAAATCGTAGCATGCTCTTCTGAAACTCTAATATTTCTTTTATTTTAGTCTGTGTTTATGAAACTGTTTCTTAGTGGGTGAAGAAAGAGGGGGAAGAAATCACTATATTTAAAAGGCGTTTTATGGGCAGCGATTACCAGGCTTAAAAACCTTGGTGCTAATATTTGTTTGTTCATTAATAATTCACATATGCTTTTTGGAAGACCAATTCATCTTCAACTGTTCTTCCCTTTCTGCTTTCTTTTTTTTTAACAACAGCATCTTATGAAAATTGATCCAAATTAAGGCAGTGATTTGAAATTCCCATATCCAAGGCAGCATATAATGTGTGAAACCGTTGCAAACTACGGAATGAAGCGTTTGCTAGAACTACAGTGTTCAGAGGGGTCAAAAACCTGTAAGCAACAGCTCTTGCCAGTATAGTGAGGTCTAGCGCAGACTACCTAGGAACACGGACCTGTTGGGAACTGCCTTTGCTGCTGCTTTTGCAGTCGTGGTTGCACGTGGAAAAGAAATCTGCGTGGTTTTGTTATGTGGGCTCGTTTCACTGCCATAAGTACTCGGTGCATGGTTCTCCTCAAGTGAGTATTTGTTACTAGCCTCCTAGCGGGGGGCTATTTTAATAACGTTGGTTGAGGACAAACAGCCTTTCCATGGTTATTGTCCTCGCCTTTTGCGCTACTTAATTCAGTAACCTCCCAACATTTTGCCGTAATAAATTTCCTCAGTTCATTGCAGTTCCCCTTCATGGAACTGGTTCCCTTTTAGTATTTGTCACTGGAAATGCGGAACGTTAGCAGAAAATATTTTTTTACTTATCCTTTCATAATGAACTTGTGATTATTTTATTAATGATGAATTTAAAGCTAGAGCTAACACTAGAAATCCTGTCAGGATGACAGTTGTGTACACTGCGTTTGATTTACATTTGAATCTTTAGGCTTGCAAACTTTTTTTTTTGTTTTCTTTCTTTCTCTGAGAGCTGCACGCTGCTTTTTAAAATAGTTCACTCTTTTTCTGAAGAAAATAACCCAGTTTAAAACGCCGCACTAGGGTTTTCAGCAGGCCTGTGCAGCAGATATAAATTCTGTATGTGTACCAGATGGTACTTCAGTTTGACACTGCCTGTAATTGTCATGTTTCTAACGAGGTTTCAGTAGGAGAAATTTAGATGTGAACTCAGAAAGCCGGACCAGAATTCGCTTTCTAATTTTCACGGCACTAGATTTCTTTATAAAGAATTTTTTTAAAACCCTGTTTAAAATCTATTTCCACAGCTTGTAATATCGTACTGTCAGAAATTCCCTATTTTTAATTTTTAGTAATAACCATCTTCTCAGAAGTCATCATGGTTAGCATCTTCCCAGAAGGGCTGTCGGCAGAGGTCTGTGGAGGTTATCCTCATTTCCCCGTGTAGCGCTGATGTTACACTAATAAGTAGATGAGTACAGTGGTCTGTCCTGACTTCAGCAAACTTTCCCTGTACATTTGCCATACCCAGAATTTTTATGATATTTTGTACGACCGTCAGTGTTTGTTTCTGAGAGGCAGTGGTGGTTAGTCATCCATCCCAAGGCTCCGAAGAGCTTTTCTTTCGTGGCCACTTGCAAAGTGAAAATTCTTTTGAGGCTATTATCCAAAGGATTAAGCAAGGAAGATACTGTCTTGAGACTGGACCTTCTGTTTAGTACGTCAGCTGGCTGAGTTTTACGTATATTTAACATCATAAGCTGCTTGGGATGAGACACTGTCTCCCTGCATGTGTAGCACTGTCCTAGACACCTTGACCCTTCAAAGTCTATTAACTTCACAGAACACAAACCTGGTTTGCATCTCTGAAAAGCAGTTTCACTAACCAAATCAAAGCAGAAGGCTGAAAGCAAAAACATACGTGTCTGGGAGATTCTGAGGAATCATTGTTTTGCCATCTTCTATAACTTCATACTCAAACCTGGATGTTGCACTTTGATAGTTCTCCTCACACGTAATCTGGAAACAAACTAAATAAATAAATACGCCAATTTAAAGAAATGTTCCCGTTGTTTCTAATTTTTTTTTTAGACTTTTATTTTCAGTTCTTCTTTTTCACGCAGGATTAGTCACTCATCAGGTCTGAGCATCTGCAGGAGATCACATAATTTACATCATATCAAAGGTCATAGCTGAACATAATTCTTTTTGGAGATATACCAGGGTAGATGTACTTTTCTGTCTGTTCTTCATAAAGTTCCAGGCTAACTTTAAAAATCATGACTACCTTTCAAAATAATGAATAATGTAAAGTTCAGTTAATTTTTGTTATTACTATATGCTGTCAGGGAATAATTGTGTACAAACATTCCAGTGTAAAAGCTCATAAATTACGGACAAATTTTCATAATTTTAACTTGCTTCAAGGAGAGTCGTCGTCTTTGTGTTACACATACATCACTCTTTACCGAGAAGAGGATCAGAGTCTCCTCTGCGTTATACTGTTTTTTCAATCAGTGGTGGCTGTGTATTAAAAAGATCGAGTACTCTTGATAGCTCAGCCTGAACTCTATCCTTCAAAAACTCGTAAGACTTCGTGCAAATCTTTGTATATGTGTCTGAGTAAAGCAAGAACCTGGGATAAGGTTTTACCATTGCTGTGCAAAAGTTTGATCTGAGTGAGAGTAAATGCTTAAATCTTGTGCCGTTGGTACTCCACTGACAAAGACAACCCCTGGAGGTCGTGAAAGGATCTGGCACGTCTTTGTCTGTATTGTGAATTACCAAAAAACTTGCACCCTTTTAGAAAAAACTTCCAAAGAGTTATGAAGGAGAAGCGAATAGAAGATTTAGTCTGCTAAAATGCGTCTAGTATGAAGAGTTTTCACGTTGTGCTGACCCGCATGTGTCCTTCACAGGGGAGGAGCTGTGCACCGGCCTCATTTCGGGCTGTTCCTTGGACTGTTCCTTCGGCTTCCAGACGGACATCCACAACTGTGAGATCTGTCAGTGCCGACCACGGCCGAAGAAGTGCAAACCCATTGAATGTGACAAGTACTGTCCCTTTGGATACTTGTACGTATTCCCATTCCAAAAGTATATTTACTACGATCCCTGTGCATACTGCAGATGGACCAAATCCAGGCGTATGTACTTTGTGGCAAAGCAGGGCGAAATGTAGGAAAAGAGAAATGTCCTTACTTGATGTGAAATTAAAGTATTTGTCAGAGTGGATTTTGATCAACGGATTAAGAAACGGCAATTAAAAAAACAGCGGCACGTTATAAAAGCAAAGTAGTGCTTAAATTTTTTTTGAGGATATTTGATGAACAAGATGAAAAAGCTGCTTAGAAGTAATATCTATTGCATGTGGCTTTTTGAAATTCCGTTTGCATATTCTGCTGTGATACCCTTTCATTTTATAGTCCATTTATTTTATTCAAATTATTTTCTAGTATTTCAAATCCTTTTCTATGTTGATATGGCAGCAGGCTAGTTTTAATGAGACACTTCTGATAATTACTTTACAGTATTTGTGAAGAGCGGTACTGTCTCTTACCGAAGTTTTTGTAAATGTGTTCAAAACCTGTGTGGTTGCTGGAGCTCTTTCTCCATAAAAGGAAATATTTGCTGTATTTATTCATTTGTGGAACAGGTGACAAAAACTGGGCAGCTCTTTAGTCACATAGAAATTTCTTGGTCATCAGTCAAGTGACTTCTATATATATTTTACCAATACATTTTATTTTTTATGGGTCCGTGCCATGTTGCTGCCTGCTTTTCACAACAGTTTAATTTCTACCTCATGACAGCTCATCTCCAGATAATGTTCCTGTGTAACTTGTTTTCTTAGGATTTGAACTGAAGTTTACTAATGCTGCAACTCTTACTGTGTGATACTAATGCTTCTCTAATTTGTGGTTCTGTTTTACGCTTGTTCATAAATGCTGCAGGTTTTTATAACAGTAATCTGTAGTGGAGCGTGTCCATCTCCTAGTAAGAAGAACCGGATTAACCAGAGAGGTCCCGGAGATTTTAGAAAATAG
Source organism: Bucorvus abyssinicus (assembly GCA_009769605.1). Classification (NCBI taxonomy): domain Eukaryota; kingdom Metazoa; phylum Chordata; class Aves; order Bucerotiformes; family Bucorvidae; genus Bucorvus; species Bucorvus abyssinicus. The sequence goes on from CM020031.1 coordinate 35,890,430, forward strand.
CAAATCAAGCTTTAACGTAGTGACGTTCTCACAGATGTAAGCAGCTCTGCTCATAGACGATGCTAGTGAAAAGTTTGTATTTTCTCCAGTTGTGCTGCCAAAGTTTAAAAAAAAAAAAAAAAAAAAAAATTAAAATACCAGCCTTACACCTTCCTTTAGCCTTCATGCCATTCCTAGCCACAGAGTGGTGCTCCACAGAAGCAAATGTGCTGGCTGACCTCCCTCTTCTTGCCCATACAACTCCTGTGTTGTGCATGGTGCTAAACAGGAGGTGGCATTACATCGAACAAAGAGCAGACCCATATCCCACGGAACACTAATGGCACAAATACGCTGCAATGCACAGCCACACACACAGAAAAAAACCAACAAACCACCAAACAAACGAAAAAGCCCAACAAAGTTTGGAAACTGTGTTTGCCTGGAAGAGAAGTAATGCTATTTAATATAATCCTCTGTCTGTTGCTTGAGAGACAGAGGTAGGCTTGCCTCTGGTTCAATAATAGACGTTTTTGCAGGAAACAACACTCATAAGAGTGATAGGACTGAAATAGGACAAAATGAGGAAAAGACAACAACGATTAAATCAAACTTCACTTCTGTCCCCAATCCTCAAAGTTTAGCAGATGAGAGAGGAAAATGAAGACTTCTAAATTACTAGGTTAATAAACCTGCCTTCTGGCATGTTTTCTTCGAGGGTGGCTGAGATTTGTTTTCAGTTTTGCAAGTGAGAGAATGTAGAGCAGGAGGAAAGTTACGGAAAAGGGGTGTCCAGTTTTGTTTTCCCCAGAACTTTTGCCCAGTGGCTGGGTAGCAGAATGAAAGAAATGTGAGAGACTGAGCGGAAACAGTGACTGGTTAGATGCCTCCGTTTTTCAGAAAGCATAAAGCTGCTCTCCGCCCTGGATCAAAGGAGTGAAGTCAATTAAAACAACTACAAAGCATGCAGAGAGAAAAGAATGTTCAGAAAGCATCGAGAGAGAGTGACTTTTGTGCCACGCTGTTGAGCAGGCACAAAATCCAAGGCAGAGTCTCTTAGGGCTGGGAGCCAGAGGCAGGTGTCTGAAACTGCGAGAGCTCCACGATGGAATCAGCAGAGACAACAGCCATAAAGGCTGTAAAGGTGTAACCGTTTCTCTGAGGCACTGAAATCATCCGTGCTAGCTGAAATTTGATTTCAAACTTTTGCACAGAGCAGAATTCTGAATAACGGCCATCAGAATGTGGTTCGTTGCTATTTGCGACAAAGATGGAAGCCAACTTCTTTGTGCGTGATACGTAACCCACCGTCAGCAGCAGGTACAGGATGTGAGTCTGGCAGTCTGCAGACGGTATATCTGAACACTTTATTTCTGTTTTATATTTGTGGTTGAAAAGCTGATTCCCATTAATGATACTCAGTTACTGGTTATTTATCCCAGCTGGTTTGTAAACTCAGGGCATTAGTCTAATGTGGTTTTTAAAGGGCACACTAAGGCTGTTAGATCTTGGGCTTTACACTTTTTCCATATTGTAGCTCTTAATTTATTGTCTGTAGCAGGGTCGATAACTTAAAGCTCTCAGGACAGAATCTGAGAAGATTTTTTCCGCTCGCATGCTCAAGGAGTGTGTGCATGCGTGGGCTTCCGTAACAGCAGAGACAGTTACGAACTACAAAATTTTTTACTCTTTACTCAATGTGATTGAATATCATTCGGCTTGGAGCAGGGAAAGCTATTTTAAATTTTAATATTATAAGTGCATAAATTATTTTCAAGGCCATTTGCTTTAGCTTATGAGAAAACCGTTAAATAAGGTCTGTTTAATGTCTTTTGTCATTGCCTTTTTGGACTTCTACAGAAACAGCTTGAATATGTTCTTGGACCAGGGTCTAGGCGTTAGATCCGTTCCAGCTAATCCTATTCTTTGACTTTTCTGTGGCACCTAAAGCAGTCAGTTTTGTTTCTCCGTTTAGTTTCTTTCCGTTTACTACTACTGGTGTTCTTCCCAGGCAGTCCCAATAGAGATGTCGCACTGAAGCGTAAAAATGTTCTGCTGCTGCTAAGGATTGTTCTGACCTGTCCTTACCAAAGCCATTTACTATTAATGTGTTTGGTTTGTGTAAATGTGTTTGCTGTTACATTCTTTTATTTTACTGTGCAATACCTTTCCCCACAACATGAGCTTAGGAAGAAATACTCTTCCACGTAATGAGCAGGTTTGTCTGGTTTGCTTATATTAATTTTTGTTTAGAGGAAAGTGGGTAGGATTTTTACAACTTCAAGTGGAACATAGTAGAGACCTTAATAACCTGTGGTGAACTGAATATTTTTTTCCATAAAAAATTCAGCATCTTCAGGGGAAAGTAAATATTCTTTTAAGATAAGACAGTTAATTTCCACTCGTGAGCCTGTGCTCTCAGTGTGTGGGACTGGCACTACTGTTGTTGGTTTCTGTCCACCTCATTAGTGACCATCCTGTATAACTGCTAAAAAGAACAGTATTTTCCTCGGTCCTGTTTGCTTCCTTATCTTCCAGTAAAGATGCACCCCTTACTTCACGTTACATATATTTTTAACTTCCTTTTCTTAAGCAAAGGATTCTCTTTACTGGTGCCTTCTACTACTTTTTAGCATTGTTAGTTTTGCAGTGAGGTTGGCTGTTCCATGTGAAAGGAATCCATGAATTAAGGAACTTTGATTAATTCAGAAGCGTTACATGGTTTGAGATCCGACTTTCACGGTCGGTCTCTCTCGTGAACTGTGGCTTAACTGGTTTTCTAAAGAAGGTTTTAAAGGAAGATGAGGAACGTCCTTATGTATAATTGGAAGATGACCCTCAGGTTGCAGTGAATTTTACCTGTGATTTTAAGGATTATACTCTGACACACCAGGATAAATCATCAAGGATACCTTTTCGAAAAGCAACCAAAAAAAATCTGAAATATTTCTATTGGCCTTTTCTTCTTGTAGTTTAGGTGAGATACGCCTGCGTTATTTTGAAAGGCCTTAAAGGAGAAATCTCTCAAAATGAGAAAGATAAGAAGCCAAGAATAGATCTACTTTGCACCTTACTAAACCGATTTTCTGTGTTTGAGTGCAATCCTCTTGACCTGTAGAGTCCCTTAGTTCGTGTGATCTGTGAGCATCATCCTGCTGATACCTGTGCCGAAGCACTTGGTGTGATTATGGTTAGTAAATCTGAGGTATGTGCCAATAGTCGTCTGACTGATGGTGTGGGAAAACCCAAAGGTGTCTGTGCCATCTTCTTCAGTGTGGACATACCTGAAGCTTGCATTAATATTCTTTACCCAAAAATGATTCAGTCTTCTGAACACGTATCAAAGAGGACTGAAGAGAAATAAGGTAGATGGACCTAGCTTTTTTATGAAGAAATCACTCAAATCATGCATTTTGCTGCAATGCTTTCCTGTAAGAAAGAACTGACGTCTTGGTTTCTGAGGAGGGCAGGAAAAGGCTGTGAGCGTCGTCCGTAAGCTGCAAGAGCTCCTTCAACACAGAGATACCGAGTCCTATGTGCAAGGATCTTTCAGCGTCAATCATGCGTCAAGGATGATCTGTTAAAGGATACAAATTGCAGGCACAAATTCCAGTGATTTTCTAAACTCATCGAGGAAGCAGTTGGTGTCTAAGGAATAGTGTCATGCTGTCACATAAGAGTAGGAGAAGTGTAGGAAACTAGTGAGGTTTATGATGTTGAAGAAGAGAAAAGTAAGGCTTTATTTCCAAGGTTTAGTAGACTTTCTTTGTACACCTGAGGAAGACTAAAGTTACGGAGTAAGGCGCTTCAAAATGGAAACTCAGCTCTTCAGAAATGGAAAATATCTGGAATTTCGTGGAAAGAAAGAAAATGCTAAACACGTTGCAGTTAAGAAGCATAAATATTGAATCTGGCCCTTTGCAGCTATTCCTCTGAAGCCCTAAACAGGATCAAATCACACCTTGATTAGACATCGACTCGCAGCGTCAGATCTTGCCCAGGCACCCCCCAGCCCAAGGCACGCTGTCTGCCCCGTCGTACCGTACCCCATTCAGGGGAGTTGGGGGAGGTTGGCGAAAGCATCGCACCGCTCAGGGCTGCTCTGCAGGCTAGCGCCGAACCACATGGACCGTCTTCAAACAGAAAGTATTACAAAAAGAGATCACTTTCGACCTCTCACAGATTTACACTGGTTTACTACTTGTTGTAAAGAGTGGTAATTGGCAGCCTGTGGGTGGGACTCGTTTAGTACGTTGACCTACAGAGGGAAATTACAGCTTTCTGTGTGTGTGTTCTGTACTTAGGTAAGCTGAAACACACTCATCTCTTTTTTTTTTTTAACTAAACTGTGTATGAAACAATTTTATTAGAAAATCTGTGAACCACGTAGCAAAAGCATTTTAGAAATGACAGCAAATATTAATGGGCATAGTATGGTAGCTGAGAGTAAGATAAAGGTATTTTAGAAACAAGTTTCTGATGCTAGTGTTTTCGGAGCCCTGTCTTTGGGATGATCTTTGCCTTGCATTTCTGAAAAAAGCTGAACTTTAAACTTATTTAAGCTACTTGGAAAATAATCTGCAATTTAAATTCTGGGTTTAAACGTAGAATGTAATTTAATTATGTACAGTGCTTGGCTGGTGGGTTTTAATGATGAGTGTTTAATAACATGATGGTAACTTTAAAAAAAAAATTGGAAACGAGCACCCTGATGTTGTCACTGTCTACAACAGGCACTAATAGTTACAGTGAATGAAATTAATAACATGTAAGGATAACTGTGTATGCAACAGTTTGTAGTGTAAAGGGCTAGAATTGTGGTAAGAACTACTTAAGATCATTTCACTTGAAGTCTTACCTTGGTGCTAAATTATTTAAATTTGCAGTTGTATAGTACAATTGTTTGGTTTTTTCCTGCTACTGTGCCAGTTTCTTTCCTAAAACAACAAGCCTGATGTGCCTGTTCGGACCATGAGAAGCATGGGATGTAAGGGAAGACAAATGTCTAATTTAATATAAAACTTTGGTCACAAAGAGGAGACTAAAGAAGCAAGTATTAAAAGTGTATCAGAGTGAGAAAAGTTGAGGAGTAATCATCATGTTCGTGATTATTTTTTTAAGACTGTCAAAGGTGATTAATTGGAAAATAGTGACTTTATGTATCTTTAAAGAAACCTAAACCTCTTCACAATTGTCTGAAAAAAACGGGTCAGTACAGTTCACTGAAAGCTCTATACATTAATGGAAAGAAGGATTTCTTTTCATATTAAGAGGTCTGAGCTTGCAGAAAATACGCAGAAAAAAAAATAGATGGATAGGAGGACAGAAAGTTTTCCATTTTCCGTCCTACCTCTTGACAATTTGTTTTCCTCAGCCTTTTAACGAAGAATTAAATAAAGTTTTCTAGAGCTTTAAGGCAGGCTTTCTAGAGATTTACATGATTTATTTTTTCTCCCTCCCTCTAGGTGTTGTTTCTTTAATTTCCTAAGACTTTCTGTTGTTTTGAGGGGAGCTGGTGTGCATTTAATGGTGCAGTATTCGCTAAGGGATCTGTCAGGTTTTCCCGATTTTTAGTGAGTTACCTTGTCGGAGCAATGTCTCAGCAAACTCGTGAATATTATGTATTGGGTTTTTTCCCCTCTTTGTCTGGAACTTCCTCATTACAACTTCCCACCCACACCTTTATCTTGGGAAGGCACAGAAAATTATTTCATCTGTATATGAAGGGAAATAGTACCCTCGTGCCTAAAGTTTGAACGGTGTCCTCTGTCTTCTTGGAAAAAAAAGATGAGTAAATATTCGGTATAGGGTTCTCAGAATCAGCATGTTTATGGTGCTGTGAAAAGATGCTGTCAAGTGGGGCTCTAGACTCCTGCCAGCTTCCTCTGGAAGCTTTGGAAGCATTTGTGTGCTTGATTCTCTGCGCTCTGCTGAAAAGTTCTCTGGTTTTCTCTGGTTCAAAATAGGTTCCTGCGTGCCTGCTACTTTTTATACGGGTTATTGGCGTTCCATGCGCGAGTTTCCGAGTAACCTTGTGTCTGCTTATTTAATGCTTCTGGAAATCTCTCTGTACTTTTAATATGCAGGAGAGGAAATCTACTGTACTTTACCTATTTTTGGAGGGGAAAAAGTTAACAGTAACTTGTGTTACAAAAGCATGGTAATGACAACAGATTCCTACCTATCCCTCCAACTTCTTCACAGTTCTAGAAGTTTTTCTTTCTACTTTTTCACTTGGAAAAATAATTGATCATCAGTAGAAGTCGCAGGCACATACGTCTGTACTATCTGCTGTGGCGTGAAAGTACAAAATGCAGAGGCTCTGCCAATCACATAGAGGGAGCACATGCTGGGATGGAGACCTGTACACCCTGTAGACCCCTGGAACCCCTAAGGGTTACAGATGACAATGATTCTCTTTACTTGGTTGGTTACTTTTTTAGGGGATACTTTTGCTTTAAAGATCATGACATGTAGGTATTTGAAGCGTCCTGCTGACCTTCTACAAATTATTTTGGTCGTCTAGGAAGAACAAGCACGGCTGTGAAATCTGTCGGTGTAAGAAATGCCCGGAACTGCCTTGTGGTAAAATCTGTCCAATGGGCTTCCAGCAGAACAGTCACGGCTGTGTTATCTGCAAGTGCAGAGGTAGGTGTGAGTGCGTTACCACCTCAATTACAACTTGTTTTCAAAGTTGGAAGCTAGAGCAAAGGAAAAGGAATACTGCCCAGAACATGTAAGAATTGAAATACGGTAACTGATGGGGGACTTGGTTCAACTTTGCTCAAACGAGAGTATTTTTTTGCAGGTGTTTATTATCATCTGTGTTCATCTTGGCTTCAACAGAAAGCCTCAGCTCCACTTTCATCTCCCATTACAGAGTCACAAACATCAGTTTGTTATCATTAATAAAAATTAGAGCAGGCTCTTAATAAGTAACTGCAAGAAATAAGCTAGTTGAGGTGGTTGTTTTTCAGTAGCACTGTTCGTCTTAGCTTCTTCACCGTCGTCTTTTCCTTACAAACTCAAGGTTTGGATTTGACAGGTGCCCTGCACACCACCTAAAATTACAGAGCTGTTTCTTGAACACTTTTCAGGAGGTCTCAAGGAACAATGAGTAGGGAGAGGGCTTACCCAGGAGAAAAGACTGGGTATTCTTAAGCTAAAGATTTCACATGTGCCACATCCCAAACTTGTAACCACCAAGTACGAGGTGATGCTTGAGACGAAATTTTCATAAGTTGTCTGCTTTTGTCTTGTGAAAGAAGTGGTTATATTTTCCAAGGAAATACATTCTACTACACCCTGCTCTTCCCTTCAGTATACCTTCTAATTGTTTCATGTGTGGAGTTGCTTTATTTCTAAGTGTAAATGGTAGAATTATTAATCACTTGATTTTACGCGTGCTTTAAAAATAAATGCAATCCAGGCATGATGTTGGTGTGGGTTTTTTTTCCTAAGCAGCAAATGCTTATCAGGACACTTCATCTTCCTTTTTTTGTGTAGAAGCAACCACTTCTCTTATGCCTCCTGTTAAAACAGGCTCTTGCCTGTCAATGGATGGGCGCCGACATGAGAACGAGGAGAGCTGGCACGATGGCTGCAGGGAATGTTACTGTCACAATGGACGGGAAATGTGTGCCTTGATAACCTGCCCCGTTCCGAATTGTGGCAACCCCACCATACATCCAGGGCAGTGTTGTCCATCGTGTCCAGGTAACGTGCTTTGTTCTATACGCTTTGTGATCAGGTTTCATTTCACATGTGTTCTGTTTCCTAATACATGAAATAATCTCACGCATTATTCAGCAGTAGGTGTATATGAAGGTTTCTATGCCCAAATATAACATGATGAGTGACTTTCATTAAGATCTCAGATGTGAAAAATGGGAACTTAAATATTTAAAGCATAGGCATGTTTTGAGTCCTAATGTTAATTTTTGATACATTGAAATCTTTAAACTAGAAAAAGTTTCTAGTATGTATTTTAGCTATCCTAGCAAATTTATGCTGATGTATAATTTTATTACCTGTAGTAGCAACCATAATAAGCCGCTGCATTTTCTCATTTTTAATTTGGAGTTTTATTAAAATTCATCTCCTGATCTGTGTTCCACAAACCTGCAAAAGAGTCTGCATTTGAACATGTCTGAAGTAATTGAACCGTATGATTCTGTGTTCTGAGAGAAGGCTCCTGTGCCACCAGCAGCAGAATATTATTTTGCTGTTCTAGGTGGGAAGGCCAAGTACAATTAATGTTGCATTCCAACACAATTTTAATAAGTGTTAATATGGAAAACGTCTATGAAAGATGTTAAAGTGTGAATAGAGTATAAGATCAATACCCTCTGTTTTCAGAATGATTCCTACAGTATTTTGTGTGCTAAACAGTTTAATTTGTAATACAGCGATATTGTCTATGACTTTATTGGAAATCACGTTACAAGTAGGATCAACAAAGCTCATGGTACTACTATGAATAGCAAAAATGGTAAGACTGCACTGGCAAGATGTAAGCAATTACGAACTGTTTAAAATTCTTTATAAAGAACAGAAAATCCTAGGGGCAAAATAAGCAGAAAGAGGATCTCCTCTTCCTGAAAGTGACAGAGAAGAGTGTGTCCTCCCTAGGACCTAAGATAACCGATCTCGTTAGACTCCTTAGACAAACGGTGATCTCCAATCCAGCTCACACCATGTGGTAAGTGGAAGAACATAGTCCCCCAAAAGATGGGGGGCTCCAAAAGGTCTGTCTGCCTTTCAGCCTTTCTGTCTGCACCACTCTCCTCCCCTCAGTCACGAGGTGAGGTGGAAACACTGAGGAGTTAGCCACGCTAGGGGAACCATCCCTCGCTCACTTGCTTCTCACCCATTGTTGAGTATCAGGCTAGTCTAACACGGAATTTAGAAATCATAAGATTTTTAAAAGGAAACTTACTGTTTTATCAAGACTTTTTTGCCATAGCAGTATGTGTGTTGGTCCATAGGTGTCCCATCAAGATGCTCTCATTCTTTCCTCCAGCTTTCCATGCACATCCACAGTCTGTCTTAAATAGTACAGGTCTCTCCCCTACAAAACCTCAGTGAGGCAAAAAAAAAACCAACCCAAAACCTTAAGAAAACAAAAACGGTAAAAAAAAATTAAGTTGTGAGTATTGTTCCAGGAGAAACAGTGTTGTGGTTTAACCCCAGCTGGCAACTAAGCACCACACAGCCACTTGCTCAATCCTCCTGCCTGGTGGGATGGGGAGGAGAATCGGGGAGAGAAAAGGAAAACTTGTAGATTGAGATAAGAACAGTTTCATAATTTAAATAAAACATAATAATAATTGTAATGAAAAGGAAGATAACAAAAAGAGAAATAAAACCCAAGACAGACAAGTGATGCGCAGTGCAGTTGCTCACCAGCTGCTGACTGGTGCTCAGCCAGTCCTCGAGCAATGGTCTGCTCCCCCAGCCAACTCCCCCGTTTATATACGGAGCATGATGTCCTATGGCATGGAATATCCCTTTGCCCAGTTCAGGTCAGCTGCCCTGGCCATGCTCCCTCCCGGCTTCTTGTGCAGCTGCTCGCTGGCAGAGCACGGGAAGCTGAAAAGTCCTGAGCTTAGGATAAGTGTGTTATCAATGTTATTCTCACACTAAATCCAAAGCACAGCACTGTACCAGCTACTAGGAGGAAGATTAACTCTGTCCCAGCCAAAACCAGAACAAAGTGGTATTGATTTTCCTTACACATACAGAACACCTCGGAGCATTCAGATAAAAGTCATTGGCTAGTTACTTTGTGTATGGAATGGGTGTGGGTGCATCCATTCATAAGCCTCACGTTCAGTTCATGAAAGAAATAATAGAATAAGAAATTAGCAGCACCTCTCTTCTCACAATTCTTCTGGATACGTGTTTGATTCTGAGTGCCAGCAATGTTTGTCTCCTGTATAAAAGCGCAGTTGCTTACCCAGTCGTGTCCATTCCTTTGAGATAGTGTCCACCTAGGTATCTCTGTCTGACATCCTTTCCTGCTTTTGAGGTTCTGGTCGCCAAAGCTGCTGTGTTAGCAAAGCCTCACTTGGTGTAAACTCTTACAATGCTAGGGCAGACACAGCGTGTTTTTGAAGTGATTGCCTGGGTGAGTGTATGAATTAAAATGGCAAAATCAGTGGTTTTGTTTTCCCCACTGATGTTTTCTGTTTGTTAGAAATGTTCTTCTCATTTTACTTTGCAATGCACTGATTTCCCATTGATGTTGTTAAATGAGTATCACAGATTTCTGTAGATAGGAATGCAGTTTGGAAGTGTGAGACTGCGAGCGCATCGCTCGGATGTGTCTGCCGTAAGGATGTCAAAATAATTAGCAATCCTGATGTAGTGAGTTTTGAATGGCACCATTAACATACTGACAGGAAAGTGGCAGCTCGCAGAGATCATTTTCCAGTTCGTTTAATGGAACAAAGTAATGAAGAACTTCCACCAGTGTTAAGTGCTTACATATTCTTAAGGGGTTTGGTGGGGAATTCTGTGTTTTTCACCTTTTTTCTTAATCTGGCATCAAATGGTGTAGGCACATATCACTTAGGAAACTTAAACGCAGACAGTTGAATCTGGACTCTCTAAATCCCAGACGAGAAACATACTTGCCCCTCCTTTCCAGAATTGCACTGATTTAGCAGTTAAAAAACTGTCCGATCGGCATAATTTTTCAGAAAATGACAGTTGTCTCTTGGAATTCCTACATCACAGACCGGTTTGATTTTTTCTGAAATGCCAAGAATGCTTGAAGTTATCTTCGATTTATATTAACTAGCATTTATTCAGACTGATTCTCAAATTTTCCTGTTTATGTTTTTCCCATTTTCCATGAGATGCAAGTGACGTAAAGACAAAAGCGACATAAAGTTGAAAGAGCTTCATTAAGAATATAGCTGGTTTTGTTATTCCTAATATTTTCACTAATAACAGAAATTACTACTCTTGGGTACATTTGTAAACCTTTGGAGTCACGGTTGATTTTGCCTGTCTTCCAATTCTGTTTTTCCCAGATGAAATCATTGTGCAGAAGCCAGAGCTCACCAGCCCATCAATCTGTCATGCTCCTGGCGGGGAGTACTTTGTAGAAGGAGAGACGTGGAGTATCGATTCTTGCACACAATGTACATGCCACAGCGGACGTGTCCTGTGTGAGACTGAAGTCTGTCCACCTCTTCTTTGTCAAAACCCCACCCGCACACAGGACTCCTGCTGTCCACAGTGCCCAGGTATATTTTGACCACCAGCTTTCATCAGAGTCCCCTCTCGCTCTGAGAACGTACAATGTGAATATGGAATGTTTCAGTATGTGCACAGTTGGTTGTTGTGGTGCCTTTGCCCTTTAACAGTTTGGAGCGAGGGGCTGCGATCCTCTATTTAACGGCAAAACTTCACTGTGTGCAAGAGGTACCTTTATATGTAAAGGGGAATTGTGTCCCTGGAGTCTGAACGTCCTTGGAGGCAATCTGATAACGTGATGGTTGCATGAGAACCAGAGTCCTTGGTTGGATGGTATATGAAACGTGCACTGGCTCGTTTATAGAAACATGCAGGATTAGAGAAACTTCAAAAGTAGTCGAAGTGCTGGGCAGATGCAGGCTTGTTTCTTTTCCTTTCTACATGCCTTGGTTTCTATGAACCTTTTTATCGCTATCTTGTCTGTTTGGGATTTGGTCTCAAAAATACTTCTGTTTGCATTTACCTTCACCTGGTGTGATTTGAGTGACTTGAAGGCAACTGAGTAACATCAAAGCATTCCAGCCCAGCGGGTATGCCAGGTGCCTTTTAGACTGCCTCGCAGTGTCAGGACGGTAACAGGATTTGCTTTCCCCCAGGGAAAGAGATGCAGTTAGAATGAACACGAATTCTTGTTTCACTTAGCAAATGAGGGAGTTTATTGCAGTGGAAATTTAGTCCAAACCAATGAATTGTATGTAAACTCACTGAGAAAATATTTGTCTTTATTAAAACCAAAATCTAAAAATTTTACTTGAGAAAAAAAAAGTTCGGTTTTGCTATTTACTTTATAGGCTGTTTGTTGGGTTTTTTGGGTGGTTTTTCTCAGATAAAATATTTTCAGTAAAAAAGTCTGCCAGTTGTCCTGACTTCCATTTTTCTCATCATTAATAATTGAACATTTGTTTAACTTCAAAATACTGTTTGGAGAGGCTGATCTTTCCTCACTGGCTATAAAAGGAGCTTAGCCTCATAACTTATGCAGTTAGATTGAGAACCTGATCTCAGTGCCCTTAGGAATCCTTTTTCCTCCTTTTGTTATAAGTTCACTGCACATACAGTCGTATTTCTTGATCCATAACGTCTGTCAAGATACAGCTTCATTGCAGAAATCGGTCTCCCCTACGTGCAGGCATGGTAATTAAAGTAGACCCAGTGGCATCAAGCTGAAGCCCAATCAAGTTCCATTCGTTCCTCAACAGCTTATAATTAGCTCGTGTAAGTCCACTAATGAAGGAGACAGCAGCACTTGCCTTCTCACTTTTCCTCATTCAAGGATGTGGACTGACGTGGCGGAAGCTGGGGTTCGATTTTTGGATTAAAAATTTAATCTCTCTAAGGTGAATTCCTATATACCGTTCAGTTCAGAGCATTCAGAGTGGCTTTCTGAGGGGCTGCTTCTGATGGTGACTGGTTTTCAGTTTACTGTCCTTTCTTCTCTTTCTTGTTTTGTTTTGAGTAAACCCAATAAAGGCCTGTATAACATTCATTCTAGGGCACACCATGAGATCTTCATCACATGTAGAGACTGAAGGAGCATAAGGCTCTGTCCTTCTGGCTCTTCTAAAGTAGCGAGCCAATGTGTTACAGTTCCGTCGTGTTATTCAAGAGGGAACCCTCTGTTGAGGAAATATAAAATAAGTTCGCTGCTGTAAGTTGAATAACTCAATCTGCTTGTATTTACAGATGAGCCTCTTCAGCCCTCTTCTTCAAGCAACGAGAGCATGCCCAGTTACTGCAAAAATGATGAAGGAGACATTTTTCTGACGGCTGAGTCCTGGAAGCCCAATGTCTGCACTAGCTGCGTTTGCATGGATGGAGCGATCAGATGTTACTCCGAGTCTTGCCCACTGGTATCCTGTGAAAGACCTGTTTTGAGAAAGGGACAATGTTGTCCTTACTGCATTGGTGAGCAAATAAGAATAGCTGATAACTTGCGATTCCTTTCTTGAGAATAGGAAAGAAGTTTTATTTCCAGATTAAAATACGTTTTCCTTGCTTCAGGGGAGATGCAGTTTGTGCCTTCAGTTGAACTGGAGAGCTTTGAGGATGATGATTTGTGGTTTTGAGGTAGAAGTGCAGGAAGATGTACATACAATTCGCCTGCAAACTTGAGAGGACATCCTCCTGACAACTTGGCAAGATGCCTCATTCGATGGAAACATTGCACAAAAATTGTTTTATTTAAATAAATAAATGCACCAGATAACCCATATGTTCTGTAAAGATGTACGACGATGTGAGGAAAATATTAATTTGGACTACAGAAGCTAAGTTGAAGCATGAAATTTCACAGAATGGCGAAGTGTTAATACGGCATCTAAATTAAAACACAGGAAAAAACAGGTTCATTAAAGATACTTATAGAATTGGAAAAATAATGTAGTTGAGAAAAAATGAGGGAATTTTTCGTTTTTAAATACTAAAAGTGCGTAGAGAATTGAGGGCCACGCACTGGTTTTGAATTTGGAGTTGAAGTAAATGTGGATGCTGTAGGCAGTGTAAATTGCCCGGCGTTCTTGAAGTTGCAGAATTGGAGATTACAGATCACTTCCACTGTATCTTGAGTAGGAGTATTTATTTACAGATTACTTTTTTGTGAGTTCGCAGTAAGTCTTCCTGGTTCTTACTGGTTTACTCTTCATTTCTTGAGAACCATGAAGCACGTTTTTGTTCAGATTCTTTCTTGCTATTTTTCAGGTAATGGTCGATAAAATGTTTAGTAGGCAAACTCTGTGGAAACAGGCCTCCTTCATTTATTGGAATTTCAAAAATTCTGCAGGGTTTTAGCACTGTATTTTATTCTGCTTTGTTCTGGATCCAGATCTGGTTAATGCCGAAGAAGTTCAGTAGAGATTGAAATTCAAAATTTTATAGACCTTGGTTGCTTTGTTGTTTGTCCAAATCCTCAAATTCATCCTGTGTGTCCAAAGTTCTTCCTTCTCATATGACGAAAGATTAATTTGGAGGAATAACCTTCTACGTTAGAGGAGATAAAGGGATATCTGTTTGATTAGAAATAAGGTTAGTCTGATGCAGAAAACAGAGCAGTGACTGCTTGTTTACCAGATGAGATTGATTCACTGGTACGGCTGGAGGCTATTGAGAGAAGACAGCTAGAGCTAGACTTGGTATTCTGAACTCCATTTTTGTGTGTGGGTTTCTCACTGCAAGTCTCTGTTGTGTCCACTCTCCTTGAGCGCTTGGTGTGTGGCCGCCGCCTTCATCCTGTGCTTATACTTGCACAGAGATGGACACCAAAACAGAAGAGAGACATAGGATAACACTTCCGTAGGACTTAAAAGTTTCTTCTCGAGGTTCAGAGGTGCAGCATTGCTGTTGTGATTTTACCCTTGTTCATTCTTCTAAAAAACATTCACTGTATTAAATTGTGTTGTGCTCTTTACAAACTTGCAAAAGCTTGAGCAAGTTAAAGGACTTTCCCAGCCAAACCAGCTGCCGAGTTGAAGAAGCTGTCCTAAGCAGAGCAAGGTAGCACTTCATCAGCAAGGTTGGTTGGTTTGTTTGGCAAGATAGCGTTGAGGTCAGCCCTGAGGGCACAGGAGGTGCTCAGCTTTGGGTCTGCGTAGGTGATGAGCACTACAGGACTGTGCAGGCTGTCTGCCCCACCCTCTCCCCAGCCATATCTACTTGCTGACCAGCACAGGGCTTCACTGGCTCTGTATGCCAGCATGTCAGCATGGGTTTATGAAGGGCAGGTCCTGTTTGACCAACTTGATCTCCTTCTGTGACAAGGTGACCCGCTTTGTGGATGAGGGAAGAGCTGTGGATGTTGTCTACTTGGACTTCAGTACGACCTCTGACACTGTTTCCCACAGTGAGAAACTGGCTGCCTATGGCTTGGAAGAGCATACTCTCCACTGGGCAAAAAATTGGCTGTATAGCTGGGCCCAGAGAGTGGTGGTGAATGGAGTCAAGTCCAGTTGGTGGCCGGTCACCAGTGGTGTTCCCCAGGGCTCAGCATTGGGGCCTGTTCTCTTTAACATCTTGATCAATGATCTGGATGAGGGGATCGAGTGCACCCTCAGTAAGTTGGCAGACGACACCAAATTGGGTGGGAGTGTCGATCTGCTTGAAAGGAGGGATCTGGACAGGCTGGATCGATGGGCCAAGGCCAATGGTATGAAGTTCAACAAGACCAAGTGCTGGACCCTGCACCTGGGTCACAACAACCCCCTGCAATGCTCCGTGCTTGGGGAAGAGTGGCTGGAAAGTGGAAAAGGACCTGGGGGTGTTGGTCAGCAACCAGCTGAATGTGAGCCAGCAGTGTGCCCAGGTGGCCAAGAAGGCCAATGGCATCCTGGCTTGTGTCAGCAATAGTGTGGCCAGCAGGAGGACAGAAGTGATTGTCTCCCTTGTACTGGGCACTGGTGAGGTCACACCTTGAATACTGTGTCCAGTTTTGGGCCCCTCCCTTCAAGAAAGACACTGAGGTGCTGGAGAAGAGAAGGGCCACAAAGCTGGTGAAGGGTCTGGAGAACCTATCTTATGAGGAGCAGCTGAGGGACCTGGGGCTGTTTAGTCTGGAAGAAGGAGGCTGAGGGGAGACCTTACTGCTCTCTACAACTACCTGAAAGGAGGTTGTAGCAAGGTGGGGGTCAGTCTCTTCTTCCATGTGACAAGTGACAGGACAAGAGGAAATGGCCTTAAGTTGTGCCAGGGGAGATCTACGTTAGATATCAGGAAAAAGTTCTTCACAGAGAGGGTTGTGCAGCATTGGCACAGGCTGCCCAGGGCAGTGGTGGAGTCCCCATTCCTGGAAGTGTTTAAAAGACGTGTAGATGTGGTGCTGAGGGACGTGGTTTAGGGACCTTGGCAGTGCAGGTGAACGGTTGGACTTGATGATCTTAAAGGTCTCTTCCAACCAGGTGATTCCATGATTCTATGTATATAATCTACAGAAGAAGCTATCAGTGCTAACATGCTTTCTGTAGTTTCCCCCTGCTCTTCCTTTCCCATGTCCACCCCATATTCACTTACAAAGTCTTCTACTTGGAAAGGTTGGGACCCGTACTTAACAGCCATGGAAGCCATGGGACACCCATACCAGGGAGCTCTGGAATATTTGTGCTTTTCAGATAATTCCATTAGTATTTTCACAATAGTATTTCTCGCTGGTCTCCTTTTGCCTTCGAATTTACTTTGTCCAGATCTGTTGTACTGGTCTGCTGACTGCTAACCTTGTTATTCCAGATGATGTCAGTCTATTATGTTATCACTAATTAAAAGCTGTATTGATGACCAAATTATTTAATAAAGCTTTTTATTTATATTATGGGAGGTAATTCTAACTGACATATTTACATATGTAATCTGCATCGATGTTAAACCAATCTTTCTCTGACAGCTTAAGAAGTTATTTCACGATTTCATTGTTAACTCATGCATATGCTTAATCTGCAAATTCATGTCATCAGCAGGTTTCACCATAATAATTTCTGCCTCTAAGAAAAAAGGTAGCAAGAAGCTAAGCTGAAAATGAGGTGCTGCTTGGCTTTTGAAGGTTCCGCTGTGTAGTTTTATTTTGATTATCTATAAAGTGCTACAGCAGCAAAAAACATGCTAGGCTAAGCAATTCATGACTGTCTTCTCCGTGAAATAGGAGCTATACTGGTGTGTGGAATGCTTAGGCAGAAAGCGTAATCTGCTCCATCAAGTCCAGGTCCCTATTACATACTGTGTCAAAATCTGAAAAGTTTTACAGCTTTCAGTCTTTGGGATTGGCTCTTCTGGAGCCTCACTTTTTTCTGAGGGTTACAGGGAATGATTAGATCCCCTCTGAACTTGTTTTAAGATAGTAAGTAGTCTAAGCACTTCTAGTTATGTCACCCAAGAGTTTCTTCATTCTTCTTGGCATCCTGCCTGATCTTTTCTTCAAGTATTCCAGACTGAGTTCATCTTTCTTGGTAGCAAGAAATGTAGGTAGTTTGGGTTTTTTCTTCATTGAATAGGACTTACTAGGACACGAGGAGGAGAAACGGTTGGCGGCCTTCAACAGTCAGACATGTAAAAATCAATTTTTCTTGATTTTCACACACTTTTGATATCATCATTTCATGTCCCAAGCATCCGTCCTCTAGCCTCTTGCGCAGGGAAGATGGAGAAGCAGCCCACGCTAACTATGTACTTCATACAGAAGCAGAAACCACACTTTTTAAACAAAGATCCTTCTGGAAGGCGTAGAGCTGGTCTTTACGTCTGGAATTTCTTTGTAGCTATTGTTTTACTTTTGTGTTTGGGAAAGAAATCAGATTTGTGTGTAACTGGCCATTACCGTGTGATCACACCACTCTGTTTTCCTTCAGCAGAAGATACCGTTCCAAAGAAGGTGGTCTGCCACTTCAGTGATAAAACATACGCAGATGAGGAACGCTGGGACATTGACAGCTGCACACACTGCTACTGCCTGCAGGGTCAGACTCTCTGTTCCACTGTCAGCTGCCCACCCCTCCCTTGTGCTGAACCCATCAACGTGGAGGGAAGCTGCTGTCCAATGTGTCCAGGTAATGCGATGTGACAACCCAGATTATTGCAGCGCTGCTTTTCCAGGACTGAGAAGGGTTTTTTAATTGGTTTTCGAACATCAGTCCGTGTTTGAATAGTATCAAGAAGACAACTGACATTTAGACTTCAAGAAAATTAACATTCTTAACAGATAGGTACGTCGTGCAAATATATGGCTTGAATTTTACTTTATTCTGAGCACTGTGAACTCAAAATTAGTTGCTTGCCCCTGCTCTGTTCCTTTCACAAAGTTATGGAAATACATTAGTGAAGTAGGAAAATTAATATTCTTACATCTCTGCAGATTCTGTCAGTGATTAACATTTCTGTCTTTTCCACGTCTCTCTGTTCCTTTTCAAATATCACACTGCTTTATTTATCATTTTAACTTGGCTTAAAAGTAATATGAAATTTTCTTAGCTATGGACACAAGGGACCTAAGTATTGCAACTGAATTTTAATGCTAGTTCTGACATACTTCGGGAGTTTGCTCATCTTATTCAGTCAGCTGATAACTACTTCCTACAGGACACCTGGGGAGATTCAGCAGTTCCCCCTCTTGCAATTCTCCTGCTTTGAGGATTACAGAAAAAAGGAAGGCAAAGAAACCAGCAGCGACAGTTTACATACCAGCTAGGAAGATGTAGCCTTCCCTCGGTATTTCTGTTGTTTAGTATCACAAAGGAACAAGACAGTAGTGAAGCGTGCATTCTGAAATGGTATTTTCAAAAGCAAGTTTGTCCACACGACTATATCATCCCATTCACGTCAGGATAATGATAATGGCAGCAGGCGGGTACCCCCTGTACAGTATGAAACAGGCTGTAAAACAGAATCCCAGACTAGTAATGGTGAAAATTCTGAAACGAAGGGATTCAAAGGACGAAGCACTGCAGATGGCCAAGTGTTTCTCCTGACTTAGGAGCAGCCCTGGGAAGTTAAGCAGCCTATAATTTGTGCAACACATTTATCTCGTTTCACAGAGATGTATGTCCCTGAACCTACCAATATCCCCATTGAGAAGACAAATCATCGAGGAGACATTGAATTAGAAGTACCAAACTGGCCAACACCGAGTGAAAATGACATCATCCACATTCACAGAGGTAAGATGAACTGGGCTAACATAGGTCTGCGTTTGTTAAACCGCCTTTAGCATCTGTGTAATGCTTTGAAAAGGTGGTTATCTGCAAATATTCTTTAGTGCAGAGCTCTTATGCGCATTTTGCTTTCAGTAAAGATGAGTCAGTCTATTAAATTACATTTATGCAATTTGGTCTCATTAATTCCATCTTCAGCTTGGAAGGAACATCTGTGTTGGTATGATGGAGTTCTATAAAATTAAGCATGCGATAAAATGATGAACAAGGAGTGACTCTGCAGTGTCTTTGATACAAAAACAAGACAGCAGGCTGTTGTCAGGCCACTGGAGTTAATAGACCTTCATTTGATCCATCTGACACTCTTACAGTGATAAACAACGGGAGAACATGTACCACAACTTAACATGTATCATAGACAAATGTCAGAGTTAAGAACACTTCAGGTATAATGACACAGAGCTAATAACGTTGTTTAAGGATGTAAATCCATGTTTTGTTTAAAACTCTGCTGAAATCATTATTCCAGCGTAGGGGAAACACTGTATGATGCAGTCTTTGTTAACCTTTTCTAACTGAAGGACTGCCTAAACTTGTGTATATATATATACTTTTTTTTAAATCTAAGGATGATCTCATAGCGTATTATGGTTTGGAGAAAGGATACTTGAAATGTAAATTACTTTTCAAAACTTACACTTTTATAATTACAGCATTTTCATTTCTCATGGGCATTGGTAGCTGGCTTGCAACTATCCTGGCAGGGGGTTATAAACACACACTGCAAACTGTGTGGGAATGTTGTATATGTCATTGAAAAATATCATTCTTTGCAATTACATGTAAAACTTGCTGCAGTCTAGTAGACCGCCAGCAGCCGGGCTGACTGGTGCAGCTATTGTAATACCTTCTCAACCAATGACAGAGCAAATACATCATAATTGTCTTACCAGTTTTTAAAAGAAAAACAAAGACAAGAAAGGACTTTCATCCTAAGACTTCCATGTTTTCCTCAGCTTAGAAACACAGGCTGTTTTTTAACAAGTGGGAATTTGGTTGTGATCGGATAAGATGATGCGATCACAACCGAGCTAAGAGCTTATTGTCAGACTTGCTTGTTATGGTGCTTTAGATTCCATCCTTTTTCCTCTCTTTTTGATGGCCTTTTCACAGCTAATGTAGTCGCGATACGAGATACTAGCTTTGTTCTGATTAGTCGTTCTAATTTATATAAATAAGGAGACAATTCAGGAGAGAAAGTCCAAATTCATGAGAGTGACAAGACCCATGACTGGGACTTCTGTAATTACATTCTTCTTTATGGACAAGGCCATTTATAGTTTCTAACACATGCTCACATTTGCCTTGCAGACATGAATCATCTCCAGGGAGAGTACAGAAGTGGCAGTGGACCACACCCAAGTGAAGATGCGTCGGTTAGCTCTGTTGCCTTGGTGACAATTCCAATCACGATAGCGCTGTTACTGATCATTGTCCTTCTGCTTGTCAATCAGAAGAAGCAGTGGATTCCAGTGTCCTGCTACAAAGCTCCAACAAAGGTGCCATGTTTACGTCTTTTTCCAGGCTTTCCCTTTTTTTGGAAACAAGATTAACTAGAATATTGTAGGATGCAGTTGAGTTCACATCATGTGAACTCTCTTAAATTATTTTCTCCTTATATCTTAAACCATTTTATACCAGTCAGTCTGTTAGTATTTATTTAGTCTCCTGAATGATTTTTTTCACTGTCAAACAAAAACATTTCCTGCTCCGCATAGTAATGAGTTGTCACCAGATAGAAATCAAGCTCAGCAAAAAAAATTTTTTAAAAATCCATCTCTGTATATGTGTAGGTAAATATATGCAATTTTCTTAATCTGCAAACCCTTATGAGAATTTTTTTGCTTTCTTAACTTTCATCCACTTTAAAAGTCTTCTCCAAGGTCAGGTATTGTATGGACTAGTAGCATCTATCATGTTTTCTAATAACTGCATCACATTGTTCTGGGTTTGATATTTTAAGAGAGATCTCAGGAAATACATACCAAGTATTCTGAGACTACCAAAAGAAGGGAGAAGCAGGTAGCTTGGAAATGAACAGTAAAAAATTCCCCAATGAACAGTGGATGTCCCCCAATTTATCCCACTTACACTTCCTAATTCTAATCAAATAGACTTTGTCCGTACTTGGAACACAATTTGAGAGCCTCTTTTCTTCAGTTCCACCTAGAAGAGTAATACAGTCATTTTAAAAATGAAGTGTCCATATTCTTTCTGTCAATCCTAAGGAACTTCTTTAAAAAAACAAAAGTCATTTCCAAAAAGCTTACAAATACAGTCAGAGCATAAACTTGAATTTAATTGTACTTAAATAGGAAGCATGAGGAATTGGTATTTTTCCATTTCCAGTCTTTCCAGATAATTAAGCAGTAACAGTTTCTGAATTTCTTAACAATTGTTTAAAAATTAATTTTTTAACTCTAAAAGATTCACTCCTACATTTTCACAAAGGCTGCTCTCTATCCAAATGCTGTGTGACAAAATGGTTGAAGCCAAAAAATCACAACATTCTGACTGCAGAACTATACTCAATAATTCTACATATTTTTTACCAGCTATTTAATAAAGAACAAATCAATGCTTAGATCAATAGCAAAAGAAAGATAATAGAAAAGATGTTTAAAATTAAAGGTGGACCGTTAATGTTTAGCCCTGATTCCGTTAACATCAGTGAACCTCTGGTTCTTCTTTGTGAATCTAGTCCACAGACTTTTGAACAGCCAAATGTAAAACATTTTAAAATAATGTTTTGTAATCGCAGAACGGTAGGGCTTGGAAGGGTGCTAAAGCAGGTTTGCTCAGATCAGGTTGCACAGGAACGCATCAGGTGGATTTTGAAAGTCTACAGAGAAGGAGACTGGGCAGCCTGTTCCAGTGCTCTGCCACCCTCAGAGTAAAGGTGGTACTTCCTGTGTTCCAGTTTGTGCCTGTTGCTCCTTGTCCTATGGCTGGGCACCACTGAAAAGAGTCTGGCCCCATCCTCTTGACACCTGCCCTTTAGATATTTCTAAGCATTGATAAGACCCCCTGTCACTCTTGTTTTCTCCAGGCTAAACAGACCCAGGTCTCTCAACCTTTCCTCATAAGAGACATGCCCCAGTCCCCTCATCATCATCGTAGACTTTCACTGGACTCTCTCCAGTAGTTCCCTGTGTCTCTTGCACTGGGGAGCCCAGAAATGGGCACAGTACTCTAGAAGTGGCCTCACTAGGGCAGAGCAGAGTGGGAGGAGAACCTCCCTTGACCCGCTGGCCACATTCTTCTTAATTGCACCCCAAGATACCATTGGCCTTCTTGGCCACAAGGGCACATTGCTGGCTCACAGTGAACTTGTTGTCCCTCAGGACTCCCAGGTGCTTTTCCACAGAGCTGCTTTCCAGCAGATCAACCCCTAACCTGTGCGGGTGCGTTGGTTTGTTCCTCCCGAGGTGCAGGACTCTACACTTGCCCTTGCTGAAATAGATTCGGTTCCTCTGTGCCCAACTCTCCAGCCTGTCCAGGTCTTGCTGCATGGCAGCACAGCCTTCTGGTATACCAGCCACTCCCCCCAGTTTTGTATCATCAGCAAACCTGCTGAGAGTACACTCCATCCCTTCATCCAGGTCATTGATGAATATATTGAACAAGATTGGAAACAGCACTGACCCCATTGAACACCGCTAGCTACAGGCCTCCAGCTAGACTCTGCGCTGTTGATCGCAACCCTCTGAGCTCTGTCATTGAGCCAGTTCTCAAGCCACTTCACTGTCCACTTATCCAATGCACACTTGCTAAGCTTCCCTATGAGAATGTTATGGGAGACAGTGTCTTCCATAATAAATATCCAGGCAAAAACCCCTTTTTGTGAGAACGGTTACTGAATGTAACTTTTTAGTAATAAAAAGCCTTCTGATTTTCTGATTTAAGTCTTGGAAAAAGAAGCTACGTCAATGGAAACTAGAATTTTTAAGATTTGCTATCCACTTGTGTGTTTATACACACGCATGAATACACATTGTCACTAATTTCATACGTATCTATAGAGTATGCTTACTGCCAGTCCTTCTTTCGTGCTCAGCCCATAAACATTTAGGATAGTATGCACCCAGCATTGTTTCACCTTCCTCTCCGCTGCAGAATCTTCCAGTTGAAGGATTCTCTAAACAGAGGAACAGCAAGACTGAAAAGCCAGTACACACAGCTCAGCTCTTTCTTTGAGCAATATTTTACAAGTATTCATGCTTGTAGATCATTAGATACTCAAAACCCCCACTTAGTCACATTTGCCTAATATTAAATCCCCTAGTCTACACTTGCAAGCAAGGTCAGCTCTGCCAAGAGCCACATCAACACCGGCATCTCCGCAATACCACACTGCTTTGCAAGGGCATAGGGCCTAGCAAATTCTAGATAAAAGGTGGATGATTTTCTAATTAGGGAATTAATACATAGAATCATTTAGGTTGGAAAAGACCTTGAGGATCATCAGGTCCAACCATTAACCTATCACAGCTAAACCATAAACCACCTCAGAAGGGAATTTAGAAGGATCCCATAGGACACCCCATTGCCAGGATTAGCTGTAGCAGCTGAGATCTCTCCCATTCTCTCAGTGGAATTGAAAACAGCCAGGAATCAAGAACAAAACATTCTTGAAAATGGTCAGCAATTAAGAGGCTGCTAATGTCTTGGAAACAAGCTGCTGCACATCCGGGGCAACAAGGTTAAGCCTCATGTGGTACCAGAGTAGCAGAGAACAGTTTAACCAGTCCGTCTGGGATATGAGAATACCAGAGCTCCATTCAGGAGATGGAAAGTGGTGATTGAGAAGAAGGTTTTATGCTTTGTTTTTGCACAAAACCACAAGGCTCTGGTTTTGTGCCTGGTATAAGCTTTTACCAAGTTTAGCCAAAGTCCAAACTCCTGCATTGCCGATTTGATTTTGTTTTGTGCTTATGGACTTGAACAACGAAGACTTTTTCAGTTATGTGTGGAATGCAAACTTTTTTTAATTTACTCAATATTCCCTTTCTGTTTTAACAGCCTTCTTGCCTAAACAATCAACTGGTATATGTGGACTGCAAGAAAGGTACCATGGTCCAGGTGGACAGTTCTCAGAGGATGCTAAGAATTGCAGATCCAGATTCAAGATACAGTGGATTTTACAGCATGCAGAAACAGAACAACCTACAGGCAGATAATTTCTATCAAACAGTTTGAAGAATTGCACCCTTACCAGGGATTTAAGAAAGAGAGAGAGAGAGACTAAGTCTGCTATTAAAGTAAAACTAGGATTGTGCACTTGCTTAGTGGATTGTATCGGATTTGTGACTACATGTACAGCTCTAAGACCTTACTGGGATGAGCTCTGACTCCTGCAATGTGCCAGAAAAAGCATTCCCACTTTTCCTTAAGATAACTGACCAAGTGTTTTCTTAGAACCAAAGTTTTAAAACTTGTTAAGATGTTATTTGCTTGTAACATAGCTATAGAGGTTTTTTTGGGAGGGGGAATCAGGGGCTAGGGGTAGGCAATGAAGTAAAAGGAAGCTTCATAGAAGAAAAGCTGGTCTTGCTTGGCTGGAGAAGAAAATGAATAAAGAATTCTGCTGAGCAGCAGGATAGTGTTTTTTCTTGTTGCTCTGAAATTGCATCTGTTGCAGCAAAGCCTAACCCCAGGTGAAAAAAATATGAAAAGGTCTGATTTTTTTTCCAGCTGTTGCTACATTAATATACTCCTAGAACAGAATTTGTCACATCACAGGTGTGGTGTAGCTGCAAATATTTTTCTATATGACGAGAAGCTGCAGTAGTTAACGAAATACCAAGGAAAAGGTTATAGCAGAAATTAAAGGGTGGATTTATTAAGGATGTATAAAATTATACCTTGTGCTGCTTTTCGGTTTTATTTTTGTTTTCTTCAAAGCTGATTGGCTAGATGAGCCAGACTTTGGCAGAGTTAGCAAATGGCTGAGGCCTAAGTAATTCCTGATATGAGCACTGGATCTTTTGACAGCAGTATTGAAGGAAGGAAGGAAAAGTCAAGAACACCATGCAGTTCCAGGGGCTTTTGTTTGTTTGTTTCGTCTGTCGTGGTTTTGTTTTGTTATTTTATATCAATCTCTGGTTGTTCATACAGGAGAAGGAGAAATATTTTTGTTAGACAAAGCTCTTGCTTACAAGAGAGTAAAAAAGATACTGTTTTAAGGTTGTTTTTTTCCTGTTGATGTTCTTATTTACTGGTATGCAGATTTAGAAACTACTTCCATGCTAGGAAGCTGCTTAATTTTAATTGTATATTACTCAAGCACCTTTTTTGAAGCTCAGAAAAAAAAGGAGATCATGCTTCTTTAAACTTAGCAGTATAGGAATATTTATGTAAATATAATTATGCTAAAAACTACAAAAAGTATTTGTATGTTTGTGTATATATATGTATATACAAATGCATGTAGGTATACATATGTATATATACGTGCATGTGTATATACACTATACATATATATACTGTATATATAAAATACTATGTATACAGTATATATTTTTTCTATTTTTTTCTTGTTGAATGTATTTTTATCTGAGAGAGATTTTACCCAGAGCAGAAAAACAGATAAACAGGCATTCCATATCAATGCTTAATCGCTTGTGACTTTAGGAAAGACAAAGAAAGAGCATCTCATTCTACCTGCAGTTTGATTTGATTTGAAAGTGTTTGTGTGCGTGCGTGTGTGTGTGCACTCTTGTGTTTGCGTGTGTACAGTACGTGCACGATTATAGCAGTAAGCGTTGCTCTTGCTACTTGCTACATTTCAGGGTGTTTCTTATTTTTCTTTTCCTGCTTAGCCTTAAAAAGGCTTTTTAATGAACGCATTGGCTAGAGACACTGATGACAATATACATGCAGCACTAATCAGCTCCATAGAATAACACCATCAGCTCCTGGATTTTCTTTTTTTATTTTATTTTATTTCTTTTTTTTTTTTCCTTCAAACAATTGTTTGAAACAACTACTGGAATATTGTCCACATTAAGCTGGAAGTTTGTTGTAGCTTGCCTCATTTATAACTCTGACTGTAAAATACAATGTTAACTTTCCAAACAGGTCTTGGCACTTTTATACTAATTACCCATTTGTGCATTGCCTTTTTTTCTTTTACAAATGCTTGTCATAAGAGACACAGATACCCAGTATGCTTAATGTGAAAAGAAAATGTATTTTTTGTAAAGGAACTCTCAAGTATTGTTGTAAATACTTGGTCAGAGGTTGCTGAACTTTAAAACTGAAAAAAAAAAAACCTAATTTATTATTATAATGACCTAATTTATTAATCTGAAGATTAACAATTTTTTTGTTTTAGAATATCAAAAAGGTGTTCTAGCTGTTTGCATCAAAGAAAAAAATAGGTGTATCATTAAGGGTCAACATTTTTTCTGCTTATATAACTTCAGTTTCCAACCACCAATAAG
Source organism: Bucorvus abyssinicus (assembly GCA_009769605.1). Lineage (NCBI taxonomy): Eukaryota > Metazoa > Chordata > Aves > Bucerotiformes > Bucorvidae > Bucorvus > Bucorvus abyssinicus. The sequence continues at coordinate 35,916,801 of CM020031.1, forward strand.
AAAAAATGTAGTCTCCCCAGTGTTTTGTACTCAATCTGATATTGAAACAGAGATGTTTCTGTCCAGTTACTACAAAGATTTTTGTCAAGACAAAACATCCATTCCTTGCATAAGAGTAAGCAGTCTTTATCCAGAAATTGTAAATGCTTGCTTTTGTTTTACAATCAAGGCCATATTCTGAAAATATTAGCAGGATATAGGACATGGTGTAAAATGTTTTTATTATTATTATTTTATTATTATTATTATTTTAAAGATATGATTTATCCTATGTGCTGTATCCATTACACTCTTTTACTTTGGTTCCTGTTGTGCTCTTGTAAGAGAAATGCAGATATAATTTTCTGAAAAATAGATGCATATGTGGCACTCGGAGTGCACTGCGGTTCAGCAGATTGCTTGTTTACTTTTTTAACTGTAAGGCGGTTTCTTGTAATTTGGCTCTTGGCAGCACAATAAAAAAATTTTAAACCTATTGATGCGTATCTTCTTAAATGTTCGTATTTATTACTTCTGAACAGTGGTCCCTGAGACATTAGCTTGTATGTTGATATTATGGTGAGGTTTTTTTCCCCCGGAATAGGAATTCTTATTATTGTCCTGCTGACCTTTGCTCAGAACAGATCAGAACATACTGTGGGTATAGAACAGTGTGCAGTTACAGAAGGTTCTGCGTTTCACACTGAAGAATTTTCACATTGGAGGGATCTGTGGCATTCCGAATGGATTCAGCATGCAGTAAAGATGAGTCTCTCAAATGCTAAGTTAGGCCTTTGCCTTGTCCTTGAGTCCATGTGGTCTAGTCGTACCTGTCAGAAAGCCATAATCAATCACATAGGACTCTGGTATGAGGTCTTATAGAAAGTGTGGGGAGTCAGAATTTGCACTTCAGGCACATCCTGAGCCACAGATCATTTGTTTACCTATTAGTCTATAATGGTTTTTTTCTTCTATTAATTTGTAACTTAATTAACTTGATGTCAAGTTCTGGTATGTAACTGCCTGAAGCAAGGAGTTTAACTCCTAGTTAAGCTTCAGCTTAACTACTTGCTCTGTGAAAAACTGCCTCCTTTTCTTTCTCTGAACCTACCCTTTGAAGGTTCATTTGATATCCCTGACTTTCTGCATTCCAAGCAGCAGGGGATCAGTATCTATATGCCACCCATTAATTTAGAGACCTTTATCTGTTCTCCATCTTTACCGTGCTGAAAAGCCCAGGATGATTCTTTGAGAACAGTTCCGTACCTTCCATCCAACCTTGCATTTCTCTGTCCTTCCCATTCTATTATGTCCTTTGAGATCATTTGTTCTAGCATTTTTGCTCCTTCCCAAGACTATGGCTATGGAAGACTCTCACCTCTCACTTCTAGAAGAGCATCTTCAAATTCTGCCTGCAAACATTTTGCTTTTTCATCTGAACAGAACAGAAAACATCATTGTCCTAATGTATTAAACAATGGCGTATCCACATTTGAACACTCAAAGGAGTCCCGGCCTCCTCTGCCCTACTCCTAACATCAGAAAGGATCAGATTGGAATGTTGAGGTATACTGGGGTTTGTCTAGTAACCGAGAGTGACTGAGTAGGAAAAGTGAAAAAGTAACCCAGTAGGATAGGATGAAAGTCTTTACCTCGGTGGCACGCAGATGCTTAACAGGGAATTTATTTTCCACTCACTGTGTCTCTTTCCAAACATCAAGTAGGAAGTTTGAAAAGAAACCCAAAGGAGGCTCAAAACAAATTCAAGAAGTTAAGCGGAGAAAATTCTTGCTACGTCCTTTGGGCTAACAAAAATTTGCGATGGCTCAAAGAAGTATGAGTTAAAGGGAGCCCCTCACAAGCCATTGCACATAAGGTCAATATGAAGCTAGCAGGGGATGGGCACAGGGGTGACGGTACTGGTATCAACCAGGTGTCTCCAAAACTTAGTTCTGTGTTAGGTGACTCAAGGGGGGTGCGAAGGACAACCACAACGCTGCCCATCCCCAGGTCAGCAGGTGACAATGAAATTACTGCAAATACCTCTCCTTCCCCTGTCCCCTCCCCGATGAACGCCCCTACTCGCTGCCTCAAAACCACCCGTCTCAGGCCTGCGGCTGCCGCCTGCCCCGCACCCTGCGGGGCGGCCACGAGCCACGCTCGCTGCCACGGCTCAGTCCCCTTCTCCGCCCGCCCCGCACGCGGGGGCAGGGCTGGCCCGGCTCCCGCTCGGCCACAGCCCCAGGCCGCGCCAGCCACCTGCCTCCCCGACCTCCGGTCCGAGGGAGGCCGGAGGGCGCTCCGGCGCGTCCAACCCGGCGCTACCGCGGCACACAGGGCCCGCTCCGACCGGGCCGACACGCAGGCGGGTGCCCCGCCTCTCGCCGCCATCAGCTCCCCGCCGCTTGCGCGCGCCGAGCCCCGCCCGCCTGCGGCCGTAGGGCAGCCGCGCGCCGTCACACGCCACGCCCCCTGCCCCCCCTCCCCCCACCACCCCGAGCTGCGGGAGGTCCCGGGAGCGCGCACCGCCTTGAGCCGCGGTCGGGGGCGCGCAGCCCGGCGTCTCCAGCTGCGGCGGCGGCTATGGCGGCGGCGGCCTCGCAGCGAGACCCGGGGGATTGGCAAGACTTCTCGGGTTTTCAGCCCTCCGCGGGGAGCGGTGCCGAGGCTGCTCGCGACAAAGGCGGCTGGGTTGGTGGGGATTTGGGAGCCAAGTTGTCCCTCTGCTTTGAGCCCCCACAGGCCCGGACCGGCGGCGGTGAGAGCCGCGTTCCGCTGCGGCCCCTCACGGAGCAGAGCGCCCTGCAGGACGACGAGTGAGTGCAGGCCCGGGGTGGAGGCAGGGAGAGGGAGCGGCGGTGGTCGGGCCGCCCGAAGGGGAGGCCTGGCCTGGCCTGAGGGCACAGCCGGGCAGAAGCGGGGGACAGAGCGCGGAGCCTGCGGGGCAGCGCGCAGTGCGTGGTTCGCTAGCCCTGCCCTGGGAAGGCGCTGTCCCTGGGCCTTCTGGCCTGGGCTTTCCTCTCGGTGAGTCCCAGCACGGCTTGTGGGCTGCGGTAGGTGAAGCCTTTCCCCGCCCGCGGGACTGCAGCTGGGAGCCGCCGGGCCTGGAGCCGGGGGCAGGCGGGCATGTCCAGCCTGCGCGGCGCAGGTTTGACATCGAGCCGTCTGGTTTCGTTCCCCTGATGGCCGGGGAAGTGTGTGAGCATCCCAGTGCCTCTTACCTCCCGGGTAAGAAAAAGTAATTGTTATGAAATGCTGGGTGACTGAGAGTAGTGTTTGTTTAGGTTCTTGCAGAATGCTCACTGCTTCGGTGTTAGCAGAAATTCCGTTCTTCAGAACTTAAGCATGAAAAGTACAGAAAGCAGATGGAAAACGGTATCTCACCTGCAACTGTGTCATTTTTTTCCCCTAAGCAATAGAGCCTTTATGATCTATGCTGCTTTCCAGTTTTTAACATTATTTTACAAGTATTTAGGCTTGTTATTTTACAGTAAATTTCAGTCAGCTTGCCTTCATTTAAAAATACCACAGTTTTTCTTTACTCTGAGGTAACTAAATCGCATATTTTATTCTAAGAGGAAAAATATCCTGTTATCAAAAGACTAGATATCTATAGTATGAACAGTGAGGTAAGTTCAGAGAGTCGTGAATCAGACATTTTGGGCAGTGATGAGGCTCTCTCTGCCCTTCTGCGTCTGGCTTGGCCATTCCTCTGACCTCCCCTGAGCCTACCTAGGCAACCGCTTGAACATGTACCCACGGCATAGCACTTAGAGGCAGGGTGTGTTGGCTGACTTACGGCAATAACCTGCTCACAGAGCTGCTTTGTTTCAAAATCGGAACTGGTATACCAGAATAGGGCTGCATAGGTAAGCCTCTAGTACAGCCAGAGAGGGTGTACACTGAAAATACAGTTAAGATCAACTGTAGGCAAGAGTGGTAGGCTGAGCGTACCTCTAGATGAACCTAAATTCTTGTAAAATTTTAGTATAATTTGTGCATGTTCATTATTCTGTGATAAGTGGAAAAGAAAAAAAAATTGGCTCAGAATTTGCTACTCAGCCTCTGCTAATTCCTGATTTTAATGTGCAAAAGACAAGGAAAACAGCAACAGCACTAAGAATGGAATTTATAGCTGAGCTCAAATTGCCTTAAAGGAAGGACTCATCCACCCCCAAAAAAGATTTTGAATATGGTTATTTATTTAGTAACAAGGCTGTCCCTTCATCACATTGTTTTATTTCACCACTGTGCATACATTGTTGACTTTAAAAAGATGAATAAATTACATTTACCAAAAAGTGTGTGTTTTCTCTTAGTTTCAAAATATTATAAAAATATGGTGAGTAACTTGTGTAGAAATATTTAGAGAGGAAAAAAGTTGTTGACAGAAATATCATTATAAATATGTTTACTGCTGATCAGTTGCTACCTGTTTTAAGGTCTGCGTTTTTGTTCCTTTATTCGTCTCTCCAGGATTTGGAATGCTTTGACTGATAATTATGGTAATGTAATGCCAGTTGACTGGAAATCTTCCCACACCAGAGCTTTGCACTTGCCAACACTGAATCTTTCAGAAAAAGGGGTAAGTTCTGATGAGCAGAAGTACCCTCTTTGGATCTTTTATGCGCACCTGAGAAGTAAAACAATTTGCATTTGTGTAAAAGAGTGTTGTTATTAAATGGTTTAAAATATTTTTTGTACTTGGCATTGTACATGAGAGATTTTTAAAAATCAAAAACTCAAAAAACCACTGATGTGTGTTTGCGTCTCCTTGAGTTGGAATAATTTGGGGTTAGTTTTAGATGGATGTTCATTAGACCAGAGCATGGTAGAAAAACTTGTAAAATGAGAAAGTGTTTCACCTAAAAACTTTGTACTTTCTTTTTTCTTGTTGAACACTGTTCTGTGTGAGGGAGGAAAAAAGGCAAGAGTATTCCAGTTTAGTAAACCCAATGTGGACTTTTAAGTTCATCTCATTCTGCAGTCAGGTGAAGGCTGAAGTGGCTTCTTTTACAGGAAAGGTGACCCAGGAGACACTGAAGTGTAAGAGTTTGTTTTGTTTTGTTTTTCTAATTTATCAAGTAGAATAGTTGTCTGGGGTGGGAGCAGGGAATGAAATGCTTCAGAGAGGTTTATAGAAAGGGTTGTCCTCTGATCTTCTTAACAGTGGATTAAAATGCTTCTAGGAAGAAAAGCTAGGAAGAATTCCCATCTCCCAGGTCCTCTGAGGAAATGGGTGGCTTAACTTTTAAACATAGTTGTCAAGGGTTAGGGCTGGGCTGGCCTCTAGATAAATGACAGATGCTCTCTATTAACCTCCCTCTCTTCCCAAAGGGGAAGAGAAAAGGAGTAAAGGGGAAAGACATGAGGATTAGAAAAGAAAACTAAAACTACTTTAATGAAAATTATACCTGTAAAATGAAATATATAAAAATATATCAAAACCAATATTGAATGCAACCCCGCCCCTCCCCTGCAATGACAGTTACATCACCACTGATGCTGTGGGCAGGCACTGGGGAAGTCCCAGACTAGACTCGGCAGCAGATGGGAACCAGATTCAGGAGCTGAATTCTGGAACTGGATTCAGGAATGCACAGATTGGGATTGAAGGCAGAAGAACAGACAAGAGGAGTCCTTGGACACTTCAGTCCTTGACTGAAGAAGAGGAGGGCTTGACCCTTGTGATCCCTCAGCTTTGTACCGAATATGACGTCTATGGGATGGAACTCCTTGTTGGTCAGTGTAGGGTCACCTGTCCTGTCCGCTCCTCCCCGCAGGTGCAGCCTCTCACTCACTGCACCCCCACCCTGGCACACAGGATGTAGCAGTGACCTTGGTCTGCACAGGAGCAAGTGTCAGCCAGAGCCTTTCTGCACCCCAGTCCCTGGCAGTGACTGTGAACATCGAGCGTTATCACTGCTGGAAGCAGACACTGTCTGCACAAATACACCATTAAATTTAGACAGTGCAGTTAGTTAGAAGAGACTGAGCTGGGAAGTGAAATCACTGAACAGAGTTAGTTCTGTTCTGACTCAAACCAGGACAACAGTGAAGTTGAGTATGTTGTAAAAATATCTCTATGTGTAACCTGAGAATAGGGTAATGCTTTGACTTCTGCCATCTGTTATATAATCCACAGCTACTCTTTCCCGTGACAGGAAGAAAGATTGTTCTGCTGAAGAGGATACCTTGAGGTTCAACAGGGGAAGATTGCAATTTGGAACTCACATTCTCAATATGAGTCTGATGATTATCCCCTGAATTTGACTTGTGTTTATTCCATTTTTTATTAGAATGTTTGTTCAGATTTTCTAAGTGGTTTTAGAGTAATTAAATCCTTACATTTAAAGTAAAAAGACTTACAACCGTCCATGCTGTGACCTTGGGGTGTGACTGATAAATGGACTGGAAGACTGATGGGTTTTTTGATAAGGAACTAGGTACAATATAAAAAATTGCTTTATGTAGCTTTTGTAAGTTCTTTGCAGGAAGTTATGAAGGAACTGCATAAAAAACTGTGGAGTGCTGTACCTGGGTTAGAAAGAATCAGGTGTGCTGCCATAAGAGGTTAAATCTGTAAGTTAAACAAATCTCGATTTCTTTCAACTTTCACTCCACCTGGCATGCCTTTTGATGTGTAAAGCCCATCTGTTCGGGAGTATTTGACATACTTTTTTTTCTACTTCTCTGTGTTTCAGCAGTGTTTCTGGATATGTGACAACACATACGGACCAGCTAGTAGCTTGTTTTAGCTTTCTTACAGTGACTACTAACAGCTAAGCAACACTTCCTGGATGCACTTGAAACTAATAATATGCTGTTGAACTTGTGCTTCAACTATTTCTCTTCCTATTTTAGTGGGGAAAAAATGTAAGGTGAATAAGGCTGTTTTATCTAATCCTTGTTGCTTCACATCACAGATCTGTGAACACTTTTATACAGCTCTAACAGTGAAAGAAGCAGTTGGGTGGAAGTGTTGTACAGTGCTTACAAGGATCAGGATTGAGCAATTGCAAGTTTATTGTATTTTTGTCAGATTAGTTCTAACAGTTCACTCCATGGTAGGAGTGTGAGGACAGAAACAGGCGTGGAGTGTGGCTAGCTGGAAGGCCAGGTGATCCTGTTTGCATCAGCTGTAGCTTGGGCTGATGTAGGTGTTTTATTAGCCTAAATTATCAGAATATAGTATCACAGTCTCTCAAAATGTTATTTCTGGAGATGACAAGAGGGGAAGCTGACCTCCTAGATAAGCTGTTATCCTTGCTTACCGTCTCATAGTTGTCATAATTCCATATACATTCAGAAACATTTGAGGATTGCAAATATTAAAGAATATCAAAACTGGGATGTGTCTGTGCAGTAGGTAGTTGAACAGATATTCTTAGTGGAGCCCTGTCACTGCACGGTTATTGGAATTTAGATTCTGGGAAAAAAAAAAAAGTAGACATTTGACTTAATTCTGATGGCTGAAGAAATACAAATTTTGTTTTCCTCTACAGACTAGCTATCTGGGGATATCAGTAGCATCTTCAATATGAATCTCAAACCTATTAAGATTTCTGAAGAAACTTCGAAAATTGGAGGAATTACAACAAAAATTGAAAACCAAGGACTTTATACAGCTAATCATAATGCTTGTAAATTAGCTCAAAGATCAGGGAAAGCAAAAATGTCAAAGGTCAGGGAGTTGCAGCTTTTGGGGGCTGGAGGGCTTTTCTAGGTTGGTTTGGCTTGAATCTAGTAATAGACAAAATCCAGAAAAAACAAACAACTTGGTAATTAAACTAGAATATTTCACTGCGTGAGAGTAAAATATACCTGGCTGATTAAGGAGGGGACTTAAATCCTCTCTTTTACTATATGTACATTGTCAGTTTTGTAGGATGAGTGTAATTTGATGATACATGTGTGGGAACAGCATTACTTATGTTTGTTTTTTGAAAAGACTTTGGGATATTCCGCAATATATTTTTTAAATAATCTGGGGTGATAACCATGCTCTGTTTTTTAAAACAACTTCTTTCATGTCTTTTATTATGTGAAAAAGCAGAACTATAAAGCATGTAAAATAACAGGTTTGTGTAATACAAATTAATTTGTATAGTGTATATATTAATTGTATAATCTAGAGATTACAGATGTGTTTTCACTCCACACTGACAAATGTCTATCCTCATTTAAGGTTTAGATATCTACATTGGATTGACTGCCTTCCCTGTAGACACTTGGTATTCCATGCATTGTATATATGGTCTTTATATGTTGAGGGTATTTAAAGACTTTAAAGCCTGGCAGCTATTTTACCTTTCACCAACTGCAGTTTTTATTTCCATTGTTAAGGTACTTCAGTTTCCAGGTATTTGACAGCAAGAATCATTCATTCCATTATTATGGGCAAGGAATCTGTTCATTCTTAAAATTCAATATTAGTTCCCTTTTGGTTTTTATGGATGTACATGTATTTTATGTATATAAACACACACAAATGTGTATACACATTTTCATGCTTTCTAGGTAAATGATAATTTGAACCTTGACCTGTCAGATGATGAAGAGCTGAGAGAACAGCTGGATATGCATTCTATCATTGTTTCGTGCATCAGTGATGAACCACTCTTCACAGCAGAGCAGGTAAAGTATTCAGCAAAGACAGTGTTATTGGCGTAGTATTTTCTTCTAGACTAATTATTTTTTGTTCTCCTTTACTGTTCACCATAGCTAAACTTCTTGATCGTTCTTTATTTAGTGTTCTGATAATGTGTGAGATAATTACCATGTCATTCAGATTTTAAAAGTATTCCAATGCTTCAGGTGAGGTTGATAGTCCAGAGTCTTTGAAATCTCTGTATGTTTCTTACCTCAGATTAGTCAGAAATACTACTAAATTAAATATATGTGTTAAGAAGCAAAACCATTTTCAGAATGTTTGTGGTATTGTGGAGTTTGTAGTTTTCCAGCATGACTGTATAGCCATTAGTATCTTCACGCGGCTGTGTGGTTACTAAGAATTCTTTGACGTTTTAGCCCAATATGAGAGCAGATCAACAGTTCTGCTACTAAGCTTTCAAATTACTTAGTGTCTAAAGGTTTCTGTTCCAAATCCACTGTACTTAAGTTATCTTGGAAATGGCTCTTCTGAGTAAGGTTAATGACTGTCCATTAAGATCCTGCTTTAGGATCTTAAAAGAGAATATATTTTACTGTTGTTTAAGTGGTTACCTGTGAACTCTGAGGAATGTGGTTATGAAGGGTATGAGAGATAGGATTGCTTGAACTGCCTCAGCTCTTTCTTACTGTGAGGTGGATCTCAGCACTGTCTACAGCCTTTAAACCTGTACAAGTTGAGGTACTATTTATTCAGCTGTTCAATTAATAATTTAGCCTGCAGAAGCTCTCTATGCACAGGATTTCCATTCTCACACTTTTTGTCTGGCTTAGGTCTTTCTCCCAGGGATGCAAATCAGCTTCAGGTTATAGTTCATAAAGGTATAGTTCATAGATTAGTTCATAAAACTTCTCATCAGTAGATTTTCAGGTTATTCAGAGATTTTGTTTGTTTGTTTCCTTAGAGGAGTGTAGTGATATTGGGGGTGGGGAGGCAATTGATTTTGTTGTAATTTTGTTTACGTTCAGCTGAATACTCAGGAAAGGTATTCCAGCTCGCTCGTTAGTTCAGTTATCTTAAGCAGAAACATATGTACCTTCATATAGAAATAGCGGTGTAGTTTCAGCACACTGCTTGTGAGATCACCAATTTACCTTGAAAAAGTAGGCTTATTCTCAGAGAGCAAGGATGGGGAGGAAATGTCAATATGATTTTGTTGATTCTCTTTCATCCAGTCTTGATATTAGTTTCATCCAACAGCATCTTTGCTAATTGAAAGTAAAAAAAAAAAAAAATTAAAAAGCCTCTAAGCTCTTAACATCTTTGCTTCAAATTGTAGGCTGTTTCTCTTCATGTAGGAGGTTTTTCATAAGGGTTTTCATTTTTTGAAGGTGATTGAAGAAATAGAGGAAATGATGCAGGAATCACCTGATCCAGAAGATGATGAAACACCCACTCAATCAGACCGTCTCTCCATACTTTCCCAGGAAATTCAAACACTCAAGAGATCCAGTACAAACAACAGCTATGAAGAGAGTAAGTGATGTTTATTTAGTGTTTTGCTCTTACGCTTATTGAAAATAGTTTAAAGGGAGGTTTGCCATGTGTTTGATTTATAGCAAGTCCTTATTAAGAAATATCTGCATTGAGAAATACTTGCAAAATGCTCTGAAAGAATACACTAGATTTAGAACATATAGAGAAGTCTTACCTTTGTCAGCTTTCGTAACTTAGAATAAAAATAAAACTTCATAAAATTTCAAATTAAAGCAAATAAATATACTGAAGTTTGATTCACTGGAATGAGGTCTCTTCACAGTAAAGCACTAAGTCGATAATTTTTATTAAACTTAATTAATTTCTGTATTTTAAAGTGAGAAACTTTCTTGAGTCCAGTACACTGTGTTTAAGATTAGCTAAAGCTCTTGAAAGTTATACAGTATAAAGAAAATGGTGTTTCTTTTCTACAGTCATTGCAATGTATCTCAATATACAGTAACACAAAAATAAGGCAACTGTTGCTTTTCTTTTCCTTTAAGGACCTTACCTATTTTTCCTCCTCTCCTTCCATTCCTTTTCAAAAAGCTTAAAAGTTGAACAAAACCTTTGTATCTTCTTCTATTCAAATGAATTAATTTGTTCTTCTCTATTCAAAAGGAAAGGAGAAATTACATGTATAGGTTAATTGTAGTAGTTGAATTGTACGTAGAAGAAACCTGTGATTAACCAGTTTCATGATGGAAATTTGTTTCATCTGTGTATTTGTCAAAATCAATTCTAGAAGGTGATAGGAACACAAAGAATATTTACCAGATGTTCCTTCTAGTTTGATCCCTCTTACAAAATTTGGTGCTTTCTTTCCTGTGGTCTTGGTCAGCAATATAAATTTTGTAGAAGATTCAGAAAACAGGCTGACCTTTTGTGACGTGACTTACAGTTTCTGCTACACTTCAGATTTATGGAGGAGATCCCATTTTCATGGTTGGACTCTTAACTGTCTCAACACATAAATTTCAAGAATGTGAAAGCAAAGTGTATCCTGCTCAGCAGGGCTTCCTGCTTTTCTGACAATTCTATATGTCCTGAGGTTTGGAGCTAATCAAGCTTGCTTGGTATTTCATATCATATTTATTTTGCTTTGCCTTGGGAGTTAATCTTGTCTGTTGCATCTTTATGGTTTAAAGGTCAGCCTTGACCAAACAGTGCCTTGAGTTACTTTGGCAGATCATTTAACTTCCCCTTTTTTTTTTTTTGCCAGTTTCTGAGAATCTACTTTCCTCTCTTTCAGGTCACTTATTTATGAAAAGCTCTTGCTACTTTTTTTGTGTGCAAAGCTGCTTCAGAATTAGTCTGCATCTCTCTGAAAGTGTTGCAGGGTTTTCCTAGAAACTGTCTGGATTTTATAAGACAAATTAGAGGTCTTAATGTTTAGGATTGAGAGCAGGAGATCAAAACTTCTATTTGCTTTTTTCTTGGATAGGAAAAAACATGTATTAAGACAGTCCAAAATTAAAACCAGTTACAGTTCTGGTTACACAAGTAAGTTCGTTACCCTACATATCTAAGATTTAATCCAAGTAGTCTTCTGCATTTCATAGGCTCTTAGAACCATTTTAAGAGACCTCTTAAGACCATCGAGTCCAACCCAGCACCACCAGATCACCACTAATCCTTGTCCCTCAGCACCACACCTATAGGTCTTTTAAATACCTCTAGGAATAGTTACTCCACCACTTCCCTGGGCAGCCTGTTCCAGTGCTTGACCACCCTTTAGGTGAAGAAATTTTCCTAATATCCAACCTAAACCTCCCCTGATGCAACATAGAGGCCATTTCCTCTTGTCCTGTCACTTGTTATTTGGGAGGAGAGATCCCACCTCACTACAACTTCCTTTCAAGTGGTTGTAGAGAGAGGTAAGTCCTCCCCTCAGCCTTCTTTTCTCCAGGGTAAACAACCCCAGTTCCCTCAGCTGCTTCACGTAAGGCTTGTTCTCCAGACACCTCACAAGCTTCCTTGCCCTTCTCTGGACGTGCTCCAGCACCTCAGTGTCGTTCTTGGAGTGAGGGGCCCAAAACAGGACACAGTATTCAAGGTGTGGCCTCACCAGTGCCCAGTACAGGGGGACAATCACTTCCCTCCTCCAGCTGGTCACAGCGTTTCTGATACAAGCCAGGATGCTGTTGGCCTTCTTGGCCACCTGGGCACACTGATGGCTCATATTCAGTCAGCTGTCAACCAACACCCCCAGGTCGTTTTCCACTGGGCAGTTTTCCAGCCACTCTTCCCCAAGCCTGGAGCATTGCAGGGGTTTGTTGTGGCCCAAGTGCAGGACCCAGCACTTGGCCTTGTTGAACCTCTCCTACTATTGGCCTTGACCCATCAATCCAGTATTTTTCAACATTTATCCATAGGCACTTTCCCTTATAACAGTTTTTTTCAGACGTGATGTTTACTAGACTAATTCAGTGTAACCAAACAATTATAAACATTTATGCAGTGTCCTTAAACAGATTGTACCTTTCAGTGTAATCAGCACTAGCCATTTCTCAAATGCCAATGAAAATTATGTTCTTCAGCGTAGCAACTGCTGGGACGTAACTAGCTACCTAGGTGTGTCAGACTTAATTGGGAATGGAAAGCAGTCCTCGGAGAGCGTGCCCACTTTTAGCCCAAGCAAGCCTCAGAATATTCTTCCTGGTCATAATTTCACTCTCTGTAACACATGACCCAGTACTACCTTTAAAATGCAAACCTGGAGGGGCTGTTTTTGTTTCCAAACTGACATGTTACAGGCTTCTGATTTAGCTTTGACCAGTTTCTCAAAACTACTAGTGCTTATTTTTGATTGAAATGATCCTGTCAGCTATTTTGGATCTAGGTCTTAGTTTCAGTCAATACAAGGCCATACTTTTGACTAAAATCCCCAGAGAAAGAAAATGTGGATGATTTTGTTGATTTGCCTGTTAAAATACTATCATAAGAGCTTGGCACAAGCTTTTATTAATATGTGTGCATACCTTGGCAATATCCCCAAGATTCCCTCACTCATAGTTTCTATATTACAGTAGATGAAAAATCCAAGGATTCCAGAAATGCCTGAATGTTAATTGTGGTGTCGGAAAATATGGAGACGTTTTACTTTGAACAGTAAGTGTAGGTGGAAAGTAATAGTTAACAGAGGTGTCAAAAGTTTAGTGCTTACTTCAGCTTCCTTAACTATAACATGTTCTTTGTATTTGCAGATTGTCTCAGATTTCTCAGAAATAAGAAGAAATTTAACGATCTTCTTGTTGCTAATGTAGTTGCCTCTGTGATACGTTTATTCTTCTAGGAATATTGTTTTGTTCTAGGTAGTTTTACAATTGCATTTTTTGTTTTGAAAAATTTCAGAGTGCTTTTTTCTTGTAATTCCCCAAAGTATTCTCATGCTTAAAATCTTGACGGATTACTTTTTATATGAACTATTTGTAGGAGTTAAAAGATTGTCTGTTGCTGAGTTAAATGAACTGCTAGAAGAAATCGAGACTGCTATTAAGGATTATTCTGAGGAACTGGTGCAGCAGTTGGCTCTACGAGATGAGTTGGAGTTTGAGAAGGAAGTGAAGAACAGTTTCATTTCTGTCCTCATTGAAGTACAAAACAAACAGAGAGAACACAAAGAAACAGCAAAGAAGAAAAAGAAGCTGAAAAATGGTAGCCCTCAGAATGGCAAACAGGAAAGAGGTCATATGCCTGGAACAGTAAGAAAATTTTTGTAACTATTTCTACATTCAAAAATACTTTTTTTTTTTCATGGGAAGTAGTTGTCCTAGATTGTATCAAGATACCTGCTACACCTGCTTCCATGCCTTCAATTGCAGCCAAAGCTTAGGCATTTCCTATTGAGATTATTCTTTTCACAAGGTCTTGTAACATTTTACTGTGTTCTTTTTTTTATTGTTTGCAAATTAGCCTGGAATCAGCACACTTTTGCAAAAAAATATTGTTGTTGGCTGTTCTGCTGTGTATTCTATCATCAGTAGGCAAACTCATTTATCTGTTCGGTTTCACTGTGTGAATTTTAGTGTGTGTACCACTGTTAGTCTTGCAGGAAATTCAGTATTATTGTTGGTGGAGTTGTACAGATACTTATTGATCATGTTGGTTTTTAGCTAAGACAAAAATAAAAGTCTTACCCTGGATCTCTTGAAACCTGTGAAAGAGTTGCTACATTGAACGAGAGACAGGGGTGAGGCTGAAGGGGAGTGCAGGTGTACAGGGAGGAGATAGCTTGGTTTATTCTTTACTGAACACAGCAACAAAAAGAAAAATTTCTTTCAAACAGAGTTTTTGAATAATAGGAGACAGAGAATGAAAGAAATGAGGTTATTATCTTGTCAGTGCCATTTTTTCTTTCCTATCTGTCTAGTAGAATATTTAATTACTTAAGAGGGATATTAATATTAGAATTTCTTTAGTGTCTCTTACAGAGTGTGGAAGATGTGGTTAATGTGTTGTAGATCTTGGCTAAGTCCCAGAAAGAATGCTTCAGTTTGATATCAGAAGGCTTTGGGGTTTGTTTTTCAAACAGAAGGAATAAACATTGGTAATGAAACATTAATTCTTCAGAAACTATTTCTAAACTTATAAGATACCTGCGATATAACCCAGATGGACTTCTGATCTTGTCAGTCTAATGAAAAGTGTTTTACTGGAACTCTAAGAAAGTATATGTCTTGAAAACAACACAGAATTGTCATCCCTTTGCAGGAGCACAGTGAAAAGCTCAAATATACTCCTTTTTGATTCGCAGTCATGGAAATACAAAAAGTGGTATTCTAACTAGAAAGAAAAATACTTACTTGGTTTTGAAACTTGAGTCAAGTGATTCATAAGCTATTCTGGTTCGTTTCAAGTTTAGAGACTTGAATGATGCTTTCAAGTATAACCGTATGTGTTCCCAATATAAGACATTTTCATATTTGGTTGCTTCAAGATCTAGATGTGACAGATTGCTTTCTGAGAGAGATTGAACAAACTAGCTCCCAAATAAGACTGTAGGCTGCATATGTGCAGTTCCTTCAAAAATAGCTTTCACTATCACCAAGTACAAATTTGAGAGTCTTATCCCAGAAAGAGGTGCAAGCTTCCTTCCTTCAGCACACCTTTTTTTTTTTTTTTCTTCTCTATTTTCTTCTCTCTGGAAGTGATGAGAATGTGCATACAGATACAAGTAACTTTCTCAAGAGAGAGTTTCTGTTAATACATAATGTACAAATTAGTAATTTTATTAACCAAAACTATAATGAAGTCTCATTTAAATACAAAATTTGCAAGTAGGGTTAAATTTTCATACTCTTAAGAAAATCAGTTCTCCTGCAGGTATTTTAATTGAATTTTAATAGATGGAGGTTTTAATTCTGTGTCCTTGATACAGTCTCTGGCTAAGTCACTTTCTTGGAATCCTGAAACTTTTACCTTTCTCACAAGGGCAAACTGGGGAGTAATTAAAAATAGTCAGGGCTTGAAGATTCCAGTTCCTTTAAGTAGGATATCTTAAAAGTGTTAAGATGGCTTTGGCAACATGTATGTCTGTTTACTGACCTCGCTGTGCTTTAGAGAGCAAATGAATACTGTATTCCAGCACCTTTCACCTCCCACAAGTAAATACATTCAGATAACCGTGCTGAGGTGTGCACATCGTACTGACCTGTGCCAG
Source organism: Bucorvus abyssinicus (assembly GCA_009769605.1). Lineage (NCBI taxonomy): Eukaryota > Metazoa > Chordata > Aves > Bucerotiformes > Bucorvidae > Bucorvus > Bucorvus abyssinicus. Next base: position 35,932,589 of record CM020031.1, read on the forward strand.
CAACTCGACAGTTTCTTCTTTTTATGTTCTTCTCAGTTGCTGATTTTTATATCATGCTAAAAATCAAATAATTTTGGAATTTTTTGTTTTACTTGTCTGCTCCAGCAAGTAAAAAGGATTGCAAAGTTCGAGAAAAAAACTGTGGTTGGATTATATATTAATTTTTCTTTACTTGTATTCCATGTAACAGAGCTTGAAATTAATATGGTTGCATTATTAACTAATTGTGTATATTATATCATATTACAAAAAAATATGAAATACTAACTGTTGCTTCAGTTGTGGAAAAAGAAGCATGAAAGCATAAAACATCTTAAAGAGGTAGAGCTGCAAATGACTGCAGTGAACAGTGTTTCTGAAAAATTGGTAACAGCAACGTCTCTAAAAGTGTATTGCTCAAACATAAATTTTAAAGGAGATTGTACTGTCAACTAAGCTTTCAAAAACACTATTTTTCATATTTCAAAATGAAGCAGCCTTAAAAGGCAATTCTCGATATGGTTGGGTCTGCGATGTGAAGTTTTTGTTTGATTAAGTTTTGATGTAGTTATACTGCTTAACTGCTGTTATAAGGTTTGCTTTTTAATTATAAAAATCAAGTGAATGAAAAAACAGAAATGTGCTGAAATACATCTTAGAGCTTGTCTTTGTCATTCGTCTTTTATAGCCTTGATAAATGCTGACTAATAGTCTTCTGAACTTTTCTCTGTCCCTTTTTTTTCTGCTATGTTTTCACTACTTTTAGCGCTTCAGCATGGAAGGGATCTCAAATGTCATACAGAATGGCTTCCGCCACACGTTTGGAAACTCGGGTGGAGAGAAACAGGTGCTGGGCTATCTTCTTTCTTTTCCTCATTCTTTGTCTGCCTGCACTTTCGGTAGGAGCTGAGATCTTGAAAATTGACAGACGTTGAAGATAAATGCTGAGACAGGAAGAAATAAGACAACTGGAATCTGTTCTCTTTCCCTGCTTCAGGACTCTGATAAGCCTACATTCTCTTTCTCTCCTCAACAGCTCAAGGCAGTCAGGACCTGATATCCTGATGCACTGAAATAATAATCCTTATTTCTTACCCCAGACTAAAAGTCTGTTTTGGCATAATGCATCCTTCAAATACATTGCATGTCTTTAAAAATCTAATATCCAGTCAAAGAATATGTATCAGGTTAGACATAACATTTCAGCCTTCAACATTAAGGACTTGGGTACTATCTCCAACTGAAAACAGGTTTTGTTTTCTTCAAATGTTCAGAGCTGATATATCTAAAAAATGCTAGCATCTGGAAAATGCATGGACTCTATTGTGTGGTTTTTTGCCTTCAAAAATGACATGATGTTAAAAGCAGCCAAATGTGTGCAGTGCACATTACTGATACAAAATACATAAGCCATAGGCAAGTTTATGTATTTTCACTGACTGTTTAGATGTTGAAATACACAGCACAGAGACCCAGCTTCAGTGAATATTACTGTTAGGTGTTATACCTAAGTAGCAAGATTCTTATTATTTATTTCAAAGTAATACTTGTTTGTTTCAGAACTGTAGGATGTATTTTATTAAAAGCATTCTGTGTTGTGGGAAATTGTTAATGCTTATGCTGTCATTTATGCTTTTGGCACACATTACAAAATATTGGTGTTTCACATACCCACCCTTTATAGCTTATGCCGTTGTGTCAGACGGGTTTTTTTTTTAAGTTTTTTTCCCCTGGTGAGAGGTCCATTGAGGCAGTAAAGTGCCACGTAGTTTAGAAGACATAGCTGTTTAGGCTTTTGTCTAGCAGAAGGCTTGAGTATCCTGCAGAGGAGTGCAGGAGGTAAAACACCTCCTCTCAAGTCATTCCTGAATCCTGAGGTTAGAAATCATGGACTTACCCTCTTTCTCTAGCAAGATATATGTTCGAGAGTTCATGAATACTTAGATCCAACTATTTGTCCCCAGCTTTGGGGATCTTGAACGCATGCATAGAGTTTTCCTAACAGAGCTTTTATCACTCTATATTATCTCAATACTGGTAAAGCAATAGCTGTGGGTTATTTTTTTTTCTTTGCTATCTTTCCCATTTAATAATAAATTACAGGTATTTACCTGTTTCTTTAGCTATTTTAAATATAAGGTATTTTCATAAAGTGAACATACGTAGCTATGCAGCTCCTCTTACTTTTGGTTAAAAGATTTCTTTTATATGCATGTCTCTATTCAAATGCACCTTTTCTCCTTTGCCTTCTAACTTTCTAGATGTAAGGAGCACAATTGTATATTAACAATAACACTGGATAACTCTTCCAGTCATTTTTGGAGTTAGTTTACTAATGTTACCATGTTGATCATACTTGTCCCCTGATTTATCTTATATTGTAACCTTGTTAGTAGGGTTATGGGGTTTTTTTCCTTTCCTGTATCCTAAAGCAAATCTTGGAACTAACAAGAAGTTAAAATGAGAAATAGGGGACAAAGGTAGGAAAGATACCTGCTCTTTTCTGATTTAGCCCTGGAAATCCATTTTTCTGTGGCATTTGGGTTTTGTTTGGGGTTTTGTTTGTTTGTTATATGACCAAACCCTGGCCCTTCTTGCAGCAAGTTGCAAAGTAAAAAAAGTGTCAGATGTTCAGTTGCTTAGTGCTCGTCTTGGAATATTCGAGTGTTTTTTCAGGGTGTATCGTCATTATAAACTAGCATTCAGGTGGTTTCTGCTAAGACGGTAGAGTTAGTTATCAGTTTGGACTTGTGCTCAAAAAAAAATGCAAGGACAGGCTTTAATAAACCTTAGAAGGCAGAAGTTCATACACATGAAGTCACAACATAAGTTTATGGCAGGCTTCTACAGTTGTTTCAGAACTCTCTTCAGTGTTTAATTTTAATGGTATTTACCACCACCTTTACTATTTTCTGGGTGGTATTACTCTGATAGAGGGTACTTCCCTTTTTACAATTTTAGACCTTTTGTTTGTGTGTGTGTGTTTGAGGCATAAGTGAAAATTGCTTGGAATTTTTCAACGTTTAAAGAGAAACTTCCAGTGGGAGCTCCCCATTCCTACCTGATAATACAGTTAGAAAAAACAGACACCAACTGCGTAAAAGCCATTGAAATGTTGGTAACTCTTTCTGTGATCATATTTCCAGGAGAAAATTCAAGATAGTACTCTTCATTTTAGTTTTTAGACATACTGAACCCTTCTTATGGGTGATTACAAATTGCAGTGGGAACTTCTGCTTACCATATTGTCAAATCTGCTTCAAAGATTTAGGGGTCACCATAGACTTCACTTTTGGTCATGTCAGTCAGCTACAGTTCAGTCTTTTTTTTTTTTTGTCATTTTCTTTTTCCTTTTCATAACATGTTATCCTCCACACAGTAATTCAGGGCATGACTTTGTATAGTGCTAATATAGAGACATTGTTACAGCAGCAAAGTATTGATGAGAAAAACAATATGATTTCTGGAAACTAAGAAGATTTTTTTTTTTTTTTTTAAATTATTGCTATTAGAGAGGAAAATGGGAAGGTGGAGATCACAGAAGGAAAACAGAATATTGGTATTTGGTCCAGTAAAACATGACCTGAACAATAAATTACTAGGACAAGCATAGAATGCCACTTAGTTCTGAAGGCTGGAAATGACAGCCTGAGATCTGATTTCTGAGTTAGGAGATCTACTTTCACCTCTGAGATTGGCAGATTTAATAGCCTTATATTTAGCCATTCATTCCAGTAATTTTAGTAAGAGTATGATTCTCTGATGATATCTGTTGGTTTACATCTGCTGGAAAAGAAATTTGAAAACTGTTTCCTGAGAAGCATTGCACACTTTCCTCTGCTGTGCTCAGTGGAGTGAGCTAAGAGTCCATTTGGCTTTCAGACAGAGGGTATGGTGGAACTTGAGGTGCATGATCCTGCGCTAAACATGGCAGTGGTTATAGCTGCATTTGGCAACGCTAAATCTCCTTCTGCAAAGTGAACCTCTTCGCCAGAGTCTGAGTTACACTTGACTCTTGCTGAAATGCTGCTACTAGAAGTGTATAACGTGTTACCTGATTGTTAGGTGGAGAACCACCTCTCTCTCCAGGTGAATGAGAGAGAGAGGGTTACTTTGCCTGCTGCCTTGTGGCTGTTAACCCAGGATAAGGAGTCTGTTAAATTCTTCAGAATTGAATTGAGGGAGTTTTCAGGAAGCTTTTTCATTAGGGAGAATTCCAGTGATTTCAGTACTTTTGAAATGCTGACCTCTTTAAGAGGAGTATGCATTCATATAGACTGCAAAGTAAGATGTTAACTCAATTCATTTTAAAAAAGAGCAACAGCATTGCATCAAGAATTTGAAAATAAATCTTGGTTGCACTGCAGGTGTGAAAATCCTGAAAGATTTAAGAAAATTTTTGCCTTTTATTTTTTAAAGCTGACAAGAATGAAAGATTTCAGTGAAGTGTAAATAGAACAAAATGGAGTTTACTTGAAACAATCTGTAAGGTCATTCGACTGTTAAAACTGCTAATTTAAATTAAAATCTAAATGTGGGGTCTTGTGTTTAATTAGGCTTGCTTTGTTTCTTTTGGTGGAAGTGTACGATGTCAGAAGGCGAAAGTTGTCTGTTTTGATTTTCATCTAACTGTGGGCAGCCTAATTTTCTTTGCACGGAGGAGCACAGATCACCTTTGGAGCAGGGCCACGGCAGTGCTCTTTGATCTGTCAAAACCCTTGGAATGTTTCACATTCTCAGTAAGAGTTAACCAGTCACTGAGAAAATCCTGCAGTTGTTTTGAGGTCATTCAAACACAGCATATGCTAAGTTTGAAGGTAATTTTATTTTTTTATTTTCCCAAATACTTATTAGCACACACATACAAACCTGAACGCCTTACTTAAGGCACCCCCACAGCCTGTATCAGCTGTGCTCTGTAATCCTTTAAAGAGCTGACTGTTGTCAGTTGCCCAGGTTACTTGAAGCGAATATCAGTATTTACCTGGAAAGATTTTTTTTTTTTTTTTAAATGTACTTCCTGGAAAGAAAGAAATTGCTTTCTGATTTTGGATACAACTGGTGATGCTCATATGATACTTTTTTTTTAAGAACAAGTTTGAAAATGGTTCATGTACATTTGTAGTGGTGTTTGAGGGGAGGTGGTGGGAAGGTTGTTCTTCCAGTTTTTATTTGATTGTAAGAAGTACTTTAAATTTATGAAGGACTTCTGGTTGACTTTTGAAGGGAGAAAAGGAAAGATTTTACTCTTGGAATACATAGGCTCTGAAGAAGGAACCTAACAGAGAAACTTTACTGTAAAACAGCTCCAATTTTTTAAATACCTTTTGTTTGTTTGTTTAGCTGCACGACTTCTCAAGTGGTCATGTAATTTTGAAATAAAAAAATAGAAGTTGGCTTCTGTAATGAAAGCTTTTGGATAGGAAAGGTAGAAACGTAATCTCTTGAGAAATATGATCTTTTGAAAAGCTTTTTATCTGTGGCTAGCAATTTCAATTGCTACCAGTTTTGCTGTTTGTCAAGTAACTGTCAAGTAACTCTGTTTTTCATTTGACAGTATTTAACAACCGTCATTCCTTACGAGAAGAAAAATGGACCCCCATCTGTTGAAGATCTTCAAACATTAACTAAAAGTGAGCATATGAAGTTCACCCACTGATCCTTTCTCCTTTGTATTTCCAAATGAATCCACACAGTTATCTCTTCCCCCTTACCCTACGGCATGTATGTAAAATTATGTGGTTTTTAACCACGCCTTTTGGCTAGTTCTTACTTTTTTTCCAAGCCTTCATGGTATGCTTGTTTTCTCTAGCTGTTCTCTGAAACCCTGAAGGCTAGAAACTTGCGTCTACCAGAAAGTAAATGTTCACACAGTATTTTGACAGATGGGCCTTACAGAAAATGCTGCATGTCAGGGAATTTGGCAATACTGCCTTATAGTACCTGGTATACCCCTATTTGTTTAAACTTGCTGTGCTTTACTGTGCCTATTGTAAGGGCTCAAAAATTGGGATGGATGTCAGGACACTTACAAGTAGTTGTATAATGTTTGCACTTGATTGCCTTTAAAATAGCCTGCTTCTCTCTGTTTGTTTTTTTGTTGTTAAAAATTGTTAGTAATTAGGAAGTATAACCAAATAGAGTTTTCTAAGTGCTTTGAATATCCCTTTCTTCACATCTTTTTAGGCCAGATCCTCAAAATTATTTGTAAGTTCTAAGTCGTCTGGTTTGTTTAATTTTTTATTCTAATTTGCATGAAAAATAAGGTTGTATTTTAAAAAAAAAAAAACCTAAGGTGGTTAAATACAGCAGAGCATCTCTGGGAGTCAGTAGCATCTCCTTCATTTAAGGGTATATGGGAACAGTTTAAAAATAGATGGTAGAGTGCATCGATTTATTTGATCAGATCTCAGTGCGAGGCTTTGGATCAAACTATGTGCTTTCTAGCAGCACAGGTCTGTGATTCCACAGGTGGCTGAGGAATGGTACAAGGCTCATTGGTTGTTTCCTGAAAAGAGAAAAAAAATATTGTACAAATTCTGGCGTAAATTAAATGTTTAAGCAGGAATTAAATTCCCTTTATTTTTCTGCAGTAGGCACCCTTAGCTGGTAATTCATACTAATTTTGTGACAAATGGATTTTTCATTTTATACTGAATCCTGCAGAAAAGTTTTAACCCCTTGCCATATTTAAATTCCACTTGAAAATATTAAAAAAAAAAAAAAATCAGTATTAAGCACAGAGAGGTTAAAGCCTCCTGAAAACGTTTTGTTTGTTTGACGGTTTATTAACAAAATGTCTTGTACAAATGCACTGTAAAGAGTATTAACAGGATTGCCTTCTGTGGGCTGGGTGGAACTTGATCCTGCAACTCAGTTGCAGATTTCTGACTCACTCTCTCTGCTGTTTTTAAGGCAGACAACAGAGCAGGTGTTTGGGGTTGTTTGGTTGTTTTTACTTTCAAAGCTGTGTAGTATTCTGAAGTTATGAACACTAATGTCTTATTTCAACACAAAAATTGAAATAAAACGCTTGCTGTATTTTGAGTTCAGAGTCTCACATGAAGAATTCGGAGTTTATTAAATACTGCTATTCATTATAATTCTGTGCTTTTGATTCTTTCAGTCATGTCCAGAGGACTTCATAAAGGATTGTTGCTGGTTTTGTTCATGGAGTAGCAGACAAGCTTGTATGTGTCAAGTTGAGCTAGTCCAAACGGTTTTCCTTCTCAGAAAAATGCAAGGATGGACAATTTTGACTTGATATCAAGTCACAAAAATGACAATTTGACATAAGTTAATGCCAAATTCAGTCATGTATTTAAGATTGTTCTAAGCTACAGCTGCTAACATCACCATTTGAAGGGGAAGAAAAATTAATGTTTTGATCAGACCATTCACAGCAAAGTTGCTCCAGGAAAGTGTCATTATTCCATGATTCGAGATGAAAATCAAGGAAATAAATTAAGTAATGGAGCATACTTTTGCCAAAGATTTCCAGTCCTCCAGTACTTGTTAGGACATTTTAGTTTTGAATGTGGTGACTTTATTTTGGAGAGATTTTTTTAATAGGGAAGAGGTGATTTTTTTTTTCTGTTGTTACAACTGATGACATTTTACTGTAGTAATTAACCACATTAAAATGGATCTCTTGCATCCATCTACTATGGAGTTCTGTGAGAATTGCACAAGTGAAAGGTGGAGGTACGATGTCTCATTGTATCTTCTCATCTTCCAGTTAAGAGTTTTCTGGTAGTAATATCCCTATGAGTAGTTGAAACAGCTCCATGGTATTTCTTTTGAGAGTGTTGTCCTCAACTTATGACTAAATATCTGAATTTTTTTTTTTCATATTTTAGTCCTGCATGCCATGAAGGAGGATAGCGAGAAAGTGCCAAGCTTGTTAACAGACTATATTTTAAAGGGTGAGTATGTTTCTTAGCCGGGATTTTTTTTTTATTCTAAATTAATGTACATTCAAGGTGTATTTGAAGAGTAGTCCTACAGCATTTAGGAATTATGTTGACCTCCTATCAAACCCAGATCTCATTTATATTCTATTCTATTATGTCCAAGGTTTCTGAGCTTATAGTGCATAAATAAAACATATTTATTTTGTTTGTGATAGTATAATATAGCAAAGTATTTGATCTATATTGAAGTGTGTGTGTGTGTGTGTGTATGTATGTTTGAGGTTAGCCGATGTGACGCATGCCCATCTACAAGAAGGGCCACAAGGAGGATCCAGGGAACTACACGTCAGTCTGACCTTGGTGCCAAGGAAGGTTATGGGGCGAATTATCTTGAGTGCCACCATGCAGCACACACAGGAGAAGCAGGCAATCGCTCAGTCAGCGTGGGTTTATGAAAGGCAGGTCCTGCTTGACTAACCTGATCTCCTTCTGTGACAAGGTGACTCACTTAGTGGAGGAGGGAAGAGCTGTGGATGTTGTCTACCTAGACTTTAGTAAAGATTCTGATGCTGTTTCCCGCAGCATTCTTCTGCTGAAACTGGCTGCTCGTGGCTTGGATGAGTGTACTCTTTGATGGATAAAAAACTGGCTGGGTGACCAGACCCAAAGAGTTGAAGTAAATGGAATTCAATCCAGTTGGTGGCCGGTCACCAGGGGTGTTCCCCAGGGCTCAGCATTGGGGCCTGTTCTCTTTAACGTCTTGATCAATGATCTGGATGAGGGGATCGAGTGCACCCTCAGTAACTTTGCAGATGACTCCAAGTTGGGTGGGTGTGTCGATCTGCTTGATGGTGGGGAGGCTCTACAGAGGGATCTGGAAAGACTGGATTGATGGGCCAAGGCCAATGGTAGGAGAGGTTCAACAAGGCCAAGTGCTGGGTCCTGCACTTGGATCACAGCAGCCCCCTGCAACACTCCATGCTTGGGGAAGAGCGGCTGGAAAGCTGCCCAGCAGAAAAGGACCTGGAGATGTTGGTCAGCAGCCAGTTGAATATGAGCCAACAGTGTGCCCAGGTGGCCAAGAAGGCCAACAGCATCCTAGCTTGTATGAGAAATAGTGTGACCAGCTGGAGGAGGGAAGTGGTTGTCCTGCTGTACTCAGCACTGGTGAGGCCACAGCTTAATACTGTGTTTTGGGCCCCTCACTACAAGGATGACAGTGAGGTGCTGGACCATCTCCAAAGAAGGGCAACAAAGCCAATGAGGGGTCTAGAGAACAAGCGTTACATGAAGCGGCTGGTAGATGAAGTGTTTATAGCTTCATTTTAAGTGTTACCTTCCAATCAATAGTCATCATCATCATCATCATGGCTTGGCTTCGCGGACGAAGATTTGGGAAGGGCTTTGCCCACGCTTATTGCAAGCGCGTTGATGGCTGAAAAGGCCAATGCGGGATAGGCAAGACCGGTTGCAAAGAGCACACCGGAGGGTCTCCTTGGGTGGTATAGTCGAGGCACGGTTCTTTCTGCGCTGTCTTTTCTCCTCGAGCTTGATTCTACGCGTGCTCTCAAAGGAGACAGCAGCGTTATGTATGGTGTGTCTCCAAATCTCCCGATTGGAGGCCAGGGTGGACCACTGATGGTGGTCAATATGGCCTAGGCTGAGGTGTTGTTTCAGGGAGTCCTTATATCTCCTCTTTGGAGCTCTTCTCTTGCGGCAGCCGGTGGCAAGTTCACCATAGAACACGATCTTTGGGAGGCGGTGACCCGCCATCCTGGAGACGTGCCCTGCCCAACGCAGCTGCGTTTTCAGCAACATGGCCTCAATACTGGTGACGTCTGCCTGTTCAAGGACAGCAACATTAGTCACGTAGTCAGTCCAGTGGATGTTTAGGATTGTGCGGAGGCAGCGCTGATGGAAGCGTTCGAGGAGTCGCAGATGGTGGCGTTAGATGACCCATGATTCAGACCCGTACAGAAGAGTAGACAGTACCACGGCTCTGTAGACACTGATCTTTGTACTTTTCTTCAGGTGTTTATTGCACCAGACTCTTTTATGGAGTTTTCCAAAAGCTCTGTTTGCCTTTGCTATTCTGTTGTCTATCTCTTTGTCAATCGTGGCATCTGAGGAGATGATGCTACCCAGATAGCTGAACTGCTGGACTGGCTGAAGCTCTGACTCGCCAATGGTGATGTGGGGATGATGGTAATCATCTTGTGGTGCTGGTTGGTAGAGAACTACTGTCTTCTTTAAGCTGACTTCCAGCCCAAAAAGCTCAGCCGCCTCTGCAAAGCAGGATGTTAAGCGCTGCAGAGCTGCTTCTGTGTGGGCAACAAGGGCGGCATCGTCAGCAAAAAGCAGCTCGCGGACAAGGTGATTCAGGGTCTTGGTGTGGGCCTTCAGTCGCCTTAGGTTGAAAAGGCTCCCATCGGTACGATATCGGATATAAATGCCGTCTTGTTCGTCGAGGTCTGCCGTGGCCCTTTGGAGCATCATGCTGAAGAAAACTGTGAATAAAGTGGGTGCGAGAACGCAACCTTGTTTCACACCATTGGCTATTGGGAAGGGCTCAGAGAGTGCATCGCCATATCTGACTTGGCCGCGCTGCCCCTCATGTAACAGGATTATCATTTTGAGGAACTTGGGGGACATCCTAATCGTTCCAAGATCTGCCACAGACCTTTTCTGCTCACAGTGTCAAAGGCTTTCGTGAGATCAACGAAAGTTACATAGAGACCCTTGTTCTGTTCCCTACACTTCTCTTGCAGTTGTCTGAGAACGAATACCATGTCTGTGGTACTTCTGTTGGCTCTGAAACCACACTGACTTTCAGGTAGAAGTTCTTCTGCGATAGCGGGTACCAATCTGTTCAATAGTATTCTTGCGAGAATTTTTCCAGCAATGGAGAGCAGAGTTATGCCTCGGTAGTTTGAGCAGTCTGACTTTACTCCTTTTTTCTTGTACAGGGTGATGATGATTGCATCACGGAGATCTGGTGGTAGTTCGCCTTGTTCCCAACAGCGCACAACTAGCTCGTGAAATTTAGCATGGAGCGTTTGGCCTCCATGTTTCCAGATTTCAGGTGGGATTCCGTCGACCCCAGCTGCCTTGCCGGTTTTCATCTGCTGTATGGCCTTAAGGGTCTCTCCCATAGTAGGGGCTATATCCGATTCATTTTTCACCGTTTGTTTTGGGATGAGCTGGATTCCTGAGTCTTGGACTACACGGTTGGCACTGAAGAGAGTTTGAAAGTGTTCAGACCATCGATTCAGGATGGAGGTTTTATCTGTGAGAAGCGTTTGGCCATCTGCGCTGAGTAGGGGGCTTTGAACTTGGTGTGTGGGTCCGTACGCTGCTTTCAGAGCCTCATAGAATCCTCTGTGGTCACCCAAATCTGCGCATAGTTGAGTCTTTTCTGCTAGGTTGAGCCACCACTTGTTCTGGATGTCTCGAAGTTTCTGTTGGAGTTTACTGCATGCAAGACGAAAGGCTGCTTTTCTTACATGGCAAGATGGCTGAGCGAGGTGTGCTTGGTGAGCAGATCTCTTCTTTGCCAGCAATTCCTGGATCTCTGGATTGTTTTCATCAAACCAGTCTTTGTTCTTCTTTGTGGAGAACCCTAAGAATTCTTCGGAGGACTGCAGGATGCTATTTTTAATATGTTGCCAAAGCGCTTCAGGAGAAGAGTCTATGGGACAGTCTTCAAGCCTAGTTTGAAGGTTTGCCTGGAAGCTGTCTCTCACTGCAGCTGTTTGAAGATTGTTAACTTGGAGCCTCCTCCTCAGAATGCCGCCCCTCTTAGGTTTGGGCTTAAAATGGAGGTTAAGTTTGCAGCGCACAAGGCGGTGGTCTGTTTGACATTCTGCACTAGGCATCACTCGGGTGTGACAGACATGGCGAACGTTTCTCTGGCGCACTAGGATATAGTCAATGAGGTGCCAGTGTTTAGATCGAGGATGCATCCAGGTTGTCTTCAGGCTGTCTTTCTGCTGGAAGATAGTGTTGGTGATGGTAAGCTGCTGCTCAGCACAAAACTCTAGCAAGAGGCGACCGTTGTCATTGCAGTTTCCAACTCCATGTTTGCCTAGTACTCCTTTCCAGGCTTCAGAGTTCTTACCTACTCGGGCGTTGAAGTCACCAAGGATTATGATCTTATCATCTGCAGGAACCTTTTGAGTAAGGCGGCGCAGATCGGTGTAGAATTTGTCTTTTTCTGTAGGGTCAGCTTGGAGAGTTGGGGCATATATGCTGAAGAGAACAACATGTTGCTTGTTGTGTAGCGGGAGGCGTAAGGAGATAATGCGATCGGAATGACCTGTTGGCAAATTTTCAAGTTTAGAGGCGATGGAGTTTTTAATCATGAAGCCAACTCCGGAATGATGACTTTCGGTTTTGGGTTTGCCTGACCAATACAGTGTGTAGCCGGCACCATGTTCTTTAAGGCTGCCTTCCTCATGAAGGCGAACTTCACTGAGCGCAGCAATGTCGATGTTGAGTCGTGACAGTTCGTGAGCAATTATAGCAGAACGGCGTTCAGGACGCCCACTGTCTGCCGTATCGAGCATGGTTCTGATGTTCCAGCATGCGAGTGTCAATCTGGACACACCTTTGGAGGCAGGTGTATGCCTTTGTCTCTTTGTCTTTGGTTGACCGCAGAAGAAGATGTCCGTTGGCCGCGGCTAGCCAACCGGATTGGAAGGGAGATGAGCTTTGGTTAGGCCACCTTTTCTAGGCCCCTCTCCATGTGGAGCAAGCAGTGCTCTCCTTGAAAAAGGCTGCTTGGTCATTCAGGATGCTGCCGAACGAGACTGTCATCTCCCGGGTCAGTCTCAAGCGACCAATGTCCTGAACCGCCTGCATGCAGGGTTGGGTCTGCGGCTTCCAGTGACATCTTTCCACCTGCCGTTTCGTCCCTTGCCTGTCGCTACAGGGCTTTGCAAACGTGAGTACACCCTTCAAGCCTGCGCGGTGGATTTTTTAGGTGAGGCGCAGCGTGCGCGAGACTGGCCCCACCCTTTACACCTGAGGTTCATCTGCCAGGGCCGAGCAAGCTTGGACGGTGACAGCGAAGTCCTCAGGTCGTAGGTTTGGTTAGAGTATCCTTCTCTTAGATGGATGGCCTTACAGGGCTAAACGAGCTCCATCTGCCCGGGTTTGGAGTTAGCGTTGTCCTTCTCCTAGGATGGTTGCCCGAAGGCTAGTGAGCCCATCCTGCCCGTGGACACACTTTGTCTGACCCTTCAGTTGAGACCTGTCAGGCTTGGGGGACCCTACCGGAGGCATATGCCACCACCAGCATAGCTCTCAACTTCGCAAGGGCACGCAAGCTCTTTCCCCACGGCAAGGGGGTGCCCATGAAAGAGAATCAATAGTAAAAATTATTTATTTTACATTGACTTGTTATATCTTCTTCACATTTTATTTAAAAGGTTTGTGTACAAGTCATTTGTTTTCCAGTCTTGCATGGAAGACATTAATAGAATGTCAGGCATTGAAAATCACTGCTTACTTTAGCCTTTAGGAGTTGTTCCAGGTAGTTTCCAGGCTGTTAAATTACTTACAAACATTTTTCTTCTGAGTTCAGTTTTGCCTAGATCTTAGGAGTACTTACGTGCATGTTTAATTCTTGGCATATAAATGGTACCATCTTATTCAGTGTTTAAAGTTTAGCATATGCATCAAGCTCCCAAGATCCGAACCATCAGGTGTACAAAAGGATTGTGGATGCCTTTTTATTTGCCACCCAAATGTATTTTATGTTCTGCTTCGTGTTTATATACTGCAAAGCTTTTCCCTTTTGGTATCATGCTTTCCAAGTCTCACAGTTTTTCAAATGGGATCTATTGACTTAATGCTCCATATACCTTTTAAAGGTTTTTGTATTTCTTACACAGACTTCTAATTACACTCATCTCGCAGAGATTTGAAAGTGCTTTCATGTTAAATTTGTGGATGAAATTTAGGAAATCTGAAGAGAGTCATACACTATTCCAGAAGCTCCAACAGACTTCTGAGCTTTGTGTAGGTTGCAGAACTACCACACACAGTAAGAATGCAGAGATCCTTTCAGTTCATTCCTTTGATTTCTCCATTGTTTACTTACACTTTCTGAAAATCCTTCTCAAATTAGACAGATGCTTTTGCTTATGAGCCGAGAGCCGTTTAGGCTCAAGATCAAAGTTTTTTAATGGTCATGGCACTAAGCTTCAGGTTTATGAAGCAGAATCTTTGACCCAAGAGGATGAACTGTTGTCAATAATTAAAGCTATTTGCTCATCATCCCAGTACATCTGGTAGAAACTGATTGGAATCAGTAACACACTTTACAGTGTCTGCCCTTATTTTTAGATGTAGCTATCCAGAAAAGCTTTACGATTACTAGGATGCTGAGAAACTGGCTGCCTGGGGAAATGGAGAAATACTCTGCAGAGAAGGCTTGTAAAAGTAGATTAGCTGAACATATGAGAGGATGATCTAGGAAGCTCGATGCTGAGGTTCCCTTCTTCCTGTGCATCTGCATGCTCATGACTTTAAAATCACCAGGGCTGTTCTACTAGCTGGATGCGATAACTACAAAAACATACTCACATTAAATGTGTTGGATCAAACAGGTTATCATATACAAGCACTGTTGTCCCTAAATTGTAAGACACCAATTATGAGGGTATGAAGAGTAATAGTCCGATCACTCAAACTGAAAGGAGAAGGTGATTTCCCCTTGGCTGTCATTTCATTACTGAACAGAACTAAGACTTTCTTGATCTTTTGTGGGTCTGTTTGCACAACAGCAAGCAGTTGTACAAGCTAATGAGCACAGAATTTTACTATTCCTTTCAATGTAGCCTTAACTAAGCTTCATATTGCTATGTGTAGGTTATGTGAAATATTTATAGCTCAACTGACAGTCTTACATTGTAACGTAGATTTATCCGGTGGAACAGGCAAAGTCTTCCAATTGTTTCTGAAGTTGTAATCTGTTTTCTCTTTGTTCTACTAAGACTTCTGGCCTGAAGCCTCAGTGAAGCTTTATACGTGGCACAAAATACTCCAAGCCACCTGTCTATTGTCTGGAAATTATTTTTAATGCTTGTTAAAGGGAGACCAGATTATTCTGTACAGTCCCTTAAAACAACTTTCAGCTCAGCTTTCGTACCTGAAATTTCAACCTTCTTGAATTTCAAAATAAGCGGAGTGATCTGCTTTTTGAAGAGTCTGCTTTCTTCACTGGAAAGATTAAAAACGTCCTATCAAGGTGAAAATGATTATGAGGATTTAGCAGTTTGAGTTTGTTTTCCAGAAGAAGCAGGAGGATAACAAGTTGTGGACCCCGTAATAATCATCTGTATGGTATAGTGATTATTATAATCATTTTACATTGTATGTAAAATGAATTAATTCCATTTCTTTTTGTTAAGCTTGAATCAAGAAATGAAATTTTGAAATGTGTGAATCGTATCACCAAAGATACGTGTTTTTGTTAAAGTCTGTTAACTTCTTGTTCCTCTGAGGATCACTTTTTCTAATCTTACCAAAAAACCAGACAGTAAATTACATGTGATGATAGGATATGCGTAGCCTTGTGGAAAATCTGGTTAACCTGGCATTTGTCAGCACAGGTAAAACCTTTTTTCTAGCTCTATATTCCATTTTACAGAGCAAAGAGAGAAAAAAAAATCTTATGAGTAAGTCCTTAACCATTTTTCTAAGCAGCACTGTCTTTTTATTCTATGGTATTTAAAAAAAGAGAACATGCACTCTTATGTGGGTGTTGTGGCTATCCACCCAATTAGTAATAAACTTGCCCAGATATTATTGCTACTGTTGACAAGTTACTTAGGTTGCTGAGAAGCAAGAGCTGAATTAAAAATAATAGGAAGAAAATTATTCTAGCAATTGCTGTAGTATTGTTATCATGAGATGGGACAAATAAAAGAAGAATGCTGTGAGCCCGGTAAGGTTAATGGAACCATAAGATTGAGCAATACCTGTTGATTTAACAAGGAATTGTACCAAATTCGCTGGTGTTCTGATAAAATCGAAAAGACAGTGAGAAGGTTTGTATTTGCTCTGAATTTCTTAGTGTTTTGTAGAAATGTCACCATCTTGAATGTCTTAAACTAAATGCCAGAATAATTCTGAAATTTACGAAAGACTAAATTCGGGTTGGTAGGAAGACACACACAGACCCCCTCTCCATGTGTGTTGTCTAATACTTGATATCTTCATTTAATAAGGTTTGAGTAAATTTGATTTGACAAGGCAGTTTGGGCAAGAGCTGGAGCACAGGACTGGAACTTGAAGGAGAGTTCTGCAACCAGATCTGCTATCGACCTCCTGTGTTACCGTGGGTCGTTCTTACACTTTTTTTCCGTAACCACCTAATGCTGGTGAAACGCTGAAAATAGAAATCCTCAGAACATGGGATGTGCAAATCCGGTATAATAAAGAAGTGAAAAAGGCCAGTGCAACTCAGTGCATTTGTGTCAGGAAAAAAAAACCCTCCATATGCATTTCTGAATAGGATTTTCAGTTTTGAAATTATTTCTGGTGTTTGCTTTTTTTAAAGCATCCTCCCGATTTATGTTACTCCCTTGTGTCCCCTAAAATGTTAAAATATCATTTTGTCCTCATGCTTAAGTCCCTCTTTCCAGTGATCAGTTAGCTCTCCCTTGGATCTATTCCATAGGAAGTACCTCCTCAGAGGTAAGTATCCCAAAGCCCAACTGCGTACATATTCTATGTAGAGTCTTGTACAATGCAGTAACTTCCCTTCTCTTGTTCATGTTACTCTTGATGCAACCTCAGTTATTTTCAAGGGGATTTTTTTCCTTTTGTGGGGTTTGTTTCTTTTTACGTTTCAGTGACCTTTTCCGTCCCAAAGTTAGTAATAATGAAAGGGGCTTAGTGATTTCTGTTGCAAGTAAATTGTAGTTCTTCTTCCACCAGTGTATGATTCATATTCCATTTTACGGATTTAGAATGAAAATAGGTGGTAACATGGAACTGATTAGCATTTGCAATTGTGCTTTAATTTTTCTGAATATATTTTAATATATTAATATTGCTATTGTACGTTATCACTGGGGTCATGAAGTAGAAACCGAGATTTGGAAGAGGGTGGGGGAATGCATTTGCTGACAGGGAAAGAAATACCAAGCCAACACTAAAATTCCTGATTGTAGAAAGCACACTCTTGGACTGAAGCTGGAAGCTTAGTAAGCTCACTGTAAATATTGTTTGTGCTTGTCTTTCTCCTGACCTTTTCTGATGGTTTAACAAATATAATGTGCTTTGAAAACATTGCGTTTATTTCCATTGAAGGCCTACACAAGCGAGTAAGCAGCAAAATTTCTTGTGCACAAGTTAAGCTATAAAACAAGGAGCCTAGATGGAGGTATTTTTGTCGTATCTTGTAGTTGCATTGTTCGTAGGTGTCGCAACAAGAATAGGTACCATATCCTTAGATGAAAGCATGTTTGTATTGACTATACCCATTGAATCTTTTTTTTTTAACAGAAGCTTTCAGTCTGTCTTCTTGCATGTGTAATGTAATGACTTTCTGCATTGTGATTTATTTGCCCAGCACAATAACGCAACAAGCAGTAGCATCTGTAGTCTTTGAAGTGTGCAAGTTCAGGTTGCTTTCTGAAGAAAATGTCTCTGTGGAGTTGTGTTGTCTGTCTCTTCAGCCTCACGAATAATAACTGCCAATTTCAACCCCTCAGAATAGAAAGAAGGGTTGCAAGAATAACTGCATTTCACAAATACTGTAAAGATCTGCATGTAGGTGGGAGGAGGACTGAAACCACCGTTTCCGTTGAGCAAAAGGCTGTTAGCTTTGAAAAGCCGACATCCAGTAGGCCAGATAGCTTTTATGTGTTCACACACTGGTGAATGTGCTTACCATAGCCCCTGTGGGTCTGGGGGCACGAGCACAGAGGAACAATGTGGCAAGGTCCTGCTGGGATGGATTTCATAGCAAATTTAAACTAGAAGCTGAGGAGGGCATTGTGGGAAGGGGAATTACCTAGTTTTGATGTTATGGGGTTAAGGAGAAATATCTGAGGAGGTCTGCTGGAAGCGAGGGTTCCTTAATAGAGCTGCTTCGAGAACACATGGATATATATGAAATGTTGGCTTGTAGATATACGCAGAATCAAGATATTAGGGATAGGTTGTCTGGTGTCACATCTAGACACAGTATTTCAAGATTATTAGCTTTTACTTCCATTTTTTTACAAAATTTGAAGATCTAACTTCATGTACAGGGATAATTTTTTAATATAACGTACTACCAGTATGATACACAAACTGAATGAATCATTCTCTGTACCCCTGCAAGGAACACATGTAAGTATAAAAATTGTGATGTTCCTAAAACGTAACTATTACATATAGCTATATATATGCGTTTATATCTGAAATAAATGCCGTTGAAACCAGATGTGTCCTTACAGTAAACTGTTCCAAGATGTATTTGTTGCTAAGCTTTGTGTTCTTTTCCAATTGTCCTTAAACAGTAATTGTGACATAAAATACAGTGCTAAAAAATACTACACTTTACATTAATACTGAGTAAAATGCATGAAATACAGTGTTATTTTCTTTTAGGCTTTTTTTGAATGTAGATGACATGAAAGCAGAGTCATTTTCAGTCTCCGCTGGCTTTGCCTGTTTCATATCTAATCTTTCAAGCTTCTACTAAAAGCTTAAAAAAAAACCCTAGTTTTTTGTTTTAATAAACCAGGAATTTATGCCTCTTTCTATTTTTAAATTATTCAAGTATTTCAGATAAAAAGTGTATTTATTTTCTTGCCTTTTGAAGTTTTTAACTGTTACACCTGACTTCTTTATTTGCTTTTGTGTTATGCTAGCATTGGTTTGAAAGCTGGATTGCTCTGAGGTTTGTGTCTTAACATATGAAACAGGAATGAGAAACGCGTGAAGGACATGTCTTATCTTCCCACTGTGTGATTCAAGTACACGCACCAGAATTAGAAAGTAGATTTAGAATCTCAAATTGTCGGTGTGTATTTTTAAAATATAACTGCATGCGTCACCTTTTATTTAATGTTCTGTTTTCTAATACATCACCTCAAAAAGCACTGTTTAAGACATGACCTTTGGTTAACTCATTTCTGGGTAATATTAGTTAAAGATAGTGGGTTGTGTCACTTAATTATCTTTTGAGAAAAGGATGATCTGTTAATTGCCGGTTTCAGTTGATTTCTAGATTTTACTGTGTTACTACTAGGGTAGACTCCAACATTTAAGTATTTTAGTATATACAGTACATTTATATACAGACAAACTTCACTGATGTTTATCAAGATGAATTTGTGGTTCTTTTGCAGTTCTGTGTCCTACATGAGGAGGGCTGCCTATCAGAATTAGCCACGGTCCTTCCTGTGATGAGAAGCTTTCGTGGATATAAATCATAGTATTTTTTCATTTGGCACTAAACCTAAACCAGTACCCATTTACGTCCTCTGTGTGTGCGTGGATTTTCTAATCCTACAGTAAGTCTTCTGGGCATGACAACTCATCCATTTTAACTTAATAGTGCAATGAACTGGAGCAGGGAACAAACATTGTACAGTTTTCCTCGCATTGTTCTGGCTTTTTAAAGTCTATTTTTACATTGTAAAGCATGTAGTAAATCCTCCTGCACACTTTGTTGTTGGAAGGAAAAGTAAACTTTAAATAGTGTAAATAAAATAAGCCTAGTTTTAAGGAGTCCATATTTTAAAGCATCCTTAGTTCCTATAGCAAAGATGCAAAAAGGATCATAGTCAGGTTTGCACTAAAAGATTCAAGCGAGTTCTCCAGAAGGTACTCCAGAAGAGCGATAGTGGAAGTCAGCATTCGACACTTCTTTTAAAACGGTCACTTTGAACTGTACAACAGTATTGTTCATACAGTGAACAAATCCATTTGCTTTGATAGTTTGGCATGAGTAATTGGTATGTTACCTCTCTTTGTTATTTACCACAAGCATCCAAGTAACGTAATATTCGTTTTTATTTTATTACTGTTCATGTGGTTTGGATATTCTCCCATACTGCTGCTATAAATTTACTGTTTTTAATAAGTGTTTGATCTAAATGAAAATGCTTCAATATGTAAACATTTTAAAAGGCTTTATCTTTTTAAAAATATATGTACAGTTTGAAAAACTTGTACCTGGGTTCCAAGTTCATATTGTATTGAGATGTTGGTCGTTGTGTATCTCTAAATTTTACTACAAATCTCTCTTGTAAACTGTATGCACTGTCTCCTCTGATGATGTATCTGCATTCAGATGAGAATGTATTTTATAAATCTTGTGTGAGAAACAAACCCCATAATCTTAACATCAAATACTTGTCGCAAATAATTTTGCCAGTCTTAAAGATGAGACTGAGATACAAGGAGTACTAATAAAAATAAAGGAACTATTTTCTAGGTTGAATTCCTATTGATTCTACACCCAGATTTATATACTGTGTTCATGAAGGCACTGGAAGATAAGGTTCTAGAGAGATAAACATGTCTTTTCTCCAAACAGTTTTTTCCATTTAAAGTCTTCAGTCCTTTTATTAGTTGAAGAAAAATTTGCTCCTGAATACCTTGTGTAATTTCTTTAAGACTCAATTTTATCATCACCACCAAATATTCACTTTAATCAGTAAAACACATTCAGTTTGAAAACAGCTCTCGTAATGCTTTTTTTTTTTTCCTAAAGACGTCAGTTGGGTTTTTTTATATATATTTTGTGCCTTTTTAAGTCAGTGAAATTTTCAGCTTTAAAGTCTTTCCTCGTCCCTCTCCCCACCTTGACCTCCAATGGGTATTTGCCAGCCTGTTCAGGAAGTAATAGGTCCTCTGTGTAATTGTGTTGTATGTGGGGAAGTTTCCTTTGTTGTTTTATTCGACTTCATTTGTTGTTTTTCTAACAAGAAAGCTGCCGTTTATTTCTTTAGCTGATGCATTATGAACTCATGGCGTGGATTTCTGTAGAAATGATCGATGTTGACTGTTGATGCCTGGAAAGTGGCAAAGGGGATGACCACGCTGCTTTGCTTCATTTTTCTAAAAAAGATGCACGTGTTATGTGAAATGCATCGTGTCTCCAAATGAGATCTATTCAGAGATGTTTCAAGCTGATTTTGAGGCTTGAGGTGACAAGATGGAACAAAAAAAAAAAAAAAAGGAATTTAAAAAAAAAAAGTTTTTGACAAAGTTCATGTTGTTAGTTGTAGCAAATCTTGGAGGACTTAGTCATGAATTCTAAAAAATGTAAAACTTCAAATAAAAACCAGCACTAAAGACCAGAAATAGCTTTAGTAACCTAAGCACCTGCTTGGGTATATCACGCCCCTCGTCAGACTAAACAAGATTTCATTGTGCGAAGTACCTGGTCACTGTGTATCTAGAACCCTGGCATTAACCAACAGCTGCCAAAGGTCACAAGTAGTTTATATATACACCTATAAAAACGTAGCTCTCAGAACATAGGAATAAAAAGAACCAAGCAAATCTCAGCAGAAAGGCAATTTTATGTACTTCATACTCTCTGTGATGCATTGTTTTTCCATTTTTTTTTTAATCCAACCTTTTTTCTGGGTTTCAGCTGTTTCATTTGATACAAGCTGTCTTAAGTCAAATTTTGAGTCAGGGACTGTCTGGGCACTATGTCCCATGTAGTCAAGAGTCCTAGAATTATGTTTTCTTGGTAGAGAAAAGGAACTTAAAAACAGTGTCAGTTCCTGCCTGGTGAGAGGTGATGATTTAGCAGGACTCTCAGCTGCTGTAGATCATTGGTGAGAAAGAACATCTGCTGTTGACTGTGCCAGGTAATTGTAGCCTTAAACTTGGATTGGTGGTTTTATTGCAGCGGTTCACCTCATTGTTGCTTCCAGGCTGGATTACCTTGGCATTCTTTCTGTATGCGAGTCACTTGGAGACTGCAGCTAGCCCAGAGACGGCGTTCTGTGAGCTTGGCAACAGCGCTGATAATCAATCACTTACTGCAGCTGCTGCCTCATTTCCAAGGGGACAATTTAAGGTACGGTTTCAACTCTGGAAGTTGTAGCTGGTGCAGAGCCTGGGTAGCAGGATGCCTGCCCTCCAGCAAGGGGCAGCGGAGACCAGCAGCTTGCTCCACTTTAAACAGCATCTACCCGGTTCGATTGGGAAGAGCCCAGAACTAGCAAAGCTTTCTGGTGAAGCATTCTCAGCTCCGATGCACCCAGGCTGGAACTTACTGACATACTGACTGCAAAGTGGATCTCTACTTTGCGAGATGGGGCTGGTTTGTAACCGTAACAGAATCTGTGTGGGTTTGGAACCATTCTTTGATCAGATAGCAATCCTAATTTTTAAAACCTCTTACGCACCTCGAAGTTATCACTGGGTATAAAGTCTCTCCATAATCCATTAAAAACTCTGCCATCCGGTAAGAAAAGAAATCTCAGAACAAAATGGGTCCTGAATCATGTTGGGTGAATTTAGTGTTCTGCTTCTCTTGGGGGGCACAGCAGTGTTTATTTAAACCTAAAAAGGGAACTCTCTGTCATACAGGACATCTACCTGGTGTAAGGCTAAGATAATACAGGTTCTTTCCAAGATGCCTACAATTTTGCGGGTAGCAGTGAGTTGCTAGAAGGGTTTTATAGGGCCCATCTAATGATGGAGACGTGCAAGATACCATCCTTGCAGGGGGTTTTTATCACCGAAGAGTTAAAAGGAATGCTTTAATTCTTTTAAGTGCTTTGCCCTAGCTGGTGAAATGAAGTGTCTTGTTCCTTTGCTTCCTTATAATCTGCAACAGTTGGAAAGGAACCTCTCTTTGCAGTGAATGCTAATTTAAACAGAGCTCATAGTTTTTTTGTTCATTTCCCAACTGTCTTCGAGTTTGGGGTTTATGTTAGCTTTAGGTAATAAATATTAATTTTAGTTTTCTGTAGGATTGCATGCAAATTTATTAATTCAATTACGTGTTTCTTGGAAGCAACATGTTATAACTTAGGCCGAATACCATGGGATGAAAAACTCGGCAAAGAAGGTAAAGTGTTTGGATTTTCTTGTGAGGAAAATGTTTTGAGAATGCTCCAGTTTCTTTAAAACCATGGAAAGCAAATTCTGATCCTTTGTCTGTTTCTGTCAACATGCATTCCTGCACTGGTTCTGTGGTTCGCTGGTACTCAGGGCACTGACCAGCAATCCAGATTTTCCCACCGACTGCATTTTTGGCCTTCAGGAATTATTCCATTGCCCAGGTCAAGCAGGCTGGTGTACAGGAAGTCTTTGAGTGGAATGGGAGTGTTGCTGTTGAAAACATCAGTTCATTTTTATCCGGAGACAAATCATTCACCGCTCCCTGGAGTGTTTCTCCTTCTGCTTGCATTACCTTCACAGGAAAACTAATTGTGCAGAGTAAGCCTCATACAGATCATGCTGCATGTTCTCAAATCAGGTTAGGAGATTCCTAAGTTACCATGGAAGTCCCTCAAAACACCTTACAGCTATTTCATCGTGAAAAAAAATCTCTACGGTATTACCTGCATTCACCTCTTCCCAACCTGAAGGATAGAAATTGTCCATGAGATAAATTTGAAAAAGACACTTTCGGTTCCAGAAGAACTTCATGATGTCTGTTAGCAATAGTATGAGAACAGTTGAGAGCTCTTTCCTTCTACATGCATCTGTTGTTGATGCATAGAGGGAACAGTCGGGCTGGTCTAAACCTCCTTGTCACCAGAACCGCTGAGCTTTTGCCTAAAATTGAACAATTGCTTCCTCTAAATGCATATGCGAGATTGTAAAAGATGAGCCCTAGAAGGCTTCACTTTGCATTCCGTGCAGTGAGCGATCCTTCTGTGAACATGCTGGACGCTGAAGCACCACACAGCGCTGCATTTGCCTGTGGCACTGAATAGCACAAGAGTGAGCAGTGCTGCAGGAGCACATCATAAGGAGGGTCTTGCAGAACCACTGCAGTGGTGACAGCTTCAGTAGGGCAGGGCCCTTGACATCCTAAAGATTTCCGTAGGCTATTTCATCCGTGAAGGATGGACAGGGATGGTTTTGTAGACATTGGTTTTCTGGTGCCTTGTAAATTTATGGACTGCTCTGAACTGACTGAAGAAGTTGAAGTAGGACTTTGCTGGCTTAGAACAGTAAGTGTTGAAATTTGGGGTAAAAATCGGGTAAAATCCTGTAGTCTTAAGGGTAATTTTAAGAGTCCTGTATCTAATCATGCATGTGTGGGTTAGCAAACTTAATGATCATTCTTTGTCTTGTTCCCTTCAATGTAATCCAAAACTGACATTTTCTTCTGAAGTGTTGATCAACAGCTCTGTTAGCTGCCTACAGACAAGTCTGCACTCTTACAAGTGGCTCCCAGAACAAAGTTTACTTATGTAGCCAGAACTTTTTTCAAAGGAGAGTTCTGAGTTTTGAAAAGCCTATTTAAATAAACACGTGTGTGAAGAACGCAGAATGGATTTTGATGGACTTCCCATTAGTGTTATCCCTAAACAATTCCCAGGCATGTTTCCCTCATTAGAGCAGTATCAGGAACATGAGAATAGACCATGCAGGCCACACCTTCAGCATTCTCTTGTAGGAACTATTCCCTGGAACAGAGAAACAACCCTCACAGCTGAAAGCAATGGCAGAGTCTAGACATCACAAGGTGTTGGAAGGTCAGGAGACAGCCGTGTTCTTTGCCACTGTGGAAGAGCTCAGGAGCCAGTGGAGATCAGCTGCGGATGGATGGATCTCAGAAGGTAAGACCAGATATACCCAGTATTGCCAACAGCACTGACTCACCGACTTGGGAGATGAAGCAGCAGGACCAACTGGAAGGTCTGTACCTCTCACCAGCCTGTGTGTCCTGGGCAGGGCTGAGTCCCACAGCGGACAGTCCCTCTCCCTGCCTCTGGCCACGTTCCTTTCCATGGGGCACGTCCTACCCCTTCCCTTGCCTGTGCTCCCTCCCACAGCAGCTCCTGCCCGTATACCTGAGGCTATCTCTGCGGTGACCCTCTGCCTCAGGAAGAGGAACACAATGGGCCTGCCATCCTTCCTCTGCTCCTCCAAACCAATGTGTTCTCTTCTCCCCCTTTCTCAGCCTGGTGGCTCTTCCTCTGCGTTGCCAGCTGTGAGGCCCTTTTAAATATCCCGTGGAACATAAGTAGTTAAGACTCGTATCTTTGGGGAAGGGAAGCGCATGAGGGAGATGGGTTTTGGGGAAATGGTCTCTGAGCAAGTAAATAAGTAAATTTCAGAGATTGATTGGGGGCTGCTGACAACACTGAAGGCAAACAAGTTGTTGCAGGGCGGGCTGGCTGCGGTGGGCTGCTGGCACCGGGAAGGGCTGGTGAGGCACAGGGGCCGTGAGCCTGATGGGCAGAAACAGGCTGTTGAGTACTGAGCCCAGAGGAGGGGATGGGGCTGTTGAGGAGGAGTGGGTCTGAGTGGAGGCGGAGGTTGTCAGTGCCCGACTCAGAGAGGGTGTGCGGGGAGACCAAAACTCCTGTTCTGTCTGCGCTGGTATACGTTGCTTTGTTTGTGGAGGCTGTTACGGTCCTGTTCCCGGTTAGCTGGGCATCACGGGGCTCCGTGGGGTTCCTGCCTGCTCTGTCATCGTGTGCTGAGGGGAAGACAAGGCTGGGCTGCATGTGGGGCACAGCCCTGCTGTGGCCTGTCATGGCTTCTCATCGCTTCTGCACAGACCTCAGCTCAGAGGTGATGCACGCCGTATCAACCTGTCCTTTAGGTTGAACAGTCTAGCCGAATGCCTGCTCCGCTGAGGTCTTGGGCAGCACAGGAGAGGTTAGCAGGAGGTAACTCTGCTATTACTCTGCTGCGAATAGGACTTGGACCCCCCCAGAACCTGGTGTCTGCATGGTGGAAGAGACCCTGCCCTCACTCTTTGAAACTGGAGCGTTCACAGCCCGGCGTCAAAGGCAGGACTGGTACAAGTCACGGTGCTTGTGAATTGTTCCTGGGGGTGCCTCCGGGCTCCTGTTATGAAAGAGAAAGAACTGGGCTGGTTTCAGGATGTGTCGGAGTCCTGCGAAGGTTGCTGAGTAGGGTGAATCCTTTGGTGTGGTTCTTCATGGCTTCTTCAGCGAGTGGATGCAATTTGTCTCGGTTGTGGCCGTGTTGCAGTCGCAGGCGTTTTGAAGTCTCTCTGCTTCTCTCTGTTCCAGTCAGGTTCAGTGTCTCAGTCACGCACCGCATTGTCGTGGACAAAGGTGAGATTTCAGCACCACACCTCAACAGTTCTGTTCTGCAAACCGTAGTTTCTCCAGGATTGTCTGTTCACTGTTCTGTTTCGGGGGTTCTCGTTTTGTCCAGGCTGGCATCTCTTAAGCCTTCAGGTTGTTGGTTTCTGGAGTCTCCAGCTCATCTGGAGTTAAAAAGCATGTCGATGTCCGTCTGCGTGTTCTCACGTGGTCCCAAATGCCACACTCTCACAGCCTCGTTACAGAAAATTATTGCTCCCCCAAAAGACTAAAACTGGGAACAAGATATGAGAAATAGATACTCGGAAAGTAACAGCCCATTGGTCATACACTGATTTATTTATACTCCCTTATTCCGCACACACCCCCCTTTATATTCAGCGTTAACGGTGCTATTGTGTTGTGTTTGGGTGCAGTTATTTGAGCCATCTGACGGCTTCTCCACCCGAGGACAGCAGCAGAGTTGCCATCAGGACACATCCTTGTATTTATGTGCATGCTGGAGCTGGCAGTCCAGTAATGGCTGGATTAGGGTCAGCATCCTTTCTGGAGCTAGTACTGCAATGCCTCTCCATGTGAAAGGGGAGGTGAGCCTCTTCTCACCAGGTCCTCGTTTTCTGCTCAGCAGAGTTATTTCTGCTGGAATCGCTGTAACGGCCCATGGTTTTCTAGCATCTGAAGACTGCCGTTTGCAGATGGACCAGCCTTCCCCCCGTGGCGGTTAAGAACAGTAGGAGCTGGGCAGTGCTCGCTCCGAGGTGACCCCTGCAAAGCCGTACTGCGTGTGCCCGCCACGGGATGGCAACCGGTCACCGCGGACCCCCCGCAGCTGGACGCGCCCCGTGGCAGATGCCGTCCGCAGAGAAGCTGTTCCCTCTGGGGCGCGCCGGGAGGGCGATGTGACAAACACGGGAAAGCCTCTGTGTGGTCTTATTCATTGTTAATGCAAACCGTGGTTTACAATCTTTATTACAGGATGGTGATGTGCTTAGCTGCAAAAGCTGGCCCAGGGGATGAGCTCCGAGTCCCTCCTCTCTGAATACCTTTGTACGGGAGTTCTTTCCTCGGGGGATTAACTACTCACAGGTGTGTAATCTGTTTGTAATGCTCCCCAGTGAGTACGTATTTAATTCTTACCAAAATCTGAGGGGTTTCCACCTGCAGACCTGGGTTTCCAGAGCCTGAGGTCCCCTAAATGATCCATCGCTGCAGTAGTGTGATGCCCAGCTGCGATGTACCTCCAGCTTCCCTGGAATCCAGGGCCTTTTTGAAGGGATTCCAGTGCCTGGAGCCAGTCATTCGCATTTTAATGTTTACGTGCATTTACTTGAAGCTAGTTTGCTGTCATCTCATCTGAAACAACAAAATAATCTTTACATCCAGGCTTCTTTTAGGTCACTTGTAGTGGTCCCTGGTTGGTTCTGTGGTCAATGTCATCAGCTGTGACCCGAGACTGGTTAAAGCACTGTGTTCAGTAAGACTGTGAAAGCTGACGGGAATTTACAGCCTTTATCATGTGAAGAATTTTGTGACATTAAATTGTTCTTTGAAGGGGCTACCTTGTGAAAGCTGAGCCTTTTGGTCAGAAAAGGCAGTTTTAAAAACCAGAAAGTGCAGGAGTGGAACAGGGTTTGTAGCCCGCGAGCTGCCTGCCCTGGCAGACCGCATGTCCTGCTGCCTCCTGCCAGGTATCCGTCTCTCCGTTTCCACCGCTGCCGCTGTGCACCCCAGCGCTGGAGAGCCGGGCCAGGCTCTCTTCCCCCCAAGGCTGGTAAGGTTTACAAACTGAGGCACGCTAATCGTGGTGGTGCTGCTGACAAGGTGTTTCGGGTGCCCACAGAACCAGTGGGGGAAACAACCAGAGCTTCAGCCTCTCTTCTTACCAGCACGGGTATCTGCGTGGCAAGTCACAGGTTCAGCCCGTCTTGTCTCTCTCTTGGTCTGGGCGCCTGTTCCTACGTCTCCCTCTTTCACTCTGGTTTTTTTTCCTCTTAAATCTGGCATATTTGACAGTTGCCCCCGGTGCAGCCCTTCTGCGTGGGGTCAGAAACGCAGGATGCATATCTGTGGGGCAGGGGGTAATAGGCAGGGGAATGCAGCACCCTCAGTGGCATGCCTGAGGTGAGGCAGTGACAGCTGGGAACCGCAAAAGAGCAGGAGACATGTCCTCTGGGGGCAAGGAGGATGCCTGACGCCTAGGGAGCACCAGGGACCAGAAACTCTCCCAAGAGGGCATAAAAGCCAGGGTGAGGCAGTCAATGTGGTGGCAGGTGTGCAAGTGGGTGTGAGGAAGGTCAAACTCCAGAGGGAAAGCTCTGGGCTTCAGGAGAACAGACTTGGGCTCCTTCAGGTAGCTTGTGAATGGGTTGCTCAGCTTCACAGTGACAGAGGTAGCAAAGTAGAAGAGTAACACGGAGAAAAATCTCAGCCTCATAGTGAGCAAAAAAAGGGTGCGATAAATGTCCAGTGCCTTGCTAAAATAATAAGCTTATATGACGCCATATGGAGAACCTAGTTCTAGATAGGACATAAAACTCTCTCAAAGCTATTAATAACACTCTGGCAGATAGACTTTCCTGGCTGCTTCTGCTAGCCCACAGAGCAATGCGTTAATTGCTGTTCCAGAGCCGTCCACCAAAAATACACTTGGTTTTGTCCATTCTTTTCCCTGCACAGATGCTGCAGTGTCCCGAGTGTCTTTGCCCAGCTGTTTAATATTGTGGTCCCTTTGGAGTCTGAGAAGTGATTTTCAGTATTTGATGAAAAATATCCTGAGACAGTATAATACTGGGATGACATGTTTTTATGTCACAGAGATGGATAATCTGGGGCTGTGCCAGAAATGGTACTGAGAGAAGACGCGCTTCATTCCTCTTTTCTGCAGAAAGAGGTACTGGTTGCTTTTTCTCATGGTGTGGGAGACAGACTCCTTCCCGGTGTCACTGCATGTGATGGGGGTAGGTGGGTAGACATCAGAAAATAAAACATGTGGAAAGTCCTGAGGGTGTAGAAAAGGCAGAGCCCAGATCTTTGAAGGTGTCAGGTCAGAGTGGGGATCAAGGACCTGTTTAACAAAGCATACCTCCTGCTTATCCCTGAGATTTTAGCAAGTGTGCCTAAGGAGAGGGAACAATTGAGCCATTGGCTGCATCTGTATGATCTCATATGGGACGTGGATGTAGGTTATAGACATAAAGATTTCGGAGGATAATTCTGAGTTAGATGAGTTCAGTCAGAGCTCTCCACTTGTCACTCCTGCAGTGCCCGCGCAGGCTACTGAGCCTGTGTCACGGGGTGTCACTGGTACTGTGTCACGGGGACGGCGTCAAGAACGCATCTGAAAGGTTATTTCCCTCTGATGTTCACAACGAAGGCTAACAGCTGGTTGCAGTCTTTGTATTCATCCATTTTCAGTCTTCTCCTGGCACCAGCTTTTCTTCCCAGAAATCCCAAACAGGGTGAAAAATCTAGCATGTCTGCAGAGAGCTGTCTTGGCTGCCACGCTCTGAATGACTTGCCTGGCTGTTTTGCTGCACCAAGAGAAGGAACTCTCAGAGGATGGAGGCATGACCTTCTGTCTATGATGGATCGCTATCGGTTTTGTGCGTTTGCCACTTAAAATAACCTGGATGTCTTTCAGCGTGGCTTTATCTCGCCCCAAGTGGGCGTGAACATTCAGTAGTAGTGCTTCCACAGCAGGGATAGCTCTCCTGGCTCCACTTCCCAGCCAAGCTGTTAAAGGATCAGTTCTCATAGCCTTTTAGAGAAAACTCTCCATAGCCTTGAGCTTTACAATTCTCCTTTTCAAGGTACGCAATATGATTGCAAACATTATGAGGACGCAAATACCTTTGATCTCTGACCTAATGTCAGGAAAGATCTCACCACAGGTGAGTGGTGAATCACTGCGAGCTCACTCAGATGATGTGTGACCAAGCCTCTGGGCTTGGCAGGGATCTTTTGGTTTTGCCTGGGCAAATCAATTGCCCTTTGTGGAGAGCCTTGGCACCCTAATGGTGAAAAGTGCTGTTCAAGTTTTAGGCTTCATTTTTCCAGTTTGCATTGGTAAAGTGACCCGAGGACAGAGTGACAGTGTTTTGAAAGCTCCTTTTTTGTGTGTCTGTGAACAGTGATGGTCTCTGTTTTCCCCTCAGCAGACACAGCCCTGGCTGACCTGCTCAAAGGATTATGAGGGAAAGTGTGTAACGTGGTGCAGTGCCCGACTCCTTGGCCGTGTTGTCAAGCTGCACGGTTTTGATGTGAGTAACTCCTCACCTCTTCTGACCTCACTTGGTGGTGTGTGCTCTGGCCCAAAGAAGCAGCCCGTAAAAAAAACAGCCCTGAAAAGCCCGTACTGCTCCTTTTGAAGTGCTGAAAAACTTCGCCATTCATTTGCAAGATCAGAGAGGCTGTATTTTTTACTCAAGCCACTCTGAAATCCCTACTGGGGCTGTTGGTTCCTGTTTCTTCTCTGTGAAGTCATCTGATTCCATCCTTTCCCTCAAGTGCTGTCAGAGCAGAGTCCCTGCAAACGGTACTGGTGTTCTAAAACTTTCCGGGGAAAGAAGAGACGATGTTTTCTCTTCTGTAGGGCTTTGTGTTGGGTTGAATCTTTTTCTCTTGTAGGAAAGCTACATTCAGTCACATGGAAAAGTTCTTTGTGGCCTCGTATGGTTCTTCAGTAGAAGGTCCTGATACCTATTGCCTGTCCGTTGTGGTCAGCCTTTGAATGTGAAGTTGCAGCGTCAATACAATTTTGGTAAGTAGATCAACTTAGAAATGTGAAATGCCTGAAAGTTTAAAAAATAAAAAAAATAGGACTGTTTTTGTCTTTAAATACGTCTCGCATCATTATTTATCATGAGAAAGGCTGGCATCTACAGCATTTCTGTGGACAACCATGGCATCTTGAAGACCGCTGAGGTGATGGTATCTCTGTCTTCTGTAAAAGTGTTGTTGCCAACCTTGTGGTGAAGACACAGGCAGATACAACTCTTGCCCCTTCTTAATGTCCTTTTAACAGAAGAGGTTAGGAAAGCATGCTAGTAACTCTCACTTGGTGTTACTAAAGGCTGAGAAATCTTTTCCTGAAACTTTTTGTAATCCGTATGTCTGAAACTACTTTTCTGTTGCAGGCGGTTGGGACTGGCACATAGTTTCAGATTTGGCAGGGAGGAGCAGGCTGACAGATAAAGCGGTGGCACACATGCTTTTTCTTTAGGAAACGATGCTGAAAAGCAGTCAGCTTCAAAAAAAACCCCAAAAAACAACCCAGTGAAGTGAGAGAGTCTACTTTCTGCTTTTGTACAAGGCCTGGTTTTTGGATGGAAAAAAATAAACGAGCATTTCAGCTCCAGGAATTCCTTACAGAAGAAACTGTAAGGGGAATCAGCCTTTCCCTACACACAAAAGGCTCAGGAAGAGAGAGCGGGGTTGGCAGAAGCGATGGGGGCAGACACAGGCTGAAGCGCTAGAGCAGACGCAGACCTCTGCCCCTGTGCCCTCATCATCCCAACTCTTTGTCAAACCCCCAGGCTTTGCCAACGGTGTATGGCTGCACGCACGCTTCTCCCATCTTTCAGGTAAAATCTGGAGCCCTTGCATTGTAAATTCCAGAGGCACGAGCTGTTGATTGGAGGTGCTGTGGGTGAGGCATGGCTGGTAGTGGTAGACTGGTGGTCCAGTAGAGTGAGTCTACTCTAATTTGGTTATAAAATGTTGCATATACAATATATTGGCAGAAGACTGCTTGCTATAAAATGCTAAATTAAGTTGTGATTCAGAATGGAGTCTCTGCACAAAACAGAGTTGCACTCTGTGACATACTGACGCTTCTGTTAAAACCATTCCTGTGAGGTGGGGTTGGTCTCTTCTCCCATGTGACAAGCGACAGGACTGGAGGAAATAGCCTCAAGTTGGGCCAGGGGAGGTTTAGGCTGGACATTAGGAAAAACTCCTTCACCGAAGCAGTGAAGCACTGGTTGTGAAGTCTGCCCAGGTTGGCGCGGGAGTCCCCATCCCTGGAAGTGTTTAAAAGACGTGTGGATGTGGTGCTGAGGGACGTGGTTTAGGGATGCTGGCAGTGCAGGGTGAACGGTTGGACTTGATGATCTTAAGGGTCTCTTCCAACCAGGTGATTCTGTGAAATAATGCTTGTGATAAAACTCATATTCTTTACCACATGGCCCAGATCCCTGGGATTTGTACAGAATTCCTTTGGCAGTCACAGAAAAGAGCCTGTAGGTACCTAGCAGTAATCCAAACCTGCTTTTACTTTTGCAGAAATTGCACTCCTGATTTCTTCCCCAAGTTTGGAAGAGAAACTGAAGTGGTTTGTCCAAAAATAGCGGTCCCACTAACTTTCCAGAACATGGACATAAATCTTATATTCATATATCCTGTTAATGGTAAAGGGACCTCTACTATTGTGTAAGTAAGAATACAATGTTTGGGTCTTTTTAAATATATTTTTGATGTATGGAAAAGTACTATCATGTCATGGGAAGGAGATTTCTGTTTTCCTCTTTCTTGGGAGCTTAGACATAAAGACGTGTGAGTGATGATGTGTTAATGTATGAATCAAAACCTAGCATAGGAGAAAAATTGAAGGGTAATATATAAGGAAGAATGTGTAGGAAGTAAGGAAAAGTATCTGGTTCTCTATAAAAACTTCATACTTCTGACTTCGCTTGTGTTGTTGTATAGCTTGTGAGTAATTCTCTGACCAATTGTAACTGTTCTCATGTGATCTGGTAATATGTTAGATGCTTTCCAAGCTCTAATCTCATCTAGGGGAGTAACATTCTTGGTACTCTGGAAATGTCCATTGACCCTGTTAGTCCATGGGATCCGTGCAGCAGCATGAACTAGATAACAGAAGAAAAAACATTTTTCCTAATGAACATCCTGATGCGTTCTTTCTGATTTCCAGCAGAAAAACCCTAAGTGTATTACGGGAAGTCCAGAAAGGGTAAGAGCAGGAGAAACCAGCATGTCTAGGATTCCTCTGCTATAGCAGTCTCCTCGACTGGTCGTGATTGTGAGACATTTCTATCACCTGCTTCCACACGTGCTCTGTTAAAGCCTTCATAGGAGTCCGTGGCATATATTTTGTAATAGCCACCAGTACCCGGAAACAATTAAGTGGATTCGGTGGAAGTATAACACCAGGTAGAGATTATTGACGTTTCCAGTGGTTTCCTCCTCCTGTGTTGCATTCTCTTAATCCAGGATTAAATTCTAATTGTGGATAAGTCCTTGGAAAGCTCATCAGTTTGAATGGAAATTTAGGAAGCCAACATCTCCAAGGTCTGAATGGGACGTGGTAGGGTGTGAATCTTACCACCTTGTCATTTATGGATGTTTTGTGCAAGGCAAGCACGGACTAAATAAAAGGAATGACGAGAGAATCCTTGCAGGCTCTGTTCTCAGACGTGATGGCAAAGGCGGTGGAATGAAAGCACAGTGCCTCGGGTTTTGCTCTCGCCTGCGCATAATCTCGTATGAACAGGTTAACGTAAAAATCTGTGTTGTTTTGCTAGTTTGGAGGTTGGAGCTGAGCATGTAAAGCAAAAGTAGCATCAAAAAGGAAACCCACACTTTTTTGAAATAGTCAGAATCAATCTGTGCATAATTTGACACAGGACAAGAATAAATGGAGTTAAGCAGGGGGGTTGCTTTGTTCTATAATTTTTTTATAAATTGAAGCCAAGGCAGCTCTGTCCAGCTACTGCCTGATCTGTGTAAGCTGTGGCCCCGCAAATAGTTATTGCTATTGCTAGTTACGTGCCACAGGCTACGTGCGAACGTTGCAGTATTAAGGCACATCAGGCTTGCTTTGCCTCCAGTTGCCTTGGGCTGCCTGCAGCTTTGTTTTAGCTGGCTTAGCTGTGACAGCATTTTTTATTATTATTATTATTATTATTATTATTATTTATCAGATGACTATTTCCTGATCTGTTTTATTTGGGTTTTTTTGCAGTCATGGGATATAACCACAATTTTTGTACATCAAGGAGTAGCAAGCAGTTGTTCTGTGCAAATTGAAATATTTATGTCACCATCTTAATGTCGCAGCGTAGGAGAATATAAGCCTGGCCTGGCGGTGGAGGGCTTGCCCGTGGCACCGCAGTGTTCAGGGAAGAGCAGAGCAGACCAGACATGGAGGGTTAAGAGAAGAGGGCACAGGATGTCCGTTCAGGGCTGTGAACAGCTCAGCAGCGAGCAGTTAAATGTAAAGCCAGCAGCAGAGCAAAACTGGCTTAGAGGTAGCAGAGAAGATAGGTAAGAGGTATACGACATCCGTACGATACTTTTTATACAGGACATGCAGGCATAATGTGGAGTTGCAGACCGAATAAAAAGAGCAAGGTGTAAAGCGTGAAAGAAAATGTATGAGAATAGCCCCAAGTGGACCTTAGAAAGAGAACGAAGAAATCTGCAGCTTCAACCGGCAAAAGAAGAGGGAGAAACCTCTACCGCTACCACCACCATACTCCTCCCAGCAAAAACCTCGGAGAACTGATGACTCCCTGTAAGCTTTCCCTGCCCTGACTGAAGCCAACCACCCAAAGACTCCAAGAGAAAGAGTGTAGCGGTAACTATAACACCGGTGAGCAGGGTCGATGCTGGGAAGTATCTATTTTATTGAGATATTATGGAGACTTCTTCCCTTTTGTACCCCCGTACAATTCCCTAACGTGCCGGATTTGCGATAGCTTGCTTGGTCCCTAAAACGCAACTTTCAGATTCTCTGGACATTCAAGTCCTGCTGATACGTGAAATGCCGGGGTCTTTGTTCTGCCTTTTCTGCAGAGAGCGATTTCCACGTGAGTCAAGGTGACAGTTCATTTGGTGCACCTGCCTCCCACAGCATACTTCAGACTTCGGTAAGCAGAAAAAAACCCCAGTATATTTTGCCTATTTGAACCAGCACCCAAGGAATTCATTTCACATCCTCAAAAAAAAAAAAAAAAAAAAGTTTGTTCACAACGATTTGTAACAAAACGTAATTTACCATTAGCAACCAACGAGCATGCTCTGTATTGACCATACCTGACTGTAGCTTGGGTTTTGCTCCTCTCTGTAAGTGGTGACATCTTCTTCACTTCTCGTGGTTCACAATATTTGCCATGTCCGTAAATCTGCATGAGACTGTGTCGTGGATGGAGTGACGCACTTCACTCGTAAGAGAGAAGCGGCAGCGTGTTCATTGATATAAAGCAGCGATGTAACAAAGCTTGGTAGTAAATGCCGGAGTGGTTTAACAAGATGCAGTGGCGAGGTACGCTTAGTTATTTACTGCGTAGTGGGCAGGGTCAGACAAAACAGAGCCCCTCCGCTTGAGCCATGAGGTTCCGAAGGGACGGCCTTTCTAAACTCCTCAGCCACCTAATCTGCACAAGGCACTTCTCCTTCTCCTGGAAGATCTCGCAATATGAAAGTCGCACGTATCTGGAGCTGCAAGATAGTCTGTTTTCCTACCGGCAGCAGTCTAAACGCAGCGTCTCCTGAGCAATTGATAGTTTCACGCGGTGCGTTGCGGTAATAAGCGGGTAACCAAGCATGTTTTCCTGACAGGTAATTTTCTAGCTCCGTCGCAAGCTGCAGAATACAATTTCTCAGAGAAACATTAGCTTTCAAGGTTGGTGAGAATAAGAGTATAGTATGAAGCAGCGTAGGCTAAACCCCATTAAAGTCGTGGCAGAAGCATAGAGTTTACAACACATTCATTGTATGATATAATAATTTTCTTAACTGGATTTGTCAAGTAACCGAACAGGGCAGCTGAGATGCGGTTTGGACATCCAGCTGAAGAATGCATCGAGTGCCTTTGTTCTCATGCTAAAGTGTCACAGCAAGGGAACCGTCTGGAGTTAAACGGGCGTGTTTTGAAACGTAAATAGTCAAGCATGTTTCATATTGTGATCATTCTTCAATTTAAAAATTTTGGATGTGTTTTTCTGCTATGAAATTGGAGGTCACTACGTTACCACCAGCTGAACCGCAGCAGCGGAGGAGCAGATTCTGCTTTCTTACGGCTAAGCTAGCACTTAGCCCAGTCATTCCCATCCATCCAGCGACAGGTTTTAAGCACTACCGACCTCATCTATTTTTAGGAGTTTTTTCTGTTAATACAGTGGGCATTAAAAAAAAAAACAACTCTGTGCAAATCATTTCAACAAGTGTATTTTCTTGGAAGGAGTGAACGCATACATGACCTGATGTTGTAAAAATCACCTGTTACTGATATGAAATGCATTTTCTGACCGCCTCAATGAAATCCACAGGCACAACTGGTCATTGCAGGATCATTCTTTGCCGGACTAAGTGATGTCTTGTTGGATATTGGCATTTTTTGTTATTTTATAGTGAACACACGAATGAAAAATATGAAGTAGAAATTAAAATAATTTATTTTGTGTGGAAATGTTCCTACTAATATACCATTGGACATGCCTTGAAATCCCCTTGATTCGTATTTCTGCATAATTTCACAGAATTTTTTGCCTGCCAGAGACAAAACTGTATTTTTATTCCACAAAGCCAGTTTCTGCTTGTGGTTTATTTTAACCCATCCCTTCTGCATATTTTTTCCTTTTGCATCTTGCCTCTTTTGGCCCTTTCTTTGATCCGTGTGTAACAGGTATGATGCTGTAGGAACTTACGCTGGCTTTCTGACAAAACCATTCCTTTGGCAACGGCCAAATTCCCTCTACTCCTCAGGGGAAACAGATGCTCCTTAGAAACATGCATCATATGTTTTCTGTCACACCAATTTTAATTCTTTGGATTTTTCTGTTACAGCGCAGTGGGAACAGTCGGTAAAACGAACTCTAGTGTAACTAGTGTGAGTATCTCAGGCCGGATAATGGTGCTGTGATACCTGCTGGTATCTGTTGAAAGCCTTGGAGAGGTGGATAGGGCAATTTTAGCAGCCCAAATGGGGGCTTATAGCCATTCTAAATTGGCTT
Source organism: Bucorvus abyssinicus (assembly GCA_009769605.1). Classification (NCBI taxonomy): domain Eukaryota; kingdom Metazoa; phylum Chordata; class Aves; order Bucerotiformes; family Bucorvidae; genus Bucorvus; species Bucorvus abyssinicus. The sequence goes on from CM020031.1 coordinate 35,969,690, forward strand.
TGCCTGTCACCTCAGAGACCATCGGTTGGTTTGGAGTGGCCATAAAACGGGCTTTATTAATCTGCCGTGTCACAACCCAGTCACTTCACTGCTCACTTTAATCAGGTATCCTGAGATACCGGCGGTTTCAGAGGGTTTCTTCCTTCATTGACCTTCCAGTTACCAGCTGCATTAAACCCTCAAGCGCAGCCACAAGTATCAATTTCTTACATTCTTTTAGACAGAGCGTAGGCGCTTCGGCTTCTGTTAACTTGAAAATGTGGCGGCTTACTGATGCTTTTAGAAGCCAAGTTCTGCTTTTACTTGCATGAGGGATGTCGGTAGATTTCAGCCGGCAGGGCGGTGACAGGGTGGACCCCAGCGTGCCTCGTGCCGGTTGTGCAGTCCTCCCCCTGAAGATCTGTGGGGAGCCGTTCCCAGGAGGACTGAGGTGTCCGGTTCAGACGGGCGTTGCTGTGCATGGACAGGGCTCGCTCCTCCTGCTCCCAGCCCCGCGCATTGGCTGCGCCATGGGCGCGTGCCTGCCCCCTGCCTGACTTGGCAGGGGTTGGGTAAGACCGTTCGATCATCTGCCATCTGCAGAAAGTCCTTACAGCCAGGTGTCCGGTACTGCCGTGGCCTCTCTTCCCACTGCTGGCGGGAGATGGGTCGCATGGCTCTGCTATACCTGGCAGGCAGGTCACAGCGGTGAGAAACGCCCCCGTGAGAGGTTTGGGCGAGCAGAGGGAGCATGTAGCAGAAGCCGCAGCGCCCGTCTCCCAAGGTGCATTCGCATTGCTTGTGTCCCTTCTGTGGAGCCAGCCTGTAGCTCCCTCGTGGTTAGGAAAGGGGCACTTTCCTGTCAAATCGGTTTTTATCACATGCCTTCCCACAGTCGTAGCTCTGTCAAACACGGTAATTCCTCCGTACCACCACAGCGTTTCAGTTTTCTTCTCCTTTTATAGAACTGCCCGCAGCGTTATACTGCTTTAAGCTTTTCAAAGCACTTTGCAAAGATAGCAGAGGCACTCAGGAGTAACCTCTGTGAGGACAGTAAATTGGTCACCACCAAAGCGCCGAGAGACATGAAACGAGGCAACTGTCATCTTCAGAGGGAGCCTTCCTCTCCTGTGGAAGTGCAGTGACCTGCGGACACATGAAGCAAACCACAGGAGTTTGCAAAGCCTCTCTCTAGTCGCTCAGTGTAGTCTGTGAAGAGCGGGGTGGGTGGTGGGATCATCAAAGCAGATGCTTGGGATGCTTGACCATAGAGAACAGTTCACTCTGAATTTTTTTTTTTTTCTCCTTGATATCAAAAGGCTCCTTTTATTTTTTGTCTCATTGTTAACCCGAGCTGCAAGACATGGCAGAAGACTTCCTCACTGAAATGGAAAGTTGAATTGAAGTGTCCATGGAGCTGTGGTGTTTATAAGAAACCAAAAGAAATTCACGGATGGGGAAAGTCAAGATTTAAGTTTGGGATATCAAGGCAAGTAATATGACTTACTTTGTATTGTAGCAAAAGGGAAATAATTATCATTGTTAATTTATTACCATTTAAAGTGCTTATGCCTAAAGAGGTCACATGTAGGTAAATTACACAGTTTCCCTGAACAGCTTGCATGATAAATACTCTCTGCTGGTTGTCCCTGTCCCTATTTAATCAAAGTCACGGGCACTGGCGTTTGTGTGACAACAGATGCCAAACTTTGAAGTCCAGGCCTGTGCCAAATGCCATGGAAAAACTGCGTGTGCTTCGAGGGAAGAGGTTAGCAAGCATGCCTTGGCCACCTCAGCACTGCCTGTGATGTAGGAGATCAGCACGCCCCATGTTTGTCGTGAGCGTGTTTTCCTGCCGAGTGGGGACCAACACCCGGTTTCAGGGCACCAGGTCCTGGCTGCACAGCAGGAGTGAGCTGCACGGGGTGAGACTGCCTCAGCGCAGGAGGAAACTCGTTGAGGAGGCTGGGGGGATCTTGCCCAGAGGCCTTGAACTTGTCCCACATGTGGGCTGTTGGGTGGCTGATCCGTTTTCAATGAGAGAGGAGAGGGAGTGTGGACCAGATAGACACTTTTTGCCCAGTGTAACGTGTCATCCTTTTCCTCATCTTTCTCTTGGTAGATGATGAAATACAATGAAGACATGAGCATCCATAGACACTTTGTGATTGGGTCTCAGCTGAGGACCCCTTCTTTGACCCAAGGTCCTTGTCCTGAAGAGTAGGTGATATTGATGGACTTTGTTGTGGGGCTTCTGGAGCATTTGTGAATGTCCCTGAGCACTGCCTTCAGGCACCACCACTTTGTCCCGACCCTCCATCTGAACAGCAATCCACTTACTGACAGGTGGGTAACTAGGTAGAAATGGCTGCGGTAGCTCTATGCTGAAAAGCTGTGATGGTGCACGTATTTCCTGTGAAAGCTGGTGCACGTCCAGGGCTTTGCTGGGGACAACAGGACCCTTAAATGGGAACCTCAGAGAGCAGCACCACGGCAGAGAAAAGGCCACATGTGCCAGGCATGTCAGACAGCCTTGTGGGGGATGTGCGCGTGGTCAAGTGATGCCCAAAGCAGGGTTGGTGGTGGGACTGTTGGGGGCAACCTGGGACAGTTGTGGGAGCACACCAACGAAGACCTGCTGGGGCCATTTTTAACCACTGAGCTGTGAAGTCCCAGGTCACTGTCACAGTCTGCTAAGCGGTATGTTTTAGGAGTCTTGCCAGGGTTAAACTTCAGCTATAGACAGACCTAGGAAGAGGTGTCTACAAAATGTCAGCAGGAGGTGGGCTGTGGCTAGTGGTTGGGAAAATCAGGCCACTTGGCCGCTTAAATGAGAGCTGCGGGAGCTGCCAGGCTCATGCTGCAGACTGTAGGTTGGAGGAAGAGAGAGCAGCACTCCCGTGACGGATACAAGGATGAGATGGCTGAGGACAGGTCAAGCCGAGCACCCTTGCAAGGGACTTCAGTGAAGCGAGAATGTGGGTCACTGTCCCCACCATTAGCAGGAAGATGACAGGCTTCTGTCTTTCACCACAACGTGACTATTTCTGCCTTCTTCTCTCTGTAAAGGATTGATCTCCCCTTTCATGCTCATCACATCGCCTTTATTGCCCTAACAGTAAGACTATCATAACAAACACAAGGAAAGCTCGATGGGAGGAATTAACCCACCTCGGGAGGCACAAAACCAGCCCAGTGGAAATTCCCCATGAGGTGCTTTGCTTTCTTCAGGTGGCTGCCACCACCGGGGCTAATTTTTTGCGCAGGGTGGGAAAGGACTAGACCGTTGGGGTACCAAGAGGGGCACAGGGACTTCAGTGCAGTGACAGTGTGTTGCTCACCAGGAAAAATTAATTAAAGAAGAATTAATTTTTTAATTATGACTACAGCCTGATTGATAAGAAAGGCTATATCTGAAATATCATCATCAGTACCTCAATAAAGGCTAAAAGTACTCCAGACGCACGCGCTCAAGGCACATGCAACGTGTCTCCTCAGAAAGCTGAGATCTCGTTCTTCAACAGTGTAGGAAAATCCAGCTAGGAGCATATTAGACTGGAGGGGCTTGGCAGTCTAAATATACAGTTCAAAGGACTTACAAAAGTTTTTTCAACCTGCACTAGAAATTATCTTCTTTTTAAGTTAGCAACTATCCTGCTGGTAACATAACTTCATAGCTGGTTTCTTCTGCTATATTAAAGTCACATGCTGAGGTGGTGACGCCTCCCCAGTGGTTTGGGTTTTTTTTTTTTTTTTATAATCGGCATGAGATTTCGCCTCCATTTCATTTGAACTAAAACCGTACTGGCCTCCAGTGAAGACAAAAAGACGAAAGTCTTGCAATTTTAGCAACGTATCAATCTGCACTGTGTTTGTGGGTGTGCCAGTGAGCCTGCAGGTTATGTGGTATCACCCTGCTTTCAAGGAAGTGGTCTTTTTCTCAGATACGTGCTCTTCAGTAAAGATTTCTGCGTGTAACAGTAGTGCGGATGCGAGGAAATCTGTTGTCTTGGCCACAGATTCACCGGCTGTCTTAGCAGATAGGATTAGGGAAGGAGAACAGGCTGCAAAGCTCCTGTCCCTTGAGATTTTCTTCTTTAGACTGTTAGTCTCATTGAAAAGGTGCGTCAAACACAGGGAGCAGAAACTGAGGAAAAGGCTGGAACCTTCTTATTTTGCTGCGACGCACTGAGGAAAGGGCCGTTTCTGGGTCAGAAGCTCCACTGAAAATGTCTGCCCAGTTTTCTTCACAGGCGCCCTGGAGGAACAACAACATCAGTTTTCTGAGCAGAGAGGCAGCTGTAACAGAACAAGGAGAGACTATCATAGGTTTCTACCTACTGGCTTTAGGTACGTACTCGGCTTGGATGTGAAAGGAAGCTCCTAGGGAGACTTTGGTATAAAGTTCAAAGTGATTCATTTGGGTTTCATCCCTACTGCAACAGCGTGTTAGAAAATGCAACTTGTTTCTTCAGCTCTTACAAGATCGAAAAGGTACAGCTTTCTTTTGTTAAAATGAAATTAATAATCAATGCAGAAGTCTTGAGGGAAAAAATAGCCAAGCCTGTAAGCTGATGTTCACTAAATTTAATATGTGGGAGATAAAAAAGTACCTTATCAGAAGTACATGACACTTCCGTGTCTTCTTGTGTCTCGGTAACACTGAATTAATGTTCTGTGATTTCCAGCGTTTTGTCTGCCGGCAGTTACCTCCAGTTACCTCCCGCAGAGACAGACAACGTGGTTCTGTAGTTTTAAAGGGTTTTTTAACTATTTGTGCTCCTCTTGCTTTAAATGCTTGATGTAGCTAGAAATAAACTTCTTCAAGAGGATCTGTGAAAGATCTAAGCACTAGGACATTCTCCTGTGTTAGCAGGGTATTTATAGTGGTTCTGCTGCAAGGAAACGATGGTAAGTGTATAGTAAGGATTTGAAAAATGGCACCCGTGATGAACTCACTTTGATCCCAGCACAATTCTGGTTTGTGTGTTTAGGTATTTTAATATGTTTACATGAGACTCTTTTCTGAACCTGTAGGAACTGGGGAGGGAAAAGTTGTGTCTAGGATGAAAACAGAGATGCTACTAGAAAAATGTATGGCTTCTGTCTTAGGAGACTTAATTAGAAGAGTGGCAGTTAAGCTAAATCAGAGTTGTTCCAATTTATCCCCGCTCTGTTCACATCTGTGTATCACTTCATGAATGGCTGAGGAATGGCTGCACCAGCAGCTAATGAATTAATCAGTGGCACATAAGACTAGAAAGAACATCTTAGGTCAGCAAGGCCAGTCCCCCGCTGTGACAATATATAATCTCCTTTACAAAGCTATCGTGCTCCTTAATGTAACCGGCTAGAGTTTTTTTGGGGTTGCCACCACTCTTCCAACTGACAGCCTGTTCCTGATTTTGTTTCTCTGTTGGGTAGGAGCCTTGCCCTCAATTCTTTAGCTAAAGTGATCACACCAACTGTATAACCATTTTGTCACTCCTTGTAATTGAAAGAACTTTTTTGCCTGTGATTAACATCCTACAGCCAGTCTGAGTTCCTGAAGAAACAATTATACCCTGTGGTCAACCTTTGTATTCCTATATTAAGCAAGTGAGGGTTGGGTTTTTTTTGGTTTGGGGGTTCGGGGGTTTTATTGGTTGATTTTTGTGGGTTTCTTTTTATTATACATAATTTAAATTCTGTCATAATATCCTCTCCTCTGTCATCCCATCATATCATCCTAGGAGCCCTTTACACTGTCTTTTCCAACCTGGACTCTTTATTCTTTTTTTAACTTACAGCCAGGACTGAATACAGCATCCAAGCAAGGTCTTGCCATCGCTATTCACGTTAATATTTACACTTCCCCAGCTCTACTGATTCCTTCTAGTGTTGCTTCTGCATAACACTGGTAGTTCAAACTTCTCCCATCAGAGGCTGCTTCCCAGTGGTGACCCCACATCTTCTAGCAAATACTTTTTGAGGTACCTAGGTGCATGAGCTTTTAGATCGTATGTGTTTTGGTTTTCAGTTGTTCCAGATCCTTTTGCCAAGCTTACAAGTGCTTGGCATGTCATAGCTGCTGTTCTTGAAACTTACCTCCAGACGCAAAACTCAAGTTGTATTTCTTGCAGAGTATGTATAACCAGTGATAGCACTACTCCGAGTCAAGCGTAGTGCGGAGCTAGTTAAAATGTGGTGGAGGTAGGTGTACCTTTTTGCAATAAGAACTTCTGGGGAAAAAAAAAATCTATTAGGAATACATAAATCAGAAAAGTCCTCGTGTCTTTTTCTCCTCAAAGGTCTGCTGCTGCACTCCTGCAAGCCCCAACTGTAACCTTTGCAGGATAAAGTCCAAAAAATCTAACTATCCTCAGCATAGCAGATGGAAACCTGAGCTCAAAGCCTGCCCTGGAGTAGGCATTGCCCACTAACACCGCAAGGAAACTAGCATCAAAGTGCATGAGTTCATTTTTTTGCAAATGCTGGTGGACTTGGAGATCACTGCGGTGCTTCTTGACATCTGAGCCACAGTTCCATCATTCTTGCTAATCCTTTGGCCAGGGGACCAGCAAAGTGGGGAGAAAACACAATGGCAATCCCATAGCAGTGAGCCATCGTAGCATGCTATGTGCAGGGGATAGCAGCCGCCGTGTCACCCTTTGTTAGGTCAGCTGCATCAGCACCCTCTTGCAGAAGGAAACGCTCTGTTTCCATCCTTCCCTTCCCTGAGCTCTCTGACAGACAGGTGGGAGCTTGTCTCATGGTTAGCGTTACACCTGATCCCTTTTTGCCGATGCCCTAAGTGGTATAGTACTGTGGAACATCCTTGTACAGTTCACTAGGTGCCATTTAGAAGTACTAGACGTAGACCTGGAGGGAAAAAAAGGAAGCATTTTTTACTTTGTAATTATTGATCGGTATTCTTAAGTCAATTGTTCTTTTCTGCGTTTATAGACAATTTGTTCTTTGTTCATTTTCCCTAGTTTCACAGTAAACTGGGGACTGTTAGAGGGAATGCTTGGCATAAAAGGAAATTTTATGTCAGTAGGAGAGAATGTTTGTAAGAGAACAAATTCTGGCTGTTTGTGAGTCCTTACATCAGAAAGGTGTGCGGGGAGTATTACCAACCCCGTCAGAAAACTGGAGCAGATCACAAGACTCACGCACGCCTTTAAACGGCACGCGTTTCTGAATGGTAATAGTAAACTGGTATTTGACAAGTGACAGAATGATCGTTATTTTGGGACATTGCTTGACAGATAAATCTGAGAAGGCGGAAAAGGAAACAAGCCCTCCACAAAACGTTCATCCACAAAACGATCGCATTTATTGAACAAATAATCTCTCCACGCTTTGTCAAGTCTAAAACACGATGACTCTTCTTCTTCCTGCCAAAGCTGGCAATATGCCCTGGGTAGGGGATGGTGTGTGCAGAAATAGCAGCGAAGCCCAAAACCAGAGCGGGGTGACTTCGCGGCTGCAACAGATAACAACGGCTTTGCCCATTCTCTAGATTTTATCACTGTTCTAAAATAAAGTTTTCTAGTCTGAAACACAGCCTTTGACAACAAACCTCTTCAGACAGACGTCGATGCTCGCGCACAGGTAGCTGAGTCAGTAATTGAGTTCATTCACGCCTGCTCTATATCTAGCTGCTCAGTTCAACTTCTGTCCTAGAGGCAAGGTTATTTGTTGCGGGAAAAGCGTAGCTTGTCTCGTGACACTGAGGCTTCACCTTTTGCACTCCTTGCTTGAATCCTTCCACTATAGGCTCCCGGTATATTTTAAAGTGCGGATGGGTGAGTTGTCACACTCGTTTTCCTAATTCCTTCCTGCCAGGTTTTACAAGTAGAGGCCATGCAACAACGTCTAGTAAAACCAAGTCTAAGTACAAAGCATAAGAGCCTATCTTAGCTGGGCACGGATGCAGTCATCTGTTGGAAATGTGGGTGACCAGCTCAGAGCCGTCAGTTCCCTTGTGCCAAATTTAACTCGGCAAAACCATAAACTAGATGCTAACAAAGACATTGCGTGCAGCCTCCGGGGGTTATTGCTCGTTCAAAGACCATCTCAGGCGCGTGAGAGAAAAACAGGGCGTGTCTGGGTGATCAGGCTTGGGTGATTTGGCGGAAATATTTGTAAACTTGTTGTGTTCCCTCTTGGCTGTTCTCAGAGTTATATCTCACTGACCTCAGCCTCCTTCAGCAGAGATCTTTCCAATAGCCGTAGTCACTCCTGCTGGCTACTTCTTCCATGCTTTCTTTGCCCAGGCTGGCAGACTGCACGCTGATGCAGGACTTTGTCAGTAGGATTTCGGTTCCTGACTACCACCAGCGTGCTTGGCAGTCTTCCTGTGCCTCCCACAGGAATCACGGATAACGGCACCAGCCTCCTTCACGGAGCGCTTTTGACGTCTGTGGATTAAAATGCTCTGTTAGGGGGTATTGTTCCGGGGGCAGGATCACAACTGGATTATATAAAGGCAATGCAAAATCTGTAACGTTGCTGTCCATCCTACTCCTCCTACCTCCCAATGTTTACAAATGTAGTGCCAAGTGCTTTCCTGTGGGTGTCTGAGGTGACTCCTTAGCTCTTCAATATTCAGCGTTTATGAACACTCATTGAAGCTATTCTACTCCGATACTGCCGGTATCACAGCAGCTGCTCTCGGTCCTGCACCATGTAAGTGAAATCCAGCAGCTGTATATTATCCGTGTATTTTGCCACTTCAGGAGGGCCAGATTCTCTCGTTGATGAGCAGCTCACATCAGACAGCTTAGGGGGGAGACGCGGTGATTCCTCCCTGGACCTTATCTTGGGTGGAAGTGCTTGGTTTCTTCCTGCCTGCTGTTCTTTCTCTCTCAGCCGTGTTTTGATCTCGGCTAGAATCGACCTTTTCTCGCCAGGATTACCTTAGGATGCTGGGGTTGGGTTTTGGGCGGGGGTTGGTTGGGTTTTTTCGTATACCCTTGTGAGTGAATATTGCTGGCGGCTTGCAAAAAATAAAACTGGTTCCCTCGGCTGTTTCAACCCTTGTCCCTGCTGGCACGGTTTGGGGAAGGGGTTAAGGGAGGTAGTTTGAGGTGTTCTTCTGATTGGGGTGGGGTTTTTTTTTTGTTTGTTTGGGGTTTGTTTTTTTTTCACCTGCAGAAGTCATACTCACTCTGTAACCTTCTCTCCTTCAACACTTCCCTCATCCCCACCCCCAGCGTGTGAATGTAGTTCCAAAACATGATCACAAATACTGTGCCTCTGTCACCTTCATCTAAAATGTGTTTTGTCGTTTCACACGGCGTTTTGCTTAATTTCTTCCTGAAGATACTTCACCTGAAAACCCCCTGACGGTGAGGGCTGGGGGGAATGTGCTCTATACGTTCCCGGGAAGGGCACGAACCTGCCACTTTAAGGGTAGCCCCCCTATCCACTGTACTGTGTGACGGAATTTTGATGTTTACAGAGGAGGTGCCGTTTTGTTTTGCCTGCCATTTTAGCACTTCATATGGACAGGGAAAATAATGCCATGCCTACTGCCTTGAAAACTATATAACCCTGCGGCAGGTAGAACTGACTACACAAACACCACAACCACCACGTCTGCACTGCCGCCCATCCCGACGCGTTCCCGAAGCCGTCCTCCTCCAGTGCCCGGCTGTGCCCATTTCTAATACCCAGCCTCAGAGAAAAGTCAGAAACAGTTCCTCGTTTAAAGCGCTCGCAGCCGTTGGAAACGAGACTTGATTAAGAAACATTGTCAGCTAGTGGCCAGAAGAAGGTGTATTTATTATGGACGATCTTACCCTTGTAACAAGACTTATATGAGCTATATGTGTGCACGTCAGTGTGTCACTGCACCAGTGACTATTCCTGGTTAATACCGTATGCTGGCGTGTCAGCTCTTCCCAGTTCAGAAGCTCTTTAGTGTCAACCGTGCGCATTTGCTAAGCAAGCCAGAGCAGCAGCAGCTTGGCAATTTTGCAAAGAAAAGAGATCGAAAGGAAATTGCTCTGCAGAAAAGGCAGTTCGTAGTGCCATACAGAGAGCGCCACATCAACCACCTCCCCTCTCACTCCAGACTACCCAGAGCACCTCACCAGGCGCTAAGTACCCAATATTTCCGTTTGGAGAACAAGAACCTTGCTCTTTGGCATTTCAGCTCGTGATACTGCCAGACGGCCTGGAGGTTCGGAGGCAAATTCTTCCCCCGCCCCTTCCTGGCCAAGGCAGGGTGGCAGCAAAGTGCTGGATTCCTGACATATGGGGCTGCTGATGCTTCCTGAAGGAAGGCAGCTGCCCGCTTGCTCCAAAATTAAACTTACCAGCCATCTTTCTTCTCGTGAACTCCTTTGAATATCCCAAGATGCTGCGCAATGCCATCACGTCACATCCCTCTTCAGAGCAAATATCCACCTCTTGCTGCGTAAGTGTACAACACCCTTACTCTGGGATGTCTAGTGCTTGTGCCTGGATAGAGGGCTACGGATCAACTCTTTTCGCCATCCCCTGGCAGTTAATGTTGCACCCTGGCACCAACTCTGGGGAACAAACCCACCAGCTGCTGGTTCCTAGACCTGTCTGCAGGCACTCAGAAGAGGGGGTGTTTTGCTCCACATTGCCAAGGCAAAGCAAGCCCACCTGTGCTGGCAGCGGCAGAGCTGGTTTGGGAGGTGGAAACAGGAGCCAACGGGGAGCCGGGTGCTGCCCGACCTGCTGCTCACCCCCACTTCAGCAGCTGCCCTGGAGCCATTCCCTTCACTGTCTAAGCCCCATTTTCAACACTGAGCCGGATGCTTATGAGTAAACATTTTGTTAAAAGTCATTCCTTTCTAGATGCCTACATCCTTCTAAAAAGCGGGATGCAAACTACCAAGGTCTTGCACTGATGGATGGAGCAACAGCCATGCACATTTGGAAACTCTTGGTCTCTCCAGCTGCGTAAGTGGCTGACTTGCACTGGATTTGCAGTCGCATCCCTTGCATTTTCCTTATGTAACTACACACGTACAAGTCAGGCATCTCTGTTCCTGGAGAGTAAGAGAAGACACAATTTTCTTTAAAAATAAATTTTAAAAAGACTGAAGCTTCCGAAAGATCCGTTCTACATGTTCTCTTCATTTAGATTCTGGAGTGTATTACTGAAAAATATTCCCATCTGGGACAGGCTTTGCTGTAAGGAGATCCCAGACTGTTCTAAGAGAAGAAACTTAATCGTATTAGCTGCCCTTCTCGAGAGAGAGGACCAGCAAAGCAGCTCTCTGGCTATGTGCATGAACTTTCAATATCCGTTTTTGTGTACGGTGTACCTAACCAGCTGCAGCTTTTGGTGCGTTGCGGGTAGTCTCTGCTCCACTCTACCCATCTTTCCTCATTCCTTTTTTTCCCCAGATGTTACACTTCATGAGTTTCATCCGTCCTCTGAGGAAAGAGACTTCTTTAGGCCCTTAAATGGTGGATCTCCAACAGACGCAGCAGCAGCCCTTTGTGTTTGTTCTGTTTTATTGCCATAGTTATTCGCCGCTTCTGAATTGCGCCCGGCTACTTGAAAAGGCTTCATGCATAGGTTTTCCAAAAGATAATCGGGTTTAATTTGTTTCTAGTGGAACAAAAGGGTAATTTTAGAAGAGAATTTACACATTTAAGCACTGAACTCCTCCTTGCTTTACTTGCTTTTTGAATTCATGGATTTAATTTTTTTTCCAGGTTGGCTGTCTTGGTTTGGAAACAGCATTGTGATTTTTGTCCTGTATAAACAAAGACATCTCCTGCAGCCCACCGACTACCTCACATTTAACTTGGCAGTATCAGACGCTAGCATCTCCGTGTTTGGTTATTCACGGGGCATCATTGAAATCTTCAATGTCTTCAGAGATGATGGATTCATTATCACATCGATATGGACTTGCCAGGTAATGCTGGATTACACCTAATTAGACAAAATAGGTTCAGCTATTTCTGTGTATATGCTGAGTATAAATAACCAGATAGGCCCAAAAGATTGAAAATACTGACTGACCTTCCAAAAGGACGGTGTTCCCTTCTGTTACACCCATTGCAATCTATTTGACCAATTTTCAGGGATTTTTTTCTATCTATTCACAAGAGTTCCTAGCGGTTTGGGTTTTTTTGTTTCATATCATAGCTCCAGCTCATGTTGGAAGTCTAAGGTGTAGGCTGTGCTTGTCTTCAGCTCCCCTGAAGTCAATGTGGTTGTGGGCACTTTAACGTTTGACTTAATGTAGACTCCTGCTTGACAAGACGTGTAGAGTAAAGCCTCCACGCAGCACTGGGCTATACACATATATTTTAACATATAACTTCTTGTACTAAATCAGTCATAACAGTCTTACCTCTAAATTCTTGGTTGGTTCATTTCCTGTGGTAGGATGAGTGACTTAACTTTATGGCACAGTCATCCTGAACTTGGAGGCAGCTTTTTGCTGCAGAACATGGAAAATGTAATTATTGTTAATTCTGAGACATACCTCTGTAGACAGAATATAAATAGATCCCATGGATGGACAGGCACAAGCCTAGCTCCCTGCTGCTTTCAGTAACGTCTGCGAGAAAGATTGTACTTAGTGTGTCTGTTTCACGAGGGTATCAAAAACCTGAACATGACAGGATAGCCGACAGCAAGGTGTAAGAAAGATCACGGTGGAGGAAAAGAGAGAGAAATAACCCTCTTTTCTTGGTTTTTTGGGGTTCTTTTAAAGAGGATGTTGAACTATTGTGCAACATAAATGAAAGAAGCTTTACAGCTCATGTCCCTTCCTTTTCAATGCAAAGGTGAGATTCACCCGGAGAGGAGGACTTCCCACAGAAGATTCTGATTAACTAGGAGCTGTAGCTTGATCCCCAAAATTATTATTTTCTTGTTTAAAAGGTATGTCTATAGCCATTTGACAGACAAGGATTTATCAAAACGAAGCTAATTATTTCCTCAGCAAAATCCCACTGTTTTTCTAATGAGAACACCTGCAATTGCAGTCTGAGGTCTATTGAGCAGAAACTTTGAGGACATCTCTCTAAATTTTTTTATTAATGGGAGCCTTTGAAGTCATCAGATAATCAAAGACATTCCTGCAAACTGTAAATTCACACCCACACTCAGAATTAAACTGATTAGTTTAATTAGATTCACATTTTCCCCTGTTTCAAGGAAGGTTGGAGCTATGATTAAGAAAGAAAAGGTTAAACTTGAATCTCCAGCTTCAGGTCTAGCTTTGCTGCAGACTTTCTGTGTAAGACAGGGTAAGCTGTTCAGTGTGAAATCCTGAACCAAGATCTGTGGCATAACTTAACATTTACAACTCAGCAGGCGGAAAGAGGTAACACCAAATGACTCTTCTGCCTCCTCAGCCCAAGCTCTGCCAGAGCCCTGCCTATGCTGCAGCTCCTTTTTTAGGCTCTTTTTTCCCTCCTTTACAGGGAGAGAAGCAGTCTGTAACATTTTCGGGTTACCCAGCTGGTTTGTTGGTCAGGGTACGTAAGTAATCTTATTTGGATCTCCTGGTTTTATCCCGCAATCATGTGTAAAACATGACTATCAAGCAAAGCTGTAAGGTATTGGGATTCAAAGATTTTGTTCAGGACAATAATAATGCCTCGGTTTTTCTAAACGTTGATTTGCAAAATATTCATTTTTTTGCTTTGGTAATGCTCTCTACGCTCTAAACAACTACTCTCTAGGCTCTCTACAACTACCTGAAAGGAGGTTGCAGAGAGGTGGGTGTTGGTCTCTTCTCCCATATAACAAGTGACAGGACAAGAGGAAATGGTCTCGAGTTGTACCAGGGGAGATCTAGGTTAGATATCAGGAAAAACTTCTTTACAGAGAGGGTTGTGAAGCACTGGAACAGGCTGACCAGGGAGGTGGTGGAGTCCCCATCCCTGGAAGTGTTTAAAAGACGTGTAGATGTGGTGCTGAGGGACGTGGTTTAGGGACCCTGGCAGTGCAGGGTGAACGGTTGGACTTGATGATCTTAAAGGTCTCTTCCAACCAGATGATTCTGTGATTCTAAAAGTTAACATTTATCTTTTCAAATAGGAACTTATACTGTTATTAATGCTAACTAAAAATTCATGGAAACCTGGAAAAGTCAATTTGTACCCTGAATTCATTGTGACTTGTTGAGTGGTTGAGCTGGCTGTGGCTTGTTGAGAGAAAATCAGGTAGGATTCCTGTTTCCATCAAGATTTTTTTCCTCTGTTGGGGAGGGGTCTCAAAAACATGTTTAAACACTGACATCCATCTTCGTGATTATTAAGCTTGACAAAACTGAAGCCAGTGATGAAAAAGTAACTTATGGAAGTAGAGTGTCTGGTTTTAGGACGAATATTGTGCAGAAATAGTGGGAAGCTTCTGTGCATAAGAAAGATGTGAACATTTCTGTGTGCGTGTGGACAGCCAGCACAAAGATCATTCCGACAATGTTCAACGTTGAACAGTGGTAGGGTTTCGATTGCTTGCTTTTGGTATCTATAAAACGTGATACATTCACGGTACAACCAGAATGGGCCTCACATCTGGAATGAGAGGTCTTGGTGCCAGGAAGGTAAAGCTCGTGCTTTCTGCCACAGCTCTCTGAAGTCGGTGTCGCTTGTTCCCCTCTCTGCGCTCAAGCTCCTCAGCAAGTAGCTGGGATGACAATTTGGGCTGTTGTGCACATGAGCAAGGCTCTTGCCTTAGCACGGCCCGTGTGTTTTCCCTGACTTGGTTTGTTTTGCCGAATCCAGAGGACAGCCTTCCTTGGCTTTCTGTCATTGTTTCACTACGTATTTGCTCCTATTTGATCAGTCGGCTTCCGCTGTCAGGTACACTTAGGGATACTTTATTTTCCCAAGTTAGCCTGTCATTTCTGTTTATGAAGACATTTCATGAGCTCACCTCACTTAATCTACCCAACTATTTTCCTTTCCTCTGACTCGAGCTTCCTTCTGTGCCCCCAGTATTATTTTTCAAAATAAAAGTTCACTATTCTTGGCTGCTCCAGTTAGAGGGAGTGGGGAGGAGACAGTCGGATACTAATTCTCTTTCAAAATAGCCTAGTCTGTGAAAACTCTCCCTTACCAAAAATGTGTCTCCAGCTAAAAGGACCATCTGGCCGAATACCTGCCGAGCAGGACCAATACGTGTGGTCCTGTTTTCCTCCTCTGTATGGAAGAAATACCATTATGCTTCCCCATGCCAAATATTATTTTTCTTTCTGAAGGTCTGACAGAGCTCTCTTCTCAGGGAGGAGGTTGCACGGCAGATCTATATCCAAATGCTGCCTCTGCTGAATGCTGTGTACAGATACGGTTTTACAAGGGTGGCTTTTGGACTCTGCTTTCACTGGTTTATCCCTTCCCTGCTCTACCACTGCGTCTCAGTCCTGATCTGGGCGGAGGGATGGCTGTCAGTCTCTAGCATGTAGTTCATTTCTTACCCTCTGGTAATATTATCAGTAGGTAAACTAGTTCATGTAATAAAGTTCAGATCAGGGAACGTACGCCAATGACCGAGAGCCATCTGTTCCCCCATTGATCTTATTTCTAGTGAAAAGCTACCTCAGGATATATTTTTTTTGTCCTTCCCATATGTTTTTTATTCATGTGTTCTGCTGAATTAGAAGGTGCACTGAAACATGGAAACAACATTGCGCGCGAATGTTCTTACATGTAGGGCATAGAGAAATTAATTTCTGCAGTTTCTTCTAAACCTTAATCAAGTAACAGGAAGTTTTTCTCGTATCTGTTAATCATGTGCTGAATACAAAAGGGGCAAGCTTCATGAAGCCTCTACGTACAGGGGAAGGATTATAACCTATCTGACCCCCATAGGTGCATTGCAGTCGTGTCAGAAACCAAGGATGGGCTGTGGGGTACCTTAGAATCCTTCTTAATTCCGGTACTTTAGTTTAAACTTGTTTCCACTATTTCACTCTTCTAATGTCTTTTCTTTTGAAAATAAGGTTTGGTTATTTTGACATTAATTTTATAAATACTTAAGAATTTTACCACAAGGGTCAAGAAAATCTGCTGCTCTTATCATGTGCTCACTCTGTTGGTATAGGCTTCTTTAAAACAATGTTGTTGTTTCTGACCGTTTCTTACGTGTAAGATGTATCTCAGCTGTGTGCAGCAGAGCACAACGCAGCTCTCTCCGGGTCATGGTACTGCCACAGACATAACCACTGCCACCGATGCGCTGACTGATGCTATTATCGCAGCTCACTATCAGTCTAGGTATCCCTGGTCCATCTGGGCAGCCAGATGGTGCCGGAGCATCCCCGGCAGATCTGGCTCTGCAAAGAAACAGCCTCGGGAGAAACAAAAACCGTATGTTCCGCTTTGAGGTATTAGCGAGCACCAGCAGGCAGAAGCCTGCCTGACAGAATCCAGCCCGCACTGCCGCTATCCCTGCAGCCTGCCCTCACCATCCCACTACGGGCCAGCCTGAAAGGACCTGCCTTCGCTGCCTTTTGCTGAAGCTGCTTTGCCTTGTGCAGAACAACAAAGCCTCCGAGGGGAGCGGGAGAGAGAGAGAAATGACTGTCTCACCCTGTGGTTGGGTTTACTGTGTAGCAGTGAGGAAACCTGGTGTTGGAGTCCTATACTGCAGTCCTATACTGCTTAATGCTTTGGTGCTTTATCCGGCACCTCTGTGTTTCTGTCTGGCATAACCTGGACAAAAACAGCTATTTGTCTGGCAGACAAAACCAGTATTTGTGTGCTCTAAGGACAGTGGAGGATGCCCATATGATGAATAGCCTTGGGGCTTCTTTTCCTAGGCAGGGTACGTGGATCTGAGCACCTTTGGATGGAGAAAAGTGAACCCAGCTCTTCTGCACCCTCCAGTGTGGGGAAAGGGAGAATGGATCAGCAATCCCTCCGTTTTTCACAGTAACCCTGCTCAATTTTGGAACTGTAACTCGCGCAGTTAAGGGAAGAATATGGCTGTGAATACTAAGAAATTCCAATCTTTTGCCTCCTGGAGAAAGGCATTAAAATCAAAATTTAAAAAAAAAAAAAAAAAAGTGCCCTTCACCTTGTTCTGATGGCTACTTTATGAGCCTTGTTCCCTCACCAGCTTTTGCCACAGCCAAACTCGGCGCTACAGCTCTCCGTGTATCAGGTAAGCGATGAGAGCCTGCAGAGCCAAGCACAGTGGCCCTTTTCTTCTTGTGTAGCTTCTGCTGCCTCTTGCTAGCACTTAAAAAATCCAGCATTTTTAGTGTTATTAGAAGTTTAGAGGTCTAGTATGACACCTCCGAGAAGAAATAATGTCCATCTTTTGCACAAATTAGAGGTGGCGATCTGAAACACTGAAAGGAAATTCCGAGGATGAGTAAAATAAAAATGTATGGGCTCTTTTCAGGAGTTTTGAGGGGAGGGCTTGTAATCTGGTATAAATTCTTTTCTATTTTATTGATGGCATTTGCTCTCTCAGAACATGCATTTATCTATACATGTATTTCCTATACATGTATTGCTAAATCTTGTCTGGGGAGCAAACAGAAGATTAATTCCTTCTTTTAACAAAATGTTCTGTTAACTGTCTGATAAAAAGCCTAAAGGCATGTATATTCCTTTATAAATAGAGTAGATTGGAAGGACATCAATTTCTGTCCATGTGATATAACTGGTAAAATCAACCCGTTGTTAGCTAGACTATTGACTCTGTTGACTCAGTTTGTGGGTTTATGCATCGGTAAATGCCCAGCCAGTGTTTGCGTGTTACCGTATGTGGTGTGGTACTCCCTCACATTCTGGGTGAGCTGACTGAGCAGTGCTAGCTCAGCAGTCAGCACGACCAGGTAACAAAAGCAGTGGCAGATGGAAAGGACCAAAATGAAAGCTTGCAGGCTTCCTTTCTCCTTCCTCCCCAATACTTGGAAGATTACTGAGGTATCTGCATGCATTCTTCATAAAACTTCTTCCAGCACAACCACCCATTCCTGCTGCTCCGTCATCTATCCATTTTTTTCCTTCACAAAATCATCCCACTTTCAGTCCATAGGTAACCAGCACCCTTTGCATATACGTCTCACCCCCACCTTTGCCTCTCCCCTACTCACCACATAAAACCCAGACAAATCCGCAAGCTGTTCATCTTTACCCCTAGCAACATCCATCAAGGTGGATAAAGGTTTGCCTCTGCTCACCCTCCCTCCCAGCTGGCGACGAGAAGATGTAGGGATGGTTACTTTCATTGTCCTTGCCCACATGTGAGAGCACTCAAATGTTCTTCCATGTTTTTCCCCCTATTTCTCCCTGCGGCAAACGGTCTGTGCAGACGCACCTCGAGTTCACTAGCGCTAGTGTGCAGTGGAGCCCTAACGCATGCTTGCAGGACTGCCTTCATCCTCAGCACAGTTCTCGGCAGTGTCTGACTTTGGCAGGGATTTCTCCTCCAAAGACTGAGCTAGCTCAACCTTGCTTGGTGTAAAAAATCTTGCAATATCTTTGTATATCCCGGTGTCCAAGCATGTAGCTCTAAGATTGAGGCTGGGCCAAAACAGAACAGATCTTTTTCTCGAATCATGATAGCACAAGAAGGTGGTAGTTGAAAAAGGTTCAGCTATCTACCTGTAAGATGTTAAAAGAAATTAAACCAAATGTTAAAAGGGAGTGAAAAATAGTTATTGACTCTCCTAGCACAGTTCTGTGGTGTGATAACGCTGCGATTTTACTTATATATAGCTTATCATTCCTGACATTTCAGTAAGATGAAAATAACCCAAAGTCAAATAATGGAACTGGCACTAAGAGCATTAACAGATAAAACCAGGTGTTAAAGGTGCTGAAGAAAAGCAGGGTAACATTAGCTCCGTATTCCGCTCACCTCAGCACGCTGATTCACTATGAAAGGTAGGGTGTGGAGACTGATCTACAAAGAAAATCAAAGTAAGAATGCCCTTTACTTTGTCTGTGCTGTGCTGCAAAATCTTCCTCTCCCTAATATGTTTTTTTTAATAGAATTTTATATCTCAAATACGAACACGCGAATGTATCCTCATTCATGTTTTCTTGCATAACTGAGATTTGGATACTGAAAAAAAAAAAATAGTTTGCAGATGTATTAGTCTTTCCTATTTCATTACGTCTGGCCTGCCTTGATATAATCTGAGGAGTGTGCACATTGCAGTCAAAGAGGTAAAAGGAATTTGTGTAGACTTCTATGAGCTAAATCGTAATGAGAAAAATACTTCAGCCGCAGGGAGGGAGGGAAAAACTGTGCCTTTCCACGAGGCACAAACAGAATCAGCAGCAGCGTAGAAGATGATATCAGTGTAACTAATGCAACTGCAGAGACGTTACGCTGATTTCATTAGCCAGGAATTCGCCCTCATTTTCCTGAAAGTAATTAGTTCTTCAGCCAGTTGCAACAGATGAGGGAAGTTATATCTTTGGTACTTGAAAAATTACGAATGCTCAGACCATCTGTTTCCTTGTTCAACAAGCCTGCTGTAGCCCCTCCCATGCCACCCACACACTGCATCAAACCACACCCTGCTGTCTGGAAAGGTCCTTTGTTGCCCGATAGTGCTCCTACAGAACCACGGATTTGCACAGCCTAAACTTTGATTCCTGCACTAGATTTTCCTCTCCGAGGGCTTTGAAACATCCTTTTCTTGTTCTCTTATGTGGAACATAGTAGCCTTCCTCATTCTTCCGTGCTGGTGTGTGTTTCTAAGAGATTAGATGTTTTCTCTCAAAAAAATGCTCTCCATCACTTAACTTCATCATTCAAAATCTTCCCACCATGGGGCTGAACTGCTGGCTCCTCCTTCTGTGCCACGTTCTCTTATTGACATTTACTCATCTTCCATTTCACAAATATATATTCCATTAAGTCAGTACACCGCTAGTGTGTAGGAAGCAATTCAGGTCCTGACCCTGATCCCGTGTTGAGTGAATCAATGACAAGAAGATGACTGTTGCTTGCGATGGGCTGTATATGACATGACATCCAGCACTTCCACACCAGTCCCTGCAAAAGAGATGATGTTGCACCTTGTGGTTTTCCAAATAGCTCTTTAAGGCCAAGAATAACCTGTATCTTTTAAACTTCTTCCCAGGCTTTCCCTGGGCTACTAGGCTTCCTTGACAATGCGTGCGACTCTCCTGTTAGGAGTTGTCAGGTCCAGTTTACCACGCACCGTCGCAATGTGAAGACACTTACAGCTCATACCCGTTTTAGGACTCTAAGCATTTTCTTGGGATAATGAAAATTATCTTTAAAAGAAGTTATCTTCTGTTTCTTTGGTTATTGTGGTACGGTATCCAGAGGAGCCAAGATTATCAACCTAAGAAGAGATCTCCTAGTAGCCACGTGGCTTTTTCAGGCTTTCAGGGATGCAGCATGTTCTTGCCTCAGCCACTTAATGGCTGAGTTGGTACCATCACTAACCTGCCATGCTTTGTGCCTAGGAGCTCTATGAGCAGAAAAATAAATTCACTGGGGGGTATTCAGCCAGCAATCAGAGATGACCTTGTGTTAATCTGATGGTGGCTACCTAAGCAGATTCCTTCTTGCTGGGAAACAGCACAGACAATTGTGCTTTGGAGAACACCTGTAACCTCTGGGCTGTCCTTGCAGAGCCCATGACCAGTCTGTGGGATGCCTTCTTCCCTTGAGACACGTGTAAGCCTCTAGAAACATTTAACATGGTATTCTGGAAAGGCAAAGATAGTACTTCTTTACTTTGAATATAAAATTACGACTTTAATCTGCTGTTAACGGATCTCAGTTATTGGGGTAGCATCACCACAGGCCACAAAGCCAAGACTTGCTTTCTGTGGAAATGTAAAGATGAGACGAGTGACTCACGAGTCTGGTTTTTTTTCTTTTATCTGTCTGTGTATTTGTTTGTTTATATTGATGATGCTGCTAGCAATGAACAAGTAGGCTCTGAATTCACATCACCAAAGTGGAGAGAAGTTTCGGCTCAGGCCCACCGAAAAAGAGTTTTACAGAGTGTAGCACAATGTTCCCAGATGGAAGATGCTGGAGTTCCCCATCTAGTGCTTTTTAATTTCCCTGCACAGACATTCACAGAAAGACAAAGGCACTACAGCGTTTAACCTGAAGATGGGAATCTTTCCACTGTATCTGAATCATCGGGGGAATGAGCTACGTGCTTTGTTGCTTCCTCCCTATTCATTCTTCGTGGGTGGACAGGAGAGACATAAAACCTGCCATGGTCCCAGGGCACCAACCCAGAGCTAGAAAGCCTGTGCTCCCAAGCATGTGGGGATGTGGCACTGGGAGCGAGTTTATATTCTGATGAGGCTGTGTAAAGAAATTCTGAAAGGAATTTGTTAAATGGTGTGCTCTTGGTGGGGTTGTTACATTCGAACTGTGTTTGTTGGTAGGGGCATGTACCACTATGAGTATAAAATGGGGCATGAGAGGGCTACAACTCTAATAGCTAAAAGTCATCCCAAAGTAAGTATATGCTGCATCTCATTCGATTAACCCAGTACAAAAACCTACAATAACTACAGACAAACAAGCAGATTTATTCTGGATTCGCTGACATTACTAAAGCCAAAACCCGACCTGCATGCATTAGTAGCTGGCACTAAATGTGCATTTAACAATATAGTATTGTTAGTATAATTACAGATCTGTACACACGATTGCGTAGCCTAAATATTGCATTCGTTGTTTTTTGTATCTCTAAAATACACGCCATCAGAGAAAGGTTTAACCACTTGGTGAATGCAAAATACCGAGAGTCTGATGCTCTCACTTAATGGCTTAAACTGTCTAATCCTGTAGCCTATCACTTCTCATTGTTTATTAGTAAATGAAGTGCCGTTTGTGTCAGAGGTCTGTCATGGCTTGGGTTAAGGCAGTCACCTCTAAGAGCTCCCCGTGAAACCCGCTGGGACACTTTAAACGGCAGAACGCAGCCATAGCAGAGCAATGCCACAGGAGCAAAAGGCAGTAAATGTTAAACAACGTGAGGACCGCCGTGCTTTGGGAGTTTTACGCAGTCTCCTGTGAAGGCTGGTTTTCATTATGAACCTTGGCAGTTCTTCCATTTGACAGAAGAGTTGCTATAGTGAAGTCAACACAGGATTGATGTATTGGAGGGATGGGAGAATTATGTTGTCTTTAGACTCGAGTGAAATATTTTCTCGCTGCAATTCAGAAATTGTTAAATTTTAAAACACACACTATTCCAAGGTACCTACAATTGCTTTCCCAAATGTGTTTCTTAAAGATTGATTTCGGTGCTTTTTTGTCTCTTGAGGTTGGAGGAGGTTTATTGCCATTATCTATTTACATTATGATCTTGGAATAACCTGATCTATATTCAAAAAATATTCTGAGAGGGTTCATTGTGATGATTTTAAATATATGTAATAGAAAAAGAATCCCTGTTAAAGTTTATCTTTTTCTTTATGTATTCATTTTCATGTATTTAATAGAAGAGAAAGGCAGGACTGTGGTTCTGAAGGGAAGCAAATGGACTGTAGGAAATGACAACAGATTCACCAGCTGGCCAGAGGAGGGAGCGATGCAGCCTTTCTGGCTGGTGAGATCAAGGGTTCAGCCTAAATTGCAGATTAGTAGCTACTTTGGCAATCTGCTTTTGTGCCTTTAAACCTTGATTAATCCAATAATAACAACCATAATTTATGTTTTACTCTGCTTTCAGTGAAGACAACCCTTATGAATTCGGTAGGGATGCGTGAGTATTAAAGGTAGTAGAAGCGTGGCACACCCAAGCTCATGGCTGAAAATTTGATAGTGCACTGGGGATTCCCGGCTCTCCCTGTGTTGAAACAAAGCTTAAGAGACGAACTTGCTTTATATATTGTGGGTTGTAAATAGTACAGCAAGAACGTTAGTGAGATCTAAAATCAGGCACGAGTACAAAGCAGGAAAAACACAGCCTTTTCTTCACTCATGTCTTAGCTTCCAGGCAACATAAAGATAATGAGCAAGTTCTGTGAGTATCTTTATAGCAAAGGGAATAACACTGGTCTAGCCCTGAGAGAAAAGCTTTTAAACCAGCTAATCTACTCCTGTTTCTTAATAGGTGAGGAAGGAGAGCAGGCGGATCAAAATTGCCATGCAATCCTCTGTGTGTGTGTGTCAGACTTCACTATTGCCTATTAACACCGCTGCTATTGGATCGTAATTCAATAAGCAGAGGTGGGGGAAATGTTATGACCGTGGAAGGAAGGCGCTGCCTGGAGGGTAGGATAAAAGGAAAGGAAAACCAGAACCGGGGAAGGGGAAGAGCATCAATCTTCCAAACGTTATCTTCTATTCTAGTATTTCCTTGGCTGTCATTCCGTATATCTTTAAAGATTCAGAAAACTGAGAATCTGTTTTTGTTATCTACATGTATTAATAACTCTGCCTATAGAAACTGGGGCTATGCTAAAGCAGTTTTTCTGTTGCTAACTACTTTGGGTTCCAAGCAATTGCTTAAGCTTATGCAGCCTGGTTTCACAGTAGTCCTTGGCCACGCTGTTTTCCACATCTGTGAAGCATTGTTCGAGCAAATGGAGAAGTGGCAGCTGTTTGCATCAATAAGGCTATTGGAATACAGAGCACATTTGCATATCTAGGTATTTCACCAAACTCCACGGCACACGGCGGGCCAAATTCAGCCAAAGGCAGCTTCTAGCAAGTAAGCCGAGACATCCAAGGAAGCCTGTTTTCTGGTGTAAACATGGTTGCGTTTACACACCAAGCCCAAGCTGATTGTAAGGGGTGAACAGGTAGGTGTAGATTCTTGTAGGAACAAGTCTTGCATGCTTTTAAATGCTGGCGGGTCTGTAGAAGATGTCACTAAGAAGTATACAGAGTCAATATAAGGGCACTGATAACAAGAAAAAGCCCCAGTGAAAGAAATGGTGAAGCAGCCCTTCCCTAACCCTTCACCCAGTTTAATTTGTGCAGTCTGCCATGGTCTCTGCTTTAAGCCTCGATTAAAGCCCCAGATTCAGTGCTGGGATAAGCTGGATTCCATGGGAGTTGTGCCCATTCACAGAAGGACAGAGTTTATTCCCGTAGAATAACGATGTGCCGTTCCGCTGATAATTTTACCACTTGAATGCCAAGTTACCGTCCAGAGACACTTGCTTCATATTGCTGCTTCACTCAGTGTAAAACCGACGCCTTCGAGCTCCTCTGCTCTGGCCAGTTTGGGATATCATTGCAAGCTTTCAAAAAAAGGACTCCCTTCGTCGTCTTGCCTGGATCATTTCCCAGTCCTGTAGTGCTCCCTAGCCAGTGGCTACATCCATCTCCACTACCGTCAGCAGCAACTGCCTTCCTACACCCCTAAGGGAAGCTAGCAGAGCTGTAACCATCCCGTGCACCCATTGCTGAGACACAGACGTCAGCGGGAGCCCACCCAGCCCTGTGGCTCTGCCTGGGCCACTCAGATCCCTGACGGACAGCAGGCAATCAGGAGCGCCGACATTGAGTCTCAAGCTATTGGGATCACTTAGCTTTGGATGGCTTTATTTAATGTTTTAAAAAGGTTTTCTCAGCCATGACCTCCTGCATTCTTCCCTCTTTGGTCTGAGTTTCATGAGTTCGGTTTGCATGTTTGTCCTGCCTGAGCAGGGCAGCTGCATTCAGTGCATTTTTGCCTGTTCAGGGATTTTCTTCATTCCAGTTCAAACTTTTTCTCCTTCAGTTGGCAAGCCGTTTTGGGGAAGCGTAGATGTGAGGGTGCATTTTCTTGTTTATTTTATGTACGTGACAGAGCACTTACATAACTTTTGAACGTTTACTTGCTCACTGATCCTATAGAAGATAACTGCGCCTGGCATTTTGTATTTCCCTGCTAGTCGCGCTTCTGGAAAAACTATGGAGCATTAACGTGAGAACGACAGGAACAATCACTGTGGTTCTTTTCCCCTTCATCTGTCTGCAGTAAAAGAACATCCTGCACTGCTTTGTTTTTCAGGTCGATGGCTTCCTGACGCTTCTCTTTGGCCTGGCTAGCATTAATACCCTTACAGTAATCAGTGTGACTCGCTACATCAAGGGCTGCCATCCTGAGAGAGGTAAGGAATAAAGGCAAGTCCAGTTCTGCCTTCGTTGAACCTGGAGTAAATCTGTATTTCTTTCAGTCACAGGCTATATCAAATATAAATCAGATACACTGGAAACCAGAACATAATGCAGCCACTTACATTAAAAACTTGTTTGCATAGAATCGTTCAGGGTTAACACCAACCAAAGCCAAATTATTCCTAGTGTGCTTTGGCCACCACGGGTTAAATTCACCCTTGTGCCAAAGATAGCCCAGGTCCTGCTGACCCACTGTACTCTTCAAAACGCAACCCAAATGACTCCTAAGTAATGGATACGTTGTTGTATGGATCTCACCGTAAGCAACGAACTTCATCTTCTAGGAGATGATGTTTGGGAAGTTTCCAGTGTCGTTGATAAGATCCTTGGTTCAGAAGGCTGCTCTACATACAAACATTTTCACTCTTCAGGGTGTTTTGCCAGGGTTTGCACACAGCAGGCATCATGGACTGCTTTAGATGACGCTGGGAACATTCAGGAATGCACATTGAATCATGGAATCATAGAATCATCTGCTTGGAAGAGACCTTTAAGGTCATCACATCTGCACATCTTGCCTCCAGCCTTTGTGCCCTCTGCAGCCTGCCATCCCCACACAGCTCTCTAGCCTCCCTTCAGTGGACAGTTTCACACCATGGGAGATAAAAATTACTCCTACCATCCACAGAACTGCCCAGGACCCGACTCTGCCCAGATGGTCCCTGATTCCTACCTATCTCCCAGATCCGCAGAGCGTCATCACCATAGCCTCACACCCACACTTCTTTCTTCCTTCCCCAGTGCCCTGTTGATCTGTAACCTGAACATCACAACCAACCACTGTTCATTACTCCACTGCCAGAAACCTTTTACTCACCACTCTCTTTCTGGTTTTTTGAATTTAATTCTTTTATTAACCTTTAGTACAAATGCCTCTCTAAAGGCACACAAGTGTCCCACTGTACAAATCTAGCCTGAAACCCTTTCCTGCCCTGGGAAGCCCTCATCAGCAAGTCTATATAAACATGCCGTCATCTACCCCTTTCCCTTTATGCCTCTTTACACGGCCACACTGACCCCAGGCACTCCCTTTCACCACAGCAGTAGAAACCTTTCCTTACCATTCATCCTGGACCTCCTGCCTGCTGAAAAATTTGACTTACACTTGAGAGCATTATGTAATCTCTCTTCTATATTCTAATGGCTTCCATACATCGTCCCTAGTCTTCCTTTCACCCATCCTTAGATAATGTATTACCAATTTTCATGCTTTTGTTATGACTGGCTTGCACCATCTTTCAGGCAGGAACCTATTAATGTCTGCAAATAAAACATGCGTAAATACACCGGAGGTATCATAAGAATTTTTCTCTCTAGTAGCATGAGTAGTATTAGCTGGGAGAAGAACTTCTGCAGAGAGGTCTTTTTTCCACAGGAAGTTCTGCAGTTTGTTGTAATGATAGACTTGTTGAAATTAATTTTTAACACGAACTGCTGCTGGAGCTACTAGAATTTGGCTGTGACGTATTCTACATATTATATTCATTGTATATTATGAAGGCATATTTAAAAGCCATGCTCCTCTTTTGCAAAGCCGTATCACAAGTTCATCTGAGGGTGTACATAATTTACGTTTGCCTCTTGAGGAAATCTGAGCATGTACCCGGTATAACTTCTCAGAAATGTTGAGGAGCAGAGGAAGGTGGATGCATAAATATTTCCTATGTAAACAGAGAAATAACTACAATGTATGGCAACAGTGGGACAGAGTAAATAAGTTGCGTTGAATGGCTAATGTAGCTTGAGTATCTAGTGTATTTTCGCATTTCTAACAGGGAAAACCTTGAAGTGAATAAGAAAATCCTCTGAGTTTAGACTTATCTTGTTTGTTTCTATGTAAAACTTGACATACAACTGTTTCCTGCTTTTTACAAAATTGCAAAATGCAAGTTTAATGTAGAATTTACTGATTCTGCAGTGCTCAGCAAACATTTTGTCTCCTGCTTAAAAGCCATTTATTTCCACTGTTCACAAACAGTCTTGAACACAAGCCTGAACAGATGCTTTAAAATCTAAGCTTTTCTTATGAATATGCAATTGTTTTGCGGTACTATTTTTAAAGTAGCTGTATTTTCCTTATTAGCTCTTAGTGTAGGAGTGCATTTAGATTTCAGATATGCGTTTGCCTTTGTAGATATTATTGTCTGACTAAACGGTGCCATTGCAGGTCACTGCATCAGCAACAGCAGTATGACAGTGGCTCTGCTTCTCATTTGGATAGCAGCTTTCTTCTGGTCAGCAGCTCCATTACTCGGCTGGGGCAGTTATACAGGTAACAGGTATCTTTCACTTGTATATATTTGGCACCTCTCCGCTTAACTGAACAAAGATACTTACCCTTCTTTCTTGCTGTTGTTGATAAACCAGACTGATTATCAGTGGAACGGAGAAAATCATTCATCATGTGTGACGTGTATGCAGTGTCACCTGCTTTGGTATCAGCTATAAAGAGATTTTTCTTAAGATATCACAGGAAAGACTTGGACCAAGTGCATAAGAGAAGAGAGGCCAGAAATATTTGGCGTGGTTAAGCAATGAGATAAAGAAAACTATCAAAAGACATCCTTCAAAAACTGTCAAGATTAGGAAACTGGAAAAGAACACAAGTCCCAGCAAGTTAAACTTGAAATTATAATATGACAAGCCAGAAGGATCTGGTGAAACGGTCTGTTGAAAATATGAGAACTAACACAGCAGAAGAAAAAGATGTCAGAAACTTTGTCAGTCCAAGAAGTGATTAGGGTGCAAGATAACGCCATAGCAAAAAAGGAGGGGGGAGAGGGGGGTGGACGGGCAAGGAAAAATTTGAGTAGTGAACACTACAGTAATTTAAAGGCTGAGAGATATTCCCACACCAGAAAATTTCTTCATGGGGTAAAGCTGGAGAAATTGTCTCAAATTTGGGAATTCATGAGATCTGTGGAGACTTATTAAAGCAGCTATGTGAATCTATCCTCTTACTGATTAAATACACGCGCTTCAAGGTATCTCCGGAGCCTTGAAGTGTGGGTGTGAGAAAAGCATCCATTTCTGTGATTGGTTATATCTTCTACCCTTCCCAAACCAAGATGTTACCAGGATATTGGGGTCGATGGATCTTCCGTTGGAGACAAAACCAAACTGTTTATTTGACTGTTCTGTCATGGTTTTGCACTCTGAATATGTCACAAACTTGGGGGTTTGGGCTGGTCATTTTCTGAGTATCTGCCGGTGATCTGCGTTTTCTTTTTACATTAATCTTACTAGCTCTTCGTTTGTGAAAGGATTTTGGATGTCCCTTTTTGGCCTTAAACTGGAGCCAAAGATTTCTTGGGCATCCCTGCCTTGTCAGGGCATCCAAGTGCCCCCATAGATCCTGTCTGCACTTTGGATTTAACGCCTTGACCGCTTCTAGGAGCGCTTTTCCCTACTGCGGATCACAGCAGCTTCGGGTTCCTGGGCTATCTGACTCTAAACACATCTCGACTGAGGGCACCCATGGGCGTGTGGGAGCCCAGCAGCAGCAAGCTCAGCAGCACGCAGTGGAGCAGGCAGTGGGTGCGGGTAGACCACAGCGCGTTACCCCTGGCTGCCTTGGACCTCTGGCTTGTGCACAGCAGCTGCAGGGGTCCCCAGGACCCTGCTGACTTTTGGGAATGCCACTTGCCAGTGCCCCGTGGAGGGGGGCAACGCAGCTCTGAATTCTAATTCACAGAAAATCTGCAGGATTTTCTTTTCTTGTCACATGGAGGTTGGTTTCATTTTTCAGTCAAAAGTTTTCACAAACAAGAAACCTGGAATTAAGCTGAGTTTATGGTTATCATTTGAATCTTGAGGTCTATTGATGCAAAAGACAAGGGAGACAAAGATCCATTTCTACTACTGAACACCTAGAGCTTTTGATGATAGAAATATCAAGCACTTTTGATGAGAATCATAAAAGAGATTTTAATCTTCTGCTCCTTTAATTCATCCTGTATAAACCTCCTATCACCTGTGAGGAATTAAGGGATTTCTTCTTCTTCAGAATTATCACTGGGTGTCAGGAAGAGATCTGTTGTTAAATCATGCAGGCTTCACCTGTATTATAACTGCAGGACTTGTTAAAACACGAATTAAATAATTTTGGTTCATGCTTCACTTATTTTTAATTAAATTTGCTGCCATAGCTGTCAGAAAAAACATCTTTTTCCATTTAAAAAGAAAAATCAGCAATACACAATCTATGGAAAACCTCCAATGTTATCAAACCCAAGTGTTTTACCGGGACACATTTGCAAACACATCAGAAGGTCTAAAGAAGTCAACAGTTGGTCATAAAATTACTTAAGCAGAGACTGCCCCTTATTGCCACTGCTTTTCCCTTAAGCACCCGATCAGCTAGTGTCCCTCTGTCAATCCCACCAGCTGCAGATGGTGCAATCTGACCGACAATTTTTAGGAGCCTGCAGCTCCTTTGTAGTTGCAGAGCTGTATACTTCCCTTTTAGCAAAATTTTTTTTCTAATACAGTATCACAGTTTCCTGTCCTGAAACAACAGTCTGTGCATTATGGATTTACACCGGAACTCTACCACAAACAGAATGATAATACGCTGAAACATGTTATGGACTAGCTGGTCTTGAGAAATTGTTTATGTAGGGAATTATGTCACACCTTATTAAATCAGAATGACCCATCCATTCTTTAGTGCTTAAAAGAAGTAACTACAGCGTTTGAACTGATAAATAATCACTAAAAAGGAGACAAATGTTCTAAAAATGCTAACGGACTTATTTTTGCTTTCTAGATCGCATGTATGGCACATGTGAGATAGACTGGGCCAAAGCCAACTTCTCTACAATCTACAAGTCCTACATTGTCTCCATTTTTATCTGCTGTTTTTTCCTACCTGTCACAGTCATGGTCTTCTCATATGTGTCCATTATCAATACCGTCAAGCTCAGCCATGCCTTGACGGGACTGGGTGATCCCACAGACAGACAGAGGAGAATAGAGCGCGATGTCACCAGGGTGAGTTTGGGTTTCATGGTGGGTGGGATTTATCTGTCTTTCCAAAAATTGGTCTCCACTAGAACAGAAGAGAACAAAACCAATCATCAGTCGCATTTCACTTCTCTATAATCTCTATGTCAGAGTCTGAACTCAGTGCAGAATGTGAGGTTTGTTTAAAACTCCTACCCACTCAGCTGGCCAATATTGGTGCTATATCACGTGTGAAAAATAATCTAAATATAATTAGAGTGGGT
The DNA here is from genome assembly GCA_009769605.1 of Bucorvus abyssinicus. NCBI lineage: Eukaryota > Metazoa > Chordata > Aves > Bucerotiformes > Bucorvidae > Bucorvus > Bucorvus abyssinicus. Next base: position 35,999,981 of record CM020031.1, read on the forward strand.
TACACAACATAAAACCAAAATTTGCTTTGGCATATGCCCTTTTCTTTCAGAAGTGACGTTGCTTTTGAGCATACACAGAAGTTACAGCGGCAATTTAAATTTTCTTACCGTTGATTTAAGTCTACCCGGAACCTTCTGAATTCGTATGAACATATAGGGGACTGTAGTAATTTTCATTCCATTATATGAGGCATTGCTCAAGCACACCACTATGCCAAAATGCAATCTACAGCTTCTAGGTCTGCTGGCTCCAGCAAAGCAAACCTTTTTCTTGCCCGTGTTCTCCTGTGAGCCATATCCTCAGGACACTCCAGCCAAGTATCTAAGCTACTATTCCCAGTGTATTGCTTCCTTGATGTAGTCTTCCAGAATAGATGTAAGATCATTCTTCTTCTGTCTTTTAGGTTTCTATTGTCATTTGCACGGCCTTCATTATTGCATGGTCACCATATGCTGTCATCTCTATATGGTCTGCCTATGGTCACCCTGTGCCCAACCTTACCAGCATCCTTGCCAGTTTGTTTGCTAAGTCTGCCAGCTTCTACAATCCCATTATCTACTTTGGAATGAGCTCCAAATTTCGAAGGGACATTTTCATCTTGTTCCATTGTGCCAAGGAAGTCAAGGACCCCGTGAAGCTCAAACGTTTCAAAAACCTCAAGCAAAAACAACAAGAGCCCTCTCAGAAAGGAGAGAAGTATGCAGGAGAAATGCACCCTGCACCAAGCCCTGATTCCGGGGTGGGTAGTCCAACCAACACCCCACCTCCGGCAAACAGGGAAGTGTATTTGGGTATTCTCGATACACCATCTACTAACCCTGATGTTGAATGCGATAGACTGTAAGTTTTGCAGCCACTTAACACGCGGGCACGCTTTGTGTTAAGGAAGACCCTCTTCTTCAGAGCAGCGCTTGAGTGATTTCCTAATTCCCAGTCCATCTCTTTCTTGTTATAGCACTGATGACTCTACGGCTCAAGCAAATCACACGCTAAAGTGGCATTTTCCTTCTACGTAGGTACAAAACGCTGTGAAGCACGTAACAATGTGGGCAGCACACCCAGGGCCAGAAACATTCCATTTTCACATGCATGGAGGAAGACTGGCTGGTGAAGAGCAGGCATTAGCTAGCAAAAATAGCTATTACGCTCCAACCCAAATTTTATTAATTAGGAGGTTACATTTCCAATTACATACTTTGCTCTTTGACAGTCCTAGCCGTAAAGGATCGTTTTAGCTCCACGGTGCCGCACAGCCCAGGCGATAGGAGATGATGGGCTCTGCTGAGATTGCTGTGGAGCTGCTGCAGTTCCAACAGCTGTGAGCTGGTAGGCAAAGCCACGTGCTCCCCGCGGGGCACCAAGGTGTGCCCGCCATGGGGCTCCCAGGCCCTGTGTGTGCACGGGGTGGGGGGGGGTGTCTGATCGCCTGTGCCTGACTGTCTGTGTCCATGCAAGTGCTAGGAGCTGTAGGTCGTGGCATTTTCTCGTCACTGTAGCCCCAACTGTGGCATCGTGATGTTCCTTGTTGGTCTGCAGAATTATTTCCACCTTCCCAGTCAGCAGGGTCTGGCTGTAACATTCAGATTCAAGAAATCTGGCTGCTAATTTTACTGATCCATCTTCAAACGGGTTGGTTTTCTCCCTGACTATTAAGGTGGAGCAAGAAATGCTGTGCAGGCAATGAAACCACAAATGACATGAAGGGTTTAAGAGCACTGATGAAGTATGGCATCAGCTATTTACAAAACATAATGCAACACTTCACTGCTGCTTCTAAAGAAAGTTTTTGTACCTGCCTATGGGTAAAAAATGACTTTTAGGAAAATGGAACTAAGTAGCAGTTAAGGACAGTGATTTAAATAGCAAAGCTGTAGGCTTAAATCAGTAGCAAGGTTGTATCAGATGTTGTAATATCCAATTACTCCACCAAGTCTATTTTACAGAATAAAAGTGAGGAGGTGTATCCTCATAATTCCCCATCCTGGAAATTAACTGCATACTGAGAGACTCCTGTAAAAATGTCTCCGTATTAGCCATGGAAATTGTGGATTTAGTGCTGTTTGCAAGTTAAACAAGGGGGAAAAAAGAAGAAAAACAGCCCAACAACATTGGTTGCTAACCTCACCGCTATTTATGGTTTTTTGGAATCTCACTGTCTGGGTGCGCTGAAATGTAGTTGTTTTGCAAAAGTATGCTTGGCCAGATGTGTTTCTTGGGAAAGTTACAAAGAGAGCCCGCCTTCATTTCCCCCATTACTCTATTTGTTTTGAGAAAGTCACCTGTGTTTTGAAGTGGAAAACAAATAAACATTATAAGCAACAGTGGGGAACTGTGTTTTCTTTCATGGCCACGGGTCTGAACTACAAGAGTATTCATTTTTGTGGAAAATTTTTAGATATGGGTGCTATTTCATTACCATAAATAATTAAAAGCAAATAAGTAAACGGTTTGCTTCCAGATGAAAGTGCATGCTGTAGCTGCAGAAATAGGTTAAATCATTTCGGGCAAAACCCTGTGACGGCTGGATGAAGCCAGGCTGGGCTAGCCAAAGCTAACAGGCAGTTTTGAAAGCTTCTAGGTGTAGCACAAAATCCGCTTTGGGAAGCCTGAAGAAGTGAGCCTTCTCACTGATGAAAGTGCTTGGGTTTTCCTCCAAAGAAAGAGAAGTGCCACGCGTCACCGTCGGATGGTGTTCTCGGAGGTGACTGCAGCCACGGATGTGCCGGACACCTGCCCGTAGACCCTCCCTGGCCATCGATGCCAGGCTAGATTTTAATCTGCATTTCCGTTCATTCGTGGATAACCAGGGAGATGTCTTGCCCTGCTGCATTGTAGCAATCCTTTTGAATGGCAAGATTCAGACTATGACATAGAAAGGTGTGGAAAGGGCAAGGGGGAAGGTGGAGCAACGAGGCCATCTCCAAGAGTGCTCCTAAATCCAGCTGAAATCTCGACTGTGCCATTGGCCATTGAGCATGCACAGTGAGGTTAGACTGGAGGAAGGGGAGAGAGCAGTAAAAATGAGCCAGAAAAGGAGCAGAACACAGGAAAAATATAAGAGGGGGACAACCAGCTAAGCAGGGGGGCACGGCGCACGGAGCCAGAGGACACATACCTGCTAAAAGACAGCTAGAAACAACCAACACAGAAAAGCCTTGACTGGAGCGTGCAGACCTGGCTCCTGCAAGGGCTGTGGCTGCAGTCCTTTGGGGATATACGGTGATACCGTGGGGCTTGGTAACTGCAGAGCAGAACATCTGGGTTAGCAGGTTATGCAGGGGAAAAGAGGATGGATGCCCTTGCAGGCACCCACCTGTCCTCCAGGTGCAGTAACGGCAGAGGCACATTTGTCACTGAAGTTACTCAGGTTAAAAAGCTTCCAGCCCTAAAGCACCAGTGCCCTACAGCAGCACACGTGACACCAGCAAGTGACTGGAGGCAGAAAAACAGGTCCAGAATCTGTTACCGCTCGAGTGCAGGTAGGGGAATGTGCTTCAGCATTTCACGTGTGTGAATTCACACAAATCGATTTGTGAAACACTTTTCCTGTGTCCTGCATTTCCTCCCCTTGTCTCTGGTCCCACATGTGCCCAGACAAGGCTGGCCCCTGCTGCTGCCTCCACAGATGGGCTCCTCTGCCTGCCAAGCCCACACTGTTGGTCGGGGAGGAGCAAAGAGCTTGGGGGCTTGAGAGAGTCGTGAGGATACACGTGGTCTAGATATGCTGAAAAGTGATTTACTTAGTAAGAATGAAGTACAGCCCAAAGCATAAAGAGTCCTGGAGTCAAATTACCCCTCCCCATAATCTTGCTACTTCCCACCACCTTGGATTTTATTTTACGGTCAATGAATTTTAGCAGCAGAGATGCGAGAAGGCTGTTGTCCTGACTGATATTCTGGTGACAAGGATGCTTTCCTGGGAAACCACAGCTTCGAACACTCTCTCTGAGATGGTCTTACAAGGGCGGTCCCACTCACCTTGAGGAAGCAAAGGACTACCTGGTCCCACCGGTCTCTCTTTAGAAACGCTACCTTTTTACATTTTTCTAACGTGAAAAGCTGCGGAGAAAGCCAAAGGCAGGGCCAGATGTCGTATCTCCATGAGACAGGACACCCACTCCTAGTGCTGCCACGTCACCTCGTGGGAAGACACACAGCGGGCAGGCAGTGTGGGCTTGCTAATAGGACCTTGTTCTTCCACTGCCTCTACTGGGAGCCTTTTCCAATGTGTTTTGTATTGAATGGATTAGTGCCAGCCTGCACAAGGGAGATCTCGTCTATTGCTAGTATCCAAATGGTCTCTTGCCATGCGGTAGAACAATATTCAGATCTTCCTCCCTTTGGCATAGAGATTCTGGCATGTAGGCTTGTTCTGCCTCTCTTGCTCAGCCCTGGATATTACTGTACGATTTTGTAATCGTCGAGGTGGGTTTCATGTATGACATTAAATCTAAGCAGCAGCCTCCTGTAGAAGCAATTCTATCATTTCCAGAGGATGCTGTCAGCATTTGCTGGCTTGTTGCAGCAGGATCTGAGACAGAGGTTAGCCCTTTTTTACCCTAGGAGCAATAAACCCAGCCAAAAAACCTGTTCATTATCCGTTTCTGTACTCACAGCCCTGCTGACATCATTAAAGCACTCTGGCAAAAACGACATGCCTGAACATAGTAAAGTCACTCTGCAAAAAAAGCCTGAGGCCCTTAAGCCACCCTTTAAAATATGCCTTTAGCTACTCCACATACTCATTTCCAAACATTTCCCAACGGTTTGGATTAGTACACTTAGAAGGTGAGTTCTTAACAACTGCACAATTCATGTGTGTCAAAATCTCATCAGCTCTTACTTGATTATTTCCTATTATCAATATTATTCCTAGTTGTCAGCATATTGGTGTTATACCGTAATCACCGCAGTTACTAATCGAGAAGTGCAGTGATTAATACTCACATGTACACCCTGGCCTCCCAGGTGGATTACCAACTGCCACAACCTCTTCACTCGGGCTACACGGTTTGAACAATCAAGTTAACACACGATTACTTCTGTTCAGTTTCCACATTTGAAAATAGTCCCTTCTGGTTTGGGGCAAAAAAAACCCCCATAGTAATAATTATTTAGTTTATGCCAAAAGAACCCTTTTGCCCCCGTGTCCCCCTCCGGCATTTTTGCCAAGCTGATAATCCTTTAGGGTGTCAGCACATTGACATGCACGGCAACATTTCGTAATAGCTGTGACATTTCTGATGGTAACATGAATAACTCTAGTGTGTAGTTGGACAGAGTGGGATGGCTTACTGTTCTCAGTGCTGTTCTGCCTGTTCAGCCAATAACTCATGTAAAAATATTTCTTGTAGCAGAGACCAGAAAACAGGAAATTCCCCTCCATCCCTCTTAAGACAGTGACTTTATTACAGCGTGAACTACTCAAGCTTGCAACCCCTTGCGGGATCTCTCTCCACCCCTATAAATCCTTCATGCTTTGCTGCACAGACTGATAAGAGAGATACCGAATGTGCCCATCCAAGCATGGCCTATGGTTTGGCACTTTCCTGAGGAGAGAGAGATGGAGACAAAACCCCTTCCCAAGGGTAGGGCTGGACAAAAACTTCTCCTGCTACCCTGGTGAATGCTCTCGCCCCAGGTAGCAATGAAAAAGGTGGGTAACGTTACCACATCTGTATTTTCAGCTATCCTGGAGATAAGCAAGCCTGGCAAACCAGGTCCTTTTGCAATACTCTCTGTGTCCCTCTGCTACCTCTGAAATTGCTGAAGGCTTGGAGTCTGAACTTTCTCAGTACAGCAACAAATGCAAAGGACGTTTGCAAGCACTTCAAAAACTCTGCAGACCAAAGTGAAGGTGCCTGCGGGGTCAACGGGGTCTGTATCTGGTATGTGGTCTGAAGTGCCTTCCTGTCTGCAGCAAAGTCTCCACGGTAGCTGGCCCTCAATCGCTTTCTGCATTGATGATCTAGGAAAATGGAAAGCTACAATACTGGGCAACTGGAAAAAAATGTACCTCCAAGGTCCTCATGGTCAGCGTATATTCCTGCTTGGAAGACTTGTAAGTCTTCACATACCCACATCCAGATTACGAGAGGTAGCTAAGTGAAACCATTGACTTCAGCAGAGAACAGGAGACTGTCATCGGGGACTATGTTTTTGTCCACAGCTCTGAATACACAAATGTGTATTTAATACATACTTGTGAAAGTTTGTTTTCTGAATTTTTTTTTTCTGCTCATCATAAAAGGGAAGCAAGACTGTGTCCTTCTGGATGTGCAGGAGAAGCACACAAATAAATTTAAGATTCAAAGGATGTCCAAATAGTACTATGATAAGAACAATTATATACTATTATAAGAACAATTGAAAAATGACTAAATGGAGAATAATAATCCCATGGCTAATACAAAAATCAGGGCCACACTGAATGATGAAAAAGAGAACTACCAGCTGTCTGTGCCAATAACCATCATCTTTAATGCTCATTGAATGAGAGAAAAGCCTTTGGGGATAACAAACACACAGCACTTAATTATGTAACCTAGTAAAACAGCAGTGGAAGGACTTGCAGATATCACTGCAATTAATGTCCTCCTTTGCTGATACTTGACAGCCTCCCTTAGCCTTTGACATTCCACCAGCCAGCCTGGCTGCTGGAAAAACCCACTGCTAGAACAAAGCTCAGATGGTCCCGGAGGGTGCCGTGTGGCTGAAGGCACATCTGCTGGGTCCAGCACAGGGTGCAAGCTGCCCAGGCAGGAGGTGCCTGTGGCTGCCACACCTGCCTCAGTATTTCAAAAGGAAGATGAAGTCAAGAGTAATGTTTGGCAGCACAAATGAGAGCGTGAGCATGTCTTGGTGATACGACTCGGTAAAGCCTTACCATGTGCCAAAAATAAATTTCAAATGGGTTCCTATCCCATAACGTTCATTCAGAGAAGTGGGAGAACCTTGGTGAACTCAGGGCATGCTTCACACCATAGGTAAACTGCTGTGTGAAATGAACAAAATGAACTTCTCTGAGAACAGCAAGCTAGCCCATCCCAGGGATAAAATGTGGACTATACGTGGATTTAGAGAGAATGGAAAACCGACTTTAGCTCATCCTTGGCTGATAATGTGTTACCTGACAATCCAGCCCTCAGCTTCCTTTGCTGAAAGGCTGTCAAGTTCAGCAGCAATGATGAGACCCATATCTCCCCACAACTTGAAGGAGCAGTTACCAGACCATTCCCCATCCTTGGAGTCGTGGCAAGGGAAAACATTCACTTTTGGAAAGCTGATACACCTTGTTCTTTTAGAGTTGCTATACATTCTTGGACATGCAGGTCTTGGAAAGATATTACACCTTAATGTAATAAGAGAGTAAAGCGTCATGAAAGTCACTGCCCGCTGTTGTCCTGGGTTCAGCTAGGATAGGGTTAATTTCCACAGACAGGATAGCTGGGCCAAACCAGCCAATGGGATATTTGATACCGTATTGACATCATGCACGGTGCGTATAAGGGGTGGGCTGGCCAGAGAGGGCACACAGTTTCAAAGAGCAGTGGGGCAGGATGTGGTGCGGTGTGGCTCAGCACGGCTCGGCGTGGTGCGGCTTGGAGTGGCGGCAGTGGCGGTAAGCAGTACGTTGTATATCACTCACTTTATTATTGTTATTACCGTTGTTTCCTCTTTGTGTAGTTCAAGTAAACTCTCCTTATCTTAACTCATGAAGTTTTACTTTTACCTTTTTTCTTCCTCCTCTTCTCCTCCACCTGGTAGTAGGAAGGAGTGAGCAAGTGGCTCTGTGGTGCTCAGTTGCCAGCTGGGTTCAGAACATGACAACTGTCTGACTATCAAAGCACAAGAACTCCTTGGCAAGTCAAGGAAGACTCGGATTGGCCATGCAACATATAAAAGGACAAAGAAAATGGGCTACCAGGACGATAAAATTGCTATGCTTATCTCATATTTCACTTTCTCCTGGGATGACACAATCCAACTGAGGCATGCAAACATCTGCAAGGACCAGAGATGTAGCACGGTATGTTTGCCCTGCAAATTGCTTTCATGGGTTGGCAGGCTGGGAGTGCAGGTTAGACCCGTGTCTGGGGAGATGCTGCCTGTTTGGTGAGCTACATTACTGCTTGAACTGGCTATCATTTCTTTGGGAGATAAATGTCACGGCTAGACCTTGGCTAAATTCACAAGAAGGTCTTAAACACTTCAGCTTCTGAAAGAAGTCAGAGCTTTTACAAGAGGTGGAGCACGGGCTCAGAAAGAGTGGGAAATCATGGGGCTCTCTTCGAGAGCTGTGAGGAAAGACCAGGCTAGCACCAGGATGACTAGTCACATATACCTGCAGATAAAGGAGCCAAAAACCTTTACATCACAACTTACAACTGAGAAGAGCAAGGCTTTATCAATGTTGGGCTGCAGCAGTATTTTGCAGGCTTGAGTCTTCCTGAAGTTAGTTTAGACCTCCTGTTTCCTTCTGCCCCACTCACTGGCTCTGTATACTGCTTGCTGGTGCCTACCCACATCTCTGCTGATTCACCGTGACCCTGAGGAGAAACAGCATCCCAGATTCATGTTTTCAGTCTAACAGAAACCCCATGTTTCAAGCTTCACGTTTGCAGCTTGTTTTATTGCCACATCCCATATTATGTCCAATATGCACTATTGGTAAGCGCTTTGGCAACAGGTAAGAAAGAGCGTGGCCAACAACTAGAAAGTTAGCATGGGTGAATACAACACCAAAACACTTTCTAGTAAGAATTCTTACTCTGAACCAGAAAATTTTTCCCAATTACTTTTCCTCATCCAACCTACTATGAAAATGGATCCTCACATGAAATAGTGAAACATGAGGAGTTCCCACAAGGATGTTAGCTCTTACTTGTTCTGCCCATAAAGTCCTTTAAGCAGCAGCAAAGAATAAACCTAGCACGAACATCCAAAAAACCCACTACTGAGAGTAATCTCCCTGGAGAGAGGTCTCCTGCAAAGGCAACATGGATTTGGGCCATTCCCCCTTTACAACCATATGCAACAGAAATTAAGTTAACAGTATTAGTTATATTGACACAATCGATAGGTGAGATGATACTTCTGGCCTCATAAAATTATATTCTCCAAATAAGAACCACTTAGTGAATTTGCTCAATAACTTAGACTCTCCCCTAATGCCTCCAAATGCAAAATCTAGAACTGTCCTTCACCAAGAGAGTTCAGTTGCAGTTCAATGGGCACAATCAGGTCTAGGGATGCTCAGCATATGGTCTCTCAGCTGTATATCCCAAAGGTTTCTAATGAAGATGACACGCCTCAGTGAAGATGACATGCCTCAGATGCCTCTAATCCTGAAGAATCTGATCGCCTTACCCAAAGCTCTTTGCAATTAAAAAGTTAGACTTATATAATTTTTTAATATGGGATCTTGCACAGTAAACAAAGTGAAAACTAGCTGTAGTCTGGGCAGCGCTAACAGTGTTGAAATTATTTTCTCTACTTAATCACAACTGCAGGTTTACCTCCTCTGTTGGTCTTGTGGACTTAGAGCATTTCACTGACCTACATAATGTTCAAAGAGCAGAAGTGTCCTGCTCTCTTAATCTACAGCTGACCATAGCAAGCCAACAAAGCCAAGCAAGATTTTCCAGACTCCCCACAAGAAAAGCAGCTCATCCCCATCGGTCTGTAAATGCCTGTATTAGCCTAGGTTACAAACAGAGGACGAAAGACCAGACCATCAGGCAGCAGGTGGGCACGTTCCCAGCCTCTGGCTGACGTTCAAGCCCTTCCTTGACACCTTGACAAACTCAGCAAGGACTAAGTACACTCCGCAGGGCCATGAAACTAGCCTGGTCTGTGTAACTGGTCTGCTTCAGCACTGCTTTGACTTGGTCACGATTATTTCAGGCTTTGTTAACCAGGCATGGATCAATTTGACTTACTCAGCAACAAGCTTAAAAACCAAATAATTCAAATGATGAAAGAAGTGGAGTGTAAGAGAATTTGAAAGTGGTTGGGAAAGCCAGGAAAAGCAACTGGCATGTCCCTGGTGGGGCATCTCCCTCCAAACAAGGGCACACAGAGGCCTCTTGTTGGCTTGGCAGGGACAGAAGCATGGCTGTTCTTTGAACCCTGCAGTCCTCGGGACCATGACATTTCACTGGGACTCAGAAAACCAAGGCGGGGGGGTACAAAGCCCTGCACACCACACAGGCATTCAGGCTTGCAGTTAAATAAACTCAGTTTTTGCAGCTGCTGCCCACCTCTGTTCCTACGATGACGTCTCAGCAAGGGCTTGTATTAAACTTCCCTCCAGCCCACCAACCCAGCCTTCGTTAGCATCATGGTTTAGACCCAGCTGGCAACCAAACACCACACAGCCACTCTCTCACTCTAGTAGGAGAAAATACAACAAAAGGCTTAAGACTCGACACAGAGCCAGGAAGGGTTCGCTTACTAATTATCGTCATGGGCAAAAGACTCGACTTGGGGAAACAAAATCAATTTAATTTAAACAACAAAACCACTACTAACCCCGCCATCCAATCAGAGTAGGACGGTGAGAAAAACAACACCTCCCTTCTTCCCGGGCTCAGCTTTGCTACGTCCGTCCCCCTGCTTAGCACAGGGTGAGCGGAGGATGGGGGGCCGAGGTCAGTCCCAGTTCTCTCCACACTGTTTCTGCTGCGTGCTCTTCTTCAAGGGAAACTGCTCACAGCTCTACCTTGTGGCAATGTGGTGCCCCTCCCATAGCAGCCAGTTCTCCGAGAACTCCTCCAGCTACCCAGAGGGTCTTCCAGCAGCCGTGGTTCTCCCAGCAACAAACTGCCCCAGCACAGAGTCACGACCTTTTTCAGAGTCAAATGCCCGCTCCAGCACGGGCTTCTCCATGACTCTCTGCTCCACCGTGGGCTTCTCCAGGGACTGCAAACGGTCCTTTTCTCCACCAGTGACCTCTGAGGACTGCAAGGGCTCAGCCTGCCATCTTGCCACAGCTGAAGGGAAACGGCTGCTCTGGTGTGACTCCATAACCTCTTCCTCACTAACCTGGGTGACTGCACGGTTGTCTCTCCCTCTGTCCTACCCCCTTGAAAATAAAAGAGAGCTCCCAAAACAAAGACCCTTGCCAAACCTGTTTCCTCTCTTAAATATATTTACTTGCAGAGGTGCTGCTTGGCTCAGCCTTGGCCAGAGGCAGGGGCAAATTGAAGCCGGGGGAGCTTTTCTGCCGTGCCAGCAGCCCCATCCCCTGCTACCGAAACCACACCAAACACAAACCCAACACAGTCAGACAACAACAAAGAAATGCCAGAAGTGATTTAAAAGTATATCTTTATGCCTGAAATAAGTGTTTGTGCTTAGGCTGAGGAGGGAAGGTGAGTGGGAAGAGGAAGATTGAGGAGCGTTCACAATTATTCACGTTGCAGCTGTGGAATATATGTGTAGGGCTATTCATTCAAAATGTTGTCGTTGACAATGGCATTCAGCTGCAGAAATCCCTAAATATCATTTAGAGAGAGCAACTTCCCTGCCCGCCTGCAGTGATGAAAATCCAGGGCTTTGGCTCAAATTCCTCGTACCACTGCTTCAGTCCTGACCTTCGCCGTGTCAAACCTTGCGATTAAGAAGCTGTGTGAATGCAACAAGCTCCCCTATTGATGCGCTCCCTCACAGAGGGTCATTACAAACATTATCCCTTGCAAATCCAGGGGAAATCCCCCCAGCCCTGAGTAATGGCTCGACTTCGGGGTTTATGGCCATGGTAGATTCAAGACACGACCAGTCCTGTAAGATCGGCCGCTGAGGCGCTGAGGAAAACCCACGGTCTTCCCCCAAGAGCTACATTTGTTCCTGCGAGACCCAAGAGGCCAGGTTCACACCTCCATCCTCCCTGCAGCTTCTCCCCACAGTGCCAAGGGAAGGGGAAAGAGAGGAAAACATCTCCTCTCCCTTCTCCATCGTGCCCTTGTTTATGTGTTTATGTCTGTCCCTCGGAGCAAGGGCAGAAAACGTCATGCCTTTTTATCCTAGAGTTATGGGACAGAAATCCTTGCAAGCAACAGCAAACTGCAAAGATTCCATCCACAGCGCCTCGAGATGAGGCCAAGTCTCAAAACAAGTGAAATGTGTAGAGACAGAACTCCAAGGCCAGTGCTTATGCGCTGCAGGATAGGGTCAGTCCTCCTTACCAAAATTCCTGTACATAAAACTGTTCCCAGATTTTCTGAAGTTTCATAGATTAGGAAAAATAGCCACGCTGACAGCAGTAAATTTCGTACTCTCCAACAACAGTTTATGGCATAGAAACTCATGAAACCTGCACGCAGCACACATCACCTCTGCCATCTCACTGATGGGGTCTCTGGGACCGCTCTTGGTCCATCCCATCGATTTCCACTATATGCAATAGCTAATTGCAAAAGCGACCATGTTACAAATCTCTTCTGAAATACCAGCCCAAGCACTAACGTCTACCTCCTGGGAACCATCTTTTTCATAGCAACTGACTCCATGGAGATTTGCTTGCACTGTCACAGTTTCCTACAGATGAAACAACGAAAACATCACAGAATGTCTTCAAAAACTTTTCCAGGGGGGGAAAAAAAAAGAAAAATAGAGGTAATCAGAATCTAGCATTTATACCAGTTTCCGCAGTTACAGATGCTGCTAAGTTCTTGATCACCCATTTTGTTTGCACGTCATTGTGTGCATGCACCGCTCTTCTAGAAGAGCGGATGTGATGATGGAAAACGCTGGTGTGCAGAGGGCTTTCTTCTGAAGTCCATTTATCCGTTGTCTTTCATTTCTTGGATCTCTGAGCAGGCATCAGCCTGATTTTATGCCCTTGACTCTGTGACCGTCAGAAAGTCCAGCCTGGGAAATGTGACTAAATGTGGCTAAACACTAAACGAGGAGTTTACTCAAAAATTCCTATAATTAGGCAGAGTTGTTTGGCAAACTGCACCCCTCACAGTGACGCCAATTCCTTTCCCCCACTGCATGTGAAAAGAAACAGAGCAATAAAGCTAACAATTATTTATCACAAATTAACCCTATTTATTACATTCAAATCAGTACTTGTTTCAATTTTCTTACTTAGTCTTGTAAATTGAATTCTTACTAGATTATGAAAGGTATTCGCTTATTGAAAGAAAGAAAAGGACCAAAGAAGTTCACTTTGGAGCAGAAGCAGCTTTGAAATGTAATCTTCCCCAGAATCCCTGTCTGCTAACTGGACCAGCACAGCTGGAGAGAAACAATTAGAGTTCGCCCTTGCAGGTTTCTTTGCAGGCTTCCCCATGCAATGCCACAAAGGAGACGAAGTGAACTTCTGATTGCATCTCGTCGGGCATCTGGTCTCCTAGCAGTACTGACACAGAGCACACACGCAAGCCATCCCAATCCACCGCAAAGCAGGCTCGACGGCAGAGAGCCCGTGAGGAGGACACGGGCAGAGGGGAGCTCAGCGAACACAGCGGAGGCTGAGTGCAGAACGGCTGTGCAATGCACCGGGGGTCTCAACAGCCACTGGTTACAGCTCCTCTGGCAGCAGAGCAAAGCGCCGAGGCGGGCAGGGTGGTGTGTGATACTGAACACAGCAGCAGACACCGCTTGGTTACATGTTTTATTAGCTCGCTCAGGAGGGGAAGGCATCCTTTTCTGTGGCTCTGCAGGCCTGACACCTCCTTCTCTTACACTGGCGTGAATCAGGGTTGTCTCCTCTGTTGTCCCTGTAAGTGCATTGCACGAGCACGATATGGTGGACACGTTTCTCACTGATCATAAATGTCTTTCACTTCACGGGAAGAATCATAGAACCATCTGGCTGGAAGAGACCTTTAAGATCATCAAGTCCAACCGTTCACCTGCACTGCCAGGGTCCCTAAACCACGTCCTTCAGCACCACATCTACACGTCTTTTAAACACTTCCAGGGATGGGGACTCCACCACCTCCCTGGGCAGCCTATGCCAATGCTGCACAACCCTCTCTGTGAAGAATTTTTTCCTGATATCTTACCTAGATCTCCCCTGGCACAACTTGAGACCATTTCCTCTTGTCCTGTCACTTGTTATATGGGAGAAGAGACTGACCCCCACCTCTCTACCACCTCCTTTCAGGTAGCTGTAGAGAGCGATAAGGTCTCCCCTCAGCCTCCTTCTTCCAGATTAAACAACCCCAGTTCCCTCAGCCGCTCCTCCTAAGACTTGCAAGGGAGTCACAGAAACTACCATCAGCGCTGAACAGCCCAAGATAAACTCACCACGGAGAGTTTAAAGCAGCTTTGGGCTGCTCTGCCTTGGTGAGCTGTCAGTGGAGACAGAAACTGAACCAGGATCTGGGCACACCAAGGTACGGCTATAGCTGCAACTCACCACAATTAAAACAACCGATGCCACACTCAGCCTTCCTCCGGCCTTAGTTATTCCTTGGATTTCTCCCTGGGACTCCCAAACCCCTACTGGGACAGCACAGAAACCATCGGGATTTTGCAAACCAAAGTCCAAGCACTGACCAGCACGCAGCACCGCGTTGCAGGGCTGTGGGAAACATTTCCCTTTTGCCTGAGCAACTCCATCCCCAGCACAGCGGGTATCTGCAAAGGTCTGGATGTCTCAGAGCCGTGAGGACTGTGGGTATCCTTCACAGGGCTGGAAAACCCAGAACTCGACTGGAACATTTTTTTTTTTTTTTTTTGGCTTATTTAAAAAAAGGCAACTGCTTCAAATCTCTCTTCTGACAGAAGCCACCAGTTTTCAAAGCTACTCGTCGAGCTATTTGCAGAAGGCTCCCCTACTACCATCCATCCGAATGAAGCAGGCAGGGTTAGAGGACAGGGCTCTCCTACAGCAGCTTCCTTTGCTCAGGTTCAGGAAGGTAAGGACTGGCCAGGCCAGCTGCGGGGTGGTTATTAGCTGCTGGAGACGCCAGTAAGCAGCTGCTGGGGACCTACCTCTTAGATGGCTTTTGTGGGGCAAGCCCTGGGAGATAGGCTCCTGGTCTTTCTACAAATAAGTGTCCTCCTCTGTATCTTCAGTAACCCAAGCAGCTTTTCAAACTTTGTTCTGTAAGCTCTGTGATTCTCAGCTTTACTTTCTGCAAAAGCAGCTTTCCTTGCTTTTTGTTTGATACTTTATAAGAACACGCATGTAATCTAATTTTCTGTCTCCAAAACTAATTTTTTTTTACTTTCTCCCATTGTTTGCCCTTCCTTGAAAAGAGCTTTGAGAACCTGAGGTGGAAAATGTCAGTTATTGAAGTAGTTTGAAAGCATTTACAGTATTTTCCATAGTATAAGACATTCTGAGGAGTTAACAAGCATAAAACGTAGAGGCTTTCATCTTACAATTCTTAAGGAGATTTAATGCTGGCTATTATAGGAATGCATATGGTATTTCCAGCTTAACTGTGCTTGTGACTAAGCAATTTATTGGAAGTAATTTACTTAATTTGAGGATCAAAATGTAAAGCTCACCTTATAATATATGGTTGTGGCACTGGAGGCAAGGGACAGTGAATAGAGCTTATTCAGAGAGATTTATTTTTCTAATAAGATTTGAAAAGGTTTTTTTTTTCTTTTAAATGTAACAAAAAAGAGCAGCATTTCTTTTCAAGGTTTGATTCAGAGAAGGATTTAAAATTGCTCTCAATCTTTCTGTGGCCCTTAAAGGCATCACAGATGAAAGATGGCTCTCCTTTGCTATGTCTACATTACTAAGTTTATAGTTACTTGAATGGGTACAGTGTGGTGTGTGATGTTTGTGTACGCTGTTTTCTGCTCCTCCTTGTATCCCCATCACAGGGTCCCCAGGTGCATCCCCCAGCACCCTTCCCCTGCCCCACCCATCTAGCAGGACCCTGATTTTCCCCTCCCATTTCCCCTTTACCGTCCCCCACTCTGCCAGCTCCCAGTGTCAGGACCCTGCAATCTCGCTCCTTGCCTTCCCAACTTGCTAAAACATGGGATGGTCTGTCTCCCAAGGAAGGTGTTGCCAGCCCCTGGATCCACACAAAGAGAGGTTTATTTATGTGAGTGTAGCACCACACTAGAGTTGGGGGGACCCTCTGTATTCCCACCCCATGCTGAGACCCCCCATTCCTGCACAGGCACATGGGCATGCATCCCCATTCCCTCCTCTGCCAGCTGGATTCCTCCTGGAAATGTTGGCTCCCTGGAGGCAGAAAGGTCTCCACAGGAGCAGTGGGCAAGGAGACCCTAGAGCGGGGCCAAGCCACTGCCACTCAGCTGGGCGAGAGCAATGTAAGCCCTGACACGGTGAGCCTGTGCGCAGGGGCACATGCAGAGGGGCTTTTCATGAACTCTGGCAAATTCCTGTTTGGAAAGATACATACCAGTAAGGAAAATACATTAACAGACCCTTTAAACAGACTGGCAGTTCTGGCCCTGATGCATGCTCGGACACTTCTGCTTGCCAGACCAGCACTGATTTCTGCATGTCGTCTCCAGAAACAACCTTCATTTTGAACAGTCTTCAGTGCTGAGAGCCAGAGCTGGAGAAGACAAGGATAAGGGCACCACAGAGGGGATGCATTCCGCTGCTGGGAGACAGCCACGAGCCCTCTACTGTGAAGTGGCTTTTACTGGCATCACCTACTTGCTCCGACACCTGATGCCCTGCAGAGCATAAACAGAAAACACATCAGGAAAACAGTCAGGAAGAACAGACAGAAGACTGTTCCTGGGTTTACGTTTTCCAGGCCTGATTTGCAGTGAATAGTCGAGCTTCCCTGCCAAGGTAAGGGGCACCGAGATCCGGAGTGCGACCCGGTATTCTTGGCAAACTGCATTAACAGTGGCAGTGGTAGCGCATGGCTTGCACTGGAATGACACAGATAAAGCACGCTGAAAAAGCCATTTGTGATTTCTGAGAGCCATGGTCCTCAACTTCTTACATTTCAGCGCTGCCGGGACTTTTGATGAACACAGAGCACTCTCCTAAGCAGATGAATTTACTCCTCGTACAAGGAGCTTTATGTGAATGAGTCAGATTTTATATGAGGTAGTAGAGCAATGAAATATATCCCACTCACTGGGAAGACTCAATCACCACCTCCACTGGATTAGAGATGAACAAAGTCCCTATGCTGCACTTCCTACAGACCCAGTTCTGTTCGATCACCAACAATTTTGTTTCCAATAACTGCAGGTCCTGCCAAAAACTGATTTCCACTGCAGCAGCCTCTTGGTTTCTACGAGCAGATTGGTGAGATACAAACGTCACAGCCGACCTCCGTAATGCCCCAGCTTTTAAAGCTGATTACATCCCTTCAGATCCAAAGCCCTGTGGCCACAATCGGGGCAGACTCCTCCGGAGCAGCCACCCTTGGCATTTCCCGGTCCCAGGGGGGCTGTCTCAGCTCCTGCGTCTGCTGTTCACTTTATTTGTGTTTCAACACAGCATTTGGAGCAGCCTCTGTTCTAAATCTGGCTTTGGGAATACGGGGCATAGGAGGTATGGGTAGATTCAGGTGTGTGGGGAAAATAATGAAGATTTCTTGATGCCCGTTATAGCTACCTGTTGTATTTCAAAGGCAAGTGCATCCTCTGTCTGGTTTTTTTTTTTCTACAGAGATACACCTTGAAATTATTAAAGGAAAGCAATATCTGAGCATTGCTTCTTTCTGTTGTAGTCCAAGATCTATATGCAAACCCAGGTGATTTGTTGGTCCTCACTTGTCTGCATGCCCACAGCTAATGCGCTACACACTAAACCACTCTCAGTGTGGACAAACACTCTTTACGGATAGTAGGAACTTCTGAGTCCACTCAAATCCCTACATTTGATTCTCCATCCAAGCTGACGGTCTCTTTTCTTTATGTCTTTTGATTACTACAGAGGCAGATGAAGTCAAAAGTCCCCAAAAGTGACTGCCCAGAACTTAAAAAAAAAAAAAAAAATTCAAAGCAAACAAGACTCTCTGGACTTATTCATTAGCTGCTTCATTAAGTTAAAACAGCGTCTGTTCAATTGGAGAGGCTCAAGCTCTCCACGTTTCAGTCACAGAAAAGGTTCCCTTTCCCATTTCCCAATATGAACCCTCATTTTTTGAGCCTGCCCGGTTGGCGCTGGTTCCCAGGAAGAGCCCATTCCCATGCTCTGTGCTGCAGGAGATCCAGGGCAAGGGATTTATCAGTTCTGGTTTGAACATTGCCTCCTGGCAAACCTGAAACGGCTGATTTTTGTCAGCTTTTGTCCCTCCCTTCCCTGTGGGGCAAACAAATTAATCTGGGACTTGGGTCTTACTGGCAGAGCCCAGCTTCTCTACCGTCCCAGGAAACACAGCCGCTGCCATCTTCACTGTGGGTCAAATTTACACGGTGTAAGCTTGGTATCCATCCATTTAAGATGAGCATGCCAACATTATACATTCCTTTGGCCCATGAGGTCTCCTCATTCACGAAAAGAAAAAACAGATGCCTGGCTACCCAATTGCTCTAATTATTTAAAGACATTTCTGATGCTGGCAACAGATACAGCATGCATAATTCAGCCTCCGTACCTTTCTCAATCACAAGACAAACACATCAGTGTATTTTGTATAAGCCTTCCAGGACACTGGTTATTTTATTTACCTGAGGTCTATTTAGATGTAAGTGCTTTAAGCAGCTAAAGCCAAACAATGTTAACTCCCTAGTTGCCTTTCCATCCCAATTATACTTTTAACTTCCCACTGTGTTCTCTCCGTGCCTTATTTTCTTCTTCTATAAATTATTTCAATAATAATGCATAAATTAATATTTCATTCCACAGCGTTCAAGAAATGTGGAAAAACTGCAGAATTTGAACTGCCACTTGTTAGGATTTAACACTAACGTGTGCAACCGCCTTGCCCTTCAACAGAGGCTGTGCATGACATCTTGGGGTGTTACAGCTTGGAGAAGATTCTGCTCTCTGATTCCTGTGGTAGTATTTGGTGAAAAAGGCTTGAGGGTAATTGTTTGAAAGCAGAAAATGTGTTCCTTTCTGTTTAAGTACTTGGATGGGATTAGCTACAAGTGATCTTGCAGAAATAATTTAATTTGTCTGTGCTTTCTGTCCTTATACGCAGAGTCACAGCTTCATAGTACTGGCTTACTAAACCTGCAGCAGTCAGCTGAGAAGATACACTCAACAGTTTTGTGTAACTATCCCAGGCCAGTTAGCTCAGCCCTGGATCACTTTGACTCCTTACCTGTTCCTTACTTGCAGCCCAGAAAGCAAATGATCTCATGGTTTTAAAAGTGCAGCCCACAGCACCACACTAGAAGGGCAGCGTGCGCCTTGGGTCTCACAAGTGGGGCAAGGAGCCGGTGTGTGGGAGACTCTGCACTTCCCCCTAAAAATTTCCCAGCTAAACTTCAGTCTCCTCTAAAAATTTGGCAGATGACGGACATGAAGATTGTTTTCTTTGCCTGTGCCTGCACTGGTGGAGCCAGGGGTCCCTCCTGAGTGTTGAGGAGATGAGCAGAATGGGTTGTGCTGCAGCACACGCCTGCTCCGCATCCCCTTGCACAGACCTCTTGGAAGCCATTTATGGTCTTTGAAGCCACCGTCCTCTGCTCTCGCTTAGAAGTTGATCTACTGTGTGAACCTATTACATCATAAAACCTTCCTCTCCTCCTCTTCCCACAAAAGTTTGACCTATTCATGTAAATCACTACCGAAAGGCCAGGTATGACCGAAAGTTTATGGGCCAAGTCAGTAATGAACTTGGACTGAATTTGGACACCTGAGCGCAAAACTACACTTGTCTTTGATGGTGCCCTAGCAGTTGCATATGGTCACATCACTGCCCGCCCTCAGCTCAGGGGCCGTACCTTTTGGTGAGAGTCGAACCCGGAACACATGAATGTATTTGCCATTTCCGAATCGCTGAGGTTTCCCCCGTTCCGTTTACCGACGTATCACCGCACGCAGAGGGAGGGAAACGTGCGGGATCCTACGTTTTTGTGTAAGCCCACTAGTTATATTATAAACAAAAGCTTTGTTAAAGAACTTGGAGGTCAGATTTGTAATGAGGGTTAGATTAAGTGCAGCGAGTTTCCCTTCAGTGAAGCCACAGCTTCCGCTGCTGTCCATCGTGGCCTTTACTCAGCCGTTACCTGAAGCAATGTTTTTTAAACAAAAACTGTACCTTGAAAATTCTGCAGGACCGATGATCTCAAAAGGAAGATGTATTTAAGGATCTGTGACTAAGGTCCATCGGCAAGCGTCTGGTCTTCCAGGTCTGCTGCCAACTCTGCTTGAAAACGCCAAACCTCCTTACTGAGTCTTCACCAGAAGATTATCTTCTCTATCCACCCTGACATTGCTTACACAGACCATATTTCTCTCTTCCTGCTGTTGTATCTTCCAGAGTGAAGGTAATATCTGAGTAGATCGTAATTCAATGATGTGGTCACTGAATTTTCTTCAAAAATTAAGAACCTTCTCAAACTCTCTTTGAAACCACAGTATTCCGACTCTCTTCTCTTGTTCATTAGCTGCTTCATTAAGACTTTCGGGGGACAGGTTAGAGGTCTGTGTTCCTTTGCTTTCAGGCTTCATAGTACAGTGGAAACAAAGCTACTGTGCGTGTCAGTGCTAGCCACTTGAAAATGAATAGAGCAGCGATTTTGCTCAAATATTTTACGGACAGGAGTTTCTGAGCTGCTGCTGATGCTGTGGTGGAGTGAGGCTGTGATATACATCAGCCTTACTTACTAGGTATGTATGTATATGTGCACATCTGTCGTGCAGTCGTAAAGACTATATCCCCTGAAATTTGTCACCTGCCCTAAATGTCATTTAATAGTATTTTCGATGGATCCTGCTAAATCCTGCTTTAACTAACAAGCAAGTGAAAATATAGAATACTAAAACTTAAAAACTACCAGCGCAAACGGTACTACCGGTTAGCAGCAAACTCAAGTGGAATCCCCTGATTAGAAGCAATGGTGGAAGACATGAACACACACACAGATACGGAGCACTTGTCCACCCCCTAGACAATCCTGTCCAAGACAACATTGTCTTCAAACTAGTGTCTTCCTGACTGCATCACCTCTTTTGTAAATAGATCTTTCCCTGGGGCAAATCCCAGCACCGAAGGGGAGACACACGGCGTGGTTCACCTTTGCTCCTGTACTTTGTGTTGCCAGCTCTTGGGTGGCTGGAAGGAGCAAGAAAGAACACAGGCAGCATCATTCGGATGATAATGAGAGGCTGAATAATGACAAACTTAGTTTTTCTTTTTCTAGTGTTTCTTTTTTTTCTTCAGTGTTTCTGCTCTGTTGTTCCCAGGATGCTCATTTCCAGGATGCCAAGTTACATCTCAGGCAGTGATGCAGAAATGTGCCAGCCCATTGGCATCATCCTTGACCCTGAGCCTGGAACGGAGCCACGCTAGGAGAGCTCAGGTGGGTGCAGTGTGGACAGGGCTGCACCACTGCTGGGTTTCTGGAACCAATAGAGCTGTGTTCACACACCAATGCATTTGAGCTAAGTCCTGCCAGGTCCACTCTGGCTCTTTGCCCATGATACAGTTTACCCACAAATTAGATAATCAGTCCATGGAAAATGAGAAATGGATCTCTCAGCTGGTTCTTTTGTAAAACTACCACCCTGCAGCAGCAACAATGAAGCATGACCTTGGTGCAGGTGCTGTCGCTGATGCTTTGACACCTTGCCGAGCACATTCCACACGTCAACAGCTACATCCCTCAATGAGTTGATACGGGTACCAGAAGCTGAACTTTAGGAGGACTTTTTGCCTGTGCCAGTTATCGAGATCATCCACTGCTTCTGAAATCTCAGCACCATCACTCAGCACTAGTACAGCTATATCTATGCAGTCCTGCCATGTGCTCCACAGGCACAGACTGACACTTTGCCGTCCAGTCACGTCTTGGTTTGCCAGAAGCTCTCTCTCCAGCACCCTCTCTCTCACTGGTTTGAGATCAAGAGGCTTCTTTGATAGCCCACTGACCTGAGACTTTAAAACCATACAGGCAACTCAATATGTACATAGATGCCCATGGATTCCTGAAAATAATCTATTTGAGTGGAAAATAAGTGGCAAAATGCCAGCGAAGGTCTGAGCCTCAAAATTTTAGAGTATTTTTATCAACATCGGCAGGTAAGGAGTGGTCATGGGGACTTCAGCCTTCCATTAGCACTGGGAAATGACACATAGCCGCTTAGCTGCAACACCACAATATTTAGATGTCTGGCACCTCTAAACTTCCAGTTCTAAGGTCTCAGTCCTTTGTCCATGATTATCTGAATAAATAAACCTCACAAAGCCTTGTGAAAAGAGTGATGATATTCTGAAAGTGTTAACTTGAATTAATAAGACCTTGGGGTTGGTGGTTTGGGTTTTTTTAGTAGATGTTCTAGGTAGATCTGCTAGCAGATTCACTGTCTAGAGAGGCATTCTGTCAGCCCACTGCATTCTGTCTCACGAGGTTTTACCATGGCAATGCCTGAACTTTTGTCTTAAGAGAATCGAATGAGTTACGGGCCACTTTATCCTAGCAACACAGCTGGAACTTCTTGATGAACTTTTTGTATTGTACTGTTTATTGATATGCTGAGCTGGCACACAGTTTCCGTAAGTACTGGAGTGGAGAATCACAAATAACAGGTAATCAATCACTTTCCCTTAAATCCATGTACTCACTTTCTCTTAAACCAAACTCATTTACAGGAGTGCTAGATCAGAAGTAGCCAGCAACTACATGTCTTTCCAGCGTGACCTCCTACGTTTATACTAGATTTTTTCTTTTTCGCCAGCAATGATCTTAGATAAAAAAATGTATGTTTGCTCATATATGTTATCTATACACTTCTGAATTCCTAGGTGGAATTGCAGACTACAGTTTGCATTCCAGCATCTCGGAATACGATACCAGCTCTTTCTGTGATAGTATTGTAAATGCTGTGACCTTGATTGTCTCAGTAAAATTTTCATCTTAAAGTTATCCAAGAATTTTAGATCTGTGTGCAGATACTTTAAAAAACTAGTCATTTTGTGTATCTCATTTGGCCAGGTCACGCTTAATGACTGCCAGTTTAGAAGTCTTTGAGAACATTTTGTTAAATCCCCGTACCCTGCTTCATCAGAGAGAAGTCCATGCTAACCCTCATGTCACCTTCCCTGTGCCCAGACTCACAGACTTGCTCTGTCACTAATCCTTCGACTTGAGAGAAACTGCTGAGGGAATACAAAGCTATTCACATGAGTAAAAGCATCACCGCCTGTCTCTCCAAAAGCTGTTTTTCCTCTTTAAATCTGACATGCGCCTAACTAATCTGGTATTTATAGAGTTGTGTAGTTTACTCCCAGCTACTAGTTGTAGTCCTTTTACTACAATGCTGAACTGCACAGGGAGACAAAAAAATTCAGCCGAGTAAACACGAGCCGAGTAAAGCTTTGCTTCCCAAAGAGAAAAAACTTGACAGATCTGACAGGCTGGTGCAAAAGGAGCAGAGAAATCCCTCCCAAAAATGTGTGGGAAGGAACTTATATTTAAAACAGGAGCGCCTAATTAGGCTGCTAAATCAATGTAAGGAGCACTGTAAGTCTGTGCGCGTGGGAGGGAGAGGGAGAGACAGAGGGAGGAGAGCAGAGAGAGGGAGGGAGGGAGGGAGGGAGGGAGGGAGGGAGGGAGAGCAATGTGCCTTTCACAGAGCTGGGAGCTTGATGGGAATGTTTGATTAGCTCCTCTCTGCAAGAGAAGAGGTGTCTAGGCCCCCCTCCGCTGCCTGCCTCTCCTCCTGTAGAATAATGTTAGTTGGAGTTTGGGGTACAGAAAAGCTTGGGGAAAGTACCGCTTTCATGCTGTGCGGAGAAAAGGAATAAAAAGTTGCACACCTCAAGCAAGGTAATTCTGATGTCATTTCTCTGCTATATTTATCTTGGCGGGGCTGGGGGTGTGGATGGGGGGGAAGTTGCTTTTTTGCCTGTTGCTAGTAGTTAAATATTTTCACTGCTAAGAAACTGCAGGGAGGTAATTTTTTGTTTAGCATTCCAGCTGTGTGCATAGGATCAAAGACCTAAGATGAAGACATAGATGTAAAATCAAAGTGTACTTTAAATTATATATAATTCATTAAGTCTTTATAAAAGCATTAAACCCCTACTGTTAAAGTGGACACATATACTCACTGCCTGAACAGCAAGGGCTTAACTACTTGGTAAAGATTGGTGTGTATCAGCCACACACCAATAGACATATATATATATATGCCTGCTGTTCAAATAGTGTATAAGAGGTAAGGCAACTTGTTCCCTAGGTTTAAAGCAGTTTTGCTTTCAAGACTTTTTCTTTGTCTCTGATCGATGGGAAGGTGTGTCTTGTATCATTAATTACCACTGCCTGACAATGGGAAATGCTAATCTCCCAGACACAGAATGGGAAACATTATTATTGCAGCGGTATGTACGTGTACGGTGTGAATCCCCTTGCTAGACGGATAGATACGGATGTGTGGACAGCACGGTAGCCTAGGCTCTATATATCCTTTTGTGCTGAGTGCTTTTTTTTACTGGTGAGGCTCCAAAAATGAATAGCATTGTCAAGCCTGCCACAGCTGTTCAGCTCTCTGCGGAGAGATCAGGCTCTTGTTAAGTTGCTTCAAAATGTGATTTCTCTCAGACTAGTATGAACATGAACCAAATGCCCCAAGGAAAATTTCAGCCCCAGTTAATATTTTGTTCCTAGAGTTTATGGGAACTATGCCACATCCAGAGCAAAAAAAGAATTACTGATCACAGAGGCAGATCCTCCTTGGAGCACACTCCTTTTCCTCTCTCCAAAATTTAAACAAAACACCAAAACCAAGCAAGCACACGCAGAGAAAAAGTAGTTTAGATGGCTTTTAAAATACATTGGACTGAATAGTTTATAGCCTGTATTTTACCATATACATCCTAAAGCTAAAAACACCTTCCATTTGACCACACTCAAAGAACATCTATGGTTTTATGTATCTGTAGTACCATGTTCTTCAGACTTTATTCAGTTCATCGCTTGAGTGACAATCATGGCTGTAAGACTGGTCTCCTTCAGAGCTGCAAAGAGAGCTCAAGCAAAAATAACTGCTTTACACACACACATATTACTTTTGGAATAATACATTAGAATCTTATTTTAAACAGACTTATTTTGCTTGCATAGTTTATCTAATCCTTGGAGTTGCTGGGGTTGCTCTCACTGGGATGACAGAAAAGACTTCCTGTCTTTCAGTTAGTCAAGACATAAGAAACAGTTTTTTTAAAAAAAGAAACCTTGACTGTTCTATCAGTATAATTTAATATCGCTTTGTGTTTCCACCTGTAGTAGTAGGAATGGTATGTTCTTAACTTACTCACTACTTTATGTAAGACACTTCCCTAGTCGTATTCTTACACGTCTTACCACCAGCTGGTTGAACCAAATCGTTTTACTAGCTAAACCAGGTTTCCTCACACTTGGGATGCAAGAAAGATACCCCATGTGGATTTTCTTGTGTCCAATAAGAATGAGATCCTACCAAAGCCTTTTCTTTTGTGGAGACATTAACAAGCTGTTCCCTCCCCACCCAGCCACTTGCTGACTTTCACAGAAGTAGTAGGAAATTAATTTTTACACTCCCTTTTGTTAAACTTGATTAATAGGAACATTTCTGAACGGGGTCTGCCTGCGCCACAGTGTGAACAGAGAAGCTGTGAAAACAGGCTCATTACTTCATGTGAAACAACAGAAACATTTATTATTTCTGGCCATTGCTTTCCAGAAAACACTGCTAAAAATAAACCTGACGTTTATGTAACAGTGCATCAAAGGCTTGACTGTACCTGGTTTGCCTAGAGAATTTCTAACTTTTTCCTTTTCACCTCGGAGCCTCAAATAAAGCTCTAGACAGAAAATACTGCCCAGTAGTTTTGCATGCTATCCAAGGCTCAGGACATGCATGTTCATGTCTCTCTTTTACCAAAAGTCTCCTAAATGATGATAGGCAAGTCAGTTAGGGCACTTGACTGAAACGAGCAATAAAAGTGAGAGCTCGGTTTACTACCATCTCA
Organism: Bucorvus abyssinicus; assembly: GCA_009769605.1. Lineage (NCBI taxonomy): Eukaryota > Metazoa > Chordata > Aves > Bucerotiformes > Bucorvidae > Bucorvus > Bucorvus abyssinicus. The sequence continues at coordinate 36,026,030 of CM020031.1, forward strand.
GCTATGAGTATATCCCTCTTCCTACGTCTTGAGGCTAAGCACATAGGAAAAAAATGCCGTGGAGCTCATAGACATGAACTCCCCAAAGAGAAGGACTGGCATGGGCAGGCGCTGGAGCAGTGAGGGTCTGGTTTGCCCATTGCAATGGGCTGGAGAGGCACTGTCTTTTCTGGATGGGTGGTGAAGAGCAATAGTCCAGGATTTCCTGACAGGCCTGGGGGTTGTTCTGGCCCTCTGAAGCTCTGAGTCCACCAGGACTCCTCCAACATGCTGCAGCATCAGCTGAGGTTTATACCTCCCATTCCGGGCTCAGAAAGTGGACACCGGATGGATAATATGGCTTTCCTTCTGAAAGACCCTCCACCATGCAGCTCTCATGGGTCTGTGCTGGAAAACAAACACAGAACAAAACAAAAATAAATGCAAAATGAAAGTTTGGGGGATTTTTTGTTTGTTTGTTTTAAGGAGAGAAAAATAATAGCCACAGTATGTGTTGTACATAAAGACAGGGAGGATGTGGCTACAGCGGTCACTGCAGGTCTGCTCTCCTCACCTTCTTCCCGGGGAGTAGTTTTAAGGCCAGAGAGAAATAGGTGCTTAACACCTACTTAGAGCACTTCAATTCCTCTCTCGAACTTGCCGGGGCACAAGAAGCGCCCTTGTTCCAGCGCTGGCCTGGGGTGCCTGTGCTGGAGCTCAGCTGGGACCCGGGACAATGCCACCCCTGTTCTGCACCCGGCTGTGCAGACTATAATTATCTCCCTTCTAATGATCAGCCAGGCAAGATAACAGTTTTTATGCTATGTTTAGAAAACAATGTCTTACTACGGATTGACAGTTCATTCGTCTGTGAAAGAGCCTCTCTAACAGCCCTGGAGCAGCTGCCGCTCTTGCTCACCCCGGTTCCTTTATTTGCTGCACATTTCACCCTTGGAGAACTTGGGTGGACGCTGCGCAGCCTCCCCCTGCCGCAGGAGAGGCTCGCAGGGTGACAGAAGTGACCAGAAAACCTGTAGCCGGATGGATTGTGTGTCCGTTAGCGAATAAACCCTGACGGGCTCACAACAGCCTGCGTCGCCCTGGTGAGCTCTATCAGCCCCCGGCCCAGAGGGGCTGCGGAGGGGAGCAGTGAGGCTGACTTCTGCTGACTCCTGTCACCGCCCCGCCGAGAGCAAGCTGCCGCGAAAAGAGGGGCGTGAAGGGACTTGCTGAAAATAAACCAGGAGCGTGTATTGCTGATGAACTTTTCTTCCAGAGCTGTGGCTGGTGCTGACAGACAAGTCAGGGATCTAGTGAAATGATGTAGGCTCCTAAGGCATCTGTGGGGTAGCTATCCTGGCCGGCTGAGGTTGCAGGCTGTGTGGCTATATCTGACCCTTGCAGATGCTGGGAGGTATCAGAAGCGGGCAGTCCTGACAGCATGGGACTCATGGATTAGCTACCCAAGTATTTGCTCTGGGCTCCGCAAACGATTTGCACCAAACTCTGTGCTGGGGCAGCTGTACCTTTAGTGGTGTCTAAGGGCGGCTCCCACATCCTCTGCTGGTGCTGTGCCAGCAGAGGAGCAGAGCCTGCTCCCTCTTTCTACACCTTGCCTGCCCTCACCTCTCTTGCCACCTTCTCCGAGCTGGCATCTCTGCTTTCCTGCGCAGCAGGATGTGGCTGGGTCGCCTTGGGCTGCCTTTCCTATTCATGCTCATTTTTTAGCAAATGAGCCCTGCAAAAAAACAGGAAGTGTTGATGAGAAGGAAAATTCCCCAATGACTTGGAAGCAGCAATATTTATCATGAAAATTCATTTTAATTAAAAAAAAAGAGAAAAACACCCCACAAACCCCAGCATCTGCAGCTTTTGCTTTTCCTTTTGAAGCAAAGCACTCAAATCTGTAGCTCATATCCTAACCTGGAAAAACATTTGCATTCAGAAGAGTATTTATAACCACCTCGGCTTCATTCAAATCATCTACGTTTAAGCAGCTCGTAACCTGGCAAGTCTTACTCTCGTGACCGAACCGGCTTTCCAGCACCCATTAAGTCCATCCTACCTTTGCTTTATCCCCAGAGCTTCAGAGTGCATTGAGAGGTCAGTGGCACATTAAGAACACGATGCGTGTCCATTCTCCTCAATGTGTCCCCTTTTGCAGGACGTTCCACGGACACAGATATAAAAAATACTTTCAAGACCAACTTGCATTGGCAAACTGTTTTTCAGCCTTAAAAAATAGCGTTGTAAAATGTAACGCGTAGCACAGCAGCCAAGAGTCTCTCAGCTGGCAGCCGGTTTCATACGAAAAAAGCGCATAATTGCCAAGTGGCAATTTTACGTGCGCCAAAATTTCTGGGAAAATTCTGAATGATTTTGTGTAGCTTCATGAGGTCCTTTAATGTCCCCACCAGCGTGAATGGGGGATTTCCAGCACCTCCAGGCTTGTGCACGAAACTGTGGACATTTTTACCTCTGCAAAATCACTTGTTTACAGAGAACTTTGGACGCGATCGCCTCTGTGCCTCGCTATCCCGCCTCTCCACCAGGTTCCTTTAGGGATTCAGAAGGCTCTCTTCTTATTTTCCCCAAATATGTAGTTTACCCTTGAGTCCATAGAACAAGGGTGACACATAGAGAAAAGCTGGCAGCAGCGCTGTGTATCCTGGCCCTGGGCACCTCCAGTGAGACAGTTAGAAAGAGTAACAGCTCCGCGGCTCCAGAAGGTATTTTCACAGCTGCCAGCCAGCTGAGGACGATGGGAGCCCGTCCCGCTCACCTTGGTAGGAGCCTATCTTGCTCACCTCTCTTGCAATGCATCTGCAGCGTTCCAGCATTTTGCCCTCCTGGGCTTGGCAGAAGAAGTTTTTGGACATGAAGCGTATGAAGAAAGAGAGGCAATTTGGAAATGAGGCTAAATGGGAAGGAGAGGACTGTCCAGATGAGGGGGGGGAAAGGTTAGGGTAGCTGCAATGGAAAAACCAGGTACAAATGGGATTGCTTGCCGAGTCGAATACAGGCATCACACAAGTCAGACGGTCTTTCTACCAAACTGCATGTCGAACTATGTGGTAATTTGAGACATAAAGTCTCAGGCTACCACGGTCTACATCTTCTATTCTCAGTGGTGAAATGTGCGTAGAAAGAAGTACGTAAGTTAGGCGATAATTAGATCTGAAGTAGAAGCTCTATGGTAAAGGCCAAAGTTCAGAACAAACTTCCTGAGCATGGAAGTGGCTGCACAGCTTGGTCCACGCTATGTCAGGTCTCTCACCAGCACCTCCATCAACAGCATGTCTTCAGAGACCCAGCACTACCCATAAGAGCCTCATTTATAATGCTGGCACCCATGCAAACCCATAGCTCACTTTTATCCCAAAAGCAGCATGGAGTCCTGAGATGTCTTCTGTAGTCATTGAAAAATGGAAATGAGTTTTTAAATGGCTCCCCACAATAGCCACATCTGGTGAGAGACCTCAGCTTGAACGTGCCTGCAGGTTACAGGTGGACCGCGGACCAGCACCAGCTGGGAGGGATACAGCTGAAACAGCCTGTAGCAAAGCCAAAGCAGCAACGACCACTACCTGGGGAGGTCAGTCCGCCGCAGTAACAAGACATAAAGCTTCATCCTCACTGCAACCTTTCACCATGAGACTTTGAGGAGCAGGGTTTACTCCCAACGCAGGAGAAGGAGACAGCAAAGGCTTCCAAACCCAAACATCTCTCTGGAGATCACAGCAGAAGAGCATGCAGCTCATCCACAGAATGAATGGTAGACTGCCTAAAGACTAGACGAATGACTAGCCTTTGTTGTTCCCTGTGAGGACTATGAGAAAGCACAGATCTAGTGACTGGCCTTAGGAGCCCCTCATGGCTCAGACCAGCGGGACATGAAAGCCACCTCCATTAGAATATCCAGACGTGTCTTTTGCACCTGGCTACCACAGCAGCTCATTACACACCCTCTGAGCACCCAGGGGGCACCTCTGTATCCCATGCCTAAGGAAGAGGGGAGCCTGGGCTCCACGTTCAGGGAATGGGGTAGGGTGGCCATGCAAAATGCCCTGGGATGTGGGGTCCTGCCCCTCGGCAGCTGGCCCTGGAAGAAGGAGGCAAAGGATTTGGAGGTCCCAGCACTAGAAGATGACGGAGGACCATAAAGTGCAAGTACAAAACATATAAGGGGAAAATATTAGCCAGTTCAGGGAACATGAGATTATCATTTTTACAGAGAACTTTATCACAGAATTGAAACTACTTTCTTTGTTTCACTTGTTTCCACCAGATTTCAGCTTAGCTTTTCAAAAAGCTTTCTACAGCTTCCCTGGCGCTTCCTAGTTTGCTGAAGATATTGTCTGTGAGATGCTTCCATGGTCAAGTTAGCAGACATTGATGAATTTCACCATTTACTGCCTTATTTCAAACCAGTGCTGGGGTAGTTCCAGATATATTTTTTTAAAATTACATGTATTTTCTGAATCCTTATCCAACCAGTCCATGGCTTTGGCGTGAGACATCAGTGGTCATACTGATGGCAGCAGACGATGAATTGATAAAGGTTTTCTGTGAGATGTTGTAAAGGTTTACTAGCATGCTTAAGGATCAGTTTCACTTTTGACCTAGACATATAACTCATTTTTGTCGTATAGAGATACATGTAGCTTTAATAAGCAGAGTGCAAACATCCTAAAGTTTCTCTAAATTTCTGCTTCAAAGTTTCTGAAAAAAAAAAAAAAGAGTCAAGTTTTGTTTGAACACGCTACAGAAATTTCAAAAACCATCCGCAGGGTGGATGTTCCATTCCTTCAGTGGCTTTAACACAAATTCTTTACTTTTAGAGCAAATATGTACTTTCGGAGGAATTCTGACACTCCAAGAATCCTTAGCTTGCAGGCAGCACAATAGCATGGTTAGTCAGCACTCTTTTCATTGTGCATCCAACCTGAGAAACCACGTATTATCACAATTTAAAAAGTCACTTTGACTTGTTAAAATCATATATTGGAAATAGAAAGTAGTGCATTTTCTAAAAAGTGAAAGAAACGTGGCCATGAATCTCATGCCACAAAGCGAACGCAGCCCTTGGGCACTGCTGCGTTGCAGGTCCTTCTCTTTGCTCTCAGTTTCTTGGGGGATGGCAGTGCCAGGGATTGATGGTACCTGGCTGGGGTCTGACTGATGTTAAGCAGAAGTAATTAAAGCAGAAAGGGAAGTAAGTTTTCTGCAACAGTGAGCAAGCTCCAGCATGCAGCGGGAGCACGGTTTCGAGCCTGGGAGCGATGCAGGGCAGACACACGAGCAGACCAGAGACGTGGTGGGAAGGAGAGAGGGAGGGGGTTATCTGGACAGGGATTCACAGTTTGAGCTAACAACGATTCCCAATGAGCAGTAGAAGCTGCACATCAAAATGAAAAATAAAAAAAGATGCGTAATACATTAACAAAACCCAGGAAGCTACGGTGCAATGACCCTCACAGAAATCATCATCCGGAGAGTCCACATTATTTTTTCACTGTAAATGGGTGACATATTCTAAGTGTATCTCTTCCTCTGCTGGAAGGGGCAGTCAGACCAGCATAATTGATGGTTATCTTTGCTGAGGCAGATGAGAAAGTATAACCATCGCAGTTTTATTCAGGCTCTGAGAAAGGTCTGGCAAGTTAGAGCACACTGTAGTTTTAAATAAATTACCTACTGAAAGAGCTCTGTGGAAAGTAGAGAGATTGTCACTGTTGCTTCAGCCTTACGTTGGGTTAATTTCAGGGCATTGCATGAATACAAAATGAGTAGTGCAGGGCTGCTTGGGTGGTTTTATTTGGCTGTAAATTGCTGGGTATAGCATCGCTTCATTATACCTCCCCGAACGGAGCTATTTTGGACTAAATTCTTCTTGCAAAGCTGCATATAAATGTTTCTTAAAGCAGCTCTGAAAAAAAGGACTCCTGGGCCCGAAGTGCCACTTAAGTAGACCTCTGAATCCACCCACACCTCACTTCAATAACCTGATAGTGATTTGACAGATATGCCGTGAGAGGTACCGGCTATCGGCAGTCCTCCTAGCCCTATGCTGAGTCGGGGACCTAGTGGAGCAGGTCAGGCACCACTGAAAACATGATGTGGCAGGCACAACAACCAAAGCTTTTGTAATAAGAAGCAAGTGGTGAGAACCCTTAGACAGGAATAATTGCATCAGGGCTGTCCTTGGTCTCAGAGAGTTAGAACTCATATTTCCTTCAACACCGAAGTCCCCCATCATCAGGCTCCAGGGCACAAAAGATGGGAATACCCCCCATTCTCCGTGATGAAGCAGGACCCCTGTGCCACCAGGAATGCCAACTGTGGGGTCAGAAAGCAAGTGAGAAGGGGCCTGACTCTCCTTGCCTGGGAGCAGAGCGGAGCCAGAGACTCCAGCTTTGTTCCTGAAAGGGGCATGCGTTGCACTGTAGCCCACTACTGCACAAAAAGTAGAGTAAGCCCAGGGAGAGAGAAGGTCCTAGGACCCTGCATCTTCTTCCCCATCTGAATGTCCAAACCACAAGGCTGAAGCAAGGCTCTGTGGGCATCTTCACAGCTCTTGGGATCCCGGATACATAGTGATCTAGTTTCTGAAGAGAGGCGAGAACATGCCCGGGCATCCTTGGTACCCTTGAGGATGGCACCCTTGGTCTCAAAAAATGTCTCCAATTACTTTGTAGAGGGTCTGCAAGAAGTGAGGCTCTGCTCTATCCAGGGTCAGTTTGAACTCTAGGGGCTTCTCCAACCAGAGGCTATAACCTCTGACCGCCCCTGAGCTAAAACTGCTGTGCACAGGTAGCCGGGGTCTGTCAGGCCACACGGGGAAACTTTGCATGGATTGTTTGTTAGGGGCAATAGGTGTACACCCACTTTAGACAGCTCACAGACCACCCAGAGGGCTGAACAGCCCACCCTGCCTGAAGGGACTGCACGCTGGCATCAGTAAGCCAAGAGAGTCAGCTGAACTTCTTTGAGAAACAGGGTCAACAGCTACCTCTTTGTAGCAGAATGGTGCAAACTAGCACATATTCAAGAAATGGAGCACTGTTCAAGCTCTCACCACGCCTCTCTGAAGCAAAAAACCTAAAAGTCAAGGAAAAAGTGCAGCAGCCATCCTCCTGGTGTCAAAGGGGTCACTACCCCTTCGGCATGGAGGACCCACACTGACTGTGGGGGCGATTCGTGTGGCCACAGGAAGCAGCTGGCAGTCTGTAGCTACTGCTTATGTAGTAAAGTAAAGTAGATTATTCAAAATTAATAGCCCTGCCTGTAATCCTAACGCTAGCTCCGTACGTTAATGCAAAGACTCTTTAGGGCAAAACCACCAGCTGTCCCCAGGCTCCGAAGCTCGTTTAGCAGTGCTTTGGTTGTTCTTTTTATTGAACACACAATTGCCTAACGTGTGACCTCCGATACTTCTCAAAACTCCTCCACCGCAAGGGAAAGACCCGCAGCCATAGAAGTCTGAGTTCCCTTGTCAGCTCTTTTTGAGGCCCTGGGTAATTCAGCGGAGTGCACCGTGGTGCTCTGAAGCTCAGCACCACCTCCAGGAAGCGTATTTGAGTTCTCAGACCTAGTCCCGCCTGCCTTCAGCTGTCTGGCCAAGATGTGGGGTTTGCAACCACAGCAGAGGCTCCTCTGGAAGATGAAGAAGGTTGAAGAATGCTCATGGTGCAGGAAACTTTGAGTTTCTTATTGACATTTCCCACAAACAGAGTGGGCAATTAATTTATTTTCTTCTCTTTGATGTGATGTGATGGATTATGTCTTGCCCTGTCTTTGCAGATGGTGCTAGTACAGATAGTAGTTTTCTCTTGCTTCAAGCTCAGCGAGATCTTTGCAATTTCCTTTATATATGGAAGAAAACAGGCGAGCATTTGCTCACCTTTTTTGTAGCAGGTGATGAGGTCTGTCATATTTTTTAATTCTATTTCAGACCTATTTCAAAGAATAAAGTCCAGCAGCCCATGCAAACAAGCCCATCCTTGCAAAATAGCACCTTGGATCTTACCTTTTGTGAACTGGTCTGGGATACCTCCAGGGCAATCTAAGCCTTGGTGAGGAAATAGAGTTACCAAATCAACTTCTCTGGCTCAGCAGAACTCATTGCCTCCCTTTTCAAAATAAACAACCACTTGGATTTTTTTTTTTTAAGGTACAGCAAGGCAGTTCAGTGAGGGTACATCATTCCTTCCCTCTGACAAGAAAGGGGGTGAAACTAAATAGGGGGTGACAAGCGTTAGCCGTTTTGCCTAATGTACTCCGAAATGAACAGCTACTGTACTGTGCATGGACCGGACAGAGTATGAGTATGAAGGAATGAAAGAGTTAAACACATTTTGAGAAAGAGACAAAAGAAAACAAAGAAGAAATCTAAAATGGTTTCTGGAAGATGATGGTCAGCTCTTGTTTATCCAAAGCAGTTTGCTCACACCTACACCAGCCCCACTGGATTTTCCCATAAAGGGCACATATTTAACTCCACCCCCAGCGCCCAGAGATCATGTTGTTAATTCCACGCGACTTGCTCAGACAGCTTCCAAACAAAGTCCACCTCTGTTTTATCACGGTGCCAGTGCTGCTGTGGCATTACGGCTCCTCGAGAGGGGAACACCACCACACACTACTGCGGTACAAAGAGAACACACAAATTCGTTTCTGTGGCACAGGAGATTACAGGAAATAAACCACTTACTCCTCCAGAGACACAGCGCGTGGCACCAGCAAAGAATCCCGGTTTGCGTGTGGAACAGGCAGCAGTGCCTGGCACTAAAAATCAAGGACTTAAACCTACACTTTTATCAGAAAATGTCATAGTTTGCCCTAGAGTGACAATTTATATGGATTTAAACCATCTGTTGGCTTGTAGCAGCTCTCTCAGATCTTTATAAAAGTCAAGCTGCTAATAAAAGGTCAGTATAAAAGCCTTACTTTATCTATGGACATAATAGTTTGCTAAGTTTGTCTTTTCCCTAACAGTGAAGCTTTTTCACATATTTGTGGCAGGGAAGAAGCAATCAACGTTGTTTCAAATAGAAATATGATTTTAAAAGGTAAAATAGGATCTGCCTGGGGAAACCGAAGGAAGTGATTCTGACTACATTTGTACTTGACTTAACTGGGATCTAAGCACAGGTTAATGTAATGCATATACTTAACTGCTTTCCTGGCATAAGGGTAACTTCTGCTATGGCAGTCTGAAGGACACGGGTGGGAAAATGCACTCTGATAAACAAAGACCTAGCACAGAGTTTAGGAGACTTAATACTGAATAGTCACTCGTTTACCTGTACTGACTGGGACTGCAAATACCGCATCAGTGGAAGTCTGATAAGGAGAAACCTCAGCAAAACGCATATTCCAGACTAACCAAAAGTAGGAGCTTTGGGTTTTATTTAAATGGGATGTATGCGTTTGGTAAAGGACCAATGGAACAGCGGCTTTGTGTTTAATAGCAAAGTATCATTCCTGATCTTCAGAGAAGATATCCCCAAACCTCCCAGTGGGTCTACACGGACTGAAAAGCCCGTCGGATGCAAGGACTGGAGCCCCGCTTTCCCTTTCCTTCTCGGAGAAACAAAACCACCCCCGTTTTATTGCACGCTGTCGCCGCCTTTACCACAGCGTGAAGTAGTGGACACCATGGGAATGCACAGTAGAGCAGATACCACAGCGCTTAAATAGGTGATTCCCTAGCGCCAAATACAATGAATACCCACAGACTTCCCACAGCAGAAAGCTCGGAGCCTCTGAGCTGGACACTTACTGGCTGGCCATGTCAATCCTCCTGTGCTTTCCGCCGTGTGACAGCCCGAGGTCTGAAGGCCAGGACCCCCCTTGAGAGTGTTGCCACCAGAGCTGTGTCACTGGATGACTGCGTTTTCCCCGGCATGCCAGTGCCTAATGTAGAAATTACTACAGTGGCCAAAATAAGTTTCTTTACTACTATAACTTATTTCCGTCAGGACACCAATATAAACGGCACCAGCAAAAGGACAGAGTCCACGCTAAGATGCTTCCGTGCGTAGCTGTGGCAACAAATCTGTTAAGTAAATCTAACAGCATTGTCTAAACGCTTCTGTTAACTCTCTTCCTGATAAAAGAGCTGTTATTGAAGGCTAAGGGCTCTGCTGGACTCATTTGTCCCTGACAGGTTTGACATATGGATCCTTCACCACCTCAGACCTGTCCGACTCTAATTAAGCTGGAGATGAAAATACCTCAGTACCAAGCCAAACGCTGTCAGGACAAACGCTCACAGCTCTTTTTGACTTTAAATAGAGGTGCCACTTCTGGATTTATTTGCTGCAGAGTTTGGGAATGCTCATATTAAGATGCCTTTTCCAAAGCCCAAGTCACTAGTGATATAAGCCAGCAGAGTCTTGAATGACATGTGGTGGTTCTGCAAATGACCTGCAACCCTTATTCTGCCTCTTCTTTTCCTGGGCTTGACCTAAAGCGAGCAGGGGGTCACATTTTTTATACTTATGATGTGGTGATGGGTTGAGACGTGTAAGTGAAGAGAAAAGCATCTGAGCTAAGTTCCTCTGAACCCTCTTCTACAGCTTATTTCTATTTCCATTAGCGGGTTCAGAGTGAAAATACACTGCAGCGAGTGCTTAAAAGATATTTTTCATCCAGGAGATGGGCAGGGTTTTTTTCTCAGGAACAGTGACAGCAGAATATTACCAAATAACTGCTCTTGCTGATACGGATTGTACAGTCCGGGGTCACTCCAGCTGCAATGTTTGTTGTTTTGCATATGGACGCAGCCACTTCCCCCTCTCCCAGGATTCAGTCTGGCGTCTTCGGAGCCATCACTGTTGCTTTCAGCTTTAGCAGCCTAGCAGGACTGCTTTAGGGAGATCATTCAGGAAAGACATAGTGCTAGTAGGAAGTGCTACTGGTAGTACCTCCTGGCATTTGAAGTTCTCTGACCGAAGCACAGAAGTACAAATCAGAGGTGCCGCTGGTTTATGTAAAAAATATTATAAATTACATAGGCCTAGAATGGGCTGAACTTAGTTTAGTCTAGCACAGCATTTTAGTCCTCCTCACTCAAGAAGAATGTGGGTTGCTTGAGAAAGAAGAGCAATTAAAATACAAAATGTGGCATCACTGTATACGAAGAGAGATTAGATTTCTCTCTCTCCTGTATCTGCCTTGTCAGTCTGAATTTCTCTCTGAGGTGGCCAAAGCCCTGGTTCCGAGGGCGCAAATTCCTATGTGAAGCCTGCCACTGCCATTTTTCCAGAAGGGCAGATGCCTTGCTTTTCCTGATCATCTGCGCCTTTTCCATGTATTTTCTTCCTTGCTAGCAAGCTAATTTTTATTTTAGTACAAATCTTTCCACTTGTATGTGATTGGTTTCTTTGAAGACCAAGTTTATTTTGATCCTTGAGCTTTTCCTGTACAACTCACAATTATTTTCTTCCTCTCAGAATTTTTACTCTGGTATTTGACAAGCACCTTGTGGTATTTTAACGACTGAGAGTAACTATAAGCACCCAACCCAGGACTCCCTCAACAGTCACCAAATAACTGCAAAAGCAGCACGGGAGATGACACTCATGAGGAGCTGAGACGGGTTAGCTCTCACAAGTTTGTGTTCCTGTAGCCTGGCCAAGAGCTTCAGGGATGGCAGGGGTCAGGGAGCATGTGTGCAGACCCAGAAAAAAGCATTGTCCAGATATCCTGACAGAGCCCTCTTAATCTCAGGTGCTCGTGCACGCGTGCGTATGCACGCACACACATGCACATCCTCAGAAAAGGAAAGAAACCGGTTATTTGTCTCACAAATGATGGTACAATTGCAAGATACATTAAGCAACGTCCTTCAGGAGTGAACAGACTTATGCTCCCCGTATCTTTATGAGATTACATGGTGTGGTTTGATGTGCCGACAGCACACTTCTGTGATTATGTCTTAGAAGAGTAGTGAGTGACCTTGAACAGCTGTCAGAGCATGTCCATACCCATCATGCCCTCTCCTGCCACTGACTTCAGAAATAAGTAAGGGGAATGAAACCTTGGTTTCCCGAGGCAAAAATCAAGCCTCGGAGGGAGGCAAAAAATCAGTCTATGGGAGTGCCACAGCACAAACAGCATCTCCTCTGGGGACATCAGCTGCTCTACAAAGCACGGGAAGAGGATGCAGTATGTGAGGACTGTGAAAGGTTGAAGAAGAGTGCCCAGTCTCTCTTCCCCCACCATTCCAGTGTCACCTGCAATACCTCCGCGTACAGCCTGATGTAATCTTCGTTTCCTTTTCAGTGCTCCTTAGTGACACGTCCAGATTTTGCTTTACTCACCATGAAGGCCACAGTCCTTGCAACCTTCTTTGGTAAGTATAGTTGACATGCTGCTATTAGTATTTTGTGGGGTTTTAACTCTCCTGCCCTGGCTTACCTTTGGACTTCACGGCTGATGAAGCTCTCAACGGCAGGTGGAGTAAGCCTTGGCACAGCTTTTCAGAAATAGGCTACCCAAAGTTCTTGACTTTGGCATAGAAACAATATTAATTACTTGCAGAGATCTCTAAGTACCTGAGCAGCTGCGTGCAGTCCTTATCAGATGACACAACTGAGCCTGAAAAATGCCTGTAATGTAAAGATCCCCTCCAAAGAAAAACCAGCTGTTTCTTATGTGGAAGCATCCCTTCCAAATTCTTCTCTGTGTTCTTCTCTTTCCATGAACACCAAAGTGCCAAAGGAAAAAGGCGATAAATGCATCTTATTTTCTCTTCCCTGACAGTCAGACAGGATCTTGCTTTTTGGGAACATGAGGAGACTCCAGAATTTGCAGTTCGTCTTACATGAGCACTCTGGTTGACCAAGCATGATTTCTTAGTGTACTTTACTTCTATGTCTCCTTTGATGGAGATCCAGCCACCACGTAGCCTAACAGTGCTGTATGACTTTAACTGTGATATTCCCAGGCAATATTCCCTGTAGCTGGGATCCTCACGTCTGGCAGGATAGCCATTCTTAGTTCATAGCTAGCTATGTAGTTCTCTCCTTACTAAGAGTCCTGAGTACTTTATCCACATTAAATTATGCCCTAACATTGCACGTAGTTGGGATTTTGCACTTTATTTTCCACTGGTTCTCTCCTCTTTTTTCTAACTACAGTTTTGTCTTGGTTACACAACTGCACCAGTGACAAAAGGACCCAATACTGCATCTATACACTGTCACTTCAGACACTGTGAGACTGATTTTTTAATTATTTTTTTGAGCAAGTTCTGGGAGTGATTAAGTCTCCAAATTCTCTGCAGTCAGCCTAGGGGGAGAAGAGCATAGAAGAAAGAAATAAGACTATTGTTGCATAGTCTACTAAGATTAACTTAACGAATTATGAGAGGATTGGCCAACATATCACAGAGAGTTTTAATTCCCTCTGAAAACTCAGAGAAGGGAAAGGTGAATAGGAAAGTCAAGATACTTGTAATGAAGTTCCTAATTACCCATAATACAGTGCTTATAAAAGAAGCACAGAGAATGAAGAGCCACGCACTTAGCCAGTAAACCTAACAAGGTAAGCTACAGGTGCACATTGGGATGTATGTTCTAACATTGCAGTACATGCCTTTGTCACTATTACACTTTTCAAACCATTATTCTACTTATTGAAGAAAATCAGTGCCCTCGCTGGGGCAGGATGGTGGGATATGCCCCAGCAGCACCGCATACGGGCTGTAACGCTGCCCAATATCCCATACCTGCTAGCACCTGGGAGTGAAATGCCACAATACCTGATGACAGGACAACCTCCCTGCGGGACTATTAAGAAGGATCTTTCTTTCCCTAACTCTCCACTTGCTTTATGCACGGATCATGTTGTTTCACTGACATCTCTATCACACCAGTTACAAAGAGTTTCCACTGCTTGTGGAAATACTTTAGCCTTTCACGGTTTTCTGGACCACACAGACTCAACGTCATCTTTTGACAGTGAGTTCCACAGCTGAGTGGGAGAGCTGAACTGATGTTATCCCCTTCAAAACACTGCCCCACAGTAGGTGCCACCTTGACTGCGAAGTTAACCAAGAAGCAGAAACACAGCTGTGGCTGAGAGTATTCTCATTGCATTTTCTCAACCTGTTGATTCAAACTGGGGCACTATCATACGCAGGAGCTTGTGGTGACGGATACAAATAGTGCCCCTTTGTCCTGAGACTTACATTTTCTTTGTTTTAGGTGTGATTCTTATGTGTACGTATGCAGCTAAGGAAGCCACCAAGAAGACAAAAAAGGCTAAGCTATGTAAGTAGTGCCAGGAGTATCCTTGGCTGCTTTACAACAGGCGCATCTGATACATCTTTGAAGTTTAAAGTGAGGTTATAGTATTGCAACTCTTCACAACAGGCTGGAGTCAATGGGAGCACACGTTAACTAATAGATTCTTTCACTGAAATCAAACCTCTAAGCGTGTGGTACCCAGCGTGCGTACTTCACTACTAAACTGTATCTGCACAGCACATACGGATCTAAGCGAGCGCTAAGGTTTTCACAGACAGGACGTGCCTAAACACAGAGCGTGTGTAGCTGACTAGCATGAGAGAAGCCGTGCATATCCAGCACACTGGGATGTATAACTTTCAGCTCTACTGCTGTAAGAGTATAGTTATGTGAGAGAAATATAGCACTTCTGTCCACGGATTATTTTGTTCATTAGCTGACAAACAAGCCTGCTGCAAGGTTGTGAACACACACTTCAACCCCTTGGGTGACTCCATTTCTTTGTTTCTACAGCAAAGTGTCATAACAGGTCCTTCTTTCAAAGAAGCAAATATTGAAGGTCAGAAATACCCTCAGGCTTCTTCATTCCATCCTTAGAGCCACATTATCATGCGTTATATTGTAGATGCAGAACATATAGACATGTCTTGTATCCCAAAACCATGGATGCAAAGGCGTAAGAGGAGGGCACCCCTGACGCTCAGTTACTCGTTTCTTCATGACAAGATCACTCTGCTATGAAAGCATTCAATCTGATTTTACCAAGATTTTGCACTCACAGATGTACCCCAGATCGACTGCGATGTCAAGGCCGGGAAGATAATCAACCCAGAATTCATCGCAAAATGCCCTCCTGGATGTCAAGATGTAAAATACCGAGTTTATGGCACAGACGTTTATGCTTCCTTTTCCAGTGTGTGCAATGCTGCAATTCACAGGTGAGCGAGTTTAAATGAGAAAGGCACCCAGACACAACTGTCATTTAAGCGTAGGGAGCTCTCGGCTTTTCAAACCCTTTAAAGTTCCCACTGCCTGGTAGGTTTGATGGCATTCTGCTGTACTAGTAGAAAACCCGAGAGAAAGACCATGAGTGATGCAATGGAGGCGGTCTTACAAAGTGCAGTCAGTCCTGTATTCCTTGTTGAAACCTGTCGTGTCTGAAGACATTTCTCAGCCTTTGGAGAAGGGTCTTGAGATTTACAGATCTCTCATTCATGCATAGCAAATTATTATTGTACTATTATTACTCAAGTGACAGACAGGGATGGAGCTGCTGCGACGAATGAAGATTCAGGGGAAAATAGGCATATCACCAGTGATGAAAACATGTAACTCTCACATTTCTGGGATTGGTTTTGGTTCATCAGATTTGAATGTAACTGTCCTTGACATCAAAGGCTGAGTAATGCACTTTCCTGCCACAGAAAACAACACTGGATGAGAAAATGTATTAATACAAATTTTACAGCACAAATTTTGCCGAGATTTATTAACCATGCAGAAATGCCCATAAAATTTTAATCAAGAGTAACCACACAATCAAAACACACCATAATTGTAGGTAAGACGCATTCGGCTGAATACGCAGTAAGAACTTACAAAGCCTGATTGACACCTTGACTTAAATCAGAGTTATTCAGTCTAGGGCAGAACTTCCAGCCCCGTGAAATAGCTGGGATCTTGAGTAAAGTCTTTATACCCCACCGCCGCACTGCGCAGCACCCAGGCTATGTGGGCACAGGGCTGCCACCTCCTGGTCAGCCCCTTGCTGGGGAGATGACTGCCAGGTGGCTGGCTTCCAAACGACAAGTTCAGATGCTAGCGCACAACGGAAATTATTTGTCTCTGCACGCAGGGGTTGCCCCAAAGGGAATTTTCAAAATACTGAGAGTGACTGCAGTTCCCCTGCAGTTCAAATGCTGGCCGCCTGTTCCGTTGCAGTAAGGGTTTTGGTTGTCCTCATCTGCCAGCTGGCTTTGGCCGTGTTAGCCTGGATGATGCATTTCTGCAGTCAGTGAATTTCATTTCCGTACAGTTATTTTACCAACAGCTCCTTGCAATCATCAGATTCTTCACCTCTTTGTCCTGCCCATTACTTATTTTCCCGCAGAGAGTCATAACTGCCGGTCCTCCTGCCCCTCTAGAGTCACAGTGGCTTCCCGGCTTGCCCGCTTTCCTAATGGCACCAGCGCAGGTTGCGTACACTGGAGGGTTTCTGATTGTCTGGAGGTACCACTTGATGTGCACCACACAAGGAACCTGCCAAGTTTCCTAACAGCTTCCGGCAATATTGTGTTCAGTTTACTCCAGGCTGAGGTCAGAACCAGTTTTTTTGCAGATAACACATACTGGAACTCAAAGAAAAGGTTAATTTTTCACAAAAGAAGAAGTCAAGTGAGTGGAAGATTTGCCTCTTATCTGTATTTTTGGCACATGGTTGGCCCAAAACCTTCTCTGAGTACCCCTCCCTGTATCTTCAGCCATTCAGTCAAGCTTGCAGGAATTTTAACGAAGGCAGTCGCTTGTTCTAGTGTCCAACTAGGTCAACCTTAAACACAGGACCAGTAGATGAGTGGGAAGAGCAAACAGAACCAGACAGCGCTTTGTAACAAACTAACTCTTCTCTTTGTGGAAGAAGCACAAATATTTCTTAGCAGCAGGCTTAATACTAGCGCCACAGCTCCACTACCGTCCCCGGGTTAAAGGTAAAAGTAAACACTCCATCCCTTTTGCACTACTGAACAGTTGCTAAGTTTTTTGGGGGGGAATTTCCACCTTTGGACATCATGTTTTCCCCTTGCAGTGGTATAATCGACAACGCAGGCGGCAAGATCCTTGTCCAGAAAGTTGCTGGCCACTCTGGTTACCGCGGGAGCTTCTCCAATGGGGTCCGGTCCCTATCACTGCCACGCTGGAGGGAGTCCTTCCTCGTGTCAGGTACTGTGGTGGATCACCGGAGCTGCCGGCCCTTCCTGGCTGCTCCCCGCTGCCTGACCCGCTGGGGAGCAATGGGTGGAGGGTGAAGCAGCCTTCTCACTTTAAAGACCTGTTTAGTCACCGCGGGCCAACCCCACCTAGCTTTAGCATCAGTAATGCACTCGAGACAGTTTTTATTCTGGGCTTCCTATATAATGTGCCCACAAAGAGCCAGACACCCTGCCAGCAGCATGTTCGGTTCAGCCCAGCGTGGGTCTGAGCCTGCTGTGGAAGGTGACAGGCAGTCTGGATTGACTTTCTGAGGGCACCTTAACTCCTGCTATGGATGCATAAACTTCAAGCCTCAGTACTGACAGGGAGCTCTTGGTGTTGCAATTGCTGCACCTTTTCGCCGTTTGAAGCATCCTCAGCCTGCACCTGAGGTTGCACCTTCCGAAGAGACTTCCGTAACCCATCTCAAGTCACTATAGCCATACAGTATTTACATAAACCCGATATTAATCAATTCTGTTGGTGCATCCCAAGTGTGCTATGAATCCTCCTCACCTCTGTTAGCCAAACTGTTCTGATATCTACTCAGTGCAGTGATATCTGACTTCATTTAATGTTCATTCCTCTTTTCTTCCTATAGTATATAGGGCAGCTCACTTGCACTCAATGACAAGACTCACAAAATTCCGTTAAATTTGATCCCCTTTACACCAGCTTCAGATTATCTTAAACCTACTTGCACTCATTCTGCCTGTGTGAAAAGAAGGTCCAATTTACTTTGCTTTATGCACAATTTCTAGATCTAAATTCTTGCTGCATCCATACAGTGGGTCAGTGCTTGCTGCTCGGCTCTTTTGGAGGTTTAGGGTAGTCACAACTAATTGGTATTGATTAACTACATCGTTCCTGGAAAAATCAACAGCTCAAGCCACAGAACAGCCACTGAAAATAAAGAAATGTTCTTTTCATGTGAAAATCTGTGTACAGCAAAAGGAGGTGACCAAAAGGAACTGTTGTCTGGACTTTGCATTAATATATTTGAATGCACTTCTTACAGCATTTTGCCATGGGTACACCACATTATGAGAAGGATTTATTTTGGATGAGTAGGAATTTCCAGGAGTAGCTGAATTGCCACTTGTACTTGTTGCTGGTTTTTTGCCCAGCAAACAATGTACTCGTAATTCTGGTACGTATATGGGAAATAAGATTGTTTTACCTCAGAAGCCGCTCAGATGTTATCCTGCAAAACCAGTGATTTACACTAACAAATTTTTATTCTTAACTAATGAGACACTATAAAAGAAGATAAAAAAGAAAGTTACAAGTACAGGTAAGAGGAGATGATGAGAAATCTGGGTATGTGTAGGCATTATGAGATTTGTCCCTCCTGCACTTAATTTTACAAATGCTGAGTGCTCTCACCGATGTCGGTGGAACTACTTAGTTTATAAAACGGCTCAAACACAAATATAACATGTACCATATTTCATATATAAATAGGAAGAAAACTCTCACTATACCTACTGAAAATGTGGGCATTTTAGGATTTTAAAGAGAAATTTAGAAGACTAAAACCCCAGGAAGGCTGCGCTATTCATCTCAGCAGCCTGAGGCTGAACGCAGACAGATCTCACTCTCAAAGAGACGAGCGGGGTTTTCTTCTCTACAACTAGGAGTCAGAAAGAGACAGAGCTGCATAAAGCATTCCCTGGTAAAAATACAACGTCACCGAAGGCATTAATTTCAGGACAGCTTTAGAGAGTGAACCGAGCCCCCTCTTCTCCAGCCCGATCTCCTTGCAGCAGACCAGACCCCTGCGCAGTACCGTAGCCCGGACCTGTGCCAAGAGTTTACTCCTGATTGGGATATTGTCACCAAGAGCTTGCGATGATTAAACTGTGAATGAACATCTGAACAAAAGAATGCAGAAGAGGAATCCTCGGGGGACCCACGTGATGAAGTGGCGTGATTTAGGGGCGGTTGGGGAGCAAGTTTGTCCTCTGGGATTCCAGCAGCCGGCACACCAGGAGGTATGCAAATGCGCTGGTGTTCACTTCAGAGCGCTGAAATGCCTTGGCACTCGGCTGAATGACTCCATTCAGTCCAACGGGACTTTTGCAGCCAGTGGAGTAAGAAAATAGAGCCCTAAACCTCTGGGTTTGCTAGTCACAACTAAGCACGAGAGGGCGAGCGGCCGGCACCGCATAGTTCGTACCTCAATGACCAGAAGTTGAGGTTTTCAGTCCACGTGTAAACTCATTTTTAAGTATGTTAAGCAAACTCCAACACAGACGGCACTTTTTCCAGACAGTGAAACAGACATATTATCACCGGTCCAGAAAGCACGGCCACATTCGGGTCAGGCCTCAGGCTGCCTCCTGGCCACATATGGGATGCGAGTTGAGATTGATGAGAAGCCCCAGAGTCCAGGAGCAGCCACCCTGCCCGCGCTACATAGTTTATTTGCACAGCAGCAGTCTTCGGGTTTGCACTAGAAATCAGATTAGCACAGAAATAGTCTAAATTAAGATCGGGTTACTACACTATTGCTGCATCCATGTACCAACCAGTCATACCTGACAACTCTGCCCGTGTGGGGGATAAAGAAATGCATCTAGAAATCATCTGCAATCCCACAACTTTTCCATCTTTCTACCAAATTGGCAGAAGCGCTCCCTAGCCCCGCTTGGCTCCTGCCCATATCAAAAGGCTAAACCACAGCAGTTGCTCTGTGACCCCCACCCAGCAGAGGAGGGGGATTGGGAAAAGGAGAGGAGACCCACGGGTTGAAATGAAAACAGATTCAATGAAACAGCCAAACTAAGACCAAATGCCAGTATAAAGTATATGAAGTTATACTCAGCCCAGGGAATGTATGGTGGACACAATAAATGGGAAGGCTGTCCTCAGGAGCAGAAGAATGAAGAGGAGTAGGATCAGGAGCCCAAGCAGAAGACTTCCATCTCCACCACAAGCTTCCCCCTTTATAACGACCCTGACATTTATGGTCTGGGATAGAGCTGTGAGCCAGCTCAGGTCAGCTGCCCTGGCTCACTCCAAACTCTAATGCCCTGCAGACCATGGCGGGTGTGTGATTCTGTCCCAGCAAAACCAGGACAGCTCCTGATCCCAGTTTTAGCCCGGGGTGAAGTGGATGTGAAGACACGCTGCCCTTCCCTTAGGCCAGCTTCTCTGGGAGACAAGATGGGAAGAAGGAAGCTCTTTCCAGCTTGTCCTTGCATGCTAACGTGCCGGCTCTGGTCTTTGGCAGATCTGTGTTGACTTCAGTGGAGCTGCTCTCAGCCTATATCACTGTTAATGTGAAACGGAATTGCTCCTTACATCACTGCCGCTTTAGTAACTCAAAGTGACCTCATGTAGGGTTTTTTAATGAAATTAATGGAATTTCAGAGGAGTAAAACAAAGGAGATAGAGACATGAAAGGGGACAAAGGACAATGTCTCTCCAGCTCCATGGCCATCCATGTACATAAAGGACCATTTTCTCTGGCATATACCCTTCTTTCTGTGCCATCACGGGGGAAACAGCCCCCAGTTCCTAGGAGTGGCTTAGTCTGTAGCAGCTAATTCTGTTGAGTGCTGTTAGTCTCTGGATTAACCACCCAGGTTGACAACAGACATGCTCACAGTGCCATATGCACCTTATCAAAGAATCCACCAAGGGAATAAAGGAAAGCAAACCTTGCATCACTCAGGTTTTGCAGGAGGTGGAGGTAGGTCTCACCTGAGGTGGTCCACAAGCATGACACAGCACAGCATCTCGTAGACAGTTGCCAGCGTCTGGAGGTCGTACATCCATCAGCTCCTAGAGGCCACAGCAGTCTTCCCTGCACTGGGCTTCTCTGCAATGCCTTTCATTCAGGGATATATGTGAATATAAAAACTGGCTCGAGAGGTGGAATTGCATGGCCGCATGTACCAAGAGAGACAGCATCTGCCATGGCACTAAAAAGATTTGTGGTTTAAAGCTCAACTGGGAAATGTACCTCATTGTTTTAAGACAGGACCCTCATTTTAGACCTAAGTATAGGTACCACATATTCCCACACACAAGCACAACCTTCTCTCACTGTTATTACTGCAAAAGACTGTTGCCAGAAATGGCATCTTGCAAAAGTGAGGTCAGAGAAGAATGCAGTGCGCATGATGAAGTGAATCCCACATCAAACATGCTTTCTAACTCAGCTGCGTAGCTGGGCACTGGAAAAAGCTGCCCAGGGAAGCTGTGGGTTTAACTACAGTTTAACTACCGGTTTTACAGATGTCCTTCAGGAATGGTCCCCTTGTGCTTAACACCGTTTGAGAGCAAAGGAATGATCTCTTCAAATCCTTCCCAGGACTGTGTTTGTTTTCATGCTTTCTAACTTCTGCTTTCATGATGCTGGATTTAGGCATTGGTATTTTTAGTGGTATGGCTCTGAGATTCTGCCATCAGATGAAAGAAATCTTCAGGAAAATGAGTTGGGTGGTAAAGAAGTGGGGTCTGAGAGCATATGTTAGATGAGAATTTTATTGTAAGAGAACTTAGAATATTTTGTGATGCTTTCTAATGTTTGGGGTTTTTTTGTAGAGGGCAAGCCAAGAAAAGGAGTGACCTATCCATCAACCCTTGAATATTCTTCTCCAAAAAGTACAGCTGTTAAATCAGGTAAGTAATTGTGACTGACTATCCCTTACATCCAATCAATCACGACTATCTGTTGTAGCTTCTCAGTTGTGTAATACAAAGATAAAATTATTTAAAGCCAGAAGTTCGTGCATCCCTTAGCATGTCATCCAAAGCCCTCACGGTGTTTTGTGTGTTAAGCATTTGGAAATTATCCCACTCGATTTCTACTTTTCAGTCATACCATGTTTCACAGACTTCTGTTTCCAAGTAGTTTCTTTCTTGCTTTTAATCTGTTAGCAAGTATGATGTACTGATTATATGGAAACATTTGAGGTTTTGCATGTATAGAAGGGGGGAGCATCGTCAAGTCACATCCACGTCGTGCAAACACAATGCCAGAAGCCAGTTCCTGCAGCAAACCAAAGATGCAAGCAGCTTCCTTCACTTTACTCTTGACTCAAACTGTGTGAATAAAAACGGAGCCCGGCCACAAAGACTGCGCACTCACGCAGAGAAAACCCAGGATGATCAAAGGAGCAAATAACTGGCAATTTTGGTCCTCATCCCTGGGACACCAGAGATTCATAGTGCCTGTCGTTTCTTTAAACGCTGCTGGTGGTTACGGTGCTTCCCAAATGCTGTGCACAGCAAGAACAACCTTCCCAAAATTGTAACTACTCACAGCTGGTAAAAACAATCAAAATACGTTGTTTTAAAAGAAAATACAAATTTTTAGGAAACCTGGAGTAATTTCTCAAATAGGTCAATGCTGCCAAAATAGCTAGAGAAGATAAAAAAAAAAAATGGAAGATCAAAATCCTCCGGTACTGATTCAGACATAAAAGCAGAAGCAGATTCTTTTGCAGGGCAGGAGGATTCTTTTGCAGGTAAATGAAATGTAATTAATTTTCCAAGCACTTTGATGATTTTGGGTCTTAGAAGAAAAAAAGAACTAACAAAATCTCACTTTTCCTTCTAAGCCAGTCCGTGGCATTCAGGATTTGGCCTCATGCTGATCTGACAATGTCAGGCAAGAGAGAACATCTGAACGTGAATTAGTGACTGAAATATTGTGTGTGAGCTGGTATTCCTCAAACACCCCCCACAGACTGTGATCCTGATTCTCAGGACACGCTGCTAGTCAGAGGGAAAATCAATGACATGATGCATTAATCTAATGAGTATTGGCTTCTTAGTAGTAAAACCCCGTATTTATTGCTTCAGAAAATCTATTGACATTAGCAGGAGATTTTTTGGGCAGTCAAAATGTCTGAATTTGGCAACAAAGTACGGGGTAAGTACCCTCTAGAGGCATCCAGCCATTGCTTTTTCTCTCTTGGTGCAAAAGCTCTGGTTGGAATGACTGACCTACCTCATGCCAGGTGATGGGATGCCTTCCTCTGAGGACTGATAATCTCTAAATAGGAGACTTAAAATTATTTTCTGCCAAAGCTGCCTTTCCTCATGATATGCTTAATTTTGCTTCAGAACCTAAAAAGCCAGAGCAAGACCCAAAAGCTACGAAGAGTGCAGATACCGCTAACGCATCAGAAAAAGCGTTGGAACAAGGTATGGGTTGGGGATCTTGGTTTTCTCTTACAGTATCCATCCCAGTCTCAACTGCCTGCAGATGCTTACAGGAAGCCAGCTGACACTGGTAACACATACAGCTTTACCTTTCCCATCCAATCTCCTCTCTCCAGCCTCTTTCCAACCAAACCAACTCCATTACGTGCGCACCTGCAGTGGTGCTTGAAGGGCATGTGCCAATTCAGAGAAGAGGTGGTTTAATTTCTGCCTGGTGTCATGAACTTCAAAAGCCTGCATCAGGGTTTTCAGCGATTTCCTATGCAGGGCACGTGCCCTGCAAACCCTTTGAAGATAGGGAGGGAGATGGGCAGCACTGGGAATGGCAAGCCTTGAGAGCTCTCCTCTTGTGTTACAGGCTCCACCAGTAGCCCAGCCAACATGCACCAAGGCAACATCTTTCCTCTGCTCTTACTATGCTGCTTCCTTGGCTTTTCTGCTAATACAGCTAGCTCCGAGCTTCCTTGCAGCCAGAGTGTAAAGCCGGCCAACACGCCTGCTCCCCACTCCAGCAACCCCAGACAGCAGGGGAAGACTCACTGTGCCCTCTGTCCTCTTTCTTCCGGCACAGCAGTGTGAAGCAGGGCACTGTTCAGCCCAAAGAGAGCCATTCATACTGATTTCTATAGCTGAGTTGTTTTGTTTTTCTTCTGAGCTCTCTTTCAGCGTTTTCCCATTAAAACTGTCTGAGATCTGAGTTTTTCACTGGCTAGCACTAGGCGGTGATTAATCTACCAGAGAGTTTCACGATGATGACTTCCCAAAGGAGAACACCCAGCAATGCAATACAAGCTTGTGCTGTGCAGCACCGAATAGACCGCACACCAGTCCCTTTCAGCGTACGCCGTGTGTCACACCATCCCCAGGGCTGTGGGCAGGGAGGGGAGCAACAGGACTGGTGTAAACACAGAATATATTTTAGGGCAGGTTTCTGTAGATAGATGGAGGAGATAACAGAGAAGCATCTTTTTGGAGATGATGTCTTGAAAGAACCGTAAGCACGTTAACAATTTCTTACAAAGATATTTAGGACGTACATTTTGCAACTGGAATTGTCCCTGTTCTCTCAAGAGACGATCCTTTTTAAAAGTAGTAGCGACTGTGAGATCAGTGGAAATTTGACGAAATCAGCAGCTCCCAGGTGGTGCTCTCCCACACCCCCTCAGCCGAAGCCCTACGACTCCCTGCTCCGGCTCTGACTCGCTCCCTGAATCACCATCACCTAAAAGGTGTCTTTCTGCCAAAAGTATTTCAGTGCTGTGGTGGGCAACGCACATTTTAGTCTGGTCTATGACTCAGAATGGCCAACTTTCATATACCTGTTGTCAGTTGATTTCCATTTATATGGACTTTCTAACTAACTGCTTAATTACACTGAGAAATGACGATGGAAAATAGAAACTGCAACTGGCTGGTGGAACCATTCCAAAGACCTCAGTCAGGTTGATAGGTGTTCCTGGCCAAAGCAGGAAAGTGTAGGGGAAACACTAAGGCTGCAGCAGGCAGTAGTCAGCAGCCTCTGGAGAGCGGAGTAATACCATCCACAGAGCAGTGAAGGCACTAATGGCTCCACAGATGAGGATGCTTGTAGACGTTCCAAGGAGAACGCCAGTGTCTGGGTTGCCTTAAACAGTATGTGCTATTAATGAAGCTTCCATGCATGTCACACATTCTGCTGCAGTGATCACGTCACTGTTCCTACAGGGGACACAGTCCGCCAAGAATATCAGACATCCACGGCGCCGGCGCCAGACACACAAATGGCCACCACAACCCCAACCCCAAGGACCACGATGATGGATCCTTCCACCACAATGCCAAAGCCAACCACAACACCTGCAACAACCAGAACCACAACAGTTGCAGCTGCAGCCAAGACCAGACCTGGACTGCACAGGGTCAGAGATACCGGTCAGTAGCATGGATGCTTGCATCGCTTTCCTCCTGACCTACAGCTTTTCTAAAATTTAACGAACACAGCATGCGGCTGAATATACCATGATTTAGCGGATCATGAATTCAGTAATTCAATGCAGAAATATTGGGAGCAGCTAAAAAAATCAGTTCCAGCAGATGGGCTGGAGTCAGGACTGTGCCTTTGAGATACATACAAAATTAGTGTGCCTCACATAAACACGAGTGCATAGATTTTCTGAGATGACAGTTCACCTGCAGTAAAATTATGGCTAGTCTTTATCTTTGTATATAATATACTGTCATATAAACTGATTCCTGTGGGAGTAAGCTCTCCATCCCCAAATGCTGTCATGATTTTCAGGTATAGGAGTCAACAAATAACTCTTTGATTCCCATGTCTGGACTGAGAGTTCAAAGAGGTTGACTTATTTTAGAATCAATTTGGTGATAATTTTCAATAAATTAAAGTTGTAATAAATTTTTTGTAACAGCGTTTGGATTTTAGAGATTAAAACACTGTGAAGGAATTATCCTATTATTTTTGTACACCTGGTTTCCCTTAATCTTTCCTTCTCCCTTTATTCTTATTCATTAACACCCAGTTTTTTGGTTCAATAATTGAAAATTTACATCTCTTATTTTTAGGTTCTAGCAGTGTCCACCCAGCATACTCATCTGTGGTAGCAGCAGCATCAAGTAAGTACGGTGAAGTCAGTACGCCACAAGGCACGCAGTACAGTGTGTTTTAAGGCAGCAATGATTCCATCACCTTTCACGCCTCAATAAACTCAATGACTGAACCCAAGCCTGGATTTAAGCTGAAAAATAGAAGCTTGGCCGGAATGTCAGAGAGGCTGATCACCCACGGTTCTGGGGAAGCCTTTCTAGAGAATATCTGCACATTTCAACCTTGATAAGTGCTGGGGTTTGCAACACTTGAGACAAAGCTCGTGCTGTTTGAACCATGTTTTCCTACTGCTTCCTTCTGTTCTACTCTCTCAGAGGGAGACTCGATCCAGTGGTAAGACACATGATGCAGAGGGCTGCACAGCCATCTAGACTGAGGGCCGAGAGCTCTGAAATGGCACTTCACGTTAAACTAACGCTCATCCAAAAACCTCAGGCTGCGGTTCTGCGCCTGGTGTAAATGTGGTGCCATTCCTGGCACGCCACTCATTTAATCGACAGCAGAGTGACAGTTGCCCCGAGCTCCGCAGCTCGGTCTAGAAGCCTGCTCACGTTCCAGCCCACAGCCTGCAAGGCGAGCGTTTCGAGGTCTTTCCCCATACAACATGCAATTGCTCAGCTGTGCGGTCAGGTGAAGGAGAATGTTTTCAACTGTTTGCAAGCTCCCGAGCACGGGGGTATGAATGCTTTTGAGAGAAAAGGGAGCTGGGCCATCATCAGCTTTTATGCTCTGTTGCTATTTGAGTGCGATGAGCTCAGCTTTGCTCTCCCATACATAACTGCAGCCACCCCTGTCGCCAAGTAATGCAGAGCCAAGCACACAGCAGGGCAGGTATCTTGGAGCAATTCAGGTCTTGAGGGAAAGCATCAAACCAAACATAGCTGCAAGCCCAGAATAAGGGCAGGGGCTGGAGGGGTTGGTCTTACTGAGTCAAGTGCGCAGGTACATGTATGGCAGGATTTACAGAGGTGCCAACACAATTCAAAGTGGTTTAAAATCAGTGCGGAATTCCATCGTTCAGTACTTAATGTGCCTGTAAAGGTGGTCCTGCTTGTTGCTTTCTTTTCTATTTTCTATTCCCACAGGCTGAGCAGAGATGAGGCCATTATTGTCTTTACTAGCAATTGGGAAGCCCTGTTTGAGGGTCAGTTAGTGAGAGATGCATGTGGAGGGTAAAGTTCTGGCAACATTGAAATCAGTGGGAACATCGTATTTGTCTTTAACAAGACCAAACCTTTAGTCAAAAAATGAAAAAAAAAAAAAAACAAATAAAAAAAGCACTCACTTTTTCAAGTCTTTCAGTGGCCACTTCGTTGCAATCTGGATCCACCTTTCTTCACAAATTTCTTCACTACTGTTCTAAACATGAATTAACTCCCAAAAGATTCAAGGGATCAAACTTAGGGACAGGTTGTTCTGAGGAGTGATGGAGACCTACTTCTGATTTCACATACTTCATTTCTCGGACCATGTCCAGCATGCCTGTACTCAGTCCTGATCTCTCCTTGATTCTAAAAGAGAACTAATAAAAAAAAAAATACAGAATGTACAAATACACTTTGGAAGCCATGACCACACAGAAAGCAGTTTACTGGTTGTCTCTGTCTGAGGAGCCTTTAGGACTTACTCCTATAATTCAGGTCAGAGCTTCTGATGATGCTATTGGCCTTAACCAGAGTTTGGCTTGACTGGACAGAACCAAATGTTCTCCTGTCCATCTTGGCTCACAGGGAATCACATACCTACCTCTCACAGGGCATTGCTAGTTTGCCTGCAAAAGATGCCTCAAGAGTAAATAGCCTTGAACAGAGCACAGTCAGAACGAGCATGGGTGTGCCTGCTGTTAGCTCTGGCATTTCCACTTCCAGCCACTGGTACTGACAAAAGTTCACAGGGGCGAAAGAAAAGCTGGACTTGCAGATTAGAGCACTAGAGCAGGGGCAAAACTCCTCCAGCTCTTGCTGTTCTTCTCCCGTTACCTTCTGTTTGTGAAAAATACAGAAACAGGAAAGATATCTGAGGCTGTGCTCCAACACAGGACCCGTGCTTTAAAGACTTGTTGCAGCAAAACTGCTAAATGAAAAACCACTGATGCGACTAGCGTGACGTTTGACAGCTTATTGCTATCTGCCCTGCTAGTAAGTGCAGCACTTCACCAGTGCAGTATGCGGTAAAGGACAATCCTGAGGGGGAAGCATCGGTGGCAGCGGGCTTTCAAAGTGGGTACAAACTCCCTCCCGCTCTGGGCACAACTCTAAGTTCAGCCACACTCTGGTACAATAATGACTTCTGCCTCTTTCCAACCACGCGTTCTCCCAGGGGCCACAAACTCACTTGCCCTCTCCCATCCCAGCTCTTCAAGCAATCCTTTCTTGTGCAGCTGCTTGGACCCTAGATGAGGATCGGGAAAAATCCAGTGCTTCTGTGAACACTGCAATCATAAGCCACGTCACGATCCTCAGTGCCACGCTGCGGCACTGAGCTGGCAACCAAACATCAGGCAGCGAGCACCTGGGCATCCTCAGCAAGGCGCTGCCCTGCACTCTGTGCCCAGCTCGGTTCGATGGTGGCATCTCTTTTCAGACGGGGACTCGAAGCTGGACACTGCCTATCACTGTGCACTATGCTGTTTTCATCCCCAGCTGTGAATTCCTAGAGTAGCAAAAAAACCCAGCCAACCAACCAACCCAACAAAGACGACTGGGGAGTCAACAGTAGCGCAGTAGCAAATGCTCAAGAAAGCGTTGAAAGGTCTTCTCCAGCAGCACCAGCCCACCGGGGCTCATAGCTGCAGGGAGCGCTGGGTAAACGCTCCACCCTGGCACTAGGGAGAACAGCTGGCATTATTTTTTGGATGCTGCCTTTCCCCCCAAGTTAGCCCTGGCCACCTAACCCGAAGATGCTGACCAAGCCGCAGAAGGCCAGGCATGTTTTGTGCGTGAAATAG
This sequence comes from Bucorvus abyssinicus, assembly GCA_009769605.1. Taxonomy (NCBI): domain Eukaryota; kingdom Metazoa; phylum Chordata; class Aves; order Bucerotiformes; family Bucorvidae; genus Bucorvus; species Bucorvus abyssinicus. Next base: position 36,054,966 of record CM020031.1, read on the forward strand.
CGGCTTGCCTTCTCAAATCAGTTACCACCGTGTGCAAGGTCCACTCCAAACCGCATTTCTCTGTGTTGCTCACATCCTTTACCGACTCCATGCCTCCCTGCTCACTACAGGACTTACTCCCAGCCGCCGTTTCTCTATTCCACTGCTCTAATTTCTGAGCCGGTTCCTGGGATGACTGTCCAACCCCAGTTTTCACACTCTTCCAGCCCTGCCTCAGCCTGCAGCTTGCTCAGAGCTCTGCTTTACCGAACACGCGTTCACATGCCACAGGCTCACTGGTATCTCAGTTTTGAAGGAAGAACAAGCCTTGCAGATCACGGAAGTGCAATTCCAACCTTTCGCCCTCCACCACCGCTGTTTGCCCCAGCCAGCCAAAGCACGGCAGAAACCAGCTGAAGGGCCGGTGTTAACGAGCCGGTGGGAGGAACAGCAAGAGGGCACAGCCCCAGAGCCCAGCACCGTCACCAGGAGCACAGCCAGAAACCCACACTGCCACCATGGAGGAGAGGGTTAATTCATCTCAAGTGGCATAAGATACTTTCGGTTCCGAGGTAACCTCTCTCTTACCCTCTTGTACTCTCTTTCTCCCGACCCTGCAAAGAGCGTTCTACACACATTTGGACTCAGCTATGGCAAACCCAGAACAAGGCAAGCTCTCAGGCTCAGAGTTCTCTTTCTTCTTTGGCACGTACCTATCTCCCACGTGGAAAGCACGTCCTGCACAACCCCGTACAACGCTGCTGCACAGACAGACTTCTCCCTCCACAGCCTGGGCTAGCTGTGGGCCATCTGGAGCCAGAGCTACAAGCTTAGGGAGTTTTAAAGCCTTGTGAATTTTGGCCGATGAGCATGTTATTTCCTTAAACAGGATCTCCTTGGCATCTGGATTTTACAAGGTCTCTCAGGACAGCTCCTAGAAATCCTGTCAAAGAGCTTCCAGTGGCCTGTAAAGGTTCACGGTTGGGTCAAACACAAGCTATACGCCGCCACCTAATTTTGCGCTATCAAGTTCCCAAAGAGAAGCAATCCCTGTTTTCCGAGGCAACCATTCAAAATGGTCTCATTCAAGAAACCTTATTGATAAAAATATCTCACGGGCCCCCGTCCAATGTTCACAGGAGTCAGCTAGAACATTCCCACCGATTTCACCAGCCTTTGGAATTAATCTTTCTGGGAAAACTAATGAATAAAGGCTTGTTAAAGGATAAGTTCATTAAGAAGCTTCTCAAGAATAATTAATGAAATGAGAGGCATGATTAAAGATGAGGTTTTCGTCTGCAAATGCTTTGAGCCTTTAGTATTTTTGGACAATGGGAATTCAATAACCCAATCACCTTAAAAAAAGCCTTTTGTGTAGACAGTGCTGAAGCTATTTCAGACACACAAATTCTCCCACATTGTTTTTGTCATTGTCTCATTATTTACAGTCTGCCTGCTTGCTTGTATCCACTCCGTCTCTGCCGAAAGGGTAGTATCTGGTCTGGGGTGTTGGTTTTGGCTTTGGGGCTTTTTTTAACCTTCCTCACACCACCAGCACAATTGGATGGCACTGAAATAGAAATAAACACAGATAACAGGATGAGTGGGAGAAGGACAGGTACAAGGGAAACCAAATCACAGCAGTAACTGCAAACCGTTGAAATGCTGACCAGACACCTGTACAAGTAATACTCATAACTAAAGGGAACGTTACCTAGGCTGATCTGTAAGATAAGGAAAATCTGAGCAAGGAAATCTTTTTTTTTAAAGCAAGTTCACAATATATAGTTAACATCTGAGAAAATACGTTAATGAAAACTCTCTGTACATGAACCATTAACTCTGACAGCCGTAAAATGAGACTCACTGAAAAAGCCAGGTAGCCTAAACCAAAAACGGTATAAATTACACTCCTGCATTTTGATGTCTACTTAGGACAGCTTCAGGCTGCACAAGGAAGAGGACAGAATACAGGTATGTCTTAAATTAATCGTATCTAGTAGGTTTCTCTTGCTAGAATACTGGAGGACCTTGTGTTTGTGTTCCCTGTACTAACCAACGTATTTTCAAAGCATTCAGGGGCGCTTCCACCTCTGCAAGTAACAGGAATATTTTACTACGACCCAATACAGGTAAGAAGGCATTACAATCCCGTCTCTAATTCCTCCCCGCAGCGACTTCTACTGCTGACGTCTACTGAGTCACGCAGTAACACGCTGTTGTTCACTCCTAACCACGCTCGTAGCTGGATGCAGTCAGAGCAGGCATCTCACTGGGTACTGCACGACAATAGAGTAACTTCTAGGAGGAAAATGAAACAGAAATAATTAAACTCAAATTTTTCTCAAAATAGTATTCTAAAAGCATTTATAAATGTCTTTTATAACACCTGCTGTTGCAAAATAAGAGGGGAACTTTGTGCCTGTTTAAGTTTGGGGACCCTGAGAGGAGACAGGTGGTTTTAGTTTCCAGACCCTGAACGTGATGAGCTGCTCAGAACCTACTACGAGTTGTTCCCGTGCACCAGTGAATACCTGCACTGCACAGCAGCTACAAACATTTAAATCCTTCTGCTTTTGCCAACATCTTTCAGTTTCTAAATTTCCATAGTTTCCATCATCCATTTGGTTAGGAAACCTGTGCAGAAAGACAGATTGGGCCCACCGCATCCCTTGCGACTCTGCCCTTTTCTCCTCACCCGCTGGTGTGTAACCTCTCGCCTCTCTGTCGGATCACACAGGTATTCAGCGACAAGAGCCTGTCGCCACCTTCCAGAGGGCTGCCAGCTCTCCAGCCCACCTGGGTGAGCAAGATTGATAGTAGCAGCTTTTCTGCTCCCGTTCGTAGTTTTAGCAACCCCAAATTAGCCCTTAAGCAAACCTGCAGATCGTTTTCCTGTGTCCTGGAGGAGGAGCAGGGCGAGCTTCATGCAGTGACTGCCAGCTAGCAGCTCCCTAAATACAGAGGGCAAAGGACAGCTTGGTCACTGATGAGCTGTTGTTTCAGGCTGTGGGAATCAACATCCACCGCAGTGCCCGCAATTTTCCTTATTTGTTTGTCAAAACAAGAAACAAAAAACCAGCTCTGTCAAGCCTATCTGGTCTTCAATAAGTCCTCTGTCTCTGTCGTTCCCAGGAGCCTCCAGGCTGATGGTGACCACAGAAGATGCCTCTAATAGTGAGGGTAGACACATCACCTGTACTTTCCTTCCTCCCTGGCTGTGCCGTTCTCCATCCTTTACCAGCACCCAGCCCCATCAGCCGGTGCTCTGCAAGGCCACTGACAACTTCCTGGGGCTCTAAAGCAGAGTTTCTTAGAGATGGATATTTGTCCAGTGGTGGCAGGCAGAGCAAGGTGAGGGATGGCAGCCAGGGAGGCAGCAAGGCAGACTCACAGAGCCCCAACAAGAGCAGCAGACTGGGTCCAGCGGTGGTACCCAGGGCCAGCCAACATCCCCGGCTGCCAGGCAGGTCCCCAGCAGTGAGGCAGTGTCTGTGTTTAGCCCATATCAGAAGGCTAAACCATAGCGGTTGCTCTGCCACCCAGTGACCCCCACCCAGCAGAGGAGGGGGATTGGGAAAAGGAGGGGAGACCCACGGGTTGAAATGAAAACGGATTCAATGAAACAGCCAAACTAAGACCAAATGCCAGTATAAAGTATGCAAAGTTATACTCAGCCCAGGGAATGCACGGTGGCCGCAATAAATGGGAAGGTTGTCCTTAGGGAAAGGAGAACGAAGAGGAGCAGGATCAGGAGCCCAAGCAGAAGACTTCCATCTCCACCACAAGCTTCCCCCTTTATAACAACCCTGACGTTTACAGTCTGGGATAGAGCTGTGAGCCAGCTCAGGTCAGCTGCCCTGGCTCACTCCAAACTCTAATGCCCTGCAGACCATGGCGGGTGTGTGATTCTGTCCCAGCAAAACCAGGACAGCTCCTGATCCCAGTTTTAGCCTGGGGTGAAGTGGATGTGAAGACACGCTGCCCTTCCCTTAGGCCAGCTTCTCTGGGAGACAAGATGGGAAGAAGGAAGCTCTTTCCAGCTTGTCCTTGCATGCTAACGTGCCAGCTCTGGTCTTTTCCAGATCTTCATAGCCATCTGCTGGACTCTATTCAGTAGTTCCCTGTGTCTCTTGAACTGGGGAGCCCAGAACTGGACACAACACTCCGGATGAGGCCTCACTAGGGCAGAGCAGAGTGGGAGGAGAACCTCCCTCCACCTGCTGGCCTCAATCTTCTTAATGCACCCCAAGATACCATTGGCCTTCTTGGCCACAAGGGCACATTGCTGGCTCACAATGAGCTTGTCCATCAGGACTCCCAGGTCCTTCTCTGCAGAGCTGCTTTCCAGCAGGTCAACCCCTATCCTGTACTGGTGCATGGGGTTATTCCTCCCCAGGTGCAGGACTCTACACTTGCCCTTGTTGAGCTTCATTTGGCTGCCCTCTGCCCAACTCTCCAGCCTGTCCAGGTCTCGCTGAATGGCAGCACAGCCTTCCAGCACGTCAGCCACTCCCCCCAGTTTTGTATCATCACTAAACTTGCTGAGAGTACACTCCATCCCTTCACCCAGGTCATTGATGAATATATTGAACAAGACTGGACCCAGTACCGACCCTCAGGGAACACCGCTAACTACAGGCCTCCAACTAGACTCTGGGCCACTGATACAACCCGCTGAGCTTTGTCATTCAGTCAGTTCTCAATCCACCCCACTCATCCGCTCATCTAACCCACACTTGTTAAGCTTCCCAATGTTATGGGAGACAGTGTCAAAAGCCTTGCTTAAGTCAAGGTAGACATCATACACTTCTCTCCCGTCATCTACCCATCCAGTCACACCATCATAGAAGGCTATCAGATTGGTCATGCATGATTTCCCCTTGGCGAATCCATGCTGATCCTTCTTTTCCTCCACATGCTTAGAGATGACCTCCAGAATGAGCTGTTCCATCACCTTTCCAGGGATGGAGGTGAGGCTGACTGGCCTGTAGTTTCCTGGGTCCTCCTTCTTACTCTTTTTGAAGACTGGAGTGACATTGGCTTTCCTCCAGTTCTCAGACACCTCTCCTGTTCTCCATGAACTTTCAAAGATGATGGAGATTGGACTAGCAATAACATCTGCCAGCTCCCTCAGCACTGGTGCATGCATCCCATCAGGGACCCTGGATTTGTGGGTGTCCAGTTTGCCTAAATGAACTCTGACTTGATCCTTCTTGACCAAAGGAAGGTCTTCTTTTCTCCACACTTCTTCTTTTACCTCCAGGGACTGGGACTCCTGAGGGCTGGCCTTAGCAGTAAAGACTGAAGCAAAGAAGGCATTCAATAGCTCTCTGTACCCTCTTCTCCAAGGCACCTACCTCATTCAGCAGCCGGCAGAAGTTTTCCCTTTTCTTCTTTTTGCTACTGATGTACTTGAAGAAGCTCTTCTTGTTGTCTTTGACATTCCTTGCCAGATTTAATTCCAAGCAGACCTTAGCCTTCTTCATCGCATACCTGCACTCTCTGACAACATTCCTAATGTGGTCAGTCCCCTTTTCCACATTCTGTAAACTTCCTTCTTCCAATTGAAATTTTCCAGAAGCTTCTTGCTCACCCATGCAAGTCTCCTAGGGACCCACCAATCTTGAGCTTGGAGCAAGTGGTGCTTGAGTATTAACCAGCTTTCTTGGGCCGCCCTACCTTCTAGAGCCCTAACCCATGGGATTCTTTCTTCCAAGAAGAGGCCAAAGTTAGCTCTCCTGAAGTCCAGGGATGTAACCATACTTATTGCCCTGCTTCTTCTTTGCATGATCATGAACTCCACCATCTCATGGTCACTACAGCCAAGGCTGCCCACCACCTTCACAGCCACAACCAGACCTTCTTTGTTTGTTAGTAGCAGATCCAGCAGCACACCTCTTCTCCACCAGCTTTCATAAAAATTTTGATGAAGTTTTCCATGTCTGATAGGCCGCAAGCAAAATACAGACAACCTCTTTGGTTTTGGATAGGCTGAGGGGATGGAGACATCTGTAGATGAGAGGTACTTGCAGATTTTCAGTGGAAAACAATCTAAGCCAAGCAAAAGTATACTGAAGTCAGTATATTTGCTTCAGTATCAATGCAATTTAGAGGAACAAGACCAAAACAGATCTAAAGAGGCATATTTAAGATCATAAAAAAGATCAGTGCTCTGGAGGCAGTGATACAAGGCTCTGAAATACAGCTTGAAGTGCGTGCATACTGGTTTCCAGGTTCACTGATTTCCTTAGCTCCTAGTTGTTGATAATTCACTGTATGAATGGACCTTTCAAAACTGAGTCAGAAATTTGTACTCTCTATAATTCCATTATTTTCAGTAATAATTTTTCTTCTCTTCGATGTGTTGTTCTCTTTCATGTGTGAAAGCAATGGAAACAGACTCATGGAAACCTGGATTGAGCCTTTTTGACACAGGTAAATTTTTAAAGTATCCAGTAACTAGTCTGGGAATAATTGTTTTCCATCACACATGGCAAAAGCTATATCTGTTCATCAGGCCCATGACACTGCTGATAACAATTTCACTTTAAGGAGTAATTACTGTATTTAAAATGATAAAAGAGGTATGTCATTTACATCTTAATAGTTAAAATTATTCCATGTTCGCATCACTCTCGAGTTCCTGCCTAAAGCAGGAGCAGAACAGATGAGCTCTGGAAAGAGTCAGCAGCTACACTGAAGGAATCTAAAATCCACTTATAAATGAGAAGGTATTTTGGTAATGTCACAGCTGGAATTGCAGTCTAGAGCTGCAGTCAATGAAGAAGTCAACAGATTATTCTGATGTCAATGCACATAGGAAGAACACTCAGATAAGAGAAGGAGGGTTTAAGCTGAGCGTAAAGAATAACGAGCATTATTGAAAATTTCTGACACTTTAGCCTTAAAAAATAACAATATGGAGATGATAACACTTTCATAATTACTGGTGAGTGAGGGGCAAAAAACCCCTACGTTTGTAGCAGGCTCAAGTAGCAACAAGACCAAGACTTGCGCAACCCTTAATCAGGAGCAGTTGCCAACCGCAGGTTCTACGTGTTCAGTACTGAAGGGATACCTTTCCTCGGGGACGTTTAAAGCCGACTACACAGGCTACAGACCAGTTCGTGACAGAGTATTCTCTCTCTTACGAGGGGCTGGACCATCCCATCTAAGACGTCTTTTCCATCACTGTTTTTGTTGCTGCAGAGAGCTGTGCTGGTGGCCCTCGTAAAGACCATTCCCATGACCACCCCACTTACTTCAAAGCTGAGGCACGACTAATCCTTTCACCGACTGTAACAGGCAGCAGAGCCCCGATGCATTAGCTTGCAAACCTAGTGCCAGCAGCAGTGGCTGCTGAGTCCAAATTTGCATCATCCCAAACATGAACAGACCTCCCATCTCCAGCAGCGGCAGTCCGAGCCGGAGAGAGGAAGCATTTCTATCCCCCGTAGCTTACACCATCCATGTGCTTATTTAGAAAAAGCTACAGCACTAGAGCCATGGGCGCGGAGGGGTGTTTGGAGGCAGAAAATGACAGATTGCATTAAACGCAATGAGAGGTTGGGCATGGGGGAAGGGATGTTGGATTAATAGTTTCTCAGCAACTGAGGGGTCTGCGTAGACTGGTGTGATAAAGTCCGACTAATTCAGATTGTCACTTCAAAGGAACTGTTTCTGGCGTAGATGCAGCTACTGCCGTCTTCCTTAAACGAACGGGAAGTTTAATCAGCATGGACAGCTGTGACAATCAGTGAAGGGAACTTTAATTAGCATGGGGTGGACTGCCCATGCGGAGAGTTGAATTCCCATAGCAATAACAACATTAAATTGCATTGGCAGAACAGGGAGGCCCGTAGAGACTGACCACCTCCCCAGTTAGTCGGGGAAGGTTATTTGGTGGGTGACCTTGTTGTTACGCTAAGCACAAATCAGCCAGCTGACCCACAACCTTCCGGAGCTGGCCACTGCACTTTGCAGATAAAAACGAAAAGTGCTGCGGTGCCCACGCTTGGGTTTTCCCTATCGACAAAGCTCACGTCAGCGGTACGCCTGGGCAAGGAATACGGGGTTTAGTGCATGCAGATAAATGCGTGAGGCAGATAACTTATCAATCAGCTTCCCTACACAACCTAGTGGCTAAGATGACCGGCACGTGTTAATACCTGCTTTCAGTACAGTGTTAAACGCACCTACTTTCTGTTGGGCAAATAAGGTGAGCGAGGGGAACTGCGCATACGGGGCTCCACGCTGGCACACGTGAGGTATGTGGTGCGCAGGCTGCAGGGTGAAGCACGGCTTTGGTTTGTTGCTGAGGAACTGTGACATGCCCGTGTAGTTAACGTCTGTACTGTAACGTATACGGCCAGGAGGGCAAGCTGCTGACTGGTTCAGGTTTTAAAGAAAAACACGCCAGCCTTCTCGTCCTGGAAAGGCTACGTACGGGTTCAACTCACTGCTTCCTTTCTCTCTCCCTCTCCCATGTCACCCATAACTTCTGCGTCAGATAAACCCACCATAAGCCAGTGCTGCCAGCAAAAACGGACTTCTTGCCTCCCAGCAACCCTCTGTCCAGGCACCTTCGTGGCTAGGAGCTTTGCTAGGGAGCTGGTCCAGCCCATCGTTAACCTTCTCCTTTCTTCCCAGTTTAACTCCACTCTTCCCCACCTCTCCTTGCATCCCATCAACACCAGACAGGCACAGGGGCCAGTGGCAGGGCAGGAGCAGGCAGGAGGGCCCCTGCTGAGAGGAAGCACCTGAAAAGCGTCCATAGGACTGTGGCTGCAGGCATTTACACACAGACAAACCAGGGACCCGTGGCCACTTCTCTCCACATGTTCTCCTGCAGCTCCAGCTTCTTTGTTTTACTCTGCCTGGCTGCTGAACCGCCTTCCTTCGCATCCATCCAAGGAGCAGCCATGGACACACACCAGCCTAAAATTCACTGTCCCCTTCTAACCCCGTCCCATTTCCCCTCCCTGCGCTGCCGCTGCTTGCACCTCACGCCGCTGGTACCTCCCCAGGTCGCACTGGTGCCTCCCCGTGCCTGCAGCGGGTGGTTAGAACACCCCCCAGTCGCACGCGCTCTGCAGTGCCTCGCACATTGGAGGGTTCAGCTCTCAGGAGTGTCATTGGGATGGGTGGGCTGACCCTATGCCCTCTCCAGAAAGTATCTGCTCCAAAACTTGGGAAGGAGCAAGGGAAGATGTGCACAGGGTCTGCAGGCACTGCATGTACAGTGAAAAAAAGCAACACCAGCCCTGGGGTTGTCCTAACCCAGCTGGTCACAGCCAGGGACATCCTCAAACACACCAAGAAATCACTAGCTCTTGCCGTAAATAAAGCAGGGATAACGGTTGTGCTCTCTACTTACTTCACTCACGTGTGAGCCTCTACAAGGCTAAGCCCGGTGCTTCAGCCAGCTTAGTGTCCTGACTAGCAACAGGCAACAGCAGATGCCTGGGGACCAGCAAAGCGGGGGGAAATCACACAGCGCTGCTCTTAGCAGGTCTGTTTAGTTCCCGCAGTAGAAACTTTCTTCACTGGCAGCTGAATTTAAAAACAAGAGGCCAAAGCAACCTTTCTGTCCCGTAAGGATGCTGTGGTGTGCTGTAGCCTCCCAGTGAGGGATCAGGCATCCAGTCAGCTCTACATCAGGCTATTCATATGCAGACAGTAAAAATTTGGCCCCTGACCCAAAACTATGTGCAGATTGCAGCATGCAGATGGAAGGACTCGGAGTGGTTGTATTTGCCCCTTATGAGGGATGGATCATTAGATGTAACTGGAATGGAAACAGGAGTGGTGATGGAGAGAGACAGAGCTGGTATTTGCCCCACTTTCTGGGCTGTTCTCTGCATTATTATGGCTTGGTCATTAGTATGTTTGGCGACCAGCTCAGGCGGTGCCTGTACAGCTGTTACACCTCACATCACATCTAGGTGGTGACCTTTGCTGGTGTCACTTTGCTGCCTGCTCTCTTTACATACACTGGTGCTCTCGTGCTCGGCTTGCTCATGGCTGGCTGCTGCGGAGAGACAAACTCTGTGGCACCTAGTAATTTCTCATCTTTTTTCTACATTAAGCTCACACTTTCTAAATTTACCTTCTTACTGTCTCTCCGAAGCCTGTAGTCTTTCCTCGACTTACTTGGTGATGAAGATTTAAGGAAGTCTTCTTCCTTTACTTACACAAATTACTATGCCATTTACAAAAATAAATACAGTCATTCTGCTGTTCCTTTTATCACCAGCTTCATTGGCAAGTGTTTGCTTTGGGGCTTGTTTGGTCACTGCTGTCTCTTGTGAGGATTACCCCAGCTAAATTCCCTTAATCTTGTCGTGCTGTAGTGAAAAGAAACAGCTTTCTGCCCCTGCTCGGGAGGGATGTGCTGTAACTGTAGGAGACTCTCACCAGACATTCAAGTCATGAGAGAAGCTCAGCATTTTCAAACCTGATGATGCCCTGTGAGTGCATCTCACAAGGACGTAAACTCATGTTCCCAACGCTGCTACCATCCAAATATCTCAGTTGGGGCCCCAGATAAAATCCACTAGTGACCCGCGAGACTGTTTCCCATTACTCGACTGTTTCCCATTACTCGACTGTAGCTCTCTGCCACCGTTTACCCTGTTTCTTTTGAGCTTTTCAAACTAACCCTGTCCTCTGGGAGCACAAGCTGCGGCTTGCATTGCTTCCCCAGCTGCCACACAGCGGGAGAGTCGCCGCCCATACCTGCCTCTCCAGACAGAAAAGGAATGTCCTAAATCTGTCACTTGTCTGCTTTGGACATTGTGCAGCTCACTGCAAAACACGGGCGAAGCATGGCAAGCCAGTGGGACGGCAGCAACAGTTCTCTCAGGGGCAAAGTGCAGGGAGGTCACCACCCTGCCTCGTGGCCACCAGCCTCTGTAGCTGAGGAACCCTCTACTTGTGCATGCTGCTCTAAGGGGACTGACTGGTAAAGGGGGTCAGAGTTGGGGCTTGGCGAGATCTTAGTGGCACGTCTAGAAGTGCCTCTGCTCTTGTTTTATCCCAGAAGCAATGTAGGTGGGAAAAGTAAGCTCCAAGGATGTGCTCCCCATCCTCGTTTCGCTCCCACATCAGTCCTCAGGCCAGGGGGAACTCTGCAGCCACCCAGCTGCCTGCTTCCTTCCAGAGTGAGGGCAGCCACCGAGCACGCACCAACAGAGCCCTTTCTTCCTCTCTCTAGGCTTCAGTTCAAATGAAGAATTGAATCGAAAGCCGCTGGAGTCCATCTCCCAGGGGAACCCAAGTAGGTACTTCAGAATTAACCTCATAATTAAGCAATACCATTTTATTAATTACCCGTTGCTAGAATGCATTCAAATTAAACAGCAAAAGGTAAGTTCTCAAGAAAGCCTGAGAAACTCCAGGAATGTGTTTCTCTCTTGCAGAGGAACAGTGAGTGCTCTCTGCCGACCCCTCTCACACATGTAATTGGTTTTTGCTTCTACAGGGAAGGAAATAACAGCCGAGACCTAGCTTACCTGGGCAGGGAGGTGGTGGCTGCTCACCGCTGCCTCTTCCCAGGCAGTATCAGCTCCACGTTCCTGGGGTGCAGATCTTCACTCAGGGACTTTCATGGTGGAGGACAGCAAACCAATGTGGCCAGGGTTAGATGAGCGAGCTCTGCTGACCAGCGCAGGCTCCCATGGCTACGCTGAGTGCAGGCACCCTTTCCTGTGGGTGGGAGGGAAGGAAACCACCTGAGAAAGGGACCTGGCACCTACTGCAGCAACGAGAGAGGGGATGCAGAAGGAGCATCCCTCAGTCTGGGAATGGAGATGTAAGGTCCTCTGCTCTGAAAAGGAAACGTTGTGCAGCCCTGCGTAATTAAAGGCAGATTTGCCCATTAACTCATCTTCAGAAGGAGCCCAGAGAATGCAAGCTGTGAGTGGAGAGGTGGGGGTCATCTGCTGCCTCCTCATAGGAAGCTGCCTTGGAGAGGGGGCTTCACCCTCCCACTGGCGTCTGGGTCCTCTCTTGCCCATCCTCCAGCAGCTGAATGCTGTCTCTCACCGAACTGGCATTTCAAGGACTCTTCACCTAAACTACTGAACCAAATGTCTATTTGTTCCCCAGCGCTCCTCCTAATACTTAGAAGGAATTTTTTTTTCCCCCTATCAAAGGTGTCAAATACACCTACAACAGAAATAAGAGAAAGAGGAGGAAAGGGGGAAGGATGTGCCCTACAGAGCCAACTGCACTGCAGGAAAGCTGAGCTCAGAGGTAGTACCGACAGAGGCGAGCGCAGCTCTGTTTCCAGCAGTTGACCCGAGATAAGGCACACCAGAATCAAAAGTCTCATCCCGCTGATACCTCTGGGACCATAAAAGCTGTAATTCAGATTTTGCCTCCCCGCAAACCAAAAAGTGCTCAGCTCCCTACAGAGCATCTTTAGCCCGTGCTCTTGCAGAGCCCCTCTAATGTCCCAGCACCAAATATTCCTGCTGTCTGAATCCCCCCCAGAAATTAAGTCTGCCTATAAAGCGTATGTAAATCTTTGCACGCCTGGACCCTGCTGAGTAGCAAATTCCCTGCTTTCCACATACAGACCACACGGTGCATCTCCCTTTGAAGGATGGGAAATTCAGGAATACTTGGCTGTTAATTGAGGTATTATCTGTTGTGTGTTCCCGGCCTTGCCTCACGATCTTCTGTGAACGAACATGGTTCTCAGTCACGCTTCTATAATTCAGCATTATTAAAATTAGAAACACAGACAGCTACGGGAGAAAAAATTGAAGGTAATGAGACGGGAGGCAGTTGCATAAGCCAGTGAGAACAATTGGTGCTTTGTAGCCTTCGGGCTACCTAATGATTAAAACACACTATTTTGGACAGTCTGATTTGTAGGAGGCATCATCGGAGGGAAATCAAGAGATGAGGATGACCCAGACACCAGAGGGGGAAAATGTTAATTAGCGCTCTAGTTAAGCCGAATTTCGATCCCGCTCCTGTTTGCAGTTCCATCGATGAATGTTTTACCAGTAACTCGCAGAGACAGAAAGGCAGCTTGGCAGTGATGAAGGCAGTATTGCAGAAGCACAAAGATGAGGGTCATCTGTGAAATTAGAGGGAAGAGTTTGTTTGGGTGCAGGCGCAGCTTTTCCAGAATGCTGCTTTCAGCCCAGGGAGGCAACACGCACCAGTGCACTGCTGCTGCTGCACACACAGGTACGAACCTACCGCAAAGAGAGACCCCCTCAGTCTGAACACACCTGATGTCAGCTCCAGCCCAGAATGAAGCTGCCAAACGATTCTCATTCATCAGCACAGTTGCCAGGATTGACATCAGCAGCTCCTGGAAGAGACCCCAGGATGTCCTTTGCCCTGAGGGACATCCCAGGCATCACACATTTAGGGAAGTGAGCAGGTCTTGCCTCTCTTCGGAGCAGCATTAACACAGTATGTGAAGAACTGTTCCTGTTATGTCTATTGTACTAATTAAGTCCACAAAAGCGTAACTAAGGAAATCCCTGAGGTCTGTGCTTTGCAGGTGGCCAGACCAGAAAATCCAAGGGTCGCATCTGGCTTTACAAACTCTCCCCACCTCTGGGCTGTGAATAAAGTGGGCCAAGCCAAAGTCACAGCTCTGAGGGCAGAGAACACAAGCCAGCTTGCTCCTGCATGGCTAACCTCTCCTTCTTATCCCCAAATGCAGTGTTCCCAGACTGCCCCTGGGGACACTTGCTTGTCCTTTTGTCACCCAGCCAGGCTCGGATGTCGTATGGAAGGAAATCATGCCTAGGACCATGTTTACCAAAGTGCAGGACAGACTTGAGCCCCCAGCTGTGAGTTGGCCTCGTCAAAGGCTTTTTGGTAGAGCTTGCACAGCAGGACAAGTCAGTGGACGCAGTGACTTCACAAGAAGCACAGCTATCAGAAAGGACTAAAAAATATTTGCTGTGTTTCTGTGTCTCTCCTCAGATTGCAAGGTTGATTTGTCCTTCTTGATGGATGGGAGCTGGAGCATCGGAAAACGCCGCTTTCAGCTCCAGAAGCAGTTCCTCAGTAACATAGCTCAAGCCCTTGGCGTCGGCAGCGCCGGTCCTCTGATGGGCATTGTTCAGTATGGGTAAGAGCTTCTTGAGCAGCTCCTCCCTTTGCTGCGAGGCACAACTGCACGCTCTGGCAGCAGTAGCTCTGTGGCTGACGTGCTAAAAGCCTCTTTCCAGTTCGCACTCAGGAGCTGGCTAGCACAGACGGGTCCCACAGCTTTTGTATCTTTTGTTGCACGTGAAGCAAAAAACTGACAATTGCTCTCATTTCTTCTTTTAGCAACGACCCTTCCACAGAATTTAACTTAAAATCTTATGCCAACTCCAAGGACCTAAGAAATGCTATTGAGAAAATCCCACAGAAAGGTGGACTCTCCAATGTTGGTAGGTGATGGGGCTGCTTGCATGCCCTCAGCTCAGCTCAGGCTCCAGCGCCTGGGCTGTAGCAAGCCCACAGCTCCTCACCGGGTACGGAGGCTGTGACCGAGCAGTGCTCAGCACTAGGGCAGGGCTGGCAGGGGGGTACTGTTCCCACCATGACCTGCCTGCATTGGTCCAGGCTACTCCAAGTCCATTGCAAGTGGACAGGATTTACCTTTCTCCTCATGGACAGGTCCAATCAACACATCAGGGATCCTTGCTAACTCACCCCCAGCACTCTCGGGCACTCTAGGTCAGATGGGGTTCAGCACAGGAGGGCTCAGGAGTCACTGGCACTGACAGCAGCAACACCCCTCCTGCTCGTGCAGACACAGAAATCACGTTCCCCAGCTCTCGGCAGGGCTCCAACACTGGAATCAGCCTCTGCCTACCATTCCATGAGACATTATCGGGTAGCGTGTTTCCAGACTTGTAACTTATCCTCATCTCCTCCTTTATTCCAGGGAAGGCACTTGCATTTGTTAACAAAAACTTCTTTTTGGATGCTAACGGAAACCGAGGTGGAGCACCCAACGTTGTTGTAGTGATGGTGGACGGGTGGCCGACTGACCGAGTGGAGGAGGCCTCCAGGCTTGCCAGAGAATCAGGGATCAACGTTTTCTTTGTCACCATTGAAGCAGCCGCTGAAAGCGAGAGGCAGAACGTTATCGAGCCAGACTTCGTGGACAAGGTACTTACTGAGCTGGGCTCTGGCCAGCAGCTGGGCCCTGATGACACTTTCATTTAGACACTTCCCTTTTCGCTTTTGGTTATTTCTTGTCCTGCTTATACTGTCTTGAGGTCTCCTGTACAAAGAGCCAGGCAGCGATGCGGGAGTCAGAAAGGGGATGAAGTCAGCACATTTCTGGTTTGAGGAGCATCATGGAGCAAATGGCTTTTTACTGACTAAACGTTGGCACAAACCTGCAGCCATACTGAGATGAGAGGTTTTCCAAATACACAGTCACGTGACAAAGCGCAGTTGCAGCCCGAGCTTTCTGCGAGCCTCCTGCTGTGCTCCTTCCACCCAGCAAAACACAAGGAGCCCTGTCGACCTAATGTCAGCATTGCATTTACAAGGGCCCCCACACACCAGTGTTGGGGCACTCCCACCACAGACATACCCCAGTTGTTCAACTCTACTGGATAACTCAACGTTTTGTTTCCACCGTCTATCTGATGTGGGGGGTTTTTTCCTGTTACTTGCTTCTGCTGCTATGGACTTCATGGTAGCTCTTGGGAAAAGACTAAATCCCTGCCATATGCAGCAAAGAAAGAGAACACAAGCCTTGAACCATTGGTATTTGGCACTAACGGTAGCTGCCTGCTCAACAGTGCTCCAGGGCAAGCTGGTACCCAGTTACAGCAGGAGGTACCCACCAAGGACCAGAGCAGGTTGGGCTCAGGAAGCAGGGTCGAGTAACCTGGTATTTTCAGAAAACAGATTCCCATCTGAGCCACGTCTCTCTGCATTAAATAATCTCGGAGCTGCTCCAGAAAGCTGCGCTGTCTTCGGTCAGCATTTAATTGGATTGTAGCCTCATTCGCATTTAACGTTTTTAAAAGGGCAAAGCTAACAACGAGTCTCTGCAAACCTGCCAGGGACATGGCGGAGTGGGAGGAGAGGAAGGTAGAGAGGGAACGGTTAGTTGATACTGCTGCATCGTAACAATCAAATAGCAGCAAGGCACTAAGAGCAAACGAGAGCAGGATGTGATGAGAAGCCCCGGCTGGTGGGACCTGTACCTCCCTTGGAGCAGTTAGGCTTTGTACTAGTCAAGACCAGGCACCAAGAAAACAGTGCCTTGGTCTTTCAGACACGCTCAAAGGCCATAGATAAAACCTGGCTTAACAAAATATTCTTACCCAAGGTGTCTAACCTGAGGGGTTAGCATTAGAAGTTGCTAAAGCCAAGGACAATTTGATCCAGCATGCGCCCACTCCCACTGGACTTCTCCCATTCCTTCTTTGCCACCCCTACGTTCTACCCACACTTACCTGATTCCCACCAACCCTACAGAAGCCACCCACAGATCTGTTCCCTACAAGTATCCCATTATAACAATTAATGATGCTTTTTACTATTTGTTAGAGCCAGCACAACTGGGAATGCTTGTGGGCTTCCTGCATTTTCACCAGAATTGCCCGTGGTTTTTCCTGCTCAGAAGGGTATGAGCCAAAGACAACTCCGCTTTAGTCCCAGGTTTCAGTTCAGGGTCGCAGTGCTTGGCAGGAGGCAAACCTTTCCTTGTTGCCCTGAAGTTGCCGCCTGGCAAGCACGCAGGCTCCCATAACGCCCTCTGGAGCCACACTAACAGCAGCCCTGTGGTTCAGATGTTTTTTCTGTGAACAGTATAACTCATCTAAAAAAGCCTGAGAGGTGGCAAACTCACTACACTTCTTTTACTACCATAATATCAGCTTCATCCCACAGCTTTTTAAAAAAATAAAAGGCAGGAAAACCTTCTCGTCACACAAGTACCTGTGATGTTACATTGACATCACATCCCAGGGAAGCAGACGGTGACTGGAGGAGGGCTCACCTGAGACCCCAGCACGGCTCTTTCCGAGAGCCCATATTCACCATTTAGCTACAGACCCCGGCTGAAACGGGCAGACTGAATTTCCGTTGCACTCACCCTTGCCTTGCCTTGCAGGCGGTGTGCAGGACAAACGGTTTCTATTCCATCAACGTGCCCAGCTGGTTCAGCCTACACAAGGTGGTCCAGCCCTTGGTGAAGCGGGTCTGTGACACCGACAGGCTGGTTTGCAGCAAGACGTGCCTCAATTCAGCTGACATCGGTTTCGTAATCGATGGCTCCAGCAGCGTCGGCACCAACAACTTCCGCACAGTCCTCCAGTTTGTAGCCAACATCAGCAAGGAGTTCGAGATTTCGGACACGGACACCCGCATCGGAGCTGTTCAGTACACCTACGAGCAACGGCTTGAGTTCAGCTTTGACGAGTACAGCACGAAGCAGGATGTCCTGAGTGCTATTAAAAGGATCAGTTACTGGAGTGGTGGGACCAGCACGGGAGCAGCCATCAGCTACGCCTCAGAGCAGCTCTTCAGCAAATCCAAACCCAACAAAAGAAAGATCATGATTCTCATTACAGACGGCAGGTCTTACGATGACGTCAGAGTGCCGGCCATGGCAGCTCACCAAAATGGTAAGTGCTTCTATCCCTACCTGCTCTCCCTACATGCCCCAGCATTTACTCGGGTCAGAGAGATGCAGTTCGCTAGATTTGAAGGCACTGGATGAAACTTTAGGAAGGAAGAGTAGCACCTCAGCCTGGGGTCTCCTGGAGCTCTTACAAGGTCAGCATCTGTTCAATATCTGAATGAGGAACTTCAAAAAAAAAAAAAAAAAAAGTCCCATAAATCCAGCAATATGCAGGTATTTCTAGATCTCAGGGGATTTCTACTGTCTTAGTGACACAAGAAGCCTTCTTTAGCTTTCTGGTCAGGATAGTGACACATCTTCCAACACATTTGCATTGGAACAATGTTGTTCAGGAGCCTGTAGATCAGACCAGAGCAGAAGCTTTACCATTGTTTAAACCTTTCCGCTGTTGGCAAAAGGTCCTTCCAAAGCACAAACTAGACCTTTCGAATTTGAAAATACCATTGTTACACAGCGAGAGAGCACTGCAACTCACTGTCCACATTTCTGTGGCCGGGCAACTATGTTTGCAGTATCGATCTTAAATCAGATTTAATGCAATGACATCTTTTACGTTCATTCTAAACTCTGGTTTCTTTCCAGGAGTTATAGCTTACTCCATCGGAGTCGCTTGGGCAGCCCAAGATGAACTGGAAGCCATCGCAACAGACCCCGATAAGGAGCACTCCTTCTTTGTGGATGAATTTGACAACCTCTATCGCTTTGTTAATCAGCTGATCCAAAACATTTGCACAGAATTTAATTCCCAGCCACGGAACTGATGGGCTCAAGTAAGGCAGGACCCTCAGGCACCATGCTGAAGGCATGCCAAGTGTCACAGGAGTAATGCCAGACCTCAGTCCGAGAAATACTGGAGGGTTTTGTCTCTGGCATTTTCCAGTCAGCAAGGTTGATGGCAGCTCTGTCCCTAAGCATGATAACGCTCTGTATAGAATTTTGATTATGTTTTTTTTTCCTTGCAGGCTTTGGATGGATAGCAAAAGGCAGGAATTAACCAGTAATTTTACCACCTGCTTCCTGAAGTGGCCAAGTCCCTTTAGGGAGCAGCAGTGCTGCCCAGCTGCTGTGGCAGAAGCACCTCTGTGTGGCACTGCCCACCAGGCAACACCCAGGTCAGGGTGGAAACACCAGACGCTTTTCTGGGGGGGACACACACAACTCCAACTTGAGAACCTTCTTGAAAGCAGGCACTCTCTCCATACAGCTGTCTCATCGGCAAGTAAAGCTTCAGCTAGTACAAACTCCAGCATTGAGATTGATCCAAACGCAGAGACTGGAAAGCAAGTGAGAGGGAAGAGTCACGCTGTGGGACCTTACAACTGTTTGTCAACTCCGGTAAAGCCCCAAATCCACAAAGCATCCAGCACGCAGGAACTGGAACCTGGTCTCCTCCAGCACTGCCTTAATATTTGGCTTTTAGAAGTGTCTTGTCCCCTTAGCTCTCTTGCTCCGCTCTTGTGCGGCTCAAGGTCTGCAAGACCACAGGAGAGCTGCCAGGACAGAGGAGACGTCTTTGAGAAACATTGTGGGTTTAAGTTGCTTGCAATCGGAAAAGCATTTGAGACCCACTGCTCAGAAGAGCTTCCAGCAGTCCCCAGTGCGAGCAGAGACATTCAAGAGCCATTAACAGGATTTAAGAGGGAATTATCTGAAGTTCGGTATTGTACCCTGGGAAAAGCAGCATTTCAAGCATTAACAGACAGCCTCCCCCAAATTTGGGATCGATTTCAAAATGAACCTACTACAGCCCTGGACTATTCAAAACACGCAGTTGTCTCAAGTGAAGAACTGGCCATATCAGTAGTCAGCAGGGAGGAGTGACACATTAAGAAGGCCAAAAGAATTGCACTTTAATTAGGAAGCAGCTGTTGCTGGTTATGTTTCCATCCAGTATAATTCCAGAAAACATGTTCCTTAAGCAAAGCTATCAAAGGAAAAGGATGGAATTTCAGAGCCAATAAAAATGGGTGTGTTCATGCACCTTATGGTAATCAAAGCCACGCTACATCAGGCTTGTGGAACTAACAGGAAATGGGAAAAAAATAAAACTCAAATTTCACATCTCACAAATCAGGCTTTTAATAGCATTTTTAGTTCTAACAACCATGACCCAGGCTGTTTATTATTCGCATAAAAAAGTGTTGAAGCAAATTGCTGTAAGAGCGACTCCTTTCTGCCAACAGAAGTAGCACAATCTTTGAAATCGTTGTGTTTGCAAATATGACTGAACCAGCTCAGAAATTACCCAATGAGTACGTGTAAGGCGAACTAGTGAGAACAGGAGATTCTGCACCATCTCCCTGGTGAGGTCAGACAAGCCAGTCTGGGGTCCACTCAAGGGGTTACCGAATCCAGTCCTGGATGAAACAGCGGTTTTATGCAGGGAAGGCTCAGATGTTTCTTTTAGAAGAAAAGTTCAGTTCCAGCTTCAACTGAACTTCATCACTACAACAGTGCTACCCAGACTGCAGACGCGGGGCACCGCCAGCTTCCGAAAAAGCAAAGCAGAGATTTAACACCAGTCTGTGCTGCTACACTTCCACAGCAAGAGCCTCTTGGCTTGAAAAAAGTAAAGATTAAGGATAGAGAGTTAGGTAGAAGCAGAGCAGCCCCTGATACCCACCAGCTCCTGACCCACCTCCAACACCACCGTTCTGATGAAAGCATCTTTCTCTGTTAACAAGGGACATCACATGGGCCGGACAAAACTCAAGCGCATAAACTGAATTTCCTGGGAACTTCAGTTCAAACACCAGGTTTATTGTCTGAAAACCTTTTTGCTTGGTGTTTAATTTGGGGCTAGCTGAGAAAAAGGCCTAAGTCTTAACTTCTAGCTACTCTGAATAGAGTGGTTTAATTTTTAACCCAACAGCTTATCCCCGTATACCGTTTTCCACACTGGCCATACTCTCGCAGCACAGAAGGCTGGTAGTCTGCAGAGATTCCCCAATGTTTTGCTTGTGCTCTGCCAAAAGCACAGCACAGACAGCTGAGTCGTTAGGAACCGTTAGAGCCACACGTGTTCATTAGGATATGCATTTTAATGTCTTCCAAAAGCTTCAACTTCAAGCAACGACTGTGAGCTTTTAAATGCTCTTTCACAGGGAAGTTGCACAGCTATCTTCAGTGTCAAGCAATTACAAAGGGCACTTCAGGGATGGCTGTTGTCTGAATTTAAGTTTAAGTTAGGTTTAAGTTTAGAGAACAACTATGGCGATTGGTTGCCAACATGCATTTTTATTAACTTCCCAGGATGACCTTGAAATTGTTGGATCTCCAAGTGTGAAAGTGGTTTAATCTGACTCTCATCTAAACTTAAGATGTCCTATTCATAAACACTGTATGAAGGCTTAAGCATAAGCCTTAAAACTTGTAAGAGCACACTCTTCGATTTACAAAAGCAAGTGGATCAGCACAGAATACACTTCTCTTAACCTTTACCTTTCATAGCAATCAAAATACTTGCAATCTGCTAAAGTCTCTAAATAATGTTCTATTAAAAACCAAGATAACTCACGTATAAATCTTCATGACCGTTCGAGGGGGTATATTTGTTTGAAGAAAGCAGCGGAACTCCTTCTGTAACATATACAAGCTATTTTGAGCTTATCAATACAAGTTGCTGTATCTTTTGCAATAAAAAAGTCCCAAAGGCATATGCAGTACACGTCACCTCGTATGTGGTTAAAAAATAAACACTAAATATGGTCCATGCTGAGAACCTCACCTGAGGTTCTTACCAGCTTATGGAAGACCTAGCAAGGTTGGTAAAGCCCCAGGTGTTTCCATGTCATCCTTTTACATACTCAGCTGAAAAAACCCAAAGTGTGAGCTAGTAGAGGAAGGACCACCAAATTACCTGTCAGAGGTATCACTCATTGAAGCAGAGCCCAATGGGTGAAAGGCATCAAAATCATATGTACTTTCCCAAGTCTGCAAGATCACATCTTATTTGGAACCGACTTCTTTTGGAAACTGAAAAAAATTAACTCTCTACACACTTGCTGGATGCAGGGCTGGATCAAAAGAGGATCTAGATGTCCAGGCGCATGATGCTTGGCCACTTAGTTTCAGATGCCTGACCCCTGTGGTGGAACTTACCATCTGACTGAGGTATCCAAAAGAGAAGGGCACCGAAGAGTTGGAGGCACGCAGCTATCCAGGGCTGGGAGCTTTCTGAACTGGGCACTGGACACATAGCAAAAAGGGGGTTGCCTGATCTCTCTCCCTAGGAAATAAATATCTTTGGACTCAGGAGATGGGCTGGTGGCCTCTCACTGCTCAGCAATAACAGTGCAGAGCATCCACCTGGAGATAAACACTGACAGTCCATGCTCTGGAAGCCTGGGGGAGCTCCATGACAGCATCTCTTGCCTCTAACTCCAGCATTAGCTACTCACATTCCAGGTGAACTGCCAAACTCAATTAGAAGTCCAAATGTCTCTTCAGAGAGAGACAACCCAAAGTCCTGTTTCCCAGCAGTATCTTACCTTGCTGGTCCAGAGGTGGGACACTCAGCACCTCTGCTGTCACTATGCCACGCTGCACAGAAGGCATCACTTGCTGTGTGTGCCCTCCTGCTCCTCAGCTGCTGCCGCTTTGCTGGTTCAGCAAGAGAAGGATTTCCCCATGGCAGCTGCTGAGATTTGCTTTTCTGACAGGCAGGCAGATGAGCTTCCCCATTCTCCTTGCCTTTCTTCCCCCATAGCTCTCCAGGACGCGAGGGGAATCATTCCAGTAACCAGAAAAATCTCTGGGCTTAAGGATCCAGACAGGACCAAACCAATCTAAACATCCTTAGTGGATGTAACACCCTACCTGTAAACTCCACAGAAAATTATCCACGTTACCCACTTGGCAAGTCAAAGCAAGCAGTAAATATCAGAAATACTACCCAGACACCAAACACTACGTCATGCTTCTGTGGTAGCTTGAATTACTTCATGGTTGAACCAACTCACTCACTATCATTCTTCTAGCTATTTTTCTCTGCCCACCAGCAGCACTATGGAAACAACTTTACCCCTTTTCTTTTCCATTTCCATCACACTTTTAGAAATCTTAGACAGCTCCGGGCCATCAACATTTGCTAAATTACCTACATATTGAAAACACTGCAAGTGTACATCTACATAGCTGAGTGACTCGAATTACTCAAAGGAGTCTTTTTTTTCTTGTGGAAAACTTAAACTGGGGGTATCACGGGTTTTAGCACTGTGTCAGCTACATCATTCACCATCAGCTGTCAGTCATACTGAATGGCAAGAGACGAGTTACCTCTCTTAACACCAGTTTAACCCCTCTTCTGGTTTCTAATAAAACCTCTGATAATGCAGTTCAAGAACTCCAGCACTCACGCCAGAAATGACTTCTTTTTAAGCACAAAGAGAAACGGTAGTTAAAAGTCTCACCACGTGGTCGAAGAGAATATGCTCACTTTTCTCCAACCCAAATCACTATGGGGACATATCTCATCCGCAGGATGAGGATGAGATCCGCATAAGGACGTTAGGAAGGCCTCGCCTGTGGGAGGATCATTTCTACATTGTTCATGAAATTTTCTTTCTCCCTACCTCATGAATCTTCTCAACTGACCCTCTCTGGAGGCAGAACACTGGGGTGGACGCAATTGCATTGTCATTCATAAAGCAATTCCTCCTTTTCTATGAGGAGGGACGACAAGGAGGACTAAATCAGAAGGGTTATTTTACCCATCATGAAGGGGAGACAAGAACTTCACTTATCCCACCTACAAGCTTAGGAAAAACAGGATGGACTCACTAACAAGTTGTTCTGCTCAGTTCCGTGTAGGTTCCCATACCACCCCCTCAACAGTGCCGTTCCGAGCATCTTCCCGTAGCAACACAACTGCCATCTGTGATGTGCGGCTTTCTCTCCCTCATCCTCTCCCCCAAGGGCAGAAACACACACTTATTTTTATGTTAAATGGATGTTCTCCCCAGGAAGCACACCGTGTCTCGCTGCAAGCAGCGCACCGCTGAGAGCCCAGCTCCTGCTCAGCAGCACTGTACCCATTCCGCATGTCTGTTCACCCCCCTGGGGACTGAGTGCCTAAGTGCATGGGAAGATGTAGGGTGCCAACAGTGCCAAGGTGGCAGAGGAGTACAAAACCAAGACATATGGAGAACAGAAAAACCGAGATGCTACTGTGAATGGTAACACGGGGCACAGTTCAAAAGGAAGTTCATATGAAGTTACCTTATGCCCCACCAAACCCATGTCTACTAGTCCTATCTGAATGCACTTCCCCCTCCTAACACACGCTCCAAGACCACACACATCTTGTGATAAAATGCAAAATTATGAACACAATACAAAATGTTGAAAAATAGTATTTATTAGCACCCAATTTACATAATTATATGGTACAAATGACACTTGCTGCTGTAACATTAAATAAAGCTGCTTTTAAAAACCATTGCTTATTTCTGGAAGTCCATGTGATTTTGCTCAGCACAGAATGTGGGTACAGTATACAGCGACCGCACTTCACTACAGTCATACCAGTACAAACACCTGCATGGTTACCTCAGTGTGGTCTCATTTTAAACGGCACACCAACATAAGCAGATCTGTATAATTTTAATGACAAAATATTTACTTGGCTTATTCAGGCAAGTGAATGCAGCTTTAAGTATAACCTATCCAAGAAGTTGCACAAAATAGGAACTGCAGTGAAAAAGAGAAAATTCAGGGCTGCGATTGAGAAGCTCAAAAATACACTCGTATATTGCAAAATAATCTCCCTCTGAATTTTCTATCTTCGCCATTTTAGATACTTATTGAGGATTGACTCGTAGTAAGTTTACTCGTAGTAAGTTTAATATTAAAAGTGTTTGAAGAAGCATTTAAAGCAAAAATTTATGCTTTTTATAATAAATGCTTATGAAATCTTTGGAGAACAAATCACTTTTACACTTTTCTCACGTCCCATGATTAAGAAGCCTTTCTGAAATAATGAAATACGTTAAATTCATGGCTGCTTACTCCCAAGAAAACTATTTCCTTCACAAATTAGAAAACAGATTTTCTCACTTAAAATAACATTCACTTTTGTACGACAGTAGCATTTAAACAAGGCAATTTGGTGGTCTGAAATTCTGACACAGCCTTGTACTGAGCTATACACAAAAACTGACAAGCAGACTGCTACTCAACGAGTAGGTATTTCTTATTTGGATCCGCCACTTTGCAAGACACTTGAAGCCCAACATTGTTTCAAAGTAGTCATTCAAAACTGGTGTGCAAAACCATAACCTCAGCGTAATTCGGAAGGGGAGTCTTAATTTCCTTTACCTGTTTATGTATCAGTCACAGTAGCCTTTTCGTATTAACTATCTGCCGTGGAACTCACCCAAAACAGAAGAGGAGCAACTGCACTTACTAACATTCAAGTGGTTATCACCTGTGGTATCTTCTCCAAAAGAGAACTGTCAGGTAACTCTAAGTTCAATAGTTACTCTTGCGGAGAGGGAAAAAAACATGTATTAATATACGCCACAACAACAAAATCCAAACTACTGTCCCTAAGGCAAAGAAATTTGTCTTTTTTAACCTGACAGTTTCTTTTAAAAGAAACCAATTGAAGCCATGTATATGAAATGCAATGCACGTACTCGATATGCTGACAAACGTCAACAGAAAATCTTACAGCAACAGTAGTCTTCTCATCACATATTTTCTTCTACAAGTTTTTTCAGACGCATGATTCAAGGAAAATACAGCACGAGACCTCTTTTCAGTCTGCTCGGGCTATAAAGGTAGAAGAAATTACTAGCTAACACGTTCAGTTTGCATTTCCAGAAAAAGTGCTAAGACATATAGGACAGTTTGCAAAAGCTATCCGTGTTTGTCGATGTCTGACTGCAAGGAAACAATTCTAGGAGCCATACATCTGAAAACAAGCTTCATTCAAAAAGCACTCTATTTTGATGACAGGAAGAATAAAAAAATAAATTCTTAATGGAAAAATACTAGCTTGAAATCCATCATTTATCCCTTACACAATGTTTTTGGCTGCTTTTAGTATGCAATCGAACAAAAATGAACATATTTGGTTTGGCAACAAGTTATCCCTTCCCTTTCGGGACGGTACAAATCTAGCTACATACATTTATTCTCAACGTCTCAGTCTAATACTCCGGAGTGAGGACCAAGGGTTTCTTGAAACGGCAAGGAGTCATCTGGGGAGCCTGCAATTCAAACTGAGGGAATCCAAGTTGAGGACCATGCCGACACAAGACCGAGCAGCTTAAAATGACACTCGTGCAGGCACGGTTTAAACACGGGTGTGATCTCCCAGAATCACAGCATGGCTTTGCAGCATGAGCAGGGCAACATTACTTTAACACCCAATACCACAACCCAGACCTCATCGGGAAGAGAGCTAGGCTAAAAAGCACGTAGTATTAAATGCTTTTTTAGCTCAGCCACAGTTTGGATTTTGTTATTTAGCAACAAATGCCTTCTCAAAATGAACCAGTTGAGACCCACTACTTGTACTATTCAACTGGATTTTCACCTGCAGTGGAATTTGGATTCTCAAAAACATCTTAAATGGCACAGCACTTCCTAAGTTTTCACAACAGACTACAGAGCAGCAAAATTAAGTCAGCAGGTTGGGTAAGAGATACCTCAGGAGAAATAAATGAACTGGGAATAAGGAGGTACAAATCAGCCTTTCGCTGGTGGGAGGGGTAGGGCTGAAGCTGAACCGCCACCCCCCTTTAAAAAACACTCCAAGAGAAAATCAATAGTTCCTTATGAAATTCACCCTGCCATGAGACTCCACTGCAGATGAGATTTTAAGACTCTCAAAGATACAGCCTAAAGGAGGATTTAATTGGGAAGATAAAAACCAGGTATGAAAAGGATCGATGACCTATACAATAGGTATGTTCATTAGCACAGAGAGAGACATCATTTTAAAGGTCTTATTTTCCCCCATCCTCCCTCTTGGGATTTGTCCCACCAGCTGAACAAGAGCTCTTGCCTGAGCAAGGTCATCCGAGTCATCACCCACCCCGCTCCCCAGGTGTGTGTTCCTTTGCCCTGTTGTATGTAATACTACCTTTTACAGCAGGGGTTACCTCTTCTAAAACATCCCCGACATAAGTGCATGGATTAACACTGCGGTTTGCATCAGTTTGCTGCTCAGCAGAAACACTGCAGCGGTTCTGACTAGCAGTTTACAGGTCATTTGTTTCAGTAATGGTGTTCGCCTCTAAGCTTAAAGACACTGATGATGAAAGAGTTGAGACTGTTCACCTATGCAACCCTCTTCAACTAAACGCATTATCAGATTTAGATAAAATATTCTCAATGCCTTCACATCATTAGGGAAAAAAGGGAGCTTCCTGAAGCATCCTGAACTATCCTTATGATGCTCAATAACAGCAGATGCCCAGGAAAACTCAAATTACCACGTCAAAGATTGCAACACCTTATACAAACCAATTTGCCATATGTAAGTGGTTTACTATTATATTCTGATTTCTTCATTCTTAACAGTATAGTCCAAAACAATTTCCACTAAACAGCCACAGATTTCAGGGTGTTTTTAAATGCTATACTGTAAGCAGCATCTGTTTTCACAGTTATTTTCATTAATCTCATCAGCTCACCCATTAGAAAACTTTCTGAAAGACATACACGCTGAGTGAGTCACAAATTCCTTGGAACCACTGGTCCCATTCACACCTCGATCGTATGAGCAAATACTGAAGGAGTATTTTTTACAGGATGGGCTAAGTGATGTGAAGTGAGTCATACAGGTGACACTGCATGTAATACATAACAAATATGTAGATTATGACTAAAAAAAAAAGAAAAATGAGAAACAAGCCTAAAATTCTACTCTGCTTCCCAAATTTCGTGGGTTTGGTTCAATATTACTGGACATCATGAGACAAAGTCTTAGTCTTGCAATTTTGTTTTTAAATAAATGTTTATCTTGAAGCAAAAGAGTAGTCCCACTGCAGTGTCCAAGGAACTTACACATACCTGGGTCGCCAACATCAAGACTATGGTAGCAGAAGAGTAAGTCTGGTTCTGAATATTTAAGTAGGAAGCTATCATAAATCTCTTGCTATCTTCTCATCTAAGGTGAGTTTTGAAATTTGAACAGTCCCCACCTTTGACAGAAGAGTGCATAATCTGCAATCTGGATATATACTAGATACTATCCTTCTTACAACCAGCAACCCATGGATGACTAAATCTGAAGAATCATTATGGGAAAGCCTCACTAAACTTGTTACTCTAACCTTTTAATGAGCTCCTTTGCTATACCATCAGGCTTAACACTGCACTACTCCCCAGCCAAATTCTACTGCGACGACACCAGTCACATGGAGGGTCACAGATACCAGTTCCGGCCATTTAACCTACTACCTGTCTCCTACAGAGTGTAGCAAATCGTCCTCCTGCTTCCCTCGCTGTTCAGCACACAGTCCAAATGACTGCTGCCTAGAGATCTTGAAAGTAAAAATACAAACAATCTCATTTGCCGATACTCCCACGCTGCAGAAATGACCTGTTAAGACTGCAAACCTGACGCGTCAGCAAAGAGGGCTCCTAGGAGCACACAGCCATAGACTCTTGTACAGGCACAGGGACAACCACAACGGCTGCATTTCTTCCTTGACTCAAACCACATCACTGAGTTTTACTAGGTTTACTAGGTATTTCACACGGGTGTCAAGTAGGCTCCTGTGTTGGGTTTGTGTCTGGCAGGGCTTGTGGTAGCGGTGGCGGAGGTTACTGCTGCGGCTTTGCGAAGCTCCTCCAGCTCCAAGCCAGACCCACCTCTGGCCAAGGCCAAGCCAGATCAGCACCTGTGAGAACCTATTTAAGAGGGGAAATGTGTTGGGCAAGTTCCTTTGGTTTGGGGAACAGTTTTGTTTTGGAGAGGAGCAGCACGAGAAAGACACAACCATGCGAACACCCAGGTTAGTGAGGAAGGAGGCAGGAAGGCACGGTGGAGCAGCCTTCAACCCAAGGTGAGATGGCAGGCTGAGCCCATGCAGCCCTTAGAGATCAACAGTGGAAAAGAGTCCCATCTGCAACCCATGGGGGACTCCCCGCTGGAGCAGGGGACTGATCCTGAAAAAGGCTGTGACTCTGAGGGGGGCCCATGCTGCAGGAGTTTGTCGCGGGGAGAACCACAGCCCAGGGAAGGGACCCAAGCTGGTTGGAGAAGTTTGTGGAGGACTGCCTCTTGTGGGAGAGATGCTACGTTGCCACAGGGGAGGCCTGTGAGTCATCTTCCCCGAGGAGGAAGAACCATCAGAAAAACCATGGAATGGACTGGGACTGAGCACTACCACCATTCCTTGCCACTCTGCGCATCTGGCAGGGAGAGGGTAGCAGAACCGGTCCTGGGAAGAAGGGAGGTGGGGGGAACCTGTATTCAAGGTCTGGTTGCATTGATCACTGTCCTATTCTGATTCAATTGGTGAACCGGTGATGGTTTTAACTTAAACTGATTTTGTTTCCCCAAGCCAAGTCTGTCTTTTGCCTTGACCTCCCTGTCCTCTGTCCTGACCCTCAAGCCTTTTACTGTATTTTTTCCTTCCCATCCCACTGGAGGGAGGAAGAAGTGAGCGAGAGGTTGCGTGATGCTTTGTTGCCAGCTGGGTGGGCCTAAAGCACGACAGCCCCCTATAACATTCTGCAAAGGCACTGCCAAACCACAGCCTACAAACGCACATCTGGAAAGGCACTGAAAAAACCCCAAACTTGCTTTATCTGATGGTTATGAATGCTTTGTAATTTTTTGGTTCCTTTGGGATGGACTAACACTTCTGCCAACCAAACACTGCTCAAATGGCGCATCAGTTCATGGAAATTGCTGCTGCCCAAAATTACATTGTCAAAATGTAAGGAAGGAGGTAGGGAAAGCGGGTTTGTGATCAGAGGTGTACTAAAAAAGGTGGTGTAACAAAGTCCTTAATCTCTTACATATTTATTCAAAAGGATCAGTTTCTTTTCACTTTAAATTCACTCCTGCAAAATGGTGCTGCATGACCTAATCAGAAAGCTGTATGGTGAACATCACGTGCTTATTCAAACACATTACACATGGGACTGCTTTAATGTAACACTATTTGAAAACATATGGCCTAAAAAATAACCTACAGTATGTGGCACATAGTTCTACAGACTTCTTGCTAAAGAACCTATTTTATCAAAATAAAAATGAACGAGACCCCAAACTACTCATCAGGTGATTTTCTTACAAGTAATAAACCCCTTTATTTTGTACGTCAAAAGTGTTCTCTTTGAGAAACAAAAGTAAATGCAGACACTAGGGTTTTGTGAGAGTGAAGAAAATGTTTTCCACAACGTAATTATATCTAGAGTTTCTTCCAGGCCACTCCAAATAACTTTGTGCAAGTGTTTTGGTAACTAAATCAAACATGTGGAAGCAAACAGCACAGTGAAATAAATGAGAAATTAAAATGAGAATATTTAAACCCAGAGGACCAATTTTCAGCATGCAGAAGGACTGAAAATTCTCCCTTAGAATTATTTAGTAAAACCAAAATCAGTAGCACAGGCTAAAAAAATACACATGAAATTTATATGAGTTAACCACTAAAAAGTGTACCATGTAAATTAGATACAGGAAAAATAGTAATGGTAAAACACCATATCCTGATGTTGCACAAAAATGCTTTTTTGCAAGAACAAGCCTTAGGTCCAGTTTTGTTCACATCTTCATTAGATGTATGTATCACATCCATGAAAGTTACCTATTACATTGAACCAGAAAGAACTGCATGTAAAAGGGAAACAATAAAAATAAATTAGTGCCCTCAGAGATTAAAAGTTCAAAGCTTATAAAACCCAGGATTAACAGGAATTAAATATCTTGCTGCAAAAGAATCACAGCAACATACTGAAAGCAAAGAAGAAACTTGAGAAGCAACGATGCTCAAAGTTATTTAAAACAGTTGTCAGAAATAAAGAAATACGATTTGGGTTTGTGAGACACTATTCAGAAGACCAAAACTTTGGTCTTCCTACACAAAAGCATCAAGTTACAGAGGAAAAAAACAAACAAACAAAACCCACACTTAACACTTCAGACTAAGTCTAACAAATCAGGCATGTGGAATGGTGGTGTGGGCACCAAGATATGGAGAACTGAGCTAAAAAGCTGAAAAAAAAAAAGTTGTGTCAAAAGAGCAGACTGAAAAATAGCTTGAAGAAAGTGGAAAGGAATGGAAATATACCGCTAGAATCAGTGCATGCATGCAGGTTCCAAACTTCAAAGATGACGAGAAACATGTAAAATGGCACAAAACATGGAATACTGGCATGAAGTTGCAAAAAAGAACTACTAGACGTGTAAATCCTTCTGTCAGTGAGACATAATCCTTGAAATAACCTTTGAAAGGAAGCCTAAATGCGTAGAACATATTGTCCTGGTGTCCCTTGACACATATAAAACCTGGCTGGCCAAGACAATATTAAAATGCACAAGTCTACAACCCTGCTTTAGCAAGCAGATGGACTAGATAATCTAAATAATTTTTTCATCCCTAACTCCTATGATGATGTTTAGAAGGTCTGACAGGCTCATGCACAATACCCTGCAGTCCTACGAGTATGTGAGCAAGTACAGTAAAAAGACATTGACATCAATTATGAAGACTAGCACAAAAATATATATACTCCCACAACTTCTTTGTAAGGCTACATTTGTTTTGTTTTGTTTTTTAAAGGCACCTCATCCTCTAGCTATTGCCAGCTTTTAAAAAAATCGCTTTTCAATTTGAGCAAGAGCTCAATAGTGAGAAGGAAACATCTTTCAATTCACATTTGAACAGCCACTACTCGCATTCCAATTGTAATCAGAATGACAGTCTTTAAAAACAAGCATGCCAGCCTATTAGTTTTATGTACAGCAATTTAAACAACTGTAACTACATATTGTATTGTGTAAGCAAAAGTACAACACTCATTTCATACTCACACCGTTATCCTTTGTATACACAAACTCAAGAGAACTCTTAATACTAAAACATTAAAATGCACCCACAGAGTCTTCCCTTACTAGACACATTTAATACATGTTTACAATATATATACACATATATTATACACATAACTTTTAGAATTTTTCAAATAAATCTTTGTAATTTCCTCTTCAAAAAAGAAATAAAATAATGACACCGAAAGAATATGAGTCAAGTACACAGAACTCTCACAAAGTTGAATGCTCAGTTTTGCAGCCAAGTTTCCCCTTTTTCATCATAACCAAAACACTTTATAAAAACTAAATAATCTGAATTACTATTGTAGTCATCTCTTTCATGGTAAAAGTTCTAATCTTATCTATGGAAATATATTGCATATCAGTATCTGAATATTCTTAATATTCTGAGCAATAAAAGGTATTCCAGGATATTTTAGCAGTAAATATAATGTGTTGCAGGCTCAAACAGCACAGGTCAACCTTTTACACTAAATAATACAGTTGATTTAAACTCTTGAGATCAGCTTCAAATGTGGTCCCATCCCCAAATGCCACTCTAAAACCACCACAGTCAAACCCTATGTTGATCTTTCAACGAGTCCTTTTTAAAAAGTGTCAGTTTAAAGGTAAAGATTTATTTATCAGTTTCCAGTCTTAACCTCGAGCTGGTATGTGAAAGAGTTGCACTGGTTTCTTTCCGACTCACATCAGCACTAAAAATCATCTCCAGCAGAAATCCTGCCTTCCATTTCCATTAGAGGAAACCACCAACTTCAGGCTTATAAGCAGTAATAACTGATGATGACACATAATAGAAAAGAATCCATCACCTTCCTTTAAGAAGGGATAAAAACACTAAAAGATCAGATTAAAAGTTATTTGTCATTCAAATCAACAGAGAAGCTCTGAATACATGAACAAAGCACATCTGTTGAGTAATTACAAGCACT
This sequence comes from Bucorvus abyssinicus, assembly GCA_009769605.1. Taxonomy (NCBI): domain Eukaryota; kingdom Metazoa; phylum Chordata; class Aves; order Bucerotiformes; family Bucorvidae; genus Bucorvus; species Bucorvus abyssinicus. The sequence continues at coordinate 36,087,538 of CM020031.1, forward strand.
CATTCTTCAGGTAACCTGATCAATGGCACGATACACCCAGTGAAGCAAACAAGTTAAAACGTTCACAAATGGTGAAGCGGGGAAATACCTCTAGAAGTAGCAGAATCTCTCAAACTGATGCAACTTTGTATAGCACCCACCTATTGCACTAGTAGGACTCCTGCAGAGCATCAGGTATAGGTTTAATCTTCAGATGAAGTATTTCACTATTATCCTTAATGCCCGAAATGATACCCTTTTTAGCGGGAACAGTAAGAGGAGATGAATGTTTCTTTGGAAAACTTTGTGATAATTCCTTGTGCCCAATCGCCAAGAATAAACAGCATTATAAATCTGAATAAGTTAAATCTGCTACTACAGTATATACAGACTGCTTCAGTCTGTGGTTAATTGGGACTAGACTAAATGCTCAGCTTCTGGCGACATGCTATCACTGTCTTTAAAAAACGGAGTAACTTTTTTTGCAAACTAAATATTTACTGTATAACACAGAAGATGTAACAAAAACTTTACTGCATTTTAATTTATGTTAGTAATTTGCTTTCCTTTAATTGCATTTATCTTAGGCTAGCAGCCAGGTGGCTGAGATGAACTATCTGCTACTGCTCTCTGAAAAAAATCGACCAAAGGGATGACAAAGTGTCTCTCACATGACATAGTAACGAGCATATGGACTGACACTTTTTCTGGGTGATTTAATTTTAAGTACTTTGAGATTCCTCAATGAGAAGCATCATAGGAAGTTTCCCTCTTTTCCTACTCCCTTATGAAATTAGACCCCTTCTTTCCAGTATTCCATTTCATTAATAGAGAATACATAGACCTAGTTTCACCCAAGACCTGCCTGGACGAAAAGCATTTCTTTTGTTTTTTAATTACTTGAAACTGAGAGTTTCCAAGCTCTCAGCACCAGCTGAGTTCACAGAAACCAGAACAAACATCAATTTAGAAAACAGCACCCTGCAAAACTAAACACTTACAAACATTCTCAGAATTATAGGGCAGGAGAAGACTCATACCCTCTTCTTTTCTTTTGTGCAGCTGGTTAAATATATACAAAGCTAGAGTTGAAAGGGAAGCACTCTGTCATACAAACACTTTAGCCAGGGCATCTGCTCCTGCACTGGCAATATAACATTTGGAGGGGTGGAATGCCACATCATGAATGGACTCATCAAATTTTTTGCGATGAGCAGTAAATTCTTGGATGCAGGTCTTGCTTTCAAGATTCCACAAGCGAATTGAACAGTCATGACCTAAAGAAAGAGCAAACAGATTTTCTTTATAATTCTCATGTCTGCCACCATTATGAGGAAAAGACAATGAAATCTGAATGTACTTACTGCCAGACATCAAATACAAGCCATTAGGATCAACAGCTAAACTTGTAACTGCATCTAAGTGAGCTACCATGGAGTGGATCAGTTTTCCTTCAAAAGAACACAATTATTTAGGTTATTTTCTGGCATTCACTTTGTTTTCTGCATTCACTGCTTAAACCCTACCACAGCTCATAATATAAATCCAAGATCTTGTTCCAAGATTGAATCATTAAAATCACGCAAGAAGTCATTCTTTTAACATTTGTAGTCTCAGGAGAGCCACAGTACCAATAAAACCAACTTTGTTAGACCTTTGTTTTATGTCTGCAAAACCACTGTGAAGCTGCAAATCACTGTGCATTTTAAAGATCTGCCCCTTACGTGAATTAAATGAGTTCAGGAGTAAGATCTTAACAGGGAAGGAGAGCAGGGGCTGACTATACTAATAAGCAATTAATATAAACTACATAAAAATCTGGGATAATTTTAGTCAACCCAGAGAGAATTAATGTTCTATTACAGCTTATTATAATTACAGCAATAATTTCACGTTCAAAGTTAGAAATCATGGGGCAAACACAGAGTTCTTTGCTGCAGAAGATAATAAAACAGAAAAAAATGAGCAGCTGTTTCCTCTACTATTTATTACAGACCTACATCATCAAACTAATCAGCTATTTTCAGTTTTTTCCTCAGCTTCCACTGGGTCCTTTCACCTCTTCTTATTTAACATACATCTGGGGAGCAGCCAACTTAAAAACCAAAAAGAATATTCAAGATCTCAATTTAACTTTTAGGCAGTGTTACCAGGAAGTAGAAAAGTCACAAACTGAAGACTATCGAGATTCACAGTCAGAATATCAGATTAATACTACCATTCCTATCAAAAAGTCCTATAAAACCTAAGAGATCTATAATTACACATCTCAGTGTGACTCTCACTACAAACTAGAAGTAGTATTATAAGCTGTCCAGCTGCTTCTGCCAAAGTGACAGACTTGGAGAAATACAGTGGATCAAATTGAAAGCAATGCCTGCAAGGGAACGTCTATCTCCAAGCCATCAGGCAGAGGTCTTGGAAGCACTAAAGGAGTGCCAGAGCTTCCTGCCCTCGAATCGAAGTAATGCAGATGACACAACAGAAGAATACAAGCACACGAAGACTTTGAAAAAGCTTAATTTTATGTTAAATATTGATAACATCTATACACAAGGCATTTTAAAAGAATGGACAGAGACTGATGCAGGTTCCTTATCACTGTGCCAAAGAACTTTTAAGTGGTCTGGCAATCTTTGGGCTCTTCCAGTGATGAGAGGTTTCTGTTTCACAAGATATCCAATTCCTGGCCTCCCTCAGCATTTATGTGAATAATATTAATCATAATGAAATTCTGTTTATGTTTTATGCTATACACCTGCTATGACTAGGACTTGCTGAACAGACGCATACCTGTATTGTTGTCATAGAATTTGATGTGTCTGTCTTCATGAGCAGTGATACTAATTGGAAGGGTTGGATGGCTGATGACTCTGTTTATCTGACAGGAGGAACCGACTGCTGAGAAAAAACCCACACATATCAATACACGTTAATTGCCAAGTTCGACAGATTGCAACTACGAAATAAATACGTAATCAACCTTATTTGCAAAATAATTCTTATCTTTATATAAAAGAAAATCTCAGCTAGCACCTTACATAATGTGGTTTACTCTAAAATACTTTCTAAAAAACACATATGCAGAGACATATATAAACCATATGTATGAACAAAAAAGGTCCAACTTTTGGCCACAGTTTTAGATGGGTGCAGGCAAGAATGTGAAGCTAAAACTGAGTGAAAATACCTTTTTTGCACCTCCCCACCTCCATACTCCTCCTCTTGTCAAGCCAAACTTTTCTTCAAAACATACAGAGAGTACAGAAAAATTAACACTGAAGGCAGTATGTTTCCAAGCAAACGAGATCCCATGCCCTCACCCTGACAGAGCAAAATGCACCTGCTGTTATTTGATATACATGGATTAAAATTCTTATTGAAGAAAAGGATGCCAGACTATTCATAGGAGAGTCACTTTCCTAGCCTTCAAGAGTCTTGAAATATCATATACACACACACACACAAAGTACAGAATTGTTTTTTATTAGAAATCTAAACATTGTTGTGATGCACACTAGTGCAAGAGTGGTCTTAAAAGGCATAGATTACCACAAAACACAAATAGCCACTCCATAGAACACCAAAATGCAGGGAGTTGACTGTATTTAATTAAATTGTTGCCAAGGAACACTCACATCATCTAATCAAAATCCTTACTAAAATAAACTAAATAGAATACTACTATAGCATTACTTGCCTCTAAGGTGGTAAAGACTTCAATTTACAACTTTCTATAAAAATCTGAACTGTCAAGCAGTGCCAACATCCGCAGGACACTTAAAAATCATGGAAATGTAAATTAAGGAAAAAAACATTCATATTAATAAACTCTCCTAAAGTTACTAAAAGCACATGGGACTGCCTCACAGCCAGCTATCCTCACAGTTTTAAAATGCCAAGTCAAGTGAGGCTCGTACTGAACAGTGAAGTCCCTAGGCGGTGGTGCAAGGGCATTTCAGGTGACTAATTTTCCTCTTGCCTGGTTCTTGTAGAAGTCTTTTGTTTTGTTTGAAATACACGTACGCTTTATAGTACTGTAACATAACAGGGACTGCTGGCTGCCATACCACAGTCTTGTTTCCTTATGGGAATATTACTGAAATACAGTACGGAGGAGGCGGTGGAAAAAATTAAAGGGGGGAAAAAAAACTTCCAATGAATAGAAATAACTGCTTTAGCACTGTTTTATTCAGACAGGAACAAAGACGTTGGTTAAAAAAAAGTAAACAGTAATAGAAAGAAGGGAGATGGCACTTTCCATTCCCTCTTATAAAATGACAGTCATTTAAGTATTTTAAAAACAGACAAGCAAAGCCAACAAGGAGGGCTTTCTCCCTTTTAAAAATACAATTAAATAGTAGAATTCAGTGACATTAAATTTTTAGGAGAAAGAATTATCAAAATTTTATAAAGACTGAATGTTCATATTGTTATCAGGTTATCATTTCGGCCTGAATATGAAACCTCACGTTTCATTTTGGTCTCTTTCCTAAGGCCAGGGTACAATATTTTACTGATAGCAGGCTTCTTACAGTTTCCCCTAAAACTTCTGATACTGGCCACTGTCATGATCCAGAGCATATATGGGACCTTGTGAATACTCTTCCACTGGAGCTTTGCTTTTCTCCAACAGTGAAAACTGCTCAACTGCACATGAGCGAAGAGTGTATATAAAACTTAGAAAAGGGATAGCGCTGGGGAAAAGTAAAAAAAAAAAATCCACGCAGACTCTCCCAAATTTTTAATAAATTCAGCTTTAGATTTTCCTGATACTTCCCCATCTTGCAATTTTGGACAGAAGAGAGAATGAAAATCTTGAAGCTGCAAAGATTACTGCTTGTAGTAAAGAAACCTGTGCTTTTACTTGTGCTACTGTTCCTTGAAAAGGAATTTAGATAGTGTGTGGGCTTGTTTCTTCTAATTTCTTTCAAAAGTATGTGCACTCTTCTGCTACCAAAACATCCCCAGGTTTTGCTGTAGTAGTAATGATTTACTGCTACATCTCAAAACACAGCTGGTAACACAGTTCATGTTATAATCATGACACTGCCTAGTTGTTTGGAAACACTGAAAAGACTATCAACAGTGTTGACCTTAAACAAGTAATTTTTTTTGGTTTGGGGCTTTTTTTCTTTATACATACAGGTATCCACACTGGACTCCAGAGTAAGAATTCGTTGCCGAGTCTCCATGTTAAAAATGCTAGTGTGTCCACTGTTAAATGATGCTACCATGAGGCTTGGGTCACTGCTCACAAGATCTACTGATGAAGGGATTCCCATTTCTAGAAAATAATGTAGAGAACGTTTTCATAAGTGTAAAGAAAACAAAAAAAACCAACCAAAAAATCCAACCAGTAAGCACTTTCATATCAAAAGGGCCATGATGATGAAAGGGAATGTTATGTTTTAAAATCTACATTATGCCCATTATGCCGATCTAAATAGATTGCCCTGTATAATCACTATTTTAATCCTATTTTTCTGATACGCATATCAACAACTTTCTTTACCAAAGTGCTGTATCTGAAACTGCAGCTTGACAGAAACACACTTTGAAATTAAGAAATTAAGGACTCCCTGCTCCCTTTTGCTTCCTTTAACTGTGAGAGCAATTATCAAACAAACCTCCATTGCATCAAGTAAAACAACATGAAGTCGTAAAGCCATTTACATGACAGATGATTAACTTTATTAACGTGGGCAAATTCAGAGCTTAAAAACCCCCCAGAAGTTTCCAGGTACAAATTTTATATGCTGAACATGGTCAGCATAGAAAGTTACATGAATACATTATAAACTCGTAGTACGAAGCTCTGTCCATCCTGCCTGTTATGGTATACATCTGGTCTCCACACACTGTAGCTATCTGAACACTACAGGACAGAAAGCCAAACCAGCAGAGCTTGGGTATAGGAAATACCCCTTAAATTTTTCTCCTTAAATGTTGTGTTTACAACCCACTATGTGAAAGAACACCACCAATTGCAAGAAATGACAGGGGGAGGCAGAGTTCGAGACACTGAATGTTAAGCAACCTAATGTCCATAGATCCAGATAACGCATAGATATCATCTCCTGTCTCTATACCTAAGATTCCTGGGAGAAACACCTTTCATGGGACACAGGACCTCAGGAATGCTGGTACTTATCTACAGGTACTCAAAAAAAAAAAAAAAAAGGCCAGAAAGGATTGGTGTGAGAACAAAACATGTATTTTTTCTGAAGTGACCTTTTCCATCACTGCCATGCCTACTCATCTGCAGCTTCCTGGTAAGCCTACCATGGGTTATCTTAAGGACTTACATGATGACTGCTAGATATTTTGGAGAGTTTGTTCCAGGTTCTCAATAAGTCCTAGGAAAACTCAATTTCAAAGAAGAATCTTTGAAGTTCACAACTGGGTTTCACTCCAGTTTGGAATATAAACTTCCCAAAGATTAGCTCTATGAGACAAGACTACTCCCCTTTCCCCTTAAGAATTAAAACAAACAAACAACAAACAAGCAAACAAAAAATACCCCAAAACACTACCAGAAAGTTTTAAAAGTTGACAGGCAGGCAAGCTGGCAGCAAACCAGTTGTTTTTCTCAGAACCTTGCAGACCTTTGGAAACAAAGTTCTGCAAGAACTAAAATACATGAAACATTTCTATTCTGCTCAGTCTATTTTAACTAAGAAGTAATGGCAGATCTGACAAGCTCTACACCATATTTTACTAAGTCTGTTCAGTTATGTTGAAGCGTATTTTGTCTCAAAGTTGTTCTGAAGAGCCAAAGAAATGTCTCTGTTCATGGGCTGCCTTTAGGAACTTCAACTCCAAGACAGTTCGGCAATGTCAACAGGCTCATTCTCGAACACTTACTCAGACAGCCTCTTCAAGACATTAGGCTCTAAACAATAGGATTTTGATTTGTGCACGACATTTTAGAAACTAAATCCAAAGGAGTAAATTTATTCAACGAGCAGCATTTAGGATAACTAGGTCATTGCTACTTAGTTACTGCACAAACTCAGAAATTCAACTGGAATTTCTCTATTAGAGGCACAAGGAAGGTAATCTGGAAGGTACAATGACAATGGCCTGAGACGAAGCACTGGCTACTCCAAACCTCTGTTGAGGGAAGAAAAGGCTTTTTATTCTGGACAAACCAAAAGTAAAGGCCTAATGAAAACTCAGTTTGAATCTCAGCTATGGAGTTCATAGATTATACAGCTGGCTTTTAGATGTATGTGAGTGCCTGCCTACATGTAGGTATGTATTCAGCTGGTGTCAAAGGAGAAGGAACCCAAAATTTACTCATCCCAAAAACATTCAAAAAGATATAAAAGCCAGCAAAACAAACAAGAAGGATTTCCATTCAGTAGCCAGAATTATGGCAGTCTGAACAGCGATGCTCATGAACTTTAAGGTAGGGCAATTTTCTGTACCTTGATTATCATTAAATATATTGAGAGCTGGAGCAATTTCTGTAGCTTTCCATAGACGTATAGTGCCGTCTGCTGAACAGGACAGCAAACGCTGGTGTGCTCCACTGTAAACCAGACCCCATACTGCATCTGTATGGCCTACAAAAGCACCTTTTAGAACAGAAGGATCTGTGAACAAAACACAACAAACCACATTTCAAAACAAAGTCTGAATTAAGTCAATAGTTGTATCTTCATTTGTGTTTATGGAACAATTTTAAGAAGTTAGTCCATTAAAAAAATCCCAAGAGCAATCAGGTCATATCAATATAGAAATCTCAATTATTCTTGTACGAAGACCCTTGAATTTCACCAGCATACGTGGCACTCAGTTATTCAGTTTACAACTAATCGAACAAAACACTGTTTCAGCAGAAGAGACGGTATCAAAGTTGGCAAAACACACTTTGGTTTTAAAATTTGCTCTCAAACAAGCATTAATGGCACATCAGTCCCTTTTTTCCGAAAGCCAGCTTTGAGGCCAACTGCATCTGAAGCTATGAGAAGTGAAAAATGTTTTAAAATGCAGACACAAGGATGACATCCATTCAGATCTGGTAAATCTGACCAAACTGGGCCTTTTCAGCTGTTTGCAGATGACATTATGAGCTTTGATTTCAGACTATACAACCTCTTTTTAACCCAACTCCATAGCGATTTGTTGAAGAACATTAAAATATGCATTTGCTGTATTTGAAAAGTACCAGGTTTAGTCCTGTACTTTTTCAACCTAGCTCTTTCTCAAAACTGTGATGAGAACAAGGTCTTTTTCAAGGAAATGACAAATCTTACCGTCTCATCAACCAGCATCAGTATTAAAACAAAATTTACTTAAAGTAATTGAAGCCAATATCCAATTTTCTCTTTTAAATTTTCAAAGAAGCTTTACCTATAAATTATACTATTTTAAGCCACATACTATTAATGTCAGTAAAATGTATCGTTTCACTGGTGCGTCTGACAGCAACATACCATAGGAGTCATAGGGGTCGATGTTCGGGTTGGTTGCATTCCAGCCATGGATGAGGCCATCCGTTCCCCCACTGTAACACTGTTCACCATTACTGCTCATCACCACACAGAGCACTGGTCCACTGGAAGAACATCCCCCAAAGAAATGCCAACTATTAACATTTTCATTATGTGAAAAACAACGTCAACAGAATCTTCAAATTTCCCTGTTAGATACTATTCACTTGCTGCATGGACGGCCACAAAAATTCTGCATAGTCAGATCATATGCTACATTACTTCCTGCCAAAAAACCTGCACAATATTTGGTAACATAACTACAATTTAATCATTATGCACATGAAAGATGAGAAGTGTCACACTTTTAAACTATAGGCTTTGCTATTTTGCATAAACATCTTTTTTTCTCTTCTTCAAAGATCTAAGGCTCTTTCATGAAATCAGTTCAGTAAATTTCAATTCACTGCAAACAGATGCACATACCTGACAAAAAGGCAAAAGCTGCAGTGATGAACAGAACACCTAATTTGAACTGTATAATTTGCAGGTTTTTCTTCTTACAACTGTGATGTACCTAGCTCCTGACATAAACTATTATGCAGAAAGGAGATGGACATATGCAGGTATTTTAAATAACATGGGAACTAAAAGCATCACATTGAATCACTAGCTGACAAGGTGGAAATTATTATTTAAAAAATTCTGTGTCTATTTAAAAATCATGTATTTCTCAAATCATGACAACGTTTCTCAGGAAATACTCACGTATGTGCTCTGAAGGTATAGATTGGCTCTACATCAAGAGAAGCACTCCTAAATGAAGTACAAGAAAATGTTAACATGAACATGATCTTACATAATGCTTTTCAAAAACATGCCAGAACTGCTAAATTCTTCAAATCACTGCTACATCTTTTTAGTGTTTCTCCCACAACTTCCTCTCTCAACATGATTTTTCACATGTCTAGAAATCCTTTGCATTCTTTCAAAATATGATAGGATTTGGTTGGTTGGTTTGGTTCTTTTGTATAAGGACCTTCAAGGTGGAGAGTCCACTAACTCTGACACATCAGTCAAACCAGCAGGTAGGTATACAAACGGTGGGGAAGGAGTAGAGGGCCATCAGTATCACACGGAATATTTCACTAAGTGTTCCAAAACCCTGCCAGAGCAAAGAAGATTATGACACTTTGTTTTTTATACTGAAGCTGTAGCACGGTTAGAAGTCACTTCAAAGTCTGAGCTTTCCCAGTCCGGTGCTTGTCACAGACTGTGAGAAGACCACATGCTTTGCCCAGTCCTCCTAAAAGATATGATGTACTCCCTTACCAGATTCGCCCCACTATGAATTTGATCTCGCATCTGCAAATCCCCAGCAACACGCAAGAGACAGTGTACAAAGGAACCCAGCAACATCTCCAATTTAAAGCTTTATGCATATACACATATATGCATATATGTGTATACATATACACGCACATATATATAAACGCATTTATATACACGTGTAAGTACACTACAAGCCACATCTGAGTATTTTCACCAGGAAATTAATTTGCCTTGTTATCTACATGGAAAATAGAAAAGCATGAATGGTTTTCATTTTCATAAACAAAATGCATTCACAAACACGCATGAATTTCTTCTGTCACCCTTTAAAAGTCTCCATCCTTCTCTAAGAGTTTGTTTTCCTACTCTTAAATTCAAGGATCAATATCTATTAACTCCAAGGGCCATCCAGTGAAGTGATATCTACAATTATTTTTTTTTCTTCATAAATGAAAATGGTTTTTGAAACAAAGCAAAAAAAAAAAAAATCTCACTTTTTTGCTGGGGCTGTTTTTTGTAAATTCCACATTTTTAATGTATGGTCCTCTGAAGCTGTTATTAAGACTGGTTCAACCGGATGAAAAGCGAGACCTCTTATTCCATCAAAGTGACTTCTTAATGTGAATTTGGGGTTCCAGGTCTTTCTCAAGGCATCCTTATTGTTTGCTATCTGATTAAAAAAAAGAAAAAGCCAAACTTGTAATTAATTTGAAAGGCACAAGGAAAGGAAGAAATCAGAGATTTAGTTTGGCATTTTTAGAACATGTCAAATTACCTCACCCACTTTTCATAGCAAGCTGCTCTTGAGCAACAGTCCATTTAACACTGATCAGACAATTCAAAATGAGAACTAAGGTAGATGTAATCCACAAAGGCAACAAGTAATGTTGCATCCACAGTAATACATTCTGTGCAAATGTGAAATACTCCACATCTGTTAAGTTACACAATTTAAAAAGCTGAAAAGTACCTTTCTGACTGATACTGCTATGAACTCAGTTCAGTGTTTGAAATTTGATTTGTACCTACTGGCTCATTCATTAGCACTGGGCCTGACAACCAAGCTGTGGTCCCTGAATAGCCAAGGTACCACTGACATGGCATCTCTGAGGTAAAGATCTAAGAGAATCAGACAAGTGTCTAGTAGCACAGAAAGGAACACACCCTAGCTTACTCACATAAGGCAACACAACGTCTGTTAATAACATAGAACAAGTAAAGGACAAAAAGGACTTGACTACACACTGAGAAAGTAACTGGCAAGCGAAGAGCTACCATATACAAACACAATTATTTGGCAATGAATGCATTTTAGCAGATCCAAAGAGAAAGTCCTTAAAAAAAATAAGAGTTCCTTCAACATTGCTCCTCTGAACAAATGCTGACTTAAAATGCTGAACAGACTTTTATCACTCTGTCAGTCAACACCATCAGAGCTACATTTACCTTCCTATAACCAGTGCTGATGGTGGTTAGGGAAAATCAGGAAAACAAAGGATTGAAACTCAAATATTGATGATTTCATTATGTCGAAAGCTACACTTAATCCCAAATAACTTAGTATCATTAACTGCAAAAAACAGACAACTGTTCTGAACCACTTCAAGAATCTACATTTCATTCTGGAATGTGGGATGGAGGCGTGGCGGGGGAAGGTTTTAAGAACAAAAGTGCTTTTTTTTTTTTAAAGTTTTGTTACTTCTGGATTTAATAATAAAAATATGCTTCAGTTAAGAGGTTCTGTAGACTTCAAACCATGAGAAAGGAGTGCTAACAAACAGTAGGTTTAGACTTCTCATATTTCTTAGTAATTATGCACTGTCCTGCTCAGGGAGACAAGTCAGTTTCTTTGCCAGGTTACTGAGCTGAGTTCGCTCAGTGAGGGAACAGACAAATGCTGGAGCTGCTCCAAGGATAGGGCAGCATTGCAAAGTTAGCAGCTCTGGCAGATTTTCTGGAGATTGGCCAAGGAAGTCTCAGCAAAAACGGTGCAAGACATACAGAGTATTTATGGATACCTGGAGAGGAGTTTGGCTGCTCAACACAGGTATCTAACGCCAATTAGGTGATGGAGAGAACCCTGCCTGCCCTCCAGCTGCCATCCCAACAGCAGAGGTCCTGTGTCACATCTGCAAAAGCCACAAAGACAGTTCTAATAGCCTAACAGCATATCTCAGTTCTGGAAGGATAATATTCTCCATTTGCTTCTCATTCATTCAAAGATGTTCTTCCAAAGGAGTCCAATATGATTAGCTTATAAACTGGGAATTAGATGGAGGGCAGTCTCAACTCAGAAGACCAGCAGCAGAGACGGAAACAGATCCTAGCCCTGACGTATTGCCTGCCTGGCTGCACCACCAGCACTACTCTTCACCCACTGGCCTCTCACAAACTTCTCCCTCCAGAAAGGTGATGGGATCAATAGCCCAGCTGAAGTGCATTTACACCAATGCCCACAGAACGAGCAACAAACAGGAGGAACTGGAAGCAGCTGTGCAGCAGGAAAACTAGGATATCGTTGCCATCACAGAAACACGGTGGGATATTTGCACAAGTGCAGTGCTGCACGGGATGGATGGCTACAGAGACTGCAGCAGGGATAGGCCAGGAAGGAGAGGAGGTGGAGGGGCCCTTATGTTAGGAAGGTGCCCTGCTAGCCCTGCTGTTTATGAACAGGAAAAGACCTGTGGGTGATGTGAAGGCTGGAGGCTGTCTTGGCCATAGTGATCATGAGATGGTAGAGTTTTCAACTCTTGAGGAAGTAAGGAGGGGTGTCAGTAGAACTGCCACCTTGGAATTCCAAAGGGCAGACTTTGACCTGTTTAGGAGACTGGTTAACCTGAGCCCTTTGGGAGGCAGTCCTGAAGGGCAAAGGAGTCCAGGAGGGCTGGACATTCTTTAAGAGGGACATCTTTAAGGTGCAAGAACAAGCCATCCCAGTGTGCCATAAGGCAAGCCAGTAGAGAAGACGACCGGCCTGGCTGAACAGAGAGCTTCGGCTGGAACTCAGGAAGAAAAGGAAAGTCTATGGCCTGTGGAAAAAGGGTCAGACCGCTCAGCAAGACTACAAAGATCTCAAAAGGCTGTGCAGGCACAAAATTAGAAGGGCCAAAGCCTAACTAGAACTTAGTCTGGCTACTGCCATTAACAGCAATGAAAAATATTCCTATAAATACATTAACAGCAAAAGAAGGACAAGGAGAATCTTCATCCTTTACTGAATGCAGGGGTTAACATAGTGACAAAGGTGCTGTGGAAAAGGCTGAGGTACTCCATGCCTTCTTTGACCCAGTCTTTAATAGTCAGATCAGTTGTTCTCTGAGTGCCCAGCCCCCTGGGCCGGACGACAGGAAAGGGAAGCAGAATGAAACCCCCCATAATCCAAGAAGAAATGGTCAGTGACCTACTACACCACTTAGACACACAACAGCCTATGGGGCGAGATGGGATCCCCTCAAGGGTACTGAGGGAGCTGGCGGAAATGCTCACCAAGTCATTTTCCATCACTTATCACCAGTCCTGGCTATCCAAGGAGGTCCCAGGTGACTGGAGGTTGGCAAACATGACACCCATCTACAAGAAGGGCCAGAACGAGGATCTGGGAAACTACAGGCCTGTCAGTCTTGGTACCATGGAAGGTTATGGAGCAGATCACCTTGAGTGCCATCACATGGCACATACAGGACACCCAGGTGATCAGGCCCAGTCAGCATGGGGTTATGAAAGGCAGGTCCTGCTGGACTAAACTGATCTCCTTCTATGACAAGGTGATGCACTAAGTGGACGAGGGAAAGGCTGGGGACATTCTCCACCTAGACTTTAGTAAAGTTTTTGACACCATTTCCCACAGCATTCTACTGGAGAAACCAGCTGCTCATGGCTTGGATGGGTAAATGCTTCACTGAATAGAAAAACTGGCTGGATGGCCGGGCCCAGAGAGTGGTGGTGAATGGAGTTAAATCCAGTTGGTGGCTGGTCACAAGGGATGTCCCCCAGAGCTCAGTGTTGGGGCCTGTTCTCTTTAACATCTTGATCAATGATCTGGATGAGGGGATCAAGTGCACCCTCAGTAAGTTGCCAGATAACTCCAAGGTAGGCGAGTGTTGATCTGCTTGAGAATAGTTAGGGAGACTCTACAGAGGGATCTGGACAGGCTCTGCCCCATCCTCCCCACTTCCTTTTCTGCTCGGTTTTAGTGGTTTCTTTTTTGAGGTTCAACAAGGCCAAGTACCGGGTCCTGCACTTGGGACACAACAACCCCCTGCAACACTCCAGGCTTGGGGAAGAGTGGCTGGAAAGCCACCCAGCTGAAAAGGACCTGGGGATGTTGGTGGACAGCCAACTGAATGTGAGCCAGCAGTGTGCCCAGGTGGCCAAGAAGACCAACAGCATCCTGGCTTGTGTCAGAAATAGTGTGGCCAGCAGGAGGAGGAAAGTGATTGTCCCCCTGTACTGGGCACTGGTGAGGCCACACTTTGAATACTGTGTCGTTTTGGGCGCCTCACTCCAAGAAGGACATTGAGGTGCTGGAGCATGTCCAGAGAAGGGCAACAAAGCTGGTGAGGGTCTAGAGCACAAGTCCTATAAGGAGCGGTGGAGGGAACTGGAGTTCTTTAGCCTGGAGAAAAGGAGGCTGAGGGGAGACCTTATTGCTCTCTCCAACTACCTGAAAAGTGGTTGTAGTCTGGTGGGGGTCGGTCTCTCCTCCCAGTTAACAAGCAATAGGAAAAGAGAAAAGAACCTCAAGTTGCGCCAGGGGAGGTTTAGGATGGATATTAGGAAAAATTTCTTCACCTATAGGGTTGCAAATCACTTGAACAGGCTGTCCAGGGAAGTGGTGGAGTCCCCATCCCTGGAGGTATTTAAAAGACATACAGATGTGGTGCTGAGGGACATGATTTAGCGGTGACTTGGCAGTGCTGGGTTACTGGTTGGACCTGATGATCTTAAAGGTCTCTTCCAACCAAAATCATTCTGCGATTCTACGATTCCAAGCTGTGAGAGGCTAGGTTACTAACATGGCAGCCAGCCTCTTTTTCTCTCTCCCTGTAAAACACAACAGCAAGGTAATCTGAGACTTGAAAAGCAGTTGAGGGTGCGGGGAGATGGGATGTACAACCCTCAAATTAGCACCTGATCTGAATTTGACGCCAACAGTAATATTTGTGTCTATATAGACAACTTGATAACTCCAGAAACAGCAATGATATGCAAATAGGATTATGGACACTTCTCTTGTTCAAAGTTGAAGGAAATCAAATGAAAGTGTACTCCAAAGTCCCAAACCCCCAAGTATTACATAGTATTAAATGTAATAATTTTGTAGATCAGATAGTCTTACATACAGTACCCAGTCTATTATGATTTTTTAAAGCTTCTTAATTTATCCAGAAGACTAGAAAAAATAAAAGAACCAAAGTGAACATTTGTTAAGACAACAATGTGTAAAGGAAGGAAAAAGAAAAGATAAACTTAAGAGGCTAGCAATCTAGAAAATTTCATCTTGTTAGTCTGAAAAACTCACCTACAAAAAGAAAATTTTCTCCTTTAAGTAATAAAATCTTAATCTCCATTACTAAGTGAAAACCATTCTTTAATTTACAGATAGTCAAAGCAACATGTGAAAAAATGGAAACCAAGAAATTAGGTAGGCTGATGCTGCCATGTTTTAGAGGAATTAATCCAATAAAAATGTCGGTGGGACAAAAGGGACTGAAAATAGGACATTGTCTGCAACTCTTGAAAGGAAATACATTTAAAGAATGATTCATACAAATCTTTCAACTTCATTCTCCACATGATTCAAAATTGACAAAAAAAAAAAAACCCTAAACTTTCACTAATCCTACCTGATTCACATTTGGCAGCTGGAAGAAGGGATGAAGTAGCCCAAAATAAAACCAGATTATATTATTATAAGCTTATTATAAGATTATTATTATAAGCTAAAGTGCCAGTGAAATTTGAAATGGAACATCTAGCCTTTCATTTTGCTTCAGTAAAGACCACAGTGAAAAGAGCAAGGAGCTTTGGAAACAACTTTTTTTTTTTAATTGTCAGCACTAGAAAAAAGTAGGAGTTGAGGCAAGCATGACTATGAACTCCTGATCACAAGACTTCATAAAGGCATTTAACAAGTGAACAAATAGAAGTTAAAATCCTCGACCATGCAGAATAGGGTAGGGGTGGATAAAGAAATGCTAGACTCCATAAATGAAAGCTGTTAGTTCAGGATATGGAGACATGGACAAACTGAGTATTTTATACGGACACTTAACAATGACGTCAAGCACTGAAAACATTAAGAGCTTGTACAGATGGTTTAGGTTTGTCATGTCCTCTGAATTTAAAAATTCAGCATCTAAGTTGTAGGTGTAACTAAGAGAAATTCAATTTGTACAACCATCTTATCCCTTTTTGGAGACAAAGTTAGGGAAGATTAGCAAAAATACATAGCAGCTGAGCCCAAATTAGGAGATAATGCTAAAACACTGAATTCTAGCAGAGGTGATCTAGATCATGGCAAGCCTGATGACTCACGGCACATGCTCAGGAACCTGCATAGTAGTACAGCACATCTCTCCAGTGTCACTCTTAAAATGTGTGTAAACTTTTATTAACTATGTAGTTTTTACTTCACAAGTACATACAAGGGTAGAACCTCAAAGTAAGGACCTGTAGGTTATTTCTCATCTCAGATTTGATTTGTGATAGTAAAATCTCAGACGGTGATTACTTAAGAATGTGATTTACTGAAGGGTAGGATTCCTCCCCAACATGCAATACTAAAACATCACGTCTGAAATGCCTCAACCTTGACATAGAGTTGAGCAATGCAATAGCAAGATTAATCTGAAGTTGACAGACCACAAAGGAGCAGATGATTAAAGTAATACCTGAAGTATCTTTTCCGAATAAATCAGAAATACTGACAAAAATTGCGTACGACTGCAAAGAAGTGACTTCAAAAAAAAAAGATATTTTATAAAAAGTGAAAGAAAAGGAAGCTGTTAAGCTACACACATAGGCACAGAAGTGCTGGCCACAAGAGTCTCCTAAAACGTCTCCGGCCCAGCTTCCCATTTGAAATTAGACTATTGCCCACAACACGTAATGTAAGCCACAGCTCTCCCCCAGCCAAGTCTCTGACATCTCCCAGGAGAGGGATTCTGCAGTTTCTCCAGGAAACTTGCTTCAGTACCACCAACCACATAACACTTTTCCCCCTCATGTCCCACCTTAACTCCTGAGCCATAATTTGCTACTGTATCCTCTTAGCACCTGGCACTATGGAGAACCTTGGCTCTGTCACCCTCCTAAGCACCCTTCCAATACCTGCAGGCTGCTATTTGAGCACCCCTTAGCCTCCTAACTGAACAACACTAGCTCTCTTACCACCTCCCCATCAGTTACATTGGTTAGCATCGGTTACACGCTTCCTATTTCTCTACAAGCCTCCTGAAGCAGAGGAGACCAAACCTGCGTACAGGTATGGCCTTGCCAGTCCCATGTAGAGGGGACATTAAGTTCCCTCAATCTGCTGGCCACGCCACTCCTCATTTTGCTCAGCATTGCTGGGGTTACAAGTACCCAGCTGTATCATGAATTACATTTACTTTGAACTTTCGACTATTTGAATGACATGGCAGGCAAATAGGTGGAGGAAAGGGGCTTGCAGGGAATTTGAAGGCTGCTGTGTATGGAAAGAACAGGTCTGTTACGTAAAAATTCGTGACATCCTCTGGCAGCATAATTTTAGCAGGAAAATGGTTTCTGCTGAGTACATACATGTAAGTTGCATCTGCCTTCAGCCAGTAGACAGTAGGATCTTGAGTTACTATTAATAACCACTTACATCATAAGTCAGCGAGTCTGCCTCATTGGCTACTGTAAGGCCTGCTAGTTCTCCAAGACCCAGCTCATTTTCAAGGGCTTCATCTGTTCCCATAATGAAGGATTTCCCTGAAGAAGGAGGGAATGTTAAAGCTTCCACTGCAAGAAAAAAACAAAACAAAAAAATCCTGAAACATGGGGTTTATACAACATTCATTAATAAAAGCATATTTTCCACTTCCGAAATACTGAATCTCTCTCAAGTAGCTGGGGGCAAAAAAATATATAAAGATGCATAAAAAAAAGCCATTCTGAAGATAATCACTGTACTTACCAATAAACACTATCCTCTGAACACAATACTTACACCTGAGGTGTACATGACTCCAGATAGCAAGCGTAATTAGCCACTACCATTCCCCCACGTTTAATGCACAAGTAACACAGAAAAGCTCAGGCCCTTCCCCAGCTTCGCTATAAAATACACAAATAGGCTCTGGAGATGTGGCAGGTTGAAGAAAAAAACCTGCCCGAAGGCTTTTGGTGTAAACTGATCAATTGAATTATTCCCTTCCATGTTATGATTGGCAGCATCTCATTGGATGAGAAAGTTTCTCGCGAGGGTACTGTCCCTTTAAGAAGCTGCGGGCTCGGGCGGCTTGGGCTATTCGGGACTTCCTGGGCTGCTTTTCCGGACGGCTTCGGGGGCATTCGGCTTTTCCCGGTTCCCGGGACTTGCTGGGCTGCTTTCCGGACGGCTTGGGGGCATTCGCGGCATTCCCGGTTCCTCGGCTATTCGCAGCTTCTCGGCTCTCCGGACATTCCCGGCTCCGCTCTGCAGGAGTCACTCCAGACCCTGCGGCTTCGCTCCGGGGAAGAGGCTTCTCCAAACACTGCGGCTCGGCTCCGGGGACCTTACAGGCTGCCGGAGTGGAGCTGTGCGCCGGGGCAGCCCCCGCCACGCCGCCTGGGACAGACTGCTCGCCCGGAGGCTGCTTTTCTCCTGCCGTAACACCGTATCGTCTCTGCCTGCTAGCGCATTCTTGCTTCTCTGCTTCAGCGAGAATCCGGTAGGGACAGCGATTTCCACATTTCAGCCCGGCGTTCATAACAGCCGCGGTTTCCTTTGTTCGCTCCACGAGGGCGCACACGTGGCCGGTGCCATTTTCTGGACTGCACGTGGCACCGTCCCCCTTTGTCTCTTTTCCTCGCATTTAACCCTCACCTTTCCATCCTGCACAGACTCTCAGATTTTGCATTGGTTTTTCCCTGCATGTTGTATATATTGTTCTAGTTTTAATAAAGTTTGTTTCAGTTTTCCAAACGTTCAGAGGTCTCACAAAATCTTTCTTTTCCTTTTTGTATCTCTGCTTTTGAACCCTTTTCTCCCCCGGAGGAGAGGGGTTCGGGGATAGGGAAGGGCTCGTCCCCGTGATCGGCTTGCCTCAGCCGACCGGCGACAGGAGAAGTAGCAAAAATGTAGACAAGAATAGCTGGTGGCAACCGCTGGACTCTTCCCTCCTAACCCCACACCCACACCCATCCAAAAAAACATCTGCAATGAAGCTGTTCACATGCACTCCAATCCAGGAACACAACTGGAAGCCAACATTTCACTACCTGTAAAATCAGTTTAACTACCAAACCGGTTAGTCAGCACTGAATTCCAGATTTTTCCTAGCAGTATCCAAACTCGCTAGCTCACAGCTGCAATAGCATGACTACAGGGGGCCCAGTCACTGTAACATAAACACATCTGTTGGCAGATTCACTAGAAATGGGAGAATCAAAGGCTAAGAGGAGTATGGTTCACACACTTACACCACATAAGGCCCCATCCAGTGGTACGACTTGAGAGAAGCTACACATTTACTAACTTCCTGGTAAAATAGCTCTCCAAGTCTATAGATCGCAAAAGATGTGATAGATGAATAGATGAAAATGTGTTATCTTCTGGACACAAGAAACTTCACTCAATTTCACACACCTTTTGTCTCAAACTACAAGCGTTCTTCAATAAATTACAATTTTTTTCCCCTTTCAGCTCCATTTTAAATACAAGCCTTGGCAAATACTGTTGCTGCCAGGGAGAGCGAAAAGGAAATGCCATCTCGTTCTCAGCATCTTATTTAGCCTAACAGCACCAACACCACATTAAAACTAAGAAAACTATGGTTTACAATGAAAAGCCTGAACTGTTAAGGCTGCTTCCCTCTTGCCCCAGAGTCATCAGCTTCAGATGCTATTCCATTCCCCTCCAGTCCACTCAAGCATGAAGTAAGTTAATCTTTCTGTGGTCCTTCCGTCCACACTCACACCTCTACTGAGTGTCCTGTTTGCTTTCTATTACTTTTTACAACCAAATAAAAGCTCTGCCATTTGATTAGGTCTCTTAGTTATTACCTGTCAATCACAAACATCTCTTACCTTCTTTACCCTGAAATCTAAAATACCATTCTCTTTTTCTCTCTTTTGAACTTAAGATGTAATATTCCGCTCAACGGGCAATAAATGCAGGACATCAAATTTGGAAAGCTACTAGAATAAAAACATTGTATGCCAAAAATATCATAGTCTCTCAGATTTATAAAGGAATACGCAGCTAATAGTTTGTAATACTGAACTTGGACTGATAACAATCAGCTGTCCTCTCCTGTTTTTGTGAGAGTCCATCTCAGCCTCTGAATTAAAAATCACATTCCTGTAAGGACATGAAAATAGAGCTCTGCTTATACGGCTCCAGTATATGTGAGAACAGTTGGAAAGGAAACATTCCACCAAAAATTCCTCCACTTCTCAAAGTGTTGCTAAGTTACACCCTTCTTTCATAAAGAACATCGCTGAGCATGTAGGAAGTAGAACTACTGAGATCTTTGGTAACTATGCCACACGCCAGGGCTTTTTACGCATCTTAATTATAACTTGGCCGACCTACTTTTTCACACTCGCTGGAACACTGCGAAGTGAAACCTGTGTTTTGCTCATTTTTCAAAAGACATATTTACCGCTTAAATAAAAAGCACATGATATGATCTTCTAAAATTAATGTAGCCTCTTACATTTATTTTATTGTACTGCATACTACAGCAATGCAAATGTAAAATATATGATTTAGCAACTGTCAGACATTAATGAAGGTAACCACACGCCTCATTACAAAGATACGTGGCCTTCCATACCTGGACTAGCTGTTATAAGGTTTTTCTTTTAATTTTTTGGAACACATTATGGAAATTAATACACTATCAACTGTAAGTTGTTCTGTACAATTCACTATACAATCATCACATGCATTTAAAAGCTATTCACTTGTGTTTACCTGCAGAGCCTCTATCTTTGCACTTAAAAAAGAACACATACATATATGTGTGTGTGTGTATATATACATACATACATTTAAATTACATTCATGGGGACAAAAAGATGTTCTCATGTCCTGAGAGTTTATATTCCACACTTGACTGCCGTGACTGAGCACAAACAAAAGCAAGTGATGTAACATTCTCTCATTACAAAGCCACCAAGTAACAAAATGAGATTTTCCCATCACATGGAAAGGTATTCAGCCAAGACTTTACCTAGGTGTCTTGACCTTACTAATAGTGACTGGATGGGAGGAATGGGAATGTCATTTATCATACTTAGACAGAACTCATAACGCTGAATCAGTATTTGTAAAGTGCTTGCAAAGCCTTAGAGGATAATCATTAAGTAGAAGTACCTTTAAACATCTCCCTTTACAAAGGTGCATGCACATTTTTAACACTTGCCTTCATCCGTCCTGTTTATCTCATGTTCAATGAGCCTTGAGCTACTGGGCCTAGAAGAAGGGGCAACAGATGGCTGTAATGAAGGGAGGTCATCAACATCTCTCAAGTTTGCAAGCATATCTTGCAGCTTTGACCTGTTGGGTCCTAACCGGGGGAAAAAAAAAAAATGAAAAATTAAATGGTTTATGCATAGCTCATGACAGCACTACTTATATCAGATATGTGACAGCAGCACATGCAACAATGGATCCTACCTTGCACTGTAAGGTTACCACAGGAAAACTAATGAGCACCTGTTTTCAGCACTAACTAATCATCCAGCATGAAATGAATTTCTCGAAAATAAAGTGATAGAAGCAACTGAGAATTGTGAACGCACAATATTCCCCACATTTATAAACTCATACTGCTACTTGCATGGGATGCTGAAGAATGCCTCCAACTAAGCCACAGGGATTATCAGAATATTTTCTTTCCAATACAATAGCTGGCATTTGTGAATATTTTAAATTTGTGCATGAGGTACTTTGTGCAGCATATTCTTATGATGACATTATTATTTTAAATTTATTTTAAATTTATTTGTGCAGTAGCGTAGTATTGTCAACTATACAATCCAAAAAGTTATATTAAAAATACAAATGCAACTGGATTCACTGGCCTACTTCCTGAAGCTACGTATGGTGAAGACCCATGCCCTTCTTGACACTTACCTGTGCTTTGCTCCATCATTTTCCCACATCCCTGTTTTGACTGTTTTATATAGGATTGAGGCTGAAACATATCTTCGGGAGTTTTTCCTGTTGTAAGTTTAATTAAGAATGGGAAAATGTCTTACCCATAGTCCATTATGTTTTTCCCTAGACCAGTAAATAATAAAGCTATTTTTAAGCAGCTCTAAGACAGAAGTGTACTCTCTGTATTCTCTCATAAAATCATTCTATGATGCTAGGATTCTATTCTCTTATTAATTCACAGGAATGTTTACTACAGCCTTGCAAAATCGTAAGTCTGCTAATGCAGTTGTAAACTCTACTTTGTCCACCCTAAACATAATGACTGATAATAAGCTAAATTGTATTTAACTTGTCTGTCACAAAAATATTACTTGATTCAGGATAACAGTAAGTAGATTTTGCAAGATTGTTTTACTACAATACCTGATTTATAAAAACAGTATTTTACGTAGTAGCAGTTCAGTGTCTAAGCACCATTTATGACAAGATTAAAGTCATAGAAACGAACTTCTTAAAATTAATGTCAAGATATTTAGTACTTCACTTTCCCCAGACTTCCTTCCTCCCATTCTTCTTCACTACGTGCAATATCATGGATAGCTGAAAACAGGCTGTGATTTTTCCTGATTTTTCTGCACTGATGCCCTTCCAACGATGGTTTGTCCATGGAAAGATGCTTAATTTCTGTACTGCAGTAAACCATTTGGTTTCCCAAGATCAAACCAATCAAACCAATTCAAAAGGTACTGTACTAAGCAGTAGTTATCTTCATGAAGGAGCACTGGATGTCCAAGTGCTGCCTTACATAGGATTTTTTCTCATAAATATATAAAACATGTTTCAATAATACCTATGTCTAAATTAACAATTAAATATTAAGTTATATTATAAAAAATAAAAAGCACTCAAAGCTGTTCAAGACTATAATTTCAACAGTTTGATTAAATAATTTCTGCTACATCAGCCCTACAACTATTTACCCTGAACTACACAGCACATCTGTGTATTTTAAAATAGCAGGCAAGTCACAAAAACCAATTTCACAGAAGTAATATATTGGTATGCCCTCTCTATCTGAACTATAAAGAAAGTTAAAATTAACTTCGTGAAACATGAACATTTTAGTTGGCCAGCTCAGCTTCTCGTCAGATTTGCAATTAATTTCCAGTAACTTAAATTATTCCAAAGATGACAAAAGTATTACTTGAGAAATTTAAAGTATGATAAATATTTACTTTTTTTAATGGAAAAGAAAAAAAAGTTTGTGTATTTGACAGCATAATTTCAGCAACACAACCAACTGCTGAGCAGCAGCTCATCACAGTATCAATACAAAAAGTAACAAAACAAGTCAGCCTCAATAATGAGAGGATCTGACACCTATCGCATCGTTATGCATGTCTCTTTGGAAGTGAGAATTTCCTTGGTATTCATAAGCATCTTCCCACAAAGGGAGAAACATCCTTCAAATTTCTTACTGGGCTACATGCAGTATTATTAATTTACATCATTAATTCTCACTATGGCTAGATGTTTGAAATATAGCTGTGGATATAGTCTTTCACTTTAAACACTGCATCTGAGTTCAAAAAGTTATAAGGCTTTCTTACCGAAAAACACTGATTTTACAAAACAGATTTGCAGTTCAAGAAATGTAATAAAAAACATAATACAGGGCTAGAAACTGTATTTCAGATACTGATCACAGTTTTTTGTTTGGATAACAATTCCCAACATTTTTAAAGGCTAGTCCCACAGGTATGAAAGTCAATAATTAAACCCTGAGATTTACAAATAAACTGATGGTCAGAGCTGCTTCCTATTTCGAGCCCTGCATAACAAATTATGATGACAGCATGACTTTCATGTTGTGAATGTTAAGTATAAACAGGGGTAGAAATTAACCTTTTCTCCCTCTGTCACCTAATAGGATACTCGAGACAATTTCTGTTGGGTTTTCTTTTTATTTACATACCAGACTTTAACTCTTCCTGCGGAACAGGCACATTTCCAGCTAAGAAAGGGTTCTGAAGTTTTCTATATTAAAGTCTGAACTATTAAACCAATGCCTTTTACAATTTAAGTTTCTGAATAACAAAATCATAATCCATGCTCAAAGCAAGAATTTTTAATTAATCCAACACCTCGTTGGAAGAAGTTATATCTAATCCAACTCTTACTATCAGGTAACTTCATCGACTGTCATTAATTTCAACCCCTGAGAACTGGTGAACAGGAAAGCAGTCAGGAGCAGCAAAGTAAAAGAGTAAGTAGTTTTAGGAAAACATTGAAAGAGAGATAGAATCAAGGGTGTGAAAGATGTGAGATTTATGATTTTAAGGTGCAATGTTTTCCACTTACTCTTCACCCCCTTTTTCCCCTTGCGCTCCTTTTTGTATTGTTCCTTGAGTTTGGTTATTACTCCCTGGTCGACATTCCAAGCTTCGGGCATGAGACACTGGTCTTCCTTTTCTAAACAAAGTGAAACAAATGAAACATCCTTTTTCAATAATGTCACCAAGTGATGTCCACTAAAGGAGGTAACAGCCGCTGTCAATGGCATTTGTCTTTTATTTTAAACAAACAGAAATAGCACTATGCTTGTGAAAGCTGTTAAACATTCCACTTCAATTTGCTCAGAATTTTCTTAACAAAAAATCGGATGAAGTTTCACATCCCTAATTTCTATAACCAAGCACAGAGCTGCTCATAAAGTAAGTGTCGGCTTACATTTATAATACATCAGGAGACATTTCCTGCTTTTTCTTTCCCTCCAGGGAAAGAATTATTATTTCTAGAAGCAGCAGCTCTGTTACTGGTCAACATAACTTTGCAACTCAGATGTTGCGTCACTACATTTCAAATTCTCATTTCATTGCCTCTGTGATGCTGTCTTTTACATTTATATCATTTTGGAACACAGTATACATCACAAAGGTTTGAATAGAATCTTAAAGCACTAAAACGATGAAATTTCACAAAAAAGAGAATGTCTGAGTCATTAGTCTTTGAAAAAATATACAAAACATTTCAATGTGCCTAATGAAAAAGAATCCCCATTTTTTTCTTTTTTTTTTTAAACATCTCTCTCAAATTGCTTCCCCTGTGACACGATACACAGAAGAAGTATTCTTCCAACAGTAAAATAGTTGGAGATTTTGAACAAAATGTGTTATGTGAATTCAAATCTCCAAGTAATTTTTTCCATATATGGAAAGACTGTACTGAGACAGCTTAAGAAAATAATTTGCAAGGAGGGAGGTAATACAGCTTTTCCTGTAATATATTTCTTTTCATGACCATTACAGCTACAAAATTTCTGAAATGCATTATCTTTTGCTTCGTTTTGCACATTAAAACCTCAACTTTATCATTTTAAAATTGATTCCTTTCGGACTAGGTTTCCCAGGTACCTCAATATAACTATTCTAGACCTTTTAAAACGCGAACAATGAAACACTTATCCTCAGACTAACATGCCGGATGGGTATTAAATGCCTATGGAGGAAGCACAATACTATCAATCACAATCTGAAGGGGTAAGATATAAAACCACACAGGGGTTATTATGAGGACTGACTTGTTAGAAATTAATTATGCTCAAAAAGACCTAGGGATCCTCCACCAACATCAAACTAAAGAGGAATGAGCAGCATGCTCTTGCAGCAAAGGTGATGAACCATATCCTGAGCTGTATTAACAGCAATGTAGCAGTAGGGTGAGGGGAATGATTATTCCCCTCTGTTTGGTCCTCCACACCTTGAATACTGCATCCAGTGTGTTTCTTATACTGGGAAACCTTGCTAAGTGTAACGCTAAGTACCTTGTAATGACATAGTATAGCAAGTCCAGAGGAGCCACTAAGATGGTTAAGGCAGCTGGAGTAGATGAGCTACAAGGAGATGCTGAGTCTACTGTGAGCATTCAGCAAAAGAGGCACCTTAGTGCTGCCTACAACCGCCTAATGGGCAGGCATAGGGAAGACTGAGACTGACTCTGCTTGGACTTGCATCACAGAAGGAAAAATACTTTTTACCATTAGGACTGTCAAATACCAGAATACTGCCCCTGAGAGTTTTATGGGAATTCCTTTGTTGGAAGATATTCAAAACTTGACCAGAAGAAGGTCAGAGTAACCTGAAAATGGACCTCAGCAGGAGGTTGTACCAGGTGATTGATCTCTCACTCCTCTGAACACTCCAGTCATGATCCTATACTCATGAGTGACAGATTAATACAAGACCCAAAGAGTTGAGGCTTTAGTCTTTTTGCAGCAGCTATAAAAATAGAGGTATGAATAAGCTGAAAAGAGGCTCTAAAAAGATGGTCTGTGGGCTAAGTCATGTCCTTTTAATACACATGCCAAATTAAGTACCACTAATGATCAAATATTGTGTGAATAACTCAAAAAAGGTATGAGAAAAAATCATGCTTGAGAGCAACAAGTATGTATTTTTTCTGGGACCAGGTTATGAGTTTTTAATCATGCTTTTTCCACCCTGGTTAGACAAGATATTTTGCTCTCCTCCAACAAGAGTTTAAATGGATTTATATTAGATTGTATTGTTGCCAGGAAAATACTTATACGTTAATTTTCTACAGACTGTCCCAGGATGCTTCCTGCACATCCCACAGGTTCTATTCAACTTCACAAGTGAATCCTGAACTACTACTATGCAAGTGCTTTATTGTTTAAAAAATTACCTGAACACTTCTGAAGACCTTTCAAGGCAAACAGGTTCAACAGATTACTGTAACTGATCAGTAATGATTGAGATCCAAAAATGAAGCAAGTGCTTCCTCTGTTTGCTTCTATCCTCACTACTCAACATCACTTTTCTATGCTACTTTTACCAGTTTCACTTAAATCAAATTAAAACAAGTCACTCATAATGGCAGTTCCTTGAAGAAGCCTATTCTCATAAAGTTACCATAAAAGACACAGGTTGTGAAACAAGTAATTGAAAAACATGACTGTCTATACTCAAAAAACCCCTTATGATTTCTAAAAATGAAACTACTACTTTTCATTACAATCTATTTTTAATGTTAGTCTTTTGCTCATTTGTACTCAGCTGTCATCAATAAAAATAAAAATAAACCAGAAGTGTGAATTTGAGAACAAAAAAGCTCATTCCTAGTGGAGCATTTAATAGGGGCACATTCTAACTTTTCAGTGACGCAAGCATAAATCGGTAAATCTTAATATTAAAGAGAAGCATCAGAACAACCTAGTAAAAATATTTTGCATAAAAAAGAGTAATATTCCTAAATTAAAAAACCCAGCATCTCAGAGCTGTTAGCTCACGTGAGAGCCACAGCTACCAGGGGTTATTTGTCTGTCAAGGTTTCAGTTCCATTACAAAGCTCAATTACTTCCCAATCATCTTCCAAACCTCCTTCTGTATCTACTTATGCTTAATACTTTGCAGAGGAGCTTAAGGAGGAACCAACTTCCCATCAAGATATTTAAGCAGTTCTCTTCCTTCTCTCCTTTCCTGAGTTTACGCAGAATAATTATGTTGAGGTAAAGTGGATGCTGGCATTCTAGGTTGCAGGACATGAACCTCAAAGGACAGAGAACCAGCTTGTGCAATGTCTCTTTATGACTAGAGGGCTTAAAGATATATTCTTCTGATAAATTATAAAAGGAAATTTGAGCGACTGAATAGCTTTTATTGCCCAAATTGCTGACACACAAGAGTACCACTAATTCAGTCTTTATGACTCACATCACTTTCTGTATCAAAGTGGGAGAAATCAAAGAGATGAAATACTTCCCACGTCATAATTGTAAAACACAGCTTTATCAGAGCCCTTCATTAACATGGGTCATTGGAAAAACATGGAAATTCCACTTGTAAAATTCAAATTTTACCTGCCTTATTATTAAAGAAAGGGAAAATACAACGTCCAGATCCATAAACCTTAAAGAATTGTTACATCAAAGCAGGATACAGAAAAATGAGAATACTATGCCCAGAGGACTTCAGTCTGCCGATTATTTACTGTAGGAATACTCAAAAGGTGCTCTGGTCATGACAGAGATCTAATCACTCACTCACAATATATTCTTTGCACAATTTTTTTTTTCCCCTGATACAATCCATTAAATTCCTTACCCCAATCTGTTCCATCTCCTGAACTTCTCGATTCCCCGTCACCTTCATCTGAGGTAACCAAAAAGTCAAACTCTTTCAAAGCCTCTTCTGTATCTCTGTCTTCACTGCAGTCAGATAGCACTCTTTTCCTTACAATCTGAAAGGTCAGAAGGAGAGAAAAAAGCTGAATTAAGTTACACACACATCTTTATACCAAGCAGTACTGTCTTGTGCTCTATGCAGGATACTAAAGGAAGCTGAAGAAGCAGGAAAGAGTACATTAATAAGCCAATCTGGAATAAGCATACAGACCTTAGAAATTTCTAAGTCAAAACAAAATTTGGTCTGTAGATCTTTCTTCCTGTGACCTCCAATAATCAATTACTAGATAATGAATCTACACTGACCTAGACCCGCACTATTTTCTCTAATACCAGAAAAGTACAAACTTTCTCTTAATACAGATTTTTTAAAAACACATAAAACCCCACAAACAAAAAACCCAGAGTGCTGTAGAAAGGTCTTCAGCAAAACCAAAGTCACTCTGCTTCTCTGAAAACAGTCTTTTTAACTCTCACCATTGAAATCACTCTACATGTGGAGCAAAAGACAAGCCTAGAAAACAAAACCAAACACACCTGACAAGAGCTAACTGCTAGATTTGGCAAGAACCATTCTATCCTGAATAATTCTTCAGATATTAATGTTATTAAAACAGAAGATTTCCATGTTTAAACTGCATTTCCCTTTCAAATTCAAAAGTAAAATTAATTTTAAAAATCTACCAAATTTTGTTAAAAGAAAAAACACATTTTAATGAGGACCTCATTGTATGCTTTCAGCAATAACTTTACTTTTCCCTCAATAATCAAAACGGACTAGAGCTTTACAGTTATTTGACGAGCAGGTTGAGCTGATGTCATAATACATTAATTCGTAGCATAAATTTACTTCTACAGAAAAATTACATTCATCACAATGTTTTTCTTAGAACCTTGCTAAGTGTCAGTGTGAAAAGACTTCAATCCATAGGCCAACATGCCAGAGTTCATGAAGATGTTTTCTCGAATACAATGAACCCATTTCAAAGCCACGTCACCCTCGTAGAGGAACTCCCCTTAATTCCTTTAAGGTATTTCACTGGTGTTTCCCTATGGACTACTATCACCTCAGAAGCCTCCAGCTCACCTCTGTAAGACTTCAGGTGTGCTGCAATGTCCCCAGCATGTCTCAGAGCAAGAGGCTGAGGACCCTTGCTAGCACCCCACCCTCTAACCATGGCGTGCCATCCCACAGCTTGGTCACAGGTAAGCCTGCTATTATCCCCCTCCTCCTTGAAGTCTAATTTAAAGCCCTGTCAATGAGCCCCTCGAGCTCCTGAGCAAAGATTCTCTTCTCCCTTGGAGAAAAGTGAATCCCATCTGATGCAAGCAAGCCTGTGCCACGTAGGCCATCCCATTATTGGAAAACCCAAAACTGTGGCGGTGACACCAGCCACAGAGCCATGTATTAATAGACCAGGTCGATCACATCCATCATAACTCTTATCTGCTTCAATTGTTAAGAAACACAACTCATTGAATAAATACTAATTTTGAAAGGAAGAGGATAAAATTGAGTACTGATTGTATGTATCCATTTTATGTGATCATACGATCAAATCATATAAGCAAAGTATAGATCGCGAGGGAGTTTCAGGTATTTGGCTGAATAAATAAACAAAAAAGTTTATTAACCACATGTTAGAGTTTTACCAGTTATACTTTTTCTTCTTTCCACAAGCTACTGAAACAGAAATGTGGTATGTCAGTTCTATACCCTACAAGGATAAATTTCTATAAGTCATTTTAAATATCAATACATTTAATAAAAATTCAAGAAACAATGCATTTGACATGCAACATTAAAAAACAATACCTTCAAACTAAGTGCAAATTTTTTAAAAAGAGTATCTGCTACCTCAGAAATTGTATCCAATATATATAAAAAATACTAGGCAGTACAGAATAGTAGAAAGACAATTTTAAAAATTTTAATCTGTCACTGCAAACTGAAAGGAATAAAGATGGCAAAGCTTAACTTCTACTCGCAAACTCAGAAACACATATAATTCCTCTTATGCACACATGCTTGGAAAGACCATCATAAAGATGTATTAACGATTTGCACGTGTACATACACAGTCATATACTTTGCATTTAGGCATCTCATTAATCTCACTTTTTCTGTTCTTCGTAACTTTTTCAATTATTTTTTCCACTCACTGTGGCGGTATCAATGATTGTTTTCTCTCGTCCTTCAATATCTTCATCATCTTCCTCATCACTAAAGTCTGCAGCTGCATTTTCAAGAAACTTGAAGGTCTCTAGCAGAGAGGCAGAGTCAGTCAATTCAGGTTTCCTAAACAACAACAATAACCACCATCATGAATCAAAAGAAATCATAGCAAAGTCACTTTTGCGATTACCAGTCTGTTCTGTATTATGATGTCCAACAACATGTGAGACTAAATAAGCCTAGAGGTAAAAATGGACTATTACAGGTAAAAACATTTGCGGATAAAAAATCTAAATATTATCCATAAACTGTCTTCTTAGAAACAACAATTATTTTTCACCTGGCTGCAATTACCCGAACCGACACTTCAATTTTTTATTTGAAAAGCATTTTAAAGCAACATTCATCTGATATGTGCTCAAAAGCAACATCAGTACTGATACACCATCACTGAAAGCCTCAGCAACAAGGACTTGAGTTACAGCTACTGAACTGGCCTTGCACATGTACATCAGAGAACAGAAAAACTTTGCAGCTGCTATCAGACATCCCTCACCTTGCTGCAAAACATCAGACCCTAGATCCATCATTCATTAACTTTCGAGATATGGTAAATTTGCCACTATAAAACAATATAATGGGAAACTATCAGTGATGACTAAATATTGTTTATGTAGACGTTAATATTAAACAAATATGGAAATGGATGAAGATTGGGTAAAATTATGACTGCACTGGCACAAATCCAAGAAGTGCTTCAGAACAGGAAGTATAAGGGTTGTCATATTAACAGCTGAAGAGGAAGAATCCAAGAAGCATTGGACCATTATTAAAATTCTGAAGAAAGTACAATTAAAGCAATCCTAAATTAACAACACTTCATTTTCTATGCAAAGGCACTTTGTTTTCTAAGCCGAAGATGCAGTTCTCCCTCAATCCCACAAAGTGGATTTAGAAATATATTGTTTGAATTGTAATTACTTCCAGTAAAACCTTGTACATTCTTTATATAACTTTACAGCAAAGACAAGCTTCATTGTTTTCTTACCTTTAATCAGTAGTCTGTTTTTCATAGTTCATCACTAAATGCACGTCATCTTGATTTCCACAACCACTGAAACAATAGAAGTCTCTCCCTCTCTCTTTTTCAGAACTGTAGCTCTGAATAGTCTTGTACAGTCACCCTTACTACCAGCAAGCGCCTTGCTAATGCTACATTTTTCTTCTGCTATGACCCATTTCGATAGGTTCACTCAACTCGCAAGCCTACAGAGTAAGGCCTTTTCAGCTCCCTGCGGTTTAAACTCCTGACTATCCATCCATCACCCACTTATTCCAGTGTTTCTTCGTCATACTTTTCAATGACATTTATAGGAAACTCCACGGGAAAAAGCTCTGATGTGTAATAAGGCGTGATAAGCAGCACACTTCCTTCTTTCGCAGTCCTCTGCTTAAGCAGTTTCTATGAATACATGATAACTAGCAGGAGTGGTTTCTCATACCCACATCTCATTAGTACAATTTGCTATTCTATTTTTTTCTTCATTTACTTACTTACTTACTTACAGCTAAAAATAGCAATAAGAATGTCACTTGCCATTAGCAATTTCACATACTGTAATATCATGGTGCTGTATGTTTTCATGGTCCATTTTTACCAAGAATATTCCTTCCACTTTCCCATATCTTATTCTAGGTAAGGACAATCTCAATATGCTTCCAATTTGCCTTGCCCTCCTGCATGATTTTTGACCCTCTTCTTTCTATCACAAACCTGAAAGCACTCTGTAATTTTTCCTTTTTCCTTAATAATCACTACTTTGGCAGACTATAATACCTCGTAATGTGTAGTAATAACATACATTTTCACAGAAAACTACGCACTTATTTTTGGCTGTTTCCACACACCAATCTTGGTAAGACAAAATTTGGTAACGTGCTTCACTTGACTAACTTCTTCATTTTCAACCAAATTTTGTGTCAACTGACAATCCTATTTGGTCAATTCTATTTTAGACTATTTCTGTTTTTTTTCCCTCTGTATTGTTGCCATGCAAAATCTGCCATGTAAAATCATGTCTACTATCAGACATGCTACAGTAAACAGCAACGTATGAACTAATATCTAACACAGAATATAAAATCTGAAGCAGCAGAACTTGTTATTAAGAGACAGGTATCTTTCTACAGGTACAAGTATTCACAGTAATTCATACCTAGATTTGGTTCTGTACTCGTGTGATCGTAAATCAGGCTCTCTCACACTGAAGTTCAAAGAGGTCTTAGCTTTAAGTCACTGGTCTGAATTCAACTATCATATTAATTATTACATACTTTAGTGGGCAGGATATGTACATGATGTATGTCTCCATTTACACAGGGGAGTAAAATGCATCTCATGCTTTGGAAAACACAGTAGTCTATCATGTTTCTAAAGTCCTGCACAGTACAAAAATGTACAAAGTCAGCAAAGTCAGTACCACAGAAGATTATTTGTGTTAAGGCACAACTTCCAAGAAAGAATTCATAAGAACCAAAAAAAAAAACAACCCAACAAAAACCCAAACCAGAAGTGACAGAATATTTAACCTATTTAAAAGTTTTACAGGGAAAAGAAGCTAAAATCTGACAGGTTGATTTGCTATACTGTATGCCAATACATTTTAGCAAATCAAAAGCAACTCAATAATTTAGCTAGTTTTCATCTAGCTATTTTTCATCCTTTAGCAGTACATAAACATAATGCATTTTAGGTATTACTGTCAGCATGAACACTTGGGAATTCTGTAAAATATACTTGAGAAAATGTCTAGCCTTGGCTCATTTATGTTACGTACTTTGATGGCAATTTGAAACTTGATTGTTTCATTATTTTCCATCTGTTTAGCTTGTTTCTCATACGGGGTCATTCACAAAGCACCAAAAAGCAGAAGAGGCAAAAGTATATTCAGAGATAGGGTAGTATAATAAATTCCTTTTTTCTAAAATGGAATTTAAAGTAACACTACTCAACATTTGCAGGGCTTTTGTAGTCTAGAATCTTTTTTAAAAATTAATAGGTGAAAACAATAGAATGGAGCTCCAAAGGCAGGGACTGATACATGAACTACAGTTCATGTATTACAGGCATGAGTGAGGCAAGACTATGGCAAGGATCAGGCCCGCTGCAAATAAATGGAGACCAAAAAAACTCAAAGAAGTCTCAGAAAGGACAATTCCTCTTTATTGGACTGTCCTGAATCAAAACCTATGTAAGGGAGAACATAATTTTTAAAATGCAAGCACTTAGGTGTTGCTTTTTCCTTCTTCCCCAGCCACAAAGCCTAAAGAAAAACTGCTGGGGAAGAACAAGCCAGAAACCCCAGACAGCAGGAGCAGCTACAGAAGCTGCCAAAGCAGAGCATAAAGCAACCAGATTTTGGCAGGACTTCCTCACCCCTGTGCTCCTCAGCTGCTTGTTATGAATCTCTTTCCCACTGCTCCTTCTTCAGTCGCACTCTGCCACAGCACCCTTGCGTGGCTTTCCCCACAGCACCTAACCTTGCCTTGTTTCCTGGAGGGTTGCATCCCAGTGGACTTACCACTTCCTAACCAAACCTAAAGAAAAATGAAAAAAATCATTTAACCACAATAAAATCTTCTATCAGATCCTGTTAACACTGTTACATCTTCCTCTCCAACAGCCCTATCCAATTAGTCAGGAAAGTCTTTGGGACACAGAGACGACCTGCTACTCGTGTCTGCACGTGATTAAGTACAACAGGACTAACTGCTTGTCGCAAGCGTAACAAGTACTGTAAGTAAAATATAGCTACACTAGTGCTGCTGGATTTTCCATCTTACTAACGGATGGGCAGCGCACAGATTTTGTGAATATTACTCTCGACACAGGGAACTTTCGATCCCCAAAGATAAGACACTTTTTTCTGTTTAAAATACAAAATTCGTGTTACAAGTGGGCTGGTGACTGAAGTACTTACCTCCCTTAAAGCAACATAAACCTGATATCATATGAATATTTTCCTCCTCCTCAGAAGTGACCGTAATTCCCTGCAGCTGTGACTGCCCTGAAAATCTCATCCCAACTTGCATTTTACAGGCTGTTCAGTTATTCGAATTTGTCTTAACCCCTTGGCCTCTTTAAGACTAAAATAGTATCTTCCCATGAAATCTAAGAAATATGATTTGTGGATATTCCGCATGTACTACACTATTTAAAGCAAGTGTGGCTCTCGCTGGGCCTCAGCAGGTCATACAGCAAACTCTTCATTTTCTGCCCTACAGTGACATGGCTTAAGACAAGTATTTTGAGTAAAAAACCACTTGGCCCTGGCATCGAAATATTAGCAGCTTTACAAAATCTATAGTGTTCAATCGGCTCTCAACATTTAATATTCAGGATCTTAACATAAATCTTGTTTCTTACTGAGTGAAAAACCATAACCTTATAGGAAAGGTGAAGTCATTACGTGGAAGCTAAAAGAGCACATTGATGAATCCTTTCCTGCTCCCACCACGATCCAGAACATTTCATACTGCAAAGACAAGTTTAACAGACTAAAGCCATAACAGACATTTATTTTCTTTGTAACCAACACACTCAATATTTCTATCACTACCTTCTCCTTTGTTAATAACAACTTTTTGGAGTCTGTGGTCAGGTCCAAGGAGACTCTCATAAACTTCTCACATGAACTGCCCAACCACGAGGCCATCAACCGCCTCGGTCTAACTCACTCCCCCACAAGAAAAAGGAGAGAGTTTTGTTTGTCCGTTTGTTTTATCCAAGACATACACAAGTTATCTTAAATAAAACCATATTTTTATTGACAAATTCAGAAGCAGGAAGAAATACCACAGTAAAGTTAAATAAACACAAGTTCAGCTCAGGCTGAGAAACATTTCTGTGTGCCTGTACAGGAAAAACCTTGTTAGGTCCAGTATTCAAAGAGCTGTTCTAGCATACTCCTTCTCGAGCCATTTTCTTTGGCTCAGTCTCTTCCCACTATCAAAATGTGCTATGCAAGGTCATAAGTTTTATTAATTCCCCATAGAATTCAGATACGTCATGTGTTAACACAGTCTTTTCAACATGGCTAGCTGAGTTCTTTTCAATCAGGCGCAGTAAATAAATGCATGCAAATTCAAATGTATTCCTTTCTGTAAGGACTGTCTTTAAGAACAGCTTGTTAAATCTTCAATACTGTGCAAAATCTTTCATAATGCAGCATAGAAAATATCAAAAGAATAATTTATAAACTATGGAACTTATCATCATCAAATTTACACACAAGGAACATGGGGCAGACTAGACAGTCTGTCACAACCTTTGAAACCTTTTATGGAATTCACACCACACAATGCAAAAGCCAGTGCAATGCATACTACTACTGGAAAAAGCAACACTTACAAAATGGTTTGGATGTAACTCGGAATCACGAAAGAATGCCATTTAAGGAAGTAAAGGCCACTGCTTTCGTCAAATCTAGTAAGATACTATAATACGTCAAATAAACAAGCTTTTTAAAGACTAAAAATAAAAAATAAGTTCAATATTTGAAAACCAAAGTGACTTTTAAAAGTTATTTCACCATTCACCTCCCCTCTCTTTGCTTCTCTCTCCCACTACAAAACTTCTCTTTCTCCCCATTCCCTCTGCACCATGAGTCTTACATGACATTTCCAAGCAGTGTTCCTCAAACCCTTAAGCCATAGATCTGTGCCAATGAAATGAAAAGAGGAGTCTATTGGTATTAATTTCTTCACACAAAACCCCAATTTACCTTCTTTCCTTTTTTTCCCCCTGCTTTAACGCACCTGTGAAAGTGTCCACGTCTGGCCTAAATCAGGTATCTTTCAAATCCCTGTCAGGTTACTGTAGGATGGAGGCAGGGACAAAAAACACCGCTAAAGGGAATACGGCAATTACTTTTTGTAATTCAGTATTTTAGTCTCGCATACTATTTTGGAGATCATTTTCATGGCAGATGTTACCTCAGGTTGTTAAATCTCAAGAGATCTTCTCCCAAATAAACCATTTTATAAGCTAGTCAACACACAACACTCATCAGCCAATATGCAGCACTTTCATGGCATGGGTCAGTGTTAATGGGATTTAGAGAAGCAGAAGAGTTATTCAAGGCCTTCTGGTATAGAAAGACATTCATTCACTGAAGTGTTAGTTGGAATGATTTGTTGTACATCAGAAAGATAAGGTCTTCAAAATGTTTAATTTTAATCTTTGGATCTGCTCTCAAATGTTGAGGTTTGATGCCTTTTTGCTCAAGTACAGGCAGTGGAAGCCATATGCGGTTCAACAGGAAAAAAAAGAGCAGTAGATCAGTTTCAGAGAGAGACTGATATACCATTCAGGATCATTTTTCTTTAAAAAAATTTCTATTGGCTATTTAAACATAGTTCTAATGATGAAATCCTCAGGAAGAACTCAGATAGTTTATCTATATTGCTTTTATATATACACTCACCCATATGCTTGGTATATGGATTGCATATACATACATATGTTCAGTATACCCTCACTCCTTTCCAGTTCTATTCCTTACTGTATTTGCTTTCACTCACATCAATGGTAGTCAAATACACACCTTCAAGAAGGTAAACTAATTTGACTGTTTAGGTAAACAGTCAGTAAGGACAGACAGTAAGAGAAACTATTAAAAAATGAGGTAATAAGTGAACTGAGAGTACTTAAATACTCTCATGTTTTTAAGGCTACGAGTGACATTTGAAGGCAGCTTTCATTTCTGTTCCAGTTTCTTGGGGGGAAGCACCCACTCCTCTCACTGCAGGTGTTAAGAATTTCAAACATTATTATAAAGTTATTATTTTAGTATCTATTTTTGAGTCCAGTCATGCCAAATGGTACTTATCTTTTGTAATGCAAGTGAGCTGATCGAAGAAACTGAAAACATATTCCCTTTTAAGTTCCATGAAATAAGTGGAAACAGGACTATATCTATTTCAGGTTATCACATTAACATTTCACTTATGGAATCAAAATCTTGCTGGGTGCATTCAAAATCCACATGATGTCTTGAGTGCTAAAGTTTTCAAGAGGATCTGTATATTAGCAATAAATAAGCAATGTAAGAATGCAAGTTTAGCCACAGAGACAGGCTACTTCACCTAATAGTAAGAAGAGAAACTGATTTGGCTTTAAAGACTTTCAGACAACAGTAATTTGTTCAGCACTGTACCAAAAGAAGAAAAAAACATGGGGAGGAGGTAGTTCTCTGATGTAACTGTAACACTCTAAGATACACAAAACTAAACTGAGAGGTATGAGGGACCAGATGGCAATTTTCTAAAATAACTAGAGCCTAGCAGAATTCAAGTTACATATTGACCGCTGCAAATAAATATTATTGCCTTAAGTATTTGCACTGCAATAATGTCGTGGTTTAAACCCAGCTGACAACCAAGCACCACGCAGATACTCCATCCCTCCAAAACGAGAGGATACAATAAAAGGCTTCAGGGTCGAGACGAAGGACAGTTTGGGCTCACTTCAACGATTATGGTCATGGGCAAAAGACAGACTTGACTTGGGGAAACAACATCGATTTAATTTAAACAACTAAATCACTACCAAATCACCAATCCAATCACCGGTCCAATCAGAGTCGGACAGTGAGAAAACCAACAGAATCTTGAATACATCTTCCCCTCCACCCCTCCTCTCTTTACCATGCCCAGCTTTGCTACCTCCTCCCCTCCACGAGGCACAGGGGGAGCAGAAGACGGAGGGTTGCAGTCAGTCCCAGTTCTCTCCACGCTGTTTCTGCTGCTCACTCTTCAAGGGAAATGCTGCTCACAGTTCTACCTTGTGGCAACGTGGCGTCCCTCCCATAGAGGCCAGTCCGCCACAAACTCATCCAGCTATCCAGGGGTCTTCCACTAGCAGTGGTTCTCCCAGCAATGAACTGCTCCGGGATGGGTTGTCCTTCAAAGTCATGACCTTTTTCAGGATCAACTGCCTGTCCCAGCAGGAGCCTCTCCGTGGGCTTCAAAGACATCTTCTCTTCACCGGCGATCTCTGAGGACTGCAAGGGCTCAGCCTGACATCTTGCCATGGGCTGAAGGGAAATGGCTGCTCTGGAGGGCCTCCCTGACCCCCTCCTCACTAACCTGGGTGACTGCATGGTTGTCTCTCCCTCTGTCCTACCCCCTCAAAAACAAAAGAGAGCTCCCAAAACAAAGACTGTTGCCACACCGCTTTCCCCATTTAAGCATGTTTATTTGCAGAGTTGATTAGCTCAGCCTTGGCCAGCGGCAGGGCCAAACTGGAGCTGGGGGAGCTTTCTCTGAAGCTCCTTACAGGGCCACGCCAGCAGCCCCATTCCTGCTGCCAAAACTGCGACAAACACAAGCCGGCAGCCCTGTCCCCCACTCATGAAACTACGCCAAACACAAACCCAAGTAACTACTGTATGCTTCTATGCACCAAAGTAAACAGAATCAACTTGACAACAATCATGGCAAACCTTCTTACCAGCCGTTCCCCATAAAAAGGCTTGACCTACTGTCAGCATCACAGCACTGAGTGTCCAAACCCCAGCTGCTGAAGTAGGAGTAACACAAAACAAGATATAACTGGTACCACCGACACGTTCTGGTATAGCAGATAACTGGTAAAAATTTGTAAAAGGTGTAGTAAGCTGAGCTGAGGAGGAATATCCTCCCCACCACCACAACGCACACACTTTGCACGTCTCTGGGGTCAGAGGTAAAATGACAGGGGGCTTACCCTTATAACAATCAAAAGCATTTCCAAAAAAAAAACAAAGAAGAAGAAAAAGTGTGGTCGTCTGCTGTTGTCAGAAGTACAGTCAGAGGTAGATCAGAGCAGCCACCAGTGTGGTACATGTATTAATGGGCCTAGACAAAAATCATGCTAAAAATCAGACTGTGTTGAGAAGTATGTCAGCTCTTACATCCTTTCACTGGAATTTTTCTCAGTATCAATTTTTTGTCTCCACCACTTTCATTTATCTGAGAAAGTACTGGTTGATTACCAATAAATGACAGTCAAAACCATAAAGGAAGTTTTGTTTCCTGTTATCCCTTTCTCCTCCCAAAGAGGTAACCATATGGTAGCTTAAAAGCATCAAACAGCCGTTTGTTACTTTGGAATTTATCACAACTGTTAGCTGTACAGAAGAGAGTTTAGCCAACTTGTTCTTTCTGCAGTTTACATCGCTATATGGAGAATCTTTAAGGAAATTTAAAGCTCATGTGCCTTTCATCTTCCTGTTCCTGAAATGCATCATTGCATCCATTTTCTTTCTGTTTCACTGTGCCGTTTTCCTCTCGATTGTACATATCTTCATCACATCACCCACATTCTTTCCAAACTCCTATTGATTTGTCTTCTTTATTTCTCACCCACAAACCTTCACTTTATTCAATCCCCGTACTTCACTTCTCACATTCTTCCTTCCATGAAAACATTTTTCTAGAAATCAGACTTAAAATTCGCAGTCTTAGCTGGGTCCACAATATTATGCAGTTTCTTCCACGATCAGACAATCAAATGTTCTGCAAGCTGTGTTTTCTCACTTTAACGAAGGTATTCCTTGTTAGACTAGATTCACTTCCATGCATTACATTTTGTCACCACTATGCTCTTCAAATGTAACTAAAACACCTTCAGGCTGACCACAAGCCTCAGACTTGCCAACGACCATTGACATCAATGTTCATTGAATGTTTGAACCACAAAATTGCCAACACTGCATTGACCTGAGCAGTTCATCTGCTTCTGTGATGACAGCAAAGCTTCTCCTAAAAAGAGGTTCACTGTATCCGCACAGCCACAGAGCGTCTTCTTCTGCATTTTAGTTTGTAAACTGTCCCAATGTCTGGTGGTCCTGGCAAGCACACACATATGTCCTTAAACCTCCTGGGATTGCACTAAGGTTTTGGATGGTTTCTTGTTCTTTGACTCTCTCACTGTAGCTCTCCTCCTCTACCACTACCCGAACTGCAGGCACTTGTTCATCACGCTCCTTCCACTGTGTAAGCTGCTGTGGCCCAAATCCTCTCCTCACTTTACATGCATGATAGAAATAACAAAAGGCTGACAAAAGAACTGCCAACCTTTTCGTCCTCCCAGTAAGCAGCCTAGCGCTCATGAGGTTGCTTCAAAGAATGCCCCCACCTTGACTATGAGCCAGAACTTCACTGAGCCATCTAAATTTTTCCCAGTTCTGCCAACTGGATAAAAAAGTGTTGAATTAAGTATTCAAACACTCAGTAAGAATTCCAACTGGTATGAGGAGGAAGACCCATGTTTCTTAAATCTTAGCCACCTATTCAGTGCGAACATACTTGTTTAAGTGATGCTGACAATAGTTGAGGCAGGTAACAGTAAGTATGAGCTAACTGAGAACATCTCATTTCTAATTTCCCATCTGCCATAAGGCTGCACTTTGAAATCTCAGAGGCAGTAGGGAGGAGGTGAACAGTGCCACACACCACAGAAACGGTGAGATGTAACCTTTTGCAGTATCTAGTAGCACAAGATGAAATAGCTGTTAAATAACAGGCAGTCTCTGCCAAAAAGAAAACCACTGAATGCTTCCTTCATGGAAACCTGAAAGAGATGGTCTGACAGTGTACTTGAAAACACCCAGAAGAATCACAGCATTGAAAGCTAGTACCGTACTCAATTGACTAAGGAACTTCAGTAAAATCCCACTTTTTCCTCTCACTGAGGGGAGATCTCAGCAGCTTGCACAAACTCCAAATCGCCCATGAAGACTGATATGACCATGTTGAACAAGATCACTGGAAACTTCTTTCACTGTAAAATCCTAGAGGTCCCTTCTCACACATCTGTGCCAAATGCTCCCTATCTAATAGAGTCTGCCATCTTACGCATCACACTGATACGAAAAACAATTTCTCAAAGCGGGAGCCTACAAAGTGTTAATCTAGTATCAGATCTACCCAGAAAGCAAGCAGATAGGAAAGAAATGAAAACATATCCAAAATTGCTGTATCAAATCA
The DNA here is from genome assembly GCA_009769605.1 of Bucorvus abyssinicus. Classification (NCBI taxonomy): domain Eukaryota; kingdom Metazoa; phylum Chordata; class Aves; order Bucerotiformes; family Bucorvidae; genus Bucorvus; species Bucorvus abyssinicus. The sequence goes on from CM020031.1 coordinate 36,129,039, forward strand.
CTGTCCAACTATTTCATCCATCAAACTACTACCTATAATATATCCAAAACTGAAGTAAATACGTTTAAATTAAAGTGTAAGAAGAGGAGCTTTATTTAGCCACTTCCCCTGAGAAGTAACCCCTTCACCAAAATAAAACGAAATTATAATTGTAATCGACCAAGCATTCCTTGTTCTTCAAAAACAAAGCTGCTGTACATCATGACATGCCTTGTCAACTACGTAGCAGTACAATATATTTCAGCCGCTGCGAGTTTTCCTCATACGTTCAAGTTTTTCGCCTCACAGCATTACATTAATTACAGAACAATGAACTTCTGCCTTACGTAACTTGTTGGCCTGAAGTACTGCAGCTATCTGCTGAGTATACTGAAATTTTACAAATGCTCTAAAAGACAGAACGTGTCACACAACAATATTAAACCTTAGAAAACAAAGGTCTTGAGTTTTGCCTCACCAGTACTGAAAAGCAAAGAAGTGGGAGAATCTTTGAGGAAAGCTGTGCTTGCTGATGCAGTACAAACTGGGAACTGCTACCTCATGTATTGCTCAGACAAACAATTCTGCATCAGTCTCATTATTTTTCAGTCTTGCAACTATGATATCTTAAATAAGAACAAACAGATTGGTTTCCTGAAGCCTCTACAGTTAAGTTTCAGATTTAAACCTTTTTTCTTTTTTAAAAACTCTGCATGGAAAAGAGAACAGAAAAAAGCCTCTTATGTTTTCAACATTACTTAAAAGCAAAAGCAAGGATGACAAGCTTTTACTTTCCTTGACAGACTTTTCACAGTATTAGAAATATTGAAAGACAGAAATAATACCTTACATTTCAGTCACATTTAACATATGTACAGACACTGGTGAAAAATCAAAAACTTGCAGTAATCAGAATGTAAACAAGTGATTTTGTTTTTCAGATCCAGTTAAAAAGATCCTGTATCTCATATAGATTATCATGGCATAGTCAGCACAGACCACAAAAGCAGAGCCTATATCATATGCTAAGGTTTCCAGCTACACAAACAAACCGTCAACTTGAAACAATGCTGACCTCTAACCACTTTGCAATCTTAATCTCAGAGGCTTGATTTGACTTTGTGCTGCCATCCAATTGAAAAAAAAGAAAAGTGGAAAAAAAAAAACTCAAACAAAACCTTACAGTGCTTTTAAGCTGTGAATCTTAAGAGTTACCTCCATACTTACTGATTAATATAAGCAAATTAGTTGGAATTGCTCTAATCTCCAACTAGAGAAAAATCCTGAACTCTTCTCAGTAAACAAAAATGTGTTCTACACCATTAAGTGCATTTATGTAGAAAGATAACAATGTTATCTTGATGCTTACCCAATCATTGCGTTTTCTTTAATCTGGCCCTCTGTGCCATTTACCATTGGCTCTTGATTTCTGTTTTCCTTTTCTGAAGCATCGCTTGAGAGGCCCAATAAAGCTCGTACTCGTTTTGACTTCACATCCAATATCGTGTCGGTGTAACCCACTTCTTGTAGATACCTGTAGGAACAGAACTCATGCTAATCTTCCATTTACATCTCACTTATTCAAAACAGTAAATTAAAACTTCTCCCTAAACTCATCTTCAAGCCCTTAGCTTAGCAAAGTGTGGTGCTGTGCTAATGAAACATGCTTATAAGTCATCCTGTACCAGCTGCAGAGGGATCGCCTCTTGCAGTACCAGCCTCTACAGTCACTGAGGGAGGAGGGGGGGGAAATCAAAGAGCCTAGCAGTCAGAGGTCATACAATACGTTATTCATTCATTACTAAAATAGATGGAAAAAAGCACTTTCTATTAAAATATTTACAACTGTCTTATAAAAATCACCAGAGTTGCACATACAACATGGCCCTTTATACTTCAACATATGGAAACTACACGAAGCCTTACAAGAAGTATCAGCTATGTCCCTTATGTAAGCATTTTTAGAAGCTAGAAAAGAGAGGGAATAAAAAAAAATTCTGTAGCTGTAGCTACTACTAAGAGTTGTTATTTATAACGCACTAGGTTTGATCTTGTCTTGGGTTTCCTTTTTCCCCAATGGATCTGCAAAATATTAATTTGTTGTGCATATAAGGGCTGGGCAGCGAGAATCCTGGACTAGCTTGTACGGAACCTCAAGATCTAAAGTTGGCTCTTTTATCAATAAGTCGTATTGCCTTTGGGAAAAACAGGGGGGAAATAATGATTTGAAAAAAGGAAAAATCAGTCTCTGACCTTTCCTCTAGAATATGGAGTTAATAGCACTGTCTTCTCAGCAGCACTGGACTGATTAAATGGTCAATACCTAGAGGACTCTAAAGAGGGGAAATGCTATTTACAGTAACAGCTGTCACACTCAAGGACATGTACTTCTCCTGCAAGAATATTCTCCTCCAATTATTTAACAATATTCCTCCACATAACCACATCAGGAGAGAAATACTGATTGCTAGCTATATAAAAATCAAACAAGTCACCTACACAAAACCGAGTCCGTCAGTAACACGCACTCTGTATTCAGCACTGTGTCAGTATTTATGAATTGTGCTGAGAAGGAATGACTTGTCTTCAAAATCACTGATCCAAGTCAAGATCACTTTACTTACATTTATTCAACATACGGGCAAAGATTTGAGCTCTTGCAAAAGAAAAGCATGTACAAGCCATCCAACAGACAAATTTAACTTTTGTATATTCCATGGAAAAAGGTTCTTTAATATAAGCTCCAGACTGTACTTGCTATGTGCCTCTCCTTTCATTTAATCCTTTGTAACACACCAAAAAAAAAAAAAAATTAGAAAGCAAAAGTTTTGCTCACTGATTAGACAACTTTAGAATATAACTACTAGCATAGGGGATGAGGCAAATGCATGAAAAAAACACATGGAGACACTGATTAGAGGCCTTTAAGAGACCTCTTCAATTTAAACCAAGGGTCGTAGCAAGGGCAAAAAAAACCACCACACAAAAATGTGACCAAATACCTTGGAAATTAATTAACTCATTATGACCACAATTCAAAAAATAATTTAGATTAACAGACATTTCCTTCATTGAGATGAACTGAGAATTAGAAGACTTCTAGTCTAACCTTCCGGATATTAGTCTTAGGTATTGCCTACACCTCAGGCAGACCAAAGTAAAAGTTATTCCTTTTTTATTTTACACCAGTCTTAACAGAATTACTTGTGTGTATTGTTTTATTGCAAAAAGAACTGCCAAGTGTCATGCCCCACTGTTCTCCCAAGCAGATTGTTTTATGACACTCAGTGAAAGAAAAGCAAAGGAGTTTTAAGTGTTGTGATTTGACAAAGCTTCTCTTCTGAAGTTCTGAAATACTGAATTTTTCCAAAAACCTAGGAAAAGGCAGAAGCTGAACAAACTTCATCACACTCACCAACATTTCTTGAAAGAAAATCTAACAGAAAAAAATCAAATACTACCATCATCACATTTTATTACCAGATTCTTTCCCTTGCATTCATTATCCGAGTCCTTTTTTCAACACTTACTGTCTCAGCAGCTGTCGTCCTTGTTTCCATATTAGCTGACTGTTCTGTGGTGGCTGAATTTCTGTCTCATTCCCTTCATCTGGAAAAGATTATTTAATTACAAACATTTTTTTCTTGTCCTACTTTTTAAAAAGATGCCCATCCACTTGAAAAGACGGATGTGATTTGGCTTAAAATTATTAGGAATGGTTTAATAACAAAAGAAAAGATTCAAAAGAGCCAATAATCAATCAAGAGAGGGAAAAAAATGCACATAGCACGTAACTGTAGTACTAAAGTAGTAACTGTACTACTAATCGTAGCACTTAAAAGATCATCAGGTACATCCTAATCTATGAGAGCAAGTTCCACTAGTCATCAGTGCCCTCCCTTCTGTCTCACATCCAAAAGCCCCGTATTACTCCTTTTTCTTTAAGGACACACAATCACATAGACAATCTGGAGTTCCATTTCCGCATTTACCTGTCAATATAATTACTTCTCATAATTTCAGTTTGAATACAAACCTCTTTAACTGCTAACAGTATCAAATTGAACTGCAGCATGATATCTACTTACAACTTACTGTCCAACCAATCTCCTCAGTATTTGACTGATCAACATAAAACCAACAGACCTACTCACATCAACTTTAAATTCATCCGTATTTGTATTAGTTTATGGAAGGCAAAAAAATATGACAGGAGTTGTTTGTTTATTTTTTTTATCCTGAAAAGCTGTTCAAAAAGTTTCACCACATTTTCCACAACCATAAATTTGTATCCAACAGTACTACTACAGGAAAATCCACAAAAAAAAAAAAAAAAAAAAAAAAAAAAAAAAAAAAGATGTGGCCTCTTTGTTGAGAAACCTAACTGAACACTGGCAACCAACAGCTACACATTTATTCTATATATAGGTTCATACTACATTATGGTGGTTTTTTTTTCCCTCCTCCAGGATATACACAAGCATATGCTTCCCAAGACAAAAAGATCTTGGTTTATTATCTATCAAAGTCTCTACAAAACCTGAAACCCTTGTGATCCAGACACTGAAGCATGAACAATCTTCTTGTATAAACAGCAATTAAGAACCAGAAAAACCTGTGGTATAATCCTGTAAGTAACTTGATATGTGATGTGGGAAAGCTATTGTCCTTACCAGGAAGTAATTTACCTTCAAACAACTGAATTAACACCACAGACAGAAAACCCACCACCCACCCAAAGAAAGCTATCCAAGACTAACCAAAATTCACATACAAGGACAGCCACATGAATTTTATGTATCTCAAATTCACAAATCCATTCAACAGCAACCATAAGAAATAATCAAGTGCACAATAATTTTCTGACAACAACTGAACACAGCTGGACCCAACACACACCTACCAAAGTCAGTCTATAAGAATTAAAACAACTGAGATAAATCTGCCTGAAAATCCCTTTGAAAGCAAAAACTCTTTTCTGAAGGCACTATTAACTATATCTACAAGCAAGAATTCTCTTCTGCTTGGTCTCATCAAAACTGATGACCGCTAGCGGTTAACAGCGATTTACAGATGAGAAGGAACTTGCATTATGAATAAATAATAGCAGAAGATATCACAAGCAGCAAAAAAAAAAAAAAAAAAAAAAGGCAACCCTTTCTCAGGAGACTGAACTCTTTTTTCTAACACGTATTATGACTCCCCAGGAGATCATAAAGAAAACAAACAAGGACCCATGTGGAAGACCTACTAGGAACACTTGCATGTTTCTTCCTGGCTAGGCCAGAAAAACAGGGGTGGCTTAGGGGAAAGACATGGACGTACAAGTTGGTATCTATCAAAGACAATTCCAAAGCAGCACGGTAAAGTTTCTGTTTTAAGTGTGTAACTTTAATCAGCCCAGTTTTGATAAAGAAGAAAAGAGTACATTTATGACAGCTACATATACTGAATGCAGTGGGATAAATCAGGATAATGGATTTTTAACAAAGGTAATTCCACTAATGTTCACTTTGCAGAAATAATGCCCTGGCTACAGCTCTGCTGGGCAAGGCAAACCTTGCACTACAGTCCTTGGCTGGAAACTGGAGCAACATGCCATAGCTGCATATTGAGAAATTACGTAACCCAAGGATGTCTAGGATCTTGGTATGATCGGGACAGAGTTTTTTAGTGGTCCAGATAGATATTGGAGTCTTCCACTTAGTAACACCAAACTGAACTATTTCTTCATTTAAGGAAATAACCTTGATAATAATGTGAAATAAAATTTCTCAAAACTTCATTGTATCTTGAACAAAAAAAGCTTGGTGTAAAGTTTCATCAGTTGGTGTGGGTTGGTTTTTTTTGATGGGTTTTTGTCAATGACCTTCTGAATCCAATGAAATAAGGATTAACCATGGCGGTAAACGAGACCATCCCTTCCACAATCCAAGTGACAGAGCTGAGGCCTGCAGACTTTCTGTATTATTTCTTTATATCCAGGTGGTTCAAGTTTCATTGCTGTAGTAGGAGCATCAGGGGACTGAGATATAAAAATCATCATCTATTATTTCTCCTCTCAATGACTTGACCTATAACCAGATCCCTGTACCCCAACTTTTTTTTCTGAGCACAGGATAGGGAGACAGAGAGAGGGATGTAAGGAAGTAATTTCAATTCTTAATTCCTCAAGTTCAGTGCTTAGAACTATTTGTGTGAAGTACGAGATGCAACCTCTAGAAAAATAAATAAGCTTTCCAGACACCAAGGTGAAAAAACTCAAGTTAGCTGTATGCATTTCTAATCAATGATCACTGGAATTTTGTGAATAAATTCCACACTCTCAAACTCTCACTTATGTCTAATATGCACTTTCATTATTTTTCTCCTGGAATACCACTGAGGTAATTGAACAAAAAATTATGTACTATACATTTCATATACTTTGCCATTCACTTTTTATTCAGAGGAATTATTCAAAGATGAAAAGATTCTATAGCTATACATCTAGTATCTCCCTGTTTCAAAACATCCATACACATCACTAAGGAAGAGAAAAATTATTCTCTCTAGGAGCAATTTGTTAGTTTGGGGTTTTTTAAATGTAAACTCATTTGATTTATTAATGGACTCTTTCAGAGCGTTAGCATATATTTTTAATTTTACAAGAGTAAAATACAGTCTTTATTAATTTTCTCTATTCCCACTGCTTCCATTAAGCAGCCTATTTTATCAACACCACTCTTGCAGCTTTTGCACTAACCACAGTTAAGCTTTTATGCCAGTAATGAACTCATTCTTATTAAGTTCTTACCAGAATCATAGTTTGGTGGCTTCATATCTCCCTGATTCAATTCTGTGCCATATTTTAATTTGTGATATTTAGCCCTGAAAGGAAAAAAGAAAAAAAACAAAAACAAACTATTAGCACATTTAAAGCATATCTCTAAACACATAAATATCACCTGTCTTCACGTGAAAAACCACTCCTTTCTTCTAGGCTAGGAACAAAAGAAAGCAAACAATTTCAGCAGGATTTCAGATACACAATTCTGCTTAACTATTTTTTCCAAGGTTGACACATAATTGCAAAGTGAATACTGATGAAACAAGGGAATCAGTACACTGCAGATTTTCCAAAATCCTGCTACAGAAAAGGTTCCTTCTCTGTGGACATGGGCTACTCTCTGCTTCCCTCACCACTATCCCCCTTTTTTTTAATCACTAAGAAATGTTTTTACTATCCATGCCAGTTCACTGCCATCTACATTGTATTACATATTGTCACCTCAAGTAAACAAACCTTAGTTTTCTTTTTCTAAATGCTTGTGCTTTCCAACAGCAGCAGGCCTTCAGTTAGCACTATTCTGAGATTTAGGACCGACAGCAGCCCATCTACACTAGTTTCTCTTAAAGCTGCTAAATCTCCCATTTGACCAAGGTAAAAAATAGAGACTTCTCTTCCAAAAATATTCAACCTACAGAAGGCCTATGGTAATGAACCCCACAAAGCTTGCTATACAAATACAATAAGAGTAGCTAGAAGAAAAAGGGAAATGCTTTTTAATTTGAAAAGTTTCATCCTGAAGAGTCAGTGCCTATAGACTTTTAAACGCACAAAGTAATGTCACAATAGCACATCATTACAAATGCACATAATTAAAGATTCATTAGTCTTGTAACACAGAAACAGAGAAACTGAGGCAAAGAGAGCCTCAGCCAGTTTGGCAATCTGTTCTCCCTTCTCTCACACTCACTGTAACTTTTGTCTCTACAATTGTTTTCTGCCGAACATGAAAATTTAGACGACTCAAAAAAACCCGACTCCCTATAAAGTTTTGTAGACATTCATAACTGGGTAGAAAAGAGGCACTCATACTAGTTCCTTCCCTGAAAGAAAGGTAGGGAAGAATTCAGGCAATGCTGGGCATGCAGCCTGGCAGGAGTGGGACAACCAGCTAGCACATACACTTACGCAGCTCCAACGCAAATATACAGGAGCTAGACGCAAGACGGCAAGATAAGGCTACCAAAGGCAAAAAGAAAGAAAAGAACAAAGCCTCCCCCCCACAAAACCTCTCACATACACCAACATGGAAATAGGCTTCACTAGCTTCACTACTCAAACTCTTCCAATTAAAATTTGTTTTCAATAATTGATGGATGTTTCATAATTCAATGAGGCAAGATTAAGCCCAGATGACTGTATCAAGAACAGCTTGATAATGTTTAACGTTACGTTTAACGATAGATAACATAGATAACATTTTCAAGCTACCTGCATTTCTTGTTTGCTTCTCAGACATCTTCATTACATTAGTGTTTTCTTTTGCTTTTCCCCATTTCATTCAGAAAGCTCATTACTTCTAATAAAATGGTGCTGAGGGAAGCAATGTTTGCTAGTTCTTACGCTTCAGTATCAGCAGCACTACTTTCCTACATTACTACATTTTAATTATAACAAACTTTTAATTCTGGATGAGAAGGATACGTGCAGAGGGAAGAAATGCCTCTTAGGCGAAGCAAAAAAGACAGTTGAAGGAACTGACTTCCTCCTCAAGAGCTAGAATGCTCTAACTCAGCTGAGCAGCAACCAGCAAGGAAAGGAGAAAAGATGCACTTGAAACGTATTAACAGCAATAAGTGAAGGATAAGCATTTTGGTCAGGACAGAAAAGACTAACCAAGAATAGAACAAAATTAAAGCTGAATGCTCAACCAAAATATTTATCTGTCCTTTTCCAACTATCTGTTTCCTACATCTCACCAGTGGAGAGATGTGACCCTGGCAAAACGTTTCATTATTGCTAAATACTGATGCAACATATACTTTTTCCCCCACCATCGCTATTAAAAAGTAATGTCTACTCAAGACCTAAGAAATCCTCTACTCTGTCTCTAACACAGCTCATCTTTAAACACGACACTTTGTCAAAAACTTCAAGTTTTTACATAGACGTCAATTCAAGTGATCCTAATGGTTAGTCCATTTCTGACTTACCAAAAGTGAGCAAATATTAATACTTTAGTTAAATCTGGATTAGTGACCTATACTGTTCCCTACTCAACTCCTGCAAATAATTTCAGAGATCAATTTGTTTTGGTCATGAGGCATTTGCTTTTATCTCATGGGTCTTTATATATAAAGTTCCATTATCCTTATGCATTCACCAATTTTCTTATCAAAGTTTCGTTAACAATCTTCACCCTAAGAGCCAAAGTAAAACGTTTACTAGGTTAACTGAAAGGATCATTCCTTGTATACTTTTTATTTCTCAGATCTCTCACCTGTCCTCCAAAATCCATTTTTCAAAAATTCAGCCAGCATTTTTTTAAACTTCTCAGTGTATTTATTCCAATCTGTTAAACCTGTGTTTGCTCATTTAAAAAATTTATTTCCCTTTTAAACCAACAGTAAGATCCTTCTTTCTTCGTACTGAAGTTCACCCTCCCTCTGCCCTATTAAAGACATTATAAAATCAGTTCAGCAAAATGAGATTACTTATTCTATCCACATTCTAAACTATTTGTAACAGATTTTTTAAACTGGTTTCTCATAATGCAACAGTTCTTAAAGCCTTTGTTATTCTTCTTCACTTCAAGAGGATAACCTAGATTACACAGTCTTGTACACCACTGGCCCTTAAATTTATTTTAAGGCCAAGATAGACTAAGATTTCCTATTTCATTTTCCAGAAGATTTAATTTTGTATATTACTGGCAGAGACCAGCAGAAAATAGATATGGCAGAAGAATCATGTCCTAACAACGACAGGCAATGGAAGAGCTGACAATCCCAAAAAGCAATCTTTATTTTTTAATATTGCTGGGAAACTCAAAAGCAAAAAGTCATAGACCTTTGCCTGCACAAAATGACAAAAAACCCAATGCCAAACTCAAACCTGAATTAGAATCAATTAGTATAAATTCAGGTATATGAGCAAGACACTAGTTAGATGTAAAACAGAAACATGAATAACATGTCAGAGTACTTCAGCTATAGTCAGTCTCTAGAGTTCAGAAGACTATTAAAAAAAAAAAATCAATATCGATAGCTAGAAGTCCATCAAGAAAATATTTTCCACCCTTCTTCAAGCAGCAAGTATGAGATTTATTATTAGAAACTTCCTTATGGTGCAGCTGAAAATGTCACCAGTATGAAAGGCAAATAATCTTTCCAAAGCACTAAGGAAAACACGATTCAGGCTCCAAGACTAGAAGGAAGACTCTTGACCATTCAGTTGCACATATTGCCATCAAAGGCTATGAAGCTTCTCACAAAAGAAACTTTAATTCTTTTCTATACAAATTCTGAATATAGCTTATTCCATTAGCATGTTTGAATTTAATCGATTTCTACAAAAACAGAGTATCTTCTGCTCACCTGTCATGCTTAATTTCTCCATTTTTTCAGAAACCACATAGTCCGCTTAACAGCTTTAAAATGGCTCTCTGCAGCTCACACTGAACTCTAGTTCACATATCACTGCAGTGAGATACTGTTATCACAAAACAGAGCAAATGTGTTTTTTCTCTAAATAAGTACAAAGACAAATAAAAGCTTCTCCAACCTTTGTATCATCTGGTCAAAAACAAGGACAGTGGCTTTGGGGCAGGGAAAGAAGGAGGGAAACAAATGACAACAATGAGCCTTTAGTATCTGAAACTTGTTCAGCTTGGATGATTTACCTTCAATTTCTGAAAATTGCATCTGAATTATCAACAGTATGCAGAGACTGAAAAACTAGCTGAAGGATACAACTTTATAGAACGTATTTCCCGTCTGAAAACTAGTGTTCAAGTTGTTTGGAAGAAAGCTATTTTGGGGCTGCCAAACTACGTTAGCGAGTAGATGCCCTTACTCAGGTAAGTATGAATATTACCACTGCTCTGGCTTTTGCACTTCATTACACAATTGTCCATTTTTGATTAGCAGTATTTTCTTTAAACTATGTATCTCCTATGCAAACAGTGCTTGGAGACATTCAACACGGCTGCCACAGCACTTCAGTAGTCGCACAGGAAAATGCTAAAAGCTTTCATCCTTCTAAATTTCCTAAGACTGAAAGCAGTGAAACTTTTCTGAATACTTCACACAGAAACAAGTTTGATCCCAATCAAAAAAGGTCACTATTTCTTGGAAATATCTGTCGCCAGACCTGAAGCATCCGATCCAGCTGTGCTGAGGGTGCCTGCCAAAACATCCGTAGAAGACCTGGGAGCCGCCGCCAAATGAAGAGACATAAACAAGAACGACTGCCAGGAACAGCACAGTGAGATATTCTACCCAGAGGAGAAGGCGCCAGCCTTACGTTGATCAGACACACCAGTGCAGAAAACAACATAAAATTAAATCAAGTGTTTCTAGAGACATGGCTCAAGAGTCCAGTTCTTTGGTTGAAATATGTTGAGACAGGAAATGAGCTAGACGAGACCAAATAGGACATGTACTTGAGAGAAACAGCACTACACTTCAGTTAGCTCCCGAGGAAATAATGCAATTTACTGGTGGTGGAGCAAGTATTGATAACGTCATAAAAAGTTACCCTCAACTGCAAGCAGCCTCACACTGCAATCTAAGGGATGTTGGCAAAAGTACATCAAAACTGCTGTTGAACAAATGATAGTGCTTAACTATTAACTATCTCCTTCTAAGCTCTTTGCTATTTAGTGTATTAAGACTCTTCAGCAGAAATAATTTGGCTTTCTATACACACAACAAAAAGGTATTCTTACAATTACTAACATAAGGACTGAACATTAAACTAAATTTGTCAGAAAAACATAACAATCTGTTAATAAAACTCATTTTTTACCTTACCCACTATAAAATTATCTAAGTCCCATGAAACGGAGAACAATGACAATGCTTCCAAAGCTGTTTACTTTTAGTAAACTTTGAAAACATTTGGCTGATAAAAGAAACACCCACTATACAGAACAGCACCTCATAAAAGCATCTATCTGACAAAAACAATGTCACCCATTTCTTGCTCACGTCTTCCTAAGGGCATTGTGAACATGGACTGCTCCAGGCGCGTTATTCGTAAGTTATTTAATCTAGCTAAGAAACATTTGCTACACTGCAAGGCCAGGGCAGAAATGAAGACAGTAAAGCTTTCCTGCCCTCCCCAATCCACACCAACCTTCTCCTAACTTGACCGGAAATGTTTTCCTCCTACCTTGTGGGATCTCATTTTCCAGCTCAGAGATCCCACTGGAAAAAGCCAGCATCCCAACTGACTACTGCCTGACCTGGCCGACGGCTGATTTAGGAAAATGCTGGGAAACACAGTAGTACTTCCAAGCTCAGTGTGTTGCCTTTCTTTTAAGTATCAAGCAAGAACACTTGCTGGGAGACGTTTCCAGCAGAAATACAAGACTCTTTATTCAGAAACTGGCAAATACTACTGATGCTTAAAACCACAAATTCTTATAAATAGCCGTCTGCAGCACACACCATTCATGAGCATCACATTTACTTTAAAAACCATTGCACATCCATACTGAAACTGTCCAAGTGGATCAGATCAGCTGACTGTAGCCCACTGACCTGAGTAACCATGGCTAATACCATACACTGCAGAAAAAAATTACCACAGAAGACAAAAGAAACCTATGTAAAACTGCTAATAAGAAAACACCAGGTGTCTTTTACTAACCCTTACAGTGACTGCTGCATTAGGATTTAAATGTCTTAATTTAGGTGATTTTTACTGAATGCAACTAGGGGACATTTTCACTATACATATGGAAGTTTGTTTTTTTTAATTTCTTTTTTGTATTTCTTTTTTTGCTTCTCTGATAGCATGCAGAAAAGTGTTTGCATAGTCTGATAATTTGAGATAAATTGCTAATTTATCTGGGTTACAAACATGAAGTATTAGAAAGATCCCTAAGTAACCAGGAATAGCTCCCTCAGTTTTGAAATACAAGAAATCTTACTGAATTCATGTACCTTAGAGCGATGTTTTAAGTGCACAAGAAGGTAGTCTATTGCATCTGTCTTTTTAAAGTGACTCTAATCTTCATACTCATGCCTCAAATGTAAGCCTTCCATGGGTATAACGGCAAGCCCCGTTATGCACACACTTGATATTTTTCTGTGCTATTTGATACAAGATCAGTACCACAACAAGGCAAAAAGGGTATCTACCTTAAGCATTCCTCTGAGAACTCCCCAAAGGGGAAGCAAGTACGCTGCAGCCCTGAGGCTACTGCTGGCCACGAAAGCGCTGCAGCTCCATTCTAGTGGATGAATGACTCGCTACTGGAAAGAGCCAAACTGGATGGTGCAAGGCACGTCTCATGTGCTAAAGCGCCCATACAAAATGAGCAAATCTAAATGCAATACAGTGATGTACAACTACTAGTGTCCTTTTCAAGTTATGCAGCAAAAATATCCCAGTTCTCATATGCATATGTGTATATTTCTAATCTTATTTCTATTAATATAAACTATTTAAAAGAGGTTTATTTTATCAATATTTTATTAAAGAGAAGTAGGAATTATCTGATACGAAAATGGTATGTAAGCAATGATTGCTTTGCAGTAGTATCATAAACACACTCTTTGGTCAAGAAATTAAAAAGATGTTTTACGAGTAAAAAAATTTTAAAACTATACTTGGCCTGAAATAAATCAGATTAACAGAAAGAACTCTGGAAACATTATTAAAAAAAACCCCAACTTGTTTGCCTCAAAAGATTAGAACAACAGGAAAGTACATGTAAGAATAAAATGGTAAAGTAGACTGAGAACTTCTACTGAAATCCCCGTGAACAAAGAAACAGACATTTGATTAACTGGTAAACACGACCATGTTTGTCACTCCTCACACAATTAGCCTCCAGAACATAGTCCTGCAGGGTCTATCATACTGAAAAGACTAAAAGCTTAGCAAGATTAAAAACTAGTAAATACTAAAGACAGTTATTCAAGATTTCAGTTGTCAGAGATTACTGAACAAAGCTAGTACTTTGAACAAAAAGACAATACACTGTAATTCTGGGGTATAATCTATAGAGTTAGGTGGAATTTTACCAAGGAAAAAGTATTCATTATTGATCAACCATGCATTTTATTTACATGGTTTTGGAGCCATACTATGTTAGCTGTTGTTTTTACCATAATCCGGACATTTAGACTACTAGGTTTATTTAGCATAATAACATTTATCAGCTTGAAAACTGACTATATACAGAACAAGTATTTCTTGGTTTCATCAAATACAAAGGCAAGAGAAAGTATCTGTCTTCAGAATTTCTTCATCATGTACTCATCACTAAAGCAGTGTACCTTTCCTGTTTAAGCGCATATTCCAGCATTTTGATTCTTCGCACTAGATCCTTCTTCAGATTTTCTTGTCCTTTCCTTTCGCCTTGAAGAAAGGCAATCTGGGCCTGCAAAAGGAAGTGTTCAGTTTAGAATCTGCTTCCTCAAAACCATTCAGCACAGCTCAAGTGTGTGTGCCTCCCCCAAATCATTTTAAAATTTATTTATACAGTTCAAAAGAAATTGGCTTACCGTGTTTCATAAACATTAAATGCTGAGACAAAACACCACACAGATAAGCCTTCTAAACTGCATGCTCATTACAGATCAAAAAAAAAAAAAGATAAGAAATAAAAGCTATTTTAGTTTGTTTGACAGGCTTTATTTCCTCTCTTGGCTTAACATTCAATAAAGGATCAGAAATAGATAAAATAAGCATACAAAAAGCCTTCAGCAGATAAAAGTATTTACCAACAATAAGCAGAAGATGATAAAGTATTTCTGCTCACTAACTGAAGCAGTATATAATTAGTGTTCTGTTTTGTAGACACGTTAGATATATGATACTAGTCAAAGAACTAGAGTACAGCATGTTCAGCTAAAAGAAAAATAAAACCCTGTGTGTAATACAGTGCCAAGTGTTAATTATACTACTTACTAAAATAGGTTAAAGCTCGCTCTCCAGAAATACTGTAATTAAGAGAGGAAAAAATGGAAAACAGGGAAAGGTATTTTGGTGAGGGAGACGAGGAAAGAAATGGTATAGAAGTAAATAAAAGTCAAGTGGAAAACAGACAGCTAACCTTTATCAGCTTCCAGCAGAGAGTAAGTTCTTAGTTGCCTGTGAAAAAGCTCCTTTAAATATAAAATTATGATATATACAACATATTTACTCCTAATCCCAAAGGCAGAACTACCTGGTTTGTAATTCATGCTCAAATCAAGTCCACAAGAGACAATTTCTTGTTCTCTCCCAACTCATGAATACACTTTTAGACAGAAATACCTATGAGCAATCACCTCTTCACACCTCAGCTTCACGTGCATTGCAAACCATCTGTCATTTTCAGGATCAGAAGCTTTCTGCCACCTTTGCAGCTAAGCCTCCAAGTATCTCATCTGTCTCTTGAGAAGCACAAACAGGATAAAAGGCAACTGGTCTAGACCATCACCTGTTGAACATGAAGACCAGTAAGACTCTTATTTATATAAACACCCATTGTATTTCTATAAGCAGTGTTTTCCGTAGGTACTGCAGTCTGTACCAATCTCTACAGAAAGACAGGGAGGAACAAACAGGAGCATCTTCTTCTACCACAACCTTGCAAGCAGACCCCAGATGTTTTAACTAATAACTTCTAAAGAATAACTGATCCAACTTCAGGTTGTTACCCCAAGGTGAGAAAAACAGTTTCTATAAATGCCATTTTCTTTCCACCAGTTACAAAGAGTATGCACACAACTAACTTGGTTGAATTTTGGAGATAAGGGAGGATGAATCTTACTCCAAAAGTCCATTTGCTTGTGACCAGCTATAGCAGTTGCTCTAAAACATGACACCAGCTGAGAGAATTTCACTGGTCAAGTACAGCCAGTAAACAGGTTGACAGACACCTGAAGAAACCTTAACCACCAGAGCCACCAGTTTATGACGAGTGAAAAACACTGGCTTCTCTCTGATGCAGTCAGTCTTCACCTTCAATGAGGGAAATGCATTTGATTGATTGCCAAAAAAACTTCAGCTGAATCAACAGAAAGGCCTCTCTTGCTCTGACATCAAGCTTCTCCTTACTTAACACACAAACCAGGATGAACAAAAAGCAACAACTGAATTTGAACACTCGTTTCATGCTCAGGATTAGGGAAAGGCACAGAAGAAAGGAATGCTGGTGCTGGAGTCAGCATTTCCTACCCTGGAGAATGTAATTGTGCAAGAAGCAAGTCAACTCAACAAGGTCACCATCCCTATCAGTAACAAGAGGAACACCTCAACTTAGTTTGCAGTAACTGTACAGACACCCAGATTATAATCCATATACTAGTGCACCGTGACTGTGATTACTCTCTCCCTGCCTCCAAACAGGCTCAGCAGAAATAAACAAGTGCCCTTCTCACCAAAAAGTGAGAGAACATCAGAGCACACTATTAAAAATAGTAGAACATGATGTAACTATGCATTTGGCTGGAATGAAAAGATCACCCAATGCCATCATGACAAAAACCAAAGTGATCTATGATGTGAACTGCTGTTTGCAAACAATTTCTAGCTAAAAATTGAACCGATTGAACAGGCTGGAATTAAGCATTTTTACCCAGCAGGCTGGCAAAAGACAGCCAGTAATGGCCTGGCTCACACACTGCTCTAGTACAAAGGTCAAACCAGCATTACCATCCTAAAAATTGAGGTTAAAATCATCTTCCACTGGTAGCAGCCTAAACAAAGAAAAAAAAAAATGCAACCTCTCAGTAGTTTTGACAGCTTACTTTTTCAAGACAGACAGACATAAATAGATTTGATTAAGAACTACCATACAACACCTCCTTCATGTGAAAATGAGCAGAGTTGCGCTTCTGATACAGGGCAGGCCATGACCTGTCTGACTAACCATTTGAGAATCAAAGTTCAATTAAAACTTTTACCAGAAGCTTCTTAAGCACATAAAATAACATAGAGAATGTTCCTAACTACCTCCGGAGCTGAAGCATCTACATTTTATGATTCAACATGAAGGAAAAGGATTGCGCTGTCCCATTAATTTATGAGAAATTCTGACTCTGAAAATGAGAATGTTTACATCTGGTCATTTTCATAACATATAAAAAGTAAGGAGAATATTTTCACTCTTTCCCACAGGACACTGGCAACACTTAACCCTCATTTATGTAAGTTCTGTATAATTACAATTAAGTCAGCTTCAGTGGACAACAAAACATCAGCTATATATGTAAGCTCAAATTTTTATTTAAGAAATTCTTAATGATAAAATTCAGGTTTATTTGTAATGTACATAAGGATGGAATTAAAATAATAACTGAGATTTTATACTAACAATAATACCATAACAGTCCAAATGTCATAAGCAGATTTATTCTTTATAATGTGTGGCAATTAACTGAAAATATGCAAAGGAACCTAAATGTTCATACCATAAATGAAACAATTTGTAGTACAAATGAAAACTGAATAAATGAGTACACTGAGCTTAAATATCTAAAATGACAAATGATGAGATCTAGCAGTATTTTCTCAGTCTCTAGGACAAACCAGTGATAACTCTAAGATCACCTCTTCCAATCAAGATATTTAGCTAACACTTGTCTAAATGCCTGTGCACACATTTAAAGTGTAAAAGGTCTGTGTTTAAGCACAATTAAACGTATAACTGAAGGGTTCAACTACAGTTTTCTTGTAATTCACATGTAAACAACAGAATTTTAGCAATAGATTGAGACTCCACAAGCCATTTCCCATGGTTGTAGCTTTAGTCAAAGTCAAAGCCTGCCCTACCGGAGAAGCAGGGGAGCAAAGGACGATCGCTTCCACTCCGAATGATCTTAACACTGTTCTACTCTTGTACTTTGGCCACTCCTAGGAAGGTTTGCCAAAAATTTCAAGAATTCACATATATGCCCAACAAACAGGTTCTGCGACAACTGACCTTCTAGCTAATAAGGTTAAAATGCATCAAGTTGAAAGCTAGTCATAGCAAACCTCTAAACAGCCTACTGGGATCATGCAAAAACTCATACTGTTCCCCGCCGTATGGGTGGGGCGCATCATCTCCATAAAGCACCCAGCCCCGCTGGCTCTGCAGCGAGGTATCAAGGCAGCGTCCGCCTCGAGTTTATTCCAGGCTAAGTACTATAACACACTGCATTACAGCTCAACTGTGAAATTAAAATAAAGAGAGTCAAGAGGAAAACAAAAACAAAACCAAAACCAACAAGAAACTGTGGAGAATACTGGGAATAGAGCTACCTGGAACAGTCTATTTCAGCTATAATTGTAAGCCCGTTTTGGGGGTTTTTCCACTGTCTCATTAAAGTTTTTAGTATTACCAACCACCACAAAACTTAAAAGCTTCATGCTTGTACAGTCTAAATTAATAGCACTGTAGCTTTCTTAACTACTCCACTTCTTTACTGAGTGATTTTTAAAAATAACACTCATTATTATGTAAAAAAAAAAAAAAAATCTCATGGGCAACCACACGGTTGTTTTAAGAAATTCCCCAAAAGACTCTGAGGTCAGATTACTGTGAAGTGGACAAATGGGTGAGGCAATAATTAAATAATTAAACTGCATCTTAATAAATCTGGATTTTACAAAAGTTAAAAAAAGTAGACTGAAATTTACACTTCCTGGACTCAGCAAACACAATGACAAGGAAGTTATAAAGTATATTATATCTGCACACCTTTCTAGGCTGACACATTGACATTACGAAACAGCTAGAGATTAAAAAAAATATTTACCTTTAACAGAAAATGTTTAAAAAGAAACAATACTATGGCTGCTCAAAAAAAAAAAAATTGTCCATGTTTAGTATGAACTTCTATCAGTTCCTGAATTTCACAGCTATTTCAAGTTAAAAGGTGATTTATTTTTTTAACTCTTAAGACTCAAGAACTAGAAAAAGCTTTTCCATTCTTTTCTGAAAAATATTGATCTTAGTATTTTAAAGTAAACTTCACTTCAAATTCATGGGCACTTGAAGGTCAACAGGCATCATTTGACAAAGTAAGAGCTACCAAGACACACAATTCTGTATATACGGCTTCCAGAATTCCACAACAAGGTCTTCGCAGGCTGAGAGAAAGAGAACAAGGGAGGGATTAAAACTGCAAGAAAAGTATTGCAAAAAATATGCAGATAGCTAAAATAACTAAATATATATATACAGATGAATCAGCCCAGAACAGTCATACTAACCAGTCTACTGAAACCTGCCAGAAGGATTCTACAGGCTGTTGGGGTGCTCAGTCATTTAGATGATAGCTGGCTCACTGAAGCCTACATCTTTAAGTATATTTGTAAACAAGTGCAGGTATGCCCAGGGGGTGAGATGAAAAGAGATAAGAAACAGGTACAGGGGAGGAAGGAAGGAAGGGAAATATCAGCACTCTAGTACAACCGGCAAACAATTTTTCAGGCACCGTACTTAACATTGCAACACACACCTACTAGCACTCGGTGCCAAGAGAGGCGAGGAAATTTTCGTAAGCGCCTGTAGCCTTTTAAGACAACGCAAAACTGAAGGGGGGCCACAGGGTGACACAAGTGGCAGTCACCGAGGCATATTTAGCTTCACCCTGCACAGAAGCACTTCATTCCATTTATCACCTGTACGCTCACGCTGGATGACAGCACCTTGTGGGACTAACGCACAGCACAATCTGCCACTGGCAAACTAGTTTTGCTGGACTTCTCAGAGATGTCCTAAAACTGGCATCAGAGCTAAGCCCTGAAAAAATTAAACCATCCAAAAGAGATGAAAGATTTAGCTTACAGTAAAAAAAAAAAAAGGTTGAAAAAGCCATTTACTTACATTCTTCATTTCTTCGAAAATATTGTTTGAAAAACAATTTATTATCAGTTAATTCAAAACTCCTAATACCTCATCAAGAATCAAAAATCATTTAGTAATTTATTCCTGGCAATACCTTGATTACTAATATAAGCATCTCAACCAACAGGACGAGTTTTCTGCCTTTTACTAGGCGGATCTCTGTTCAGATAGCCAGTCTTTCTTTTATCCACTCTTCAGTGCTGCCTTTCACTGTTCTAACAACTGCAAACATCGAAATACTGGCTGAGATAGCCAAGCATATGTTCAGCTTATTTAATCATTCTTCATAAGCAGAAATTTTCTCTATTTCTCCAGTCATTTTTGTAGTGTACTTAAGTGCCGAGTGTTAACTTTTTTTTTCTTGTGTGTCCCAGGAGCATGTTTCATGTAGACTGATGTAAGGACAAAAACAGAGCAAGTTTTAAATGTGATGTAATTCTGTAAGCAGCACTGCAATGATATGTCACAAAACAATCACATATTATGAGCTCGAGTCCACACTGCAAATACTCAAATATAATTCCTTTCCACCTGCTGTACAAGAAAGGCAGAAATGCAGCAACAGCAGCCAGCACCGGGACTGATAAACAAACGGCCCCCATTTAAACTGAACCGATGGAAGTTCACAGGTTGAATGAATCACTTGCGGTATGGGAAGACAAGGGAGAACAAATCTGGAGGATATTTTGAGATTTGGCTTTGGTAACCAGAGGAACGAACCAGACTTCACCACACGAGCGTTTGCAAGGAAATCGGCACACTCCTGTTTCTCGCTCCTACAGCCAGGAGCAGCTACTCCTCCTATTCAAGCACTCACCGTCACCCTGCACTGACTGGAGCATCAAGCAAAACTGATACAAAAATAACTGACTTTGTTCCCTCCTCCTCTTTGCGAGCTTGGATATGAATATCCTGCATACCATCTTTGTTCTGAAGCTTTTGCAATCCTGCTCTATGTGACTGCCCTAAAGGGAAAGATACTCCTGGCTAAGAGCAGAAAAAATGCAGTCTTTCCACACTGTGATATTTAACTTCTTTGTCACTGGGTTATTTTAAAAATATTCAATAGTAGTTAGCACATAGCAGACTCTTTCAAACAGGAAAAGAACATCACCTAGATGAATCCATCTACAGGCCCATACAGAACAGGTCACTATGATAAAGTGAACCTTTGTTTCCACATTTCAGAGTACTTTTATTTCCAGTACATTGTCTGCAAAGCGTGGATCCTGCACACCCTGAAGGGACTCGGAAGACCTGTTTCAAGTATCTAAGCATTTCTCAGCACTGAAAAACGAATCATAGCAATTCTTCATCTATTCCTCAGTCAGTTCTTGCTACTTTTTAGCTAAGGAACTTAGAAAGGAGGACCTGACAAGACCTGGCAGCCTTGCAATGCCAAATACACGAGGATGCTGCTGACCATTACCCATTTTCTCAGAAAACTGCGTACGGTTATCAATTTTAGTTGAGGCTTGGCATCCGTACAGCCTGACTCTTTAGTATTAAATTAAGATGAACCAAAAGTCTCTGGAGACGCATATGATCGTCCTTGGGGAATTTTACACAGCCTGTTCTAGAATTAGTAAATAAAGTTTCAGTGTATACTGAAACGTCAATAAAGGCTGTGTTATATCTGCAACTTGTTCCAACAGCACAAAGTTACTTACCCCTGATGCAATTAAACTGACATGAGCCAAGACCTTCAAGAAAAAAAGGAGGACTACAATTTGAGGACACAGACAACCACTTAAATTATAAACGTGCACTAGTAAAGACATAGGATATTTCACCATATGCTAAGCAGACACCGAAAACCGAAGTTTTCTACCCCGAACTCAACAACTTTCTCCATTTTTGCTTCATTCAACAATTCTACAGTAAAACATGAAAATAAAAAATACCTCTTTTTTAAATATAACTTTTTGTGGAAAGTGTTTATAAGCTTTAAAGACCTCTTGGAGTCAACGTAACATTGCAAAACTGTCTGTCATGTCAATATTGTACAGAAGCACTTTCCTAAAAGAGTTAGGCCCATTTTCATTACACTTAAACTAAATTACAAGTTTAACAGATTTGAGAAGAATGGGAAAATCTGGTGCTAGGAAGTGGCTGGCTCATTTATGCAATTTAAAAAAAAAAAAACAAATTACTATAAAAACCATGTACCGATCTGCAAAGAACCAGTTTCATCAGTTCATGCTTACATTCTACTTCTCTATGAAAGCTACAGATTTATATAATGCAGCTCTTTCGTCACTGAGCATTTACTCCCACTAGTCCTCCTGACTTAAATAAATCAAGCCAAGACATCTTATCAATGAGTATATTGGGATTAGCAAGCAAATGTGTATATAAGCAAACAGGAAAGAAGAGTACAGAAGCTTCTCGTCTTTACTTCACATGAATTTGGCAACTAGAAAAGTTTGCTAAAAAGAACTTAGCAAAAGAAAGGGTACCTGGTAGTCACCAAGACCCATTTAGCATCATCGTTCCCAACTAAACAGACCTCAGTATTGTGACCATGGCTTATTTATATTCCTTCCACCTTTCTTTTGATTTATCTGACGCATTTAAAACAATTAAGTTGAAAATAATGTCCCTCTGGGGTGGAGAGGAATTTAACGTTAATCACTGATTTCTTTGTATTATCTGCCTTAAGAAAAAAAGTTTTACTGAAGACTTCTACAGCACTTCTGGCAATTCATCTTCACAGAGAATCTCAGAGATTCAACCCACATCACAATATTCGAAAATCTTACACAAAACTTCTTCAAACTGGATTATATATTCTGTTTTATTGGCAAACCAAATCTTTCGGAGTTTTCCATTAACTAAATAACTGATTTCATCAACCCACTGTTCATTGTTTTTCCCTGAACAGTATTTTCAGATTATCCAGCTATCAGAATGTTTTTTAACTAGAAACTTGATCCAAAGAGAGGACCATTATCTAAAAGCCAACAAACTGTAAATATCAACTATTTCTGAATCAAGTAATGAATGTCCTAAACCACACTATAAATAGCCACAGCCATCTGTCTGATTTGCCCCTTCTCCTCGTTACTTTAACTTGTCTATCTCCAAGGACACAATCTTACCATGTAGCACGCCTGGTTTCACCGCCGGCCTCTTGCCTCAGAAAAGCAGCAGCAAGGGGGAAGATCACCATCCGTGACCCCCCCTAGGGAGATAACATTACCAAATCTGACTTCTATAACCAACTTCAAGTGCTTATCTGTTATTTCCACCACAGTCCTTCTATTACAGTTGTTTGCTGTCATTTAACCACATTTTATCTCATTTCATTAACTCTTTCCCTATCATGGGGGTGGGTTGTGGTTTTCTTTCCTTTTGGCACTGTCTTACAAGGAATATTTTTAACAAAGTTGTGGAAAAACAAGCACATTGTATCCACTCATTCTCCCTAATTTTCTTGCAAACCTTTTCAAAAGAAAGGAAAAATAATTTTCCTGTGACCCTATCAGGGTCTCTATTACCCTAAAGAAACAGGTATCAGTTAGAAGAGACAAAGACGTTAGTAGGGAAAAAGACAGGAGCTATAAAATTCCTAGGAATCACAGGATACAGAGCGTCTGTACAGTTACACACAGCATAGCAGTTCGGTGCAATTTAGAACATTTGTGAAATGCAGAGAAATGCCAAAGTCTGCAAACCAGCATTTTTTGCCAGAAAAATGATTGTCGGAAGCAAAATTCTGCAGAGCAACATATGCATTGTTTGCAAAGACAAAATTTCTAATCAAAACAACAGCCACACACACACACACATAAAAACCTTCCAAGCTCATCCAGTCCAGAGGCAGCAGAGCTCAACAGCTTTGCCGCTTGCTGGGACAAGGATGCGCGTTGGCAGCACTCAGCTCTGCAGCAGTCCAAGCCACAGGGGCAGAGACTCCATCGCTCTCTCCCAGGGGTGGCCAACGGCTAATTAAAAGGGAAGCAACACCCACAACAGAGAATCGCCCCAACCAGTAGAAGACATATGCTTACAGCAAGACACCAGTATGGGAGGCAGTTCAAACCCTGCTTGCCTCAAGAAAGATAGTCAAGGGTTAGGGCTGGGCTGGCCAGTAGACAAATGACAGATGCTCGCTATTAAATAATTAATGAATTAATAATATTCAATTAAATAATCTCAGTGCCTTGCAAATGCATTTGATCAAACTCTTGGCTATTTTGGGATGGGTTTGTCCAATACAGAATGACAACTCTGAAATGCCTCAGAAACACAGTGCAGAAAAATGCAGAACGAAGAAAAACTGAAGTTTAAGACTTTTGCAGAAGAGGAAACCCTTTCTTGTCAACTCTCCCAAGCAGATGCTAGAAGAACCTAACAAAAGGAAAATTAGTCATTTCTGAAAAGATGTGAAAACAAATGATAACGCTATAAAACAGTTTGTGAATACTAACATGAGGATTAATAATGTTAGCATTTATTCTAGTGAATTGCTTCACAATGCATTCTAGGAGTTTATTCTTAGGATAATTTTTCAATCTGCAGATCTCAAAGTACCACAAACAGAAAGAAGCATTAGAAGTGAAATATGCAATTAACAAACAAGCATCATGGGGAACCCTGTACGAATCTTTATTCATTCTTATCTGAAATACACAGCTTATTAATAATACTTGCATAGATATAAATGTAGAGTCTTCTTTCACCCTAAATGAGGAAGATATATAATAGAGGCAACAATAATTTCAAAAGGTTCAAGAAAAATAATTAGAAAATCAGAGTAAGCATGAATATTTGCCACGGATGGCAAAATACAGGCACCTGAAAAGAAGAAAAACTGTCCAAGGCAGTACTAGACCAGGAACTAAGAGAGTAAGCTGCCCAGCCTGCCAACTCACAAATATTATAAACTTGGGTGTGTGTCACTCAGACAAGCATCACATAACGCAACAGAAAGGTACTCTACCTGAATATGACACAATTGTGTTCCACACAATTAATTATAAGGAAAACAAAAAGAGAAAATAAGAAGAACCCCAGAGGGGAAGAAAAGGAAGATAAGAAATCACAGTGGGAGTGACTTACAAGGTGTTTTTCGGAAAAAGGGCATAGCTTAACTAACCAACGACTACAGAGTAGAAGCCAAGCGCGGTAATAACCGTGGCATAAAGTACCTGAAGTATTTAAATATCTTGGCACGTAAGAAACTGGAGATAAAAAAATAAGTCTACCTCTAAGAAACAAGACGAATTGCAGAAAAAAATTTATGGGATACTAAAATGATCATACAATACAGGTCCTCTGCCACACAGCCTCCCAAGAGAGCAGATAATTTAACACTGAAATTTACACGGGATAGAAGGCTAGGAATGTACAATCAGGAGCACTGCATTTTTATCTCAAGAGAGAGAAACTGCCTGATCTCCAATTTCCATTATTCGGTTAAACATTTCCAAATATATAGGCCAACAAAAGGCTTCAGAAGGAGCACAGAACCGGTTTTTAATTAACACTGGCTCATCCTTCAGCTGTACATGTACAGTTTCTAAAAGCCATCCTGTAGCTGCTGAACCCCTAACACAAACCTCTCACAAGGATCAAAGAATATTCAACTCCAAATGGTCACAGCAGACATAAGGCTTGATGTCTACAGAGCCAGCCAAGAATTCTGCACCTTTATGAACATGACTCCGCAGCAGATATATGTTGTTACAGCTCGTGGCAATGCCAGCCACAGCTAATTTTAACTTTATTGAGATGTTTCAGCAAGAGCCAAAGGCGTTCAAGCAAACAAGTTGTAATCAGGTTATATTCCCAGTTCACCCACCGATAATACACGACTAATAGTTTAAATACTCTACTTCTTTCCCCCTGTCTCATCCATAACACTTACCAAGGTTTTGTGCGATACCTGGGGGAGGAGGAGGAACGGCACACTAGCCTCTGCTGAAGGGCACTACAAATATGCAAAGTGTTATTACTATTAATGCACTGGCAGAATTTCTTAGGCCCTGTAAAACAGATTTTTTTTTCCCAAAGCCATTTCTGAGGTCCATATCAGCTATGAAAACATGTCAAAGTATTTATTAGATTTCACTGGATATATGACATGTGATGTTCTTCTTATACATTGCTAAGCTTGTTACTTTCTACATAGTATTTACTGGATGTAGTGAATAGAAACATGATTCCGTTACTAAGGGATTTTTCATTGAATCGTTGAAGTTAAAATAAAAATTAGTCTCTTGCCCTCATGACCACTTCCTTTAAATTCCTACAAGGAAACCCTGAGAGAAAAATGTCACGTCTGCAATTTTTCTTAGAGTGGTTGTTTGATGTTTACCATAGAAAGTACAATTAAAAAAGATCACTTCCCTACTAATTTAAAAAAAAAAAAAAAACAAAATCCAAAAAACAGAGAAGTGGTCTGCACTGCTAAACAGGCCCAAGACTCTCTTGACAAAGACGGTACTTTCAAGGAAAGACATAGAAAAGAGATGGACAAGAAGCAAGACAAAGAAAGGAGACCTAAAAAAGAAGCCCAGTAGACACTTCGCGGTCTCAAACACGGCCAGTCACAGAGTGAGCTGCTGGCAATGCGGACAGGTTTGCAACAGAGATTATCTTGTAAACAGAGCCAAAGAGGAACAACAACGACTGTTGCATTATCGAGCTAATGTAACCCGCACATCGCTGAAGTCCCTGACAGGAATGGCTCTAGGCCAGCAGTTCGCAAGTTCTTTAACCACAAGATCCCTATCAGTCCCTTAATGCATTAATGAGCGTATCAGCCTCACCGCTCTTCAAATGAAAACACTACATAACGCGTCCCGTGACATCGACGGAGCTGCAGCCGGTCCCACAGGCCTGCCCAGGGGGCCCAGAGGGGCTGCGGGCCAGTCCCGAGGGCCGGGGGGCGCCGCCGGCCGCGGAGGGGCAGCGGCACCAGCGGCGCTCGCAGCTCGCCGGAGGCAGTACGTAACGCTGGGTTTGGAAACCGGTGACAAGCTTAGGCGGCCGGCCCTGGAGAGACACCCGGAAAACTCCGGAGAGGCGGCGAGAACGAGGCGGCGGGCAGGGGCCGCTCCCCTCGGGACCGCTCCTCTCGGGGCCGCCATGTCACGCCCCTCCGCCCGGCGGCGGGGGGCGGCCGCCCTCTGAAGGGAAGGGAAATGGCCCGCGGCGAAGCCGGGCAGCTCCTCCCTCACGGCGTTAGGGAGAAGGGGGAAGCCAGGGCAGCGATCGCCAGAGCCGAGGAGGGGGTGGAAGGAGGTCGTGGGGTGTTACCTGCAGCTCCGCCCGCTCCGCCTCCCACTCGGCGCGCTCCGCCTCGAAGCGGCCCCACTCATGCTGCAGGAAATGCAGGATGCCCGGCACGCTGTACTGAGCCCGAGAGGCCGACACCGGTGCGGCAACTCCGGAGGCTGAGACCCCTCCACCGCCTCCTGCTGCTGCCGCGGCGGCCGCTGCCGCCGCCGCCTCGCCCGGCTCCAGCCCCGGCCCGCCCGCCGGCGGCGGCAGAAGCAGGGCGTTATTGTTGTTATTGTTGCTGAAGAAAACGCCGGGCCCTGCTTGCTCGTCCATGGCCGGGCCGGGTCTGCCGCGCTCCCCGCCGCCCCCTCCTCCGCGAGTCGCCGCCCGCACCCAGCCGCGTCCCGGCAGCAGCAACAACCTGGGCGCGTCCCGCCCGCCGTAACCGCCTGACAGCCGCCCCCGCCGGCTCCTACGGCGGCCCGGCGCGGACAATTCCAGAGAGCGATTCGCCCCGGCCCCTTTCGCGGCATTCTGGGAAATGCAGTTCCGCGCCGTGGCGGGGCGCCCCGCGGGGGGAGAGGCAGGAAGGTTTCCCCAGCCGCCTTCTCCTCCTCCGCGCTGCCCTTAGTTCGAGGAGTGGCATCATAGCGAGTGAGCCTCATCCCCACGACGTGCCATCCTGGGGTAGAGACCGCCAAACGGGGCAGCTGGCAACGCCGCCCCGGGCCCTGTCGGCGGAGCAGGGGTTCGGAGCCGCCAGACCGCCGCCCCGCATCCGGCCCGCAAAGCCGCGGCAGGAGGGGCAGGGCAGCCCCGAGCAGCGGCGGGAGGGCAGAGCACTCCTCATCTCCACCGCGGAGCGGCGTTTAAGTGGCTTTGGCACACTCGCAGCCCACCCCGGGGACAGAACTTTTGTCAAGTCCTCCCCCTCCACCCCCAGCTCTTCTGTTTCGGCCCTGCTCTGAGCAGTGCAACAACCCTCAGTCCTTCCCAGGGCCACAGGGGTTTCCTGAGTGTCTTCAGAAGCGCTGACGAGAGCAAACCACCATTTTTCAGCAATTGCCATGCTGCCTCTTCTGCGAGGAGAGGGAAAACAGGATCCTTCGCGGCTGCCGGCAGAGCCCCGGGCTGAGGGCGAAAGCTGGCAGCAGCCCCGCGCCCTCCTGCCTCTCCCGAAGACAGGCAGACGCCGTTCGCTCGCTTTCCAGGCTACACACTGACACCAGAGGCTCGCTGAAGACACACGCACCAGTACCAGCCTTTCCAGCAGGGCTCAGCGTTACCAGCCTGTGAAAGATGGCACTCGGCCACCGAGGCTGCTGGGGCAGGGCTGCTGGGGCAGGGCTGCTGCGGGCGCCGAGCACGGCCCGGCCCGGCCCGGCCGCCTCTCAGCGCGCCCGGGCGGCAGCAGCAGCGCCCCGCAGCTCACTCGAGCAGCGCTTCCTGTCTCCTCCTGTCTGTTCGAGACCGTGCCCGCCCGCCTCGTAACCCCGTCCTCCGGGCTCTGGTGGACAACGGCTTCGCGCTGTTAAAGAGGGAAAGACAACGAAGGAAGCTTACAGAGAGTGTCAGAGAGCAGAGGGGAGCAGGAGCGACGGCACAGAAGAGGGAGCACGCTCGGGGGACCGTGGCAGCAGAGCGCCAGCGTAGAGCAAGGCTCACCCAGAAAGGAAGGAAACAGCAGAAAGACAGACGTGCAGGGGAAACAGAGCAAACAAGCTCCATGAAAATGCATATTAAAAAGGCCATTGACAAACAGATGAAAGGGAGGGTGACAACAATAAGCACTACGGGCATTTCAAGTTATTTGGGGTTTTTTAATCAAATCAAATTTCATGCCAAAATACTATGTAAAACCACATGGTTACACCTTCAGTATCAGGAGCAAGCAAAGAAGGAAATAAGTACTAAACTGGGGAAGGACATATAAATTCATGCCTGTAGTGTACAGTCACACAGTATACAAAGAAAAATCTCTCCCTTCTCTATCCCTCTATATCTATCTAGTGCCATGTGCCCTTCTGCTTTTTCCTATTTTTCTATCAAACTTGTTAGTTATGCTTGATTGCTACACTTCCCCCCACCCCCTGTCACTTTCAGACATCTTGCCAGCTACAGTCTAACCAAATCATAGAAGTGCTGAGATAAAAATTACGGTAAATAAAACCTGATTATAGACAAAAAGTTTCCAACAAACATTTAAGTCATTAATAACTAGACTACCGGGGGAGTTGAGAATCTAAATCAGGTTATTTACTTAACTCTACTTGCAAAATTTTTGCATTCAGTTTTGTACTAAGTCTCCTTAATACTTTATCTCAAATGTTAAACAGGTTCAGAACTTCTTCTAAGCAATATATATAGCTTTGTAATGCTGGAAACACTTATTAGATACAATATATTTTAATCAATTTAATTCCCACTACATGTACAAAGATTAAAAAAGTAGCGAATTTACTTTCCTCCTCACGTATGGCATATTGGATTTACTTCTTCATGTATCTTTATGCCTGTAGGACAATGGAACAAGACTTGGAAGTTAACATCTTTATGAAAAAAACATTCAAAAGATGACAGCATGCATCACTTGTTGTGTCCTCACTTTAGTACTAAAATATTCACTGTGAAATAAAAGCTTTTCTGATTTTCTGTTAAATATTTTGCACACACTAAATATAACAGGGCAAAAGAGCATTGTCTTGTCCTCCCTTTGGCGTAGGTACTCAGAGGGCTTATATAGGGTCTTACAGAAAACAGAGACTAGAGGCAAATGACTATGCAAAACCAATGGTCTACAAATATTTCAACCAACTATTAATCATATCCCTTTGTTATATTTGGGTTGAAGTAGAAGCTCCTGAAATATGCATTTTTTACAGAGTATCCAGGAAAACGTCAGAGATGAAACTCAGCAGGCCTAGCTGAGGCCTCTAGTTATGTGACTTTTCTCTATAAAGCCAAATGTATAGAAGATTTCCCTATAGAAGCCCATAAATTTAACAGCAGTGTCAAAAAAAATCATCTAAGTCAGTCTCGTGTACACAAGAAAATGCATGGTTCTGCACTTCAGCCAATAGGAAGAGTGAGGTCTGGCAGCAGAGAGACACTGGGGAGCCTGGGCTCTGTGCTGTAAGGTTAGCACAGCACTCGAGCTCTGTGCTCCAAAAGCTGCAGATCAAACTCACTCAGGTGTGAGGGGAACCACGTGCTTTTCACAAAAGAAAAGCCTGGTAAGGGAAGGAAAAACTGGAGGAGCCTGGCTCTCACTTGTGTTCTGCTTTCTTAGCACAGGTGCAAAGTGCTTAAGTAATTTGGCTCTGCAAACTTTATCAAGAACTACAGATAAGATATATCCACTGAGACTAAAATCTTGAAGAAAGGTTAAATACCGAGGGGTCTGGACAAAGAGCAGAGCACTGAATCATCATGTTCAACCAGTGTCCGGCAGAACAGGAAGACTGCTCATACAGAGCTCCTCATAAGGGCAAAATCTACACCTACAAAAATGCAGAAAGCAGGCAGTTCACTTTATAAACTCAATTTCCAATGCATTCTTTAAAATTCATCTTAGAAGAGATAGGGGATTAGATTCTTCGCATTCTTTATTACTTTTCAAGCATGGAAACGGATCTGAAAGAAATATACACCACATAAATAAGGACAACTCAGTAAGACGGCATGCTTGATTGTTCACCCTAAGAAAGGCTAAAAATTTTCAATTCTTTTTCTCATGCAAGCTGAAACGATCTACAAGGTCTGACAATCCCCTTCCCTACTTTGTTTTTAAACCAAAAAAGTGCATACTTCTATACTTGAAATTCCCCATGGTACACGGTAAGTATTTCATACCAGTTTCCCCTCTTCCCTCCATCCCCACCGTGTTAGTGTGTTGGCACAATGGTAAGATAACAATCACCAGAGATCAAAAACCACTCAAAGGTTTGGGGTAGCTTTTAAAAATAAATAAACCTATTTAGTCAGATAAGAGAATAGGGTTTTTTGTAATTTATAACAGATAATTTATAACAGAAATTCTTAAATATGATCCTATCCAATTTCCTAAAAATCTATACAAATACAAATAAGACTACTTCCCTTGTAATGCATGGATTTCAAGTAATGACACAAAGCTCTATTAGACAGCCTTTCACATACAAATTACACAAAATTGCAGACATATATGCAGTAACACATCAGGGATAATGTAATGCTTCTGACTACTTAATGGTCCAAAAATAATAGAAGTTTCAAAAAAAGCTAGTTTTTAGTTTAATTGTTGGAGTGGAATGTACTGTGGGTGGTGGTTGCCTAGCAGCTGCTTTTGCTTTGCTGGCCTGACTTGCTCGGACTGCAGTTTCTAGACGTGTTTTCAATTCAGGAGCAGCTCCCATTACTGTCTTGAAAGCATGTGGGTAAAGTGGACCAATGTGCATTAGATTCTGAAGTGCAAATTCATGAAGATCCTTAGATGCTGTAGATGCAGAAGCAAAGGCATTTTCATTCAGTAAATAGGAGATCAGAGTAGGAACAAGAAGGGCAAGCAACTGGACTCCTAAAAGAGAGAAAAAAAAACAGTGTAATAACTGTATCAGAGAAAAAAACAAAATTAATTTTATCAGTTACTAGACTGATACAGGTAATTTTGTTTTGAGAAGTGACAATGAACACTATGATTACAAAATTAGCAAATAAACAACTGAAATGTAGATGGTTTTTTGTCCTTTGGTCACTCAAGTCTTTCTTACCAGGATTGTATTTCAGACTTCTTGCTAACCACAGTTATTTTGTTCCTGACACTTCTTTAAAGAAGCCTCTGCACTGGCTGATTGCAGATCATTGATAAGAGATCATAAGATGTACAGTGCCTATCATACTAAAGGATTTCAAAACACTTTTCAGGCAGACAGAAACATGATTCAATTGAATCTGAATAGCAGCCTCCCCAGTGAGTATAACAGAACTGCTATTAGCAGGTAAGTGTTCTGGAAAAAAGTCGGGAACAGTTACCTGCTACATTACTCCATTCCAGAAGACTCCAATCCAAAAAACTAGCACTGCAGCTATACTTGGGCTAGCACAGCCTAAAGACGCCACAGCCCAAAATGGTTTTATCTTTAGAACAAAAAAGCAGCTGAACTTAAGCAATAGGGCTCATTTTTTGTATCTAGCAAGGATACAAGTATGCCTTTGATAAGTGTAACATGTTAATTGTAAATTTTACGCTCTAAGAACTTAAAACATAAATGCTAACTCTTCTAAAATTTTCTAGGTTATCAGAGTATTAATTATTTTCCTCTAAAGGTTTTGACTAAATTCATATTCATGGGGTGACCGTCTCCAGCCAGCATTAGCAAAAATCAGATGTTGTTTCCTCATTTGCTTCAGTTACTCTCTTATTGTACATATGTTTCAAACATCTGTGCCAGAAACAGAATGGGGCTCAAGAAAACATACATTTAGTGTTTCAACATCAATGAAGAAAAATACCTACAGGGATTATGCTGGAGGGGAACAGGATGACCAAACCCACACAAAACCAACAGCACTATTTTTACAAGAACTTTATCAGCATTTAAAGCCAAACGTCTGCAGATTAAGTCTTTAGAAAGAACATTTTTTTAGTTAGAGAATAACTGGACTTAATGATAAACTATAAATGCTCTATTCTATCTGCTGAAGCAAACAGGAGGCTACATCTACACTCAAGATACTCCGACCAGCACAATTCAATTTCTTTGGCTTTTTAGATAAACTTTGTTGACCTGGTAGAAGCAACTTGATAGAAGTGCTAAGTCCACTAAAGTAAATGAAAGTTAACAATGGGAAGAATTAAATTTAAATTATGAGAACTACTCATTTCCAAAAGGAAAACACTCACCACTGCAGTTCATATTTAGAATTTTTTTTCTGCAATCACCAGAAATACAAAGGCTACAGCATATCATACTGTATGTGCTATAAGTCCATGTATACAAAGTTCTAGTACTGGAATTACAAAAACATGTTGCACACACGTGGTCTATTTGTGACTATGCCATCAAGTTCCTAATTGCAAAATTTCTAATGTTCAATACTCTACTACAGCATTACACATTTCTCTAGAAAAACTAAATACTTACTATTCTGCTCCTCACCAAGGGCAACCAGCGTTTCCAGGACTTTAATTCCTTCCTGGACTGCTAACAGCTCCAGGTTGTTGTTCGGGCGGCTCCTTTCCACAGCTTTCAACTTCTCAACCATGATAGGGGCCAATGAATGAATATATGGAGTTGATAGGGCACGATTGGTGTGTTGGAACACAGAAAGCAGAAGCTGGTAACACTTGGCTTGAACCTAATCAAATCAAGATAAATATATTGTTCTGAAAATTATTTGTTAGCTCGGGTAAGTCTAATAAATTCAATAAACTCTATTATTTATATATGTGAGATATATATGTTAACAAAAAAAAAAAAAACCAAACCAAAAAACCACACTATTAAAAGGGGAAGGAAACATACTGAATAAAAGGAAAGCAGCCCATCTGCTAAAATAATACTAGCCCGGTTTTCAATAAAAGGAAGGCCAGTTAGAAAGAACAAACAGGTACTAAATAGCAGTAACAATATGAACTCAGAAAATAAAGGAATAGTTAATGTCATACAAGTCAGTCACACAGGTCCTCAGAGAACTAAATCTTTAAGTCTCAGAACTACCAATATTAATAGTACATGTATCTGCAAAATCATGAAATGCTATTCCAGTCTCAGAAAGAGAGGTAAAACACCCCATACAAATGACTCGGATAAAAGTGATCTTACTGCTCTAACATGAGCCAAGGCTGTAGCCAAAAGTGTCAGGCCTGTCCATCCTTCCTTCTCATTCTCTATCTTCTGCTGGTGGTAGTATAGGAGTATACATTTGAGCTTGCATTTTTCTGGATGTACAAAGATCCTCCTCCAAAATCTCACAGAAATAACCCAGAACTTACGAGAAGGCAAAGCCCCGCCCCCCCCCCCCCCCCCCCCCCCCCCCCCCCAAATACGAGCATAAAATATTGCACGTGCTTTCAAACTGCACTCAGTTCTGAACAGGACGAGTTCTGAGCACATGCTGAACAGAAACATTCTAGCAGAAGTATTATTGAACACAATGATCTGTGAGGAGATCTGGGGGTGACTGGAAACACAGATGTATAAATATTGAATAAAAATGATAGTTAATAAAAATTAATAGTAAGAAAATACAAGTTATGCAGCTCAGGTCACTGTTAATTCACTGGTATACAGCTACAGGTTTTCTATACAATTCAATTTTTAAGCCCTCAAGTAATAAAACATCTTCTAATACCATCTGTATGCTTTCTAACAGAGCTCCACAGAAGCACATTTTTCTGTTGCCTTACTCAGAATCACAGAATGGAGGGGGTTGGAAGAGACCTCTGGAGATCATCTAGTCCAACCTGCTTGCTAGAGCAGGTTCACCTAGACCAAGGTGCACAGGATTGCATACAGGTGAGTTTTGAATGTCTCCAGAGTGGGAGACTCCACCACCTCTCAGGGCAGCCTCTTCCAGTACTCTGTCACCCTCAAAATGAAGAAGTTTCTCCTCATGTTCAGGTGGAACTTCCTGTGTTCCAGTTTATGCCCTCTTTTCTTACATGCATGCATAATTCAAGAGTTTTACCACTACATCTGACAGCAGAATTTCATCCAAGCTTCTTTTATTACATCTATATAATATAAAACTTTCGACTATTCTGCATTCACGGAAGTCTACAAAAACTCCTGTGAGGTAAAATCAGTTTCTTCAAAACAGGTAAGGCACACTCATGTAAAACTTACCCATTAACACTGAGGGACAAGGGTCTCTCAGCTGAGCTCCCTTGTTGGGGCAAAATGAAATTTGGCTCAGCAGCCTTCTGGTTATTACTGTACATGATATCTAACCTTTCAGACTTTAGCAGGTAGTAACAGTTTAAAAAAAAAAATACACCTGTATTTCTTATGAGGCAGCAGTATTTCTTTAGAAGAGTTTTTTCCATAATCAGTTCTATGTTTTTTGTACAATCAGTATAATCCTTTTATTACAAACAGGTGTCTAGTTACTGACCCCTGTGATGAGTGGTTTATATTTAAAAAAACAGAACAAACACACAACAAGTATTACAGAGTATACGTTCTGCACATCAGCAAGGAGAGTGGACATCATCTGGCTTCTGTCAAACCATTCTCTTTTACAAAATTACAAAAATAGTGCTAAGTTCCAGTTCACTGACAGCTTTCCAGCAGGGTGGTGGGAAAAGATGTTCTCCTCTCACTGTTCATGTGTTTATACAGAGCTAGAGAGAGTACGACATAAAAGTCTCTGCTTAATACAAGTGACATTTCCATTCACACACTAGAATTTTAAGTAGCTTTCTCTGCTCAAAGTCAGGCTTCAGAACCAAGTTAATTTTATGTCCACACTGGAAAACACCAGCCCTGCTGCAGAGAACTATCAATCTAAACAGAATTTTAAATGCCTCACTGTGACCCTAAACACATCAGCATTTTTTGTGTCTTTTTTTTCCCCCAGGAATCTCTGCAGTGCTTGCTCATGGAAATACCGTAGATTTTTCTCTTTAGATCCCACCTGCAGATCTGTACACCCACTCAAACAAACTGATGTATACATGGCTGGAATAGTTAAACTTAATTATATAGCACATTAGTGTGCTTAAACAAAGTCAGTCTACAATTATTTTATTTTCTTACTAAAGAGGGAAACTATTTAGATGAGAATTCATAAGGGCAAACCAAAGGGCAGAAGTGAAATTAGGAGATACATGGGTCACAATCTGCAGACGTTCTCATGGTGACCACAAAAATACATTTTTGCACTCAAAGTGAGTTTTCTATAAACATGAATAATAAGCACAAATAAATATAGAATTAATCAGAAATGTGGGCTGTAATTTTATCTACAGAAAAAGTGGTTTCATTTGTATTATAAAAGATCAGCATTAACGTAGAAACGTCACCACTCTCTGGTAACCAATCTTCTGCTAAAATTCCACATATCAAAGATTTTTTCCCCTTTTAAAAAGCTGCAAGTCAAGAACCTGGCACAAGGCCATGAACACACATTATCTAGAAGCACTGAGTTGCTTTGCTCACTAAGAAGTTTCTATAATACACTGTTGAAAATTCTAGTTCTTTTGACAAGCAGTATCTGCCTCCGAAGTAAAGGCATCACAAAACATTCAGGAAATACAGTAAATATACTACAATTAGTTTTTCTCAGCTACGTATTATTTGCATTCCTCTAACGTGGTCTTACCCAAGGATCACAGGAATTCAATGCACTTTTAAATCTGTTCATACATCCATTTTGTAAAGACTGCACTCCAATTATTTCAGTGCTTGCTGACCAAAGGAAGAGAGCAATAGCCGTAAGTACGCTTACTTCATCAAGAACAGGCTTAGAGGCTTCTGAAAACAAAAACAAACACTGTTAGCTTACTCCAAAAAAGGGTTGAGAATTTATTTAGCAAATGGCAGTGAACAGAGACACACATAAAGAGGAAATAAATGTACTTGAAATGATTTGCAATCGTGTACAAATATGCATCTACTTATTACAGAATCACTTTATCATTATTGACTAGGACTGACAAAAAGATAATACAACTATTAGGATAGAGTTGCTCAATAAGTCAAATTTTCTGAAACTGAAATATCAAGGAAAAATCATCACCCATACTTGCTCTGACCAAGTCATATGTTTTGTTTTCAATGTGTAAACAAGACAGGAAAAATGTATTTTTTTAGATCCCTTTCCCATTAAAAATATACTTCACTGGGTTTTTTTTATTCTCTTCAGCTGATACAAGAAATAGATATTCAGCATGGCAACTACTTTTACTTAATATGAGGTATCACAGAACAAGACTAGCTGATCTGACAGCTACCTGTCACCACTAAAACCAGTCGTACTCAAACCTTTCATGCTTTTCAAATAGTCTGTATTTGCCTTTATCATCCTTTTTTTCCCCTCACACAAGCTGTGTTTAAAGATCTCATTCATGAATTTACATCAAGAAGTAAAAAAAAAAAAAAATTATATATATGCAGACATACATATATATAAAGTACTGTTATGCTGGTTTTGTTGGCTAGATTGGTTCTGCTTTCCCTTGTGAGACACAAAACCAGCAGATTTACAGTCAGC
Source organism: Bucorvus abyssinicus (assembly GCA_009769605.1). Taxonomy (NCBI): domain Eukaryota; kingdom Metazoa; phylum Chordata; class Aves; order Bucerotiformes; family Bucorvidae; genus Bucorvus; species Bucorvus abyssinicus. Next base: position 36,166,268 of record CM020031.1, read on the forward strand.
AACATGAAAAACAGCATGACTGCCCTTTACAGATGTCAGTCGCTCACTCAACTGGCTTAGCGATGATGTGCAAGCTCACTTCAAAAAAAACTACTCCAAGCATTTTATGTGACAGTTTTAAAAAATTTGTTCAAATGTTATTGAATTATGAGACTCAAAATCGTATGCAGTAGACCTCGCTCAGGATTCTTGTGTGTATGGTATGTCCCACTCCACAGAATACTGGAAAGGAAAAGGAAAACACACACTCTTGCAAGGAACCGAGAAAAATCTCTGAAGTCTGCAAAAAAAGCCTAAAGCCAGTAATGTTTCTAGAAAGAGGGACTGAGAAATCTTTACAGTAACAAAAGGCTGGAAGACAAGAGCTGATGTGACAAAGCAAGTCACAAGTTTGCCTTGGTTAACACAAATCTACGATCCTTCCCCCTCAGACATTTTCAGGATCGTTTGCAATTTCCTACTGGCTCCCTATCTCTCACATGAGTAACTCCATTCAAGCCACTTTTCAGTCTCTATAAATGGCTCCTTGCGATGTAATGGGACGTTTTGTGGCTGAACTACCATTATGCAAATGACAAATCTTTGTGTCTCTCTCTTGCTAACTACACAGCAGAGCCTGTACACTGTTTTTGCTCTTTGAAGGGCAAGTCCAAGTACAAATGTGAATCAAGAGAAGTAGTCTGCAGTTCCCTATACAGTGGGCAACCTGCTGGTGGGTAACAGATTCTTTTTTTTTTTTGCAAGGGTAGGATTTTTTCCTCACTACTGAGAGCTTGTAACACTATTGTGAATATCCCACTCCAGCATGAACCTCGCCACAATTATCCCTTGCTGTCTTCGCACTCACTGTCATTAAGACTCTATGAATCGTGTCAACAAACACTTAGAGGATAACATTGATTGCCATTTTTCTTGAGGTTTAATTCAAGGTATTGAGTCCGTGTAGAGTACTGAACAGTTATAGCTTCAGTAAAGAGATCAGTTCCTCTACAAATTCTGTTTTGGAAACTAAAGTCTCCTTTCCTTTAAGGTAGCAGGTATTCTGTGGAAAAAGGAAAGGAGAGGTGGAAATTATAGTTTGCTCAGGCCTTTGCAATGTGTCTTGTGTTGCCAGTAGTCAAAGAAATGGAGGAATAGTCCAGGAAGTGAAATGAACTCAGCTTGGAACGCCTTTAAAATTTGCTTGCGAGACATTCAGCAGATGTCAGAAAGACCGATCGGTATCAGAACGTAAGTTTGCAAGTTACAGAAACACGTCACTATAAGAAACTATGGAGACTGGTAAGGTCAGCCTGAGGAAAATCTAAAGCATCATATAATAATAGGATTCAAAATGGAAGGGGGAGGTCTGAAATAGTACAGAAAAATCCCTACAGAAGGTGAAGGGGGGGGCTGCAAGATGAGTTGCAAAAGGCAAAATTTGTAACAGGAGGTTATAATAAATATTGTCCAAGAAAACAGACCAACAAGGACAAATCTGGGATGGGAACTCCTGAGATCTAACTGCATTTTCTTAAAGCCAATACTGTGCTTGTCTTTAACATAACCTATTATGCTCGGTGCACTGAGGTCTTTCTCCCATTTCAATTTTGCAAGCAATTTATCACCGTTTTTATCCTCAATCCTCAGACATGAAGCCTATTAAATTACAGGCAGATACAATACTTGCCTTTTCATTACAGCAAACCCCAGTTCTCTTTAATTTTAACTCTCCTGCGCTGGGAAACCCACTTACCAGGTTGAGAGTATTCCAAGATAGATGCCAGAGTGCTGCGGATAAGACCTGTCCATTGTTTCTCAGTTTCATCAGTCTTGACTGTTGGAAGAGTAACAATAGTTTTTATCCCTTGAAGGGCTGCACTGACTGGAGGTGGGACCTGATTATCTGCTGATTTTACTGCTGTTTCTTTCAATACTCTTGTAATCAGAAATAGGATAGTGGGTAAGATTGTCATACATCCTAATTAAAAAAAGAAAAAAATGCTGAAGTTAATTCCAACAATTAGTGGTAGATAACCTCTTTAGCTTTTCCAATACGGATACATATGGTTAGGAGACAAAGGAGACACCAAGATAAACTGCAATTCAGGTAACAAGTGATACATGCCATTCAATATTTTATCACAAAATTCACTCATCAGTATTATTGAAGTGTATCATAACACAAGTCATACAGGCCAACACTTAAAATGTTGCTGTCAATTCAGGAACGATGATTCAGCTACTGAAGTTTTGCCCTATACAGCATGTGATACATGGTATGCATCATATTGCACACATCCAGATTGTTAAGTATCTTAAAACAGGATCTGCATATTGCTGGCCTGAAAACAGTTATCCAAACCAAGTTATGGCACTTGCCAAGGAAGCTGGTGTGTGGTACGAGCCCCAGAAGCAAAGTAAGCAAAGTTACCTGAGTGTCTCACATCCTGGGAAAAAGCTGTAGCCATCTGGCTACTCCACAAAGGAAACAAAACAATCCCCCTACTACTGCATTGTTTTCCTGAAGAAATCAATGCCGATCTGTAATTTTTGTGCAGCCAGTCCTGCAGATGCAAGTTAGGCATGCTCAAGAAATATTAGTCAGGTAACACCTAACCTGACTTTAGACACATGGAAGCTTTATTAGAAGGAGTTTCTAGAGCACATGTAGACTTTAAGCCGCTGTAGGGCTGAAAGAAGAGTGCTACTTGGTTTAGACACGTAATTATCAATCTACAGCTTACTTCAGACAGTCAAGTGTCTTTCCATATCTTTTCCATGCCTCATGTTCCCACATCTGTGGCAACACAAATCCCACCCTTTTCATACTTCTGGAAATGGCGTGAGGATAAATACAGTAAGTAGGATAATTACAACTGGAAGGGACCACTCAAGGTCATCTAGTCCAACTTCCTTTTTCAAAGCAGCAGTTCCTCTAGATCAGATCGCCCAGGATCTTGTCCAATGGAGACTCTCGTGTTTTAAAGAGGAAGAAATATAAAAACCCCACTCAATCACGGAAAGTGATGAATTCTCTTTATTCAGTTTCCCTAACATCCAAAGGCTCAATTAACGCAAATGTTTCTGCAGGTTTTATCATCCCCTCCAAACAGCTATCAGCTGGCTACGTCTTCTGGATAAGGGAAAAAAAAAAAAAAACAACAACCAACTCTAGCAGTCTCTGTAGACTAACAATAGTTTCTGAGCTACTTTCACTGGCCACTTGCCAATGCTGGGAGCTGTGCCTTCACTCCCATCCACACAGAGAGAGTACTGTTACTCTTCTTGCCTCCCCCTCTCCATGCTCCCCCTTGTCCCACCCCCCAACTCCCTCAGAAAAATAAAGGGGAGAAAGAAAAAAGAACCAGGAGTCAATTAAAAACAGAGAAGACTGGAGTCCTGCACAAAATCTACTATTTCTTACAGAACTGTAAGACACAAATTGTCTGTTTGAAAACAGACAACATTGTGTTCTGAGCATGTCTTTGCCCAGATACATTATTTACCTTGCATCTCAGTAAGGGACCAACCTCTAAAATACCTTATCTGTATCAGTGTGCAAAACTTCCCAGATTCCACAAGACAACACTTAAGCAATTTGTTCTCTGAAAAGCAAAACTCAAAGAACGCAGCTTCCCATGCAATTGTGTACTTTACCCCTGAACGCCACTCAGTGCAATTACCCTAGTTTACACATATCCTTTGTGACAGTCTCCCGGGGCAGAAGAAAGCTCCATTTAGTTTAGAGTCACATTTGGGATGACTGACAGCCAACGGCTGCAAAACCAAGTGTACCACAGCTGAACTGTGCTGGTTTTTTCTCAGTAGGATTCTCTTTTTATCCAGCTGCTGCTTTTCATGAACTTCTCAGGAATTTAATTATCTCCGAGAGGTTTATGATCTTTTACAATACGATTAAAATTGGCCAAAAGGTTGCAAAATCATGAAAAAAGGAAGGGGAAATTCCCAACAGTAAAATCATAGTAATAAAGAGCTCATTTCCTCAGCAAACTTGCAGCACACATGCACATTTAAAGTCATTTCCTTTATGTTGCTCACTGGAAAAGCCTGAATTCTTATTTTAGAACCTGAACATACTTTTCAATAGGTGACCCTTAAAGTGTTCCATAAAAATATGTTTACAGTTTGCTTTTAGCATCGCATGCTCACTATGCTTCCCCTACAGTAACTACTCGTGTTTTGTCACAATGCCTTACCTGCTGGAGAACACAGCGAAGGCAGGTCCGACAGTATAGTAACAGTGGCAGCCACGAGACGAGCACTTTCCTCAGAGAGGTGGGATTTGGCAGCAATGTGAGTTGGAGAATCTGACACTTTTGAACTCAGATGGGGCATGTGCCTTACTAGGATAAACATAAGCAACTCCATGGCTGCAAAGACTAGAGATTTTCCAGGCACAAGACCACCACTCTCACCTCCCTCTCCTAAAGCAAGAGGATTTTCTTTATCCTCAGTATCATCTTCATCTGAAAAAAGGAAAGAAATGTCTGAAGAGACAGTTAAGAAAGATCCTATACCCAAGATTACACGAAACACTCTTTAAAAAAAAAAGTTAAAAATCAACAAGAACATGTTGCTTCACAGTAAGATAGGACAAACATGACTGTCAAACTAAATGTTTTCGTTAGAATGACTTAAAGGAGTTTAAAATGTTTTAGAAGTATTGTGATTGCCACAACACTTACTAAAAATCCATCCAGCACTAGAGAAAAAGTACTAATACTTACACAAAATAAAAATGCAGTAATTATTTTGCTTCTTTTAAAACTGATTGAAAATTAATAGCAATGACTACAAAATGAATAAGCATGACAGTATTTTTTAATAGCTACTAATTAAATGTTCCACCCTGACAAAATCTTATTTCATCCTAAATTGATTATGAAACAAGTGAACAGAAAAGCATTGTAGGGTTCTATGTCTGAGTTCATAATTTCAGTGCATTCAGTTCAAAAAGCCTGTCTTTTGAATGGCAGCTTGGCCAGCTGCAGTTATCTCCCTCTCCCATTAAACAGCCACAGAGATTCAGTAAGTCAAAGCTGGCCTGGACTACCCCAATGGAGCTCCTATGAATTTAAATGGTTGCTAGTGTTATCACATTCACAGATTTGAAAAAAATGCAACTTACTGGGCCTACAGTAAACAAGTCCATTAATTCATATGAAGGAACAGAGCTTGCATTTTTAGCTGTGCTGGTTCCTCAAGTTCCAGCAAAATCTTCTCTCTGTTTTTATGCGTAAAACAGGCAAAAGCTATCGGTAGGGTTTTTTTCTCAACTGTAAGATGCCAGTTTTCCTTAGTAAAAGGATATTATTTGGGTTTTACTTTACTTCTTTCAGGTAAAAGAAAACATGGCAGAGCTAACCTAACCAGATATCAATGAACTATTTGCCAGGTTGCCACCTGAAAACTAATTTACCTGGCAAAGATGGAAACGGTACATCCAATGTGAAATTTTCACAAAAATGGTAAAGGGATGGTTAAACAGGAAGACGCTCTGTTAAAAGCAAGAGGTTACTACAAGTACTTCAGAAAGTAGCTTTGAAGAAAGCTGATGCTAATACACTTATAAAGGATATTCTTACATAAAGTAGAAATAAACTAACAGAATATCCTGATGAAAAGTCTAAGCAAAACAACAACAGCTGAAATATCAAACCAGAAGAAGTGGGGATAAAAGACAAATAAATTTTACTGAAGCTCAATAAAGGCCAAATAGAGGAACAGGATTTAGGTGTATGAACTCATCAGAGAATGTCAGAAAAATTTAAGTTGAAAAAGGGACCTCTATAAGTCATCCAAGTCCAATCTCCTGTTCAAAACAGGGCCAACCTGAAAGCTACAGCAGGTTGCTCAGGGCTGGTCCAGTTTTTAGTATCTCCAAGCATGGAGATACCCCAACATCCTTGGCCACCTGTTCTACTGCTTCATCACTCCCATGGTGACACTTTTTTTTTCTTGTGTGCCATCTGGATTTCCATTACTGCAACCTGTGTCTGTTGCCTCTCATCCTTCCATCATACGCCCTTCAGAAGAGCCTGGACAGGTTTTTCTCTTTAAATCCCCATTAAGAATAGGGATTGCTATTCTATTCCCTATTAACCCTTTCTTCTGCAGACTAAACAAGTTCAGCTCTCTCAGCCTCTCGTGTCACATACTTCACCCCTCTAAGCAGCTTAGTGGACGTCCACTGGACTTCTTCAGTTTGTCAACATCTCTCTTATTCGGGATGAGGGGGAAAAGCAGAGAAAACTGGACACTGCTCCAGATGCATCTTCAGAGGCTCAAGTTGAAAGGACAATCATATCCATTAATATGCTGGTTGTGCTTTTCTAATGCATTGCTCAGGCACACCACAGATTCACATTCGACTTGTTATCCAGGAAATCTTCTATCCAGCCTGTAGCCTCCCAGCCTACACCAATGCCCAAGGTTATTCCATCCCAAATGCAGGATTCTGTATTTGTCTGCTGAACTTCAGCCGGTTCTTAGTTCTGCAGCTTGAGACTCCCCTGAAAGGCAACGCTGTCCTCCATTGTATCCACCACTTGGATACCCCAATTTGGTATCATCCACAAATTTGCTGAAGATGTATTCTGTCCTATCATCCAGGTTGTTAATGATGAGGTTAACAGTAGCAGACCCAATACCAAACTCTAAGGAACACCAGTTGCAAACAACTACCAGTTAGAGTTGCATCATCAAACTCCATTCAAGCACAGCAGTCCAGACAGTCATTCTCCTACTTTTCAGACCACGTCTCTCCAATTTGACAATGATACAATGGAGTACTGGGTAAAAAGCCTTGCGAAAGTCAAGGTAAACAATATTCACCACTCGCCTTTCACCCAAACCAGTTATTTCATCACAGAGGGTGGTTAGTCATTATTTGTCCTTGCTGAGTCTGTGCTCACTATTTCAAATCACATTCTTTACTTCATGTACTCAAAAATGGTTTCCAAGGAAATTTACTCCAAAAAAATCTTTCCACACACACAGTAGGCTAACTGGCACATAAACACACCTCCCAGCTTTACTTATTGAAAGTCAGACATAGCATCTACTCTTTGCCATTTTCTGGAAAGCTTCCTTGAGCACCACAGCTTTTCGAAGTTGACTGCAGCAGCCTTAACATGTCATCAGTTGGTTTCCTCAGATGCATCCCATCTGGTCCCAGGGTATACCCAGCTTTTACCTAAGCAGTCCCTAACCTTGCTCACTAGACACAGAGACAGGACGACTAAGCAAAGAAGATAATAGTGCCTCAGCTTTTCCTCCAATGTGTTTTGTCATTAGATCATCCCAATCCATTCAGCAGCAGCAGCTCCAAATTTCCTTCGTCATTTTTGCTGCCAACATATCTATAAAAGCCCTTCTTGTCACACTTGACACTCATCACCAGTCTCTGCTCCAGCCAAATCATGGTTTTCTTAATTCTCCTCCATACCTGAGAGATGTTTTCAGTAGTCTTTCTGGGCAGTTTGCCCCCACTTCCACCATCCATACACCTCCTTGTCACATTTGAGCTTGGTCAGAAGATCCCATTCAGCCAAGTCAGAAGTTCCAAGTCAGCCTCCTGCCATGCCTGTTTCGCACTCTGCACTTTGGGCTAAGTTATTTATTGTCACTGAAGATGAAGCATCTCTCTTTCCTTTGCCCTTCTGGGAAGCTTACAACAAGATTTCATCTACAAGCTCCCTGCACAAGCTTAAGTCTGCTATGTCAGGCCAAACCTTTTGCTCTGCTACTTGCTTTCTCCATTTCCTTTAGGATTATGAACTTCACCATAGCACAGCTGCTACAGCCACAGCTAGCATTAACCTTCATAACCATTTCTTCTGTAATAGTGATGAGCAGATCCACTGAGCACTTCCCTTATTTGGACTGTCCAGCATCCAGACTGAAAAAAACCTGTTCCTCATGCATCTGAAAGTTTCAGATTGTTAGCATCCTGCAGTGTTGCCCTTCCAGCACGTCTGGATGGTAAAAGTCTCTCATGAGACTCTCTTAACTTGTAACTGGAAGGCTTCTTTAGGTGGTTTAATATGGCTTCACCCACCCCCTCTTCTTGATCAGGCTGTCCGCAGCAAACAAGAAAAGAGCTCCTGATTGATATCACCCCTCACTTTCTCTTAGTGGTATGAGTTCTGACCTGTCAAAGAGGGACAGCTGGCCCAGACACCTGCCCTGATAGCTTATTCCTCTTCTCTTGCCAGATCTCTATAGTATTCTCCAGCTGGATATCTGCAGATAAAGCCTGTTGTGGCTGGGAAGTCACAACCTTGCAGCCTCCACCTTCGTGCAAATCTCATCCTCCACAGCCATGTTCCAGCATAGCCTATGGCTGTCCCTCTTTCTGTGACACATGGGGTTTGGGCTCCTGCACCTGCAGGATCTCTGTGAAGAACATATCGTTCTTCCATTTGCTTTTCCTGACGCTACACAGCCTGCTCATCTTCACATGGATTTCCTTCACATCTCACAGGTGAGACCACTGTCACCTCCAACCCTGGCTACACAGACAAGTACCTGGAGGAGAGTCACATCAGGACTTTCATCCGACTTTCAAGCCTCATTAGACCTCTGATGTGCCCGAAGTGATTGTTCCTCAGTCAGCAGACTGTGCCTTGCTGTATGTCACTGTCATCATTATGCTGACTCTAGCAGTCTTGTACAGTCTTGAGCAGCACTTCTGGGCTGCATGAGCTTGCCTTTCCATGCCAACAGCCTTGCTCCTGTTTGCACAGCCTGTTCCCAGAGCTCCTGGATGCTGACACGCCCTGAATATCAGTGAAGTAAGAACCCAAATGCAAGTCTGCTCCACTTCCTGGCAAGATCTGGCAGACAACTACGCAGACAACTTTTCACACTGGTTCCAGTGGCAGTATGTACATGAATGCCAGCTATGCCAGGGATGTACCATAAGACCCTACATTGCAGGCTGAACCATTAAACTTCAGAAAAAAGGTAAATTAAGTTCTAAGGAGGTAGTCAATAGAGCAACATTTACAAAACTGAGCAAGATATTAGTAAGACCTTAAATGGTGTGCTGGGTATAATTTTCATCACTTATATTCAAGAAAAATAAAAGGAAGTCATGACGTGAAAAAGAATAACTGCTAGGATGATCAGAGGAAGAAAAACTATCTTACAAGAGTTAAGAAATCAGCAGGTAAGATTATGAACATATCAAGAGTATCTGTGGAATACACAGCATTTTCCTCCTCAACAAAACCATACTCGAATGTATTTGAGTTTCTTTCCCAATATGAAAACCTGTTGCTTATTTACGATGCAAAGCAAGCCGTGTTTTCAAAATCTTACTTAGGGTGTTCCTTTTTTCCTGCAAATAATCTTGAGCTGCTCTTACTATCTGCTGAACAACTCCTGTAACCAGTAGCTGGACTGAAGGAGGGTCCCAGGTCAGGAGGAGTCGGTGAAGCACACTCAAGAGCTCAACACCAAGAAGCTACAGTAAAACAAAATACATACAAAAAATTAAGTAGGACTTAACAATTCCTAATTGTTACGTCACTTGCTTATGACGAGAAATACTTCTCTCACATAAAAATAATAACAGCTTTTGTAATCATTACAGATGAAAGACCAAGACCTAGAAAAAGCTGATTGTTACAACATGCTCATACAGTACCTGATCTTCTGCAATATGGATCCTGGCACAAGGGGAATCCAATAAAGTATGAAGTGCTTGTAAACAAGACGTAACATGCTCAACAGGCTCTTCAGGTCGTGGGGAACACAGAAACTGTATACTAACACCTGAAAAGAGCAAGAATTAGAAAGAATGTTCACATCATCATAAAATCAAGTTTTCTTTTTTAAATTTCTTTCTAAGTATAGCAGGTTCTTAACAACTTTAGACAGATACATGTCTTTCTCCCTTTAAAGGAAAAGCAAGTTTAAGTATTAGCAACTGCAGAATTGTATTCACTTTCTCTTCTGCATCATATCTTCCCCAAAATTTGGCAGGAAAAACAATACACAGTGACAGCAAGCAACTCAGATTACTGAATGAAAATCCACACTTTGTTCTAAGGATCCGTAAGTCAGACTTCTGAAACATTTCATTGTAAATGAAGTTTTATTTTATTGAACTGTTTTAAATGCAACTGAGATGAAGTTAAGTCTCAAAAAATTATGCAGTGTTTATATTACACATATGGCACTTAATTCTGGTTTTAAATATCTGCACAGCTCAGCAAACTGTTGGCATTCCTCAGAATACATCATCACATTCACCTCCAAAAGCCGTTAGGTAACAAAGGGAAACACTGAGTGCCACTCTCAGATTAAAAACTGATGCAAAAGCTACTCCATGGGACATGTCAGTATCAGTCTCTACCGAATGGTTTTTTTATTAGGGTGTGTATTTTAATTAACCTTACAGCTTTTGTGTCTTTGAAGTGTAACATTTTGTATCATCTGAACTATATTACAGTGTAGAACAGTTCCTACTCATTTTATTAAATTATATAAATAAACTAGATATACAACTTGTCTATAAAAACCACAATAATCACAAGGACAAATATTCTGTCAAAGCTATAAAGAACACAGAAGGCAGAGAGATACAGAGAGGAGCAGAGATATTTCAAAACATTACTGCCCAGACTGTGATGCATTCTAAAGTTCCCAGATGTCATGCAAAGTATCTTTTCATATTCCTATACCATTTCATACCATAATGGCTGCCTCTGAAGTCTAAACTTGTAACTCTTACCCAAAATTAAGTGCATTCGATCTTTGTTTATCTCTGGCAAAGATTTAGAGGTAGGTGGAGTTCCAGGTGTCTGGTTTAACGTAATGGGCGTAGCACGTTTCTGTGAACTGGGCATTGCTGCAGCAGTCTCTTCTGTTGCCTCTGAAGCATTAAATCCTGTACTGTTTAGCCAAAGTGCCACTGCATGTAGTATGGGAGCCCAGGAGTTTCGGTAATGCAGCCTAGCTGTATCAATTGTTTCTGGAGTGTAAAATGCTCCCCCTGTTAAATGAGCAAAGCAAAGGTAAATTCTGAAATTCTCTGCAAATAATAGCTAAAAAGCATATACTCTAAATTTATTAGTTTATTTACTCTGGATGCATTTTATCATGGACATATTCAGATGCAAACCTTTGTTAGTGACAGCACATTCCAGTTCTTCTTGTGAAGGAGCAGCTTTAGTACCTCTCATAAGCAAGTGCAACGGCCACAACGGAACAGCAAGCGGATGAGCAAGACAGGCAGATGAAGTCATCAGGTCTTGCAGCATTTTTCATATACAACACTCATTCTTCACTCAGTAAAGCATTTTAAGACAGTATCTGCTCTAATGTCAAGGGCTTTTCTCATAGTATACATCTTTTTGCATTTGATACCAAATTATTAGAGGTGTAGAAGTACTCTTAATTCTACAAAGACATCTGTGATTATCTTTAGATAATCTACAAAGACATCTTTATCTGTGATTCGGTTAAAGAATATCTTCACTGCAGATTGAAGGAAAAAAGCATGCTCAAACTTCAAACGTACATTCCTATTATACACAGGCAGAAATTTATCACTTGCGTAAAAAACACGGCCTGCCAAATAATTTATAGAATAATTTTGAAGTCTCAGCTAAGAGTTTCTTTCTGATTTTGACAACACCACAAAAAGAAATTCCAGTGCTTACCATCTGGTGGAAGCTGGGTAGCAAATTCAGCTGGTAAAGTTAAAAGAGCATAATCTTTCAGTGCAGCTAACCAGAGTCGGCTCAGTGCAGGCAGCTCAGGCTGTACAAGAGTTATCAAACTGTCTGGTGGCAACTCATCTACAGTACCAAAATCATCCTCATCCTCCTCTGTGCTCTTTAAAACATGCTTCGGTTTGGTCTCTGCTTCTTTTTTAATTTTCATGGCAACAACATACACCTAGAAGAAAAATAGATCTTAAAGTACATGCTGAGAGATCCTAAAAAGAAAAAAAAAAAAATAAAAAGCAGCAGCCTTTCCCATGTGAAAGTAACAGGTTCCATACACAGATGACTCACCAGAAAATGACTGGGGAAAAGAGATTTGCAATAAATTACATTTTATTTAAATATTTTTTCTTCAATTTCTACCAGTATATAACACCTACAAGCATAAATGGCACTTTCCTAAAACAATCTGGCTGCACACTTTTTTCCTACAAATGTGTCAATTACTGCTGCTCTACAAAGACATATTGATTTAAATAACTGATTTCATTAAATCAATGCATCCTTATGAAAAGATTTCGTTGACCTACATTACATACTAGATTACAGTAATTGTCACTTTCTGGGAGCAGATTAGGTATCAGAAAGACATAAAAATGGTTTTAAATGACTAACAAGTACAAGAACATTTATAAGTTTGTCTTTGATAGATGCTATAAGATGATAAAACAATTTTCAAATACTTAGATAAATATGTGAATAAGCAGAAATATCAGAAAAATACAGTAGAAATAAGCATTTTTAAGAAAGAAATAGAATAGAAATAAGTGTCTTCATACAACAGATGCTCCATATCAAAGCTGTAAATTACAGTATGGGATGATTAACATACAACTGAAATGTTAATACTTTCCGTTGTAATTTCAGAAGTAACTTCCAAGAAAATTTAATGAAAAAAATCCTGAATGTTTAAGTACTACACTAAGAGAAACCAAAATACCATTTGTGTAATTATCTGTAGAGCTCTATAGCATGTAAGTAAAATTTCAAGAAGCAAGTAGCACTAACTCTGTCTTTTGTAAATAGTTGAAGATTTCTGCTGTTCCAGCCATTCTCCAACAATATCTACATTAAGCCTGTAATTTATTATGAACATTTCAACAAACTCCTCATTAATTAACTGCAATATTTTTCCAGAATATATTTCAAGGTTGTTTGATTTTTGTTTTCTTAAGTTTAGGAGCAATAGGATGGGAGGAAAATCAAAATCTGATATAGGGTATGAGTGTATTCTTTAATACAGAAAAGTGCATTAAAACAAAGAACAATTAAGCCTCAGTGTAAATAGGGATCAACAGAACGGCAGAAAAAGGAACAGATACAGAGACGAAAACATTCCAGGAGTGGAATTGCAACTGGTAAAGAGAGGGGCAGGTGCAAGGCTTGCTGGCTGAACAGCAAAAAATAAATCTTTAAAGATTTAATGGTCAATGTTTACCTCAGCCCATGCTTTCAGAACTGCAAGTTTTTCCATAGTAGTCGCACTCTCTCGGTAAAGCTGGCTAGAAGATCCCTTTCCCGCTTGCACTTTATCCAGAGAAGAGACAAGAAGGTTGTGAACTCGGCGGAGATCGTTCAGGTCACTTACGACCCCGCTTCCTATCCAAGCGCTACATACCTAGACAACAAAGTTTAAAATAATTCTAAACGAGCAAAAAACCCAACAATCTTACAAATAAAAAAAATTTTAAAAATCTACAAGCAAACAAAAAACAAACAACCACTACAAAAAAAAAACTTAGAAGCTCTCTTCTTCCTTAATATAAAAAGAATTAGAGGGTTTCCTTTTTTTAATCCTCACCTATGATAACAGAATTGCTCTGGTGAGTGGTTACAAAGGTTGCATTTGCAAAGCGTATTTCAATGGAACTTAAAAGATACATGGAAAATATTTTAAAAAGTTTTTTTAATCCTCCATAAATAGGTAAGAACAATTTTTTTAATTCTATTCTCCAATGTCTGGTCAAATCATTCAGGTAATGGGTCACTGCATTTACTGTTAAGGTTATATTGGACAGCAGTCTATAAAAGTACAGCTTTAAAAATCCACACCTCTCAAATCATATATTAAGGCTCCATACTAATAAGAAGTTTTCAAGAGTTTCAAATTTTCAAGTCAAGAAAACACCTAGAAATGAGTGAAATAAAAATCTTTAAATTACTAGGCTCTGATCCGGAACCAACACTTCTATATCTAGAACAATCTATATGAGACATAGTGGACAGGCAGTTGGGTGTCCCACTTTCCATTTGAATTAAATGGACTCAAACAGCTACTTAAAATACAAACAACATACATTGGCTGCACCTGTCTAGTGCTATACATTGGCATTCATCCTCTGAAATGTGTTCACACCCAGACATAACAGAGGCAATAAAAGAATTCTGGTGCAGTTGCTTTTCTACATAAAAGGACACATTCTTTCCAAAGAGTTGCTTTAATTCTGGTGGTGATTCTACAAAGATGAGGAACCGAAGCGAAAAAAAAACCAAACAAACATCAGAACTCAAGTGGTTAAGGTTTTACAAACTCTTTTTCACGGCATTTTTGTCCTATCTCCAATTTATTTATTTTGCTTATAGAGAACCAGTTTCCTGAAAGCCTTTGAGGAAGGGCCTCTCATGATCTGGAATGATGGACGTACTGGAAGTAAACACAAACACAGGAAGTGCCCCAATGGTGCACAGGACAAGGCTGCTGAAAATACATAACAATCCATAATTCATTCACGGTAAGACTAAGACCAGCTTCCCTCCTGCTGTTGGGCAAGTCAACAGCTGTTTCAGGCATGTTGGCCAGTAATGGCTATAACTGATCATAATATCATTATAGAAAAACTTCATCATCAAACCCATTTGGTGCAGCTCATCTCTGTCCATGTAACTTCTAGATAGAGTTAAATATCCCAATCTAATCTCCAACCATTTGATCCTGTAAGTGCACACATCTACTTTGAAACTGGTTGAATAGGGAAGATTTTAACAAGTTATAAGGAACGTTACATGTTTTCACACAAACTGCCTCTTCATCTATCTTTAAATGCATATAAATATTCTGTAAGGTAAGATAAACATATTCTTTTATATATATAGCTACTTAAATATGCCATATTTGATCTATCCTTACAAGTTTTGCCGGAAATTAAGAGTATAAAATGACAACACAAAATCACAGTCCTGCTGGACCAAGATTACTAAACAAAACTCACATACACAAAGTTATCACTTTAAAACTGATGTTTGCATAGCTAATTAAACTGCTGCTTTAAACTACAGTAGTAATTTACCTGTGTAATCCATCTACTAGATACTGCTACAGTTAGGTTGCTGATAACTGATTTAAACTACAGTAGCACAAGATCACACACAAGAAAAAATACACGCATACACACATACAAAAAAAAAAAATCTTTCACTGAATTTTCACTGAGAGGTTACTATGACTGTCATGAGAATGCTCAGATCTTCTAACTCTAAAATAAAGTATTAATCTAAACAGAAGTTTAGTGTTCAAAGGTAATTTATCAGTAATCCAAATATTTGATCAGACTGAAAGGCATCTTAACCAATACATTACTACTGGTCTCATTAAGCAACGTTTTTGGTTTTTTAGCAACAAATGCAGAACTGACATGAAGACATAATTAATTTGAGAAAGACTAAATATTTTCTGATGTAGCTCCCTATAAGGTCTTCTGCACTTCTGAGGAACGAAATATATTACTAGGAGACTCAAAAGATGTTGCAAAAACATCTCGTCTTAGGTTTGCCAATTTTTCCAGCCATTTGCTACTACTTCTCTTCTGCATCTTTCTTCCAAAGAGAAGAAAATTCAGTTTGCCTTATACCATCTGAACATTTTCTTTTGTACCTGGCAGGCCTTTGCAGTTATATCAGATGGTGTATCTTGGGAAAAAGCTGGCCTCAGAGCAGCTCCAACCTGTTGATAAGAAGAAAAATCTAAAAATCCAACTAAAACAATCGTGACACAACATTCTTCATCTCACCTTGTTTAAGAATCAAGCATATACACACAACAAGTAAGACAAGATTGCCAATTCTGGCACTGTAGTTACACCCCAAACTTATCCTTGCTGTCTAGCAGATAGTTGCAATAGTATTCTTTAAACAACAACAAAGTTCTAAACCAGTTTTTTTTCTTGCTTGCCCATTACCTTTTTAAGTTTCAGCTACCTTTGCCAAATATGTGGTATAATCTTCATTTCGTTAATGGGTATCCTTTTAATCATTAAAGTATTACAGGTGCAATTTATGTCAAGGCTCAAGAAGCCAGTGACTTTTTGGTGTCCAAAGGAATAATGACGTGAAATCCAACATTTAAGGCTGAATTTGCATCAAGTTCCCAAAATGACAAATACTGATAAAAAAGGCTTTCAGGCAATTGTTATAAGGCAACATTTTTCTGAAACAGAAGGAACCAAGTCACAGACAGATGCAATGGTTATAGCACTACAGAAGGAAGAAGAAAAAGGCAGGAAGTTAAAAGGATAAAAGCCTGCCTTTAAAAATATTTGCAGACACGGTGAAGACAAAAGGGGTGCATCAAAATAAAGCAATAATAAACCAAAATAAATCTCCAGCTGCCCACCTCCCATGCATCTACTTAGGTAGTTTTCATTTAAACAGAAGTATATTCATTAATTCCCAAGAAAACAGATTTATTACATTCAATCTGTAACTGAATCACATTATTTTCTAATTCATAATTCTACAAATGAAATGTCACTCCTGCCAAAAATTAAACATAACTTCTAATATTCGGCTCTCAAGAATCAATAGATACTGCATTTTTACTTTTGTCAGCTACTAAATTACAATAAATAGGAAGAGATAGAAAAACAAATTTTGAAGACGTACGCAAAAGTGTGTGTGAAAATGTACTGAAGAGACAAAAATCTCTTTACAGGTCTTTTGAAGTTACAAAATTTTTGCAAAGCTAATAGTGGTATATTGGCACAAATATACAATATCCTGAACTTATAAAAGAGGTCTCACATTAGCCTGATACTGCTCCAGTATCACATGGCCTGGAAACTCTGGCTCAGGAACTGATGCAAATTTCTTGATAATGTCTTCAAGAGCTTGAAGACCCGCCATTCGTAACTGGTTGCTGTGATCAGTCGCAGCCATGAATGCCATTCGAATAAGGTCAGAGAGATGGAGTACCAAGAAGTCATCTTAAAACAAAACAGAAAGAACTATTTAGGAAGAGATAGCTAACATGACAGATACTTGTAATGTTTTCCTCATTGACACGTATGAACTTAAACTACTCTTTAAAAGGTCCACATTTAGGGTATGGAAGCAGGCAGGCAAGAATGTAACCTATTCTTCTTTCTCTCCCCATCCCCTTAAAGTGATAGAAGGACTTTTATTCCTAAGACAACCTTAAAAACTAAACACAAATTTGAAACAGAATGCAATATGCAATATACAGAAACTGCACTGAATACAGTATGTAAATGTGGCTGAGTCGTTTAGAAGAGATTAGAACATTTAGCAAAGCTAATTTTAGTGATCCCCCCTCAAACCTACAGAAAATCTTCAAGGCAAATCCTGTTCAAGTCCTATGCTTATAGTGACCCCTGCTGATAAAGGAAAACCTTGTAAAGTTTTAACACCTAAAAACTGAGTATGTCTCTGGTTCTGTTCCAAAAGCCACATCCAAGGCTGTAAGCAAGCAGCAGGCAACATGCAGGAAAAAACCCAATACATAACTCGGTAACATTTCTGAAAGGATTATTCTTCTCTATTTATTCATTTTATTTCTTTCCTGACTCTCAATTTTAAATTACCAGATGTTGAATAGGAAAATAGATTATTTAAAAACATAATATGCAGGGTGACTAACAAAACCCACAAATTATGAAAGCTCTACATATTTTCAAGTCTCAAAGTGAAAAATAAAAGTTTACTTTGTAGCTGAAACTTTTCAGAGTCATAAAGAAAGACTGGAAAAAACTATGAAGTGGTAAAGTCTGCACGCACTTTTTCAAACCATCACAGATGTTAGTGAAATTTAAGTATTTTGGAAGTTGAGGGAATAGAAGTTTGCTGAGTTTTCGTTTTTACAAGGATACCAAACACATCAAGTTTACTGTAAATAAATTCAGGGATGTAAATCCTCAGGATTATTATATGCAATCCTCTGCAGTATCCTATAAGCAGCAGTTATTTCACTATTTTCTCTATAATACAATGCCATCTGAAAACATATTTTCCCAAACTCTTCCCTCTTAGTCTTCAAACACCAACATCAGCCTCAAGTCAAGTTAGAAACAAGATTCTCACAAAACCAATGCACAGTGCTGGAAGCAGACTGCATCAAAGCAACACAAGCAAAGACTGGATAAATCTCCATATCATAACAGATGCCCTCAACAACACAGAAGCTAAAATCCATTAATCCCATGCATTCGAGGACACTAAGGATATACATCCTACATACAGAAAACCCTCATGGGTGAAAGCAATCACTATGCACCAGAACCAATACATGTGGACAACTCAAGAACAGAAACCTTCTACTATGTTTGAAAAGCATTTCTTCACAAAACAGCTATGTCATGCCTGGCCTCTCAGTTTTGATCCTCTAACTCATTAAAGTATCTTCAAACAATAAGCTTTAAAACATCATGCTCATGGATACAAAAATAATAAACTTTGTAAAGCAGCTGGGTCCATGTCTCATAACTCCCTCTCACATCCCTATCTACGTGACCAATGCCACAGCAATAATTACCTGGCCTTATCTCTTTTTTTTTTCCCTAGCATCCCTTTGGTCTGGAGATGCTAAAATAATCTCTGAAGTCTAATTCATTGCTGTTATTACGTTAAACTCAGCAACCATTCCCAGCTCACCCTTAGCTACAAGTTTACTGCTTCTATTTCAGAGTGAAGAAAAGGTTTGCAAATCTAAGGGTTTTTTTCCAAGTAGACCAGTGTGTCCTAATTTATACTCTCCAGCAAACCTCATTCTTTGTGTTCATGGTATGGTAACCACAGTGGTTACACAATTACAGCTTTACTGACTTTTGTTGATTATCTCCTTTGCTTTTAACCATTGGAATGAAAGGATAACTGCTTAGATTTTTTTCCTTGGTTGTGCAACCTTAAGCTGTAAAGAGGTGTCAAAAATAAAATAAAAATTAAAAACGAGATCAAAACATGCATATCCTGTAATTACTTTTGGGGTTTTTAAGTCTGGCTGAACGAGCCAGTGCCAGATCGAAGTGTGCCTTGTTCGCATTCTCACACAGCATGATAACTCGGCACAGACAGTCTGCTGCAAACACACGAGTTGCCCAGCGAGGTGCTACAGATGGCTTAGATTTATCCTCTTCTCCCAAGGTGGTAAACATTGTGTCGTCGTCCATCTCATCCTTCTTCTCTGATTCCTCATCCTTACCTCCTCCCAAGGGAGTAGTAGTGCTCATGTCTACA
Source organism: Bucorvus abyssinicus (assembly GCA_009769605.1). Taxonomy (NCBI): domain Eukaryota; kingdom Metazoa; phylum Chordata; class Aves; order Bucerotiformes; family Bucorvidae; genus Bucorvus; species Bucorvus abyssinicus. The sequence goes on from CM020031.1 coordinate 36,185,473, forward strand.
AGAGAGAAAAATTTAAAAAAAAAAAAAGAAATCGCACTCTTACAATCCACAGAAGACATACTCAAGCTAAGGACATAGTCAAGCCTTTCCTTACTTCCCTATCCAGATTCAAACACACTAATTCTTCTCTTGAAACAACAACGTTTGAAAAATGCCAGAAGTACAGCAATAGCAGTAAAAGAAATGTTTTTCACCTCTCATCTGGGTTATATTACCCTTTAGTTGGCTTAAATAATATGAAATAAATTCCCGTACTGTTAATTCTCCACAGATACCAACTATGGCTGAATCCCACATGTAAACTTCCCAGCTTTGAAAATTAACCTATTAAATTGCCAATAGACAGGTTAAGGAGATTACCAGGCTCAGAATCAAAGAATCATCTCAGCTTTGAACTATTCAGCTCCTGTTTCAAGTAAAAGCTAGTGCATGTTAAACTGAAACAAAACTACAAAGTTCCACACCACGGGACAGATACGCAGGCAAGTAGGCAGTTTATGGCATTCACAAATGTGCTTAACATTAAAAAAATTACTTCCCCTAAGTGTGGTTGTGTGAATTCATTTCAGAAAACAGAATTTCTTCAGGGATCACATTAAAAAACCCAAAATCCAAACAGGACAAAAAACAACAACTCAAACATGCATATACACTTCTACTTTTCAGAAATGAGAACATAAAATCTCAATGACAAAGTCTAAATTAGCAAAATTCTGAGATACTGCCAAAAATTAATCTGGCAATAATTAGGAGAACAAGAAGAAATTATTGCAAGGGTAACAACCTCAACTAAGGCATGCTTCTTAGAAAGTCTAAATTTAAGCAGCCAAAGAGCCAAGGCATTCAATAAAGACAGAATGAGGCTAAGGCAAATCAAAGGTGGACAACACCAGCTCACAAGTAGGGTATCTTGAGAAAGCACCCAGGACCTTATGCAGCTGATTTGTAAATTCCTGCTTAAAAAGCAAACCAGATTTTTGTTCATAAGCCAATTAGTTGGGTCAAAGGAGTGCAAAATGAAGTCACTGGCTTAAAGTACAGCTAAGAGAAATTTATTTACATATGGGTTCTCTCAGATTATTTCACCTACTAATAAATAAGACCTTGGACAACCACGTTAAAAACTGTAAAACCCACCGCGCATGAAATAAGAAAAGGCCATGTCAACTTCAAACTCAGGAAATGAGGTCTTTCTCACTGGGTGGATATATGGTAACTACGTTTCATAAAGAAATCCTTGGTAGCATTACTCATCAGTAAACATAAAACCGGCAACATTTAGAAAGAGCTTCAGGATGAGCTCACAGTGTGCCAATAAACAAGTATAAATGCAAGGGAAATGAGCAGAACCTGCGTCACAACCATCCCACAAGCTGAAAAACAGAAATGAGGTCTCAGAGGGCAAGATCTGTGCAAACAAGTCTGCAAAGCTGAAGAACAAGCAAAAGTTTCATCACCATGGTAATGCATCGTCACATCTGTACCTCCCAAAGCCTCATAAAAGAAAGCTCAGCGCCTGTACAGCAGTCTTCTTTCTGTATGACATCAGGGTCATAAAGAGTAAAAAGAGTATGTGTCTAAAAAGAGTATGTCTGCTTTCACAAAGATACTGAAATGCCAGAGTAATAACCATACTGCTTCTCCACTGGAAATCCTGCTTGAAGGGGACTATTTAATCTTAAAAGCAGTATTCTAAAACTTAACACAACATTGATGATTTCTTCTTTCTAAGGAAGTCTTAATGCCCTATAATCAAAGTTCTGTATACAATGTAAGCTACAGCTGAACTAGGATAAAGGACAAGCTCCAAACAAATATTGCCAGAAGATGCTAATACAAAGGACATACTGTGATTTATACAAACACTATATCACACTTACCACTGGAAGCTGCAAGGACATCCTTACAAAGCATTAGCCAGTGAGAAAGGTTTTCTACTGCCAGCGAAGAAAGCATATGTCCCAGAGTATCGTGGATATCTGAGCACAACTTCCGGTCAGTCTCCCGATCCAACATTCCAAAAAGGACACCTTCGAGGCCTGTCTCTGTTATATTAACCCCCTGATGCCGGGAATGAGCATCTCGCCGAGAACCAGCTCCTGGTGCAAAAGGATTAATATCTGCAAAGTGATAATGAAAAATCTTTCCTGAAATCAGTAGCTCAGTTTTAAAATTTGGAATAACAGACTAGAAATTGGACATTGTGTATTTTTGTGCATAGTTCAGGCAATGATGCACCAAGATGCTACTGAATTGCTTCTGAATTAACACTAGAAAAATTTGAATAGAGCAATTTAAATTCATTTATGTTCTGCAAGGCAAGTAACACCCCCTAGTAATACTTCCAAAAAAACCCAACCACCCAAACAAAAAAAACCACCCTAATAGACCTGGACTGTAAAGAATCTTTCCAGAGACAGACATAAATGGTGTGATTTAATACAAATAAGCTCAGGATTTTATGTTTGTATGAAGAATGTGCTGATCAATACTTTTGAGCCTATTTTCAGTACAAAATGATACATCTAAGAATTGAACCAAGCAGCAAATTCCACAGGCTTTGCAGACATGCTGCCAACAGCATACAATACAACCAGATATCTCAATCAAACAGCATACAATTAAGGCAACTTTCAAAAAAGCAAGACTAAAATACCAGAAAAAAACTGTAAAAATGTTTCCACTGTACATACAAAGCGTTCCCTATTGGATTGTCAGTCTTAATGGGGCAGAGAAGTTTAAGCCTGAACTTTACAAAAAGCTAAGTTATAAGTGAAATTCAAGAGGTAAGCAGGGGTGTGGCCAGAAGTTACTGGAGCTGGAAGAGACAGTTTTTGGCTTTTTTCCTGTTGGGGTGGCTGGGACTTGGGGTTTTTTTTTCCCCCCCTCTCTGAAGGCAAACCACACACAGGCATACATATGTCCACTCAACAGTTAAAAAAGGCCATATGAAAGAAATACTTACTGACGACACTGTTTTCTTTGTCTCCAGCATTTTTTGCTAAGCTCATGGCATATTCACACACTTCTGCTGCTTCCCTCTGAGCGAGCTGTCGTAAACACGCAACTGCAGCCCGGCGAAGCAGCAAGTGGGAGCTGCACAAATGAACCTAAAAATCAGAACCATTACAGGTGAGTGAACTGCTATACTTCCATATCAATACATTGGTGCTGCTAAGGAATACTTTTCTATGTTTCTTCTGCTTTTCAAACATATGCCCATGGGAATGCTGCTGGGTACCAAGTTCTTTGAAAGATCTTGAAAGTTCAGAAGTAAGCAGTTTTTATAAAGCACAAATATGAAAATAAATCTGACATACACAGACCTGACAGCTGTTATCTGGTTAAAGAGATACGAGCTTCAGTATTGGAACTACGGTGCCAGCATGACTTTGATTAATTACACTTTCCAATCCATTACACACTTCAGTACTCCTCAACCTCATGTTCTGCTACAGCTGCAAATGACACTCTTTTAAATAAAAAGCCATTATCATGTGCACCACATCTGAGAGCTCTAATAACTTTTTTAAACTTAATTTTTTATATGTGCCTCTCAGTAAGATAGCTTCAGATTTCTTTGCTTACCAACAACTGGCCTGTAATTCCTTTCAAATCACCTCAAGTACAAGCAAATATGTTTTCTTACAGAAGAATTGTGCATGGTCTCTATTTTCCTGAGAGGAAGTAGCTACACAGAGAACCGTATGTTTTTCTACGGTGGAAGAAATGAAAAGTGCTCTTTAAGAATGTCTGACTCTTTATTTACGCCATGGAATTTCTTTTTAGTAAACCAAATACACATTTGCTTTCTCAGTATTAGGTTATTATGTGGATGGAAATTGCTTTCCTAAATGAAAGGGTTGTAGACTTTATAAAACATTTTAACAGTAGATCTTTATTCCACATATGAATATACAAGATTTTAGTCCTGAAAAAAAAAAAAAGCAGACTTTAAAGAATCTCTAAATATCACACTGAGGTTGTTTTAATGGAACTAAACCAGGGAGCATTTGGGGGATTTAATTAATGGAAAGAGTATTCCCTAGTTTAAGTTTCAAAACTGGTTATGAAGCCAATGCAGGAAGAAGAAATGAAATTTGATTGCGGAACTGTGGAGTTTAATTTTGATACCCGGCATTAATTCCATTCAAAAGTGAGTTAGAAAGCAATGAAGAGTTTGCTAATGGAGCAGGTAAGGCAGACCTTGTCTACATATCTATGTATATGCAGTATACATAAATGCACAAGACAATTCAGAGGAAAACATGTCAAACTCAGTATGACTTGGAAGTAAGGAATATGAGAAAAGAGAAGGAAATTAGCTTTTGTTTAGCAGAGGACCATAAAGGAACAGGAAAGAAACAGCATAAAACCCTAGGAAAAGTTTTCAAAACATCAATAGTCATTTCTGTATGAATTTCATTGTCTGTAATACTGCTTACTGGTACTTACCAGAGTAAATTGCTGTAGGGGTGGTTTGACATGTTGTACATAGTATCCATACAAAAGGGCCTACCTAATTCTGGATACTTTGCACCCCTTTCATGCAAAATTTTGCGAAAGGACAAGAGACGTATTATGGGAACACACTGCACTCCCAGGAGTACTCCGGAGTCGGGGGTGGGCGGTGGGGTGGAAGAAGCAAGGATCAGTGCAGGGAGGGAAAGGATGTAACAATGAGAGGATGCCCTAGGGAAAGCCTGGATGGCAAATGAAGAAGAGATCCAATGTTCACATAAGTAGCATTACACTCCTTCAGGTAACACAGAACCACCAGTTCCGCAAAGAATGACACAAAGAACTTTGCAAAACACCCAACAGACTTTCGGGAGAAGCTTTTCGATTTCTCAGTATTGCACTGCTAAACCCTCTAAAAAACAATTTTAAAAATAGTAATAGTCATAAAAAAAAACCAACCTAAACCCACACCAAAACGCATACCCACATACAACGCCTTTCCTCTTACAGTTGTATTTGGTACCTTTTGGCTTCCTGCCTCTGCCTCACTTCCAGGCTTATACCAGGACTTGCTGATAGAACACTAACGGGGGAGAAAGCAACACTAACAGCAGCACAAGAATTTGAATGCCAGTATCTACTACGGTGATGGTGGTAAAACAAGTATCCTACCTTTCCTCAACTCACTCACTTCCTTTTGTGCATGCAATCAGTTGGAGGAAGCAAAGCATTTCAGCATCTTTTTACTCAGTCATATTATACAGAAGTTATATATACACATATACACATTGAAAGAAAATCAAGACCCTATGACTTCAATTCAGGCAGCATTCTGGAAAGATCTAAAATGGCTTGGGAACACAAATCCTTTTATTGCACTCCAGAGTTTTTGCAAACGTGACTTACTTATTACATATGGGTATCCTTGACATCCTGCTAAGTACTTCTCCTGTCCCCTGCTAAGCACAGACATTAAACTTTGAGGAACAAAAGGAATGCATTTTGTACTCACACAAAGACTGGGAACCAGACTGGACAGGTTGACATGCCGTGGTGCAAACATATGAAGCTGCTGAAGGCAGGATATGGCAGCTGCCTGAACAAGGGAGTCTGAATGGTCTTGTGTGATTGCACATCCCACCAAACAGGAAGAACGGATTGTTGAAATTGTAGCTCCATTACCTAATGATATAATACAATATCCTTAACACAGCAAAAGTTTTGTATGACAATCGTAGACTTCAAAACTTTGAGAAACAAGAATTTTTAATGCTTCTAAGTTCACACTAACATGCAACTTTTAATTCTTACCACAAATTAGTATCTACACAACCTCAAAGAAACACTACAGAGCTTCAATATCTCTTTTTCAGCTCAGTAAAACAATGTGCTGTCCAAATGAAATTTTGGATCGATGACTTTCAGTCAGAAATATTTTGATAATATCTTTCCAGGACATCAAACCAGTAGAATTATCTGAATTTAAATTTTGAAAGTCTCTTGCATTCTATACATATGGGCAACATTTCATGCACTGAACCATTTACTGAAATGGCAGATAACACTTCAGCTAGCATACACATATGCAGGTGATTTTAGTTGGCTACCTTAGATGGGTTGCATGGCTTTAAGAGGATGAACATTCAAAAGAACAGTATTTAATTTGAAAAATAATCCCATTCTGTATTTTAAGAATGAACCTGCATCAGTTTTATAAAAGTATCTTTAATTACAGAAAAATGTAATCTGCAGAAGATTCTTACGTAAGTTGTTGTTCATTTTAAAAGTTAACTCCAGATCAAAGTTTTAACACACAGCAAGCAGATACACAAGTTCAATTGAATCATCTAAAAATTTTTCATAACCAGAACTTTAAGTCCAGTATTTACAGTTAAAATTTCACTAGTGGCTGGCTCTCTGGCATTGCATCCAAGATCATCCTATAAATATTCCTAAAAATCCCAGTTAAAGTTACAAATCCATGTTTTTGCCATCTAAGACACAGAATTTCAGGTATAGTGTTAGGCATGACAAGATCTTATTCTCTACAGTAAGGTACAGTGACCTAAGAATATAAAGAATGAGTGGAAATGAGTTATAGCTCACAATATTATCAATTATATCAAACTTAAGCTCCTGTCGTAAGATACAAATCGACACATGCTGAAAAAGTGAACTAAAAATCTTGCCTCTTGCCCCACCTATACACACAAATGTGTGTGGAAAAATATGCAAGAGTGTTTTTCATCTTTTACCTACTATGCAAATTTGCCATTAGCCAGAACACCACGCATCACTGCAACTTTCTTATATAAATCTCAAACTGCAGTCAAAAAAGCCCCAAGCAGTCATAAGCAGGATCAGAAGTGAGGTTGCTTGCCAGACTAACCAAATTTATCAACATTTTCCTGCCCCCCCACTCCCCTCTCACCTGCAACACACAAAATTTTATTTTCCTTCATTTAAGATTGTGAGACATTATCTTTATACAAGTTAGATTTTTTGTTTGCTCTTCAAATTCCCACTAACCTTGCAGCTCAGGCCCAACAGTAGTTATTATAGCTCCAAGACATCGGCCTAAGCATTGATGTACTTCCGTATGCGATGGTGGAACAGTTAAGAGCAGTGTAAGAACCAGAGACAGTGTTGGCTCCACGTATCCACGGTACATTGGTCCACTAGAATCTACTATCAATGCAAGTGAATGAAGAGACCAGGTCTATCAAAAAACCAGAGGAATATTTTTCAGTAATACATATAGGAAATTTAAACTATTTTGTATGCATACCGAGCCTAGCTCTGTTCACGTCTAGTTAGCTTCTCTGACTCCAGAAGTGTTTAAAGGTCTCAGAATCTCAAGCAATCACCTGGGAGCTTAAATATCTCTAGAAAACTTTTTGGCTATCAGCGGTCTTAGTGATAATGAATATGACAAAGAAATTGAGCAAAAAAAATGGTTAAGCACTTTGAGGAAGAAAAATACAAACACAAACAGCACACTCACTTTAAAAAAAAAAAGGAAAAAAGAACAGTAACATAAGACAGGAGAGAGAAACATTCCACTGTAAATATAGAGTCTGAAATGGGCAGCTGACAAAGTCCTTAGTGAGAAGTGCCTTTGGCATTCCAGTAGAAACTGATTTTCCTGACAAGTTTTAAAAGGTCCACATGTATTTTCTAATAATTTTCTTAGTACAGGGTGCAAGAGAAGAAAGCAGCGGTGTTCATAGTCAGTGTACTATAGGATGACAAAAAAATGGTGAAAGATCAAGCTGTTTCAGTTGCCAGATAAATAAATAACAAAAGAGCAAAATAATTCATTATAATGGTCATATCAAGAAGTGGGCGAGGGCACAGTCTTTTTGGTCACTGACATTTCATAGGAAAATAAATTCTTCTAACGGACCTGAAAGCATTAGTAGGATATTATAGAGAGATAGCTAAGTGATCTTATTTCAGAATTGTCTTCCCTTAAAGACATGATGCAATTGCACTGGAAAGACTAAATTATCACAGTTACAAAGCTAGACTCAGGAATGAGCTGGAAAACCTGCCTTTAAAATTGCTCCTTTTTAATCCTTTCTGATGCAACCCAAAACCCATTAGCAGTAGCAATCAGATAACTCCTCCTACAGCCCTAACCACATGGCAGCATATTACAGCTTATCCTTTCATTCCTGCAAATTTCCATTACTCACATTCCCACAGTTTCTCTGTGCCCACAGTGATCTAGTGAAGGATGAGGTTTAAAAGCTTAGCTTTTCAAAATGGCCTGGTGTTGTACCCTCAAAAGAAAATAAGGTAGGTATGCAAGTCCCACCTGGGCTTCCCTTCATTCTTCGCTTTTTTTTCCACACTTCCCATTTTGTTTTTTAAATGAATGGTACACATTTATATGTCTCAAAATCACTTACTCATACATGAAGTAAATTACATATGCAAGTTACTGAACTTTGTCTTCCCTTACATAAACTAAGGAAATTTAAAAGAAACTAAAACATTATCTCCAAACAAAACTAGGCTTGTTTTCTCAAGTGATAAGCTTGATTATTTTGATTTTTTTTTTAATTTCCCTCAGGAAAAGAAATAAGAAGCTACTCTAGCACATGTTCTATCAAGTTAACCATTTAAACCAAGGTGGAAGTATGATTCTATGGAGTTACTGAGGGCTTCAACATCTCAATCTGTGAGTATGAAGTAATGATTATACAAACTGTACATTTTGCTTTACAATTACAGTCATTTAGGAATATGTCCACAGTGAATTAATCTGTCAGAGCTGACAAGCAGACACTTGTCAGTCTGAATTAACATGACTGTTTCCATCTCCCTAACTAACAGTTAGGTTACATTTTAACTGCACTACATACTTGGGATTCTGTACTGTAACTTTATAAGGAAAGTCCACTTTCACACTCCCTGGCACATGCTACATCCATATGATTTGGCTTACATGTGACAATGTCTATTAAAGAACACTTGAACAGGTAATTTAACTTTGAATTTTAATCCTGAACATTTTGAAGTAGTTTTGTGGTGATTGTGTTTTTTACCTGGACTTCAGGAGAGGTTCCATCTTGTGCCAAAGCCAAGAGAATACTGACACTAGTTTTCAGGTGCTGTCCAGAACCTATTCCACCCACATACCGATGAAGACAGCCCAGAGCCAAAGAATGGCCTGTTCTTGATACAACATCTCGAGCAGATTTTAACCTAACAATGTTTAAATAAAAGGAAATCGAGTTTGTTACAAAGAACCCTTCAAGTACTGTAACAGTGCAAATGACTAAGAATTTTTCAAGCCACCTTAAAAGACCTCGAGAAGCCTTAACAACAAAAGAAAAAAAGAAAATTGTATTTAATCTATATTGCTATTAAACCAGATTACATAAGGCTAGTGGGGAAAAAAAAAACCCAGTATTTTAATAGTTATTTTCTTTCTTCCTGGTGAGAACTTGACATTACAGGCGAAGACGACTTTTGGAAGTAAAAGAATATAGGAAAAGCATCTAGTGTTAATCCATGTTTCACAGCAGACTAATTTAATAATCAGAGAAGTCATTGTTAGACCACTGCAGTGAAAAGGAGTCAAGAATGGAAAAATGACAACACATTGAGTAATTCCCAAGAAATCCATAGCTATGTCTTCCACTGCAAAGTCACGTGAATAACTTTTTAATACAGCTGTTTTCTTCTACAGCTGAGTTCTATGAGTCTTCCAATAGTTTTTTTTTAATGGTGTTTTATTAATGAAACTAAACCAGAATGAATAGCATTCCGAATAACCTAGTTGTATGAAGCTGTGACCTGTTGAGTATTTTCCACAATGCTTCTGCTTCTGAATGCACATCGCATACATAACTTTTTAATTAAAACCTTTTTGGGGGGTTGGAAAGAGAAAAAAGAAGGATATCCTAGTTAGAACAAAGAAAGACTTTTTTTTTTTTTTACTGGTTGTCTGTATATGAGAGGCAAGCATGCTCTTAGCCATCAGTGAACAAAGTAAATGCAAATCTCGAATATAAAAACACCTACTTGACAGTGTCTGTCAAGACTGGCAACCATTAACAATTTGAATCCTCAATAAGAAACCAAAGAAACAGTCCCAGTAGTAGACATTCAAGGAAAGACAGTAAAGATTATTATTACTTTATTACAAGATGAAATTATGGGGAAAAAAATTAATTACCCAGAGGTAAGAGGGCTGGACTAAGGCTATGTGCATGCAGCCTGGCCAGCTAAAAACCATGGGCTACAGCACTGAGGCAGGTACATTCTGATTCAAAGATAGGCTGGTAAGTTAAATTTAAGCCAAAAATTGGGAAACGTTGTCTTGTTCTATCTACCAAACATCTTTCTAAAGATCTGAGATTAACAACAGAATATGGAAAAACATTATGGGCCAGTATAGAAGTTAAATCAATACGTAAAGAGGATGTTTTGATGAAACAGAACCATTATCATACAACTCATATCACAGACATACTTAATGTAAGCTGCATTTATCTGAAGCAGTTTAGTCATCTGCAAGTAACTCATCAAAAACTATTCATTAGTATCATTTCACATTCCAAGTAGTTTAACAACTCAGCTTTTATTCCTGGAAGAATCACATGAAAAAAAAATCAAAAAGATAAGGCTCTCTTTGCAGGCTTTTTGTATCTACATAATCATAGCAATGGAGCATGAAGAGAAGAGAATAATCGATATGGTATTTAGTAAAGGAATCTTTCAAACTACATTAAATTACATTTTTATTTCCTTGTCCAAATCAAAACCAACTTACTTATCAAAACTGTATTGAGCCATTCTAGCAATGAAAGAGGCTTCTCCAACCACTTGAGCCATTCTGCCAAGAGCTTCTCCTGCTGCACATCTCAAAATAGGGTTAGGATTATCAAGCGCACCCATGACCAGCGTCAGAGCAGATTTGCGGACTTCTTCTGGTCCTAATGTGCTTTTATTCTCAGCTAAACCCTACATGAAAAAAGATACAAAAAAAAACGTTCTAAAGCAGGGAAGAAAGGGAAGATAAAAGAACAATTTTACTATATTTGAGATCTTCAATTAAAAACCATGCACTTTTACTTTTGTTTGAATTTGTGCTCATTTATTTTAAAATATACCATTAGAAAATATATGAAACTCAAAGTCACAACACAGTCTTATGTTTGCCAACACCTCACCTATTTCACGTACAGGAAGATCTGTTGCATCAGTCTTTTTTATCAAATACATTACAGTGCTATACGCATCCTAGTGCTACTGAATCTGAGCTAGCTTTACACAGGATACCCCAGGGGAAAAAAAAAAGCTTTAAAATCTAACTGCCACAAATGTTTCTGTCAGACAGGAAAACTATAACTCAGTTACATTTCTGAAAGGATCACTTAAATTGGAGACGCTTTAGGTACATGGAACTATTTTACAGCCTTTCATATGAACGTTCTACAGAATAGAAACACCAAATACTGCCTCTGCAGCTTCTTTGGCTTCCACATTTCATCAATGGTACATCACCTTTCACTAGAACTTGCAAGAAGTCTTTTACTTTGGTAAAAATAATTAAACACATGTAAGGTATAAACACTGCATGTACTATAGAGAAAGAAGCTGATGGCTCTACCGCAGATTCTTGTTTTCTGTTCTGAAATCCTCATTTCAGCTCAATTTTGACAATTCTTTGGCCATTTGGCATGGCATGGGAAATTCCAGGCACCTGTATCAGAACCTACGCTTCAGCTTGTAGGAACATGGTTCCCATTGCTAAGAATAAAGCAAGGAAGAGAGGTGCTGTTTTGCCAATGTATTTTGCCCGTTTATCAAGGGCAGGGAGCCCCAGTAACAAGTAGCTTAAACTAGGCAGCCATTTTTTGTATGGCAAAAGTCAGACAAGAAGAAACTCATCCAAACTTTAATTACAGGCTGGTACATCTGAGGGTAACTTCCTTAGTGCATAGGACTTAGTCGCTCTGAAGATGAACAAGTATGACAAGGACAGATGTTGTTCAACGCTCACGAATTGGCAACTACAAAATAGAGCATCAGGGAAAAAATAGAAATGCCTTAAGAAATTTGACTAGAAAAAAGAAAATCCTACACTCTTAAGACACTGTTCCACAAAGCCTTGAGGCAATGCACATCACTGAAACAAAGTATTTCTCAGGAATATTATTCGTAACTTGCTGTTTAGCTTCCTGACTTAATAGCATGAGGTTGGCTTTCCAAATGTAGCTAGAGAACACAGAGGTGTAACACAAGTCAGCAGGACTGGACAGAAGCATCTAAAATTCTATGCAATATGAGGAAGTGTTAAGATGAAAAAATAAAGACATATCAAATGGAAACCTAAATCTGTTTTTGTTTTTAATTCCATGAGCCTCATCTGCACAATACATGACATCATGGATTTTATGAGTATATATGAGACAGTACTTAAATCTACCAGTACAGTGCAAATAAAACTACAGGTTTGAAAAAGGAAGAAAAAAGACTGTGAATACTCTAGAATGCTGACTGCAGGAGCCTCATCTGTTCTCTGTACTGATAGATGCAGACAAGAGCTCACACTAATATATGAAAAAATTCAATTTTGGTATTTTCAAACTTAGGAATTGAAGTGGTAACTTAAGTAACATTATTCTAACAGCCTTTTGTATCAAATACAAATCAATGAATCAAACTGCTGAACTCTGGCATCCATTACAAGTTTACAAGTTTTACCTTCAAGGCACTAAGAACAGCAGTAAAGATATTAAGCTGCACAGCTTGCTGGCGAACACCTTTAGCCTGCTTGACACATTCAGCAAAGTGATCCAACATCTGTAATCTAAAACAAAGGACAGAACATAAGTGATAGCTTTTCTAAATAGAAACCAAAACACAGCTGTTAAAAAAACCATGCACAATAACAAGGCCTTTTAAGTTCAGTCACAGAATTTACACTTCTGGGGCTTCAGAAGGTAGAAAGGGTAGATTTATTCTGAACGTCCCTTTGCTGGTTCTTTTAGCTCATCTATAACTGTTTACTATTTCTTTCGAAGAAAAGACCAAGATGACATACTTGACCAAGAATCTTCAGACATTTGGCTGTATAACTAGAAAGCCAGGAGGACAAGAGTGGAAAAATACCACCTCTCCACTACTATTCAAAATAATGCTACCCTCCATATTTCTATTATCATTCCTTCAGTTTTCCCCATTTAATCTCCCATTTCCCCCCATTTAACCATAACAGAAAGTGTTACGAGAGGAGGAGTACTCCATAGAAGATATTGAGAAGAGCCGTGTAGTGAATAATTCACGTTCTTAACTACCTGGCAGTTCCCCAGCCAAATCCTTCTATAGCTAGCAACAGAAAAATCAAGATGCATTACTGCAAGCGAGCCTCAAGTCTATCCTGCGCTTAGTGCAAAATGAGATTGACAGCTAGGAAAAAACTGTTCCCATCAGGATTGCACTGTAGGATAACTTTACTTTGAAACGCATCTTAGAGCTGTATTCACTCCGTGCTCAGTGACAAATTAGCTCAACTGAATGACAGAAGTAGGCCTGACAACTCGTAATTGTGCAAAGGTAATGTGGAACACAAAAGAAAATAAGCTGAATTCCATTCTCTCTTTTTCATCATGCATAAAATAATTTGCTGAGCATAAATCAAACGTTCTTACTCATGGTAACAAAATGCAATTGAATAGATGCCACTGCTATGATTTCTAGAATGATCTGAAGTTAATTACAATGGACATTTTTGCAGGAAATTTTGGTTGAAGAGATACTACTACTGTTAAATGCAGTAAGAGGAGAGAATAATCTAGTTTCCACCTCTGAACCCTAAACTTCCAAACTGACAGAACAGAGGAAATCACCTTATTTCTAAACTGAGTAGACATATTCTAGAATCCTGAGACACAATGAACACCAAATACTGACCTCTAAATTTAAAGACAGTTGATATCAAAGTAATTACTAATTAAAGAAACAAAAAACCTTGAAACATAGTACTATCCAGAGAACAAGGCTTTAGATTCTGAAATTGAACACCGATGTAAACTGACCTATGTTTGTAAGAGACATGAGGAAAAACCACACCAAAGAGAGCCACAGATGCATCGATGACAGATACTCCTAAAGGAAGGGGACCGGGTACAGCTTCACCAGCAGGTATGCGCAAATAAATAGAAGATGGATCGTGTTCCAAAGCACCACTTCCAGAGGCACTGTTTGGCTGAAGCTGCAAAATGCCACATAATATGAATACCTCTGAATTTACCTTCACACATAATATTTGAAACTAGAGATAACCAAAACATGTATGACTAGCTTAGAACAACAAAACAGCTTATAAACAACTGAGTGCAACTGCAACGTCACCTACACATATGAACATTTACAGGGCCAGCTAAATCCCAGAGGGTCAAAGCAGTTAACAGCGGGATAAACGCATGAACTATCAGTCCTGGTAGTAAGATACAGAAACTAGAGAAAAACAGATTAATTCTGGTACTAGTAGTATCTTCTGTATCACTGATTACAAAGCAATGTTTCACAAAAAAAGTTATTCATTCACTGTCTGTTTGAGCTTTTTAATACAGGATATTAAATCATCAGTTTTGGCTGTAATGATTCCCTACACAAGAAGCTTTAGAAACAGTACTAAAATCACTAATATTCCTACCATCATGAAAATACTTTCTATCATTCTTTCAGAAAACACAAAAAATCATCTATTTTCTCTGAAGAAGAACTTATTTTCTTAACTTGTTAATTATTTAATCATGAAGCAAAATTATAATCTAGTAGCTCTGCATTCTTCTTAGAAGTTCAAAAAACAGCAGAACTTTTGCTGAGACCTCCATATCACTAAAAAAAAACCATAACCGAGCATCAGAATCCTGTGAGGCACTATGAGGCTTCAGTAACCAACAGTGTCACTGGTTTACACGTTAGAGGTAAAAAAGGTTAAAAAAAAAAGGGGGTGGTGGGAGGTGGGGAGGAGCATCCCAGAAAGCTCTGTGGGTTGAAGACTACACTTCAAGTCTACTATATCCATCACAACAAACAAGAGAAATTTATTAAACCCTTTTATTTTTTTTTTGCTTTGACCTGCTGATCTTTTCTCAGAAACAGATTTCTCTTGGTTTCTCACACTTGGTATCAGTCTTGACTTTTGGATTTGCTCAATCAAGGCAGCTGCCTTCTGAGACACCTTGCTGTTGTTAGACAGGCTGTGGCAGAAGAGGCATTTTCAGCTCCCTCCTTATTCTGCTAAGAAATTTCTGAGAAACTGAGTTACAAAGTTTACGATGGCACAGTTCTGCAAATGCTCAAAACAGGTTACTGTCTAGGGGATACAGTTCACAGAGAAATCAAAAATCAGAATAGAATTACAAAGGCAGAGATAGGTTGGTGGGTATACCCAGATGGACAAGTATCTGTCATTAAATCTGAAATCTAAGCAGGTAAAAGGCTTGAAAAGAGAAAGCCAACTCCTCCCTAGTCATCACAAATAGGGAAGCAAAGAGAATGCTACTACCAGATGGTTTCCTTAACTATTTGACATTAATAAGTTGTTCCCTATGCTACATTGCTTCTCCAAGAGCCAGATGAAAAATTATAACTGGATCAACATTACCAGTTGATCTGCAAAATTTTATTAAGAGTGACCCCCATAGCAATACTTGCTTCCTTTTTAAAAATTTAATTCCTCACTGTTTTTCAGAAGTGCAGCAAAGTCCTTATCATGCCAACAAAATCACATCATCACTTCCAAATGAAAGATTTCATACTACACCTATAAAACCAGTTAAATGTTTGCTATGACACCATGTGCAATATTGATATGACATCAGTTTCATTATAAAACATTAAGTGGAATTTACATTTCTCTTGGTTCAAAAAAAAATATGAGGACAACTGCTAGACTAGGAAGATTGTGGGTGGGGAGGGGTGAGGGCAGAGAGTGTTGTTTTATTTTAAAGAACTTAGCTTAGTTCACTAACCACAAGCATATGAATAGCATCATGCCATTTATATCTCAGCTGTAGACAGTTTTTAATCAAAACGGTACACTGCAGATTGAAGGACTTACATCTAACCAACCTCTGAAACAAGACTAAAAGCAAGGCATGAAGCTTCAGTTTTAGAAGGCTTCCCCCTCGACACAAATCACACAGACATATAGTGCAGATGATTCATTATTCTTCTAGATTTTTATTACCTGGTCTTCAATTGACTTGTGATCCGTTTCCTGCAGCCAAGAACCAAGAAGAACACTATCATCATAATGACAAAGTGACCTTAGGAGTGATGTGGTTGTATTAGCAGAGTTGTCTGTCAAAGTGAATTCTGCTACCAACTCTCGAAGAAGGGCGTTAAATGATCCTGAAAGGATGGATGTTGAAAAGAATCATTGCTGGTTCTTACCCAAAACATTCCAGCTACTGATCAGAAGTTACAAATCAAAGCATGTACCATTACCTTGATTTTCTAGATAGTAAACAGACAGAGAAGTAAACCTGACGAGACCAGAGCGGAGAGCAAGGCTTCAAACAGAACCCTGGGCTCCCAATTCACAAATCAACATTCTAAACAGCAGATCAGGCCATCCCTTCCAGGATGACAATCCAGATTTTGCAAAAATTTGCTCATCCACATGATCATGTGTATTTAATGAATTAACAAAAGCAAAACAAATAAAACCCAAAAAGCTAAGCTGTCAGACCATGTCATATCACGTGACAGTGCCAGGCAATTTAATAATAATAGCATACATTTGTCTAACAGATCAAATCGGGTTAAAAAAAATAACTACCAGAAACCAGAAATAAATCTTCATTCTCACATCTGCCCTTTCAGTAATTAAGAAATAATATTCTCTATCTTTTTAGCAACAATGGCATAAAACACCTGAATTGGATTTCAGAACATGAACTCCATACCTCTCAATTCTATAAGCAGGACTGTAACTTTTATACTCTAAGTGTTACTCAAGTGCTTTGTAATGTTTATACTTTGCAGTTATACTGTCAAGATGACAAAGAGAAGATGAGGAATATAGTACAAGACTCTTGGAGATTCCTAGTATTCTATTTTGAATCTTCGACCTGCTTCAAAGGCAAGCACCAAAAAATACATCAAAAGGAGTAAGTAGAATTTTTACTTTACTAAAAATTGTTAAAAATTGACGTACCTTCATATGTCTTCGGAGGTAATAAAGCCAATATATCATAAAGTCTTAAACGGACCATAGCTGCACTAGCTTTGAGATGAGCTCCATGGGCTTTAATTACTGATGGAATGCTGTAGAATAAAAAGAGACCACCAGAAACATTGGTGTTATGGAAAGGAGCATTTTCAGATTTCTTTTCACAAGATACGTCTCTAGCAAAGACAAGAAAACAGTGTTCAGAGAACTACTCTGAGAAACATTACTCAATTATCAGTCCATTTTCAGAGGTAATTGTACGAAGCAAACTTCTTTTTTGAAAACCACACACTGCTGTAAATCAGAGACATGTATCTCCTCAGAAGAAACTCCTATTTTAATTGGGGGGTGGGGGGCAGGCATGCAGAAAGCAAACCACAAAACCCAATCCAAAACTGCGGGTTTTCTTTTATTCTGTGGAACATTTGAAGTCTTTTCATTACCACATTTTGTAACAGGAGAGTGTATTGCCTAAAATCTAGCATACCAGTATCTCAGTTTTCTCATTTCTTGCACAAGGATAAGCAAAACCATGAATTCAAAAGTTCACTGAACTGGAAATCCAAATTACAGTTAACAGTTACCACGGTAGGCCCCTCAGCACAGACTATGCAATAATATACTTTTACAAATCTAACAATCATAAACACAATGCTCATACAAGTTCTTTTCAACATGGACAAGCACTGACAGCGCAGTACTAGGTCAGAGTATGAATTAAAACAAATCAGTTCTAGTATTTCAGGTCTGGGAAAAGACTAAACTGAATAAAGAACAAAAACTGCCTACTTACTGCGACATCATTGTCATGGCACATTCTATGGGCGTCATCAATTTCCTGATCACATCCTCAGTAAGGAGCTCAGGACAGTGCGCAACGAAACTTCTCATAGCTAATAACAAGTAGTTTAAATTAAACTTTTACCAAAAAGTATAAAGCATGAGCAAGATACAGATCCTAAGAGAACGTCAATTAAAAACATTTATTCAAAGACTGTGTGACATGTTCACAAAACTGATGACAAAAACTCATCAACATTGATGAAAATCTGACACATCTTACTCATTATCAAAGTAAGCAGGGAAGTTACAGGAATTCTCCCTATAATACTTGGGATCATGTTTCGGTTTACTGCGCACTTGTAATCTATAAGTTTGAAATTCTTACCACACAGAGCTCCAGCGCGGCCTTCCAGTGTTACTTGCCAAGTAAAAGAATCTCCTCTTGCCTTCTCTGCTTCCAGCTCCTTCAGAGATCGTGGAAATACATTTCGCCATAGCAGCAACATCTTAGGCAGGTGATACCGAACAACAGAAGGACCTATGCAAAAAAATGAAGGAACAGTATAATAAAAACTTGTATTTAATTAAGTATGAAAAATCTGCCGTGAAGGCTTTCGTTCTTTAAGCTGTTTTTCTCTTACTTCACTTCTCTTCCTTTCCTCTCTACTTGAAAAACAAAAAACTAAAGGAAATTCTTTCTCATTTCTACATTGGAAGTGTGGCAAATAAATAGTATAGGTAAGTCTGTTTTCTGATATCAGTACTAAAAAGATGAAATAGGCAATTCTATACATTGTCATGTAATACGTAACCACTGCCAACTTCTTTTTACTATCTTTTTATTCTGACTTCTAATATTTTTCAAATTACTATTTTTAAGGCCTTCAGCCTATCCTAACTTGTTCATAAAACAAGCAGAAAAATAGCTGACAGATACCGATTATGTAACTAGTTTAACAGTCAAGTTTAAAGAAAACTTCTGAAAAAGCTCCGGAAGATCCAGCACAAGTGGAGAAGGACAACCAAAATACAGCTACACTGTTAGAAAAACATGACAATCAGCTGGCAAAAAGACAATTTAGAGAAGCAGGATGAAACACAAAATGGTATTTGCTGAGAGATCAAAATACTGCGGAATGCATCAGAATTTTATCATATTTTTCAGTACAAAAGACCTGAGACAAAAAAACCATGCTATTGCTGCAAAATTCAAGACTATATTTATAACCTCTCAAAATACAGCTTCTGGTATTTCTGTGATAGTAGATATGAATGTGAGGCTGCCTTTTTTAAAAGATAACTGAATAGCATTTACACTGATAACACCTCTAATCAGTACTGTTGACTATTCAGAGGCACACATGCAACTTGTTGGAATGCTCATTACGTTGCATGTACAGTCCATTTCTTCTGCACCACAGTATTAAGGAAGAAAGACTATGGGCAATTTTGCCCTTTTTATAGAATGACTAAAGGCCAGGTTTCTAAAAACAGCACAATTTTTTTTTTCGATAGGACACCTTCTACTATCTTTCATTTACATATAGACAAATATTTCACATCTCCCCACCATAAACAACACTGCTGAAATAAATGCACTAACACTCTGTTTCCCCTGGCATAAATCCTCCTGCGCTAGATTCTAGACTGATTACATGTAGAGCACATTTGCCATCTACCACTGTGAATAAATGGAAGTGTTGGACAAGCATTAAAATAAATTAAGAGCAACTGTTTTTACAAACCTAAAGTCATAAGTGCTCCAAGTAAAAGCCATCCAGCTTGAGTCCGCTGCAAGGAGAGTCTGCTGTTTTGTGCAGCAGTTCGTAATAGATCCTCAGCAATACTGACCACCATCTGCACCAATGACAAAAAACGATGCATTTTAAAAACATAAATTATGCCACTGCAAGTTACTGCTGCACATCCACTCTTATAGACCATATATAAAGATGTTCTCAAATCATTTAAATTTACTTTCCATAAAGAAAGCATGCAGATTATATTTCATGCAGATGATCAGTGTTTTGCAGATAATACAGACAGTAATAGTCTCTTCAGTAATTACTCATTAATATGCCAAACAAGAATGCAAATTTGAAGGGGGGGAGTGGTAAAGCTGGTAAATATTGCAACTGAAATTCTAAACACATGCTCAGGCCACTACTCTCTTGCTAGGCACAAGTTCAATTTCAATAACGCTTTTAACTCATTATCATGCCACACACTTGGCAAAGCTATTACTTCCAGAAAAAAGTTATCTTTTAGTACACTCTCAGATGAAACACTCATTATCTCACCTTTCCTTTGGCATGAGGAATACCTAAGGGACACTGATGCACACCACCTAACAAAGCAGCCATTGCAAAACTGTAGCCACTAACAGCTTCAGGGGAGGTCTTCAGATTGTTGAGTCTTTCTGCACATCTATCTAAAAATGGAGTCAACTGAAAAGGCAATGCCACGGCTACACACCGCAAGCACCATGCGGCAGCAAGCCGAGCAGCCATGCTGGGATGAAGAAGAACTGAAGTTACTGTCTCCAACAGACCTACAGAAAAAAAGAGTTCACAGTCTTAAAGTTATGATGTGCTTTTTAATATACATAGACAAGTAAACTGAATCAATACTAGACGGGTAACATGAAAGTTAGAATTAAAGTACTTGAACTTATGACTTTGCCTTTTTTCTTTAAGGAAAGACAGAAGCGTTACAAGCGTTATGCTGCTCCTATTCAGGTTTCACCAGCAAAGCTGGAGCTGCCAAAGCCACAGCACTGACTTCTACTACTTGAACAACTGAAAAGAAGCAGTAACCTTTTACAAGGGAACAGGCATTGGATAGATGATTCCTGCAATCTGCCCATCTTTTACACAGACTGCCAATAACAGCGCAACAGTAACACTGATCTTCAGTTTGCTTCCCATTGTAGAAAAGCACATCCTATAGACGTCACTGACAGCAGTACTCTGCTTTTGACCCAATGCTCTCTTCACTGCACCAAGTTACCATCCTTCGACATTTTCTGAACCTCCATGCCTAGCTAATCCTGCTTTCTAACCGCAAGCTCTTCAGTCCAATCTGTCTTCACACCACCACCTTCCTTAGTCCAGATTTCTAACTTTGCAAAACCCTACTTCACTGCCTCTACTGCTGCCTTATCTCTTGCTTTCTCTGTAGCTAGTGAACAACCAACCACCTGCTTACTTCATAGCTGATAGAAGAAAAAACACTGAGATACAGACCCCTATGTTCTTCCAGGGCATAGCAGCCACAAGGAATAAATACAAGCACAGTCTTCCCTACCCCATTGTTGGAGCAAAATCAGAAGGAGAAGAATGTCATACATATCAAGACAACAATCTACACAACGAAATGGCTAAAGGAGCTGGCACTTCCATCAGAAAACATAGGCATCTACAAACTGTAAAAATTTAAAACTGCAACACTACAGTATAAGCATGGACTCAGATGTTAAAACAAATAAGAAGAAAATTCCACACAAACCCTATTTAACTTAAGCCAAATAACTAAGCTTATTAAAATGGGACTATCCACAGCTTCATCTCAACAAAATACTCTTAACTCGCCCAAAGAAATTTAATATCTGATGGCAATACAGTTTTCCAGGAGTCAGTATTTCAGACCTTACATAGCAAAACAATGCATTTCCTATAAAACCATTATCGGAAACAAACCAATGCTAAAAATCACAACTCTACAACTTTACTCACCCTAAAAAAGAGCTTCAGGCAGACTTCGATCAAAATACTTGCTTAATACTTTGTCAGACTTGAACTCAAGTTAGGATACAAACCACAATGAGCTGGACAAACATAGCTACCTGGAATACTACAGGTAGTGCCAGTTTCATCAATTTATTTCTTACATGTTATTATTTAACGATATTTCATATCCATTGCTCAAATGTCTAATTTAATCTATTTAAATCTATTTGCATACCAATAGAGGGTTCTTGAATAAGAGGAGATGCAGTGGCATTCAGACTCTGAACCAGACTACCCAATTCCTGGAGGGCACACACCATTACATGCTGGCTTGCAGCTACATCAGCAGCTCCTGATTTATTTTCACTGTTAGCATCATTCACTACTGCTTCTGCAGAAAAGAAAACAAAAGTATCTTGCTTAACTATCGTCTGATTCACACCTGAACATATACAGAATAGAAAGGAACAGTTTAGATTTGACATCAACCCTATATTAAAACAAACGACAAGTTTGGTCATAGTGTGAACTCACAAAGCCAACACATTCTGAAGAGAAATAGTTTTACAGCTATCAGCCAAACACAAGTACTATGGATGGCAGTGCACTAAGAGGTAAGATTAACAGTATAACACAGGAAAACCAAGCATACAATATACACATGCTGGATAAGTGCATCTACACACAGTAACTAAAAATACAATCTTGACATATCTAGGTTCTGCATACAAATTGCATACATATATATGAAAATAAAAAAAGCAAGACCCGGACCTTTAGTAATAATTAATCACAACCTCTAATCATTTTAAGTTAGCCAATTAAGTTCCTAGATCCCACTGTAGTACGTTCTTTGTCCTATGTCAATATCCCAGAAGCAGCAAACTGTCTCTTCGAAGAAAGGGACTTCAGTACCAGCTGAATATTTATAAGTCTACTGCAGTATAAATTTAGAAAATCGTACCCCTTATATGAAGGGAAGGCAATCACTACCAATTAAAAATCCTTCCAATTTATTATCAAATTCATCAGAAATGCTCCAAAAGAATGAAACAGTGCTTCTGATCACCCAAATAAAAATGGAATTTCCTGCAACTTTTACAAGGTGGCAGGAGGAGGAATTTCTGCACCTGTTTCATCTCAGAAGTAGCATTTCCAATAGACTTATTTTCCTGGAAGTAATTACTTATTGTAACCAGAACCCTTTTAAGATGCTTAATGTCTACACTATCAGAAAAGTAGTTAGGAGAAGAACCTGCAAAAATTTCAAAATCAATTCCCTTTCCATGGGGTGAAATATCACTTTAAACTCAAATTAAATGGCGGGCAAAAAAGGAGAAGAAACAGATGTTTGGTAAGTGCCTTGCTGTGCAATTCCAGTTTATCTTTCTCAACCTGCAGCTCGAATGAACTCACTTTATAAGAAACAATGCCAACACAGTTTTGTCAGTTCTCTTAGTGATTATGTATTCTGCAAAGTTCTGCAAAGGGGACACATTCTTAACTCCTCTAATTCCAGTCTTCAGATTACATCTTTATTTGTCACCTGTAAAATCCAATTGAATACCAGTATGGATATTAGTGGGGGCTACACAAAGACCCACAAGATCCTGACCTTCAGGATCTTACAGCACTGGTAGTACAGAACTCTGCGCAACTTTCAATACAGCCTATCCCAAGCCAGACTGCAAATGCACATTTTTTCCTAACTCCATTCTAAGCAAATGCAATATCAAAAGCCATTACAGGATAACAAGTCATTTTTACACAATCACTTTCCGATTAGAACTTATATTTTGGCTATCCTATCTCAAACAGATAGCAGCTGAATTATCTATTACCATAACAACAGAATTACTCCTCACAGTAAAAGCAAGCTGAAAAATGGCTGACCTAGTACATAGACAGTAATTTTCAACTAGTATCAAATAAAGAAAAATTGTTCTCACCCACTGCCTTCATTTGTTTACCAATAGCTTGACATATATCTTTGGCAGCCGCAATCTGTGCTTTCTCCCCAAGTAAGCTGCCCACAGTTGCTCTCAGAATAAAGGACACACATCTTCGAGAGTAAACTGCCTCCACGTGGGTCTGAGTTGCACGAGGATGGGAGACCAGATCAAGTACACGTGACAAAAACGTAGCAAAGTTGCGCTCCAACCACTGACCTCCTAATGTTGTAACAAAGATGACATAGGCCTGCAAATACAGAAGTTACTTACAGATCCAATTAAAACAGAAATAAAAGACTATATGGAGTCACTGAAGACTACAGTTATATTCATGCATAATGCAGTACCAATACCAGTCAGTAATAAGCAACCCTAACAGGGCTAAGCAGGATGAATCACTCCATTATCCAGGTCTTTGTCATTGAAACTAAACTGTTTCCAGTGCCAAGAGCAGCTCCTATACTGCTGCATATACTGTGAAGCGCAAAATACTCTTTGGATGACAGTAAGAAAACCCAGTCCACTGCTCTAAATGTGTCTCTCTTAAAAAATTTTAAGAGCATAATGTTAATAACAGCAGCAGCATTAATGTGTTCTAATACACATTGAAGACCAGCCATTTTTGCCAATTTCACCTGAAAAAGACTGAGAAAAAATAAAAGCGTTTCACAAAATACCCTGTGATCAAAAAAATCTGAATTCTGGCAAGTTACTGCAGCATATCAAAATATATGTCAGAGTGAGAATGCCTGAATTTGAAGAGATGCTGCTGCCACCTTTCCCTATCAGACAAGTGGAGCTTATACATTCAGCAGATTTCACCTACTCAAGACAGACATATAGAGAGGAGAAATGTTGTTTAACAAATCAGGACTGTAAACCTTACCCAGCAGCTAAAAAGACATAGATAGCCAGAACTCACAAAAGGAAAACAGCGTGTCATCTCTAACAAAAAAAAAATTTCAAATATGGAGCCAAAGTCTTTGTATGTTGAAGACTTAAACGGTTTAAAGACTTTACTAAGTTTTCAAATATTTTGGAAGTTAATCCCACTTAATACATACTGATCAAATAAGCTTTCCTTAGCACATATTATAATCTATCGTTACTGCACATCAACAGTAAAAGAAAGTAGCTTAGGTGAATGACACTGCATGTACATCTCAAAACAGGTGAGTCAGATTTGTAAGACTTATCAGTTAATATATAAACAAAGAACAGAAGCGTGCATTTTTTCCTACTAAAAGGGTTACAGCTACATATAAATGTTGCTTTATTAAAAAAACTTAAAATTACAGATTATGACAAACCTGGGTAACACCGACTCGCACTTCCCTATTGACAGAGCTTCCTACTTTTAACATCTCTCCACCACTCTTTAGGAAACCAGATCCCCCTCGCAGAAATCCTGTGGCCATGAGCTCCAAGACCTCCTCAAGCGTGGCTCTCTTCACATTCTGTCGCATCACTTTTGCAAAAAGAAAAGTAATCATTTAACCCCAAAGTTCCAACTGATACAAGCAATGAACTTGAAACCTGACTTATCAATTCAAAACCGTCTTGCAAACACAAATTTAGCCAACATTTCATATAACAGCTTGCTTTCATGCTTAAAAAATAAACTACTTTTCCCACGTGATTTTTGATAGTTTGCGCTTTCTTTCTTTGTATGACTACAACATGGATTCTGCACTCTTTACTCTTTTAGCTTAGAGTTTATAAAACCACACAATCCTCCCACAAGGTTCCATCTCTCAGAACAACAACGTGTCATGCAACACTGTCATGTAACATGGTACTGAAGGTGCAGTTTGTCCACTTGGAAAAGGAATCCAGATTGATTTGTACCTGTTGCTTGTTTAGGTATCAGTGCCGTAGCCATGACCGTCCCCAAAAGCTTTGACACTGCAACTCGCACTCCATAGTTTGAGTTTTCCAGAGCTTTAAAGCACAGCGTTGCAACATTCTCTAGTTCAGCTGTCCACATAAACACTGCTTCATTCTGTAATTCCAGCAGACACTGGAGGAAAAAAAAAAAAACTTGCTGAGCACCAACAGAACCATTCTTACCTTTTATCTAAGTATCAGCCTAACTATCAGGTATATTCAGCAAATATTTTAATATGAATACTTCAAGAGTTAATCTCCACACACAATTAACAAGAGTTAATTTACACACTCTCCCATATACCCAGTAACTTAGCTGGGTAAACAATCAGCAGACTCATGGAATAGGTTATACTTAAACAAAAATTGAAAAAGGAAAACACAAGTGAACTATGTTACCAAAAATCTCTCCCACTGAGGCTCACAGTTAATATATTCTATTTCATATTTGTTACAAAGTGGGGAAGACAGTATACAGTACCTACATTTACAAGACAAGTGTTTAAAGCCTTCAGTGTAAACTAATAAGAACTTACTTTGCCCAAGTAATTATCAAATTTCCTATAATAAACAACAGGTCACAGCACAAGAATTTCTAGGACTGGTGAGAAGCACACCCACCTTAGCCACTGCGCATCGTACAGCCATAGATCTGTCTGTCAACAGAGATCGGGCATTCTTATAAATATCACGATGACAAGAAGCTGCTGCTCCTCCAAGACCATTTAGGACTTTCTGTAAACTCATCAGAATTTCACTGCGGCCCTGAGACTGCACACAGACACACACAAAAAAGCATGTACGCAAAAATGCAGACACAATACTTATACCAAGATCCAGCTGCATAATTATGCATTTTCCTGCTTCTGTGCAGGAATATTTCAGAAACACTGATATTACAGTTCACTGAAGTCACAATACAACCGATACCTAGCTGGTTTTAGATAGCAGTAAGCTCTACACACAGTTTATTAAAACCGCCTCGAGTTGTCACGTAAACTGAGCCCAGACAATCCAACAAGCTGGCCCTAGACACAATACTTCTGGCCCACCATTTATCTGCTGTAGCCTCAGGAAAAAAGAAAAAATGCAGTTGATATGAGTAGTTGACAGCTTCCTACTATACCTGCACACAGACAGGTACTTACAGTTGGAGAGCACAAAAAACAAAACAAAACAAAAAACCAACACAGCCAAAGAAAACGGCTGCCAGAACAAGATCCATACAATCAGTACCCCTTTCAACTTAACACAAATTAAAAAAAAAAACAAAAAAACAAAAAACCTACACAACCAAAACAAACAAAATCTCAACAGAGCTATTTGCATCAAACCAGACCCATTGACAGCCCAGGGACATGTCTCTCAATATTATGACACACCTCTCTTTTCAGGACCCAATGTATCCTGCTCACAAGCAGAGCAACATCTTGTTGCAAAACTTAAGTATCTATGACTCATTTTTAAACAACCAATGTTTATTCGGGGGTACACAAGCAGGAAATCCTACAGCAGTAGTTAGAAATGGTACGTACGACCATTTCGCAATTTTAATTACTGATGCCACCATGAAGCAACTCATCTAACATGCATATGACAAAACTCTAAACTGTCTGCAGTAAAAATACATGCACATGTTTAACTTGATACTAATTACATAAGTGATTTGCATTTTTCTAGGCAAAAGGCAAACAACCCAGGCATTTTGGCAAATACCTGTGGAGGAAGCAGATTTCAGTTTAAACGCTATCAAGACCACATACATATGATATAGTAGGAAACTTACCTCTGCACTTTTCAGAGACTTTAAAAGATTATTCACTGTTTCTGGAAAAGAACTACCCAGCATTCTGCCCATTTTTTCATAAAATGCTCCAACACATGCCACAGCAGCCCTATGAAAAAAACCATTAATTGGTGTAGTGTTTTTCTGTATCATTTAAATGAAGATAAATGCTTAAATAGAAATGCAGGTTTTAATTATCACTGATGAATAAAAATCTATTTATTATCCACTAGTTATACTGCCTGTTTAACACTGTGCATTTAAATTTTTTTGTTTTGTTGACAAAAAAGGTAACAGAAAAGTTATTAGCTTCTAAGAACACAAATGTATCTGCATGAGTATTATTACAGAATCTCCAAAATTTTTCAGTCTATTTGTAGAAGACAAATATAAGCTGAAATCTCAGCAAGATTAGGGCTTTGTGTTTCAATAAACTCTCCTTTCCAAGCACCTCCAAGATAACCCCTACCTTTTAATATATCCCGACACATTTTTGAGGGTACCAAAATATGGGTTTTTTCAGCCTAAGAATTTAAAATGCATAAATTATTGCATAACACAAGAAAATTTATAGGCACTGTAAAATTCACTAGATCCATGGAGAAACGTAATACAGTCCCTTGCCTAGAGGGACAAATCACAGAATCATTTTGGTTGGAAGAGACCTTTAAGACCATGGAGTCCAACTATTAACTCAGCACTGCCAGGTCACCACTAAACCATGTCCCCAAGCACCGCATCTACACGTCTTTCAAATACCTCCAGAGATGGGGACTCCACCACTTCCCTGGGAAGCTGTTCCAATGCTTCACAACCCTCTCTGTAATTTTTCCTAATACCCATCCTACACCTCCCCTGCTGCAACTTGAGGCTGTTTCCTCTCACCCTGTAAGAAACAGTCTCTTCTCCTGGGAGAAGAGACCAACCCTCACTTCGCTACAGGGGAGGTTTAGAGAGTGATGAGGTCATCCCTCAGCCTCCTTTCCTCCAGGCTAAACAACCCCAGTTCCCTCAGCTGGTTCTCATAAGACTTGTTCTCTAGACCCTTCACCAGCTTCATTGCCCTTCTCTGGACACACTCCAGCACCTCAATGTCCTTCTTGAAGGGAGGGGCCCAAAATTAGACAGAGTATTCAAAGTATGGCCTCATCAGTGCCCAGTACAGGGGGACAATCACTTGCCTCCTCCTGCTGGCCACACTATTTCTGACACAAGCTAGGATGCTGTTGGTCTTCTTGGCCACCTGGGCACACTGCTGGCTCATGTTCAGCTGGCTGCTGACCAACACCCCCAGGTCCTTTTCAGCTGGGCAGCTTTCCAGCCACTCTTCCCCAAGCCTGGAGTGTTGCAGGGGTTTGTTGTGACCCAAGGGCAGAACCCAGCACTTGGCCATATTGAACCTCATACCATTGGCTTCAGCCCATCGATCCAGCCTGTCCAGACCTTTCCTTCTGTAGAGCCTGCTTAACTATCCTCAAGCAGATTGACACTCCCACCCAACTTGGTGTCGTCTGCCAACTTACTGAGAGTGCACTCGATCCCCTCATCCAGATCATTGATCAAGATGTTGAAGAGAACAGGCCCCAATACTGAGCCCTGGGGAACGCCACTTGTGACTGGCTGCCAACTGGATTGGACTCCATTCACCAGCACTCCCCAGGCCTGGCCATCCAGCCAGTTTTTTATCCAGCGAAGACTACACTCATCCAAGCCGTGAGCCATCTATGTGTCACCTTTGAGTCCTGCCCTCCACTATCTCAATCCTGCTCTTTTCTTGGCTTTGATATAGCATATGTGAACTCCAAATAAGCACGCAAAATAAAAGTAACATAATGTGCACATAAACAGACAGATTCCTTCTATAATATCCAGGACCACTTTGCTTAAAAATCATTCTCCTTTCCCTAATAATATTAAACATACAGTTTTGTAGGCAGGTAGGCTGGAGTATCATCTTTGCTCTTGATGATGTCATTACACTTGTCAAGCGTTTGAAAAACAGTAAATGTGTCTCCAATGCTGTAGAGAGCAGCAAGATTTTTTGCTAGTAGTTTTCGCGTAGGTGGCCCAGGAGAACTGCTGATGAGTCCTGTCAGCTGTTCTACAAGTTTCTTCTGTTTTTCTTTGACATCTGTCTGTTAAGGGACCAAAAATAAAATAAGAAGAGTCATTTAATCCTGTGTCTTGCTTCCAACACCCAGAAAAGCCTACAAGTAAATGTTATACCACTCCCACTTGTAATTCAGCAAATTGCTCATCTCACAGATATTTGAGATACATTCAATAATAGCAGAGACAGATGCTAATTGCTCAGAAATAGCAGTTACCCTACTTAACTTTCACCTTTTAAAAATACTTACTAAACATATAGTAATACCTGCTTATTTTAATCCTCTTTGTGATCAAAAATCCCTACTCCATGAGGGAAGTTTTTGCATTCCAAATATTTACAACAATGAAGAACTCAAACCAAGTTGTGTGTTATATAACAGGAAGTCATACTGACTGCCTACAATTAAACACTTAAAAGTTACAAATGAATACAGAGGCTTTTCAGGCTGAATCTAAAATCATACAGTTATCATCTGGCCGCTATCTGTCAACTTTCTCTGGCATGAAATTCATACAAATGTTTTAGAAAAAAGTGGAAAAACAACATTAAATTACCTTGTTAGCAGCTACCAGCACTTTATCCAAAAATCTTAACCACTCAAAGATAAAGACTGGTCTCTTTGCTTCTGTGATTTGAGCTAACGCTTCTTCATTCAGTAACAGACTATGAGCCAGCTCCATAACTGGTTAAATTATGGTTTTATTGTAAATTTGTGTAGCAACTCTAAAATAAAAATGTAAATATTAGCATAAAATATAGTACAACAGTACAAAGCTTTGAAAAGAAAATGAAAATATGAAGATGAAATCTACAGATTACAGTATCATAGTTCCAGCCTGCTTAGACCTGTCTTGGCTAAGCAATCCCACATAAAAACTACTCACATATTTACAACTGAATATTAGTTCCATTAGTATTTCAGGAAATAGCTTTTAATTGTTAAAAAATCACCTACAGGCAACTTCAGGGCACTAAATCTTAGCCGAGAAATACATCCTGAAGCCCCTGTTTAAAGAAAAACAAACACACAACAGAAGGTAAAGGAGTCATCTCACTCTTACACAGAACAGAACAGGGATTGTCCCTAATCAAGAGCCTTGACCACACTCCCGAAAGCTAGGCATGAACCTGGCCACCTTCTCAACACCTTCAACAGACCAGGTGATAAAGAGATAAGCCTATCACAAGTAGGAATTTTCACCCACCAGAACCTTGAGAGAGGCAGGAACGGTGAGAGCACTTGGCATCACTGACCTCAAACCAGATCCCAATAGCCTTGCTTTAACTGCTGAACAAATACATCCTCGGGAATCCAGCAAGCCTTACATGCGACAGCCTGGAGTACAAGCAGCAGCCAAATGACTGCGGGTCTCCTCAACAGGCAAAATACTACAGATCAAACACTGCAGATCACCTCAAACAGTGAATGGGAAGTAGCAACAAAGCACTACCAAAAGTACATTATCGGTATCAGCAAAGACTGCAGACAACTTAATCTTAGTAAACCACGTTTAAACAAAGCGTAACTGTTTAATGCAGAACAGATAGAAAACACAAAACTTATACAAAAAATCAGAAAATTAAGTCAAAAATCTTCAGCAAAAAGAAAAATCAAAAGTAAAAAAACCTACCCCAAAATCTAATGCAGCAATGCTGAAACCAGAATCTCAAGCAAAACAAAAAAAAGCCAAGCAACTAAGGAGTATTATGTAAGACCTCATCTTTCAACAACTGCGCTGTTCCACTTGTGCTCTGAAGTGCTCGCAGCTGCTTCCTCATTCATGGTCAAACCCAAAAAATTCTTAAAGTCAAACAAAGTGATTTAAACTAAGCAATTTTGACTTTTTTTAAAACAGTCCCCGAATTAGACAGCATTAAAGGGTGACATTTTAATACCACAACTGTATTACAGATCTAAATTCACCGTAATAATTTGGTGCTGATGAAGCTGAAGAGTCACAATGCCCGTAATTCTAAGCTTGTTCCCTGCTCTTTGGCACTTTGCATTATAATATTTTTCACCGCATACATCTCCAGCAACAGACCAACAAAGGTGGAAGAGCCACATACGGAAGCCATAGAGGCCTCCTCCAACAGCTCCAAAGACATCATAACTAGGGAGTACAGCCTGTCAACAGGGCACAGACACATCCCCTCAAAACACTCTTACATGAAAGGAGAAACGCAATGAATGATGCATTATTATTCTTTGGAGATCATCTGCAGTCTACACCACTCGTCACACACAGACAGCACAGGAGTACCCTATACAGTGTAACTCATTACTTCCTTTTCCTCCCAGACAGCAGCTTTAATTTTCTCCCAGCCTTTGGAGCCATGAACCCCTTATACACTTTCCATACACTCCCTTACCTCTTCATCTAAATTTAGGAAACACAAGCTCCAAGCAACCCAACCTGCACATACCTTCAACTGTGCCGCTGAAGCACAAGGGGTTGGATACAAGAACAATTACACAAATATTCAGCTAATTGCAGACTCAAGAGTCTAACATGCAGCTATGCAGGTAGGCAATCCAAAGCTCATCCACACTGGCCAAGGTTTGCTCCAAATCCAGACAGAAACGCCTGCTGGGGTTCTACTGATTCTGGCAAAGGCTGGATCTTACTGTGCATGTCACATGTAATAAATAGCCTGTTATTTCCCACAGGATGCAGAGCAAAACCCTACCAAAGTCAACTAGCATCCAGTAAGTTATGTTGAAGCATTATAGAGATTATAAAGCATTCAGATGTGCTGGAGTTCCTTCTATTCTCCAGCTATCTCTCTGCAGCCTAAACCAACTACTAAGACCTTCATCACCCAAGCACTTCAGTGGTCGAAGTGAGAGAGCTGGAAAATGGGCAGTTTTAGAAGTGAATCCTCCTGAAGAACTCCATCAGACGAAAAGGCTTCTGCGCCCAGGTCCTTCTACCTGTTCCCGCTACTTTAACAGCTGTAGCACCTACCCCAGCACATCTTGCCTGTTCAAATACCCCTCAGGAAGCAACGCCTCAAGACCCCCGTTACAGCGTTAGCAACACACCAGCTCCGCAGTAAAGGAATACCGACGAGTACACCCAGCGGCGCGCTGCCTTCCACACACGCTCACCCACACGTACGCACACAGGCATACCTACCCCCACACGCACGCAAACGCCGGCGCCTCCTCCTCTCGGGGCAGTCCGAAGCACCAGGCAGCGGCGCCGAGTCGAGCCACGGAGGGAAAGCGCTCACCCACCGGCCCGCTCCGCCCCAGGCCGGGCCGGGCCGAGCAGCCCGCCCACCGCGTCCCGCGCCTCTGGGCTGCGAAGGCGTGACAACGCGGCCGGAGCCCCCGGCGGGCGGGACACCGTCACGCGCGCGCCCCCGCACTCGCCGCCCAGTCTGCCCGCAGACCGGGCACCGGCTCCCACGCACCTCGGCAGCGCGGAGGCACCTGCGGCCCCGCAGCAGGAAGCGGGAGGCACGCAGGCGCCGGCGGGCGGGGACGGCCGCGCGCAGGCGCCGCGAGCCGCCGTGAGCCGTGCGGCGGCGGGTGCGTGCGCGCGCGCGCTCCCTCCGCAGCCCTCTCCGGCTTTGCGCGCGCCTTAGCAGCAGGCGAAGGCTCCCGGCGGGCGAGAGGCGTCGCGGCCGACGGCGGTCGGCGGTAGCGGAGCCCGGAAAAACGCGCTGGGGGAGGGAGGGTAGGCGGGGGAGAGGCTGTGGCCCAGCCCGGGACTCGCAGGGTTCACGTGTTTTGGTCCGTCAGCCTCCGGCCGCGTACGGAGAGCGGCGGAGCTGAGCGGCAGGTGTTTCTCCGTTTGAAAGCGAGTTCTGCGCTGCAGGTGACCTGCCCGGGAAATGCGCGATGAAGCGGCTTGACGGCATTTCTAGGAAAGGGGTCGGAGCGGGGCACCTGTGCTAAACATGGAGGAAGAGGAGGACTACATGTCTGATTCGTTTATTAAGTAAGTAGGTGGCTCTTTTTTCCCCTCAAAAGTGACTGTAAACATGTAAAATAATTTCTAAAAAGTGCTAATATGTGCTGGAATTATTAACTCTTAGACAGGATGTAAGGCCGGGCTTGCCCATGGTGAGGCGGGTGAAGGAAGCTATTCAGAAAGAAGAAAAGCAAAAAGAAGCCAATGAGAAGAACAGACAAAAGAGTATAAAAGAGGAAGAAAAAGAGAGACGTGACTTGGTATTGAAAAGTGCTTTGGGCAACGAGAACAAAGGCTTTGCTTTGCTCCAGAAGATGGGCTACAAGAGCGGCCAGGCCCTTGGCAAAAGCGGTAAGCCTGCCACTGTCTGGAAGCGTGTGCCTGTGTTCAGGTGTACCTCTGTATCTTAAAGACTGTAATTGCTACTTCATTTGTAGTCAGGGTCAATAAATGTCTCTCTGAGAGCCCTAGCATTACAGAGCTGTGAAGGTGTTGTGGCAGGAAAAAAAGATGAGAGCAAGTCTCTAAAAACTGAAGTAAAATCGGTACAGATTATCAAGAGGTGTGAGGGAAGCAGCTGTACTTGCTGATCAGTAAATGGCGCTTCCATACATGCACGTCTACAGGAATTGCATTAAGGATGTTTTGGTGGTCTTGCAAAGCTAACAGTATCCAGTAAGGTGGCATTTAGAATAATATATTCTAAATAATAGTGTTCCAAAAAAAGTCAGGCTCTCTCTTTGAATTTAGCATGGGATTATGAAGAAGAAATGGTGCACACTGGCCTACTCTTATGAAGCCTTAATAGATGAAGTAAAATCCATAAAACAAAGCATCTATAATTGCTGTGCTAGTTCACTGTGTCTCTAGGAGACAACTAGCAAATTAACTGGCCCAAGGATATTCTTTATCTTCTTCACCTTCGTGAAGTTGTGAGATTCTAGAATGAAAAGTGCTACAGAAGGCTGTAGACAAAGCAGTCTTCATCACAGATACGTTATACCTGTCAAGTCAACGCCATTTTCTTTCAGTTGGTTAGTGTCCTGGAAAAAATATGTAGCAATCCAGCAGACAAGCCTAAAAAGGGAGGGAGTTCCAGGTCAGCTGGGTCATTTGTAATGTACGAAATGTAGATTGATTTGGGATTTTTCAACTTCCAAGCAACAAAATCACAAGAAAAATTACATATGTAATGGCAAAAAGAGTTTGCCTCTTTGAATATACTGCACAAATCATAGTTTGAGAAAGACCTGATTTCTTAAATTGATCTATTCTTTTTCCATCACAGGAGAAGGCATTGTTGAACCTATTCCTTTGAACATAAAAACAGGTTTGTAATACTTCCTAATTTACTTAGTTGGATATCAGAGCTTTTCAACGGCTTACGTTCTTCTTTTGAACGTACATAGGCAGAAGCGGGCTTGGTCACGAGGAACTAAAGAAGAGAAAAGCTGAAGAAAAACTGGAAAACTATAGACAAAAACTCCGTATGAAAAAACAGTCAAATGAACAAGCTGCAGATGAGTTCAGGTAAAAAGATGTAACTGATATTCCAAGCAATGTCTACACGATTCTTTTTATGCTTTTAAGTTTGGTTAGTCTTTTAATATGTTACTATTTTTGAGTGTTGTGAAGGAGAGGTAACAGTTGAAATAGAGTAATTGTTTTTCGGTTCTAAAGCAAAAGCAGATGAACACTCTAATGCTGAAAGTGTGTGCTGCATCGTTTATTTTTGTAAATGTTAACAATGCAAACAGTATACATGCTAACTTTTCTCAAGTCATCTGCAACTTCTTAAATCAGAGAACCATGTCATCTTTTTTAATATAAAATCCACAGATAATCCTGAGCAATATTGCTACAATGGTTTTAAAAATTGGAGTAAATTTGTTTTGGTTTTATTGGGTTTTTTTTTTTTACTTTCTCCTAATTTGCTTGTTATATGTGGCGAAGGAAGGCCTGGGGAGGAGTCTGCCTTTTGCAGACATTTGGTGAACCACTTTTTCATATCTTATGAAAACCCGATGAAGAAACAGCATTCAGTGTAGCGTGATCAAGAACGCACTGTCTTCAGGGTGTAATTCCCAAGAAATACATGTGCTCCCACAGAAACAAAGTCAGAAGAACTTCGTAACTTCAGTGTTGTTCTGCTCCAAGAGAAGTAGTAGGGCTAGAATCTTAGATTCCCTGTTTCAGAAAAGCTGTCGACTATAATGCATCTCACTGTTTTATCAACCTGCTTATTTTAGCTCTTTACTTTTTCTTAACAGAATAAGATTCAAAAGCAAACAGGAAGAACGTAAGATGGAAGGGGACCTCCGAAAAAGCCAGAGGGCCTGCCAGCAATTAGATATGCAAAAAGTGAGACCTGTATTTTTGAGGGTTGGAAGGAAGGCTTATAAATTAGAGATACTGGCTACAAACAAAGTAGTGATTCAGTTCTTGGAAGTTCTCTAAAATTGTGGGATAATTAGCCTAGAGTCTTGATGTTTGGCAACACTTCAGTCCTCTTAAAATATTTCAAAGTATACGTTTGTACCATTAAGATATTTGAACCTCATGGTAACTTATGTGAAGACCCATGTTAATTCTGTCATCAGAGCTCACCTTTTTTTGCTCCTGCATTCTTGCGGTTATTTTGGAGCTGTCTGCATATCTTCCAGTAGCCAATGTCAGGCTATCTTAAATGAGAGTGCTGTTTGCCTCAAGGGAGGGAGGAACATCGCCGCAGAATGGAAAGCACTCTCGAGGTCATCTTCTCCAACCCTCCTACTCAAGCAGGGTCACCTAAAGCAGGTTGTCCAGGACCACATTCAGACAACTCTTGAATATCTCCAAGGATGGGGCTCCCATTCTATTGAGGGAATCAGCAGATTCACCAAAGAAGCATTTAAAGAACAAAACGTAAAACCTTCCACCCGCAGGGAATAACATGGGTGATAACAGTGAACAAATGTACATTTTTTCCACTTGAAAACTTACAAGTATTTTTTTTTTATTAACCTGTTAGAGGTTAATACTGCCTCACAAGTTCTGCTGAGATAGTTTGATACTCCTTAGTCTGCTTCAGATGAAGTCAGTTGAATTAGCTTAGATCATCTTTGTTGAATCTTCTTCCTTTAACTTTACCTGAGGTGGATTAGGGACCACTGTGTGATCTTTTGGTAAAATAACTTGGGGGCCAGCATGACTTCAAATGATGAAAAAGGCTATCTGTCTGTTCACAGCCTTGGTATGAGCTTATGTAGCTGGGTAGCCTTACACATACTGAACATAGATGGAATAGAACTTAACATTAGCATGCATTTACTTGTTTTAAAAAAAAGTTAATAATCCTTCTTCTGCTTGGTTTCCCACTACAGTAATTCTTGGTTATACTATACTGGAAAGTTTAAAAACCCAACACCTCACCTATTATAAATTGTTTTTATCCAGCATCTTACAAGAAAACCTGTGAAGGCAGATAATTTTCATTTAAATCTTTCATTATTTAAGGATATCAGTGTTCCCAAGGAGTCTTGGTATTGGCTAGAACCCGAAAAGGAAGACAAAAAGAATGAGGAAGACAAGGAAGATGAATGCACAAGCTCAGACTTAAGTGTAAGCTCTGTAACTAAATTGATTCAGAATGAAATTTAATGTTCCTTTTAAAAGTATGTATGTATACTTATATGTAAGTATAAACCATGAAACCACTGATTTATTGCTCATCTGTTTTGAAGCTGTTGTTAGCTATGATGTGTTTGATTTGCAGAGATTGGGTGTGAAAAATTCCATTAAAAATGTCGCATACTTAAACTAAGGTAGCTAGGTAATATTTTTAGCACTCTCTTCAGTGCAGGTTTCTTAACTGTAAAGAAGGATGAGCAAAACAACATCCATTTACTTTCCAGAGATCATGAATTGCTGTGCCATATGCTACAAATTTGGGAAATGCCTTACTGAGCTAAAGCATTGTGTAGTTTTTTCCATAGCAAAAGGTTAAACAATCTATTTCAGCAACGCTAGTAGTTCAAACTGTTTTATGATACGTGAGCCCCAGATCACTGCATGCTTGTACGTATCTCTAGGTATCAGAAAAGCTACACATCCTGACTGCCTATTTGAGAGAAGAATACTTCTATTGCATTTGGTGTGGAACAACCTATGAAGGTGAGAGTAAACTTGTCTTGTGTTTTACTTTGCTTATGCAGCTAGACTCAAATAGTACAGTATATCCTTTATGTTCCTCTTAACTGTACTCTTTAAATAGCAAATTTTCCTTCCAGGCTGATGGTTTTTGCAGAAAGCTTTGTATGTTTTGATTATAAGCCAGTTTTTAGGTGTTTGCGTGCACAAAAACCAACCAACCATACTGGCATTTATTTGAATTAGTATTCATATTAATTTTGTTTGGAGAAAACAAAATTCAGATATTAAAACTAATACCATAAAAAGCTGCAAAAGGTGTTTCTGGAACAGTTAGAACACTATGCAGTTTCACTGCACCAAAGAGGGTAAAATTTGTGTTCGTTGTTTTAAAATAAAGTTTGGAATTAGCAATTGCAAACCTTCCTGAATTCTATTTAATCTGCTTCACATGAATTCTTATCAAATAATTTTAAAAGGGTTTTTTTTCCTTCCTCTGAGCTGGAATTACTCACTTTTTCTCTGCTTATTCTGTAGACTCCGAAGATTTATCGTCAAACTGCCCTGGAGACAGTGCTGCAGATCATGACTAAAGCCTTTTAAAGGAAGAAGTCCTAAATAAGTATGTATAGTTCACAGTATCTTTTAGACGGTTCCGAGCTGTGCCATACTGAAAAATTCACACCAAAATATGCAGAATAGTAATGTTGACAGGTTAAACTCACATTTCTGAAGCATCTTAATGGATTTTCTGCTCGATGCACAATTTAATAGGAATTAAAACTTTGCATTTATAATTGAACTACCGTAATTGAGAGGCCGGTTAAGCCTTCCCCAGTCTTTCCTTCTGCCCAACTGAACAAGGTCAGCTGACAGTAACGTTCAAATTTGAGTAAGGGGATAAATTTTGGCTAGTTATTCTGTAGTATAATGTAGTAAACAGGGTTTTTTTGTCTTTTCAGAAATGACTAAACATCAGACTTTTTTTTTTTCCCCTTACTACCTACAGCTAATGGGGAGAAAAAGATGTGAAACATTACAGTGACATTATTTGAACCAATATTCTGTTGTATGTAAAGGTACATATTTTACATATGTTGTGTTTTATATAAAAAAGCCCACATTTTAATAGACATTTTTAGTGAACAGCAGTTGTTCCTGTAAACAGTCACTAATAGAAGGGTACTGCTGAAGTATAAAAATACTCCCCCCAAAAAAGTATCAAAAACTACTGAGACAAGCTCAATATTACTTAACAGGAAGAAGGTACTGGTATTATGGGTACTCTGTCCAAGAACTGTAAAATATATTCAGCCAAAGTTTGTCACGTACCAATTTTCATACTATAAGAATAGTTTTATGAGTGAAAGAGAAGAGGAAGTGGAACTAGTGGTATTTTGTCTGTGGCAGGATATCATTTCTCCCAGATCTTGATCACAGCAAAGAAATACTAATTAGTCCAGAACAGTGAAACATTTTATGGATCCTAGCCAGGGATCAGCTTAGGAAAGCTAAAGCCCCCATAAGCAAGTGGAGACCAGTAACAAGTGGCATTCCTCAGGAGTCAGTATTGGGACCAGTGCTGTTTAAAAATCTGTCAGTGACACAGATGTCACAGTTAGAAATTAAGAGGCTGTTGTCTCTGAAAGGTTTCTTATCTTTCGCAACTAACTGTAGCTTCGGAGAAAATGTAAACCTACCGAAGACTACACAAAAGGATTTTAAGTGGTTCATTAGGGCTTGTTTTAGGCTTTATTTAGGCAAAGAGGAAAAAAAAAAAATGACACAAGTGAATCACAGGTTTTAACTTAAAGGGGGTGAATACAGAAGTGTTTTAATGCTAAATGCAATTAAAACCATAAATCAACCATTTAAACAGGACTGGTAAAGAGAGAGAGGTTGATAAATACATAAATAGGCATATACAAACACAAATACAGTCTCCCTCATTTGACCCACATCTCCCATTTACAAAGAACCCACCACACAGTTGCCGGGGAGCGGGGAGGGAAGGAGTCTTTGTTCGTCACCTCGCAAGTTTCAGTCTGAGAAACTCCTCCTCGAGCAAACTTCCGTGCAGTAACATAGTCCTTCTTCGTCCGGGGTAGCTGGGAGAAGACTTGAGTTTACTGGGGGCAAAACTCCAAGGCTTCTGGCTCTCCCCAGCTGCAGAGCAGGATACAGACCAGACCTTCAGGGAATGCTTGTGAGTTTCCCGCATTGCATGCGGAAGCTCCGTGCTGAGCATCTGAACCCTTGTTGCTTTTCCCCTCGCCAGCGGTTTCTGTCCCCTCGGTGCAGAGTCTGGGGGCTTACAGCCAGTTTTACCACTTAACTGGTTAAACTCAGTCCAAAAGCCACCCCTGCCAGTAAATGGCAGTGGGAAGGTCTTCCTGCTTTGCGGAAGGAATCTTTTTTACTGCTCCAGGGATATTGAGGTAACTGCAGATGTTTTTCTTCTCTGTCTGATGAAAATCTCTCAGTCCAGGGGGCGGCTTGCCCAGGGGAGTGTCTCAAACCCAGCTTTTTATACACTTACTTGCTGATGTGTGTCTGAAATGTCTCGACTCCCAATCAGGCAGCGAGAGGGCTGGCGCTTCTCTTTCCAAAAGTTGCAAGAAAACTTTATGCATGCTTTGGCGGGGAGGAGAAAACAAAGATGTCAGCCCCGCCGCCGGCACCATCTTAACCCACTACAATGGACAATGGGATCAAGCGCACCCTCAGCAAGTTTGCAAACAGCACCAAGATGCATGGGGCAGTCGAAGCGCTGGAGGGATGAGGAAAGCTCAAAAAGTGGGCCTATGTGAACCTCATGAGGTTCAACAAGGCCCTGCACACAGGTCAGGACAATCCCAAGCACAAATACAGGGCAATGAGTGGACTGAGAGCAGCCCTGCAGAGAAGGAATTGTTGGTAGATGAAAAGCTGGTCATAAGATGGCCATGTGTGCTTGCGGCCCAGGCGGCCAGCCGTATCCTGGGCTGCATCAAAAGACACGTGATCAGCAGGCTGCGGGAGGTGATTCTCCCTCTCTACTCTGCTTTCACGAGACCCCACCTGAAGTACTGTGTTCAGCTCGAGGGCCCCAAATATAAGAAGGACATGGACCTGTTGAAGTGAGTCCAGAGGAGGGCCACAAAGATAATCTGAGGGCTGGAGCACTCCCTCTATGAGGCTGAGAGCATTGGAGTTGTTTAGCCTTGAGAGGAGAAGGCTCCAGGGAGACCTTATAGCAGCCTTCCAGTACCTAAAGGGAGCCTACAGGAAAGCTAGAGAGGGGCTTTTTACAAGGACATTAAGTGATAGGACAAAGAATAATGGCTTTAAACCAAAAGAGGGTAGATTTAGATGAGCTGTAAGGAAGAATTTCTTGACTGTGAAGGGTGGTGAGACACTGGAACAGGTTGCCCAGACAAGTTGTGGATGCCCCCTCCCTGGAAGTGTTCAAGGCCGGGTTGGACGGGGCTCTGAGCAATCTCATTTAGTGGAAGCTGTCTCTGCCCATGGCAGGAGTGTTGGACTAGATAGTCTTTAAAAGCCCATTCCAACCCAAACTATTCTACAATTCTATATTTGTCAGGAAAAAAACAAACAAAACCAACTTCACACCTTACAAAAGAATGTAAAATTAGATTTTTATTTAACAAATACTTGCAGCAGATCAATAATTTCCATAAGAATATAAAAATTACTCTGCATTCATTTGTATTATTCCTTGTAACCAAGTACCCACTTTTAACCCATTTAACATTTAACATTTCAGAAGGAAAGCACACAATACTTCATTACAGGTAGTGTCTATTTTTCTGCTGAGAAATCTCTAGTCATTTGCCTCTGTGGTGTGATGTGGGCTCCAAGCAATGAATAGTTTGACAAGGTACAGCTCAAAGACAAGCATCTGAAGGACTAATGTGCCTGTCTTTTCCCCCTGCTCACCACCATCACACACATGATTCTTCCAGTCCAGGCAAGCCTGAACTCTTTGAAGTGTATAACTAAAGAGTAACAGGCAAACTTCTGTCACCTTTTATGGGACAGACAGTAAGGCCATCAGAGGTGTTCAGAACACTTGTTCAGGGTTAGGCATGCCTCAGTATTACAATAGGGGATTAAAACCTAGCAGTATGGGAGAGAATGTTTAAGGTGCTCTCTCGGCACATGATTTCAAGGGGTTACTACTGAGGAAACAGTGGAGAATTTTGCTATATTAAGAGCACCTTAAGTGTTCCTTTCAGAAAAAACAACTCAAAACCTAATGTTTTCAAAAGTTTAGAACAAATCCAAACTAGATTTCCTAGAAGCTGAATGCTTAATATTTAAATTCTCAAGGAATTATTACTTTTTAAAGTATGTATTTTTACCTTCCAGAGCACTGAAGGTGCTAGGTGTTCAACAGGTCTGTAGAGATAGGAAAGTTCACCTTAAAGGACTGAAATTCAGTGAAGCATAACCCACACCTATTCCTAGTATCTTTTCCTCCAAAATTAGTCTTGGTATCAATGGGAGCATTCTAGTAATTATTAAAAACATCACAGAACAAATCAGAAAGGTTTGAGGCACGTACCACAAGACAGTAGTTCTTCCATGGAAAGCGATAGATAACCTCCACTGACATCGGATGCTGCACATGTTAAGAGCATGCAGACAGAGATTTGCCATAGACCAGTTAGCATCACATCAACTTAATCTTCTAGGAGACATTGACTATGTTACTGTACTTACTGGACAATATAGTTCAGCTCATCCATAACCTGTGTTTCCAGGTAAAAATTGCAAGTGATTGCCTGCAGAAGTATGCCGTCCTGGTGTGCAGCTGATGTGGGTGGATGGTGATGTGACCCCTTTTGGCTGAGGAGCTCCTCAATGGAAGGAAGGTGAAACACCATGGAAAAGACATACCTTCAGTCTTGCTGTTGTTTCTGACACATACTGTTACTTTGTGAGTTTTAACAGACATCAAACTCTGGGTTTAAACACAGTCTGAAAGCCTTTTAAAAGGGCATTTACCGAGTACAATTTCTAAGTGAGTTGTCTTTGTGAGAGGACATAAAATTAAGTATTGCAGATGCAGAGTATCTTTGTGAAGGCCGTCTTGAAAGCATCCTTTTGATTATGGGTGCCTGCAAAAAAAAAATTAAATGTCAATAAATTACTTTTTATGAGTAAATGAGCTACCTGAAATAATGTATTAAAACCTCATACCTCTGCTAGAAATCGGTTGGTGAAGCTCTCTGGAAGTTGACCTGCTTTAACACTAGGCCATAGCTGAAATTCACAAGAGAGAACAGTTTCCATTTGTTTTCATTGATTATATTTTGCATCTCACTTCATGACCCATATAATTTCCTGAAGTAATTAGGAAAATACAAATCTAAAAAAAGGTAAGGCTTCAAAAAGAAAGTAACTGAACAGTTTGAAGGATTTTTTCCATTTAGTTGTACTTTGTTTTGGTTTGTACAGTCTTTTAATCAACTGTTGTCCCTTTCTAAGCTTAAAAACTTCACACTCTCCAATGTTGCGTTTGTTTCAGCAATCATGTCTGAAAGTGGTGGATTTATATCCTCTTACCACATTAGTCATCTCGCCTTTTTTTTTTTTCCAAATGTCCTCCTTTGGATATTACTATTTGCAAGCCAAACAGGTGTGCTTCCTCCCTTTCACCTTATTCAGTACCACACAGTTATTTCTATGTCACTGCATAAAATGCTACATGGAGTTCAAAGCAACATATAAAAGATTTCTAATTATATGCTTTAAGAAACTGTCTCTGGGTAACAATTTTTTTCCACGTGATGTAGCTTTCTGGGTAAACAGAGCAGTCCACATCATTCGCTTTGCTGTTAACTAGTGTAATGTGTGCCTGAAGGAGACAACAGCCGTATTCTCGCACACTTAGCTATGCGTCCTGAATCATTAGTGAGTCTTATGGATGCTATAGCCTGGCTTAGCAAGCCCTTATAACCAGTATCCAGTAAGACAACAGCTCCCATGAACTTCAAGCTTTTTCCCTACTCTGCAGCAGTAGCTTTAGCATGTGAGCCTGCCTGCTGGTGATCATCAGCTGAACCAGTTACTCAGC
The DNA here is from genome assembly GCA_009769605.1 of Bucorvus abyssinicus. NCBI lineage: Eukaryota > Metazoa > Chordata > Aves > Bucerotiformes > Bucorvidae > Bucorvus > Bucorvus abyssinicus. The sequence continues at coordinate 36,229,022 of CM020031.1, forward strand.
TCATAAACATCAACTTTGCTTTTGCATGATGTTCTTTCAGCAGGGCTTGCCAGCACCACAGAGTCTATCTTGCTCCATTAAAAGAAATTCTTTTCAAAGCTGGTGGAGCAGCTGAAGACCATGCTAGGACTTTCTATCTCCATGACTTCCCCACCTGCCTTACAGACACAAGATTGCCCTTTTGACTCTAAACACCATGGGACTGTGGACACATTTGCACAGTCAGCTGTCTTAGAAAGTACTACCAGGTAGCTGGAGAGAGATAAGTTGAAGCTGCAAGTCGAGCAGACATAGTGGTCTGGTTTTCTCGTATTAGCAAAAGGAGCAAGCTAACAGTGTTCAAGAGCTTCTGGGTCCAACCCTGTATGTAGATTTTACAATTACTTTAGACAAGATCTTCAGCATCATCTCCATCGCTGTCTTACAAAAGGTAGGTTTATGCATATGAGCCCTTACACTGATAATGTGCAAAGTACCCAGAAGAAGCAAAAGACACATAAAAGATACCTAAAAAAACCAAAAAAGCTTAAGTAACACTGGTTTTCTTTTTGAAGTAACATCTTTTTCAATTAAAGCTACATATTCCAAATCACTTTTGTTTTCATTCTGGAAAAGTGTTTTGGCTTGATAGAAACTTTGTTCTTGCTCCACTGTGCAGAGAAAACGAAAGCATGGCAGAGACAAAACTCTCCCATTCATAATTTTTATTTTCTGAAATCAGAAAAAATATTCCCTTCAAATAGGCTGATCAAACAAAAAGATTAATCAGAAATTTGAAATCTTTTGCTAGACATTATTCTTCTGTATGCTCAGTCTTTAATGAGTATGTCAGTAGGACATAAGTGAAATAAAACCAGTAAAATTTATTTACTTCAGTTAATACATTTCAACGACTTACGGACCTTGCAGAAAATGAATTGAGGAAAATGTAAATAGACACACTTTTTAGAGATTCCTTCTAGCATGCGATAGCAGCAACAAGGCAAAACAATGATAGTGATAATTCTTTTTTATTTAAAGATTACATACCTTATTTTTCTCATGAAAAGTGAATTCCCAAAGCATTTCAAACCAAATTAATCCCAGTGCATAAATATCTACTTCCTTTCCGTATTTGTCCTCAACCTACGAAGATTTGAACAAGAATAGTATGGGCATCAAATCAAACAAAGCAGCACTTAAATCAAAATTTCTAGTCAGCCCTGAGGCTACAGGACTGGCCCTACTTCATCTCCTTATTAGTCATTAACCCTTTATGCTACAGAGCTGTTAAACAGTGACTATTATGTCACATTAAACACATTGAAATTAAGACTTCTACCCACAAGATATGCCAGTATCTCTCTGTCACAAATAATGAAACAAACAGAAGGACTCAAATGTCACAGTTAACAGAGGTCTTAAGCTCAAATTCAAATACATGGCTGGCAGCCTAGTTTTGCAAGATCATTCCTGATAGCATGCAGTGTCAGACCTTGTAGGTTAGGACAGTGAAATAACATCACCACACTTGCAGACAGCTTTCTCCAGAATACAGTTACCCTCATATACAGTCATATCAGGGAATTATAGGCAACTTGGTTAGTAATGAGATTAGGTCTGAAAACACCCAATGCTGAGTTTAAAATGCAAATCTAATTACAGATACACTAATAGAGTAGGATAATTACCTGTTCTGGTGCCATATATGATGATGTTCCTCTGTCCTTGGTCAAAGTCTCATACTCCACTGAAGTCACAAGACCGAAGTCGCCTATTTTTATTTTATCTTCATGTGATATGAATATATTCTGAGGCTACATATATTTTAAAAGAAAAAAAAAAAAAAATCACCACATGACAAGGTTTATTGTCAAGCGTAATCAGCCACAGAAGTGCTCCCCATAGAATTTCATAATTGTTCACAGAAATTAGCATTAGCAAACTGATGGGGTGGGAAACAAAAAAGTTAAATTAATTTTTAAAAACACAAACTAAATATAAAGTAGTACATGCCACAGTAACTGCAACTTTTTTTCTCTGAGTCGTAACTGTATCATGCTTTAATGCTCTTAAAACACATTGTGCATATAACATTTCATATCCAGAAGTGCTTTTTTGTCTTCAGTCCTATCCCTGAGATTTAATACACTTGGGCAAAGCATTTAGGCTCACGTGAAATTCCACTGAAATCAAAGTTTCTTCTGGGCATGGCAGGATTACCTGTACTAAGTCAATTGCAGAGCAGGGGCTTACTATAGGCATTTCACAGTATCACTTTTAAGTTTCCATTAAGCTTCCCATTTTTAAATTCAGCAAAGTCATAAGCAACTAAAAATAGAATTGTATATGCTTGGATTAAATTTCCCAAAGAAGATAAAGAAACTACATTTCTGAATATTATTAAAATAAACCCAAATCGCCTCATGCTGTCTTATTACTCATAGAAGCTCCAGTGGACAGTAAGGCCAGGAGAGACTTAATATTTAACAGGAAGAGATCTTTGTGTCAGGAATGCCCAGTGCAGTTCTGTTCAAGTTTGACTGTGACCACGCACATTTAATACAGTACCTATACCCGCCTACATTGTATTTTGAAGTCCTAGTTTATACCAGGCAGAAATAGGATTCATCTCAGCTTGAACCTGTCCTGAAGCTTTAGTTCTGAGACATGGAGATCTCAGATGGCTAAGCATCTAAGTTGACAGCAGATGAAAGTTCCTAAATTCAAATACAGACAGACAAGTTAGTAATAGAACTTGGAAACAGGTTACAGCCAGGTGCCATGGGTAAGGGACTGGGGCAGCAGATTCATAGGAATAAGGAAAGTGGGAGATAGAGCTGCGATGAAAATAAATTAGGATTGAAGGAGCAAGAAAATACAAAGAACATAGAATAGGAAGAGCTAAGAATTAATGGGTGAGGAGAAAAGGCACTTATTAGGCCTCTTTTTCCCAGGCACCTAGGGAAAATAATGAGTGTGTGTTTGTGGTTTGTTCCAGTACTGTACCAATAAGCCTGATAGACAAGCTCTAGAAGATAGTAAGATTCTACTAGTGGACAATGAACATGATCTGGAACTACACTGTGAATGCAAAATGCAAAAAGATTTCAATCCCTGGCTCAAGAAGTCTATAAACTTCATATGACTGCAAGTCTTGAGAGGAAGAGAATAGGCAAGAAGGACAGCATCACTGTATCATCTCTCAGGTCTAATACTCTCTAGGTGTTTGGAGTTAGCCACTACACAAGGAGAAGAGCATCCTAGATCAACATTTAATGTGATCCACTACAGCCATTTTCAGGAACATGACCACACTAATGACTTTCTCACAAAGCGAGTGATTTAAAACTCTCTAAGCAACATTATAGCTGGCATATGATGCCCTGAAGGCTTGCAACTTTGTCCTTTATAACCTTTATTATGAAATAAAATCTTTTTATGATCGTGCACTTGTAGAGACTGAAATTCTATCCAAAAAGTAGCATTGAAATATTTGTATGCATACGTGATAAAAGAGCAACTAGAGTATGTTGTTACCAAGCACAGCATGTATTAGGATAAACTATCCCTTTACAATATGGCAAGAGCAAACTTTCTAGACTCAACATTTCACTTTTTTCTTTTATAGTATTTCTTTTCTAATAGGCAGTCTCATGACCCAGTAATACACAATGCACTAAAAATATTTCTTAACTGATGACTACTGATTTTTTTTAGCTACTACACTGAGATCCTCCAGTTTACCTTCTGATTTTAAGATGAAGTCCATCTAGTTGCTGAAAAAAAAAATTAATCACTAGCAATATCAGAAGAGGCACACTACTAGGGTACTAAAGACTAGAACAATTTAACATTTTTTGCAATTCCAATAAGTACTATTTTTATCTCTTTTTTTTAATTAACCTATCCTACTTACCTTGAGGTCTCGATGAATTAACCCTTTAGAATGGATATATTCCACTCCTCTCAGTATTTGTAAAAATTTGTTTTTTGCCATCTCATAATATTTCCGGTCTTGTCTATTCTTTTCAATCCAGTTTTCCAGTGGCCCTTGTTCACATAATTCCATTTGGATGAAAAGACAGACAATTTTTTTGTGCGACTTCTGCCTGCAAAAGAAAATGATATACCATATTGAAATTGGCAAGATACAATTCCTCCCAAGCCATCAATAATTCTCAGATTCCTGTTCTTTAAAGAAACTTTTTGTTAATTATTATTATTATTGGAGTTCTCCAATACTAGTTCTTCAAGTCCCTTGGTTTTAAAACAATCTAGACCAATTTGTACTAGATATAAATAATTAGAACTCCAAACCAAAGAATTCCTGCTCAGTTGCTACATACCCTTGGAGTATTCTTTATGTTTTACTTGCTTCCTTGTTTACACTGAAAGTTTTCTGAGTGCCCAGATTCTGTTCCCCTTACATCTAGAGGCACATCCCTATACAGGAAGAAATAGCACTGTCCTTGGCTCCCATCTTGCCCTCTAGGAATTGCTGCAAGTCCCTGGCAGATACTCTCTATTCTGCTCAAAAAACACACCATTAGCATTCTCCTACCCAGAACAATCACATTCTTTCAAACTGTTCTTTCAAGAAGGTAGTGCAGTGACCATCTTTGGCATCAGTCTGCAAGTTAGAGAAACCCTTCTGAGAGCTGGAAATCCAGATGAAATATATTCACCCACCTGACAGCCTCACACTTTCCAGAAGAGTGCCTTCCTCACCAGCCCATAGCACAGGCTGAGGTTGGAGATAGTGAGGGGAAGGACAATATGAAGAGACAGAGGCACCACTTTTTCCTACCTGCATTGTGTGATCTGAGTGCCCTGGCACCTACCTGAGGCACTGAAATAACAAGCATTAAGTGGCTTGGGACTCTCTGTAGCCTTGAGGTCAGGGCACTAAGTGGAATTCCAGGCTGGGACCTCAGCTTTCAGGACTTTTTTTTTTTTTCCTCTCTTTTACCCAATAACTATTCAGTATAAAATGCCTAAGTGATACTCAGACTCCAACATAATAATGGTTGGGTTTTGACAGAAGAGTTTTTTTCCCCCCACATTTATTCCTCATTTACATATCCTACAGATACCATGCCATATTTTTAAAACATCGTAATTTTGAATCCGTTAATATTTTATGGGTCTTGGTAAATGTGGCAACCTATCTGAAGGGTATGAATTTACAGCTAGTGAAAAAGGCTTACCACAGAAACTTTGAAAAGTTAGTAATCTAACAGGAGCAGAACTCTCACCACTGTCTTCCCCGAAGTCTTAGTATTGAAAGACTGCCTCTAAATGAAAGAGCATTTAGTTCTATGTTTCTGTTCTCAACAACCAAACTGTTTCAGGCATCATGGTTAACTGCCAACTTTGAGACATAAATCAATATTTCAGAGCTACTGGCTGACAAGTACTTACTAAATAGAGGAAACGTCCAATCAGGAATTTGGCAGCCAACTGCCAGACAATTTTTCAGTTTCTGTTGTTTATTCTAGCCCCTAATTTTGAGTTCTGCATTCATACACTTCTCTCTAGATTCAGCAGGTTCTCCCCTCAAGAGAGGGGAAAAGGTAAAATTACATAATGTATCTTATTCATCAAGGAAAAGAAGATATCAATATACTTAATTATATATGACCTGCTGCCGAAAAGTACTGTGCCTTTTTTCCTAAAAGTAAGTATGTAAGTATGTGTATGCATTTATATTTGTGTAAGGACTTACAACCAATTGTAAGCCTTTCTTTTTACAACACAAAATTCACTATGGCAAACAAGTTCCTGAGCGCAAACTACTATCTTGTAGTTACCTTGAGGCTGGATAAATTACATGGTCGTCCCCTTTCCAGCAACTGTAATAGCGCACTATGTTTTCGTGGTCAAGTCTTGCAAGCTCTCTTACTTCACGCTCTACATTCCTATTTGGAGGAGGGGGGAAAAAAAGCCATTTTGCTATAAAAATGTCATACTAAGTTAAATAAAAGACATCATATCAAGTAGCAGTATGCAGATGGTTTTACATTAATTAAGAAAAAGAACATAGCTTTCTCCTTCATACAAGTTCAAAATTGTAGTTACATATTCTGGGTGTTTTCTTTCATCTGCTCAGTTACTCAAAGTGTGAAAGTGTTTTAACCGTAATAGAAATAAAAGCCTCATACGAAGAAAGCTGAAAAAAACCCAGCAATGTGTAATTACATTAGGTAACCAAACGTAATATAACAAACACCCATCTTTTGTTTTCACCTCTATGACGTTTATTTACATACAGAGAAGTCAGTGTAAATACTCATGAAAAAGTAATGCTAAATTTGGCCTGCACTACTGTGGTAATGTTGCCTAGTGAAGTACCTTCAAACCCATCGGCAGACCAGCAATCTGTTTGAAGACTCAGTAGACTGTTTTTAGTATAGGTCTCAGGATTGCAGTACAAGTGAAAACAGCATATATTTGTGAAGGACACGAGAATTTGAAGGGCAGTTACACACTGTAAGGGACAAGTATCTGCAATATCTTGAAACTTTAATAGATTCCTAAAAGAAATCCAAGTTTTTCAGCTGCTGACAAAATACTCCAGTAGGTACTGGTTACATAAAATTACTTTTCAAAAAAAAATAAGATCATCATTCTCTGTTGCGATTTATAAAGGACAAGTAACACCGTGCGAGAATAATGATAACATGGGTCACATATAAAGCATTTTCCAATCATAAACCACAAAAGGTATTACTTTCATTTTTCTCTTTTCCCTAACTACAGTCATTATGCATTACTAATATGTAATTTTTCCATGTAACCTGTCAAAAGTAACAGTGCTTCTTTCAGTGTTTTATTAATCAGCAAGCTTTCTTCAAATACATTTTGCAATATTAATAACCAGAGCACTAATGCATTAAGTGAAAGTAGAACTTAACAAATCTACTTTTTTACACCTGCACCTGAAATTATTCAAGGACATGCCATGTTCAGCTTCAGTTAGAAATAAACAGTTTACTAGAAAGAAAGGACAATTAATAATAAAAATTCTTTTAATGTCTCTGAGTTTAGTACTAGTCTTGTCTCTTCAATAAAATCTTGATTAAGGTTGTCCTAAATAAAAAAAAAAAAACCCAGAAGTAAATATACAATACGTACTTTGCAAACTGAACTCGTTTGACTGCGTAGGTTCTCTCATCAAGCTTTCCTGTTGCTTTGAAAACATTCCCAAAACCACCCTCACCAATAGACTCTATATTTTTAAAACTCTCAAGAAATCTTAAAAAAAAAAAGAGAGAGAGAAATTAAGTATACATAACATTAAATTTACAAGATCTAAAAGTGATCCTGACAGACCTAATACATCTGCTGAAATATTCTACAGGGATCAATCATCACCTATACAGGTCTAAATCATAGTCTTGAAGACTAAAAAAAAGTGAAACTGACCCTTGAAAGCACGTAGGGCATGTAGGGACCCTCACATCTTCACACAAATGACTTTTGGTTGTAAGCATTCAGTATCACTGCATGTCAGTTGCTATACTATATTTCAAATTCCAACCCCCCCCCCCCCCCCAAAAAAACCCACCTCAAATACCAATTTTCTTTTAAACTTGTTTTTACAGCAGTATTTTCCTATGTTCTAATATAAACAAACAAATCTAGATCACTACATACTGCAATTGCCATACAGATCTTACTAAAAAAAAAAAAATCCTTCTTACCTGTTATTCACAGTGTATGGACTTCCATTCTCCTCACTGGTATTTGTGTCAAAATCTGGCAAATTTTTATCTGAATCTGCCATCTCTATGTTCTCTTCCTTGTTTCTTGCATTACCAAAATTAGCTGCCAATTTTCTTTAACAAAGATAAAAGCAAAACAAATAGTGAGCCATTTTTTTAATACATGACAAGAGAAATGTACCTCCCAATAGTGGCATTTCTTCACTAGAGACAGATACACTAACGTGGTTTGCAATATAGTTTATGGAGATAGCAACCTAGAAGTAAACACATACCTTTGGAATTTCTGGGCAGGACTTGGTGCGCCTTTCTGCATGAAAAAGAGAAAAAAAAACTAAGATATCCTGAATATTTTGACTGTACTTAGTTTAAAATGGATCTGAGAACGTATCTAGAAATTGTCTATAAATGTGTTCCTAACTTGTATAAACAATGTAATAAGATGCTCTGTATGATATCATCATTCTTTCCACAGGAAAATATGAGCTTAGTTTGATACCCTTTCTTGGGACTACTGCCCATTTGGTCAACAGGACATAAACTGGGTCCACAGTACAGAAGGAAAGGACCAATGATTAACAGTAACAAAATGCTGAATATTCTTAGGAAAAAGGCACATGTGTTTTCTAGTGATTAGTGGATAAAGGCACAGACTGATGCTACTCTATGATAAGAAGCTTGCTCTATTCAGGGTCTAAAATGTAATTATGAGGAAGACCGTGTTCATGCCTGAGAAGGTGAAGTCTTTTCATCACATACTGCCATGTCTTTCATTTTTTCTACCAACTTTGCAGCTGGGTCTTCAAAGCAAATACTCCCGTAACTGAAAAATAATAGACTAGTTTTAGGGGAAAGTAACAATCATAAATAAAATTATGGCCGCAAGACAAAAAGAAGCATCAAAAATTACATAGTTTTCAAAAGTAAAACCTGAAAAAGCATTAACAGTCATGACTGATTTAAACAGCAAAGTTTTACACTGGAAAGCTAATAAAACAATAACATTTTGTAATATACTCCTCTATTTCTATTATAGGATATAAAGGTATCTAGGTATCTCTATAAGACATTTTATTATATTCTTTAATTAAATAGGTTAAATACAGATGTTTATTTCAAGGCAGTGCAGCAACCTCTAGCATTGTACATTTCAACTTGCTTTAAAATTTCATAAAGAACGTAAAAAGAAGTGGAGTGGCACTACAGTCAAATTAACTGCTGGACACAAAAGGCTTGTCCTAGGTTTCCCAAATCACAAATGGAACTTTATGCATGTTCATTTTCTTCTGCTAAGCAAATTTTCCCTTTGGTGGAAATGAAGATTTATGGTGAATTAAACAAACAAACAAACAAAAAAAAAACCAAGTGGAGAAGAAAGCAGAATGGCAGAATGTGGAGCACAGGAAAGTACTGAAATTGAATTCTACTGAGTTCACAAGAATGTCACAATAGGAAAATGAGTGTCAAAAATGGCATGAAATAATGCTACTGAATGAGGTAGGTTATTCTGTTTACATCACAGCAAAAATGCTTCTGTAAGAACCACTCATGTCAAAATATATCAGAAAGCTCTAAAATTATTACAAGCTAACCCATAAGGACTGAAATAAAACTGCTCAAGAACAAACTTTGCTTTAAAATCTAAGAAATATAAGCTCAAATTAAAAGAATTTATACCACAATAAAGAAACTGTGACACCTTTCATTTACAATTAGATCACGTGACCCTATAAGAGTAGTAAATACATTTTCTTATCGCATTATCAGTGAACCCAGCTTACTCAGAGTCAGACTGAGCTGGCACTTGAGAGGAATGACTGCTTTCACTAAATGTAGAATTGCTGTTAGATTTTTCACTTCCTGTCTGAAAAAAGAAAAAAAAAACACAATAGTTAACAAAATCAGGTAAAAAAAAGTCTAGTGCAAAAAATGCCATTCAAAGAGCGGGGAGAGAAGACGACAAGGTCCTAAGTGGAAGTTAACTGCAGTGAACATTCAAAGCCCTGCAGAAGAAAGGCATCTGCCTAACTTCCAGCCACAGGAGTGAAACACTGTCCTGTCCCAGTGAGCGTTTTCCCACTCAGTAAGACTGCATAGGCACATTGGCAGAAGTAGAGTCTGGGATCTATTAGAAACCAGGATAAGAGTAACAGTTACTAAAAGCAAATGTTTTCATTGTTTACTGCATATGCAACTGTCTGTGGAAAATGAGCTACATGTAGGCTTGGGTATATGTAATCAGCAGAATTGAAAAATCTGAGTCTGTACAAAAAGACATTCAATGTCTTCAGTGTGAAAACCCTGCAAAACCTGGATTACTAATGGGGGTTGACTGCAAAAAAAAAAATCCTAAATATTTAGTGGAGGTTCTTCTCTTTTTTCCCCCTCATGTCCTAAGAGCATAAATGTAACATTAAAAGCAACAACACCTACAATTGTTACAGACCTTAACCTGACAAAAAGTTAAAAAAAAACAAACTTAAGGGTTTACGTTTCAGTGATGACCAACAAACAAAGCCTGCTGTTTTGAATTCAGGAGTACTGGGCCTGTACTACTTTTTGCTAGTTACATTTTGTTTGTTACACAGACGTCACTGGGAATTAATAGAAATTACAACCAAACACAAAACAACCCACCCCAGATTTAGAATAATTGCTACTGAGGTTCTGCTTGAGGCAGTAAATTTCAGACTGAGAAAAATGCAAAGACCCATGAGCTTACAACACAGGAAAATATTAAGGAAGAATCCCAGAGCTATAATGGGTCATTAATTACATGTTTAACTTAAAAATAACAATAAAAGCCTTTAAAATTCACAGTAAAAAGCCAAATAATGAAAAAAGTAATAAAATACTTCTCTCCCCCGCACTGCCTTCCCTCCCTTTAAACTACGCTTTAAGTGAGTTCATATGTACTGTTCTGTGCATTTCAGAAGTGGGTTTGGATCACTGTTGGAATTGTGATAATGTTTTGCACATACAGAAATACGATCACCAACATGAAGACAACAGCTCCGTGGTTCTAGCAATTGCTTCACTAGACTCTGCCTTGGAACACTACAGAAGGCAAGTCCTGTTGATTCCCAGTCCTGCTTTTGCCTTTCTCACATTTCACAATAGATTTTTGATCTAACAGAAGATGGTAAGAGATTTTTTGTTCATATCCAGTCAGCTTAACAACAGTTCACGCAGGAAACAAGCACTATTTATTAGTCAGGATCCAGAAATTTTTAATGTGTCCTTGAATGACAATGTATCAGACCATATTCTGAAATACACAGAGATATCAACTGACAGATTTTTTTTTTTTTTAAATCCAGCACTGCATTTAGAAACATAACATAAATTTTACCAGCAGAATCCTGTAGCCCAACCAACCCACCAAAACATGAAGTTTCCCTCTTAAGTGGAATCCATAGAATATGCTTTTAAATACTATGAGGGAATCTGTTCAAAGACACAAGAATTAAACTTCTGTCTTAAGGCTAAATGTAGCACATACTGTTAGAGTTCCTTCCTCCTTTAGCCTCTGAAGTGCTTGTTTTGCAGCAGCTTGTTTTGCAGCAATTTTAGAAGGTCCAGTGCCACTGCCATACAAAACACCACTAATTGTACAGCTACAAGAATACCTGTAAAATACAACAGAGAATAAAGTCTTAAATCCCATATGACAAGACTTAATTATTTTAAACAGTAGTCAATTGACATTATAGAATGGAAATCCGAAATATACACCTTCAGGACACTATTACAGTAGACAACCAATTTGAAACACCTTCAAGATAAGCAATTTTCAGAGAGTGAATATTTTGCTCTGCTTGAGGTTGAACTCCTCAAAGCACCGTATTGTATGCACCCACAATCAAAAATTATCTGCAGTTTAGGTGTTTTTGCAAGGAAGAGAGGAGTTTCCAACAGATATTCTCAAGAGAGTTAAAATACGTAGATATTCTTTATCATCCCTCAACTGTCATTAATTGGAACATTTCTACAGCTCACTGACTGCATTACGTACAGAAGCAGACATGAACTTTGTCACTTGGTTCCTAGAGGTCTCCAAAATAACATGCTGAGAGGTTCACAAAGGTGCCAGAGCTACAACCAGGGTAGTCAGTGTTGACAGATTGTCAGTTACCATTTTATCATCATGCCATCTCTTCTCCCAGCTAAACAAACTCGGTCCTCTTAGCCTCTAGTCCTGTGCCGTATCTTCCAGCTCCTTAACCACCTTAATGGCCCTCCACTGGATTCTCCCCAGACTACCTCCAAATTTTTATTGTATTTCTACAGATTCACCTAACACTACTCAGGGTAACTAATGGTAGCGTTAATAAACACAAACAAATATTAAAAGCAAGTACACAGACAAAGTAAATCTTACGTGGGAGCATGGGCTTCTCCAACACATTTTTTGTTAGGATAATCAACTATTTGCTTTCTCCTTTGTGAATACATATTTAATTCGCTGACATAGTCGGCTTGAGTTGTCGTTAATTCTTCAGATGGCATATTTGAAGGACTCCCCGGCTATAAACCCAACAAAATAAGTAACTTAAAAACTTAAGTTTAATAAATAGATTAACAGTGCACAAGATCCAATTATCTGCATATGGTTTGTCAGCATCTCAATATTCAAGAAATCCCAAATTTGCATTAACGGAGGCCCTTATGGCAAAGGACAGCCATACCAACCCAAACAAACATGAAACCAGTTTTCCAAGTACTGCACCAATATCTTTAAACAACCTATCACCATGATTCCTCCCGCCTCTTTTTAAGAAAAGACAGCGAACAAGCTGCAAAATGGCTTATTTGGGGGAAAAAAAAAAAAAAAGCCACCACAAAAAAAACCACAAAAACCCCCACAAATCAGGGGATGCTGCCTTCTGAATTTTCTGACAGCTTGACCAGAACCAAGAAAAGGGATAGCAGCAGGGTGCTGCTGATGTGGCCATTAGCAAGGGCTGCAAACGCTCCTGCGTGTGTACAGGAGGGGAAGGCAGGACTTTTCAGCTGTCTCATGATTTGGCAGCATTAATAATATATCAGCAAACATGCAGCAACTTTGTTAAGGTCATGATGGTGACCCACTGAAAAGCACAGGGAAACAGGTAAGGAAAGATTTTGCCCAAAAGGCGCTAAGAAGCATTCAGAGTCAAAAAGAAAAACGAAGAATGGCTACCACAAAACACGTGGCAGAAAACAGAGGAGCAAAATCCAAACCTAAACAAAATCAAGGAAGGATAGAGTACAGAATCAGCTCTACTGTAAAGAACAGAATGACAAGGAAACAGATGAATCCGATCGAGTGGAAGTAAGCAATTTTACAAGCAGAGTGGCAACAGCCACACTGAACAGCGCCCTGCAAATGTTTTTAAAACATCAAATTACCGAACATTTGCCAAGATTAGAAAGGAACAGCGTCCACTCTGGATATATCACGGCAGCTTATCAAAGGCAAATACATTTCCTCATCCTCCTATAATATGAAAGGAGGAAACACACTTGATATTACATACCAACCCTGTAGCAGAACAAGGAAAATAGTTCCGTGCTAGAAAGTAGAAAAGCACTGAACAGGACAGAACAAAGATTACTTAAATAATTAGAAACCCTTCCAAATTAATGGAAACAATGGTTATTTTATTGGCTACTTCTAGACATTCATCTTCAACCTTTACAAGTACACACACAAAAAAAATAATCCCACGTTTACTCACCTGTTTTTTAATCATTTCCCAGGTTTTTTTTGCTGCTACTACTTTTGCTTCTTTCTTATTTTTACCAGTGCCCGTACCATATTCCACATCATTTATTTTAATCGTAACTGTGACCCTGCAATGAAGGAAACTTTTCTAAATCATTGTTACATTTTGTCTCAGATAAACTTAATAACCTTCTCAGATTCAACTTTCTTTTTTACTATCTACAAAGCGCTATACGCTAACTGTGGAGGTATTAAGTGTTCAAGTGTTCTTCTTCTAACTCCTGATTACCGTAATTCTTTAGTAGAAATATTTTTAAATGTTTCCTCCCTAGTCACAAATCCAGGTACTTTATTAGTTCTAACAGTATTTTAAAATGCTTAACTGATTTTGAAAAGCAGAATTTTTTAAAAACAGAAGAATGCGTAAGGTCAGCATTGTTACAGGCAAGGTTGTGAAGCCCTAGCACCAGGACACATCTCAGCACTGCAAAACACAAGTCAACAAGATGGATTCGCACGAAGAAACAGCCCAGGTATAACATCATGTGTTTCTCTGTGGGACAATTTGTCTCAAATAGTGGAATGACTTCGGGAATTCACTTTTTTCATCATTTCAACTTCACTCTCCACTTCCCTTTAATAAAACATTTGGGTGGAAAACAATGCAGATCCAGAATAGCGCTTCCAGTCTTCGTGTACTCAAGCCTTAATGAGAGATCTTAAGGAAGTAAACAGTAGGTCAAGGCACACCACCCTGTACCTCGTACTCTACACATAGTAAACAACATACCAAAAAAAGGCATGAAAAGAAGATTGTACTTTGGAAAAGACTTTGTTAGCCAACCTATATCTAAGCGCTGAATACTACACACATTCGGCCATGACTGCATCCAAAATCCATCGTTTTATTTAAGCATGCTGATGAGATCTGCAGTCTGAGTCTCTATGACCCAGGAGTTAATTATCTGCATTGAGGATTATCTGAATGATTTGGTCCCAAATGTACAGTCATGCTTATCCACCCTGGACCCCAAGTTAGTAAGCACTGCTCAGACTGGACAGGTTTAGGCAGGACTGGCCTGGTTTGCCATGCACTGCACTCCCAGCCCAAGAAAACTCGCAGCCCTCTCAACTTTCTGACATAGCATTCAGCACTGTCCCTGCCAGACGCTGCAATGGAAGCAGCTACAGCACTGAAACAAGGGTAGGACAGGAGGTGCCTCTGCACCATGCCTCAGACAACTGCAGGAGGACTTAGGAGATGGACACAGCACAGAAGGGTTAAGGAACCAGCTCTGGACCAGAAGTGGCCGATGCATCCTAATTAGCAGGCAGAGCACTGAGAAAGAGCACCACAAGGGCATCGAAGGGGGTTTACAACACTCATTGCTGTAGCCAGACACTCTACTCCTTGGAACAGTCCAAGTTATCCAGGATTTTCCTACATGCCACCGTAACACATCACATCCCTTACAAGAGAAGGGATGAATTATATTTGTGAATGTAGCAGAGCACACAGGAAAAAAAAAGAAAAAGCACAACAGATGGGAAGGGTAAACGTGAAACGTGTGTAAATTCTGTTAGCCCCATGCCATCGCTTTTCAAGCATGGAGATGTAGCTGTGTGACCACTTTACTGCGGTAAGGATTACTTTTGTGAATTACATGACACACATGGGGAAAAAAATAATTGATTAATACTTGAGACTCAGATAAAACTTATTAATTTATTCTGGGACTATGGTCAGGTCTAGGAATAAGTCAGCACAGACAGCACTGGCTGGCTCTAGTGGGTTAAGATGGCAACGGCAGGGCTATGTCCCTCCCTCTTCCCTAAGCCCACAAGAACTTTCTCACAATTATTGTGGGAGAGGGATGTCACCACCCTCTGGGCTTCTCCTTAGAGCCGAGGCACGTCAATTAAGCGCCTCTGTGACTAAGCGTATAAAAAGCTGGAATCTGCAACGTTCTTTTGGGCGTGTGCATATTTGATTTCTGCTCAGGACCGAGAGAGAGAAGAAAAACATCTGACTGGAGAGAGACTGCAGCTGCCTCTATTTTTTTGGAGCAGTAAAAGATTTCTTCCACAACATAGGCAGACCTTCTCTTTTTGCCGATTACTGGCGGGGGTGGTTTTCTGACCGAGTTCTAACCATAAGGAAGGGGCAACTTGGCTGTAAGCCCCCAACATCCTGCACTACGGGAACAGCCGCTGGCGATGGGGAAAGAAGACCTCTGGTGTTCCCCGGAGATGCGGTTTGTGCCCTGCTTCGCAGATGGGGAGAGCCACAAGCTGGAGTGTAGCCCCTGGCATACTGGTAGACTCAAGTCTCTTTCAGCCACCCTGGAGGAAGAAGGACTAAGTTGCTGAGGAAGTTTGCTCCAACGGAGTTTCTTGAACGGTGGGGGTTTTGTTTGTCAACTGGGGATGTGGGACAAATGGGAGAGAATGTCTATTTACTTGTATATACTTGTTTATGTCCTTATTGACATCTGTCTCTCTCATCTCTCTCATCATCTGTCCTGTTTAGATCTAAGTGATTGATTTATGGTTTTAATTGCTTTGTCCATTAAATTGCTTTTGTTCTACCCCTGTAATTTAAAATATGCTTTCACTTGGTTTCTGTTCTTAAAAAGCCCAATTAAGTCCAGCCAAGCCCAATCGAATAACTTAAACCCTTCTGTGTAACTTTTGGGTGTGTTCATGTTCTCCCCAAAGCTACAGAAGAATTCTAGACCTTTTGGAATTCCAGCCTTTCTAATTTCAAACTGCAACACTTGCAACACGGAAGACATTAAAAAAAAATCCTAATTATTAGCATAAGGTTTGTCTTCACACAAACAAGCAAAAATAAATAAAGTCACACAAGGAAGCGTCGTAGATCTTCAGTATCTATCGTCTCTGGCAAGGGAAAAAAAATTAGCAAACCACCATATCTGTGTTAAAAGGTAAGACATATTCCATCACCTGCAATTGTCTCTAAAAGCAAAACGGCTTAAGCAAAAGACCCTTCTCCTGTAACAGATGTTCAAAAATTTAACTACACATAAAATATGTTGGTACCAAATCTATTAACAAACACTCAACCTTTATGGTTAGAAGTTAACAACATAAATCACAAATCATTTCCACATTTTGTAAAACTAAATAGAAATCAAAGCCCTTCAGTTAGCATAGATCATGAACTGAACTACTTGCTGCAATCCACCCCACCTCCGAGAGATTTCATAGCAGATGCGTAACACGCTTACAGCCCCGTTACCACAAACAGGTGCATTGTTGTTGCGTTCCAAGAAAGGGCCATCCACTCTGAAATAAGTGTTCTCCTCACACTCTATCACACGACATCCTCCCCACTCACCTACCACTCAATCTATGGTTTCAACCAGCTCTCCTGACATGGATACACTTTCCGCAAATTAACTTTTATGATTGCAAGCTGTACCGCGTTCATTCCCCGCAGGACGAGCCCCAGCGCTTACTGATGTGCACAGCGAACTTACTCAGGATCATGGGAGCGGCCGGTCAAGCGGACGTCATTAGCCAGTTTCAGTTTATGCCTTTGACAGTAGTTGTTGAGCTTGGCCATATACTCATTTTCCATTTTGACACAAATCTCAAAAACGTTCTGCAAAGCAACATTCAGAAGGTAAGTCTGTGCCTCCAAGGCATAGTACAGCGGCAGGCCCTATATAAAATATAAAACTGGTGCCGGTAACATGAAGTTCACAGAAAACCAATTCGAATTTCTAATTCGAGGGGTCGATCTGCAACTGTTTTTGAAGACCCACTGCTTAGAGCGGCAGATCTAGAAAGCAGAGGGTTTAGTGGTGAGAGAGGATTTCTTGGCGAGTAAAAGCCGCATCATTCACCGACTCCTGCGGAAAACCCTGCGGAAGCGAGCAGCATTTTAACATCGCCTTTCAAACCGCGATGACTGTCAGGCCCAGCGGCACGTACCTAAGACGAATCCAGGCTCTCAGCCGCGGAGCAGCCGGGAGGCAGCCGTTAAGCGCCGCTCGGTCCGCGGTGCGGGCAGCCGACTGGGCAGGGCCGGACGGGTCCCCTGCCCTTCCCCGCGCTTACCTCCGGGCCGCGGCAGGCACCCCGACCCTCTAGCAGCCTTGAAGGCACTTGAAGGCTCGCTCGCACCGCCCAGTTTCGTTTCCCGCAGCAACGCCCCCCCCCGGGCTGGAAGCGAAAACGAAAGAGCGGAAGGGCGCCCCGGAGCCCCGGCGGCGCTCCGGCGGGCGGCGGCCGCGGCCCCATGCCGAACCGCCCGAGGCAGCTCTGCCCGCCGCACGGAGCCGGGGCTCCGCCGCACGGAGCCGCCTGCGGCTGGAAATGAGGGCTGCGGGGCAAACAAGCGGCTTCTCGGTGACATCGGCCAGCCCAGCAGTGTTCCCCCCCGGCGTTGTCCCCCGGCTAGCTGTCACCTTCCTCTGTGCCAAACGGTACGAGGCAGCTGCAGTCACCGCATGCTGCGGCTCATCCACACAAAAACACCCAAATACTTTTTTAGTAGCCCCTTTTGCTCTCTGAGTAGCCGGTCAACACTCATATCCCTTACAAAGGGCAAGAGTTTACTACAGCTCCAACTGTTCTTGATGTTCATAGCAGTACCCCAGCACTCTGCCATGGTCTCAACTTGAGCAGCTTCCCCAAGAAATGAATGCCAAACCAGTTAGGACACGTAACAAATAGTATTTCCTTTCTCACATTTTGAATTGTAAATGCAGTTGCTATCCTTTTGGTCGGACATTATTTTGTTGCATCCCACTTTACTGTAATCTCTCTCTAAGTTCTTCCTCAGCCCTTAAACACCTTCTCTACCCTTCCAATTCTACACCTGTGGGAATTCTTTAGTGAGGTGATCAGTAAGCACAAGGCACTCCAAATGAAGCTGTGCTGCTAACACAAATTGTGGAAAAAAGTCAATATACTTTTTCACATGGTGCTTCATCATGTTCCTCCTGTATTGGTAAGAGCTGATTTTACAAAGGTCATCTTCCAATTTTTAGAGATCATGCCAAACCTCACATTACAGAATGTAAAAAAGTTAAAAAAAAAAAAGAAAAAACACAACTTAAGCATTTTTCCTTCCACCCTGGATTGTCTGCATTTATTGTGACTGAATATTGTTAGTCAATCCACTCAGCCTGCTCAGATCCCTTTAAACTTCTCACAGTTCTGTTCAGGTCTCAGCAAACACATACCTTTCTCCAACACAAGAACAATTTCTCATCTCTCATTGTTTAACCATTCTTTAAACTTAAAACATTATGGGGATCACTGAACATCAAGGCACTTTATAGTAAAACTCTTACTTGGGTAAAGAAAATCAGCCACCAAATTAATAATATATTCTGGAGAAGCAGGAAAAAAAAAATTTAATCTCCAAGCTTAGTTTCCAGAGGCTACATCTAAAGTATGGAGCAGATGTATTTCACTGTGTGTACTCAACATCTACTCCTGATCACTCCAATAACCTATCAGACTGTGCCTTGGTTCCCAGCTGCAATACCTCTCCCCAGTACAAACCAGACAGGTGTAGAGAAGGTAAGCTTTAGGTCTCTCTTAATATGAGGAAATGACTTGGGCACCCACAGACACCCAGGAAGCACACCAGCACTGACACAACCAACAAGGAACCCATTCAGATGTCAGTGGGGATGCAGAAAAAAACATCAGAGAGTTCAAAACCACAGATACTTCTCAGTACCTTGTAGAAAAAAAGACAAACCATTATATGAGTCACGTAGTTCACAAAATATTATTTCCATATGTATGGACAAAACAGGTTTTCTTTGAAAATGTTCATGACATTCTTCCTTGTGAAAACCCACCTAGAGCAGTTCCATAATTCTAGGCATGGACCTCATTTAAAGGTACCAAAACGGCACTCGCACGTTATCACCTCTAGAACGTGCAATACACCTCACGTTTCAACAGGGCTCCTGCTTCGCTTTCTGACAACCATTCTTCTCCTGACTCTCCGCTTCTGTGAGGCATTTCCAGCCTCCAGCGAGGCTGCAGAAAGAACAGTGGGAAAGTCTGAAAGGAGATGGCACACAGATCGCACACGCCGAAATGCTGGCAGAAAAAGCTGTCACGAGTGGCCTTATTTGCTAACCACAGGGTTCACAAACATGCCACGGGCCATGGCTGCCTGCAGTTAAACGACCTTGCAGTGACTTTTACAAGTATACATGAAACATACAGTTTAAATTCCTGCTCTGAAATGAACATTTTCCATGCACAGACAGTTGATGAGAAAAATCGAAATAAAAAGAAGTTTAAAATAAAGTTGTAATCCATGGCTTAACTGCTTCAATTCTGTATCTGAAAGCACAGAGATTCCATAGATGTACCTTTTCTGCAAGGTACAACACATTTCACAGGGTCCGCTGCTCGCCGACTGGAACCGATGCCATCTTCTTAACTGGAAAGAATCCTAGAAAACCAGCTATTTTTAATCGCTCTTCTGCATAAACTCTGAAAAACAGTAATTCAGTAGAGGCACATGAAATCCACAGGCCACCTTTTCCATTTTATCAAATAAAAGTAGCTCATTTTATTTCAAGCCAACTAGAGTAATTTCAGTAAAACGCCTCCTGTTTCCTTAACTTCAGCATTCCTAGTCAGGTCCCTTCCTGCTCAGAACCCCTCCCTCTCCTTAGATGCCTGCCTTCTACCGTTTGCCATATACCAAGCTCTTCGACGTGAGCGTTTTCTTGGCCTTACGCGTGACCCAACATCTTTCATCAGACAAGGAGATTGCTATCAA
The DNA here is from genome assembly GCA_009769605.1 of Bucorvus abyssinicus. Classification (NCBI taxonomy): domain Eukaryota; kingdom Metazoa; phylum Chordata; class Aves; order Bucerotiformes; family Bucorvidae; genus Bucorvus; species Bucorvus abyssinicus. The sequence continues at coordinate 36,249,222 of CM020031.1, forward strand.
AGGTGCAGTTTCCAGAACTGAAAGTGGCCTGGAGTGAACTTGCAGGTTCTCAGACAAGGTATAGTGCTTCCTCCAGCTTTGTGAGCTACATTTAATTACTAACGTCTAACCGACATTGGCAGTATTAACAGAAATCTATGAAATTTGCTTGCTGGCTGATAAAGAAATTTATCAAAAATGTTTATCAAAGCACGTTGTCAAAGAACAACAGGAATAGTACTTGAGCAATCGGTCTTGCTGTTCAGCTTAACCCTGGGGGAAATGACCTATTTGGAAACAACATACACCTCTAGAACTTGTTCTATCCCACCTTCCAGGCCTTCACCGGAATGGCTTTCAGATTCATTTGCTCTGGAAAATACCGACCTTTGGAACTTCACGTATTCCGATATCACACCAGTTCCCCAAACACGGAGTTATTTTTGGTGGAGTCACTGGCTGCGCCTTAAGCACGACCGAATCCCCCTGGTGCTGTGGCAGGGACCGCGGCTCGCTGCGCCCGCAGGTGACTCTGCGGGAGGACGCGCTCCAGAAGGCATCAGCCGAGCCGGGAACGGCGTCGTGTCTGCCCGCCGAATTGAACCGAATCCCTTGCGTGTGCTTCCTGCCGTCCCACCGCTGGGCAGGTCCCTTTTCACCACCGCCCGCTCGAGGAACGCTCCACAGTACAAACCCACGGAGTTCAGCATCTCTGGGCGTGGCGCGGCCACGCCGAGAAGAGAACCGACCAGCAACGGTTTAGAAGGGTGACAACGGGGTTCGGGCGCGGTCACGACAGCGGTGGGGCAGAGAGCCCCGGGGACGGCACACGGACTTGCCGCCGCCGCCGGGGGGACGGAGCAGGGCGGGGGAAGGGCAAGGCTGCCGGCCGGGAGCGGCCGGGAGAGCCGCGGGGGCCGCCGCGCCACCGCTCCCGAGGGGAAACGCTGTCACGGCACAGGTGTCCCCCGGCAGCACTTCCAGAGGTGTTTCAGCGCAGGGGTCAGCTCCCGGCTGCCTCACCCAGAAAGCATCCCTTAACAGAGAAAGGAGAAAACCAAACCGAACCCACAGGAACCACCGCGTCCGGGTCCCCGTGGCGCCGCTTCGCACGGCCCCGCTCCCGGCATCCTCAGACAGCTGCCTCCTCCTGCTCCTCCTCCTCCTCCCGGCTCAGCAGCCGCCGCCGCCGCCGCCGCCAGGGCTCCCCTTCCCGCCGCGTACCGCACTCCCTGGCACGGCCAGAGACCCGCAGGGCGCTGCGGCTGCTGGCGGCAACCGAGGCACGGGACCTCCCCCCGCGGGCCCTCCACCCCGCCCCAGCGCAGCACACGCACGCCCGGGCATCCGGGCGGGGTCTCCTCACAGCCCCGCGCCAGGGCCCTCCCAGATTTCCACCCTCCTCTTCCGGCGGGGCGTGCTGGACGGCGGGTGGAGCCCAGCAGGCACCGCGGAGCGCGCTGCGCGGCGGAGGGACGACGCAGCCCTTACCCGCGCCCCCACCGACCGGCGAGCGCGCGCCGCCGCCGGCGTCACGGGCGTGACGCAGCGCCCCGCGGCCCCGCCCACCGCCGCCGGGGGGCGGGGCCAGGGCCGGGGCCGGCCCACCCCGCCCTGCGGTGACCCGGCACGGGCGGCTCCGGCGGCGGTTGGGGTGTTGCCCTCCGCCCTCGCGGCTCGGCCGTTAGAGCGGGGCGGCGCCATGGGGGTGCACGGCGTCAAGGCGGTGTTCTTCGACTTGGACAACACGCTGGTGGACACGGCGGCGGCCGGGCGGCGCGCCATCGAGGAGGTACTGCTGCCCGTGTCCCCTCGCGGCCCTCCCACGGCGGGCCTCCGGCCATGGGCCCTCCTGGCCCGGCGGCCGCGGCGCCGCGGTGCCGGAGGCCCCTCGGGGGCCGTTAAGGGTCGCGGCGCGGTGCTGGGAGCGAGGGGGGCGCGCTGATGAGGGCCCTTGTCTGTCCAAGGTGATAAACGCCCTGCAGTCAAAGCACCACTGCGGTGAGGGAGAGGCCCGTGTCATTTGCGATAAGGTCCAGGCCAAGCTTCTCAAGGAGTGCCACGATCCCGCCAAGATGTGCATCACCGACCTGCGGATTTCGCACTGGGAGGAGGCGATCCAAGAGACCATCGGGGGGGAGGCGAACCGCAACCTGGCCGCCGAGTGCTATTTCCTGTGGAAAACGACCCGCCTCCAGCACCTCACCCTGGCCGAGGACACGCGGGGCATGCTCACCGAGCTGCGCAAAGGGGTCCGCCTGCTGCTCCTGACCAACGGCGACAGACAGACGCAGAGGGAGAAGATCGAAGCGTGCGCCTGCCAGCCCTACTTCGATGCCATCGTTGTGGGAGGAGAGCAGAAAGAAGAGAAACCGGCGCCATCCATATTTCATTACTGTTGCGATCTCCTGGGGGTGCAGCCCGCAGAGTGCGTTATGGTTGGGGACTCGCTCGATACAGATATTCAAGGCGGCCTGAATGCTGGCTTGAAAGCAACTGTCTGGTTAAACAAAGCAATGACTGCCCCATTAGATACCTCCCCAGTACCTCATTATATTATTTCTTCTGTTTTGGATCTTCCAGCAGTTCTGCAGAAGATGGAGCACAAAATTAATGCTAAGTTAGGAACTGACCATGTGGCTAGTAGTAATGAAGCACATTGATGGTTTCAGCATACAGAGACGTGCTGAGCTGTTAGATGACTCACGGTCTTTGAAAAAATTTGACCCTAGGATTTTGAACTCATGTATGGCATGCTTTCTTGAATAGCAGATGGATGAATAAGGGCACAGTTGTCAGTGAAAACAGGATAGAAACAAAGATTAATTTAAAAGATGCAAGTGCAGTTTTTTTAAAACAACTGCCTCTGTCTGGAAATTATTTTGACAGACTGTGGCTAAAGTCTATCTGTCTCTGACCTAAGTTGCCAGTCTCTTTGTTTTTATAGTGGAAAAAGAAAATGTGAATGTTTTGATCTTTCACATGCTTTGCCGACTTGAAAGTTTAGCAGAAGCTTCAGTTCAAACCTTGGTTGCAGTGTGTAAAAGAAGGTGAGGAAGAGAGCCTGGTAAATCTTCACAATTGATCTGCAGTTTATCTCAGGAACTGGAGTGAATTTAGCTATTTCTAAAACCAGAATTTATTGTCAGAATTTATTATGTATAAGACCATTAGGAAATGCTCTACCTTTCAAGTTTTAGAGGTTTTTTCAGACTTTGCAGTGACTTGACTTTTATGGAATCTGTACCTCTTGCCAAAAGTACTGAAATGTGCATTAAAAATTTGCATTTGTTTAGGGGACCATTTATCAGAGGGACTCGATGGATAAGTTTTTACTGTATATTTTCTTGGTGCTTGTACAGATGGGCAGTATACTCGTAATCCAGATTACGATTTTTGTTGGAATGTAATTGATAAAAACGATGGTCTTCTTACTGTACTGTCAGACTCTTTAAAAGCTAATATATTGTTCCGTCTGATTTTATTAGTGAATTTTGATCAGACTTTTTTGAGAAACTGTTCTTGGTCTTGCTCAGGTCTTAGTCATTCACCTGCAGGATCAGTGCTTTTTTTGACGATTTTAATGGCACTGCTATACGATCCCTCCTTACTCCAGTTTCTACATGTATTTCATGTGATTTACTCTGGAGAAAACACGAGCTAGTTGCTTGTAAGTGGCTTTCATGACTCTCTTCCAGGAAATTGCAAAATTATATCATATGTATTGCAGTACTGTGTACAACTTTATAATGTGTTTGTGCTCCTTCCACTAGATGTAGGATATGACTCTCTAAAACACTGAGATTCCTCTTTCCCAGATCATTATCTTAGTAATTTAATTTACCTGTACTTTATATTCTTACTGTATAATGGGAAAGTATTCACATATTAAATGGAAATGTAAACACTTGTTGGAAAACCTGTGTTTTTCAAAACCTATTTGCTATATATATACATTGGACTGAATATCTGACCGTAAATGAGCAATCAAATTTTATATTTTAGAATAAATCCGTGACAAATATTTTGAGAACAGGGCTATTGAAGTGCTGCCAGAGTGTCTGGCATGTGGGCATCAATGAAAGATCAGCAAAAAGTACAGAAACCTACTAGGAGATGGGTGTGTGGAAGGAATCTTATACACAAGAAAGGTTTCTTTGTTTAACTTGGCATGGATTAATGTGGTTAAGTCTTGCATAGGATGACAGATTCTGTTTCGAGGAGGCTATTACAGATCTGGGTTAAATTATTTGGTTGCATCAAAATATGTTGCCCCTACACTGAGGGGAAAAAACCAAAAGAAATACTCGTTAACGTTTGAAGCCCTTTCATCCAGTTGTCCCTTAAAAAAGGTAAAGCAGTCCAGGTTCTTTGTGTTATCTAGCCAAGACCTTTGAGACTTCAGGATCAATGAAGAGAACAGAGGCAGGCCCCACCCATACCTTTCAGGAACTGGGCACAAGCTAAAAACGATCCAGTTACACTGGTATAGTAATTTGCCATGTGTAACAGGAGCCGATGGGACTGACCTGACACACCTTTGTTACTGAAGGAAGAGGCATAAGATTCTATTTTGCATTGGAAGAGCATGAGAACAGTCACTGGTTTAGCTTAAGAGCAAAGCATTGCTAATAACATTCCTTATAACCAAGGACTGAGAGAAAAGTAACGATCATTGAGCCTATGAGGAATATTGTGTAAAAATAGAAAAGCATCCAAAAGGTCAGATGGATCCCTGAAAAGATAACGTGTTTGGAGTAATCGGTTTTAGCCATACTGTCTGATACAAAAGCAACAACTTTGCTTACGACAGCATTCCAAGGGAGCTACAGTATAACTGCGTTGTTTGCACAGCATCAGCGTAATAGAACTTAGGTCAGAATGAGGTTTCTGATACAGCTGAGGTGTAAAATAACAAATAGTTAGAATTCTGTCTGTGGGCTAGAAGGTTAGATATACACCAGGTTACCATTTTGTAGTCTAAGTTGAGGCTCATATTCTCTTGCTGCTGCATCATTCGGAAGTGGGATGCTGAGCCTGCTTACTGTATTAAGAGTCTCTTGTTTTAGAAGAGACTGCTCTTTGTTTTGCACGTGGCCGGCCCTTTCCTTAAATCGATGATTCTCTGGAAAGCCACTGTGACGGAACGCTCAGGGGACGGCGTGGTCTGTAGAGGCCACACCCAAGTATATTATTTCCATTGCCGAGTGCGGTCCCGGGCTGGCTGTGACTACCAGTGTCCAGATAGGGCAACAGCATTACGATGCTGCTGTAAATCAAGAAGAAACCATAGAATGGATTTCTCTATCTAGCATCTTCTGAGAAGCAGTTACCCAAAAAGCTGAATTAGGTATCTGGAGTATCTCTAAATACTCAAAATGTTTTTCTTGGATAGAGCTCTTACAGAAAGCCTAATGAATAGTAATTATATTTAATGACATGGAAACCTAAATGTGATGGGATAACTTTCATGTCAGAAGCAGGAATAGATCAATAAAACAGTCTACATTCAGTTCCAGTTAAGTTCTGGTTTTGCTTACTGTTATGCTCTTATTAGCTAAGTTGTCTAGTTGAAATTATTTTGCCACAACACACTAAAAAAAAGAGAGAAAAAAGAAATTCCATCTATTTTTTTAAAAAAGATTTTTTTTTTCAGATTAATATTACCTCTTGAGGTTAATCTACCGTAACTTTGACTTTAGTGGAATGAACTGTAACAATAGTTTAATACCACAGCTGTATTTTAATTCTTGATTTAAAATAACTCATGTACTAGTCTAATAAAAAATACTTTGTTTATAAAACTTTTAATGCTCTGTATTACTGTGGTTAACTATGTTTATGACCAGGTTTACAACAAAGGGCAGGAGTTCTGTTTGGTTTTTAACCTAGCACAGAATTGGGCTTCAAATTCTGTGCCCTCACGTTTAGGTGTGGTGACTGGGTGTAGTTTCCATCATTTCAAACAGAGGCTGGAACATAACTATGTGTTTCTTGGCCGGACTGTGTACATTGAGTTCCTAACTGCAGTTGAACCTGACTTGTCAAACCAAACGCCAGCTCAGATATGCCTACGTGTCCTGACATCATGGCACTGGCTGCTGGAGCAGCGCAAGAGGCAGAGAAATACAGGAATCTCAAGTCCAGGGGACCATTTCAGCCGGTTATGGGTGCAGAAAACCCATCTGAGCTATCGCTACACTCACCTCAGTGTGACTTAGGGGGGAGTGGCAGGTTGCTCACCTCATGGCACTCGGCTGCAGAAAAGCAAGTTGTCCTCTGATAGTTTTCCATTGGGTAATGGAACAAATTGTCCATCTTTGGACCTGTGGAGACAGATGGAGAGAGGTGGGAAGGTACTTAAAGGTACTTTAGCTAAGGGTAGGGTGTTAAACTGAGCAAAGGGGGACTTAGCCTCTACCCCGGGCACTTGGCTGTGCCAGCCAGGTGTCTGAAGTATCGCAGGTCTGCACAGCACAGCATCTCGGTTCTCGTGAGGAAGTTTTGTTTGTGTAAGGCATTGAGATGGACAGTGACAGCCTCAGAAATGAGGACATTTTCTTACGCGCTTGAAAAACTTTAGCACAAAGTTAGAGTTCTTGGAAGGTGCCCTGAATGTTTTATACAGGGTATAAGTACCTTTCATTAGAATACTGAGTTAATGCGGAGCAAGAAGAGGTTTGGATGGGTTAACAGCTGAAGGTCTTTCTACTTCCTGAAATCAGACAACGGATGACTTCCTATGCCCCGACTAACCTGAACCAGTTCTATTTGTCTCTTCCTCTGTAGCTTCTGTTACTTGACAACACCAGTAACAGGCTTTGAACCGAATATCGCAGCAATTTCTCCTGTTCACTTCTGTAGTGATTCTTTTTTCAACTTCAGCTCTAAAAGGTGGGCACTTTTCCTCCCAGATTATCTTAAACAAAATTTAAAATCCTACTTTAATTCTATGCTAAGGAAACTCATCATCTGTAAATCATTTGAACTCGTTGAGAAGTACAGCCAACAGAAACGCGATGTATCTCTGCTGTACGTAGCGGTATACAGCTCTTTTGTGCACAGCTTTTGCTATCAGCCTTGCAGTGGGATTGTCTCCATTATAACTCGCTTTCTAGATCACGCTGTGCACATACAAGAGACACAACAATGCAGAGATGATGTCAGCTGTGTCTAAAGCAGAAACTGCAACTTTCTGCCTATGTTGCAAGGGACCTGGGATCACGTTGCCTGTTCCGTATAGCATATTTTGACCTTCTATTCCATCTACTAAAACCAAGGTTGCAGGAGAGCCATCTGCTGAGCAGCTCTCAAATGCCAGGAAAAAAGATGCATTTTAAAAAATACGAAATTAAATTATGATGCTAATAGATGACGTTTCAGTCCTTTAGAAGTGTAAGCCATGTTTCTTAAGTTAACTCCTAACCAAAGACCAGACGGTAACTTTGCATAGGGTCTAATTTAACATTGAAAAATGCCTTTTACATCCGTGGAACTTCTCAAGGGTAAGATTTTGTATGCTCATTTCTGTAAGAACACCTGCAAGTGACTTCTGCCTTCCACTTCTCCTCCCTCAGCTGATTGGTCTCCATCACCCTATTTCATCAGCTGCATTTCCGGACCTTTCTGAATCCCAAAATTATCTAGCATTTGGGACAAAGTTTGCAGAGGACACAATAAAAAATGATGGAAGAGAGCCAGCTTTTGTAGCAAGATCATGTTAAGTACAGACATTTAGAACCCGCTCCTTGGCAGCTGTGGGCTGCAAGCATGTGTTTGGGCTGTGCTTGTTTTAAAAGGTCTTTCCTTCAAAGAAACTTCCATTCATATCACACAGACCAGGAAAATCAATCAATTCGCACAGACAAAAAAAAAAAAAAAAGTAAAAATGTGTGGGAGAAAAAAGACTCCAAACAAAATTCTCTGGTAGTCACCTATAGCTACTAAGGTTTATAAAGCAAGTTTTAAATACCAAATGTTTTCTCCAAGTTTCAAAGTAAATGCTGATGAACGGTTGACTTAAGAAGTTAATATTGTGAGGAAAACAAAACACTGCTCATCATTTCAGCAGTTTTCCAGTCTCTGTTCAGTCTGTTCATCCCTGGTTGTCATCATTTTTCTGTTGACTGTATTCAAGAACAACTTTGTCACACTGAGAAAACCAACTTCTTTATACGTGGGAAATAACAGTACTAGGCAACATGGAAGAAACTAGGTATGTAGCTTTTTAATATACATTTTAATATACATTTTATTTGAAGTATTTAATGTATTAATGCACATCGTTGTTAAGCTCCTCTTTTCTTTTGTGCTGGAAATGTTTATTGAATATTGAAAAAAATGCAATGAAATACAGGGCCGGTAAGGTACCGAGCTGTATCTGAGTAAATATGACTGTGGTCATCTAAGAGCTGTGCTTTAGATCAAGGATTTAGGAAATATTTTTATACTTCTCAATGATTCTAGGAAGTCACTTACAATAGTTATGGCTCGGTTTCCCCAGAAGTGAAGATGGAAAGTGTGAAGGTGAAGTGGGAAGCATTTCAGCTGATCTCGCTTCCCAGTCGAAATCCAGTCTGGTGAGCATCAGATGAGCAAATTTTTATTTACTTGTGTTGTTGCTGAGTCTGCTCAATGGTACTGCATTCAGGCAGACGTGGGAAGATATTTTCCCAAGGCAGTGCCCAGCGTAACAGGAAGGTCCAACTGGAAGTGAAATCACTATGTGTCAAAATACATCAGCTACTCAAATACATATCTTATTAGTTCTGCTATGGGAGTGTTAAGAATCCCGGTAAATCCTTCTCTTTTATTCTTTCCATGAATTAGGCCAATAAGTATCATCGAAGTTTTTACCATGCTGTTTTCATCAGAGCACTAACACGTTGCAGGTCTGTCTGATAAAGTCAGGCTTAACCATTTGCATTAGTGCTACTGGTTGGGTGGTCTTTGCTGTTAACGATGTGGCCTGTTAAATCTCACTGGGGTTAGGATTTATCAGGAAGTCTGCAGCAGATGGGTTGACAGCCTTTGTTTTCCAATCTGTTGATGCCTTCTATTGTGTTTTGTTTCAGACATTTAAATGAGAAGGGTCCTGAATGTTCTAAGTCCTTTTTTTTTACTTTCAGGAAGAAAATGCATAAATGACACAAACAGCTTGTTTATTTTTCTTTCAGTAAATGTAACTGGGTAAAAATACTTTTTTGCTTCCATCCCTCTCATCTGAAAGCATTTTAAAAGGTACCTAATAACTTGATGTCTAAACTACTTTGATATATTTTTTTATCTTTATCCTGTTATTTTGTGAAACGTTACACGTCTGCTTTAAAAACAGCTACTGCTGCAACCAGAGGTTCATCTTAATATTGTATGATTATGTGTTTCTATGCTGTATCTCCAAACGAAAACAAGCCCCTCCCTTATAGATATTTTACTTGGAGATAAATCTACCTGGTTCATTTTGAATACTGTGCCCCCTGTTGAAGGATGTTCTGTCCACCCAAACCACTTCCCGTTTGTTGCTCTTTTTTCCGTAGGGCAGCAGTGTTTGTGCATATTTTCAGGGTGAGCAGCACGCAATAGATGTACGCAAAATGAAGAGAAAAAAACCTCTTTGGCTTCTAATAGCCTTTGTGCTCTGTAATGGGGATTTAGTTAAGAAAATTGTTTGTTTGTTTTTTCGCTATTGCTGAGGGCTAAAGTGATGTCCTTAAGGAGTCACAGTGCTGCTGATAAGCTATCCTGTCTACTTTAAAAGATGCAAATGTATGTTAGGATAATTTTTGGGTAGCTAATTTTGGAGTGAAGATAGAGAAAATATAAGCTGAGCAATAGGACTGTTTCTTGACTACAAGGAGTTAGTGTCTGGAGTAGAAACACCTATCATTTGGGTACCCAGTTTATTACATCACAGTTGCTCATCTAAGTTTCTTAAAATCGTTTCAGTATTTTTATATAATGTAAATATTAAAAGAAATAAATGACAAGAATAATGCAATTAGTAGTCTGTTAGAGACTTTTTTCAGTGTTTCCTCAGCAGGTGGTATTAGAGGTTTGTCAGATATAGAGACAAGCACAGGTTTTGGTGGGGTTTTTCTGGCTTTTTTCCCCTGTTCTCCTTATTTTCTTCATCATTGTTTTAAAAATAAAACATCCCTGGTACCCATAAATGAGGTCAGAGCAGTCTTCTTCTCACTTCACACTACCCTCGAAACATCATGCATTATGATGAGATCCTTTTTTACGGGGCATTGTAAACCTGCATGGCAAAATAGCCCTGCTGAGAAGAGGCTCTGGTCTAGGTGAGTAAGTATAGTCGGCATTTTAAGTATGAGGATCTGTGGCGTGCTTTGCAAATTGCACACAGTCAGTTGACAAAGAGCATGGCTAAGAGGATCAGCAATGAGTTTGTCACAACGTCTCGGTGCCAAACAAAATCCAGTTTTCCAAGGTACTGGTGGGCTGGTCTCCAGATGAATTTGATTTGAATAATGTGGGTATTGAATTTATTTAAGAGAAAGGACCTTTTTTTCCTGCAGCTCATGCTGCAGTGGCATCTTTGTGATTTCATAATTCTCCTGATGAGCTCCTCTTTCTATAATTAGGCAACACACTAGCATTTTATGAGGGCTGCTCTGGAAGTAACACCTCCTGTTTTATTATGTTGGCCCACGATGTCAGAGGAGGATGTTTCTGATTTGGCAGTACAGGTTGAACCTTCCTGCCAATGTTCCGTTAAATTCTGTTGCCACGTGACAGACGGCAGCAGAGGGACAGTCTGACAACAGGGTGTCTGACATGGCAGTGCGTATGAAGCAAAGGTGTGTAACTGAATTCCTCCGTGCGGAAAAAATTGCACCCATTGACGTCCATCGACGCTGCTGAGACCAATCGGTGGGTGTCAGCACAGCGAGGGCGTGGGTGCCGCGTGTCAGCGGTGGTGACAGCGATGGTGGGTCTCCTCCGCTGGTGCAGATTGTTATGAGCGCGGCACGCAGGCTCTTGTTCATGGCTGGTGACAATGCCCAGCCCATGGGGGTCACCGTGTCGGAAAAGAGTGTTTTGTGGCTGCGAATTTGCTCTGTCAAGTAGCGTTACTGTGCTCTTTGTACCTGCTGTAGATGGAAATAAATAGGAGGCAGTACCTTTGGAGCGACCTATTTCTATGACCTCATGTAAGGGGTTGCTATAAGCTGTCACCTGCTACTACATCGTACGTTCCTCCCGCTGGACCTCTTGGCTGCATCCCCAGCCCAGCGATTCAGACCACGGTTCTGAAGCCATCACCCCGTTCCTGGGGGGGCACCTGGAAACGCGGGCTGGTTTTCGTCCCCAAACCCAGTGACACTGTTTAGCATCTCTCCCCGGCTCCTGACTCGGTGCTCAGGGAAGCCCTCAGGACCCCGCAGGGGGAAGCCTTCGCCACTGGCAGGAATTTCTGCTGCATTTTTCCTCAGTGCTCAGCAGGTGGCAGTTGAGGACCAGTTTCCCGCAGAACCAGCTCGCAGGCTCGAACAACCCAGCGCAGCTCCAGTACCATCAAAGGGTACGCATCTCCTCCCAGTAATGACCCTGGCCCTAAGGGCAGAGCAGAACTCATGCAGCCCTGCAGCGGGCTCCTGCAGCTCAGGAGCCTGCACCACAACGTGTAGGGCTCGCCTGGCGCTTACCGGCTCCAGGGCTGCCACCTCCCCAGCAGCACGGCTGGCTCTGCCGCTCCGGCTGCAGTCCACCGGAGCCGGAACGTGGACACAAATCCACAGGTTTTGTCCTGCAGCATTTATGAGGTGACAAAGAGAACATGCCCAGAGAGATAAAGGGTGCTCCCACGGCGAGGTACAGAAACGAGACTCGGAAAAGCAGAGCGACTGGCTGATAGTCTCACTCAGCAAGCCCGGGGTGGAGGCAGGGCTCAGAAACGCCTGGCCCTGGGTAGTGGCCTTGGCCACTGAACATGAGGCAAAGCCTCCTCTGAAGCTCTCTGAGGCCAAGGACAAGGGCACGGTGGCAGGGACTGTCCATATAATGCGAAAAGACAGCGCACTCACCAGCTTTTCTCCGCCGAGAGCGCGGCTGTGCAGTAGTGCTGCTGCAGGGGAGCACCTCTGACAAAGAGCTGTGAATTAGGGTACGCTCTCAAAAAAATCCCGTTCCTGCGCTGGCTGCCTGTCTTCTGAAAGCGACTGGAACCTTTTGGGGCTTTCTCACTAGGCCTGGTGTTAGAGGAGGTCTTTCTCCTTGTTAAGAAGCATTTTCAGATGTTTGCACAGAGAAAATGCCCTCACCCAATCCGCAGGATCTTTCCCTGCTGCTCGGAAGGCAGGGTGCTGCGTTGCCTGAGCGACTGCCTGTTTGACACACCCCAAATGTGGGGCGTGTAATGATTTAAAGGGGTCTTTGTGCCTTCCTCGGGCCAGAATGACACCAAGTACCAAACTTTGATGCTGAAAGTCTGGAAAAGTTAATGTAAACGGTCGAGGCAGCTTTGACCACTGAGAGTGTAAGAGGCTGTGTCACAAGACTGACTCGGAATTACTGCCTTGTGCCATATTTACTGACCTCCTTTTCCTGCACATCCAGCTCCTCTCTTGTTTCATCTACTTTTCAGGATGTGTTTGTTAAGCTCCCTTGGGAGAGCAATCTTAGTACAAGTTTCTACTGTGCCTAGCATAAAACAAGCCCAGGAGGTTGGCCAGGGCATCATGCCCAAAGTAAGCACAGCTAATATTTGTTGTTGTTGTTTTAATTAACAATATTTCTTCGTTATGCAATGAAAAACAGAATTCCTAAAAGCTTCAGTGCTTTTCTGTGCACCAAAGACAGCAAGTTTGGAAGGTGAAAAGGCCAAAATCCAACATGCCTGCAGATTTCCACAGGTCACACCGGAGAAAAAACTGGTATTTGTCCTGTTCTTACTTGCTGCTCCTGGCTCAGACTCTGGTTGTGCTTTCAGTGGGGTGGATAGAGCAGAACTCTGTTAAGAGCAAATCATGTATGACTCAGGTAAGCGGTGGAGAAGTCCAGCCTGCTGCTTGTGAAGTAACTGCTATCGCATGTCCTTGAGAGATATTTTGGCTCGTGTCTGTTACCTCACGGTAGCAAAGCAGAGCTGGGGTGATGTCCTCTCCTACAGATCAAAGTCAGTGGGAATTCCCTTTGAGCAAAAGCAGCAGCTGTTACCTTCAAGAGGCTGAGGGATCATGTTCACCTGGAATTTCCCAAGACAAAACTCATAGCTGCTGGCAGGTACTTGTCAGCATGCGGCAGTCTGGCATGCAGAAAACGGACGCTGGGAGGAAAGTGGAGAAAACCTGGGCAGTGACGCCCCAGGTTGTTTGCAGATGAGTACAAGGCAAGTGGGAATGACATCAGTATCAGGAAACAGGGATATCCTACATCTTAAATGCAGAGTTAATTCCCACAGCATGTTGTGACTGCCGAAGTATAAATGGCTTCAGAATGATTAAAGCCATTTGTGAAGGATGCATCCAAAAGAATATGCCGAACAGAGTGGTCTGGATACAGCTGATGCCTCTGGAAGTCTCTACCACACGGACAGAGAGCAGTTAAAGCTGCTTGCCAGGGCAAGGAGCCGTCTAGAAAACGTCTCACTTCCTATCCTCCTCCCCAGTCATCTGCCACATGCCACTCCTGCAGACAGCACGCTAGACTGACTCACGGAGCTGGCCCCAGACAAATGTCCTCATACAATATTTTCTCCTCCAAAATCTCAAGAAAATATCCCCAGAATTAAGATAAAATTTATAAAATTTGCACATAGTTTGCATTTCTCATTTAGAAAAGATTATGATATGAGCTTCTTATACCTTACCAAACAAATACCTCAGAAAACCAGGTAAAACATGCAGATATTTCAGATATCATCACTGCGCCTGCTGGCACCTAACCACCTGCATTACCTTCCAGCTTCTAGCTGACACCTGGAGAAAAGTGTTCTCAAATACACTTTTGGGACCTGCCTAGTTCACCCGGCACATGAAATCTCCATAGCAGTTATTTAATATGGCCTGTGGAAATGTGTGGCTCAAAGAAAATAAGGAAAGAAACATCTCACCCCTACCTTTCTACAAAACTGTAATGCACATCCCTAATTGAGAATAAAATGTAGTCCTTCACTTCTCTGTGCAAGGATACTTCCTTCAGCCGGTTCTTACTGAGTTACAGATACTACCACTGCTCTCCTTACATTCTTTTAAGTGGCAATTTTTATGTTTCGTATGTGTCCGGGGATGGGGCATCTCCCACCTCTCTGTTCAACCACTTCCAGTGTTTCACCACCCTCTTTTATTCCTTGTATCTAGTCTAAATTTCACCTCTTCTAGTTTAAAACCATCGCCCCTTGTTCTGTCACAACAGGTCCTGATAAAAAGACTGTCCCCATCTTTCTTGCAGACCCCCTTTAGGTACTGGGAGGCTGCTATAAGGCATCCCCAGAGCCTTCTCTTCTCCAGGCTGAACAACCCTCTCTATCAGCCTGTCCTCAGAGCAGAGGTGCTCCAGCCCTCTGATCATTTTTGGGGCCCTCCTCTGGACCCTCTCCAACTGGTTTATGTCCTTCTTGTGCTGAGGACTTCAGAGCTGGATGCAGAACTCCAGGTGGAGTCTCACCAGAGCCCAGCCTGTATTGATCCTGGGGATTGCCCCTACCCAGGTTCAGGACTTTGCACTTCACCTTGTTGAACCTGAGGTTCACACTGGCCCACTTTTCAAGCTTTCCAGGTCCTTCTGGAAGGCATCCCATACCTCAGGCATGTCAGCTGCACCCCTCAGCTTGGTGTCATCTGCAAACTTGCTGAGGGTGCTCTTGATCCCACTGTCCATGTCATTGATGAAGATATTAAACAGCACTGGTCCCAGTACAGACCCTTGAGGGGTCACCAATTGCCATCTAGACATCAAGTCATCGACCACCACCCTCTGGATGTGACCATGCAGCCAATTCCTCATCCACTGAACGGTCCACCCACCAAATCCATACCTCTCCAATGTAGAGAGAAGAATGTTGTGGAGGACCATGTCAAAGGCCTTACGGAACTCCAGATAGATGACGTATATAGTATACAAGGTATGGCTGATGATCAGAGCCAGAAGTAAGAAACTTCTAACATATTGCTTTAAAAGAATATACTTGTGTAAGTGGACACTAACTATTTACCTCTCTAAACATGACATTACTGGATTTTACAACTTTTGATGAGAACCTCGCCCTGAGAAGAACTTCTGAGTAAGACTGCACCGCACAAGTTTCAGTCTACAACCAGCTCTCACAAAGCAAGGGGAGGTCCTGCCAGCCTCCAAAGACTTGAATGTGCGCAAGCACCACCAGTCTGCTCTTTGGTTCAAAGTTCGCTTTGTGCCTTAGCACCCTGTTTAAGCAGAGCCTCAGGGACTTGTGTAAGTGATAAGCACAAGCACATGCAACTGCAGGGAGAACCCGATCCTGTGAATTGATTCAACTCTGACCATCTTCATCTATTTTTTTAAACATTTGCATGGACATTTTTACCCCTCCCATTCTCCTCAAGTGCCTACAAATATTTTTCCACTGAGGTTTTCCAACAGCTTTTTCCTGGGTAGGCTAGGAGCTTTCCCAGGTTGTTTATTTTTTGGGAGTAAATTGTATCAGAAGTTTTCTGCATCGTTTCTTTAGAAAAAAAAAATGGAGAAACTAATAAAAAATGGCACTTGTGAGTTGGATCTGCCATCATAGCACCAGCTGATCACACCGTCAGCCATCCCGCATTTTCACGAACAGCACTAGATACATTGCTACGCAATGTATTGAGCATAAGCCACAAACAGCTTATATAATTTTGACGAATGAACAGAATAGCTATTATTTCTAGCATCAAGTATTGGCAGGTGTGTTTTTCAGTCTCTGTTTGGTGTGACGCTAACATGCCAGAAGTTCCCTGGAAATACTTACATTTTCACATGGATTCTATTTTTCATTATTTGGTTGCTGTAACCGTCTCAAAATTAGTCTCCACAGACCCCTGTCAAGGCTTACTGGTCCCATTTCACGTGACTTGAGACAAAATGATTCAGCAGTAATGGCTTAAAAAGCTTTTTTTTGCATGCACAAAAAATCAGTTCCTTGCTACTGCCAGGCTAAACAAACTGTGGCCTCTTTCCAGAAAAAAAGAAAGGAACTCCTTATTTGAATGGAAGATGTTGTTGTAAGTTTATCTTAATGAGGAGGTTACAGACTTCAGCACTCGTTTTTTAATTATTTGGAGGAATCCTCCCAGACCCACTGAAATGGCATAGTAGGATATTAATCTGGGCTAGAAAAATCCAATTATCAGAAACAAGGGGGCAGCTTTTCTAAACAACATTCATTACATTCTGCAGGATCCCGGTTTTAATTAAAACAAACAAAGCTCTGGTGTTCTGGGTACTTTCCAGTCTGGTTCAGGCTCAGCTGCCAGTTCTGTTTTCCCTTGGCTTTATCTATATTCAGTCATACCAATTTAACTCTCAAGCAGTTTTTAATCACATTTAATGAAATAGATGTTGACTGCTGCAGAAATGCACTTAATTTGATTTAAATAAGGTTTATATCAGCCTAGTTAATTGAGTTTATCGCCACCTTCAACTGGCGCATATAACTTATAAAACTGAATAAAGAGTGTCTTTAGATTATGTGACTAAATTTAAATTATACAGCATCATTTTGAAGGTAAATGTTACCTTCGTTAGGGAACCCCAGTATTGGGAGGGGGCTTAGGCAGCCACAATCCCCATGGAAAGATCAAAAGGAAAATTCCACACATCACCAGCTTGGGGCTGGGGATCAACGGGTCCTCGGTTTGCATGGAGAGCCGCTCCTTGCGCTGTGAAACCAAAGCTGGACAGGAATTTAATGTGCTTAGGATAACATTTCAGTGAGTAACAAATAAATGAGCTGCATACTGTATTAAAAGGGCTGGATAAAATATTAAATGATACCGATAGCACAGGTGCAAAGATGGTTTTTTCAACAGTTGTCGGGCATTTCCATTTCATACACCAGAAATAAAAATGAAGATATGTGCACATTCAGTGATACCTGCCCCTAAGGAAACATGGTCCCTACCCAAAGGAGCAGATTGAGTGATTTGTAAAAGAATAGCTCTGAAGGGATGCACTGGCCCTCCTGGGGACAGGATACCTTATTCCGATGCACGCCGCCTTCTGCTAAAATAGCAAAACAAGCTCCTTATCCCAGATGCAAGAAAATCTCCCATTTTGAGATGTGAAACCAAACAGCTTGTTCTCTCACAACGTGTTGATAATGTATCACCCAACTCAGCTAAAAAGATCCAGCCACAAATGAAGAGAGACCTTTTTTATAAGGACAGCTATTTAAAAAAAAAAATTGAATTATGCGGGTCATAAAAACCTAATCTGTTTTCAAAGACAAATTTAATCTGATATTATTAACAAGCTTTTTGCCCTCGCCTGTTCAATCACAAATTTTTGATTTGAAGTGGTTGAATGGAGTTAAGTCCAGTTGGCAGACAGTCACCAGTGGTGTTTCCCAGGGCTCAGTGTTGGGGCGTGTTCTCTTTAAAATCTTTATCCATGATCTGGATGAGGGGATTGAGTGCACCCTCAGTAAGTTGACAGATGACTCCAAGGTAGGTGAGAGTGTCGATCTGCTTGAGGATAGGTAGGGAGGCTCTCCAGAGGGATCTGGACAGGCTGGATCGATGGACCAAGGCCAGTGGTATGATGTTCAACAAGGCCAAGTACCAGGTCCTGCACTTGGGTCACAACAACCCCCTGCAGCGTTACAGGCTTGGGGAAGAGTGTCCGGAAAGCTGCCCAGTGGAAAAGGACCTGGGGGTGTTGGTCGACAGCCGAGTGAATATGAGCCAGCAGTGTGAACCAGGTGGCCAAGAAGGCCAATGGCATCCTGGCTTGTATCAGAAATAGTGTGGCCAGCAGGAGGAGGGAAGTGATTGTCCCCCTGTACTGGGCACTGGTGAGGCCACACCTTGAATACTGTGTCCAGTTTTGGACCCTCACTCCAAAAGGACATTGAGGTGCTGGAGCATGTCCAGAGAAGGGCAACGAAGCTGGTGAAGGAACTAGAGCCACAAGTCTTATGAGGAGCAGCTGAGGGAACTGGGACTTTTTAGCGTGGAGAAAAGAAGGTTGAGGGGAGACCTTATCGCTTTCTACAAGTACTGGAAAAGGAGGTTGTAGCCAGGAGGGTGTTTCTCTGTTCTCCCAAGTAACAAGTGATAGGACTCCCTTTCCTCACGCTGCCTCCCCCCTTCAGTCTCCTCTCCTCTCCTTGCTCCCAAATACGACTGCCAGCCTCAGCCCATGCTGGGCGTGAAGGGTTGGGGTCGAGCTGCCAATACTGAGCCAGGCCACGTGCCACTGTCCTAAGACTGCTGCTGTCCCACTGCCAGCACCAGTGGCACCGGCTGCTGCTCTGGGGAAACAGCGGCACTGAAATCCCACATCACCCACAGCTGCACCTCTCCTAAGAGCAGAAAACCCCTGGTTCTTGCTACCAGTCCACAGCATAACTGCAGCTGCGTATTTATCTCTGAAAATAAACAGGAAAGGCTGTCCAAGCCCCAAGGGCCATCACTGATGGTCCAGGGGATCAGGGGAGGTGCTGCTGAGTTCCTTTGTAGGTTTTGGCAGGGGTAGATGACTCTTATGTTAGCCACCCCAGGGTACGAGACGCAGCCCCTTTCATCCCAGGGGAGCAGAGGCGTGAAGGGCACTGGGAGGAGTTGGAACTCTTCTCAGGTGGCACTAGGGAGAAAACCTGCCAGCAGGCACTGACCCGGGGGTTTCACCCTGGCAGCTTGGGCACCCCTTTCCTGAAAGACCGTGGCGGGTGTTCACCTCACCCTTCTCCTGCCTTGCCGGCAAACCTTGGGATGGGCTCTGTGCTGGAGAACACACCACTTGCAGTCAGCAAAAGGCATTTGGCAACATAAGCAAGGCCCCCTGTTCTCCAGGTCATTAGCACCACCAACTTTAGGAGCTGGGTAAGCAGCCAGTTTCTCCCAGAAATATCAAAGCTTTCACAGACTCTATTTCCTCCCCCAAAGCCTAGCTCTAATCCTCAGCAAAAAGCTATAGTCCGATTTATAGCGTATTTTCTTGTTTTCTCCTAAACAGCTGGAACGTCAAGTCCTTCTGCAAATCTCACACCAATTACAAACCAAATATACATAATGAAATAACAGTGCCAGTTTACAGCAAACAAGCACCAAGAGCACAAAACCATTTTTTCCTCAAGAGCATTTGTCCTCTTCACTGATGGGGCAGGTTTTTAGAATCGCAGTCCTTTATCAAAATTCACACATAAAAACATGGGAAAGCATCTGCAAAACACATACTGCTGTGTTAACATGGCACATTCTTAGTGGTCTTAAAACACTGATATTATTGTTTTAATAAATTCCGCCAAACAATTCCTCAGCTTGTCTTGGATTTAGATAATGAAGTTGACTCATTTTCTTGTCCATGTTTGATCAGTATTTGACAATTTGACTTCATAAATCCTTTTTCTTTACTCATTACAATTTTCCCCCTCTCCAGTTCTTCCCATTAACACCTTCTTCTAACAGCTCAGGGAAGACCTTGGCTTTTGAAACCAAAGGCAGGACTCCTATGATCAGGCATTTCCCAACAGATGAGAGAAAAAATACCGAATGTCATCCTTCAACTCTTCCTTCCAAGGAAACGTTACGGTTTCCCGGCTAAATGAGACCACAGTCACATGCGGGCCAAACCTGGCTTCCACTACAGTCTATGGGAATGGATTTTTCCCACGTATCTCCACTGGTCCTGGTTCTGCGATAACTGAATTTCATTTCGTTTTCATGGATATGAGGATTTGCCCCAAATGACTTGCAAGCGGTTGCAAAATAAACTCACGTACTATAAAAAGGTAGGGAAAAATACCTAATTCCAGGTTCTATATTCTAATATTCTAATTCCAGTTCTTTGCATGAAGTTTCATCCTATCTATGAGCCCAAAGCTGCCGTTAGGGTTTGTTACATCAATGACCTTTAAGAGTGTGAGCATTAACGGGAAGCTTACAGTCACAGTAGAGCACAGTAGCTGCTGTCAGCCCATTCCCGTTCTCACTAAAAGAACCTAAAGCATGTTTTAAATGGATGTATTACTGTTTCCTCACATATTTAATTAGAACAGATACATTAAATTACTTCCTTTGCCTGTTTGGCATATAAGCCCTGTATAATTACAAAAGAGAAGCCCATCCTGCAACTGTGCTGATTCACCTGATCTTGAGCCAAGCGCCACTTTAATCTTCCAAATCTTGTTTTAGTTTGAGGAACAGCCAAAACACACCCAGCTGGGCAGTATAGATTAGGTTTCCCACTATTCAGTAAAGAAAAAAAAAAGGAAAAAAAAAAAAGGAAGTTACTTTTCTGACATACGATTTTTTTTTCAACAGTAAACTATTGTGATCTATAAGATCCATAAGGGTTTAATGAAAAAAGTGAAAAGGGGAGAGAAGATTGCTAGGCAATTTCTTTTATACATTTTATTAGCTAACAGACAAGGAAATTTTCTGTGAGCCGGGGAATGCTGTTGCTGTAGTTGCCACAGACTGTCCCTGCAGCGCTCAGTACAAAGTGGTCCTGATATGCGGTAATCATGGTGGTAAGAATAGGGAGAATGATGATGCTGATTCTAATAACTTCCAGCTGAGACTCCAAACAGTGTCTCAACCAGTACTGGTCCTGGTTTCAAAAGTCTGTCACAAATCCGGACACAAGATCCACAGAGCCCGGGTGACTGTGTGGCAGGCTTTCTGGTACAACGTGAGCTGTAGACTCTTGGTCAACAGCTGAGATCTTCCGTTTCCGTCCATGCCTGAGCAATGGTCTGTCCGTGGCAGACCTGTCCAGGTCCTGGTTTGGCGTGGGGACTCCAAGTGCTGGAGACTCTCACCTCCTACCATTTCAGCAGCTAATTGTGCCCAGTGCTGAACTCGGCTGACGTCAGCTTTGAGAAACTAAATCTTGGTCTGCCTTTATCCGTGAGATTGAAGAGCCCCAGAGTTTCAGGTATCCTCCCCTTCGCACGTACACTCACGTTCTGATTGAATTTCCCCACTCCCTCTGCAATTAGTTAAGTGAACTGTGCCCATCAGTCTCCCATTCCTCAAACCACTGCTCTCCCCCCAGCTCTTTGCAGCCAGCCCCAGCCCAGGGGCAGACAATGATGGCAGGGGGAGCTGCTCTGGCCGTGCCCCCTGTCCCATCCCGCGCTCCTGGCGCTGGGGTGCTCAGCACCCTGTAGACCCATGGGCATCTCCTTGGGCACGGGCACCCCTGGTATGGACACCCTTCAGTCCAAGCCTCCTGAGCACCCACAGAAGTGATACAGACCCTTTGGTCCAGGCTTTTCCACCGCTTGGTTGCTCCTATCACACCAATGAAGCCAAAATGCGCTTTTCCCCCCTGTGGCCTCCCTTAGCTATTGATTCCTATTCCTCTCATTTTTGTGCCATCTGCAATTGTATCTCCAGTCACCCAGCAGTTTGAGTTTGTTCCATGTCACTGGTGAATTCCAGCCAGTCTTTTTATGCGACTTGTTCTCCATAAAACACATTTTATCAAAATACTCTGTGGCCGGTTAATTCCCCACTAACACTTTGCGATCGCTTCAAGCCACTTTATTCACCAGATGACTTCTTGACCACTGTCCTTTAGACACTGCAACAGGAACAGAGTCAATCCCCTAGGGCCTAAGTCTACTTCTGACGTCTTAAGAGCAAGCTTTCTTTCCCCAAAACCATTTTTTTTTTTTATTTTAATGGAAATTGAATATTTGAATCAATTCTTTAACTGGAAACCTTTCAGCAGAAGACAACGTACACAAATGCCACTGTACCTGGGTGGACCAGCCTTGTGGGTGTCCTTGCTGTGGGTCCTGCAAAGAAGTCTGGGGTGGCCTGGGGCTCTTACATCCAGAAACTATCCCAAATCTTCACAGCATCAGCCCTATGGCTTTGCTTCTTGTTTTAGTAAAGTTCACAGAAAAATAATTTTTTTTTTCCTGGTCAGGCACAAGTCTCAACAGAAAGGCAGACAGACCTTCCAGGAAATTCAGAAGGAAATCCTGGTTGAACAAAACCAATCAGAACTATCAAAAAGAGTAATCATCAAGAAAGTGTTTGTATTTGTGGATTACATTGCCTTTCCGTGACTAAAGGAAGGGACAGACTAGAAATTACTGGAGTTCATTATAACTATTTCTTATCGCGTATATTCAGTGGTGACCGTTCAGTGAAGAGCTGCAGACTCGATTTATATCAGGGGCCTGGTTAGCTTCCAGTCTCACTCACAGCACCTAGTGGAGCACTGACTTCCTAGTCGACATAGTCACTTCTACCTGCTGGCATTTTAGAGGTCCGGTGAAGAAAGTGAAATGCAGCTGCCCTGAGAGATGGAGCAGAACATCATGCACCATATCCTGCAGTTTCATAGCTGGTAAGTGGTGAAGGCTCCCTTTGCTTCAGCTAAAGGCCAGCTAACTGCGCAATTATCCTATAGCTTAGGCATGGAGGATGTGGTGTACCAAGAATGGTGATAGGGCCAGAACTGGTAGACAAAAGAAGGCGACAAGAAGCCATAACCAAACCAGAGGCCCTCTCCAGTGCACAGATAGACACCTCTCAGTCCATGGACAGCGAATGGTGAATGAATAATCACTTGGTAATGTAAATCCCACATTTCTGCAAGTCTCACACCTGAAGACCTGCAGTCAATATCCTCATTCCATCACGAGTCCAGTCACCAATGACAAGAACAACTCTCTCCTCTGCCCATGACCTGAGTTTGAGATAGAAAGTTGCAACCATTTCAGTGTTCCTAAACCTATAATGAATCAAGAGCAAACATCACAGACAGGAATACATCCTGTAATCCCTGGTTGTTGAAGAGATAAAGAAACCACTTTCTTTGCCAGCATCCCATGCATGTCGGAACTTTGTAATAATATGTTTTGATCCGCCAGACTGCTATGTTGACATACTGAAACGAGAAGTGCTTCCACGCAGCCAAAACCACATATCTTGGCAGTCTACATCCTGAGAGACAATAAAGATGTAGTCTAAAAACTTGGCAACTGTCCTGGCACGCTACACCTCGGGCTTAGCAAATCAGTCATGCTACGCTGGCTCTGGTTTTACCATAATGCAATAACACAGTGGGAAATTCTGGAGTTTTGGTCCTCAACGCATCATCTCTGCTGGCCTTCAGAAGCTGGGTAACTCCCTGAGCTAGGAAGTCATGTTCTTTCCTGTAATCCAGCCCTGGTGAATGAAAGGTGTTAAATGGAGAAAAATGCTTCGCGCTTACTGCAACTCCATTTCTCTTATCTGTCTATTCGCTATGGTAGGTGTTTTCTAAGACATGAATAATTGCATCATGGACATAACACTTATACATTTCTTTTTAAACATGACCCACAAATTAAGATACCAGATTCAGCCGGGGGTCCTGGTGGCAGATTGACAGAGGTCTCTACCCTTGGTGAAAAGACACCGCACTAGTATGATTGTAGTGGGATATTAGGCTGCAGGAGAGAAAGGGAGAGAAAATGGGGAAAACTTCAGAGTTTTAGGAGGGGCTTGGGCAATTTGCAAACAGGAGGCAGTCGTCAAATATTATTTCTTATGGATGGTCTATGATACTCAAATTAAAAAGTCATTGGGCTAATCGCATAGAAGGGGATCTAGTAATCTCTTAGGTACGCTTTATTAATCCTAACACAATGCTGAAAGCACCAGAGCTATGTCGATTTGTGTCACTTCAGGATCTGGCCTTACTCTGCAGAACGGTGGCTGTGAAAACATTAAATCAGCTTCTCAGGGCTTGAGAAAATGTAAAGAATCAACCATAAAATTTTTATAACACAACGAATCTCACCTCTTTGGGCTAAAGCCAGTGCATAAACAGTATACTGTGCCAAAGAAATGGTGCTGGTTAATATCTGTAGATGCAAAAATTGGTTGGTTGTTTCGCTGGAGATGAAAAAAAAAAGAATTTCAAGGCAGATCAGGGAACCATCAGAAAGGCAAACCTGACTTCTACACACGGCAAAACAGCAGAAATGTTCTGAAGAGCACAGCTGGTAGGCACGTGGATAAACAGAGTATATCGATGAAAAGCTGTAGGGTTTCTGTGAAGTCATAGGTCACAAATCTGTTAGAGCCACCTGAAGGCAACGAACATGCAAACAAACCAGACCTCACTGATATTGTCTAACAGGTTTTCTAAGAAGCATGTGAAGCAGGTCATTCACAGAAGGCTCTTAAAGAGATTAAACTGACATAGAACATTAAAGAGAGATTTTTCAGGTGGATAAAGGCTGTTAAAAGTTAAGGAATAACGGTGGGCATAATGTGGTCGTTGTAAAGATATTAGTCTTCCCTTCTCACAGTTTTTTTTCTCCCACACCCAAAATATACCCAAACCTTCCACCCCTCACTTGAAAATTGGGATCAGTCAGCCACAGTTTTTTTAATCTATTTTTCCCTCTGAAAACCAAGATTTTGTTCATCAATTAAGAAGGCAGTACTGTAGATATTTTGCCTTTTCAGTGACACTTCAGAGGGAAACACTGGCACCACCGAAGATGGGAAGCAGTGAGAGTGCCCATTCTGTTGGCAGAAGATCAAACATTATGCTGGTCTTGGGCAAGGACTTAGCAAACAGCAAACCAGCGATCCTACCCTCAATACCAATAGCAAGAGTTGTTGAACAACTGACTATACCATCAGTTTGCGTACACTCAGAAGACTAAAAAGACTAACACATCAACAAGACTAAAAATGATCAGTGTGGGTACCTGAAGAGCAGAGACTCTGGCTTGGTGGCTGTTGGAAGCATTACATACAGATACTTCTTGACTCCAGTCAAGCATCATATGACAAGTTAAGGGACATTTGTATAATCAGCGGGTTGAAAAAACACTTTGAAGGAGCGCTCCTCTGGAGTTTGGTGTCTGCTTTTCTGTGTGCTCCTGCAAGGGCCTTTCCTGAGCAGAGTTGTAATCAAGATTCTAGCAAAGAGCTTGCGGGACAGAGGGAAGTGGGCTAATGGTGACACACCACGCTGGAAGGTTTTGAAAGCATTTTGGAGAATGGCACTAGAATTCAAACTGAACGTGAGGAATCAGAAAGAGCAAAACTCAGACAAGAACGACATTCAGTAATGACAGTGCACAGTGCAATACTTGGGAAAGAAAAATCAAACACATAAGTAGTCAAAAAGGGAGGCTGGGGCTGAAGCTGATTCTAAGCTGTATGAAGCCGTAATTTAACACTGTTAATTAATCTCAGCGGTACTAATGGCAGCATCATACGTATCTCACAGGAGATAATGATAGCTTGCTTCTCTTTGCTAGAAAAGACCTCAAATGCCACATTGTGTTCGTTATGAAAGACATGGAGAAGCCGGAGAGAGAGAGTCTATTTAATTATCAACTTTACACACCGTAATACCTGGCCCACATGTTGCATGTTTCACTGATTTGTTTATGGCTGTTATTATATTTGCTCTTCTCACTCAGCCAAATAACATAGAGATCCAATATGCTTAACCAATAATATTTCTATGATCCACCAATAAATGTGGAAACGAGCATGAAAGGTGATGACTCCACCGGATCTGCTGTCTGTGCTGCAATACTGCCTACAGGCTATAACTGACAACCCACCAAACGAGTACAGCCCATGTGAATCACTGTTACGAGGCATTCAGTACGTTTACAGTTCCATGCACCCCTATAAAATCACAGCTTGGTTGCCAAGAAAATGTCTCTAACCTTTAAAGAATTTTTTTTTTTCAACTACTGGGGGGAAACCGTCCGACAAAAATTAATTCATATATGTGAAGTTTTGCTCAATGTTTTGTGACAACTCAGAAACCTCTTGATATACTACTGTGTGGCATCTGTACAGAACAGAATATGCTGCATATGAAAAGGAAACAGATGTCTTGTAAACTAAAAGATAAATTCTAATCTCAGTCATCACATGCTGACTTTTCTCTCCCCCCACAGAAATCTGTTTTTTAGGTTTTCATTTTCTTTTTTAAACTACACTATTTTTATTACTGATAGCTATAAAATATTTTGTGAAAGTCAGGGTTGGTATTTTTTTTCCCCGAAAGTAAACGTGAAGTACTTGTTTAGTGAAAATATAACATCCCTGTATGAAAAAACCTTCTTAAGATAGCACATTTACCTACCCTAACGACCATCCCTACACAGGCTGTACTAGCTACTACCATCAGTATTTATTCACCCAGCGCAGAGTTTCTGCTTTTCTTCACAGGCCAGGTTTTGGAGAACAGGCACTATTACCGGTAGTATCTCTGCTTGTCCTGTTTTACGTCTTTTGACACGTGCAACATCAGCTCATGCACAGGCAGAGCCCCTAAATACTGGCCACCATGAGGACGTGGCATCCAGAGAACACAGTGCTGCCCTTACATGGAGCTTGCAGTAATGGAAAGAAGAAAGAAGACTGGAAGATTAAAGGAAAACATTTTGAAGTATCTTATGGGACACAAATTGACATGAGTGCCAGAATAAGAGGATGCTGAAACAAAAGGAGGACATAAAACTAGGGGAATAATAATTATAAGAGCACCACTAGTGTGCGGTAAGTTCATTTCTTTCATTGCTCGCCTGGTTGTCCTAGGGCAGGAATCTGTCACCAGAGAGAAATATTAATAGCATCAGTCAGGCATGGCCCAATAACTCTTTGTCTGATTTAATGTGCTATAGGAGACTGAGACAGCTGGAATCTCTTGCAATTTTCAGCTGAGTGCTAAGGAAACCTAACTGGTTCTCATCCAGATGTGTTCACATGTGAAATTTATGAGTTTAGGAGGAACGGTCTGAAACTCAATGGTTTTTCATGATATAAAACCTTCTGTCTCATTTTGGCTAGAGTTGCTGTTTGGAGATTTTGTATTAATCCCAGCCTGTAAGCCAGAGCAGCATTGGTGAGTGTGAGCCTAGAGGAACCATCCAAGCAGAAAACGGTTTTCCTGTAAACCCAAACCACCACATTTTGAGAAGCTCTGCTTTATTTCAACAAGTTTTGGCTTAAGAGATCAGACAAGTGACTAAAAACCTGCTGGTCTCATGCCCCCTTGACTGCAGCCACCTTCCAAAGGAGAGGAATTATGTGGGAATTCCAGTTCCGTTGTGTACGATCCAACACACAGACTATTAGCAAACCCAGCAGTTGTGAAAATAGACTCCTGTCCATTAAAAGTCTACAGAGATGTGCCACTCATGCCAAGTCCTGAATTAACCCAGTGACAAAACGGTGAGTGCCTTTCAGGATTAGTTTCGTGCCATTTTTTTTCACTTGCAAATGTCTAAAATAATTGTCATGTGCGAGGACATTCTGCCTCTGAACAGAACACGTTCTAAGCCGTACACAGTGTGGGAGTCTGCTATGCGTCCTACAGACACAGAGAATGCACTCAGAAAGGGGAGAACTTGAGCAGAGATGGCTTTGAGCTGTCCTCATACCCTCTGGGTGCAGCATCCTCGCAGGCACCACAAGATGCCCTAAATCACCCCTCTTGCAAAGAGCAACATTTCTGGACAGAAATGCTACCATGTGATTTTACTGCCTTCCAAAGCCAGCCCTGCTTCTGGCATGCTTCCCATGCCCAAGTTTAGGAGAGCTCATTAGGTGACCCCTCCTTGCCATCTCAATTTCTGACCTGCAGTGTCGTCCCTCTTCATTTTCAAAGCTATTAGATCCCTTTTATAAACCTCTGTCCCCCTCAACCAAAGCACAAACCCATACATTCTCCAGTTTCTGGGTAATACTGCTGTGAAGGTGAGTGTTTTGGTCCACTACACATAACTATTGCAAAGTGACATTCATATCGTAACACGTTTCAAGTAAAATGGGTGTTGTCATTCTGGACAGCCAACAATGGCAGAAATGCATCCACGTGATAATCTGATTATGTTGCTCATAGTGGACAAAGTATTCAATTAGGTGCTTACCTCTATTTAAACTCACATTCTTCATGATAGATACTGGAAAAGTTTTGTTTAACATCTGTACTAATAACCGCTGAGAACTGAGAAACTACAATGGGAGCAGAGATAAGAAATACGCAGTGAATCAATAGGCTTACTCTCTTACTCAAAGTGGAATATTTACATTTGTGGCATTAATGCCTAACTGACATGACTAAGAAAAGTGTTGAGGTTCTGTTGGGGGAATACCATTCATATACACGGTTCATGAAATGAAGAAATCTGGGAGAAGGTGATGCTGGAAGAGATGTGAAAAATGAGGACTGGTGAGAGGTGCGAGCTGAATATGAAATTGCAGTCAAGCTGCCACACGGGGGGACCTTGTAGCTGAGCAGATGATGGATACTCCTATATTTTGCTGAACACGCAGAGGGGACTGTAGCCTGGGCAGAAAGGCAGCAACATTTCAATTCTGCAGTGATTGCAAGTTTATATTCCTACTTAGCTTGCTTAAATGTGGTAGGTTCCTGATTATATTACTTTATTACGCCTCAGCCAGGCAATCGTCGACTCTCATCCTGTAACGGTAACTTTTCTTAACCTGGAAGTACCTTACACAAGATGACCAGCCTCAGTTGCTCCCTTTTAGCTAGAAAAGCCTTGCAGACGCCTGATGCTGTAGCTTTGGACTTGTCCTGGCTACTTGTCATACGAGTCCAGTTTTGTAAACAAAGGTCTTCAAATACTCATATACTAACGATGATGAATTTTGCCCTCTAAACTTGACTTCCAGGGGCAAGTCTTTAAGCCGTTGGTTGGGGCTGGATGGGTAGGAGAGGATCACCGCGGGGTCTCCTGTTGGCAGTGCAGATCAGACAAGGTGAGCAAGGGCAACCTTCCCCCATCCTCCCGCTGTGGCTGCACATGTCCTTTGCAATGCTGAAAAGCTTTTTGTGACAAATGGTGCCAGTGATACCGTTAGTAAGAAATCTGGGCCTTAGATGAGTGCCGGAATACATAAATACGCAAAGAAATGAGAAGGAGCAAAAGCAAAAGGGCCTTCAGTGGTTGTGCTTGTTTTCCTTGGAACGTCTTCGGACTGTTGGAACTTTGGACTGTTTGCCTTCTCTCTTTGAAATTATTTGGGTGAACCGGAGACTCCACGGTGTTTATTACTTTAATTACCAATGAACCATGCAGACGAAATTTACTGAATAATAAAGCTGTAGATGTACTCTGCAGATCATCATTAACAACTGTAAATTGGGGAAAAGAGCAAGATCGATCTTACCATGCTGAATTGGGCACCAGACCAGAAGGGCTCAGGAATTTATAGCCAAAGTTGTCATCCATAAAAAAAAAAGAGATGTTTCTGATTTCTGAATTGCTGGCTTATATAAATTTAAATCACATCAGCAGGAGCACCTGCCTTGCTTCCAGATCTTGACTTGTTTGAGGCTGTCCAGAGGAGGGAAGAGCAGAAGTCAGGAGAAGCGCAGAATGAAGCACTGCAAACAATTAAAAGACATAGAGAACGGAGTGCATTGTGTAAAAAGCATCGATTCGCGTTTTCTTGCAGCTAGTAGCCAGCATGGGAAGCGTATTAGAAGCCCAGTACATAAGGATTCCCCAAGTGGGTCATAAAAGGCAAGTGAAACCGCCAAAAGCCCTCGGGACAGAGGCAACTGCTGCCCACCTCCCTGTCACAGGGAGAGGTTGCTTGATGTGGTCACCTCTTTGCTGTACCCCGTTTTTACAAAATACAAAGACACTTGCGAGGAATGAACTTTGAACCAGTCATTAGCAGAATTCATTTGTCTTCTCCCCTTCATCTGCCGTGCTTGTGTAAGAGGGCAACAGCAGTAACAACGCACAGCCATGAGCGGCAAGCCCAGGCTGCGAACAACCGCGGAGCTGCAGAGCACTCTTTGGTGGGGGGGCAGAGGGAGAAGGGGGACGTGCACGTGTTGCATGGGAAGGGTCTGTGCCAACAGACCCCATGCTCTACGTTTCTTTTTAAATTTTAAAAATTACATTTTTTCTACTCCCAGTAAAAAAACCCTCAGATGCTGGAATTTTCTAGACAGAAACTACTTACTTCGTGCTGTGTTTAGAATGTGATACCAATTACTGACCCGTTTGAATGCCCATGAGAAGCCTTTCCATTGGCTTCCTTACTCATTGGTTATTCTCTGTGTTCTCATCCCATTGCCAGCTTCTTGCTGATAAATATGCAATAGCAATAAATATTGATACTTGCGGTGTGACAAAATGGGACAGTAGAAAGTAAGTATCTAAGAAAGCAGTGCTCCTGACAACAGGCAGCACTTTCTGAAATTATATACTCTATGATTTTGAAGCAATGTTGGTAAGTGAACGTCCTAGCTAATGAGACTGTCCACCAGCCAAGAGCATTGTGTCGTTAATGGAGTTACATAATGTGAATAACCTTAAATACAAAGAACTAAACCCCTTCCTTCATCCAACACCCTACATGACACCAAATGCAGAATTGGGCTCCTTTCTCCTTTGCAGAGAACTGGCAAAAGCACCGTGCTTTTCACCACCACCTTTAATCCCAAGAGGCAGAGCTCAGGAAACGCTGCGTGGGATTGATTCCTGGCTTACGTAGGTAGTGGCCTTTTTGCCAGCCACGGTTCATCGAGTTCTTGGGCGCCCTCGGCCACGGAGCTGCCCGGCATCATTATGCACCAAAAAGAAACAAAGGGATTTCAGCTGGCTTCAAAGGATGAGGGACCCACCGTTTGGACTAAGGCGGGCTGACAAAGAGCGAGGAAAAGTCAAGCTTCAGTAACTTTTAATGACAGCTCTTGTTAGGGTTAAAAAAACAGCTCAGCCATTGTGCTGTGATTCAGTCTGAGGGGGACTCCACCACCCTTGCCGCTACAGGTCGTCGCACTGAGAATGAGATTGTTATCCTCAAAATTAATCATTTGGAGCTACGGCAAGAAGCGTGCAATGCCGAGCCAAGATGCAACATTCACCGATGCCTGACAGGCTGCAGACTAATTACTGCCAATCCTGCCATCAAATCCTGCTTGCAGGATCCTGCCTCACCTATCCAATTACATTTTTGTTCCAAGTGGGAAAAAGCAAGTTGTTTCGGCAATGTCCATCTTCGTCCCCCTCCCAGGCCCTCTAAGCAGCCCCCGGAGTAATATACTAACTGGTGCAGCAATTCAGATAGCACTACCTGGAAGAAGTCACAAAAAAATTATCATCTTTTATTTGTCCCATTTCTTTGGCTAACAGAAAAGAGAGTTTAACATTTTAGAAAGCTCTTATTGTCCTTTCCTGCTTTTACTGGAAATAAAGAATCCTGAAGCAAAAATCAGTGGTCAGGATTTGTAGGAACCAACGGAGGAGACTTCCCAAGCCTTTGGAACTCTCCAGAAATGCCATATACTTGACCTTCTTTCTCATCAGCCTGATGAGACCTTGGATACCTTTCTGGCTTTAAGAATGTTTTGACCGCCAACATCATGGATGAAATCCATCCCAGTCTTAGTACGTCGGCCACATCTGGGACCCTCTGCTGAGGATAAACTCTCCTCATCAATCACCTCTCAGTAACTTTCCCATGTCGAGAATGGGCCACGTTCTCATTAGATGAGGGAGGCAAAGTGAAAATCTAGCTGCTGATGCTTCATTTCTTCTGAGCAGTATTTATTTACTACGATTTGTACTATAGTATCTCCTGTAAGCCCCAGAAGAGACACGGGCCCCAGGATCATATGGGCTATACATGAGATACAGCTACATGCCCTGAAAGCTTACAGTCTAAAACAAGAAGACAAATGACTCAGATGTTACTGCAGACCAAGAAACTCATCATGAAATTAAACAGTCCCAGAGGGAGAAAGATTTGCTTGGGCCCGTGGATAAGATTGGCAGAAACTCATCCCTCAAGAATATAGGTATACTTTGGGAGCTTAGAACAACATCAGTTACCACATATTTAATAAGTTAAATGAGATATACTTCACCTGTCCCTCATTTAACATCTATTGCAATGGTCAGATATCTTCTCTACTGGCTGGACTTCTGCCCTACTGCTGGTATAGTAACGTTCGCAATGAATTTTATCAACAATTCCTTCGGAATTCCTGTTTCTCGGGCACTTTCATTCAGTAAAACAGCTCTTTGTGGCAGTTATCCTGAACTTAGAACAGTTTCACTTTGAGAATCCAGAGGTATTGCATGACTGTTATTTTAACGTCAGTTGTGTATTCAGTTGCACAGAATTATTAAACGCAATTATGAGGAGGGGCTTAGAGAATTTATGTGCAAGACGTTTCACAGTCATGAGCAACCTCAGCAAAGCTCTGTTGAACCAACACAGGAAGACAGAGAGAAATACTATTTTTCTAGCGCTCTGGAGTGTTTTTCCCATTTGTTGATTCTAGAAATTTTTTCAAGTGAAACCTAGTTCCAGGGGCATGGGAAATTGCCCTAGATTTACATGCAGACACTACAGAGGAAAAAACCTCTGATCCCACACAATAAATCATTTTCCATTGTATTTCAGTATGCGATTGCATGACAGCACTCTGGGGAAAATGGAAATGTAACGGTATCGCAGCTGCACATGGGCACACCAGCAGAAGAACAAACCCAAGACAATACTGAGTTCAGAAGTTCAGGTCCATCACAGGCTTATAAAAGCTGAATTACAACCTTTGCTGGACTCAAACCCTTAGAGAAATTCACCACCACCACCACACACACATGGTATCTTGTGTCCTACAGCAGAAAAACTGGGATGATTAGAAATGACAGGCTTCAAGCGTGAAGATTTCTGCCTGAATATTTCTGCCCTTTCCTCGCTATTTTCAGTATCTTCTCAGGGGATTCATAAACTTGTTCTTTCCCTCCTAATTACTGGAGTTGCAAATGACACAGCACACCAGATTTTCAGTAATTTTCAGTCCTGTTTTTTAGCGTAATGGAAATGTCATGGCAAGAGCATGATGGATTCACACATAATAACAGCTTTGTTTGCAGGAATAGAAAATTCCAGAAAACAAACATACTTCTCAGTGTACGTAGGGCAAAAACCTATTGGATTTTAACACCTCAGGATGTGAAAAATCAACGTTTTAACCCAAGGTGCTCATCATGTTTGGATGGAAGCACCATTCCTAACCCAAACCGGCTGCGGGGCTGGCTGGGAGAACGGGAAGGAGAGAAGAGCTGTGAAGCACGTGCAGAGTTGAGAACCTCCTGCAAGCTTATGCACCTTCGCTGGCCAGCAAACTGACCATTTCAAAACCACCACCTCAGCCAGGATCGGGCTTCATAAGGGTTTTCACACCACTAAGTGTATCTACAGGCAATGGAGCTCCCTGGCGCCTGATGCCCACCCTCTTCTCCACCCAAGCTCAATGGTTCACAGCAAGTTGGCCCATAATGAAAATCTTCCCTGATTTTTGTTTTCATCACCATTCTTGGCCTTCTTTGCTGTTCTAACTCAGAACAGAGCCTGTAGCAGGAAGAAGATGTGGGAAGAGGACAAGGGTGCCCTGTTCATCTCCTGGGATGGCTCCTGCCGACCACAGCTGAAACCACGGAGATGTTTGTGGGACTTCAGCAAAGGAACAGACCTGAAGGGAAGGGCAAAGGGAGCCAGCGAAGGAATTCAGCAAAACGGTGGTTTTGTTGCTGTGGCTTGCTGCTGGGCTCCTTTCTGACAGTGGTCCGAGAAAACTGCCAGGAGGTCAGAGGACGTGCACTGAAAGGGTTTATTGGCTTGTGTGGCCCTGGAAAGAACTAGTTGGTGCTCCAAGCAGCAGGGCTCTAATTTGTTTTCTTTTGCTATTTTCCTAAAGAGGATACCCTTTTGCATCTGAGAATCTAAAACTAGGCTCTTACACTGAATGTAAGCCCTTAAATAAAGGTTGACAAGAATTTTAGAGGGATTTGACAGTGCCTGGGCTGTTACTGAATTCCTCATTGCAGGAGACATCACACCGCAGTACGAGCAGGTAGTTTTAACACCATGGATTTCATAGTGACCATGAACTCCATCATGACGCCGGGGAATGAGGCAAATCCAATATCCCCTAGACCTTAGTCTCACAGGAGATTTCCATCGCAATCTGGCCAAAGCACTGCAAAAGTTACTCCTCACCGTGATTCAGCAAAAGCAATCGAACAAAAGAGTTCCTGAAATAACGTCACTGAAATCTGCTTCCTTCAGCACACCTTGCACAATCTTTTTCTTCCCAAATTCTTCTTAATTTTTAATCTTTAGGAATCATTAGAACTATAGCTGCCCTCTTTTAACCGATGACCATTTCTCACTCTTTTGGGTTGAACCATCGCGATCTCATTCCATTCCAGCATCATTTCACCACAAGCAAAATCCATGTGCCAATTTGCACTCCTTGCCTAGCTTTTCCTAAAACACTTCTATACTCACACAGCCATCTACAATGAAATAAGAAAAGCACTTGGAAAACTTATTTCTTTCCAGTGGGGAAGGAAATAGGTTTTGCTACTCTTTCAGTTGTACTGGTTGCAATGGTGCTAGGGTCCCCGCAGCAGCTTGAGTAGATACGTTTTGCTGCAGGCTTATTGCATTGTCCATGATTTCAACTCAGAGGACTCTGGAACAAGGAAAAATCATAATCCTGTCCCCCCATCTTTCTCAAACAGGATCTGGGGGTAGAAAAGAAAACTCATTTGTCCTTTTTAAAATGATATTTTAATTACTCATGTCATGCCTCAGCAAAATAGCTAGCCTTTTGTTAAAATGGGGCTTAATTGCATTACGGAGCCTTCATAGGACCCTCACACATAAAGCGCTTTTCTTCAGACTTTCAAGACCTAAATTTGCAGTTGGCTCCTGACCAGCGCACTCGAGCAGATAGGCACGTAGGTAGCGGGCAGACCCTGGGTTGATGAAGTAATCATAGTTGACTGCCTCGCCTGTGCTATTCCACAAATGTGCCTGCAAACAAAAATTGGATATGCATGTTGGTTTTCATTTCAGATTCATTAAAAAAAAAAAGCCCTTGGTATGTCAGAAAGCATGGAGACACCTTCACGGACTGTTGGCTACGCCTCAGCAAAGCTTTACAACAGTCTCTTAGACAAAAAAGAGACGGATGCAGATACCTTAATAAGGATCCCATCTGTGAGGTCATTGGGATATTTCAAACAACTTTCAGCTCTCATTAGTTTAGCGGTTTCTACAAGCATGTCCTTATCTTTTGTAACTTTCGCAGCCAAACTTCCTGGGAAAGCCCCTGAGCTGGATGACATTCTTACCCATGGGTCAGTCTGCAATAATGAGCCACCACTTTATGTGTCCTTTGCACTCTCGGGCAGTATATGTTTATATTAACCTTTCACGTCGGGAATTTTTTCCTTTACCCGTGTAATTCTCTGGCTCCTACCATGCAAATCTCATTATTCCTAATAGGCTGCAATTAGGATCTCCAAGCTGTTGATCACAGTCATTTGGAACAGGGAAGGGCATTTTCCAAGAATAAATGCTTTTTCTGCTGTATTAATGATGGAATGTGTAACAGACACTATGCCTGGAAAGTAAGAGTAGAACTTGGAGCTGCAGGGAACCCTTATCATCTCTCTGGTTTTGCACCTTCAATGAACACAGAAGGTGTAGCACAGGCTATTGCTTAACATAAAACACGCTGTGCATGACATAGCATGGAAATGAGATCTATGATTTTTCAAGTCTGCTAGGCCTGAATGAGTAAATGGGCATTTATTACAATTTCTTACAGTTTTATGCCCTTGAAAGAGATAAAGCAGGTTTATCAGCACTTGTCCATGTGCTAGGTCTTCATCACACTAATGAGTACCCCTTTAAAGAGGGTGTTGTAATGCTATTTTCTTTTCTGAGAACTCTCATGTCTGTATTCAGAATTTGCTGGACAGAAATATGCTGCTTCTTAATGTGCAAGAGGGTAATATCCACAGTCCTCATTCAGATCTTCCTTTGGCTGTTGCTCTTTTCTCAGGTTTGTATGAAGGATATGGTTGGAAAAGGAGAACTGGTGAAGTACCGGCAGCAGATGGATGCAGTATAAGAAGTAAGAAGAGACGCCAAGATACATCAAACCAGTATTTGCATCCAAAAAAGGCTGTACTTGCATATGAGACTGAAGGTGTGTATTTGTTTGAGGATCCTGAAGTACCGCACACAAACCGTTCAGGAAACACAAAGCCTTTGCTGTGGATAGTCCTCCAGAGATGTCACCTTTCCTATACTTTGTGATACCAAACGTTAACTTTTGGAACGGACAGAAGCGCAGACATCTGTCTAGGAGGAAAGCAAATTTAACTGAAACATTCTCATCAGGTCTTGGTCTCCTCTCTTCAAAAGTCTTCCTAGGAAGCCCCTTCATAGGACTTGCAGTAAAGGCAGGAGGTAATGTTTAGGGCAGCTAAGATAGCAATACCTCTTTTGCTTACTTGAACTGATAAATCTCAGACCGATGATTCACTGCATGGCGGTATCTGTTCTGCAGAACCAGGTTAAGCAATACAATCTAGTGTTTTCAGTGACAATTTAATGGCAAGTTGTAATAAGCAGTCCACTCATCCCAATTATTTGGGAAGGAACTGATCTGTAGGGTGCCTTTTCTCTTTGTTTCCTGGCAGCTCCTGGAGATACAAAAAAGGCAGGTTTGCTTCCAAGAGCCTGGCATATCCTTACACACTGTCAGCCATCTCCATCTGCAAGAGCACACAAACACTGCGTGGTTCTATTTCCACAAAGCATTGACCTCAAGGTGCAGATGTGTGTTTAGTGATACTAAGACTTACACAACTGTAAAAAAGAACAACTGCTGTCAGAAACCTGACTTTATGTTCTGTAAGACAAACAAAAGCAGTATTTGTGGGTAATTGTTATCTGTCCTGTGCCCTTCATAGATGAGCTAGTCTATTGTAGGGTTTTTGTGGGGACAGACATGGGCTAGTTATCAAAGCGGCAGCTTAAACATGAGATGTCCTGGATCCTTCTGTGCCCAGATGCCACCCAGAAGATTAGGTGTCTCCTGTAGATCCTGTGTCATATTTGGCCATCCTGCGCAGACAGCTCATATCCGTATGTATGAGAAATAAATCACTCAAGAATGGACTAGCAAATTCCCAGAGCCTCTAACAGCCAAAGAGCCTGCGGGGCAATACCCCACTGTCCCAGAGGCCAGCTCATATTCAGGTAGTGAAAGTTGTCACGGCTTGAAGAGACCTCTCCTTCAGCAGGCACTAGTCTAGATTTGTCAGCAAGCAACAACCATGGTGACGTGGTCTTACGCTGTGGTACCCACCGGAATGCAGCCTGTGCAACACAGCACGGAGTAACAGCACGATCATGACCTACCATTTCTGGCTAGGTGACCTACCACCGCAGTAACGTTTGCCCACACAGACCTAATGGAAAGCCAGTGCATGCTAAAACGGAGCATGAAAACAAGATAAATGTCCATCAGATTGTGATCAGACCAATTTTAATCTTAATCTTTCAGGGCTAACCAATCCCTTCTGCTGAGGGCTCCAGAAGGGATAAAAAGAATGCAAACCGCAGTCTAATCAGCACGACAGAAAGGGAAGATGTGGGAGCAGAGCCTTGTTTTCTACTATTTGAAACCCAGCCAAGGAGTCATTTAATCTGCAGCAACATGTATAGTACCAGTAGCTTGTAAATGAGATGATTAATATAAATTTTAAAACTTTTTTTTTAAGATGTAAAGTTGCAGATAGTTTCCTGTAGGCAGGTGAAACACCACCTCTGGCAACATCCAAATTGTCTGAAAGAATTAAGCATCAAATTTCTTTCAGCAACCTGTGTAAGCACTTGGCCAATTTCAGTAGATACAATCTCACTAATAATATTTCTTGCACTTTCTTTCACGTCGGTTTTGGTTGGATCTTTTTAAGGTTTTGTTTTGGAAATCAACAGAAATAGAGATTTTAAAAATTAGATTCCCTTCTTTTACCAAATATTTACCTTTCTCCTCGTATCTGGTTAAGCTTGTATTGCAGTAACTCTTTGTTTTCCAAGCTGGAAAGGTACTTCATGCTTAATCAGTAGGTACAGATGGGTTTTTTTTCCCTGCTCTCAGTTTATAAAGAAAATCTCCATAAAGGGAGACAGCAGGAAAAATATCCATATGGGTAGGCTGCAGAAAAGCAGCTATGCAAGCTTCACTCTTTCAGCCTGTATCTTCCATTTACCTGTGGTAGACTGAGAACAAATATTCAAAATAAACCAAAATAAGGGGCTCAAGAATGTGGGTGCTCACCCTGCCCAGGCTGAAGCAGTCTCTACCATGCACAAAGAGGCTTTGGCACCCAGGTGAGAAGAAGGACGAGGACTCGAGGAACTTCAACCTCTTCCAATTTGGTTAGATTAGTGAGAGTGAAATACTGCCTGTGGTTCCTGGGGACAAGGTGCCAAACCACTTTCCCACGCAGTCGTGTGTGGGTGCCAGGCTGTGCCGGAGAAGCGTGGGCTTGCTGGTGGACTGGGGAGAGCGCAGTGCTCCTCCACTCACAGGGTGGGCTCGCTTGCTGCTCACTTTCAGAAAGGTGGGTCAGGAAAGATAGTCCTCAAAACCGATATGAGCCGTGTCTTTTCCCTCATCTTACCCCACTAGTATTTCACTTCCAAAGACCTACATGTAAAGCTGGTTCTATGGGATTTGGTAGTATCTTTAATCTTGATTATTTTAACTGAGATCTTGGCACGGGAAAGCAGCCATAGCCTAAGAGTGCAATTTAAATCTGAATTAAATCGCTGAAGAGACTTGGATTCAGTGCACTTTGAGCTGGGTATAATGAAACATCTTCGGCCTTCACATTACAAACCACTCTAGCAGAAACAGGCTGCCTTCACGCTGGACCAACATGTGGGCAGTGCAAACCCCTCACGTAAAAAGTACTTACAGACTTGTGTTGTGTAAATATTCTCTCTTTCCAGATTAACTTAAAGCCCCATTTGGAGAAACTTCAAGGGTTGCCAAGAGCTTCTAGCATTATCCCACATTTCTACAGATTCCAATGATAAATTGATATCTCTCTGTCATATTACATAAAACTGAGTCAAGTTTTGAACGAAAGAATAAAATATTTGTGAAATAAATTAAACTGTAGCTCCTCTCAATATTTTTTCTAAACTGTTCAAATCCCCCAGTCCTCTCCGCTCCCATGCAGCAAATATCCAAATGAAAGTCCCTCTGCAACAGTGAACCCGTTTCAGGACCACCTCAAGTTCTCTACGGCAGGTTTTAATTCGTCTGCAAAAGACCCTGTTCAGTGAGCTTGCTGCCAATTAAGATTATTTATAGAGAACGTGATGTTTCATTTCAAACCTCACAGTTTCAAGGAAGAGAGGGCAGGCCCTGCATGAATACAGGCGGGCGACTCCCAACAGCGCTGGCATGCAGCAAGAAACAACATTTGGCTGCAGACAGATATCCCGGAGTGATGCAGCGGCGTGGGGACAAGAGCGTCCCTGCCCTCCCTTGTCTGGGCTGCCACCTCCTGGCTTGTGAAAGCCCTCCTGCTCCTTTCGGTCCTTGTAAGCTCAACTAGTGTCAGCAAAACCAAGTAATTTCACCTGAAGGAGTCCTGGGAGAAGAAGGGTCCCGGGCATTTTGCAGGAGGTGGGGGCTGCAGCCAGCCCCCCGTAGTGCAGACAGGCCACGAGGCGTGTCTGGGGATGCTCCACAACAGTGAGCCTCGCTCCTGAAGACCATCGAAACCTTGCTACTGCCAGGAGCTTTACCCAAAACTTTGCTTTTCATGAAGGTATTTCGAATTTTTGACATAATAGCAGAGTATTTTGGGAAGTGTCACTTTCCTGGCAGGGTTACATCGAAGCCAGGACAGGTTGCATACACTACGAAGTCGCAGAGCAGCAAGCTGAGAGCGCCCCAGGCTCAGAAGCTGCCAAAGGGAAGGAGCTGCTGGCAGGTTTTAACAGCCTCCCTCCAATGGAGATTTTTAATAAGCACAAACTACCGATGGAAGAAAAATGTAATGTGTTACCCTGGGGTAAGCTTGAGAATGGGCTTCCCAAGGAAAACGTGCTTGTGATTTTCAGAGAGGCGCAGCCTTCGCCTTATCCCGATCTATCTGGCCTGGCAGCTACCAAGCCTGTTGGCACAGGGCTTATCCAGTCCTTAACTACAAATCTTAACCATCAGCTTAAATAACATTTTAAAAAAGGCGACGTGAGTTATTGCTAGTAATTCTCGGAGGCGCTGACAGTGTACGGTACGAAATAGGCACGCACTGTGCTGGATTCAGGCAGCTAACCTGCACTATGCTGAATGTGATGAGGTTATTTCTCATTATTACCTGCCAAGAAAAAATAAGGGTGTTTCCAGCATCGGTGATATTATTGCTAATGCCATAGGTAAGTAAAATCTCAGTTACAAGGGAGTATAAAGTTCTTGTTATCTGTGTGTTCAGGAAAGATGAATTCCATGTAAGACAGGCAGGGAGGGGACACCGAGATGCTCAGAGGTAGGAATGCATGATGCAAGAGAAAACTGAAGGAATTTATCCTGACAAAATTAAAACTGAGTTGTTATATTGCTGCTATTTAATACCCGGGGGCGAGCACCATGGCAGGAGAAGATCCAGCCAAGCTGACTGTGAGAAGGAGAGCGCTCCAGAGCAGCCTGTCTGCAGGAGCAGTGAAGGCAAACAACCTAACCTAAGAATAAACCTTATTTTCAGGTTTTTATAGGCTTTAAATAAAATGCTTGGAGGGGGGGTTGGTGCACAAACATAAAAAATGTCCTTCCCCTTCTCCGTTCTTATATTTTACAAATTGCCGCACTGTGGCACTACATCAGCAGCATTTCTCTGCTTTGCCATGCTGCCTTCTGTGTATTGCACGTTATCAAAATGCAAAATCCTCTGGCTTCTGGTAATCTGGTTAGCCAAGGCGACCGGTGCAGTAACGAGAGGCAAGAGATGATAACTTTCCTGTGGTCAAGTTGCAAGTTACTGATCTGCGGTCTATGACACTGAAAGGAGAATGCCGTAGCTTGTTGTATTAATATAGCTCCATATTTCTTAACCCATCAGGGAGAAAAACACTGCTTTCTGCTAAATACCTTTTAAGATTTTTAGTTGTTTAAATAATTTAAAATACTCATTAATCAATATCAGTAGATTTAGAGAAGGGTAAAACACGATGATGTGGGAAGTCTGTACTCACGGTCCATCCATCAAAAAGCAAAAGATGAATTTTCTGGAAGCAGCAAATAAACTGATACAAAAATTCTTTGTAGTGCTTTCTAAATATATCTCCAAATCTGTTCATACCCCAAATGCCCTACCAAGAAGAGTTCAAAGGTGGGTAGCAGAGTAACAGTGACCAAGAGATGATAACTACTGTGTCATTCCTATGATCAAGTTGCAAACTAGAGATCGAGTCGGGGACATACGAAGAGAGGATGGCAGACTTGGTGGGATCTATCCTGGCAGGACTGATAAATGATAACAATACTGCCAACCCATGGATGAAAAAACATGAGCTGGACCAGAGTCACAATAATGGATTGAATTTTATGATATTTTTATATACATAATAGAATTTAGAAAATGCATTTGTCTCCTGGTTTGATAGCCCAGCTTTTTCCTGAAATCAGGAAAACTGAAGCTTACTAAAAGCAAATGGGAAGAAACTGGCACTCATGAGTCATAAAGATCTAGTATAAATATTATGGGACTGTGGGACTGAATTAAACAATGGCAATGCTGCCTCGGGTGAAATAAACATAATACCCGCGCATCAACTATTTCAAAAGAAATTAAGAAAAATGACTTTCTCAGAACGGCTCTGTTTTCGAGTTATGAGATGATGTTTTACTCCTCAGTAAGGTAAGTTTGGTGAGAGATCACTTTGATTTATAAAACACTTTCTTTCTTGCGAAATCCCATCTATAAACAAACAAATTTATTGCAATCACTCCTATTATACTGTCAGTTCTGATTAACTTCACCATAATCTGGAACATCAGTTTATTGTAACAGGTAGACACGGGTTCCTTCTCATGAGAGCAAAGTAATGGATAAGGGGAATGAAGACCTTTGTTTTTAAGGCTGTAATCTGTTCTAATGCAGGGAAACCCAACAACAAAAAGAACAAGAACTATGATGGATCCACAGATGCTGTGGATGTTGTCTACCTAGACTTTAGTAAAGCCCTTGACACCATTTCCCACAGCATTCTTCTGGAGAAACTGGCTGCTCATGGCTTGGATGGGTGTACTCTTTGCTGGGTACAAAACTTGCCTGGATGGCTGGGCCCAGAGCGTGGTGGTGAATGGAGTTAAATCCAGTTGGTGGCCGGTCACAAGTGGCGTTCCCCAGGGCTCAGTGTTGGGGCGTGTTCTCTTTAACATCTTTATCCATGATCTGGATGAGGGGATTGAGTGCACCCTCAGGAAGTTGGCAGATGACTCCAAGGTGGGCGGGTGTGTCAATCTACTTGATGGTGGGGAGGCTCTCCAGAGGGATCTGGACAGGCTGGATTGATGGGCCAAGGCCAATGGTAGGAGAGGTTCAACAAGGCCAAGTACCAGGTCCTGCACTTGGGTCACAACAACCCCCTGCAGCGTTACAGGCTTGGGGAAGAGCGGCTGGAAACCTGCCCAGCAGAGAAGGACCTGGGGGTGTTGGTCAGCAGCCGAGTGAATATGAGCCAGCAGTGTGAACCAGGTGGCCAAGAAGGCCAATGGCATCCTGGCTTGTATCAGAAATAGTGTGGCCAGCAGGAGGAGGGAAGTGATTGTCCCCCTGTATTCAGCACTGGTGAGGCCACTCCTTGAATACTGTGTCCAGTTTTGGGCCCCTCACTCCAAGAAGGACATTGAGGCACTGGATTGTGTCCAGAGAAGGGCAACGAAGCTGGTGAAGGGTCTAGAGAACAAGTCTTATGAGGAGCAGCTGAGGGAACTGGGATTGTTTAGCCTGGAGAAAAGGAGACTGAGGGGAGACCTTATCAGTCTCTACAGCTACTGGAAAAGGAGGTTGTAGTGAGGTGGAGGGCAGACTGTTCTCCCAAGTAACAAGTGATAGAACGAGAGGGAACATCCTCAAGTTGTGCCATGGGAGGTTTAGATTGGACATAAGGAAACATTTCTTGACCAAAAGGGTTGTGCAGCATTGGCACAGGCTGCCCAGGGAAGTGGTGGAGTCCCCACCCCTGGAGGTATTTGAAAGACGAGTAGTGGTGCTGAGGGATGTGGTTTAGTGGTAGACTTGGCAGCGCTAAGTTAATGGTCAGACTTGATGATCTTAAAAGTTTCTTCTAACCTAAATAATTCCGTGATTCTATGATTTTGGTGCTGGCCTAAAACAAGCACTGTCATTCTTCTCACTGAGAAAACCTTCCATTACGAGGCCGTGCCCGGTCCCAGTTTAACAGCCTCTGCACCACTCGCTCTCATAGTGAGGGTGCCGCTTTACAATCAGCATCTTCCGCGCAGTCAGTGTGGAAAGTTTAGTTTAGTAATTTTCCCTTGTGGCTTAAACAGGTTAAATAGATTTAATTTTTGCCAAATACTTTACACGGAATAAATCATTCAAGAGCCCAGGCTGTTCTGCTGAAAGAATTAATTTCTGTGTGACAACACCTGTCATCACTTTTCCATTGAATCAAAAAACATTTCACAAAGACAGCTACAGCTGAATAACCTAGTCTCTTATTTACAAAGCAAAAAGCAACTCTGCTTCTTAAAAACTTCAAACACTTTGTTTGATGGCTAATGTTAGAAGGAAATGAAACAGTTTTAAGAATGAGTAAGAAGAGAGTCTGAAATGCCTCACTGTGGTTTCCTACATACTTTTTCCCACGTGACCAAGCTTCCATCTTATTTTCTGGCTTGTGGGACTAGATTTCACAATGTGTATGACACAGATGACATAACTGTGGGTCTACATCTCTTGGCTCTTC
Organism: Bucorvus abyssinicus; assembly: GCA_009769605.1. Classification (NCBI taxonomy): domain Eukaryota; kingdom Metazoa; phylum Chordata; class Aves; order Bucerotiformes; family Bucorvidae; genus Bucorvus; species Bucorvus abyssinicus. Next base: position 36,293,204 of record CM020031.1, read on the forward strand.
CCTCTGGTCTTACCAGAGGGGCATGGGGACAACAGCCAGGTCCTTCCTCTCCTACAACAACAACTTCACGTTTTCTTACCTGCAGATTCCTCCTTAACCTCTTAACACAATCTCTGCATTCAAAAAAGAAATTGCCTGAGAAAACAAAAACTGGAGGAGAGGAGCAAGCATTGACCATGCAATTGCCCAGAGGGAGAAAAATGGGGAGGGAGAATCTTGTAGGCTGACATCTTTACAGCAACAAACTATATCAGTAAATATCCTCTTCCACAATGATCCAGCAAGTACCAAAATCCTCCTTTTTGGAGCAGGAGCACTTAGATCTGGAGGTGACCAACTAGCATCCATACCAGTAATGACCAGCTACAAAAATCATACTCAGTTCAAAACTTACTCGATGTTTTAAGTAGTCAGGGCTTGCTCAAATAAATACCCCAAACAAACATTTCCAACAGGGAAACCGGCTCTCCAACGTGTCTAAAATCTTGAAGGAGAGGCTGAATTCTTCCTAGGAGATGACACTGAAAAGCCAAAGGTTGGGAAAAACCCAAACTAGACACTGACAGACTGTTGTCCACGAAACTGCAGCACCCCGTAGCAGCCAGGCACGCTCTCGATACACAGGCAAATTAATACGTTGCTTAACACCGATGAGGTTTGACAGGTATGTTTACCTAGGGGCTCAAAAGATCAAACAATGAAGAGCACTGAAGTTGTAAGTTTAATGCTGAGAGGGTTGACTTGTGCAAATTTCACCACTACCTTAGGTTTGACACCCCCTCTAAACCTGTTTTCGAGTCTTTTCAAAGTATCCCTGAACATTCCCGCAGCTCACTGAAGTATCCCGTCCTCTTCCCAGTCTTGCTGACTCCTGAGCCTAGCTGCTATTTCTTGGCAATGAGTCTCAAGCTGCAGTTGCACATTACATAAAATGCATTGCCTTTAATCGATTTGGAATTTGCTCATCTTTCACCTCTGACTGTCCCTTTGCTCCTGTGTTGTGAGAAAAGTAATAAAAGCATCACATTTAACTGCTCTAAATGCTTTCCTGTGTTGTCTAATTTTACACATTCCCTTTTGCTTACGCCCTCCCAAATGAAAAACCTCAAATCTTTCCACTCTCTGTGTAAGCTTGGATTCACTGAAGGGGCAGGAGCAGCCTCTTTCTACTCTTTGTGTGCTAGGAGGGGAAACTGGGAGAGCTTTGCTCCCTCTGCGATCAGAAAGGGACCAACAAATCATGCCTGGTGAGGAATACCTAAAGACACAGAGATCAAACTGATGGACCAAGAATGTTCTGGAGAAAGGTTTTTTCCATGCATCAGCCTGAGGCATCATTAGAAAATTACTTGCCGATAGATTTTGTGTTCTCAGGTTGAGGAAGGCAATAAGTGGACTATCCCATGCCTTCCTGGGTGATTCTGTTTTCTATGCTGTCAGTCACGAATAAAAATAGCTCCCACCTCAGATGTCAGTGGATGAAACATGAGTAATTAATTTAGTCACCTTAAGACACTTCTCAATCCAATGCTGACTTCTTCCCTTTCAAGTTAGAAACTTCACTCCTCTTCTAAAGCATCGCTGACGGCAAGTGTTGCAGTGCTGCACAAATCATTATCTTCCAAACATATTTCTTTACTTAGTGAGAGGTGTCAACCCTACCATTTCAAATCCATCTAAGAAATGCGTTTTCTAAAAGGAATAGTGATCACACTGCGATGCTGGACTAAGATGAATGCAAGCTTTGTTCTAGTGAAAGCAGACACTGGGTTTTCAAATGTCGTTGTTTGCTTTGGACTATTCACAGCAAAAACTGATTTCCCATATCACAGATGTGAAATTACTGAAGAACCGGCAGCTATCATGAATCGGTTGTACTATATGGTATAAAACTTCTCACAAGTGAGAAGCCTCATCTCAAAAACCTTAGCAGGAAATCAGATCCAAATGTCTTGTTTGTGCAATGCATGTAACTTATAGAGTCACAAATTACAAAAAATGAAATACCTGGGTTGCCCGCAGCTCAGGCTAACTTTCCTCCCAGAGCCATTCAATCCCTTTGAGCAGCAACAGAGACTTGGGGAGGTCTCATATATTGTTTTATAATGCAAAACCCAAAAGCCTTATCTGAAAGAAGGAACAATTCAGCTACTTCTGAAGTTGTAATATAGGAGTATGGGCAGAAATGGAGAGGTTACTCATAAAGTAACGCAGGTGAGTTGAACGCGTCTAGATCTGGATCCCTTCTGACTTGACCACAGTTAGTGGTCAAAAAGACAGAAAGCAGAAGTTCCGGCAGCAAATCTCTCTCTAATAGCCACAGATGAGGGTTTTGTTGCCCCAGCAAGAAGTTGTATCAACTGTAAAAAATACGAGTTGGGATTGACTAGTCTGAGGCCATGACTCAAAAACACCGGGCTGACTGCCACAGCCTTCGGATAAACCACCTCCTTTGGAAACCCAAGCCAATGGCCAAGTCCCGAGTGCGCCCATTCACAGTATCCAAAATGCGCAGACTAAACAGTTTAGAAAAAGCTCGAGCGATCCTAGAAAGCAGCCTGCCCCTGCACTGCTGTGAGGTGCACTCACTGCACAGTCTGACGCGATACCAACTATTACTGTCATGCCAAGGCGGGCACGTATCCATTGTGTGCCCTACCTGTCCTCAGCCCAGTCCTTTCCGGTGCTTCAGCGGCTCCGAATCAGCCCCGCACACACTACTGGAGGGGATGGGGACAGAGGAGTCGTGCCACCCACAGCCCTCTGGGCATCCAATTGGGCCTGATGCTGCCACCGGGAAAAGCCATGTCTAAAGACTGACTGACAGTCAGAGACTTCTCCTTGGAGATGAGGAGAAGGAAGAGAAATATCAGTAATGTTACAGTTCTATAGTTTTAAACAAATGTATTACAAGTAGAAGCTGAAAAGGCTGTCACCTAAGCAATAAAATTGGCAAAATAGCACTTTGGGTTTGCTCAGTGTTGTGTTTTGATCAAAAACTCGTGTGCTATTAATGCTCTCTCTCCAGCACAGCATGAAAGAGAAGAGCATGACACACCAGGAAAGAAGGAGTGCTGAAGAATGATTGATGTAGCCATGCCTCATCGCTCTTTCATGCAAAGCTGGACTGAGAAACAACATATATGCATGAAAAGTAGGTTCAGTATTAAGCCCCGGGGCACTCCATAATGCATAAACTAACCAGAAAACAAATTTGTCAAGAGACTGATGTGGAAGACAGGAGAAATATGCTCTGTTAAGGTCTTTCATAAGAGTCAAGACTTTATCACCCACTAAAGCACTGCCTTACTTCTGGCCAAGAGATGTAAGCTACTCACCATGCCTGCTCCCATTAGTCCTCCAAGGAGCAGTGTGAGTAGAGAAACTAACGGATCTGTGTCTTGTGGTTGAATGGTCTATCAAAGGATGAGCGTGTGATGAAGCCCGCCCTTCAGCAAACCTCTGATGACACATCTCTCTTCTGTGCAGTTTGACTGAAGTTTATAGGGATGTCCAAGACCCCAGGGATCTCTATTCCTCCAGCCCAGAGCGGCCTGTGGTTTCAAAAGCTGTTGGCGGGGTGTTAAGAGACATGTATGTGCAGGCAGCAAGTACTGCGCTTGCCTTGCCTCCCCAGGAAACTAGCTAAAACCAGACACTCTCCTCATCTGCTCATTGAAGGAAAGCATCCAAGAGAAATGTGGACAAATATTTTGCAGAGCTGCTGCCTACTTCTCTTAAATAATTGCTGCATTAAGGGAAGTTGGAACAGCCTCAGAGATCAACACATATTTCAGATTTCATGAATAGCTGAGCTTGAAAAGCCAGGAAGGAAAACAGTCCCAAAAGGCTGTAGGTGGTCAAGCACATCTGCTAAGACACTTGAACAGGAACAGACTGTCAAAAACCAGCAATGAAAAACAAAGTGAGACAGCAGCACCGCAATGGCAATAGGACCCAGAGCCTTCCCGTTCTGTACCGTTTTCTGACCCAAATATCCCAGGTCCTAGAAGAAGCAAGCTATGAATCTGTCCTGGAACTGAAGTGACGTACAGAGAGCTGGTTTTACTCCATTTCACACCTCCTAAACAAGTATTTTATATATGTTCTTCCAAAGTAAAAGGCAACAAATAGCAAATAGACTTAGCAGGCAAGAGCCATTTGCAGTCTGTTTAACTGCATAAAATTATTTCCATAAACATAACCACAGAGAATATAAAGGGAAGCTAATACCTCAACAATATTATCAATCTTTGGTCATTCAGTCCTCTGATGACCCAGAAGGAAAATAAATGTTTCAAGCTGGCCACGCGACCGATGCTCATTTTTGTCACTTTTCCTCTAGTAATCTTGTACAATTTATCGCATTTGTGGTTTACAAATTAGATAAAAAACAGACCAGCATCCTGAAATACAGACTTAGAAACGTCAAAATATAAGGAAATTTGCTTCTGCACTATCAGACCATTTATCTTATTAACAGCTAGGCTTATTACATAAGAGCTATGTGCTGTGCACTTATAAACCACATTATCAGCTTCATTATACTGCAGTCAAATACACGCCTTACCAAGTGTTTATCGAGATCGAATGACATCACGCATTTTGCCATAAGGTGTTTTACAACTCATACCTGGCTAGACAGCGTTTGCTCCTCAAACTCTTCCGTAATTACAGATATTGCTTAAGTATCTCGTGTGTGTGCTAGTGTTCTGAAGCACTCTGTGTAAACACACCTTGGAAAACTAACTTACCACCTGTGAGGGAGGTGATGTCATTCTTCCTTGGTGGTATTACCATAAACCCTCAGCTTGCCTTTGCTTGTAATATGAGACATGGGAAACGTGTGCTGCATGTAGCTAGAAGAAAAAAATGACACATCTCACTTTTTAATCATTTCAACTTTCCACGGCATAGCCAAGTTTTTTGTGGTGTTTTTTCAGTGTAGCGTTCTTTACCAATGATTCTTGTCTTTATTCTCATCCGCAATCTTTTCAAGCTGCTGTTCTCATTGCAGTGTATGCCTCTCGTGCTAGAAGATGCCAACTTTGTCACAGAAGACAACTTTAGTGAAAATAAAGGAGTAGACCACATACACCATAGAAAAAGTGGTCTACTGTCAACACACAGGTTTAGCCCGAATCCTCCCATCTTCCATGAAGAAGGTCCAAGTTGAAAGAAATGCTACTGAGTAAGCTAAACCAGTGAAGATCTGTGGGGACTGAACACATGAAGAACCTTACTGGGATATAGAAATGCCTTGAAAATGCCACCAAATCCCACAGCAATCCTACATTTCTTGTGCCTGATAACTGGGTGCAGAAATTAAATGAGTCCTCTACATCAGCTACAAGCAGAGCAATGTACCGTGGTCATAGCGCAACTGCACTTCTAGCAGCTTCAGAGAGGAATATATCCCAGTAGGAATCGGTCTCGGCATTAGGGTCTTGCATGTCTACCCAGTTTTCATAATTGCCCTCTTTCTGTTCTCTGTACAAACCAGACCAGGTATTTTAAATGACAAAAGATATGCCACTGAAATGTCTTCATTCCACAGTCACTGGAGAGAGTTTGTGAAGAGACGACATGGATAGTTACTGAAGGAAAGCAATGAAAGATAACTTTGATGAAGAAGATAGTCCTACCCGTGCACTCTACCCAAATACTCACACACTGCTGTATTTTTCAAGCATCGAAACAAACTCTCTGGGAGGAGAAGTCGTCAGGAAGAATGAAAATGTTTTCCAAGCAGATCATAAAAATAGCTCCTGGAGACACGTAAACCCTTGTGACATTCCCATGGGAACAGGAAATATTCTTCATTAGCACAACACTGTTGTGATAATAAACTAATAAAAGCAATGAAATTCAAAATCCACATATTTAACTATTATAATTTCTTCATACTGCATTTGTTCAACCTTTTTCATTACCTCGCAAAACCTTGCTGCAGGACATATAATATTGACAATAAATTGCTTCCCACTCTGGAAGGAGAGCCACAAGATGATACAAATAGCAATCCTGGTGTTGTGTGCCACAAGACTTATCTTAAAAAAAAATAAATCATTTTGTTCTACTCACTTGTGCTCTTTGGGACACTCTGTCCAGTTTGGGGCTTTGGCTTTCAGAATAAGGCAGAGTATTAGCAAGGTGTCTGGAAAAAAAAAAAATTAACAAGAATTGCCGTACATCTAGGAGCTATAATCTACAAGAAGGCTTGTGGGTTCCATCTAGAGAAGACTGAAGGGAGAAACCACTTGGGATTTCAAATATATAAAAGCTGCAGACAGAAGAACCTATTCTCCGGATCCCTGATGGATAAAAAGGGATGTGTCTGAACTGCAAGAAGGAAAGCTGAGGCATGTCATTTGGGAAAGGGCAGCAAAGCCCCAGATGTACTTTCACAGGACAAAGTGGGATCTCCGTCAGGAAGGGCTTTCAGGTGAGCTCAGTCACGCATCTGTTGGGAGCACTACAGGCATATTTGATCGTGGCTTGGCAGCAGCCGAGTGGGCTGCGTTATCCCTGGAGATCCTCCTCAGCCCTCCATGGCTCCAGCTCTGCATTCCCTCTCTCCTCCTCCTCTACAGCAATTTCCAGCTGTAGTTGTCAGCCTCTTGACCTCCTAGGCTGCTCCACCTTGCACATGGGGACACAAAGTCAAAGAAGAAGGGGTCGCAGGGTGGATCTCTGTGTCCTCTGGATGCTCACACGTGCCTTGCTGGTGCTGTGAGTGGCACACCTGCAGCTGAGGCTGTGGCTCCGGGTCCCTGCATGTGAGCCGGGCATGTGTTTCTTCTCCCATGACTCAGGGCATGACCACGTCCACCACGGAGTTGGAGGAGTTTGTCCCAGGAGATACCTAACAGATGTGATAAAAGATGCACTCCCTGACCACATGCGGAGCTGGCTATTTTTTGCCACGTGTATTTCTCTACCATGTTTGGTGTTCTAAAACTGTGTTTTGTTGCGGAATTTCCCAAAAGGCTTTATAAGAGGTGCCAGGAAAGTGTTTTAAGTAGGGTGGGCCAGTGTCATCAGACAGCTTCATCACTTGGAGTTAAGGTGGAATAAAAGTCTGGCTTGTCAAAACAGACTTTGGGAAACAGCAGAAATGGGTGTGTGTTTATTTCTCCTGGTACAGGAGATGCTTGGTTTTTTCTCACATATCTCAATATCTCAAATATCTGACAGAAGTTATCTATCAGTGGGAACACTCGGCAAGGCCCTGCTTGAATGTCAGAAGACGTTAGGTATAACAGGTAATGCCAGGCAAAAGCATAAAACAGGAAAATGAGTCTGTAGATAAAGCGCAGGAACAGAAGTAATTAAATTTGATCTTACTGTGAAGCAAGTAAAAAATGTCAGGGATGACCTCTGGAAAGTCTCTAATCATGTTGTTTCAGTATTTTCCTCTCTAAAATGGAATTTTAATAATTACCTACCTCACAAGTGGGCAATCAACAGTTTTCAACGTTTTTATTTTCTCAGCATTTTAAGAAAGCTGCCGTGCAAAAATGCTTAATATGAGGTTGGCACCATCCCTTTTTCCACAGGTGATATAAACAGTAAAGCCGTTAGTGTGCTCAAACCCTTGCTTAATCACACCTACCAAGACTACCTGCATCTTCCTCCTCCCTCACACCCGGACTACACACTCTTCCAGAAAGTGACTCCCCACTCTGCTCTACCTCACCAGCAGCAGGTGCCGTGCAGGCAGAGCTCTGCCCATCACGGAAGCAGTAAATAACACTGCCGCACATCGTTACGGGTGCCACATTTTACACGTGCACGGCTTCAGACTCGCCATCCTTTTCCCTGCTCCTCACCCAGCTGATTTGTGCTCCTGGTCTAATGTCAGGTTTCCTATCTGGGAATTGAAAATCTTCAGTAGACACAAGACATACCCCGTGCTCCGGCAGCCACGGCTTTGCGATACGAGCATTGCAAATGCTGAGTGTCAGATAGATATCATGAACCAATCTCAATTACTCTACTTTCATCAAACCCCCTCCTTAGCTTCAGGAGGACTTTATCTTGCACGTACAAGTGAAATGTGAGCCTGCTGCTTCTTTACAGCTTCTTCAGATCTGCCTCCTCAGACTTCTCTTTTAATAACGTAACCCGGGATTACTTTAATAGAGGAAAAGGAAAATATTTTACTATGCTTGTCACGGGCTCTTTCACAGCCTGCATGCTGGTGGGCTTTCTTGCCCAGGGGGGAGTGCAAGGTCAAGGCACAGAAATACCCAAGTCATCTTCAGCTTTCGCTCCGGGACACAGTTTATTATCTAAACATCAAATTCATAAAGTAACACAAAGCAAAGATATTCCCCCATCCAAAGCCAGCTGCAGGGGCTCCCAGGCGTTCCATGCCAGAAAAAGGGCACACATCTCCATCTAAACCCCTGCTGAACCAAGTGACAAGGAGGCAGCCGGTAACCCTTTCCTGACTGGTTAAGCCTGTCGCAACAGGGTTTGCTGTTGTGAATGTTTTATTCCAGGGACGAAGCAGAGAGTTTGACACTCTGTCAGGTCTTTGAGCACACAACGCTTTAAGGGTCTGTTTTGTGCATCAGTACTTACAGCAACATTAGATAATTTTGCTAAACTTCTTTAAAAATCAGGCTCTGGAGTGCTATATGTGATTATTTAAACAACAGCAACAACAAAAAAGGAAAACTTTCTCCATCGCAACGAGCCTGTACATAAATTTTAGCTTTCAGAGATATACTATCGACCACAGAAAGACCAACCGTGCTTTTAAGAGTTCATGACCGCTAAGAAGCTGCTGTTAGACGTGAGTTTGCTACACTCAGCCAAAGAATCAAGACAAATGGGGAAGAATAACAATAAAGATATGCAAAAGTGTTGTGCGCTTTGGATGCTTGGAACTGAAAAACGTGATGGTAAACAGAAAACTGATAAGGAAGAGTTTTTTAAATAAAACCCCTTCCTCAGAAAGGCAGGTAAGCTGGAGGGTTGCAAACAGGAAGGAAGAAATAGAGGAGCAGAGAGGAGACAAGCAGGTGGCTGTACTTTCGAGGCTGCTTGCTGAACTGTGGGCTTGTGAAGATGGAAGGCAACGTTAGTTTGTTTGACTCAAAAACATGAGTGAACTCTCAGTCCCTCAATTGCTATCCTGCAATTTAAACACAATTGTCCCGGATGCTGGCTGTAGAAGGTTTATCTTAACAAGCTAGAGAACAGTAGAACCGATACTGGGCAGATCCGTATACTATTATCACTCCAATTTAATGGGGAAGACAGAAAAGATGAGATGTTTTTATGTCCAGAAACACAAACTTACACAGCGCTCTTCTAACAGCAGGTCCGTCTTGTTTTGTGTTATTTTAACCATCATTTTACGATGCTCTCATGTGTAAGAGCAGCACTGGGCTCTCTGCACCTCGTCCCACTGACCCTGAGGGAAGTGTGAGTAGCGAAGTCTGCCCCCTGAGTTCCATAAAACTGCATTTAACTCGTGTTGTTTCCACGTTCCTGGAGATAAGAGGTGGTGCTGAGAATGAATGGGATCCTTTCCCGTTTCTGACCCTGCAAACAAAGTGTCTAATTAACTCCTTTGGTGCATCCTTTAACAGTGGGTTAAGGCACAGAGCAGAAATAAAACCACTCAAGTTTCAGACCTCAAGGTTAATTTACTTGCCTGGCAGATAAAAGCACTTCCTTTCTGCTTGAAGACCTAGCTAATTTGATGAGGAATCACTGAAATGAAATATTAAAAAATTGTCACTAGGCTTTCGCTCTGGTTCCTTTCAAGGGTGAGCAAGTCAGTGTGCGGGCTCAGCACCAGACCCACAGCTCCTTGCAGTCTTCTGCTGTAACTACTAGACTAACAACTCTCTCTTCCTCTCCTACAGGACCAGCAACCCACGAGTGGTGGATGTTCTTTAAATCTTGCTAAGGGAGGCTAGCTCAAGTGAAATCTCTCCAAGGAGTCGGGGTGGGGGGTGAGACCCATGCAACAAAATGTGGAACCCCTCTCCATCACAGAACCCCACACCTCAGCAGAGCTGCATCCCTGCCCACTCTGCAGTGACTGCTGACATGAATCATCTCATTTGTAGCTTCCTCCTCCACCTCTAATCTTCTCCCTGCTGTGCCAGAGTATGTACAAACAGGGAGGGTAATTATCCTACCTGCCTTTTTTGCCTGATTTTCATAAAGCTTTCATGAGATCAGTTGCAGGAGAAGCCACGAACAAACTACAGCCCAGACAACATGATCACACATTCCTCGTCTGAAGAGAGGACAGGATTTGGGCTCTACACAAACCTGCAATACAGTCCTTTACATAACTGGTGGATTAAGTAGGAACCAAATCAGGTCCTGTCACTTTAAAACTTTCCTTCACCCTCCATCACCTTCATCCATCAGTTGCCTGCAGCATGCGTATTGAGGAATCGCGTGCAAACCTTACCATAACCCAAGGCTTAACATAAACTATACTCTTTCAGGTCATTGGCAAATAACAGGTATATCCGGTTGTGCCTTTGTACTTGCCTGCACGCAAATTAAAAGCGCATGTAAAGTTACAATAATCAAAGTCAGTCAGGGGGAAGGGGAGGAGAGCAGGGGGATAATAACCAGGGGATCAGGTTATTTATCTTCACAGGGAAGCCACTGAGAGGAGACTGCTTGCGTGCCATTTACACCTCAAAAGAAAGACAGGGGCAAAACTGGCTTTTGGCCAGAGCCATCCCCTCGAGCGCCCCAAGCTGTGCCTAATCCTGCCTTCTCCCAGCATCTGGCAAAGCACTTTATCTCCACTGCTGCGACCTCTTCCCCACACTGCCACACAGCGTTTTACGCTTCCTCCTGGACTGTAGGGTGAGAGCATTTCTATGGCAGAGGACAGAGGCCAAGTTTGGACTTTGGGCTTTCTTCTTTGCTCCCGTGGTCTCAGCGACCCCTGGTTTTCGCCTTTGCCATGAGGGTGCACCTCCAGTGCAATGCTGCTTCTGCAGCTGCTTCATCCCCTATTCCCTGACACCGCCAGCACCCTGGTGGGTGATCCCAGACCCACCCTGCCGCCCCAGGGCGGGCACGGGCTCCGCACTGCTCTCCCTTCCGAAGGCAGCCAGCAAGCCTTCATGTAGGCACCCTGAGCCTGGGTGTGGGCTGCTTGGGAAAGGGAAGAATTTATGGCAATTTTTTTGTCTTTCTCCTTTGGCGTGCCACGAGATTAACTGACATTAGCAAATGTCTCTTCCCGGAGTGCTGCGACAAGACAAAACCTGCCCTGACTGGCACCTGCAGTCTGTTTCCCTCATGGTCTTTGATCTGCCATTGCTGAAGGTTAGAAGACCTGAATGGCTCAGAAACAGACACTTCCTTGGGTTTGCTTCCAAGTGCTAGGAGCAATCTGTATGTGTCAAGAGTGTTTTCTCTCCCTGACGAATTTACTGAGGGCTAGAGGAAATCTTTATTATTATTACTATTTGACTTGCAGGAGAAGTCAATCATCTTGACCAAGATTGCAGCCCTTACATGGAATGCTGTAAAAATCACCTAAGCTCAGTTCTCCATCACTGACCACGTGTACCACAAAGGGAGTTTCCCTTATGCCCTTGTTTTGAATATATTTTCTCCAAGTCTTTCTTCAAATTAAAAAATGTGCAAATAAATAAGTCCCATTTCCCAGACCCCAGGGAAGAGCATGAATAATTTAATGTGCTAGAGTATTAACCACGTACATCCCCGTCCCCAGTATTTGAGTCATTTCGTTTACCAGGAGCAGGAGCAGAGCAAGCCAGCAATGCCCCGCTGCTGCAGGTCCTGGTTTGGATTCACATATTTTCATCTAACCAGTTACTTCAGCAAAGCCAATGTAGCCAGAATAACTGTTTCTGGTGGAAAATCCATCGCTCTGCAGCTTCTTCGCGAATACTATTCAACGTTTTATTGACCTGCAGTAACGAAAGGGAGAAGGAGGGCGAGTACGTTCCCTGGCTCATTTGAGCAGCGCTGTCTAAGGGGTGACGTTTACAAGCAACTCCTTGACCGACATGAAACTTCTTAGGTCCGTGACAATGAATTTTCTTTGGAAAATCCCAGCTAAAGGCCTGTCTCTTCATCGTTAAAGGCTAGAGAAAGCCCTCACGATGCACAAATCGTTGTGTTCCTGTTTGGTTCAGCTGCAGTCTCAACGATCTGCTGGATCCAGTACCACCTCCTCTCTCAGAGCACCTGGAAACCTGAAAGGAGCACTACTAAGGATAATACATTTTCAAAACACTGAAAACTTCCCGTTATAAAATCTCAATCTTTTGGACGAGGAATTACCCCGGACTCTACGGAGTCCATCCCTAATAGCGCAAGCAAGTTTAGTGTATCCACTTGAACGTGCAGGTGAGCAGAACAGGCTTTTCAGAAGTTAGAACTGAAGCCCAAAGAAGAGAGACACAAGCTGCTGGCCCTGTGAAAACATCGGATGAACACAGGTAGCCAAGACTTGACTTCTGCACTTAACATTATGCTTCCGGAACAGTTCTAGTCTGACTCCAAAAGAGAAAGCATATATATATATATAAATATATACACATATATATGATGTACATATATAAAAGTACATACGCTGTACTAGAACCCTGGCACCACTTTCTGAAGTACTCTTAGATGTTTTTAGGCCAGCCCTAAGCAGCAAGACTGGAGGTATCATAACAGGGGACAAAGTAATGCTCACATATCTGAGCAGCTCCCTTACCTAGATCAGACCTGCATCCCCCACTGCATACCCGGGTTTATTCTCCAAAGGAAGGAGAATTCCGAAATTCAACTCGGATTGCTCTAGAGGCTACTGGATCCCAATTGTGTTGCCTACTTTAACATTTTTCTTGAGTTATTCTGCTGAAAGGCACAAATGAACACACAATACAAACTGAAGAACTCAAATGACCAAAATTGTGTCATGGGAAATTGTTACTTGGGAAGTGGTGAACTGGGCTAATCATTGGCTAGCACACAAGCTAGGAAAACCCACGGTCTCATCAAAGAACTGTAAGTTTCTTCCTTCCATCTGTGCTTCACTATTCTCTCTATGCAGAAGAGTCATAGCGTCTACTTGCACAGAGTTCCCTTAGCTGGAAACTCCAGGTCCTCCATTACTTGTAACTTTGTCCAACTTTAATCATCCAGTCTGAAATTTTCTGTGCCCCACAAAATCCATGTTTTATATTGTATGAGAACGAGGAAAATAAGTTGTTCATATTAAAACATGGTGGTGGCCTATTCTTTGAAAAGCTTTGTGGCCTCAAGCTCTAAAACAGGGACTTGAAATTCATCTGGGTAATGTCTTTTCCTCCACATCGGTGCCTTTTGCTCTTCCCTTGATAATACACTCAAATTTGGACAAATTTCCAAACTCTGAAAGAGCTCTTTTCGAACTCTGAAAAAACTCTGAAAAATTTCGCACATAGAAGTTAAGACTTGGTAGAACTTCACGGGTGAATCTTCAAAACGTTCGCCCCTCCAGAATACGCCTCTGTCTGTGAGTGAAGGAGGCTTCGCTTTCAGCTCTAGCCCAGGGCTGTTTTGAGCCAGCATCCTTCGTTACGCTGAGTGTACAACCACACTGCCATTTCCAACAATGGCAAACACTAAAATCTGAGAGTTAATACAGCAACTGAGCTACGAACTTTGCATCACCGCTACTAATACAACATCCAACAAAGTCTGGAAAACAAATGAGAAATAAAATATTACTGCTTTTTGACAACACTGGCCCTAAGCAGTGTATCATTTTTAAGATTTGGAGTGGCCGAGTACATCACAGAGGCTGTAAGACTTCTCCACTTCAAAATGAAGATGGGCCCTGGCAACACAGCTCTTGGTTCTGCAAACCTCAGAAACAGTGTGAGGATGCAGAGCTGCCACATGCCCCAGCGAGCCCCTCTGCTAAAGAGGGAGAGCGAGCAGGCACAAGTTTGCCCGCCTATCACATGTTGAGGACAGATACTATAATGCACATCTTGGGCAGCGTCTAAACTTTCCTAAATGCTGTAATTTTTTTTTTGCCTTCTTCAGAGTACGTCTTTCAGAGTACTTTAATAAAGAGCATTTGTATAATATAAATACAAAGACACACGCAAAACACCACAGATGAATGCCCAACAGCGCGTAAATTAGATTTTGCTCTTCACCCCATAGCAGAAAGCAGTTTAAAAGGACTTCTCAAAGCGTAGCCACAAAGGGATCGGCACTGTGTTTTCCTCTAAAGAAAGACTTAGCTACGTGGTTTCATCTAACACCGTCAAGACAAGACAGCAAGTTTCGAAAGAAATATTGTAGGAACTTGGCAATGCGAAATTAAAACAGTTTCATAATCAATTTGGATGGCTGGATTAAGTATAACGCTCTGTCCTCATTTTCGGCACTCACACCTATGTGTTACCTGTGTGGAAGCAGACCACAACGTATGCATTTGATCTGCAAGTAAAGTGGAAAGTGCAGACGGATGGAGAGGCTACAGCTCAGACTAACGCTGAGCTGAGCCCCAGCAAGCACTGGGAGGTTTCTTGCCTTCCCACAGCAGCTGGGGGAGTTTGGCTCAGAATTAGGAGCCCAATTTAGGCTTTTCAGTAGCAAGGGAGAATGAAAAACGTGATCTGGGAAGTCAGTGGGAATGCAGGGAAGAATGAAAGTCCAAGGAAAGCTGCAAGCTAATGAAGGTTAATAATGTGATATGCAACCACAAAAACATAGGCTTTAAAAAGCACACCCCAAATGCTCTATTTTAGGCCACAGTGAGTGGCCTAAATATACAACCCTGAATCATGGAGCTGCAGCTGGCTCCTATGTACGCCGGGCACTCTGGGTAGCACTGAGCGTGTAGCTCGTTGCATTTTGCTCTCATCTCATCTCATCCTTGGCAGGACAAGAAAGCCGAGCAGATCCAGGAACCTGCATCAGGCATGATCTCATTGTCATCCACACCTGTGGTACCCCAGTCTCAGGTTAGTTTTAACACCGAGGAATTCAGTATTGTGTAGATAAACCCAAGCAAGCGGGCACATCTCCATGGTGCAGAGCAGCAAGCACAGATGATGGCTGCAGAGCCGGCTGCCCTGGGATGGCACTGTGTCTGGACCGAGCCGCTGGCGCGGATCTTCTTCTGGATCTGAAACTGGTTGAAGCATACTGGTAACTTGCATTGTGCTGGTTTACAGCATGGACATGATCTGAGAGAGCTGTTGTAAAGGCAGAGGCGTACAGGTTCTAATTCTGATAGTAATCCGCTTGTTTTAGTGGTGACTTTCCTGACGTACAGCAGTGTTGTTGAGACTAGAGGCAAACTCCAGAGGTGCGTAAGAACGCCTGTACCATTTTAAGCAGCCTGAAACAATAGGATACTGCATTTGTTTAAGTTTCTGAGTGATTTGTGTTTCTTCACCTTATATAGTATTGTGCAACACTCAACCAGAAAATCAGAAACAATATTTCCAAGGGATTACTCAATGAAGAATGGCTCGGATCATTCTATAAACCGTAAACAATTTGTACAAGCTCTGTACTGATGCGATCCCAAGAAAAGGAATTGCTCAGCTGTCATATAATCCACCTTGAGATTATGTAAAATCAAGAGAGAGGAGGAAAAAATACATAGTCCCAGGTATGGGAGACAGAGAAACCCAGTGTGGGAGGGCTCTCCATGGAAAGCTGCAAAAGAGGTAAGGAAAGAAAATGGGACAAGGTCAAGTCCTCGAGAAATTCCAGTTGCTGCTCATGAGGATTTATGAGCACACCTTGTGTGTGTCCATAAGGGAAGCCAATGGCTTGCCATAGTTAGAAGAAAAACAGATAATTGGGTCTGCAAACTCTTATTTAGGTAAGTAATCCTTAAAACTTGTAAAAAATCCCGTAGTGGTTAAGGGGTTTACTTGGAAAAGGAAGAACTGTGGCAGAGAGATAAGAATTTCCACTCCAAGGACAAATTAATATTCTCCAGGTTGTGTAATTCCTCCTCCCTTATCCAGCTCTTACCTCCACAGCAAGGACTATTGTCCACACACATAAAGCACCCCCATTCCGAGACGCAGAGGTACTGATGCCCCCACAGCCCCCTGCATCTGACACTCCTGTCAAATCAATCAGGATTTTCACCAGATTAGACCCTAATTCCGTTCCCTCAATCCCAAACCCATCCAATTCTGTCCTTTGAACTCCTTTCCTCTTCCATATCTTACATCAAATGGGGTTTTCTGGGCCCCAGAAATGATTCATTTTAAGTGGCGTATGTTTTCAGCGATTCAGTCTTCGACGCCTAACAAAACTAACCCTGTCTCAGCAACTTGGGACTGGCTTCGGTAGTACCCGCGTCCAAATTAAGTCTCCAGAAATGGGAAAAAAAGAAACATACATTATCTAAAAGCAATTCTGAACTTCTCTGCTTCTCGAAACAAAAGAAGTGAGAAGAATAAATAAAGAGGTAGGCAGGAGGGCAATTTGTGGAATATAAGAGACCAAGGGCCTGATCATCCGTTGCCTGCATTTTGTGACACACTAATTCATTGGTGTGACAAAACGCTTCACCCAAGCGATGCTTCATTATAAGGGGCTATTTAAGGTCACATAGAATCAGAGCCTAGAACACTGGGTGAATGTTCATTGCATACAGTCAAAATAATACTCAGGCTGTAATAGATGCAACAGTAAGCCAAGACTGTAAATATCCTGGTGGTACAGCGCGTGGTACAGTGGGACCAGCTGGTACTACCACAATGGAACAAAACGTCTAAAAGAGATTTTTCTTTCTCTCCTGTCTAAAAGCAACAGAACTCCTGAAGACCAAAGAGAAGTGAAAAAAAACAAAAGTAAAAAGTTTTCTTACAGCATTAAGAAAATTTGTAATTCCTGGGCTCATGCCTTAAACTGTAGATCTGCAGCTCACAGCAGTGGAAATGTGTTCCTTCCTCTGTCCTGCCTGCTAGCAGCCAGGAAGCAATCCCCCTTGCTGTATGATGTTGAGAAAAACGTCAGTAGGATGCAAAGCACACAGTGCACCGGACCCGTGCTCACCCACCGAACGGATGAGAAACAGTGAGGTGGGTGCAGGACCACTTGCAGCAGAGGTAAGAAACGGCACAGCACGTGCCCTCCAGCAGCCCCGTGCAGAGGTGTTCTTCCTCTTACCAACTGCAACCAGAGCTTGACAACCTGGAGGACACTGTTTATAAATGCAGATTTCCATGGGAGCTGGAAAGGAACTTGTTCTGCTTGCTCCAGCGTAAACGGCAATGCGTCACTTCGGCTGCAGTACAACTAGTTTAAGTGCTGCACTGAAGAAAGGATTTAGGGACTTACTAACAACCGCTGGAAAAGCTGGGTTTTAGGCAACTGATGACCACGGTCACTGGGAAAAAGCCAGATTTACCTGCTGGTAGTGTCAGATGCCCAGCACTCTGATCCAGAGCTCAAGTGACTGATTCAAGCTAGTCCTTACCACCCAGATCCAGTGCTCAGAACACTCTTTGCAGGGAGAAGCTCGTGTCTCTTCTTTGACGTGTGACCAGTGAGGGCAAGAAGGGTGGCTGTCGGGGTGAGTAGGACAGGCCACTTCGCCACGGTTCAGAAGTTACCGCATGTGAAATTTGTTCTCAACCTTCTGACGGTGATGGAAAGGCCAAATCACCGAGTCCCTCTCCAAACTTGCTGTAACCTTAATGCCATCGGCATGGAGCTATCTTTGCTTCTCTCTGAAGCTGATCCAGGGGTTGGGCTGGACTGCAGAGTCCTTCCAGTCCACTCCAGAGACGGGGCTGCGAAGAGGGAAGCTCACTTTTTACGGCGCTGCTCAGAAAAAGCGGTTTGACACCTCTGTCACTGGCAACAGCAGGAAGCAGCAGAGCGCGCACTAAGGCACAGGTAGATGTGGCTGACGCTAGTCTGAGCAAGAGGTGGTGCTACTGGCCGGAGGAGCCCGGGACAGTGACAGCGGCCGGGACTGCGCTTCTCACCAAAGGCAGAAGCAGCAGCCTGGCCAGGCCTGGCTTCGCACCCCGAGCGGGGCTGCCTCCCAGCATCTAATTTGGGCTAATCCCTAAATGCTACTGCAACACCTCCTTTTCTTCTCATGACGTGACTGTAGAGAATCTGAAATAAATGTTGTCTTTTTAAATTCTGCTTGGTACAGCAAAAACGACGACAACAAAGCGAGAATGCCCCGATTTTCTGCAAAACGGTTTCCTTGATGCCTGGGGGTTCTGGGGCTCCGGAAAGCCCCGGGCCGGGGGGTGGGAATGGTCCTGGAGTGCCGCACCCGCACGCCCCTGACCAGCTCTCCCGGGTCGGGCGGAGATGCCGGATTCGAGTAAAAAAAAAGCGTCGGGAGCGGCAGAGAAGCGAGCGCAAGGGCGTGGGAGAGGCTGCAGGGCAGCGGGGCCGAGAGGGGTGCGAGCTGCCCGGCGCTTCGCTGCCGCCCTTTCCCCCGAGCCGCTGTCAGGTACTGCGAGGAGCAGTGGGGGCCCGGGGAGGAGATGGCTGGAGGCTTTCCAGCCCCGGCTCACGCAATGCGAACTCCGCACGCAACGGGGAGGCGACAGGCGGAGGAGGGGAAGCTCTCCGGCTTCCTCAGCCCTCAAGATGCAGGCGAGACTTTGCCTCCCGACGGGGAGGGCTGCGAGCCCGCCCGCCAGCCCGCTCCCCTCCCGGCACCTCCTCCGCGAACACTTTCGGCCCCGGCCATAAAAGCCTCCGCGGCTCAGCCGCTGCGCTTGGCGAGCGCCCAAGGGCAGCTGGCAAATAGCTGCGACCCCTCAGGCCAGGGGAAGGGCCAGGCAGCGGCGATTTGTCAGCGGGGCTCACTGCGGCCCGCCCGCAGCGCACCGCTCCGCGGATGCCGGCGGGTTTAAAGCCGCCGGTACCAATGCCAGGCGCCCAGACGCGGCTGCTCCGGCTCCGGCTCAGCCCGGCTCTCCTCCCCGCGCCCCCTGAGCCGCTAGCCTTCGCTCCCTGAAGCGGGCTGGGGCGGCCCCGTCCCCGCAGCCCAGCAGGCGGCTGGGAGGGAGGGGGCGGGCGGCGGCAGCCCACTCGCCCCCGCTCCGCCGGGCTGCACCGGGCAGGTGGCTGCCGGCGGGACGCGCTCCGCAGGGTTAAAGCGCTGGGAAGGTGACAGTAACTCTGCGCTGGGACCGGGTGCAATTGGCATTTGCCTGCACATGACCTGCCAAGCTCCGGGTGACAAGAGCCGGGGCTCCGAGTGACTCTCCTAGAGACTGGGAGCTGAACGCCGCCGTCGTTGCGCTCCTCCCGGGGCTGCCCGTTAGAGCTGCCGCCGGCTGCCCGGCTCCTCTCCATCCTCCCCGAGGTCTTGGATGGAAGCGGCGTGCAACAGGTCAGTTCTGCCACAGGCGCCCGAAGAGGCCTTTTATTTCACCCTTTCTTCCCCTCGTTGCTTCAGAAAGGCTGGAGTAAACGGCAGGAGCGGGTGGTTCCCGGGCACGGGGGTGGGAAGGGAGACCACTCAGCTCTGCCACGTCGGGAGCTCAAGCATCCTTCGCAGCCCATCCCCGCGGCCGCCAGCCCGCGCTGCCCCGGTGCGGAGAGCGAGGAAAGGCTCGGGACAAAGGGGACTCCGTGGCCATGTGCGGAGGTTTCCTCTGCAGAGCCGCGGGGAGCCCCGGTGGCCGCTCGGGGAGCCCGCTGCAGGGGCTCTTTCGCCGGGTGGAGCGAGGTGCAGGGCCGGGATGAACCTGTCTCCGGCGCACAGCGGCTGCCCGCATCTGCGGAGGCTCGTCAGGCAAGAGCATCCTCTCGCCTCCCTTTCTGCCTCTCTCAGCCGAAAGCTTCTGGATGCCCCGCTACAAACTTTCCCTAGCGGGGGTCACAGAACAACGGCCCCCACGCAAAATATTATTTTTATGCCTTACTGAGCGCTTGCCACTTGATTGTCGATTGCTTTCCGCACAGGATCCGGGCGGGTTTTAGGCACCCGAGGAGCGCATAGCACGGACGCACCCCAGCTCCGAGCCCGCGCGCCCCGGTCCCCTCGCCCCTGCGGGCTTCTCCCTGCCGGCGGGCGACGGGCGGCTCGCCAGCCCTGCCGCCGCCCGCTGACCTTTCCCGTCCCCCTTCCCTTGCAGCATGGCCCTGGAGCGGCTCGGAGAAGCCCTGCGCAGCCTCTCCGCCTTGCAAAGCTCCCTGCTGTTCCTCCTCTGCCTGCTCGCCGCCATCCACCTGGGCAAGCTCCTCCTGCGGCGGCAGCGGCGCCGGCGGCAGGGCCAGCGCCGGGCGCCGCCGGGCCCTTTCCCCTGGCCCTTGATCGGCAACGCGGCGCAGCTGGGCAGCGCCCCGCACCTCTCCTTCGCCCGCCTGGCCAGCACCTACGGCGCCGTGTTCCAGCTGCGCCTGGGGCGCTGGCCCGTGGTGGTGCTGAACGGGGAGCGCGCCATCCGGCAGGCCCTCGTCCGCCAGGGGGCCGCCTTCGCCGGCCGGCCGCCCTTCCCCTCCTTCCGGCTGGTGTCGGGGGGGCTCAGCCTGGCCTTCGGCGGCTACTCGGAGCTCTGGAAGCTGCACCGGCGGGCGGCGCACGCCACGGTGCGCGCCTTCTCCACCGGCAGCCCCGCCACCCGCCGCCTGCTGGAGCGGCACCTGCTGGGCGAGGCGCGGGCGCTGGTGGCGCTGCTGGTGCGCGGCAGCGCCGGCGGCGCCTTCCTCGACCCGTCGCCGGTCCTGGTGGTGGCCGTGGCCAACGTGATGAGCGCCCTGTGCTTCGGCCGCCGCTACAGCCACGGCGACGGCGAGTTCCTGCGCCTGGTGGGGCGCAACGAGCAGTTCGGCCGGGCGGTGGGCGCCGGCAGCCTGGTGGACGCGCTGCCCTGGCTCCAGCGCTTCCCCAGCCCCGTGCGCGCCGCCTACCGCGCCTTCCGCGACCTCAACCGCGACTTCTACGGCTTCGTCCGCGGCAAGTTCCTGCAGCACCAGCGCAGCCTGCGCCCGGGGGCCGCGCCCCGCGACATGATGGACGCGTTCATCCGCCTGCAGCGGGAGCAGCCGCGCCTGCAGCTGGAGCACGTGCCCGCCACCGTCACCGACATCTTCGGCGCCAGCCAGGACACCCTGTCCACCGCCCTGCAGTGGCTGCTCATCTTCCTCATCAGGTGGGTGCCCCCGGGGCGAGGGACGGGGGGAGCGGCCGGCGACCACGGTGTGGTCTGCCAAGACCGCCGCACTTCTAGAGAGTAATCTTAAAACACATTATAGAGAAAGTGGATTTCTGTATCAATGAGGAAAAAAATGCACAGAGTGGGATGTTCATAAAGCTATTCTGAAGAGGATTAGCAGGGTGGGGTTTTCCTTTTTTTTTTTTCCCAGTTTAAAAACCTGCGGACTTTCATATGTGTGCAATATGTCTGGTGATAAACTCCATGCTAACTTCTCGAAGCCACATACAGAACCAACATCTCATTCTCACAGAAAGCCCAATATTTAGAAGTAATTTTAGTTATAGAATTAATTTTCAAAATTGGATGAGAATATGCAGTTTCAGCGCATCCGAATTAAGTGTCATGATTTATGCTGAGAATCAGTTACACAAGATATGAAAGTAAAAACTGAGCAAATCTTAAAATTATACCATTGCATGGGAAGTTTGGACTTTTCTCTCAGTTTTCCATCAGGGTCTACACATTCCTGCAATATATTTAAACTTTGCTCAAACTGCATTATTTAGGGTAGGGGTGAAGTTCTGCAAAAAACGTTCACAGCGAGGATTATTTTTAAGAAAATCTTTCGAAAGTGTTATGTACGTACACACCTCTTACTTTAAATGACAGGTATCCGAATGTGCAGGCTAAAATGCAAGAAGAAGTGGATAGGATTGTTGGAAGAGACCGTCTGCCGTGTGCTGAAGACCAGCCTCACTTGCCCTACATCATGGCTTTCTTGTACGAATCCATGCGTTTCAGCAGCTTTGTGCCTGTTACTATCCCACATGCCACCACAACCAACACCTTCATCATGGGCTACCTCATTCCCAAGGACACAGTGATTTTTGTTAACCAGTGGTCAGTGAACCACGACCCAGCAAAATGGTCCAACCCAGAGGATTTTGATCCAACAAGATTTCTGGATGAGAATGGATTCATCAATAAAGATCTTACTAGCAGCGTGATGATTTTCTCCCTGGGAAAGCGTCGGTGTATTGGAGAGGAGTTATCCAAGGTGCAGCTGTTTCTCTTTACCTCCATCTTGGTGCATCAGTGCAATTTTACTGCTAATCCAAACGAGGACCCTAAAATGGACTTTACCTACGGGCTGACCATTAAACCTAAGCCATTCACCTTGAATGTTACGCTCAGAGATAGCATGGATTTGCTCGATCAGGCTGTCCAAAGACTGCAGGCAGAGAAAGCGGCCAGTGAAAATCAGCTGTCAGCAAATGCCTAAGCAACAAACCTTGCATCTGAGGTCTCCTTTTAGACTTAAGTTATAGTTTGCCCTGGTGATCTTTTTGGAAAATAGTCAATATTACAAGTTACAAGAGCAGGAAGGAAAACTGCACAAGGCATAATTCAGTCCTCTTTTTGATTCTAGAAGGAGAGCCGGGGGAACAATTTAATATATTAAATGATAAATCATATGCAATTTGAAAGTAAGCCTTTTCTTTTCTAGCTTGGTCACAGAAGTTGACATTGTAAAGTGCTTTTCATCTACTGACTGGTTGGAGCATCTCCAGGAACTGTTTGACCAATCCTTCCCATGTCTCCATGCTCTAACTCTTAAGTTAATGCCTTAACTCTTAAGTTAATGGCCTTCAGAGATTCCACATCCCAAAGCGAAATCTCTTACATTAAAAAACAAAGCAAACAAAAAAAAGGGTTGCTCAGAAGACTGCACCCTGCCTCTAAACTCACGCTACTGGAAACTGCCGTAGGCACATGGCAGCTCCCGTGTTGTGACTGCTGGGATGTACATGAGTGCTTTAGTATTAAGTGTTCACATGTTTTTTGGTAACATGACAAAGTCTTGCCTTTAGCATTCCAAAGTGTTTACATAAATGACTAAAAAAAAAAGACTTGTTTATAAGCACATTTGAAAATAAAATTCCTATTTTATGAGAATGAACAGAATGTCCTAATACAGGAACTTTTCATTAAGTTTGGACAGATCAGATTTGACATGTCACCAAATCGCAAGGGTGATACAGACCACATGCTAATCTGTTCATTAGCATAGTCATGAATGAAATGGATATTTGAATTTGAAATTTTTTTTAGGAAGGTATAGTTAATATCCCCCTCTGAAGGTACATAGGTAAGTCCAGCAAAATCCATATGCACCAGGGTACTTAGAAGTGAGAATCGGGGGGCTTCATGTGAAAACTTTCATGCTGCAAACCTCAAGTAAAGCATACAGCAAACGTGTCCGTGCTCACGAGGCATTCTGTGAGCATGAGTTAAATGGTGCACCCCAAGATCTGCTATGTACTTCTGGTGTGCTTTGCTTGGAGCAAAGTCACAGAAGGAAAACTAACGTTACATGTCCTGATTAACGTACCTGTTAACTGAAGAAAAAGTACTTTGAAGGTTTTTGTGAGGCAAAGGACATAAATTTAAAAGAAAACCAAACCAAAGTCAAACCTATTCTTTTAAAGTAAAACGCACCCACGAAACAGTATGGCCTTGAACCCTCTGGCTAACGTTTGTGTACACGGCGCTGCACGTATTTCTCTAAAAAGCAAACACCCGATTTTGAAAAGCATTTGGCACGTCTTTGGAGCTGCAGATCGCCTTCAGTTACATCCCAAGTCCATGAGAAATGAGAGTACCTCGCGTGCCTTGCTGTGTTCAGCCTCGTACTAAATAAGGTACTAGTAGATCTGGGAAAAGAAGGCTGCAGCACTACACAGTGAAGCAGCTCTGCCGAGACCTGAGCCAGGGAAGATCTGCTCTGGCTCTTCTGTTAGCTAGCCAGGCTCAGCCACGTTGGCAGAACTCCTACTGACATCAGGAGGAGCTGGCTTAGGGATACAATCCTGGTCTTCTGAAGTAGTTGCTTGGCTACTGATTTAAAAAACCTAAATCAAGCCTAAAAGTACTGCTCCGTAACCCCACCCAGTAGTAATGTACCTGTTTAAAGTACTCCGACTTCACAGGGCATCTATCTTCTTAGAGCTAAAAAAGGTTTCTGTTACATACACAAGGAGTAACCTCAGGAGTTTTTCTGAATTATGTCCAAGTTTGTGATGTCCCAGAACTTAGCCTATATCTGTGAAAAGCTTTATAAGATACTACGCATTTTCAGGTGGAGATCTATATTAGATCAAATTCTAGCAAGACAATTTTCCTTGGACCTTTGTAAATATTGTTATTAAAAAAAAAGGATGTAACCTACAACTCAATAGTTATTCTTAATGCAAGGGTCACTGGTTCGTATTTTAATAAAACCAGCTTTTGCAATTTTGTACTCTTTCAAAGCTTTAACTATGCATTGGCTACTAATGCAATGTCCATTCACACCGCTCGTGTCTGTCAGGGGTCACACGCTCTATAGCTGTTGGGCAAATAATGCCTCATGGAGTCTGTGAAGTTCCTCAGATTTAGTAGCACCCATTTAGAATGTAAGCAGTTGTTCAGCGAGCTAACTTTTATGGTCATTTTGAGATGTATCATGGTGTTACCAAAATACTAAATAAAAATATTCTTATGTTGCCTCTGATTAGTTTATGTATGGCTTTCTAACCTCAAGATAAACTAAATTATTATTTCTGACTTGAAAAGTATTATTATTTTAGGTATCTGTTCATGCACTTTTCACCTTCTTCCCATTTCTGGATTTTAAGGTTTTTCTCCATCACAGCTTTTCAGGTCTGCCTGCTTGTTTAACACCTCCCCATCTGTGTTCGACTTCCTCATGCTCCTTGCTAAGAACATTCCCTGCTGCTTGTCTCAGCATTGATCTGAATTCTCGCATGTCTTTTGCTTGCTTCTAATACCTGTTAATGTCTCCTCAGCCTGCACAACCTCCTATGCCATGGTCTTCCCTCTGACATTTCAGTTTACTTCCATCTCCCCTTATTTCAAACTCACAGACTGGTTTTCCTTTCTCTTTTCCCCTCCTGTATCCAGCGCTGACATCCATACACTCCTGATACTGGATCCCCACCGCTGCCCTTGGGACCACCTTAGAGAGACACCCCAAAAGTAGATGAGGGACTGTGGAGCAGGTGCAGTGTCCAAAGGCACCCATGCAGTGCATAGGTGCCTGGGGCTGACCACAGCACAGATAACAAGCAGGTGTCCTCCCTGGGAAAAGGCCAAGAGCAGCTTCATACAGTCAAGAGATGCTGCCACGCCGTCCCTGCTTCCCATTAATTTCTAGGTATTTTTCTGCTTTACCAGCTGTCTCCAGCTGAAGTCTACGCTGCCTCTTCAATGTTGACAGACGCGTTTTTAAAGCAAAACCTGCTACCTTAATGCCGGAAGATGCCAGAAGTTGGCATGAAGAAAGCATTCTTGGAGAGATTATTGGAGATCACCATTTATAGCCATTGAGGAGGGAACCAAAAATTTCTGATTGCTCACTGTAAGCCAGTACCAAGTGTTAAGGAAATAGGGTAAAACTAACTCAGCAAATTGACTTGATCTTTTTTTCATTCTGTATTTCCATATTCCATCTGTTTCATGGCAACAGTTGGTAGAAAAATTACCATTTTCAAAACTGGGCAAGGTCATATTTAACAGCAAGTCGTGTACATCTCATGAGATCCTGTGTTTGCATTGTCACCGCCTCCCTCACCAACCCCTGATTGATGTCGCCACAGAAATACTAGAAAAATACATGTTGCTTTGTGCTTTCTTGAAGAAAAAGAAGTTCAGCAGCTGTATTCAGTACAAGGTTTTTCCTTTACAAATCTTCATGCTGTAGTGATTTCAGGCAAGCCACATCATCTCACACTGTGTATGTGCACGCGCGCACACATTTAGTCCATGTACCAGAATTTTACTGATGTCTGTCATTCAAATTGATTGAAAGAAACAACAAAAAACCCCTGCAAGCCCACAAAAGAGGAAGCACAGGAATAATTCAGGACCAGCATACATTTCTTGGAAAACCAGTAGCTGTCAGACCACCCCACTCCCTGACAGGGAGAGGAGGGAAGCAGGCTGAGCTAGCAGAGTTGATATGGAGAACATTCACACTATCCAAGTGTACCTTTACATTCCTTGCAAAGCCGATAGTTAAACTTGCCGGCTTCAGCGGGAGTCAGTTCAGAGCTGCTGAAGTAGAGTAGCAATAATCTGACAATAAGGAACAACTCATGAGAACTTGCAAAACAATGACTGCCATAAAGAGCAGAGCGGGGTCAGTCCAGGACGCGTGCCACAGCCACCAGTACCAGCAGGGTCATGGCACAACGTAACTAAAAGCAAGTCCACAACAACAAATTCCAACGAGTTTTGCATCGGACCCAGTACGCTTTTAGGAGTGGCAGGGACTGACGTGCAGTTCTGTCTGTAGGAAAATGGTTCAGATTATCCAGGTAGAGCCACCAGAGTAGGCAACTGGGAGCATACATTTTACCTGAGAAAAGTTGAGCAATTAGCCATGGAAAGTGAACATTTAACATTTGCCTTTGCTGCATCTTTACAGAATCATTTTGGTTGGAAGAGACCTTTAAGATCATCGAGTTCAACCGTTCACCCTGCACTGACAGGTCGCCACTAAACCATGTCCCTCAGCACCACATCTACATGTCTTTTAAAGACTTCCAGGGATGGGGACTCAGCCAACTCCCTGGGCAGCCTGTGCCAACGCTTCACAACCCCTTCTGTAAAGAAATTTTTCCTAATGTCTGACCTAAACATCCCCTGACACAACTTGAGGGAGTTACCTCTTGTCCTGTCCCATGGGAGAAGAGATCAACTCCCACCTCACTACAACCTCCTTTCAGGTAGCTGTAGAGAGTGATAAGGTCTCCCCTCAGTCTCTTTTTCTCCAGACTAAACAACCCCAGTTCCCTCAGCCGCTCCTCATAAGACTTGCTCTCCAGACCCTTCACCAGCTTCGTTGCCCTTCTCTGGACACAATCCAGCACCTCAATGTCCTTCTTGAAGGGAGGAACCCAAAACTGGACACAGTATTCAAGGTGTGGCCTCACCAGTGCCCAGTACAGGGGGACAATCATTTCCCTCCTCCTGCTGGCCACACTGCTTCTGACACAAGCCAGGATGCTGTTGGCCTTCTTGGCCACCTGGGCACACTGATGGCTCATATTCAGCCGGCTGCCAACAAACACCCCCAGGTCCTTTTCCACCGGGCAGCTTTCCAGCCATGCTTCCTGAAGCCTGGAGTGTTGCGGGGGGTTGTTATGACCCAAGTGCAGGACCTGGAACTTGGCCTTGTTGAACCTCTCCTACCATTGGCCTTGGCCCATCAATCCAGCCTGTCCAGATCCCGCTGGAGAGCCTCCCCACCATCAAGTAGATTGACACACCTGCCTAACTTGGTGTCATCTCCAAAATCCCTGAGGGTGCCCTTCGTCCCCTCATCCAGATCGTTGATCAAGATGTTAAAGAGAACAGGCCCCAGTACCGAGCCCTGGCGAACACCACTGGTGACTGGTTGCCAGCTGGATTTACTTCCTTTCACCACCACTCTCTGGACCTGGTCATCCAGCCAGTTTTGTACCCAGCAAAGAGTACACACATCCAAGCCATGAGCAGCCAGTTTCTCCAGGAGAAAGCTGGGGAACACAGTGTCAAAAACTTCACTAAAGTCTAGACAGACATCCACAGCTCTTCCCTCATCCACCAAGGGGGTCACCTTGTCTTAGCTTGGTTAAATTTTACTCAGATCTCTCATTTGCTCACACAACAAATTCAGCTTGAGATAACACCAAGGGTAGACCTGGCTTTTTTGTGGATGAAGAGCTGGATTCTGAACAGTGCTGTTATTTGGGTGTACAGTGCAACACTGATACAGAGATTCAAGTTTCAACAACATTTTTGCAGCTTGAGTTTTTTTCATGTTCTAGAGACTTCTACTCCAGCCTGGACAACTCAATTAACTGTCAGGTGAAAACAAGCTCAGTGTTAAGCACAAACAGCCTGGAGCATTTATGATGGCTGTAGTCAATAATTTGATAGCCCTCCTTTGGGGCTTTTTGCCAACTTCTCAGATAGCTCCACTAACCAAAAAAAAAAAAAAAAAAAAAAAAAAAAAATCTTTGTTTCGTTAGTTGCCCTGTCCTTCAACACTTAAAGCAGACCTTGCTCCAGCCTGAAAGGACAGAGCTGGAGCTAACCAAATCAAACAAGAGCCTCTCAATTCCCCCACTCTATCTGTGCTGGATGTCTGGGGATACTGATCCATCAATACAGTCAACTCAGAAGATACAGAATGCTGAGCTAGTTCAACTGCAAATGTGCAGAGGGAGGAAAGGGAGCGAACATACAGAGGACTTAAAGGTGCATAAATCAACTGCAGAGCTACAAAGGAGTCATTTGCTCCAGTGGCTGAGAGCAGAGGACTATTTCTGAAGGGTCGGAAGATTCCAGCTAGGGAGGAACTGTGCACAGGCTGTCTTCCAGGGAAAGGGAGGTGGTGATTCTACAGTGTGTCAGGATGAGGGTGTTAGGAACCCACATGGTATTAAAGAGGTTCAACACAGCAGCAGCAGGGAACGTCAAACTGAGAGCACCTGGACCAAACCTTAGCTTCACACCAGGCTGAAGATAGAAGGAGCAATTGTTTTCCTGAAAACTCCGGACAAACAAAGGATGTCCAAATACTAACTCCTCACTGCCTGTTAACTCAAGTAATAGATCTGGGAGGCAGCAAACACGGAAACAAAACCTGAGGAACTGAACACAAGTCTGCGCTGCAGAATCTGAAAACAAAACTGGTCTACAACAGCAAGTCATGGAAAGCCTGTCATTCTCCTGCTCACCTCAGCATCCCCAGCACCTGGGGACAACAGGGAGGAAAGGACAGCCCAACTGCTGCAGTCTAAACACCTTTTGGGGAATTTTCCCTCCGATATTGAAACAGTGCTGGAAGGAGCAGGCACTACACCAGACAAAACCACTAATGGTCTAGAGCATCTATTGAGAACAGGTCAGTGGCGTTTATGTGAGCAAGCTGAGCAGGAAGAGGTTTTATCAGGGTTGGATATTCCCATGTTATACAGTTATGTCTTCAGTTCTGTCTAGGGTTGCTCAGTATCTCTTAGGGAAAGAATGGACTGTATATTGCAGGATGCTCCAGAACTGGTTTATTTTCAGCGATGGATCACCTTTTGTTTGCAAGGATGGTTCTACAAGAGTAGACTTTATTTCCATCATGACCCTTCTCCCAACCTGAGCTGTGGTGAGAGCACAACAGTTATCATGCAGAAACACGATCCTCACATGATAAATGGGGTTTCACATAATCATGTTTTCTGTGCTAACACCTTCCACTTACTTGGACTACTCCACTCATAAAAACTGAATGGAGATGTGGTGTGAGACACCCTTGTTCCCAGTAAGAAAGCAAGATTTAAGACAAATTTTGACTTCAGAAAGCAAGTATAATTTGCAATCACCTGCACAATGGCGTGAAACAATACTCCATGCTTCTTTTATGCTTTGGGCTCTGTGAAAAACTGCAGTTCAAAAATATAATTCTAGTGCATATCTTATTTGATGAATTTTACTCTGTAGAATGAAAAAGTATAATTAAAAATGTGAAGCTATTAATCCCTGTGGTTCAGGAAATTTAAATAAGTTTTTAAAAGTGCCACCAGAAATTACACTAATGAAAAATGAGATTCCTAAATGAACCTTTGTCTCACTGTAACAAACATTCTTTTCCATCCCTTCATTCATGTATATAGCTGCTGGGACACAGTGTCATGCTGCAACTTGTTCCAAGACATTAATCTTTCCGTTTCTGGCAGGAGCGAGGAAGAGCTATGCCTAGGCTCCACAACAACATGCCCTGCAGGGAAGCTTTCTGGGCAACCCTTCCAGGTGGCACAGGAACCACAGGGAAGTGTTTTCCACCAGCTTTCTGCGGATGAGCAGTCTTCCTCTCAGGTGCCTAACATCCTGCCAAGCCTGCTTCTTCCAAGTACGTGGTGACAAGTACTTGTGCCACAGTGAGCTGAGGGCAGATCGGCCAGCGGGCTTTGGTCAGACACACCAGAGAAAATGTGTAATAAAATTAAACAAAGACAAATTCCCATAAGGAGGGGAGGAAAAAAGATCCGGTTTAGATAAATATCTAAATTAAGGAGGTTCCCCAGAGAATTAAGGCAAATTCTCCAGTGACATTATACTTGAACTGAAACCTTGCGCAAAAAACCCCTCTGCTCCTGCTGGCATTAAGTCTAAGATACTTAGCAGCTGTACACACAGATCTACAGCACACTGACAGTATTGTCCCCTGCACTTCAAGAATGATTTCCTTGGAGTCATCAGCAGAGCCGCAATTCAAAGCATTTGGCTGACAAGGCATTCACGATAGTGTTTCACACATCTTTAGGACTTACCGAAAGCCAGAAAGATTCCTTTCTTATCTTCACAATCTATCTCTTACCCTAATACAATACTTGCCTGCTTCAGTAAATAGCTCTAGCCTGTTCCCAGAGTTAAGCACATACAATAGTTTTCACTGGGTATAAACCATAAAACTATACGGCAAAGCAGAAACCTTTAGGGAAGTTCTTGGAATAAACAGGTGCTCTATCAGTTGTGTGAATGGGTGACATTGTGAAAGCAGAACAGATACACAAGGGTTGGATATTCTCCACTTGACTTCAGGAACGAGGCACCTAAGTCTCTAACCTCGCCAATATATTTTACTGCATATTTTTAAATTTACTGCATACTGAAAATTAAAGATAGAAATTACAATCTATATCAATAAATCTGGACAGGGGAACTCGGGTCACTGAACAGCACTTCAAAAAGAACTAGAAATTAGAACTCTACCTTTTTCTTTCCAGTGCTTGGGTTTAGTTTTACAGACTTCAGTGTAATATGATTCTTGAGGAAATAGGTTTCAGCAGCAGCATAGGCTTACATAGTGTTCTTCTAGAATATTCCTTTTCATTTGCCTAGCTCTGCCCAGGCTAAGTTGATGATGCTCCTTTCTGAGACTGGCTCAAACCGTGCTCAGTAACCAGCACGCGCTCCTGCAGAGGTCCTGCGAATTTCGCTATTGAAACTTTACCTCCCCAGTCAGTTTGGGTCCATTCTACACAAAGGCCCTCGGACATGATTAAATAACAAGAGAGAATCACCATATCGCTATGCTGGTCTAAAAAATTAGACCACCCTCATCGTCATTCTGCGCTTGCAGCTGTCAAGTTCCAACACAAAACCCAGGATCCTTTTATACACACTACCAGAAAGCTTCTCTGCCAGTAGCCTGCAAGGCACAACAAAGCCACTTATTTTATCCAGGAACAACCTAAAATATAGGGTTAAAGTTCAAAGTTAACTAAAGCTCCCTTCAAAGTCCAGGGACCTTGATGAATATCAGTGAATTTCAAAGACTGTCATGTTACTTTCCTCCCCCAGACAAGCAAAACAGCTTCCAGGAGACAGAGAGAGCTTGATCTCTGCCCCCACACCCCTGAGAATTATTATTTTTAATGAAACACACTGAAGGTCCCCATTGCTGTCAGCTGTCTGGAACCTGGTTTATTTTTAGCGTGTAATGCAATTAGTAAGAATCAGGTACAACCCCCATGAGGCATACCTTAGTAATTGAACAGCTCTGCTACAGTCGTCATAGAGAAGATTTTAAGATGCATCTGAAGAGCCATAAACCAAGCTGTTCTTCATACGCCACAAAACCATTGTTGATCCGTGTGTAGATGTTGAAACGTCTGCTGCTGCACTTTCCCGTTTACAGGGAAAGCCAACCTTGCCCAGGGAGGCCACACACTATGTCATATTTAGCACCTGTTAGGAAAGTTTCAGCAGGATTTTAATTACTCCCAAGCTCGGTAAATCCCTTTCTGCCTCCTTGCTGGAAGGGTTTACTCCAATTAAAATGCTGTGTCATGTAAACTGCTAAAGCCCCTAGAAAGCTTCAATTTACATTCTAGTTAGCAAATTCCTCTCCTTTTCACTCTCCAGCCGCAGCCTTGGTCGCGACAGAACGCGAAATGTGGTTTCACAGGTAGCATAGAATTTCACCCCAAACTCCCCATACTGCTGTCAAAATCTACGATGAGTTGCTTGCGCTATCTATAGAGCTACCCTGCGCCAACGGAGAAACCAAGCGAGAGCAGGCGGGCCACTATGGCTGCGAATCTGCTGAGAAACTTGCACGTCCAACACCAAACAGCTTCGTTCACCTGCGGGCACCACCTTCAGAAGCCAACATTTTCTGGGATCGTTCCCACCTGAACACCCGGTGAAGAGGGCAAACAAGGAGAGACAGGTGCAGAGACTACACAAGAGGGTGCACCAACTTCCTTGGACGTGATAAGGGCACATCAGAGCAGAAGTACACAGCCAGATGTTTCCACATGCAGTCACCCCTGCAAGGGAAAAATCGAGGCACACACAGCAGAAGTAATTCTGCTGTTAAAAGCAAAGGTGGGGTTGAAATCCACCAATCTGCCCCTCACATCTTGCTCAGGCAGGCACAGGGGGGAGCAAAAGGAAGTTACAGGAACATATTAGAAATAGAGCTTCTTGGTCTCCTTCAAAACAGACCTTGGCAGCTCCTAGCAAAGGGCATTCTTCACCTGCAGCCAGGCATCTCCCCACTGCTCAATCTGGTCAGCAAGATGAGAGCTGAGAGCTTAATCAGTGGTCAATTAAAGCACCAATATGTGTCTTCATTATTAATAAGAGCATTCCAAGGAGCAGCAGGGTTTGTCCGTATAAGCTCTCTAGGAGAAAAACCCTTAAAGAATAATCTTGCATGTCATGCATCACAGCTGGGATGCCCACCTTTTCTGACATAGTTTGTTCTGGGGGCACAAGCTCATTTCTCATTCATCAATGAAAAAACAACAGGAATAATATGATCCCCACTATTTTTTTTTTTAAACAGGTTTTTTTTTTTTCTGCTGAGGAAAAATAAATGATTAGATTTATGTTTTATTTTATACTTCACTTCCATTTGGAAAAAAGACACAGGGATGTTAAGCAGCCTGCTGCTGCAGTGGAACTGAACCTTGCTCTCCCAGAACAAGACACAGAGATTTTGATTCTACTGAAGTGGGTCATCTGAAGTTAGTTTGGAATGTTTTCAAATCAGTCTAAGCTTTCCAGGAGTAGAGGAGGGGTATTTGTTAGCAAGGAAGCTCAGCTGGCCCTCGTATTTACTGAAGATGGTTTACATTGGCAGGACAAGACTTCAGGATTATGCCCGAGCACAACAAATATCAGATGCTTCCAATATATTTCTGCTCCGACACAGGGTGGAGTTCAAGTTTTTAAAACCATGTCCCCTAGAAGTCATTTAGGCACCTAACTCCCACATACCCAAAAACCTGGACTTAAGTAGCTCTTCACTTCTTCAACACTTCTTAAGGAAAAAAAAAAAACCCCAAAAAACCCCCACCAAAACAAAACCAACCTGCCCATAATGTTTCTGT
Organism: Bucorvus abyssinicus; assembly: GCA_009769605.1. NCBI lineage: Eukaryota > Metazoa > Chordata > Aves > Bucerotiformes > Bucorvidae > Bucorvus > Bucorvus abyssinicus. The sequence continues at coordinate 36,326,772 of CM020031.1, forward strand.
GACAGAAATTTTTCATATGAAGAGACACAAGTACCGTAGTTGAGTTTCATATTTTTGCAGGAGGAAGAAGAAAGAATTTGGACATAGCCCTGACAATAATCATTCAACAATAAGGACTTATCCCAGAAAAACATTGTATTGCCAAACATCCTCCACACAGATGCACGTTTGCGTTGTTCCTCCCTTGCGTTTCAGGAGACAGTAAATAATGCTGTGGCCATACCCAAACACAAGGTGATTTTAGTAGACCACCCCGTTTGGGACCAACCCACAGTCACCAACAGTTAAAGACATTCCTTTAAATTATACACTACTGGTAATGCCTGACTGAACGCAAACGTAAAACAGCTCAGGGCAGCACCCACACAGCCAAGCCAAGGGCAACAGCGGCATTTAGGGGCGTACAAGGCACCTCATTCCCTAATAGCAGATGTATTAGTTCCTGAGTAAATGGGCTTATTGCCAGGGTTAGAGCATGGACTGAGAAAACACAGCACGTACACTAGGATTTTACGTTAGGTGTTTTAACAGGGAAGGCTGCAGCCCCTTAGGTCTCACTCACAGCGAGCCCACTCCTTCCCTAAGGAAAGAGAGGGGCATTAAGAAAGTGTTTTGCTAATCCAACTCTCAGCTCCAGGAAAGTGGTCAGGTCCTAGGGTAATCTTTCCATCAACATTGGGTCTGAATGCCAAAAATGAAGGAAATGAAAAATGAGTAAACAGCAAATTAAAATCCCGTAGGATTTAATTCTGAAATCAGCAAAACACAGTGTTCCTGGAAAAAAAACCCTGTGCCCCAGGCACTTCGGCAATTGCTGCCCAGCACCGCTGAGACTCCTCAGCATCCCTCTGTCCCCATCCAACAGCAGCTGGGAAAACGCCGGGAGTCAAAGCAGAAACCCTGGCACGTGTCAGTCAGGGTTTCTCGTTTCTTTCTTTTTTAATGATGTTTGCACTGATGTCTCCAATACGACTAACGAGAATTCCAACAACTGAAACAATGGATGGGGCTCCCAAAGTGGCACACTGTCGGAGAGGGAACCGCACGGCTGGCAGCTCAGGGGCAGCCCACCATCACTGTTTCCCCCATGTGTTCTCACAGGGTTATCTGCTTATTAGGATAGAAGTACAGATGACTCTGTGGTCTCTGTTTATGGACAGAACAGCGATGATGTATTTACCTATCTTAAAAAATTAATTGATGGACATGCCTCTTTGCAAATCAATACCAGGGAAATGTTAAAGCTACTTTCATGAGTGGAAAAAAAAAATATTGATTAATAAGAAAAATATAGTTCAAAGTTAACATATCTGATCTGTTTTTATATGATTTTTGTAAGTTCTTCACTGAATTGTCACTCTGACAACACCGCAGAGGAAATACAGTGCTTTCTTTCCTACACCACAAAGCCTGCTGGCTCCTCCCATCCCTTAAGTTTACAGTCAGTTTAGAAATCGTGGCTTTCGCGATGCGCAGACAGCATTCTCTGAATGTGGTCACTGGCTTTATTTCAGGGCATTAATCTGCGGTCACTTTGCATTCTTTCAGGCAGCGACAGAAACCGAGAAGATAATTACAGGTGATTTCATGGCATCCTGGCCACTATCACTATATTATTTAGTATGCAGCCTTTCGGAGACTCTGAAGACAGAGATGCTCCACTTGGCTGCAAACGCTTATGCTAGAGATGAGACAGGACTCCATAAGACAGATGGTAAGATGATGACCAAGTAACTCGGTAAATACCGCATTACCTCCCCTCAGCTGTACCTACGGTATGCATTAAGCATTAAATATATTGGAGGCTGTATGTAGCAATGAAGATACCAATGCCGAAAGCAATCGCTGAACTAAGGTTCCAAACTAGCCTGTTTCTAACAGCAATGTTAGAATAAAAATCAAAGCCACCTCCAGAGAGGAGGAGTCACACAAGACCAACACTGAAAAACAGAGCTTAACAAAACCCTTGCAAACCGATGTGCTGGGGATGTACAGAGCTCTGCTGCTGAGGACTTCACTTTTATAGTCTCTTTCCCTTCTGGCCTGGGGCCCCAGTTGTCTCAGGTCAGTCACGGACAGGCCTGCCTGCGGCTCCCGCTGAACGCCCTGCCCGCCTGCTTGGCGGATAAAGCACTTCACAGCCCCTGCAGCACTGGCTCTGAAGTTCACTGGTTTAAGGTTACGTTTTGACCTCTTACTCGAGTACAACTGAAACACCACTTGCTTTGGCAAGAAAACTGGAAGAGATTAAGTGCCATACGGGTGAGCAGACCAGCTACGAACATCTCAGCAGGAGCTGTTCAGGGATGCCCTTCAGTCTCTTCATACTTAATATCCAAGATGGCATCAATCTTGCCTGAAATTTCCCTCCCCTTCCCACTCCCACAAGAGTTACTTCACTTTTGGATGAGTGAGAACAGAGTTCAGGAAACCAAAGAAAGTCAAACATACCAGAGAAGGGCATTAAGCAATCCTCCTCGAGCATCTCTCTGCAAACCATAATCCTTACCAAAAAGCACCCTCAAAAGACAACCCCCAACTTCACACATGTAAGGCTCTCCCCACTCACCCCTCTCCTTCAGCCCTAGAAGCAGATGACAGTTGGGGGACACTGATTACGAGCATCTTTCTTAGGTTTGTGGACTACAAGTTGATACTTCCTGACTCAGCAAACCCTTCAGAGTTCACAGTTCAAGAAGTCAAGGCAAGGCAAGCTAATGCGTTTATTTACAGCATCTTCTGCCTTTTCCTGACCCCCTGAGTCCCACATGCAAGGGGCTTCCCATAGGAGCTGGTGGCTGTGTACCACGGCCAGCCTGCGGTCTCAGGTAGGGCAGTCCCCCAGCATTTCCTCCCCGGCACTCAAAGGATCTAGCAACACTTGGTATTCAACAGGTATTTTTCCTGTCTTTCCTCTCAGGGGGAGACCCAGCCAAGTGCTGAACTGGGGCAATTCCTTTCAGGAAGGATTTTTAACTCTGCTCTTGGAAATTAGGATATAAAATGAAGCACAGGCAGAATCTTTCTCCCTCACTTCTTCAATTTTCACTTCACGCATTATGAACAGAAATCTCAAAACGCTCACAAAATAATCAAGTTTTGCTGTAGCTACCAAATGCAGCAAATCCCACCTGTTTCAATTCCTCTGGGTATTTACAGATATATATTCACACAAGTATTTTTATATGTACACACACACAAACACAGAAACTGTGGTCCCCATTCAATTTCTGAATGTGCAATTACAGCTTGACACGGAAGATAAGTCACAATGAAATCCCAAATCCATAGAAAAATAAACACAGTGCGACACCCAGAAATCAGAATGTTGCAGAGGAGATTAACTCCATCCGCCTGTTTGCCTTTACCTGTTGCTGCTGGAGACATGCTGAACCTTTGCTTCTGTTCTGCTGCTGTTTGATGGAGAAGCTCCTTCATTCAGGTTCCTTCTCTAGCCTAAATTTAAGGGTTACTTTTCAACAACCCCCAGCAATTTAAGAAAACCACAACACCCCTCAGCTTACATTTAAGGCTGCCAGCTGATGAAGCAGATCTCAGCTGCCGGGAATCAGCATCAAGACCCCTCTCAGAGTGCGGCGGATGGAGCCCGGCTCATTGGCAGCAGCTGCCCGCCACCCCACGCCCACCACAGGACTTTCCCCCGGCAGTGGGGAGTTTAACTAAGTGCTGTGAACAGTTGTGGAGGAAACGCAATAAAATATTGGCAGTTAAAATACCTCTCACAAAACCAAGCTACAGCAATGTTTTCCCACCAGTGTTCTAGCTTGATTTTAAGACATCTGCTGAGCAGTAACGAGCCCACCCCACAGGAAAACGGCAGTGCCTACGTAAGGGAATGGCAGTCCCTAGTAACACATTTGAAAGGTCTTTCCTACCTTCCATTGGTGCGTATAAAGTTAGAGAACATGAAAAAAACCTGTGAGTTTTTTAAGTATGGAAAGAAGAAAAAAACCATTTTGCTGTCCCCTGCCACGTGCACCAGTGCCCCAGAGGAGGAGGTGGTGGTGGCAGGGAAAGGTTCTGGAGCATCCCCCCCAGCTCTCGCTGCAGGGGAGCCAAAGCCCTGCACAGAGGAGTCTTGCACAAACACAGCTTTAGGCTCAAGACCTCACCTGCCTCTCAGCAGCAGTTAGATTTGCTTAGCTTCCCTAGGGACAGCTTCCAGCTTTTCCCTTTTAACGGAACACGGGCAGGTGCCACGGGTAGAAACACAAATCCCACCGAACGCCCACCATTACGGCACCCGTCGCGTGTGTCGCTCCCTCTGACACGGATGCGGCAGCGTGAAGCTGGGTATCTCACAGAGCACGTCCTCACCCCCGCCTCCCCTCCAGGCCAGCCGCAGCCGCAGGCTCAGCTCTCTTCCAGCAGACTCCTGCAGGAACGCAGCTCCCGGGTGGCCAGCGCGCATCCCCCAAACACGGGAAGCAGCCGCCGGGTGTGAGCCCCAGAGCGGCACGCGCCTTCTGGGAAGCTCCGGTCCAACCCTGCGCACTGAACTGCTGGTTCCTCGCTGCCGGAGCCGCCGTGAACCCCAGCTGTGGGCACCCCGGGCTGCTCCCCACGGTGCCCGCCTCTCCGTGGCCCTCGCTGGCTGCTGCCCCACAGCCGTGGGGCGGCCGGCTGCAGCCCCCACCGCCCCCCTCCAGCTGGGGTGGCTGCTCACCGCCGCGCTGCTAATACACCTCTGCGGCTGGAAGTACGGCCGCATACCCACCGACGGCTCTGCGCGTTCCAGACCACCACCCTGGAAACGCAGCAGAAACGCTTCCCAAGGCTCCATCTTCCCTGACGGCTCTTCAGGTGCTGGGGGTAAAGAGGCCTAAAAAGTGAAGCCTGTTTTACCGCTTACTGCTGCGGGTGTTCTCCCACCAGCGAGCCTTGGCTTGGCTCTACCCCTTACTGGAAACCCGGGTCAGCCTTCCCACCTGGCAACGGTGGAATTGCGGCCAGCTTCAGCGACGAGTGGGTGGTCCATTCCAGCACTGCGATGGCCCCCCGTTGGGCAGGACTCTGCCTCGCTGCCTGACAGGTTCTTCTTCAGCCCGTCCTCGTGGGTGAAAGAAGCACCGTGAGCCCCATTTTTCTGGATGGGGAAATAAGTCGGGGAGGGGGGTGGGCAGGAAACAAATGTTATATTGGAAAGGCTGGAGAGAAGTTCTGTGGTGTGCAATAGGCTAGACTGATCGTAAAACTCCCCCTCTAGAGAATAAACAACGCCCTTTACAGAAATCATGTCTGGTGGACAGCTAATTAAAAGTATCGCTCAGATGACCATACCGGTGCTGGTTCAGTTGTCTGGGTGTTTTTTTCCCCTAATCTCTTGTTCTGGATTTCTCCCATGACAGTGTGAAAAGATCTGCCTTCTCATTTCCCGTATCAGCGTGTTGGGTCATGCAGGAATGGCCCTTACTCCAGGGCCACGTTCAGGTGCTTTACAAATGACTTTTCATTTCTTCACAAATTATCCTCTTCCAAGATTAGGAAAACACAAGCGAATTGTTGAATCCACTTTGCTGATCTGCCACGCTTTTTCTGAACAACAAACAAGAAAATGCCTCTCACCTCGGGGCTAAAATTTCATCAGCCATGTTGATTACCTTTATCTACGGATTATAAACCTGACCTTTCTTTGGTCGGTTAAAGTAACACCCACATTCATGCCCATTTCCTTAAGCCACATTTAGGTTACAATATTCCCAGGCAATATTGTGTGGCTGGTTTTTTGGCTCATATAGGCAGGCAGCTCAACGAGCTCATAATTAATCTTAAAACACCAAGACATATGAAGAGTGGATAGACAGTATTTGCATGCACGTAACTTGGGGACGTCGCTAATTAGTTTACCCCGCAGTCACATCACGGGTCAGTAGCACTACCGAGCGCACAGCTCAGATTGTTCATATTGAGGTTCAAACTGGACATTGCTCTCACAGATACTTCTAGAATGACTGACTGTTTCTTTTAATGAAACGAGTAACATATTTCCTAAACAAAAATTATTAATGTTTCACATTCTTAGTTCTAGTGCTTCATTTACCAGCGTCACATATGCACGGGTTACACAAACAGAGATGGGGCCAGGAAAGCTTACTTTTTGTATTATCAAGACAGTTTGATTTGATTCTTCTCCAAGGAACTTGGGAGTCTGTAAGAAGGAAAAGCACTGGAAAAACGTACAGAAGGGAAAAAAAAGCAGACAATAATGTTGACCCTTCAGTCAGAGTTATTCCTTCTTGAGTTCACACTGCATAAATGTTGAAATACAATTTCAGTTGTCACATTACTGCAGGGTTTTCTGATTTGGAGTAGGTGTAAAGCATCCATCATGACTCTTGTGTCCACTAAAAGAAAACACCACAGGACTGCCTTCCAGGGTGTCCAGGAAAATTCCAGAAAACCCATGGACCTTGCTGGAATCCACAGTAACCCCCCTACATTCCTAGGTACTTTAGGTGGAAGGTGTTCAGGCGGTGATGGCTGAAGATAAGTAGATCCAGAGAAGCTGGTATGTTTGGGATAAACATAGCTAGATCTTTGGCAGCCACTTCTTCATTATTTTTGTTGTTGCTGGTGGTTTGTTGGTTTTTTAGTTAAGACTTTTACTACTACAATAATGGGGTTACAGGCACGGATTTAGTTTTGGGTCTTTTTATTTAACTGGACACAGGAATTGTCACTTCCCTTTCTAAATCATCAGCTACTCACCACTGTTGGACAGCTTTCTAATTAATGCCAGACGTCAGTGTATTGATATTACTACATAAAAACGAGTAAATCGCCCCAAGGCTCTGCAAAAGGAAAGACGGTAATTTGAACAAAGTGGTATGAATGTACCACTGTGGCCATTTCCACAATGTGCCAGTGACCAATTACTACAGAAAATAACTCACTTAGTTTGTGATGACCAGCTGTTGCAGAGGCACAATCCCAAAGGGATGAGGATCCAGTGACACAGCCCTTAGCTTCACCACAAGAAATAAAATTTATCTCAATTATCCAGGAAGGCAGAACTAGTAATTCTAACTGTAACGAAGCACAAGAATCCCAGTACCAGATCAAGGTCCCCTGAACTCATCTTTTGCATACACGTAAAGAGACAAATTCCTCCGGGGAAATTTACAGTGTATGTACTGCAGCAGAGACCAAACAAGAGGTGCCGCAGTGGAAAAGCCAAAGAAGGTGATGGGCAACACGGCCAAGGCACCGTGGCTTCAGGCAGCCTCCATATGGCTCCATAGGGTTTAAAGACCTGCAGGGGTTAATACAGTTAACTTCTAGCTCCTCCACAAAGACAAAACTACAGAAGTGAGTGTCTGCTTGTGGATATTTTAAACAAAAAAGAAATCATACATCCCTCTGGAACTATGCTTGCTGTTTCTCCAGCTGATATGAGACAGATAGCCTAGGTCTGGAACTAAATGCAAAAGCTTTATTCCAAGGAGCAATTAGAAAACAATTTTGGGAACACACTTCAATTTTCAAAGTTCTCAGATTAGCAAAGCAGGGACACAAAAAAGTTGAGAATGCCCATGTACACTAGTAAAAAATGGAAAAAGCTCAAAATACCTTAGATGCGCAAAACGGCAGTTTTTACCTATGTGAAGAATATTTCTTCAAACTATGAAAGACAACTTAGAATGAATAATTAACCCAGCATTTTCTCTCCAAGATGTTATTTTGTGCTTGTACACATAGACTAGTAATGAGCAACAATTAGAACAGAAGAATGGGCTTATTTCAGAAGGTAATTTTCATTTATAAAATCAGAAATTTCATTTAAAAATGTAATCATGTGGATCAAAACCACACTGGCGTGATTAATAAGTAGTTGAGGGCAGCCACGATGAGCATCTTTAGATTCAAGTCTTGAGACATGCTGGTAAACGCTTCACAGTGCAAATTCCTTAGTTAGTCTGGGCCCAAATGCAGAGCCAGCGTGTGCAGATAAAATCCCACCAAGTGCGGAAACCCAGCCTGTGGCTCATGGCAGGCTGGAGTTGTGCACTCCCCAGGGACAGAAAGGCCAGGAGGGATCTTAAGAAGTCATCTAGTCCAACCTCTGCCAGAGGATGAACTGTGCCTCAAACACTGCCAGTGTTTAAAGTCTTCCTTGTTTAACTTTTACTTTAAAACTTGTGTAAATGATTTTATAACGTTCCCAGGAAATGTATGGCAGGGCTTTGCAAAGTTAACGTCAGGATTATTTTCTCCTAATGCCTAATCTAAAGGTAGGCAATTGTCCTATGAACAGAGGATTTGGAGAACGAGGGGTTTGGTTTTTGGGTTTTGGTTTTTTTTTTTAAACTGTCTTCTCCGCAATAGCTTTATACAAATGTGAATGCTCCTTTAGTCATTGCTCCTGCAGACTAAACAAACTAAATTCTTTCAATTTTTAAACACAAAATGCTGTTGTCTAGCACTCTCATCTTTCTTGTCTCTCTCCACTGGACTCTTTCCCATTAGCCCCCAATCCCCTCCAAGTGTGGTGCCTGAAAGTTGATCTAGTATTCCGGCTCAGACCTCACTGGGTCTTATTAGGCCTAACTAGAATAAAAGGTGATTTCATGTGAATTTAAGTCTAGTATGACATTTGCTTTTTCACAAAACCATGACATTCACGACCCATGGTTAGCTTGCCACTCACTGGAATCTGCACGCCCTTCTCCCCAGAATTACCACAACTCGCCAGGTCTTCTCCATCCTCTACCTGTCACTTGCTTCAGTACTTTCCATTTACCCTTAACGAAGCGAATCCTACTTACGTCACCCCATTTCAGCAATTCATTTAAATAACTTCTTGTTCTACCTATTAATCTGATACACTTTCAGCTTTTACCAGCAATTATTGCTTGTAAATGAAATAGCTATTGCATAATCCAATCTATTTTATAAAGTATATCAATTAGCATAAAATCGATGTAAGTAAAGGCCGCCTTATTACATCCTCCTGGGCAACGGTGAATTGGTAACAACAACCCTAAGTACAAACCACTCTTGTAGATCCATTTAAACGATGCTTCCTGCAACTGGCTATGAAACCATCAAAAGCAGTCTTGACCAAATGCCCCCTACCAGAATCAAGCTGTGTCACCTCTGCAGCTTCTCTGCTCACGTCAGTTATTCTGTTACAAAAGAAATTATTTGATAGGATTTCTCTCATATGGTATTTCCCCTTTTCTCTGAAATTGTGTGTGGAAAAAAAAGAACACACTGGAATTGGAAAAGAGGTATAGGAACTATTTTTCCTCAGCAGAAACATTAAAAAAACCTAAAAGGCAGATTTTGATTTGTGAAGATCTTCAGGAGAATGAAAATCATGAAGATAACAGTGAGAACTCAGAACCAGTTCTGAACTTTCAGATTTTGTTCAGGGATACCTCACAGTAATGCTTCTATGTCTGAAAACATGTTTTTAAAGAAAATGTTTGATAAAATGGACAGCCCTACTTTATGAAATCTCTGTACTTTATGAGGAGTCATGGAGCCAGGCTAAATTCAAAAGTAACTTTACACATGCGTCTTCTTCCAGATTACGGCATCTATTGCCTTCAGCTGTCAGCAGTTAAAGCTCACTTTTATTAGTACCCACTACTTCTCAGTCATATGTATACATCCCCCTTCACATCTGCCCAACTGGTACATCTTTATTGAGGTGATTGTACTTCCTACTTGCCTATAAGCTAATGTAACTGTCCCCCATTGGTCCAAAATTAAAACACCAGTTGCTAGTTCAATATAGCAGTGCCATATGAGTCCTCCTAGTCTTAGCCACAAACTGGCCCATATTATCTTACACATCAAACAGGTCAACGGAACATGCAGTTGTCTTTATCCAGCTGTATTTTCTTTACCAGAAATGCTTACTACTTCCAGATACACTCCCTGCATCTAGATTAAGAACCTGAACTGAAAGCCAATGAAAACTGGACTTTATTTTTCTAGAGACTTTGGTGATCAGTCTGTTGGTGAAAAAAAAATTCTTTCCCTACCTGCTACATTTTATTGAAAACACTGCTGTCCTACTCAGAAGTAGCAAGTCTTTAATTACACTATTTTAAATGTATAGGTTATGTTATATAGTTCATATAAAAGGTTAATGATGGTCACATGCTGGACTAGGTTCTCTGAAGAGACGCTGATGCCACCACGCTAGGCAACTGTTTAAAGAGAGCGAGCCAGGATTCACAAACCTGAATGGAGGTCCTGCAACAAATCCATTAAACACCACAGCCATAGTAGCTTAAATCTAAACCACTTTATTTCATTGGTCTGATTTTCAATACTGTACTTGATGTATATCCTGGTTTCACTGGGACAGAATCATAGACCAGTCATGGTCTGCAGGCCATCAGTAGTTTGGAGTCAGCCAGGGCAGCTGACCTGAGTTGGCTCACTCGTGTATCCCACACCTCAGACACACCGGTACACTGAGGTGTATCCTCACACCTCAGTATAAAGGGGGAAGTTTGCTGAGGGGATGGGGGGTTTTCTGCTTGGGTCTTCCCCCATCCTTGGAGGGGCTTGCTTACCATTCTGCTCCTGAGGACAGCCTTCCCATTTACTGTGACCACCGTGCATTCCCTGGGCTGAGTATAACTTTGCATACTTTATACTGGCATTTGGTCTTAGTTTGGCTGTTTCATTGAATCCGTTTTCGTTTCAACCCGTGGGTCTCCCCTCCTTTTCCCAATCCCCCTTCTCTGCTGGGCAGGGGTCACAGAGCAACTGCTATAGTTTAGCCCTGGATATGGGCTAAATGTAGATGATGTTACAAATCAAGTACAACTTTAATATTTAATTTAGAGTTTTCATGTTTCCACGTAAAACCAACAGTAGGTTTACAGTGAAAAGAGCTTTGTGAAAGCAACATCTTTTTCTTTAACAAGATTCTGATTTTATAACGGTAGAGGAATGGGTAAACATAAACATTCATCATTTTCTTTTGTACACATCTGTGTAAATTAGTTGATACAAATATAATTTACTGTAGAAACATTTTGTTCGGTTTTGCTAAACACAGTTCTATACTGGCATCACATACTAGTTGATTAATCTTTCAGAGATTTATGCATTTTTCATTCTAACCCCCAGTATGTCCATTGCCAGCAGTGGACCTCACGTTCAGAGAATCAGACTCACAGTGTCAGCAATCTAAAATGAAACTTCAGTACAAGATTATAAATAATCAAAAATGAATGCATCACTTTAAGCATCTGGCAATTATGATACGAAAGGCTGTGACCCAAGCCAACCAAAATCAATGAAAATTTTCCCACTGACTTAGCTGGAATTCACCTGCAGTTCCCGGTCACTATCGATTTTTATTTTCGTTTTTCAATTTTATCATGGTGTGAAGAGTTAAAAAGTGCGTAGTATCACAGCTTCAGTGTAAGAAGTAAAGCCTCCAAGTCTTTCTGGGCCTCTTTGTCCTGAAAGAAACAGACAATCATGCATCAACTTAAGAGAGGATAAATCCCTTCATTTCCCTAATACGTGCCTATCCACATTTCTTTACTCACACAGACATAACACACAACTGTAACAGCCACAGAACGTTCAAGACTGCAATGTAAGTTAATTTATCAGTGATTGCAAAAGTAAAGTTTGAAGTGAAAACAAGAGCCAGATGGCAGCTCTCCCTCTACAGCTCTGTTAAAGCACTTAAAACGCTAGCCACGAATAGCTTCCCAGCAGACCAGTAAGCCTTGCAGCTAAGGCCATAACTTTTATTGGAGTATTTTACATAAAGTACTGCCTTGCCTTATACCTTATGTAATCTTGCAGCCCGACTGGGTGAAGTGTTTCTAAAGACTTTTCCATGATGTTTCCTAATGATTTATTAAGCAATTAACAACCAAACACTGGGAAATGTTATTAATGACATAGGTTAGACTGTGGTTTCAGTGCATCCAGTCATACCTACCTGTAATAACCACCATGGACTGACTACAGCCTTGGTACCGTCCAACTGGTGTTGGTGGGCTCTGCCTATGCTACTGGGCTTGTAGCACAGTGGAGCCAAAGGGGGAGCAAGAGGCAAGCAATCTGCTGTGCTCAGAGCCAATACTATATTAAACCTCCTAGGACAGAAGGGAAAAGCTCCTTTTAGGCCAACGTGCAAGTGCACAGTTTGCACGGGGTTTTAAACCAAACCCAGCCCACAGGCTCTTGCACGTTAACCAGTGACATATGGTTTGCCTATTCCATACATTATCTGTTGGGAAAGGGCTACACGCATATGAACAAGTAAGCACAGTAGAAGCCCTCCACTATTCTATTTTTTAGATGTCTCCTGGATACAATCTACTTGCTTTACTTGCCACTGCAAAACTTCTAGCTTGCAAGTTGCACCTTGGTTTAAAAAACACATTTCTGAAAAGTCAGCACCTCATACCTGCAGGCTGGTAAGGGTCCAACTACTCAACACATGCAGCCATGTGTACTTAGCAGGGCAAGTCAAAAACACTTGCACATCACAAATTTTGTGCAAGTATTTCTAAAGACAGACACTAGTATTTCTTTCCCAGATAACGCCACAAGCAATTTTGAAAGAAGATACCGTGGACAGACAGACAGTGAAGTAATCACTGTATTTCAGAATCACTTCATTATCCAATCAACCAAAGAGCTGGAATGAAATACAGGACATTTAAAATATGTTTTACGTGTGAAGAAATTAATGCTTCTCTTTATTTTGGTTAGCTGTCTATAATATCATGGAGGAATAGAGAAGAATATTGAGATGATAGAAACCATATGCCAGACATGTCAAACCACATTATATTACTGGCCTGGATTAAGGCATTAAAACATTAGCTGGACACTTCTCTTGAAGCCACTGCCTTACTCCCATTGGCAACAATAGGCTAAACTATCTGTCTAATCATTTATCAGAGGCTTTAAAAAGGACACACTGCAAAGCCAGTGAGCTCTTGCCAAAATACTCTAACAGAAGGAAATGTCACACTGAATTCAGCACCCCTTAAACTCCACGTCACCACAGGCTGCTTGGAGCACCAGCCCATGGCTTTCAGTAAAAATTAGAAAACTCAAAATTTGTATCAATATGTTGGTTAATTCAGGGAAAATACACTGATTTTTGTATTAACTGGGGTCAGCTTGTGGAAGTGATTCTAAACTCCATTAAACGTATAAGTAAAAAGCCAGATACTGTCCCATGCTATTAAGAAAATGAAAGAGGTTTAATTGTATCTGGTCCTACCCTTTTCACACTTTTCTAAGCTGAAAATGATACAGATGCAGCTTTTCTCATATCTGAATGGTGTTCAGCATTTCATGGGTTGCTGGCATTCTTTACTCACTTTGCAGGATACAGCATGTACAGAAAAATTACAACTTTGTGTAATTGTCTCTCTCCTTAGAAGCAAAGGATTATATTGGGCAATACATTTTAATGAGTTGCAAAGGTCCCAAAAATATTGGGCAATCTTCCCTGAATGTTCCTCTGGGGTTCGGAAAAAGAATGAAACAAAACCATGATTGTTCTAAGAACAAGCTGGAGAAGAAACTACAAATGTGCAAAGTGTCCTACCTCTGAATTGCCAGTTCTAACCAAGACTACATCAGTAAAAGCCGTTATTATTGTTGAAAACTACTTAACAGGCTGTGTTAATTGGCTTCCAGTCAATAATAAGAACTCAGATAGCAAAAGCGTTGAAAAAAAAAATCGAGTAATGGCATTAAAAAGTGAGCTGGGAATTGTCAGTGAAGGGAACTATTATGCCGCCTTTGGACAGAGTCCTTCCAGACCAAGAGGAGTGTCACGCTTAAAGGAGAGAGAAGCCACAACGGCGTTTAGTGTACCAGTCTCCACTTTCAAGGATGAGAACGTCACTAGTGCCCAAAGCTTGACTGTTACTGGGAAGAGAAAGCCATAAACCATGTTTTTGGCCAACTCTCTGCCTCATTGATTTCTGGCCTGTGGCTTTCTAAAAATGGACAATAAGGTCAGCTTTTTTGTTTTGTTTTTTAGGATGGACAGGCTTTGATCTCCCTTTAGAACGTGGCAGGGAGAGGAAGAGGTGCAAGTCATAGGAGGAATGCAATGTACTTGTCAGTCCCATTTGTTCACCCTGAGGCTTCGTTCAACGCTGACTGCATACACAGCCATTTCAACCTCGACTTTCTACTTTTATTAAACACTTCTCACATAATTTTCAGAGTTGAATATGAGTTCAAAGTGTTCTCCAAACTGCTACACAAAAGGTATTAAAATTACAGGGTCAGTGACTGTATTTTGCCCTCTTCCTATTGAGTCGCTTTGCTTTTATGTTTCATCACCCACAGGGTATATGCACAGGAAAAAACAGACCTGGGAGGCCGGGTCCAGCTGGTGGGAAAAGGAGAATGTTGGCTTAGCTGGAGGTAGTCCGTATTTTGACCGTTAATTTCTGCTGAAGAATTTGACTGATAAATATACATACACACACAGACAAAATTAAATGTAAAAATTAAAATGTAAAAACTAAATGGCAATTAAAGCAGAGACAGAAAGATAATGATTTTACCTTCCATCTCTGCTAATTGTTTCCTTATGCACTAAACGCATTCAACCCAGTCACTGCACATGTGTGCACTTGCTGACAAAGTCCCAGCTGTCAACAGAGAATGATACACCCCCGTGACCACAACAAAAATGGTTACACCAGCCAACCACAACATAATTGTGTGCAACCACAGCCAAATCCCAAGCTGACATGTATCCTGTGAGGTTTCATTGAAGTCAGCAGGGCTGCATAATATATTAAATGAGCTCAGCTGCAAGGGTGGTCCAAAGCTGTACTCTGATATGCAGTAACAGCAATGAGGTGCTGAGAGCGACTCCTGCTTTCGGCTACAGCTGTATCATTCCTTCACAGCTCCAGGAGAAATCCTGGGCTGTAACAGAAGAGAATCCCAAACATGCACCAGCATCGTCAATTAGAGACTAACAGCTCTTGTGGACAACATAAATCACATAAAACTATACGCTATCCCTTCTCAGTTTCATGACAGACTCTCGCAGATGGTGTGACTGTAGTAGGGATTAATTTGCAAACAATTGCATAATACTGTTTCCCCCCCTAGATATTTCAATAAGCCAATGCAATCATCCACTTGCAATCTTCCGCTGTATGTCACGTTAGGGCATTTTATGCTCTTTTGTATTTTTGGTATCTTCCTCTGGGGATGAACCATGACTTCTCAAGGCTTCCAAGATCAAGGCAAGGACAGTTTTAAAATACACAGCCAACAATAATTCTACAATTTCTTATCATACTCTGAGAAGAGGGGGGAAAAAACCAAAACCACTTTCACATCCAGAATAGTCTGAATAAACACTTCAGCTAGTTTGAGGACTGCTGATGAAAAATTACAAAACGGCAGAATTAAATTTAGAATAATTAAGTCATGTAAAGTTTTTATCCTTCTAGCTTAGAAGTTTCACCTGTAATCCTGTTTCCTTTTCTTATTGTACACAACATGGAGCTTTTGGTGTTCAAGACATTCCCCTCTTTCTGTCCAGCTGCTGCCCCCACCATGACGGGACCTACAGTCCTCCTTTCTGTGCAGTCATCACTGAAATAGCTTGAACACAATCACGCCCACTTACAGCCCCTTCAGAAAGCTTCCTGTAGAGGCTTTCCTTCACCATGTATATTGACTATGAGACAATATATTTCAAACTTCTGGAAGCTTGACTTCCCCGGCCACTCTGCAAAAATAGGAAGCCAACTGCAAACCTCTTCATCCTACAGTGCACCACCACCTCCATGGACACTCCTCCCACTCTGCCCCTGCATCATCAGCACACCAGCGGAGGAGATACACTCCACACTTTGAGGAATCATCTGTTGGTCAGTCTGGCTGCTCTAAGAACTATGCTAAAACTGTGCTACCTTCGATAGGATGTTGAAACGAATACTTTGTGATAGTCAACTTAATCATAAATAAGCTCAGTAATTATCAAGATAGACTTTATCCTTATGTATGAAACTACTACACTACAAAAAATATCTTCATTTTTTGAAATCGTTTTTGGAGGAGGAGAAGGAATAAGCAGACAATGCAAACAAACCTTTGGCAAGAACTTTGAAAACACGCAGATGGCAAATCAGTCTGATCACTTAGAGCAAACAGACTGTATTCTCTGGAGGGCAAAATAATGCAAAATATAGGAGGTCTCAAATTCTCTTAGCAGCTCTTCTACAAATGCCTCATTTTAACCAGCATTTTACAGTTTGAAATGTGATCTCTTTATAATGAGTTTTTAAAAGGCCCATTCCCAGAGCTTGAAGCACTCATATTCAGCGTAAACAGAATCACTAATTAAGAAATAGATTTTTAAAGTATATTCAAAGGATACTTAAATTTTGGGTTGGCAGTAGCTGTTAGGAAAGTCTTGTTCAACTCCACAAACAGTATTAGCCTAGAATTCAAAATGACCACAAATCTGAACACTTCCATTATTTTGTAATTGAAACACCACGGACTTGGCATTTGGAGAAAAAATGTGCATAAAATCTAAAGGAACGAGTATTCTCTGAAAACAATAACGTTTTGTATTGAGCTGATGTTGAGTAAAGAATATGTTCTGTTGGATGAGAAAACAAAAATATTTTGATAAGGTTAACCCAAATTATTTACATAGTTTTGATGGTTAATTTTTTCACAAACAAGTCATAATTTGACCTTTCACTTTAACAGCAAAAGTAAATTACTTTTTTCTCCTCAAATCTTAGAAGGACAGATTACCACAGCACCTTCAAATAAGATCTGTTGGAAATAGCACAGCAAGGTCTGCTACATATGACCAGTTGATGGTGGCTGGAGCAGGCATCTCCTGGAAAATCTGCTGTGGGAAATTCAAGATATACAAATGATCGTTTCTAACAGGAACAACAGACGGGTGCTGAAGGTTATATTCTGCCCTCTCTTCTATCCCTCTGTAACTCCCGTTCTTTTCCTTACAGACAATATTAAAAACATAAATTAATGACCAGGGAGATCAATTATGGTGATGTAAAAAAGTAAGAAAATCTTATGCGCATGATTTCTCCTCAGCAGACGCATTCTTGTGTAAACATTCAGCCATTGTTCCTGCCCGTGATCATATTTATCTCCTCCTCCATGTGGTTTTTGTAGAGTTTCAAATGTCACTGAGGCTGAAGGCAGAGTCTTTAAGAAGTCTCTCCTTTCTGCCGTTCTACAGCTGTAAGAAGTGAATGCCACAATGATCAATTTGTGTAAAATCTAAATCTCTCTCACTTGTTAATTTCAACTCTGAATTGCCTTCATTTGTAATTGCTGGGAACGAGGAAGTGGTTTGGAAATTATTGGTGATTTAAAAAAAAAAAAATTAATTTTGTAAAATACATTCTCAGCTTCAGTGAAGTTTTTGTCTGCATTTTAAGTAAGACTTCCAGCAACGCCTAGTGCAAATAGATTTGCTTTGCATTCTTCCTGCTTTGCTGTCTTCGGCTCTCCCAAGACTACATTTTTTATAATGTAACTGCTGCTTTTCAGATTTGTTTTCACAAAACATCGTAGAAACCAGAACCTTGAAATTTCAACGTCTTTCTCTGCTAGGTTGATAATCCCTTTGTGGTGAGCTTATTGGTCCTGCAAGCGCAGAGTTCATGCTCATCTCCATATACAAGAAAAAAAAATTTCCTTACTATTATACTTTATAATCCTGCATTGAGACTTCAATTTTCTACAAGTTCCAGCCTTGAAAATACCCAGCAATCTTTATTATAAACAAGAAATTAAGTGTCTTATTCCCCTTATTTGCAACGTGCTGTGCTTAATCAAGCACGCACCTCCCCACTCCTTTGGTCTTTCTATATGCAAGACAAATGCTCACGTTTTCAAATTTAAGTTACATTTTTCTCCATAAATTTAAAAAAGTAATTCTTTTCTATCACAGTAGTCCACCACATCTGGTTTTGACAGCCCTTCATGTAGTCACACTCACCAAGGCTTTGAGCTCACTACAAAGTAATCTCAGTCAGGGTAATGCAACATCTACTAGACAGAGAGGCTGCTATGCACTTCGCAATAACTCACAGCAGCCCTGAAAATTAGGATCTCTTTTAGTGAAGGGGTGAATGTTTCCCAGGTCCCTGAGGCTATCCACCTGAACAGCAACCAGAGAAAAGCAAGACAATTTAATGTCCCGTGTACCTCCAGAGGTTAAGTACCACTCTAGAGTATGACAGTATTTATGGTCAAGGAAGGACTGTACGATTAATTGGACATTTTTGTTTAGAGTAGAAAGGATAAAGGGAAAGATCTCTAAAGTAGTACTGCAACATCAGTTGTGTTTTCCAAATGTAATTTTCACCAAATCTCCCGTTTCCATTTAAAATAATAAAATAAGCATAGACTGATTACTTAAAAATGTGTCAAACTATTTTAAAAACTGTTATTAGGACTTACTGGAGTCATTCAATCAGAACTTATCTCTTTTATGATTTCTTTGGTACTCTTCTTAAGGTTCATACTAGGACTGAAACTGTCCATCCAATTTTTTTTTTTCTTTAACAAGAATTACCTCTGTTTGGAAGCCCCTCTACTGCTTGAATTAAAAACATATTCTGTAAGTGGTAGAACAGATGAACAGAAGGGATATTTGGATGTGCTACAACATTCAAGACAAACATCATCTCACTTACTTGAAATGTTACATGAAATGAATCCTAGGCAAATTGTCGAAGAAGTGCCCCGAGTTAGAGCAGCTTAGAATTTGACCTGAGGATTAAAATGAGCTATGGGTTTATTTTACTGATGCTGAGCACCTCTGGTTCCCACTGAAGTCACTGGAACCTGTGGATGCTCAGGAGCAATAAAAAAAATAAACCATTGTCTACTATTATTTTTCATACTTATGCTGAAGCATGATTTGTGTTATAAAATACTATGCATTTCCTCAGTGTGGCACCTTTCCAGCAACTCTGTCTCTCAGACTGCTCCTGATTTTATGCCTTTATACATATACATGTTTTTCAGTAGAAGCCAACATTTAAAACAATAAAGGAATTCCCCTGCCTAAAGAAAGAGAGAAAGCTCACATGGGAAACTATGTCTACACTTGGGGATGACAAGTTTCGCATGACTGTGACAACATACCATGCTGCTGACAACCTTAAGATCCCATGCTTTGGCAACTAAAAGAAATCCTCAGACTGCTGCTGACCGGAGTTCTCTTCTTCAGACCATGAACGCCATCTTTTACAGGGCTGTAGTCATTTCAGGCACGTCATCAGCATTCATTTATTACTGTTTCCCCAATGTCTCTTCAGTCTTATTACAGTTTCTTCCCTGCCTTAAAGTAAACGTTATTCCTGTGTACAGCCCTGAACACATTCAGTTCCATGTTGCCCATAAAAATCAGTCTTTTCTCTAACACTATAACCAAACCAACATTTAATATTCTAATTCAGATGGGACTTGTAACAGTATCAGCAGAGTTTGTGTTTCAGATCTCCATTTTACAGCAATTCTTTTCAGCATGCATTTAGTTCTACCTTGTGCTGACTGCTTTGGTTTTTTTTTTTTTCTTTTAATTGAATTACACAGGATTGTCCTGATGCCATACTTTCCTGGAGTTTTTTTTCTAAACTTAACTCAAACCACATCCAAGTAAACAAGACAAAGCAGATAAATACGTGATATCTATAGAATTAGTCATAACAGAGGAGAACAAATCATCTTGTCCCCTTCAAATGGACAAAAGGTTTTGGGGACCATTTGCCCCTTGCTCTTCAGTTCACAAACCAGTATCATTCTTATCCTCATCACCACCCTGCTTGCTAGAATATATTCACCCACTGCTCCGATAGCTCCCAAATTTCTGCTCTTACCAGAGGGTCCACCTCCTTTTCAGGTTTGCCAGTACTTCAGAAATGGGATGGGGCATTCCTCTTACCAGGGATTAAGCCCCTCCAGGTGGCCCAGCATGCACTGAACTCCAGCGCATGTTTAGACTGGTGACACTGGACTTTAGAAGCAGGATTCACCTCTCACTAACTGCACAGTTGAGGAGTCAGGTGTCCCAGGTACACATCTAGTCTCTCTTTGCCATCAGGGGACAGAAGGAGGCAGGATGAGGCACCTGGATGCATCTATCTCTCTCCACTGAGCGTAAGGGGAGCTTCCGCAACTACCTTTGGTCACCAAAATTTTGTCCAGCTATTGTTATCAAAGATTAATCCCAATCTATGCTATCGCTATACATTTTCAAGGAGTCTTTAATGAATATGTTGAATGACGTCCTGTTTACTGAACCCAGGCAGTCTTCTGCCCACCAGAAGCTTCTGTAATGTATGTTTGTTTGCAATTTTACCAGACAGCTTCAGAGTTCATTGCAAGATTACTTGGCCTGTACTAAGTTGAATACAGGAAAATACAAAAATTCACCAGCATAGGCAGTGCAGATATATCTAAAACAGGCTGAGTTCAAGCAATTTCAGTTGTATGCTCTCTCCCGTACACCACTGGTCCTACCTTTTATGCAAAGATGTACGGTACCAAATAATGGATAATTTATAGCAGTCTTTCCTCTGTTCTGTAACAGGCAAGCTGAAGGTACACTTCAACAGTAAGTAAAGATTAAAGAAGAGTTAAAATATTATTAATGTCATATCTGTATTGATACGTATTTAAAGAAACACTGAACGTAAGCAATAACTGCCTAATTTGTGATTGGTACATATTATAACTTGGGCCAAAAAGAAAGGCCACCCAGGAGCAGCTGCTGGTGAGGCATGCAGTGGTCCTTCTTCCCAGCAAGAATATGTGACGTAAACTTGTTAGTGCTACACGCACAACATTTATTGTCGATCAAGTTACAGAGCTATTTAATGGTCTTTTTCCTTAACTTCAAAGAATTAAATGGGATAGGGCCAATTCATCTCTGGAATCACCTCTCTCTCTCCCTAGCACATCTGCTGTGCTCAAAGGGGGTCCCTTAGGCTGACAAAGCTCAGGTTTGAACTTGTCACGCTCCAGGATGGTAAGACGTTTCCAGTCATAGGCCGATAATTATGGGACTTGCTTCTACATGAGATCAGACAGAGTGAACCTTCTTGCCATGACTTGGTCTATATTTGAGAAACTAAATCACTTAAAATCTCTCAAATATCTGTAGAAATTTTACATCCACATGTTAAAAATACTCCAAAAGGCCTAAAAAGGAATCTAATAATCTCTCAGAATAAACTATGTTCCAGCAGGTGTAACTGGGAGAACTGTGCCTCCTTAACTGCATACTGTGGTTGAAGACAAAGGCAATCCTGAATAACTCATCTACCTTTGCTATAGCTAACACACTACGCTGGAGGCCTTGACAAACCAGAGGTTTTCAGCAGAGATAGAGGCTGTAGGACAAACATCCAGAATGCCTTCCACTGAGAAAAATTAGGTCTGGGGCAAAATTTCAGCACAGCTCGAGTGACACACTCAACTGCTTACGCTTAAGATAGTCTAATGAAATGGGTTGAATTACAAAGAGTGCAATTCCATTTCTGACTGCCTCTGACACAGACAAGTCCCTGACAGTTCCCCAAACGAAGATTTTACTTTTTTTTTTTTAAGCTGTTGATACAGACAACTGTAATGAGACAAGCTAGAGTGGAGGAAAAAGGAAGGTTCTGTGCTCAGAGGAAAAAGTGAAACATTATGTTATTACTGACACTGCAATGATGGGTGCCAAAGACAAGACAGTGGTCACAAGAGACCAAGTTACCACTCTCAATACCCACCTCATTAGTAACTGAGAGAATTGACAGTGCAGAATCACAGCACTTCAGTGCATTGTTTTTCTGTCCAAGATCTTTATAGCACTGAGAAAAAAAAAAAAACATTTTGATTCCAGTCAGACCACTGTAAGAATACCAAAGTCTACGAATCATTATTTTTAAAAGAACTCTGTTACCTTTGCCAAATACACATAATTGTATTTGGAATATCCTGGACACATTTCTTCTGCCTAAATAATAAAAAACAGGAAAGAAAATAGACATAAAACTTGTGTGATGAGATTTATGTGGTCTGCATAACCCTTTTAGTAATGCACTGCTTCCTCAGACATCAGACTGAATCACCCCTACTGTGTGCACTGCAGTCTGTTTAGCACTTAAAAGAAAAAAAAAAAAAAAATCTACAAGAAAACCCAAAACTCAAACCCTATGCCATGCACGTGAGGTGCTTATACTGAACACACAAAAATGTTCTGTACTGCTTGCTCTCCTCTCTCCCCAAGTGCTTTGTAAAGGTATCAGATGATTCTATAGAGTATCTATTGGGTTCCTTCACTTACGCAGTGGATTGGAAGACACTGCTCTCTCTAAACTATTAATATTTATTTTCTTAAAGAAATAAACAAGGAACCAACCATTCACGCTTTGTGTAATGGGTAATGAACTGTATTCATTAACGTTATAATTATTTTTCTTTCACAGACCCTACCTTCTAGCTCTGGGTTCACCTTTCTTTTCACAATGCCACCTTCTGAAAAGTTCAGGTCACTAAAAAAGTTCAAGATTGTCTTCCTTTTAAAACACAAAGATGTAGAAGCTTAAAACATGAGAAGAAACTTACCAGTTATCTACTGAACAAGAAGCAGCTTTAATCAACAGTTTTGGGGAGAGAAAAACTACATCAGCAGCTGTAATGGACCAAAACAATGCTGCTTTCACCACAACTGAGTGTTATGAAACAATTGAAAACAAAGCCCAAACAGTTGTCTTTTAGACAGTAACTGAATTTTTGTTGCAGAAGATGACTTAAAACCAGAGTTCCTCTGCAGCCCACCACAAAATGCCCTGAAGTTAAAGTGAACATTTCAAATTACTTCTACCACCTTTGGAGTTCCACCTTAGAGATAAAATCTCTTAAACTGGGAAGATGGTAACATATTGTATTGTCCAAAATTAAGGAGATCAGTCCATCTTTAAACAGACTAAGAACAGAGAAAACAAGCACTTTTGATAGGGAAGAAAATATGCTTGTCCAATTCCTTTGAGAAACTCTGAGAGTAATGGTAATGATGAAAGTTTATGCTTTGAATTTAGTCAAGTGAAAAACTTGTATTTTCCAGCTCCAGAAGTAGAAAATTTTTATACAAAAGACACTAAAAGACAGATTTATTTTATTCATGTGGTGTTTTCTCGTAACTGTGCATTCAAGTAGAATGCCCAGGAACATGGACCTGTATAAGAGCTTTCTTTTCTATTTCACCACAAAGGTAAGTTCATCTCCATAAACAAGAAAGGCTTCTACTGAAATTCAATGAAAAGAGCTTCAGATCAGAAAGAGAGAAGTGTCACAATGTCAAAGTTTTCCTTATCTATGTTAAGACTCTTGCAGAAATGTGCAAATTATCGGTTATTGCTGTAGTTAATTTGTTTCAGTATACAACTAATCTATATCCACCTCACATTAAACCCAGTTAACTATTAACCATGGCAAGTCATTGAAGAATTCCCTAAAAACTAAAGAAAGAGAAGGTGCTAGCCACTTACCTCCAAACTAATTTTAAAATAGAAAAGAAAAAAAAACTTTAGTAGAGAGTTCTGTGGTATTTAAGAAGAGCCCTGGATTTCTGGTTACTGAACATAATCTGTTGAGCAAGCATCTTGACAACAGTCATCTATAGCAGCTGGTAAACAGTCCCATAAGAAAACCCTTGGCTGGGGCTTACCTTAAGGAAATTCTGCAATGCTTCTTCTACTGTTGAAGTTGGTGGAGTCCCAAAGAGAGCAGCAGCTACTTTCTTTTCAATCCATGACAACTGAGCAACCTATAATAAAAAACAAAACAAAAAAAACCCCAACAAAAATCAAAAGTCTTTAGCGTTGCTTCTGCTTTCAAGTAAATACTGTCCTGTGCTACTGTACTACTTACACATTTTGCAAAAGAACCTGTAAAGAAATGTTTTATACTCTCAATTTTCCAGGTCAAAGCATAAGTCTTTTGGATTTTAGATTCAGTTAACAGGAAAATGTTAAGAAATACCAATATCATTGATACGAGATTTTTCCGATGCGCAAAGGTTAAAGTACAGATTAGGTTTCATAAGAACTTGACATTTTTTTAAATCCTAAGGCTAGAAATAGTGCTTTAAACCTGTTAAGGTTCTCATGAGAAAAGACAGCTTAGCATGATAGTACACGTACTCGACTACTTTTCAACTTCCATCCCAACGAAGGAGGGAGCTGCTAAGAAATGCAATGAGACCGGAGCCTCTTTAAACGGAGAAGTGAAGCCACCCTCCTTTGAACACTTCTACATCTGTAGAGAGAAGTCAGGACTTTATTCCTTCACATCCGTATTTGAACCACAGCACTGATGGCTCCTGTTACAGAGTACAGCTGAGTTTAAAAATGGTAAAAAACAAGCTTCTCTGTTTCCCTAGCGATTTCTGGCCTGATCTATGCAGAGGCACCACAGAGAAGGGATACACAGGCAAAGAAAAAGAACCTCTCAGTGGAGACCTAAAGGTGAAATACGAGTCACACAGAGACATCTCTTTTTCAGAGGGAGCTGGAATTGAAATAACAGAGCTGAGCCTTGAACTCAAGTCTGCAGTAAAAATTAAAATGGTTTTGGACAGCTTTAGCTTCTGCCTCATTCCCTGGCTTCCCAATCTCTTCAAAGCTGTTGCCTTCTCCAGTTAAATCCAGCGATCATCCAGTAGATGTCAGTTAATTATGGTAAAATGTAAGAATCCATCCACACAAATATTCACAGCCATCAAACTGCTCTTTTGAACAGATATCGAGCTCCATGTATTCTTGCAAACTGTCCTAGAAGTACCATTGTGAAGAGCCTAAATACAGGCCAGCACGCAACAGGAAAATGCAGAGGACCATGTTTTCTCATCTGGCCCCAATGACTCTAGTTACATAACAGCAACATTGCTTGCAGACAGAAAGCATCCTGGTCAAGTCCTGCTGGTTGTTTGGCAGGATCCAGTGTCTTATTTGTTGAATGTCATCAGTAAATCTTCCAAACAAAACCACTAAAAATTGTATTTCAGATAGAAATAATATTAAGAAATAAAACTTTTTTTTTCCATTCTCTCTCTCACATATCCCACTCTCAAAGCCTCTCCTAGGGGAATAAAGTGTTTTTTTATAAAAGCTCTCCAGCAAGAGTCCTTATTCATTGAAGCAACAAGATGTTTCCCTGCTCTGCTCTGCAGTGCTTTCACACTGTGTTACAGACAGCAGCCTGCTGGTTAAAACTTCAGATTGTAGGTACGTATATAATCCCCTCATGATTCATTCTTGTAGCTACTCCAGAGTTTCTGAGACCTATTCTGCAAGAAATAGTAAAAGCATTTTTGCAAAAGTATTTTTTACTTCACGTCAGTCTACTGCTGCAGTGTTCTCTGTTCTTCTGGAAGACGAAGGGGGGTTCTATATTTCTAGGTCCATCACATCAAGATACAGGTAACTTACTAGAGGGAGGAAGAGAGGGGAAAAAATAAAGGGGATGTATATGCTTACACTGTTCTCTGCAAGACCACACAACACCCTGGAGATACACATACACTGCACAGATACAATTACCACACACATGTCTGCTGTTATGCAACAGTGAGGAAATAAAATTGCAGTTTTTCCATGTGGAGCTATAATTACCTATTGAAAACACAAGTTCTTCCTGGCAGTTGTTTTATTTTCTTACAAGATTTAATCAGAACTGATTTACTGAGGTTTTATTCCTTTTTTTTTTTGTCTGGCTTGGATGCTGCTTTGCACTATTCAAACTTTAAAAAAAAGCCCAAACATACGTGTACTTGCCATTTTCATATTACAAATCCCACCAACCTAAAATGATGTTTAAAGGTGAAATGAATGTATGCACAATAGTGAGTTTTCTTTAGTACGCACTGGCTCCAGAGTTATACTTTGTGACTATTACACAGATGGTCTGAGAGTTCTGTAATATTTTGAGCAGACATATGCCACTGGCTTGATGGATTCATTGCAGCTAACTCTAGCCATCCCTAAATGAAGTGTCTAGTTTAAGCGAGTTGTACAGGTTCCTTGCATGGTTGTCACAGAGAGGCTTTTCCATTAGGCAACTCCTCTTCACCTACATTAGCCTGGGATGAACACTCCTTTCTTTCTCTTCTTTCCTTCCTTCAACTACAAAAGGAGCATAGACAATTACATCGTAACAGCTTAACCACACCCTGCCTGAGTCTGTCTGCACCCCCTTATGACTGAGGTGGGACAAATGGAAAAGACCTGTTTTATGCAAGACACAAAATTGTGTCCTGGAGCAATAATGATGTACAGAAAATTATGCCCTTCCTCTAAACACACACAAGTGGTCTTTAATTTGAAATAACTTTATTAGAGAAAATCTTATGCCAAGTTCAGTGAAATGGAGATATCATTCCTACTATACCAACTAACTTTATTAAGCATTCTTTGTGTGTGAGCAAGCATAGGCAACAGAAACCCTGGTGCAGCATGCTCTAGTGTAGTGCAAATTTTACTTCAGACAAATGCATTGTCTACAGTCAGTGTTATCCCAAATAGTGCAAAGCATGTCTGGAGGTCCATACAAAATAAAGTACAAAGAGACTGTAACTGTCATCAACTCCAGCGGAATCATGATTTCACTTAATGTGTGTTCCAAGAATGGTATAGGACAGCAGAAAGTAATAATAAAATCAGCTACTGCAGCAAGTAATAGCTACAACAGCACAACAAAATTAAAGAATGAAGATTGCCCTTGCCCCACAGGTGATTTCCAAACCTTAAGTGAGTTTTGGATTTTTAGGTTTCCCAAACTCTGACATTAGTCCCTGCAGCAGCCTGAAAATACACAAGAGCACTGCAAGGAACACTTTGTTCCCACAGAATATCAGGATTTAATGTATTGGGTTACTCAAGGAACATCGCTCTCCAGTTGCCATGCATGAGGAGAGCTAGTCCCATTTGCTCAAGAGCAAAAAAACAAGTGCCTGAGGAACTTCTGAACTTCTCTAGGGCTGGAGGGGGTAGGTCACCATGACAGCCTGGCCTCTGCCAAGAAGAGGAGGCAACTCTTCAGTATCCCAAAGCTAAGAGATGCTTGTCTCAAATCTGTCCTACAGTTCTGTCAAACAGCCAGCTCTCATCCATTTATTCTACCTAAACCTCTACTGATACCAGAGATGGAAGAAAGCCACCCACAGAGTTAACCGTGTTACGCAGTTACGGTTACACAGCTGATCATAAAGTTCACATCCAGCGCGCTCCTATTAGGCCCCTTGCTACTCTGAAGACCAAGGCACAAAACGTGGTTCTCCCCTAACTACTGGGAAGTTATTTCCTAACATAGCTTTCTCTTCCTTAGCTTATGATCAGCAAAAACCACATGTGAACTAAAACACTGGCTGGACTTTGGCTTTTGTTTTTGTCTTGCCCATTGACGGCTCTTTTCAAAGTCCAGGGTGTTGGTACCAAGGAAACTAACCCACCCGGACTGAAAATTCAGCCAGGATTGACTTGCAGCCCTAAAGGATTTCCTCCTCTGATGTCTTCTTGCTAATAGGCTCACTGAAGGGAGATCACACCATTGTCTTCCATAAAGGAAAATCAACCCATTGATTCAGCTTCAGTAAAATATTAATGGCACCTACTTAAATATCCCCAGAGAGTTTCTTTTACTTTTTTATTACAATATATTAATGTAAAGTTGTATTAAATAATTTTGCAATGTTTTAACTTCTGGAAGAGATTAAGTAACTGGACAGCAGTTTTAAAATACTGTCTTCCAACACAAACATTCTCTTTCTGGTCAGCTGAGGTACCAGGACAGTCTGCACAGGCATTTAGACATTGATCCAACCTGAAGTCCCTGAGCTTTTCACTTTCCAGTGAGGAGAGCAGGCTTACAGAGCATACAAAGGAACTGGGGCCATTTATTTCCTGATGTAACCCACACAGATACTGGGATTCACCAGAGATGAATCCAAATCCAAGGCATGTAACCTGCAAAAAGAAAATCCCAAGAGATCTGATTTTTAACACCCCACTAGCATTTACCAGAGGCTCTGATCCAGTTTCACGATACACTAACTGTATTAGTCCTGTAACAGCAAGTAGCCATAAGTCTTAACTAGAGACGTACTCCATTTTAAAAGCTATTCTCAACACTAAAAGAACCCTCAAGCACACAATTATAAAGAATTACCAGGTAATTGCACCCAAAACTCTAAGAAAAGAAAACTTTCCTATATGCCTTGCACCACTGATCAATTAACTTCCAATAAATATTTTGTGTTTATCTGAGGAGCAAAGTAGTTTTAACTTGCCCTGAACAAAAACAAAGCTGAAACTTGAAAGGTTTTAAACACTTTACTTATTTTAAGTCATATGAACTAACCCAAGCGTACAGTTAAAACATTAAACCTTACCTAACAGATAAGTATTTAACAAAGTCTGGTTTTGTCACAGAAGGCTGAGAAGAAAAAGTTTCGTCTACCACCAGACAGTTTAAATGAAAATTATTTTGCTTCAGTTGTGTTTCTTTGGAATAGTAACATCTCTTCTACATACTAAACACTAGTTTACTTTGCTAACCAAATAAAGTATCTTCATTACAGTTACATGGTAATCATCTTTTCCTAACTTTGTAACTAAAGCTACCCTGGAAAAAATTACCACTATGTAGAAATTCATAGCAGCTCTGGAAAAAGGAACATTAAAATAACATTTGGTAGGGTTCTGCTGTTATCAATTACTAGTGGTGTCCAATTATGTTTGCTCAATGCATAAAAAAATTTTTTCCCCTTGTCACCTTTGCAAAACAAAACAATAGAACATTAGAGCTATACATGGCTTCTTGTATACACAGCAGGTCTCACAGGCAAAATTTTGCCCATCAGGACATGACATGATTGGTGAAAACTTTGCCCACCGGATTGTGATACCAGAATTAATTTTCTAACAAAGCTGAGATAGATGATAGGCACATCAGAACAGAATCCTCTTCTTTTGTATAGCTCTACTGGCTTTATAATGGTAAGAGAAATAAACACTAAAATTTAATTTTTAGACAAGGTGACCTACAACTGTCACTGGCTCTGCATCAGAGACAAACCGCCACTGCTGTAAGGCAGGAAAAATTCAGCTCATCCCTCCTGCTGGAAGGTTATGTGACACTTTGCATCAGATCCAGACCTGGACCAGCGAGAGAGAATAACTGCTGAGTAAGAAACCTGGCATTGCTGTACCGTTGCTCTTTGCAAAGGACCGTGTTACACCGAGGAAGTGAGAAATGGCAGTCAGAGCTAAATTCCGGCAAAACTCCACAAATCAAATAGCTTTTACTAGTACAGCATGCAGCCTCTGGATGTAGATTTCAGCCTTCAATAAATCTTCTCTGTTTGCCTATGCTATACTTTTTACGTAAAAGTTTGTTCAACGGATTGTCAGTTGTGAAAATGAACTGGAACCCTGAGTCACAACTCTTGAAGCATCCCCTTTTACAGTCTCTTATGCTATACCTATTTTTTTCAGTTTGTCAGCCTGAAAACCAGTGCTAGTAGATAGTAAAAAGATCCCCCAACATTAAATGGCGGGTGAATGAGAAATGTCTGACTCTACTAGGAAGTCTTAAGTATATAAGGTTTCCCAAAAGTGTTACCAAACTTAGAAAGTATCAGACACTAGTTATCTCTTTTAACTACACTGTTTCGATAAAAGAATACATGATTAAAAGTAGACAACAATACCCCTGGAAGCAACTCTCATGAAAGAACAAATATTGTAGCCAATCCTAACTCGATCCCACATTCAGCTAGGCTAAATGTAAAAACTAACCTTCTTTTCTCGGTCACCCCTTCTTCTTTAATTTCCCCAGATTGGACAACACAGCCTTCCCAGCTTCAACCTCAGCTAGACTAAACGAACAAAGCAGAGTCTAAGGAGAGCTTATCGCTCCATCTACAGATACCAGCAGAGAGAAGTGAGAAATGAATTTTTCAAGCACCCTATCATAATCCCTGCTCTGAAGAAGTATTTGGAACCAATGCCACAGCCAACAGTCTGCAGCATGAAACACCACAGTTTGCAGAACAGGACCAAGGAATTTGCTGCATCTTCCACAAGCTCCTACGACTATCAACATCACATGCATGGCCAGAAGATGTGTTAGCAGATCAGCACAGAAAAATACTCATAGAGTGAGCTAAAACTAATGAGAATATCACCTACTTCACTGGGCTAGGATTAAGATCTAGCTTGCATAGTAGAGCCTCCATAGTAGTTCCCAAATGATGGCCTCATCCTGCCACTGAAAGTGTGCAAATGACAGTACATTTTTAAAAGCTGACAGCCCCAGAAGTTAAAACAAAATGTTATTCACTCCTATATTTGCATCTATTTGTACTATGAAAATCTGTTCAAAGTGTTTCAGGTTATTATTTTGTCATGGCAGTCACAGAAGGCAAGAATTATTTTTTAAAAAGAAGAAGAAAAAGAGAAATTAATTCTTAAGTATTTCAATGGCTACATCTGTTTAGGTGAATTGTTTCACTTTGATAAAATGCAGGTCAGGTCATACCCTAAAGCAAATGCTAATCTGTGGCTCTAGTATTCAGTAAGGAAGCCCTGCACAGACACTTCAAATGCGGAACTGAGTTTGTAATGATAGAGTGCAACAAACCACATGTATTACTTTAGTCAGGAAGTGGCAATTGTGACTAAAATGAAAACAGAGTAAAAAAAAAAAACAGTGCAATAGGAACCAAGTGAGGTATACTGAGATTACAGGTAAAGTTTCCAAAAGCAATAGATTGAGAAATAAGCCATGAAAAACGTCTGGGAGGATTTGACGTAAAGGGGAGCTGCAGTCAGCTGTCAGACACAGCACAGTATAAAAGTGCTTAAGGAATGACCAGTGAAAGAGATGCTCTTCAAAGGCAGGACAACAAGCATACTAGAGGACAATCTTCAGCAACTCACTTTTGCACAGCTAACACTGATATTCAAGAATACAGTGCGGTGAAAAACAAAATGAAAAGCTCTTTGAAAAAGTTTGTTTCATTCCTTACTCAAATCAACTGCTGAAAACTCTTTGAAAGTTAAGTATATGGTCTGAGAAGAAGATTACTTTGCATCAAGTGTTGCTGCAGATAGAGACAAAGTCAAAGGTTGCAATCCCCTTCCAGTTTGCAGGCACTTTGTAGTCACTAGCATTGGAAGTAGCTGGAGGAAAAGGGCAGGGCTGGAAGTCACTACACATTACACATTATTCTGAAAAGCCTCCCAGTGATCTTTTACAGCACAGACTATGCAAGGACTTTTTTTTTTCTGATGAAAGATTCGTCATGGCACTAAAGATGAAGCAAAAAGGACAGCCATCCGAGCCATCAAAGATGTGGGCTTAAGAATAAAACACTCATATTACAAGCAGAAGCACCATTTTTCTCAAAAAAAAAAAACCAACAACCCCACATTAATCAACAGTTAAGCTTGTAAAACAATTATTGTAATTTTTCATATATGAGTACTTATCACTACGTCATTAACACAATATTTAAAAGTACCCGTGTGTTGGCATAACACAAATTGTATCTCTTGCAAAATTTCTTGGTGAATTATAGTTTTTTATGCCTGCATCTTTGATGTGACATTCTCCTGGAATTTACCAATCCCACAGCATGTAAGTGCCTTTAACTTCAGTTATGGATGGGGAATAAAGTTACCGAAAGGCTATGACCAAGGTCACCTGAAAGTTTGTTGCAGAATAAAGAACTGAAATCAAGGCTTCCAATACCAGGTCATCCTTTCCTCCTTCCAAGTACCAGCTGCTTTCCATTCACACATACAGATAAGAAACATGAACCAACAACAGGGGACATACAAGCACGGCTTACTTAACGTACACAACCGGAATGGTCAGCAGTTAACACCACACATGTGGAAGCTAATTCAGGAAATGTAAATGTACTGCTTCGTTTAGCTCAAAACATCTACTTCAAGAAGCACCTATTTGTCTTAAGTCCCACTACTTCATTTCAAATACATTATTGTTTTCAGTATACTCAATTCAAAAGTCAGATAAAAAACCAACTTACTGAATAGCACCATCTTCCATTTAGGTAATATAAAAAGGGATCTTGAGGCTTAAGTTCAATTGCTTTGTCTAGGTGCTCCTATTAAAAAGAAAAACAGCGTCACTTTAGAAGTTTGTTTGGCAAGTGTGTTTACACTCTAAGAAGTTTGCTGCAAATCATAAACAAATTCAGAAATCCTCTTCTGCTGCAATTCTTTTCTAACATCCTAAAAATATCTTAACTAGCAAACCCCTTCCTCATGGAGGGAAGCCACAAACGAAATTCTTTAGGAACTTTGCACACAATGCAAGAAGGCACGCCGTATTTACAATATGACTAAGCAGCTTGTGAAGTTCAAAGAACTCAAAAACTTGCGTCTTAAAAAGGCAGCAACTTCAATTAAATTGATTTTATTTACAGTTAGTTTTAGGAAACTGTGACACACCAAATCAGTGAGAAAGCAACCACTTTCTTTGATAGATTTTACAGGCCAGCACCCATGACTGAAGAACAGTCTCTTCCACCCTGGAATGTGACTGCCTCAATGAAATGGTACAACACAACAAATTGTTACTGTAATGTGAAATTCAGGAAATGGTTCTGTTTATAGTGAAACCATAAAACCTAGAAAGCATCTAATGAGGTGCTTCTTCCAAAATCATTTGCATTACAGGTCATGAGTATCTTTATTTCACTCTTCAATTTACTAAAGAAAGCTCTTATTGCTCAACCTGAGTTTGAAGGAAAAAAAAGTATGTTATTTCACCCCTAACTACCATTTGCCTCTCAAAATAAATTTCACTTCTAAGGTTTGGTTTTTTTTTTTCACCCAGATATCTCTGGTTTTCTAATTAAGCCAGTCACTAAAACATCTGAGTTATACAGTATATATATAACTGTATATACAGTTATATATATATATAAAATATCTGTTGAGTTATACAGATCTAAGAGCCTATTATTCTATCATTTTGTCCACAAACTATTCAGATAGGAGCTATGTTTTCATGCTATTATTTTTCAAAATGCTTAACATTTCCAAATGATTCACATGGACTTCAGTAATTCCTTCTGAAGAAGAAAACTTCCCTGAAATGGCTACTGCTAACACTGAGGGCTCTTAAAACTCCATCCTTAAAGAACTGTAGCACTTGTGTTGTCATTTTCCCTTCGTTCCCAGCTTGTTCCAGTGCTCCAGGCTGAAGCTCACTTAGCACAGCTCAATTGTAATTAATGCTCTCTCATAGGAAAGCTCCGCAATACTCCAAGCCCTAACACAGACATGATGTGATAAGAGAGTCATCCTGGGCATACCCTGGGAAGCAGAGCGTGTCAGTTGCCTCCCACTGACACCCAGAAAGGGGGGGGCACTGCCTCGAAGGGCAAGGGATGGAAAGTGCCTAAGCAATGCTGAGGACAAGGAGGGGGAAAGCACGTGTAACACGAACTGCTAACTCTAAACCCCACAGTTACCTTTGAAAGGACAGTGTTAAAATAAGTGTGGCATGAAGGACGATTGCAGAACTGTGTTAGTTCATCATTATTTAATAAGTTTTTATTTTCTAAACAGAATTGCTATTCCCTTTTCCTCCCCGCTTTGACTATAAAATAAAACTGAAATCTTAATGCTGTTCCCAGAATCCTACCTCAGTTCTTGCATTTTGTAAGCATATTCTCTATGTGCATACATAAAAATAACTTTTTTTTCTTTAACACCAGCACCAAAATAAATTTGTGAGGCTGAATTATTGTGTTGCAAAAAACTGTCTTAGAAACTATACAAGGAAATAATTTAAAGGAATAGCTTGGAAAAAACCAAAACCCTACAAAAACATACCTTAAAGAGATAACCATTCCTGATTTTGTTTTGTACACTTTCAAACTGAGACAAATAGCCACACATAATGGCAAACCTGAGAGGGGAAAAGAAAAACACACACACATACTTTTCATGACTTAAATAAACCTTTGAATCACATTACAAAATATTTCAATACCTAATTCACAGATTAACATCTGGTTTTATTCCATCGTCATGGCTGGATAGAAGTTTGGCATGAGCTATGGGTATTCAGGAGCAGACAGAACAAAACAAAACAATGGAAACAAGAAGAAGGTTAAGTGACAGTGTTTGGGCTGTCAGTGAATTGAAAAACAGGGATTTCTCCTCCAAAATTTCTACCATTCAGATAAGAGCGCAACACTTCCAGACTCACTCCAGCATTGACAGCAGTTTAACTGGACACATTGCTCTCTGCATTGCAAGGCACTGGAAACATGAACATCATCAGCTGCGGTACCTCACCGGGGAAGGCAAACTCTTGGGGCATCCCAGCAGGAAGATGTGCAGACCGCAAAAATCGTTCACAGTTGTCTTCTTCCCTTCTCAAGCACTTTGGTGTGCTCTGGCACCTCTAACATGCTTTTAATACCTTTATTTAAAAACATACACATACATTCTGCTCTGACAGGATCACTACTGCTATTACTAACAGTCTAATGCTAAATTATTATTATTACTATTATTATTATAAATTGGAGACATTGACAGTGATAAAAGAAATGCGAGATTATTTCTATTAAAAATTTTATTGTTAAGCAGGTATAACTGGAAATATTTTCAGGGATCCCTACTGATAAAAGTTCAGATTTCCTAAGCGACGCTACAGGCTTACTGACACGCCACCTAAATTTCTATTGCTTTTTCTTTATTACTTTAACAGCTATAGAACCTACTATGCATAAGGCATCTCTTGCACGTATGTCAATTTTACTTTCCTTGGACCTAATTTCATTGGTATTAAGACAACTTTGCATTTCTGTATGACACTAGCAGAACCACCAAAGATATATTTAAAGAGCATCAACTAATACAGATTATTTCGCTAAATTTTTCATAATTATACTTTTGTGTTAAAAATTTTATTATGCAACATCAGATTAAAATGAAAATTAATCCTAAAAGAGGGAAATCAAGTTGAAGTCCAGAGGAAAACATGAGTTAAGCAAGAAACTTATCGAGTTAATGATGGTAACAGAACCACAATCTCTATGGCACACGCAGTTTTGAAGCATTACTAAACTGTAGCTTTCTTGAATTTCTTTCTATAATGTTATTACTCAGGCTCCACTGAACCCTCATTAAAACGTCACTGCTAACATAAGGACAGAAATTATTTTATTGCTTACACCTAATGGTTTTAAGCTAGAAATACTCATGCTGCAGGTTGGTGCATTTTTAGTCAGTAGGCGCTCCCAGGTTAAGGGCTGTGAGTAACAACAGTAACAGCAGAGTTGCATCTGCAAAAGCTCCAGACAGACTGTCAAACACTGTTGAGCAGGATGTATGTTGTGACCAGCGCGCACTGAACAAAATCCGGCTAAAGGCACCACTGCTTCTGACAGTTAAAGCTGCGGGGGGGAGTGTGTTTCATATGGGAACAAGCCGCAACAGAGGGAAAAAGCAAGGGGTGGGGGTCAGGAAAGTTCAGGTATTTAGAAAGAGGGGGAAGGTACGGAAAACTTTATTAAGCTTAAGTAACTCCGGCAACATTTCCCCTACTCCCTTCACTCATTAAGTGCTAATCAGATAAACTCAGCATACCATAGCTAAACGGATTGCGGCTACAAAAGAAAACAATGAAAAGCGAACAAGCTAATCCAGCATCTTGCAGTATTTCCCTGTCTGTGCGTGACAAGAAAGAGGGCCTTAGCTTAAACCAGTTCAAAGAAAAACTTCTACTTACAGCTCAAATCTCTGGGGAGGGAAATCCCAGTAACGTTTTCAACGATTAAAAATAAGCTAAGGTACTAACTTGTAATACATTTTATTTTTTCAAGGAAAAATTAAGAATGTCTTTCATGTATTAGCGTGGGGATTTTTTCTATTTTATACTTTTGAACTGCGCTAGGCAGGCAATTGGCATAAAACAATTATTTTTGGAGCTCTGTGGCATTTCATATATTAATTTTGTTTCTAAAAAAGGGTGGTTTTCTCCAGAAAAGAATTTTTACATGTTTTAAATTATTTTCTAAGAGCTTAAAAAAAAAAAACCTTTATTTTCACTGATGCAAAGGGTAATATTAAGAAAACGATGAGAGAAAACGAGAAAGTAACTGACTAGAAATGCTTCCATCTGGTTCTTGCCGTTCAGTGCCGAAACCATCTTTCTAGAGGTCGGGCCCCGCTCCCGGCACAGCCGGCAGCGCCCAGCAGGGCCGCGGGCAGCGCCCGGCCGCGGGCAGCGCCCGGCCGCGGGCAGCGCCCGGCCGCGGGCAGCGCCCGGCCGCGGGCAGCGCCCGGCCGCGGGCAGCGCCCGGCCGCGGGCAGCGCCCGGCCGCGGGCAGCGCCCGGCCGCGGGCAGCGCCCGGCCGCGGGCAGCGCCCGGCCGCGGGCAGCGCCCGGCCGCGGGCAGCGCCCGGCCGCGGGCAGCGCCCGGCCGCGGGCAGCGCCCGGCCGCGGGCAGCGCCCGGCCCGGCCTTCCCTCTCCGCTGTCACCGGCCCCACCTCGCGGTGACAGTCGGACACAGCAGGCACCCTCAGAGCCTGGGCCTGCCACTGGGTTTTCCCACCGTCACCTTGTGCGCTGTTAGAAGTTATGGAGGAGAAATGAACTTAAAAAACCCCAACAAACAAAACCACACAATAATGTGCAAATATCCAGTGAACGGGGTAAAACGTACCCATCTTTTGTAAGAGCAAGTGATCCTGGTTTTCCTCACAACCACTGCCTGTGTTACACCTTTTGAACATCAAGATTAACATACTATTTACAATTATCTTCACGGAGAAAAGTAAGAGAAAATTGTACCAACTAAGCGCTACAAGGCAGAGACCCAGCTGCTGAGCTAAGGCTACTCCTCGATAACGTAAAAAACAGCCGCAGACATGTTCATCTAAAGAAACATAACAATCACAACCTCAGTAAGACAGACACAGTGTTTCTGTTCACGTAAAAATAATGTTCTTTCCAAGTGGAAGAAAAGTGGCTGAAAACCAGGCAGAAGCACACGGATGAATCATCCACAACTAACACTCCTTTTCTAAGCACAAACACAATCAGACTAACTCAGCGCCAAGTCAGCACCGCGTCCCTTTGCTACAAACAGTGTCACTGAAACTGAGACTCGCAGGAAACTGTAGTTGACAGAGACGGATGCCAAGCGCTCATACAGAAGGGTCCGGACCAAGGTGAGTTAATGTTTTCCCTTCCGGTGTTCCACAACTGCTGTATGGACTCAGACAAGGTAAAACTGTAAGGGGCATACCTTACCTGCGCAAAAGGAAGAACAGCAAGCAGGTTGATCCAGTGAGTTTTATCAAGTGTGTTCACAAGCATTCTAAAATTTAATACCAAAAATGCAGAGAGATGCTACCAACACTTAGCCTCTCACAACCACAGCTTATCCCACATAAGACAGACTTAGAGAAAAGATTTAGTCTCAACTCAAGATTGAGCCACATTAGGGACACTCAAATACAGCAAGTTTTACCTTTTCCCTGATAAATTTAATGGGGCCACAATCAGAAATAACATGCATCTTCTCAGGCTTGTTCCTCTCTTGTCCGTATCTCCTTCCATGTATCCCAACTCCAAAAAACCCTCTTAATTCTTGTAGACTTTGGAAATGTGTGGGTACACGGCTTACATTTAGAACTCCAGGTCTCCCTTTCAGCAGCCTAGTATCAGCAGAAAAGTTTTTCTTAATTGTAATTGGCAGTATGATTTTGTAAATGGGAGGAGAGTCCGTGACATTTACTAATACCAAAGAATTGAATTAATCTATTTCATACCTTTTGTTTCACTCCCTCCTCTTTACCTGAGACACATCTGACACATAAGGCAGTATGAGCAAAGGCTAACATGTGGGTAACGTACAGGAGGCTCAGTGAAAAGAAAGTTCATTTCCATTCCAGTTCTAAATATGTTCTTGTGTCTCCCCATCTCTGCACAGCTCGGAGTCCTGCGCGCTGCATCTTACCACTTAGCCATCGACTCCCTCTCTCACCAGTTTCACGCGCTTACGTATTCTCATGGTCTCTGCAACGCAGCCAGACTCTCAGGCTTTCTTTGTAATCTGACTTCAACGAGGTACCAACTCCTCACTAGGGAGATTTTTGCAATTTGTGTTTCTTAACAGGGTTTATGACCCGTTGCACTACCCTTCCAGAGATCACATTTGCACTCTTAAATTACCACTTTCCTACCGTTGTATGTCATCTATTAAAAATGCATCTGATACTAAGTTTCTGTGGAAAAGCATCAGTTTGACACCACCTTCCTCACCCTGGTGAGGGTATGGAAGCAGTGGCTAGGAATGTGAAAGACTGCCAATACACAAAGTAAAACGTGCCAAGGTGCAAAGTGAAGCATTTGGGTGATTTTTTTGTTCGTGGTGGGTTTTTTTGGTTTGGGTTTTCTTTTCTTTTTTCTTTTTCTTGGACTGCAACTGAGTCTACATTGTAGAAATGGGCAGAAACATAGTTTTTATATTAAAAATTCACCTGAGCACTGAAGCTGAGCTCCAGGGAAACATCAGCGTAGCACACAATTGCATAGGCAACACTTCCAAAAACATGGGGACCCCCCCCATATTTTAGCTTAAAAACCCTGAGAGTAGGGATATTTAAGAACTCTGTCTTAATAATTTATTGCAGCATGTACAACATACCAAAACAAGAAAAAATACTGCTGTTAATGCTTGTTCACAGAACTTCACCCGTAGAACAATTGGATGCCCTATTCTGCATTTCTGAGACTGTGGAATCCACAACTATGTTAAATTTCTGTGTTCCAGAAATTAGTCGTTAGAGCTGCAAACACAATCTTGGAATAAATGAGCAGGATACAGTCTTCACAAGTGTGGAAACAGAGTGAACCAATAGCTTTCAGAGATCATAACACAATTCTTGACAGAAGAGTAATAGGTATCATTAGGTTGCCAGTATCATTTCCTCTGTGCCCATTCTAGCAAAAACCTCGTAGTGAATAGATCTTTTCACATTTCAAACCCACCTCCTTCTCACCTGCATGAAGATGCTGCAGTGTTCCACTGATGCACTGCTATTTCAAGAACCTCTTCCTAACAGATGCCTCGCACCTCTCCTCACGGGCTGGACTACAGACCTGAGCTCAGTCCCTTGCAAAGGTCTACTGTCATGCAAGTGCCAACATCTGCCACCTCCCTTCAGCAGGAAGGGAAATGCTTACCAAGAAGAAAGATCAACAGAAGGAGAACTTGTAGAAGGGATCACAAATGCCCTGAGGCATTGCAACATTTCTGACCTGAAACACTCCACTGAGCTGCACAACAACCCAACCCTCCACTAGATTGTGATTTCTTCTTTTTCACACAGAGCAACTTTTATCAGATCTAATCACTGACCCCAGCAACCGCACAGTCCCTAATACATGACCTTCCAATACTCTTTCGTTAAATGCTCTAACCAGAAACACACAAGAAGCTATGCATCCCTTTGACCCACTTACTACAGAACAGTTACAGCTTTTCGGAAATGCCTTCCGAATTTGCCTTTCTGTACTTAAAATTTTAAATTATTTTTATGAAAATAATTAAGTAATTTAAAGACTATTGACTAAAATTAAGCATACTTAACTACAAAGACTGCTGTAAAACCTTTTTGGTCTTCTCATGAATCAAATACAGGGTAAATAACTACTAACCTGAAAATTTGATATACCTAGTTTTGACTGGAAGTATTTCTGCACAAGGTATCAACTCCTGAAAATCAACTGTACGATAGAAACAGATGCTTGTAGCTTTTAAGTTATCTGTTTCTTCTAAATAAACGATATTAAAGGGCCAAAGGTTACAAGTGTTTAATTAGAAACATGGTATGGATTTAATCTTAAAAGTTGTCAGTAGTATGATAATATTCTACAATATATTCTATAATTCCAAAGAGTTTTGTTTCACTAGATAATTATTTTTATGCCACTGCACCCTAGAAATCTGAAAAATTATCTGTTATAATTCTGTTACTGAGAGTACATGAAATGTTCACTTTTTCGTGGGAAGTTTGTGTAAAATTCCTTTGCATGTACAAGACAGCTAATATAAAAGTTCTTCCGTAAGAACTACATTTTTCCCACTTCTGCACAGCTCCCCACATTTCTGCAAAATAACCAAGTTATATGGGTTTAAGAACTTGTCTTTATCATACTGGGTAGTACAATCTCTTAATCTTAAAAGTTAATCCATTGATTGAATTCCAGGAGAACCTTAAATCCACTTTCCATGGACAACCCTGGGCTTGTGAAACTTGTTTCTGCACTTTCGAGTAACCCGCATGCACATGACAGAAAAGTCTTGGGGGCAGCTGTGCTTCAGGAGGAGTCTTCACTTTAAATTCCTAGGTTTTCACCTGGTAACTCCACCCCAATCTAAATGAGACACTGCCATACGACTCCTATCAACAGGCAAGTTCTATGAAGTAACTCAAACTTAACGGCAGCACTCTCCTTGTGGCAAACAAACCAAAGCTCAATGCAAAGAAAAGTAAATGTCATGAACACTGGCCACATGTAGTAACCCTTTT
Organism: Bucorvus abyssinicus; assembly: GCA_009769605.1. Classification (NCBI taxonomy): domain Eukaryota; kingdom Metazoa; phylum Chordata; class Aves; order Bucerotiformes; family Bucorvidae; genus Bucorvus; species Bucorvus abyssinicus. The sequence goes on from CM020031.1 coordinate 36,367,424, forward strand.
GTTCTTTGCAGAGCCTGTAACAAGTTCTCCTCACCAAAAGGAGGTGCAGGATTCTGGGCAACAGCAGAAAAGCCTTCTGGACCTCTTCCAAACTCTTGGAGAAAAACCAGCAACAAAACCCCCACAAATATAAAAACTCACTTATGTTGCAAAACAACTTAAAAGTGATCGTTTAGTTCTAAATAAAAGCACTACTAACACTCCACTACATTTTGTGTTTTCCGTAATCATGAAGTTGTAAAGTGGTGTCATCCAAAGCAACTATAGCACTGAATTGGTCACATAGCACTTCCAATTAAAATCTGGATGATAAAGATGCTCCATAGTCCCAGACAAGTTGTGAGGATTCACAGCTATCAATTTTGAATCACTGATCCACAAAAAAATTTTGTCTGAGTCTCGGGAAAAACAAGAAGACCTGCAACTGTCTAATGTCAACTTTTGCATGCGAGTTCCTTCACAACTTGAATAACTGACACCAGCTGAACAAAATAAGGCACTTAAAATATTTACTCTGCCTCTCTTTAGAGTGTTCATGCAAGTAACAAAAGGTTACGGCTATGTTTTTCCTTTCCAGTGTTTCCATTTACTTCAGTTTTTTAGAGGTCACCATTCAAAAAACCTGAAGGTTTTTTTGATCTCATTGGCAACTACAATATTAAGTATGATCATATGTTTTCAAAAAATCTGGATTCAGATATAAAATTATCTGCAGCTGCAAAAGTTCATTACCAGAACCAATTGGCTACTTGAAGATATATTGCTCTGTTCTTTCTGCATATATTTTATCAAATTTAATTTGAGGATTAATATTGGTTACTTGTCAGTGTAATGATGAGCACAACTGACATTGGACAGTTTATTGTTGATATTTTCTGATACACTTAAAAAAAATATAGGTGACCTACTAAGGAGATATATGCCATTTTTCTGTTCTCAGCTGAAGTAAATATGAAAGGCAAGGCAAGACAGCTGAACACTAGGCCTACATTAGCAAAAGTTTGCTCATGAGACCGTTCCACTACATTCTCCTGCTGGAGACAAAAGATGCGTTCTATTTCCCGGACAGCTTACAGCAGTTCCACAAACCAGGAAAAAATCTGCACTGGAAAAGGGATGTTTTTGCCAGCATAACTCTGTCTACACTAGGGCTTTGCTGGACAGCTGTGTCAGTCAGGGTTGACAAAAAGATAATTATGTGGTAAACAGAGCTTTGAAGTAGCAGGGATAAGCTTCCAAAAGAAACTTTCAAAGAGGTCTGTGGCCCTAATCCTTACTTGACAGGCACAGTTATAAGAAGTTATAACTTAATATTGTTATGAATGTTATAAAAAGTTCTATAAAAGAATTAAGAGAGATATTCAAAAACACAGCAGCAAATGACCCTTTTTGATGCAGAGGAAAGGCAGCAAATAGTTCTAAAGACAAATTCAGCTCCAGTGAGGTGTCCTCTATTTACTTAAAAATACAAAAGTAATTGACCCTAAAAGTGAAAATAAGAGCTCATGGCTAAGCTAGGGATATTGGATGGGTGTTAAATATATATATATATATATATATTTCTGAACTAGATGGCATATTTAAATGATAAATGCAAACTGAATTGCAACTCACAAGAGATAGGAAGCAATAGGAAGAGGTTCTATAAATACAGCAGAAGGAAAAGAAACATAAATGAAAGTACAGAACAATTAACAATGAGGAAATACTGACAAAAGATGAAACCAACAAGGCTGAATTCAGTTTCTTCTTCACTTATATTCCCCCTACCCCTCAAGGGTTAACTGTAAGTAGAGAACAAGGAACAGGACCAGAAAAAGAATAGGCCTATCATTTAATCCTAATATTAAACAGTTTAAGAGAACATTAGAAATAATGCATGAGTGGACAATATAGATTGCAGCTATACCAAACAGGAGTCAAAACCTCAGTTGTGCTAAGAGGAAATGCCAAAATCTCTCACAAATAAGAAAGCATAGGTTAGTAAGAAATCAACCAAAACTTTCCTTAGTCAAGGTCAGAAAGCCAGCCTCCTCATCAGCGGCCAATACAGAATGTGATAACCTTACATGAAAAATTGAGAAGACTGTCTAACAAACAGACGGCCTTACCTTATACAGGCTAAGATTAATTATCTTATACAGCTTACAAAAATTTTATGTTGGTGGGGGTTTGAAAAGGAAGGATTTTGGTGTGAGACAGCATTGCTTTCACACCAGGCTTGCACTCATGCTGAGCTTCTCATCTGTGTATCTAATCTCCTATCACAGGCAATGAAGACTCTGTTCAATGCACAGGATCCCTGCCTGGACACAGGTACCTACTGGCACTGGAGATGCCCTTGGGTTTCCCATCACTTCCAGCTGCCAGCCTGGAAGGGAATAGACCTCCAAAGGACTTATGTGGTACCTGCCGCACCGTGCAAATATCCTGGCACATTAAATGGCACATGTTGCCTATCAGCTCTCCACCCCCTGTGAGTGGAGGCCAAGTCTGTCGCTCACGTGTAGATATAATGGAGACAGCACCTACAGCTGTCAGTCTGGAGTTGGGTACTGCCCTTCACCTCTGAACTTAGGTAAAACTGGTATGCCATTCTTCTTTAAGTGACCACCTGCTAGTGATTCTAATGTTTTTCTATTTGTTCTATTTTATCTTTTAAATTCTGTTTTCTCTTTCATTATCCTTTTTAACTATGGATTTCATATTACTTTCACATGCTATTTCTCCATGCCTTAATTGTATTGCACTGTTTTCTGTTCACAGTCTCATCTATTCATGATTTTAGGCAAAGTTTTATTTGCATACAACTTCAAGAGTACGGCTTCTATAGGGAAGATTCCCTGAAGTCTTACTTCCTGTTCATGGGTATTAACATGTAAAATAATGTTTAGATCAACTGGATAAATTTGCATTAGCCAGACTCAAACAATCCAGATCTGACATATAGCTGACTACCAAAATCCCCTGGCTAATATAGAAAGTCCTAGCAGAAAGGAAAAAGGCAAACATGGTTGCTATCTACAAAAAGGGAAAGGACAGTACAGGGGTTACAGGCAAATTAGCCTAACCGGAAAACATTCCACGATAAATTACTCTGTTAAGTGCAGAAGCATACAAAACAGTGAATACAAGTTTGTAATGAACAAAAATATCAAACAAAAATATTTTTATATTCTGACAAAGCAAAGAAGCATGGAATATTAGAGGAATGCAACAAACGGGATAGAGTTTGACTTCTGGGTGGCCTTTGACTTTGTCCTACCTGATGTTCCTCAAATCTAACCATGCAATTATTGTTTAGATTAAATCACCTGTAGAGATGGTTGCAGAACCAGTTTCATGTGAACTGAGCATCATTACAGGTGTTCCACAAAGTTTTGTGCTGCTTCCACTATCTTCCAGTAATTTCATTAATGAAGTCAATGATTTCGAAAGACCCACAAAACAACAAAACACTTTTAAAATAAAAATTGCAATCTGTGAGGGGATGCAAGCATTTACAAATCTAACTGGCCTCAATAAACTTAAGAAATGGTCTGAAATCAACAGGAAATCAACAAAATGTGTGTAAAGTACTCTACCAAGGAAGGAAAAATAAATGTGCAGCTACAAAACAAGTCCATCTGATTAAGCAACACCACAGCAGAAAAGGATCTACTGGGACTACAAAGTGAACAATAGGCAGGCTACAAAAAAAAACCCATACAAATGACTGCCTGGAGGATGGAAGTCCATTCTGCCCAGTATTCAGAGCCTCTGTTAAAGTGGTGTAACTAGTATGGGGCATCACCTTTTAAAAAAATATGTATCAAGTTATAAAGACTTCAGAAAAGAAAGACAAATGGATAAAATGTTCAGGGAAAAAAACACAACCCAAACTATTCAGATCTGCGGTGTCCATCTACACCACTAGAAAGCCACCAGTTCAACGGATAAAACCCTCACTTGCAACTCAGATACAAAAAGGATGAAAACTGTAAACCGTTCAGAAATCCACTGCCTGTTACAAAACAGAAGATTTTCCTCTTAAACGTCTCAAACAGTATTTCTGAGCTAACCTCTGTAACGCATCTCGTTACACTCCTATTCTCCCCTTGCTAGATGTGCCTGCCAGTACAGAATCTCACCTCTGAGGTCCAGCAGACCACATACATCTCCCTGAACAACCTGTAAACTTTTATCAGCATAGCTTCTGCCAGTGAAGTTGTATTTGTACTAGGAGATTTTGTCAGTCTTGTGGGCTGGGGAGGGAGGAGGGGCAGGTCTTGTGCTTGCCTGTCATTTTTTATACACGGCTCCAGCTGAGAGGGGTACACCAGCATTACCCTGAAGAAGTGACCGTGGCTGTGGTCAGGCAAACAACAGAAATGGCTGTAAATTGCTTTCAGCAGGTGTCCAAGCTACGGGCTTCAAATCATCTTGCACTGAGAAGCGATGCTCAGATGATCCTCTTCCGTTAATGTTGCCGCCACAGTGGCAACCTCCAGCTGATAGAAACTAACAAAACAGCTGGGTAAGGCCCAAATCTTAACCTGCCCCCTTACAACCCCCTGGGGCTAGGCTTCACTTCCAGGCAGGCATCATCATTACTCCCAAGACATGGGAAAGAGCAAATGCAAACTCTGTGATGATGAAGCTTAGCCAAGATTCCCATGGCACACACTTCTACCACCCCAATGTTAGAAAGCAGGTGTTTGGATCCCCAGTTGTTACAAACAGAAGAAAAAGAAGAATCATAGAAATATGGCAAGACTCACAGGAACACAGTGTGGAACAACAGCGTAACCACCTTTGAAGTTTAGGAGAAAGAGACCATGCCAGAGAGTCGCCTAATTAAATGAAAACATCTGTGCCTAATCAAGTACCTAAACCTGAGCTGGCTGACATGTGCTCCCTTTATTGGCAATGGAGATGATGTCAACTGAACCTCAGGAGAAATCCATCTCACCCTAATGCAGATGGGCAAAACAGACTCAGATGAACTGTACTCCAGAAGTAGCTACTTTTTTGATTGTGAAGGGAGCCTGGGATAAAAGGATTTGGTTTAGATCTGTAAAAGTTAAGTGAAATCCCACCATGCATGTGTATTGACAAAATCAATGAAGAACACAGAAACCAAATTGGAAAGGAAAAGCTAACGATATTTGAAAAGAAATCAGGAGCTCAGTAAAATTGATTAATAAAATAGTAAGGTGAGGAGCTATCAGCTAGAAGTCGGCACAATTATCTCTTACCTGGCAATGGTGATCTGATAAAAAATATTTACATTTGCAAAGAGTCTGTTAGTCCTTGCAAGGTCTACAAAATTAATCCAAGCGCCAAGCTTGGAGAAAAATTATATGATAAAACAAAAATTGAAAATTTAATTGAAACTTTCATAGTCCTCTTACTGTCTATTTTTAATTATTAGAATTCAGATTATTACAAGTAAAAGAAAACACAAAACATGAGGTCAAATGACATTATTTTGAAAAGTGCTGAAAGGCTTCTCCAAGCAATAATATATTGGTTTAAGCAAACACTCCCTTCTGCATTTCATGGTACATACTTAAGTATGGTTATTGAGTTGTTTCACGTGCTATGGTAAATGCTTCACAGAATAATGTAATTTTTAGCTGCAACTGATGGTATTGAAAACTTTGGAATAGGTATTAATGAATAATTTTTGAAGTTTATGTCAAACTGCAGCATGATAAATTTGCTGTGGGCACTATTTAGAGCCAAAGACAGCTGGGTTTTTTGTTGGATTTGATAAATGCAAATAAGTTCGCAAAAATGCATACTTTATCAAACTTACCACTGGTGACTCTCAGCACTCCTGGCGTCCAGCTGAATAGCCTTTTCAGCTTTCATCTTTCCTGTCAATGGAATACAATGTATTAAAGGACTCTTCCACATTTTAGGCAACTCCCAAGAACAAAACAACCTCATACACTCTAGCTGCAAAGAAGAAATCGCTTGCTGTTCTTGTAAATAGACAATGTAACATCCTGGGTTTACATCATTTACATACCTATACATATTATATCATAGAAGGGATCTTAAAGATGATTTAGGTCCAACGCTGTTGCCATGGGCAGGAACAACTTCCACTAGACCAGACTGCTCAAAGCCCCATCCCACCTGGCCTTGAACACTTCCAGGGATGAGGAATCCACAACTTCTCTGGGAAACCCGTTCCAGTGTCTCACCACCCTCACAGTAAAGAAATTCTTCCTTACATCCAATCTAAATCTACCCTTTGTCAGTTTAAATCCATTGCCCCTTGTCCTACCACTACGTGTCCCTGTAAAAAGTCCTTCTCCAGCTTTCCTGTAGCCTCCCTTTAGATACTGGAAGGCTGCTATAAGGTTTCCCTGAAAACTCCTCAACGCTAAACAACCCCAACGCTCTCAGCCTCATAGAGGGAGTGCTCCAGCCCTCAGATCATCTTCGTGGCCCTCCTCTGGACTCACTCCAACAGGTCCATGTCCTTCTTATGTTGGATGCCCCAGAGATGAACACAGTACTCCAGCTGGGGTCTCATGAGAGTGGAGTAGAGGAGGAGAATCACATATAAATATGCACATACATATATAGGTGCAACTTTAGTATTTTCTCTTAAGATACAATTCAGATGCAGGGAAAACAGGGAAGGACTGGACTGGACTGCTAAAGGAGGCCATGTTGTCTGTAAGAATGAAGACCCTTAAAAAGAGGTTAGAGAAGCACCTGTCAGAAGAACCAGCAAAGGTATTTCCTGCCTTGGGTACAGGAATGAACTAGTTGAAGCTCCTTTTCAGCACAAAGACTTACATTAGATTCCACTTTTAACTGAATAAAGATGACAGTAGGTGATTTGATCAAACCCATGCTCCCAGTAAGAAGTTCAGATGAGATGTTTGCTGCTTGCAAAGTTTCAGCTGCAACCAATTAAGCCACACTGACATTTCTTTAGCCACACTGACATTTCTTTACTGCAAGTTAACTTCATAAAAAACAAAGAACAGCATACACAGTCCTCCAACCCAGCAGGAAGAAAAAACCTACAAAGCTATTGCCAGCTCCCCCACAGCCTCAATCTCTCTGCTCCACTTCCAAAAACTGAGATGAAAAAGGCTGCTGCCACCCACCACTTTAAGAGAATGAGCCAAACTAGGCTGGTTACTCAACACCTAGGAACCAATATCATTCCATCATTCCTTATCTCTCCCTGTCTTTTGCTACAGCATTATCTTTCATCAGCTGAGGCTACACGTAGTCACTGGTAAAAGCAAAGGATCCAACAACAGAGCTTACTATTGTAATTTAGTTGGTGTCATAATCCTCCCTGCCTGCGTGATTTCCATACAAAGAATCCAAGCTGCTACTAAAGCAAAGACTGTATCAATTAAGTAGCTAAGACAGTGCAAGTCTTCATGAGTAATCAGATGACAAAAGGATAGGGACAAGGACCTTGGACAAGCTGAGGTTGGCTATGGAATATGTAATGACAGCAGAAAGGCATGACATTGTCTTTAAGGACGACAAAAGGCAACCAAAACTGCATTGTCAGTGATGTTTTCACTGCTGACAGAACAAAAAGTAGATAACAGGAAAAGATTACAAAAGACAAAATAACCTGAACTTGTAATACACTTATAAACCTGAATTTGGTGCAGCAAAAAAGGGAGAGGCAATGGAGAAACAAAGGAGAGAGAGAAGTATTCCCAGATACAGGCAAAAAGGATCATTGTAAGAACAGTGTGTTGACTGGAGGAGAGTGACACAGGTAGAAGAGATGTAGGTTTTATTGTAATAAACAGAAGATGGCCCAAAACAAAACGGGAAATGAAAACAGTACCTCTAGCCCATATGCATCCAGACAGTGTAAGAAAGGGCAATGTTTTTAAAAGGAACAAAGAAAAAGTGTTGTGAAGAAGAAAATCAGAACCTTGTTGTCAAACAGGACACATGGGGAGAGATGCCCGGAAGTAACAACAACTGTCACACATCTGTTTCTGGTCAACAGTTTTTCCAGAGTCACAAAGTTTCATCCTCACCATCACCACAAAAGAGGCTGCAGGAGTGCTCCTTTGCCACAGGAAAGCAGGAAAACAAACCTTGTCTTTGCCTTGGCATTTATTTATTCCTCTCGCTCTCCCAAGAATGTAATGAAGAAACTGAGCTGACGGCATCTATCATTATTCACATTCTGTTTGCATCTGATTCTCAACAAAATACAGGATTTTAAGGCATCATCCAGAGTCAACAGCCTTCAATTATTAGCCACAATACTACTTTTTCACCAGTTTTGGATCTCTCCAGGGAGGAAATAATGGACTTAAGTTGTACAGTGTGGCAGTTCATTGCACAAAACATTATTATTACGTTACAAATGTTCCCATTTATTGGATTGGAAATTCCTTGGATTGGAAAACTTAATGAAGGTTCAAGGCATGTTTCACTATAATCAGATGGCATTCTACATAAATGCTTTCTTCTGCTTACCTTCAGTAACGTATTTCCTCTTCTCCTCAGCATCAGTAGTCAACTCAAACAGATCTCCATAAGCACGCGCAAGTCTCCAAAGAAAGTCCACACAGTTTTCATACTGCAAGTAGAGGACAGCGGGGTAATTAAACTGATCAGAATGTGATTTAAACAGTTTCCTTTCATAATGCTTAAAACAGGTTATCAGAACATGGCATAAATCCTTGGTTATTTTGCGTCCTTCTATACTACTTTCAGTTTATGTGAGAACCAGATGACCGATTTTCCATGACCAAAGGAGAATACAAATTTCGGAAATACTCTGGGTGGTCTAAAGAGGTCTTATTTCGTAAATCAGTTTTAAAGTTCTTTTAATATAAAAAATAAAAATGTAATCAAGTAAAGCACAACAGACCCCTAAATGACATGATGCGTATTCTCTTTAGGGATGCCATATGCACCACACTCACTAACAATTAGTACTGGATATTTCAATATGCAAATGAAAATATAATCAGAACTAATGTTTGTCAAATCAGAAGAAACTGATACACTGAATTAAGAACTTCATGTCAAACCACTTGGAAATTTAATCTGCAGTTAAATACATGCACGGTAAAGTCAAAGGAAAAATTAACAGAGAATCACGGAATCATTTCAGTTGTAAAACACCTTTAAGATCATCAAATCCAACCGTTAACCCAGCACTGCCAGGTGCCAGGTCACCACTAAGCCACATCCCTCAGCACCACATCTATAGGTCTTTTAAACACCTTCAATGGTGGTGACCCCACCACTTCCCTGGGTAGCCTGTTCCAACGCTTCACAACCCTCTCTGTAAAATTTTTTCTTAATATCCAACCTAAACCTCCCCTTGAGGCCATTTCCTCTCATCCTATCACTTGTTACTTGGGAGAAGAGACCAACCCCCACCTTGCTACAACCTTCTTTCAGGTAGTTGTAGAGAGTGATAAAGTGTCCCCTCAGCCTCCTTTTCTCCAGACTAAACAACACCAGCTGCTCCTCATAGGACTTGTGCTCTTAGACCCCTCACCAGCTTCATAGCCCTTCTCTGGACATACTCCAGCACCTCAATGTCTTTCTTAGAATGAGGGGCCCAAAACTGGTCACAGTATTCAAGGTGTGGCCTCACCAGTGCCCAGTACAGGGGGACAATCACTTTCCTCCTCCTGCTGGCCAGGGTATTTCTGATACAAGTCAGGATGCTGTTGGCCTTCTTGGCCACCTGGGCACACTGCTGGCTCATATTCAGCCCTGTTGACCAACACCCCCAGGTCCTTTTCCACTGGGCAGATTTCCAGCTACTTCCCCAAGCCTAGAGTGTTGCAGGGGGTCGTTGTGACCCAAGTGCAGGCCCTGGCACTTGGCTTTGTTGAACCTCTCCTACCATTGGCCTTGGCCCATCAATCCAGCCTGTTCAGATCCCTCTGTTGTGTCTCCCAACTTTCAAGCAGATCATTAACCCACTTAACTTGGTGTCATCTGCAAACTTCCTGAGGGTGCACTCAATTTCCTCATCCAGATCGTTGATCAAGATGTTATAGAGAACAGGCCCCAGTACCAAGCCCTGGCGAACACCACTGGTGACTGGTTGCCAGCTGGATTTACTTCCTTTCACCACCAGTTTCTGGACCTGGTCATCCAGCCAGTTTTGTACCCAGCAAAGAGTACACACATCCAAGCCATGAGCAGCCAGTTTCTCCAGGAGAAAGCTGGGGGAAACAGTGTCAAAAACTTCACTAAAGTCTAGGCAGACAATGTCCACAGCCTTTCTCTCATCCACTAAGTGCGTTACCATGTCACAGAAGGAGATCAGTTTAGTCCAGCAGGACCTGCCTTTCATAAACTCATGCTGACTCGGCCTGATCGCCTGAGTATCCTGTACGTGCCGTGTAACGGCACTCAAGGTGACTTGCTCCACAACCTGCCCGGGCACTGAGGTCAGACTGAGAGGCCTGTAGTTCCCCAGATCCAACTTGCAATCCTTCTTGTAGATGGGCGTCACATTTGCCAACCTCCAGTCGATTGGCACTTCCTCAGTTAGCCAAGACTGGTGATAAATGATGGAAAGTGGCTTGGTGAGCACTTCCACCAGCTCCCTCAGTACCCTTGGGTGGATCCTGTCTGGCCCTATAGACTTGTGCACGTCTAAGTGGTACAATAGGTCACTGACCATTTCCTCATGGATTATGGGGGCTCTGTCCCTGTCTTCCAGCTCAGGGGATTGGGTACCCAGAGAACAGCTGGTCTTACTGTTAAGGACTGAGTCAAAGAAGGCATTCAGTACCTCAGTCTTTTCCTCATCCTTGGTCACTATGTTTCCCCCCGCATCCAATGGAGGATGGAGATTCTCCTTCATCCTTCTTTTTTGTTGTTAAAAGTATTTATAGAAGGATTTTGTATTGTCTTTTATGGCAGTAGCCAGATTACGTTCTAGTTTGGCCTTTCTAATTTTCTCCCTGCGCAGCGTCGTGAAATCTTTGTAGGATTCCTCAGTGGCCTGACCGTTCTTCCACAAGCCATAGACTTTCCTTTTCTTTCTGAGTTTCAGTCAAAGCTCTCTGTTCAGCCAGGCCGGTCTTCTACCCCGAAGGCTCATCTTTTAGCACACCAGCGCAGCCTGCTGGTGCCTTTAGGAGTTCCTTCTTGAAGGATATCCAGCCTTCCTGGACTCCTTTGCCCTTCAGGGCTGCCTCTCAAGGGACTCTGACAACCAGTCTCCTAAATAGGTCAAAGTCTGCCCTTCGCAAGTCCAAGGTGGCAGTTCTACTGACCTCCCTCATTAACTTCCCTAAGAATTGAAAACTGTACCATTTCATGATCAATATATCTGATGGCCTTCAACCTTCACATCACCCACAAGTCCTTTTCTGTCTTTGAACAACAGGTCTAGCAGGGCACCTTCCATAGTTGGCTCTCTCACCAGCTGTGTCAGGAAGTTGTCTTCCACACACTCCAGGAAACTCCTGGACTGTTTCCTCTCTGTACTGTATTTCCAGCAGCCGTCTGGTTAAGTTCAAGTCCCCTACACTTGTAGTGATTGTGAGACTTCTCCCAGATGCTTACAGAATATTTCATCTACCTCTTCATCCTGGCTGGGTGGTCTGTAACAGACTCCCACCATGATATCTCCCTCGTTGGCCTTCCCCCTGATTCTTACCCACAAACATTCTACCCTATCATCACCATCATTACGCTCCACACAATGAAAACACTCCCTAACATACAGGCCCATTCCACCTCCTCTCCTTCCTGGTCTATCCTTTCTGAAGAGACTCTAGCCATCCAATGCAGCACTCCAGTTGTGTGAATCAATCCACCATGTTTCCATGATGGCGACTATATCATAATTTTCCTATTTGAACAATAGCTTCCAGCTCCTCCTGTGTGTTGTCTGTGCTGTATGCAGATGTACTTTGACTGGGCTATTGACCCCGTCACCTTTTTGGGGGGAGAAGGCCTATTTCCTACATGACCATTCCTAGATGCTACTATGATTCCCAGCTCAACAGGATCCCTTGTGGCTATACTAACCCTTGGCACTCCATCCCCTACCTCCACCCAAGGAGTTCACTAGCACACCATCCCACAAAAGTTGATGTGCCCAGGCTTATCTTCAGCAAGCCTGGTTTTATTCCCTTCCCCTTTCAAATCCAGGTCTTTTGACAAGCCATGCCAACTCCTGTGAAAGATCCTTTACCCTCACTGAGACAGGTGTACCTCGTCTGTCACCAGCAGGCCTGGTGTCTTGTAAACAGACCCATGATCAAAAAACCCAAAGTCCCACCAGCGGTACCCAGCTCGGACCCAGGTATTGGTCTGGTAGGTCTTCCTGTTTCTTCCCACATTAATCCCTGCAACTGGAGGGATAGAGGAGAACACCACTTGTGCTCCTGATCCCTTGACCAGTCTTCCCAAGGCCCTGAAGTCTCTCGATTGCCCTTGGGCTTCTTCTTGCAAGTTCATCGCTGCCTACCTGAAAAATCAATAATGGATAATAGCCTGAGGGCCATACCAGTGTGGGAAGCTTTCTTGCCATATCCTTAACCTGGGCCCTGGGGAGGTAGCAGACTTCCCTAAGAAGTGGGTCAGGTCAGGCTTTCTGTCTCTTTCAGAAAGGAGTCAGCTGTGTCAACGACCCATCTCTTTTTCTTTGTGGAAGTGGTTTTGATGCAGGGCTTAGGTCAACTTAACCTGGGCAACACTTCTAAGCTAGACTAATGGTCATTCTCCTTATTGATAGGTTCCACTTGCAAGGCCTCATACCTGTAGTGCAACAGCACCTGGGAAGGTGGGGTTGTTGCTGGGGTGACATGCCTGTTGCACTGGGCAGGAACTTCCTACCATCGCCCACTGTCCTTCTGGTCACTATGTTTAGTCACACTGAGAGGGGAAAGGGGGTCCTCCATGTTATGTACCTCATCTGACTGTTGGGCCTGCCTCAGGAAAGGCAGGATGTGGTCCCTGTGTTAAGTCTCTTTCTCATGTTCCCTGATACTCCTCAGCCTGCTCACCTCCTCCCAGAGCTCTGTCACTAAGCGGAGGCGTTCCTCCACCTGGGCGTACCTCCCACAGGGGTGCTCACCGCTGCTGTCCTGTACCGGTGTCACAGCAGGGCACACCCTGCAGCCTGACGCCTGGGTGGCTGCATGTTCCCACTGGAGCTCACTCTGGGCAGCTGTGCTAGTCATGGAGGGTGCAGCGCTTAGAGAGGCCATGGCCTTCTGCTGGGTGGAAACCATCCTTCCCCCATCTGAGCAGGTGGAGCTTTCAAACTCCTTCCCACATGCCTTTCCACGCAAACTGCCGCAACATGGTCTGGCTGATAACGCCACGCTCTGGTTGTGGTACTCCCCAAGGGCTTCTTTTATAGGCGTGGTCACCACTGCCCCGGCAATGCCCAGGCCTCATCAGCCTCTGCCACGAGAGCCGCCAGCTTCTGGCAGGTGTCTCCGCTCCCCTGGCGTTTCCCTACTGAAGGAAAACCTCAGGAAACTCTCTGTACACATAGATCTACTGCTCCGCTCTGCTGTGGGCTGGGCTGGCTTCGGAGCCACTCCTCTCGGTAACTGGAAGAGACCTTTAAGAACATCAAGACCAAGTGTTAACACAGCATTGCCAAGTCACCACATCTACACATCTTTTAAATACCTCCAGGGATGGTGACTCCACCACTTCTCCAGACAGCCTTTTCCAATGCTTGACAACCCTTTTGATGAAGAAGTATATCAGGAAGGCATAAGCAGACTACAGGCTCATAGTTTGATTTCTTGAGAACACCTGGTCGGTTACTACTTAATTCCACAGGACTTTCTCACATAAACCATTCTAAAGCCAGCAAAAGTATCATCTATGTAGATAAATGCCCAGGATCTTTCTTTGTCGCATGCAACAATACATACCTCAAATAAAGCCTCAAAGTTATTGAGCCTGGATGGGATATAAAATAATAAAGCTTCTATGCCCACCCAACATGAATACTGACACCACCTTAAAATATTTCTTTCTCATTGTATTTTAAAAACATGTGTGAAATTCCATCTTTCATTCCTGTATGCATTTTAATGCTTTTATTAAGGAAGATCTCAAAAGCAGTACAAAGCAGAATAGCAACATAAGTTTACCCATTAATACCTCGTCATCTTTCTCAAGCAGCAGCCTGAAGCCTTCCTTTTTATCATCCTCTGAACCCTTGTGCAAATTGTCCACCCGATGTAAAAGATTAAATAACTCTTCTTCTACTTCTGATTTTGTAATAGCATTCGGTAATTTCATACATCCCTTTTCTTCCTCGGAGTCTCCTTCAGAATCAGTATGAGCTGTAAGATAACTAAAATCACAGAAAATAGTAACCATCTTTTCCAGAAATATTGGTAAAGCATTGTTAAGTTCAAATGCAAAAATTTCAGAGCACTGTTTCTTCCAGTTTTCCAACCTTAAAGGAGTTTTTATTTATGATATCAAGGTTATTATTATTATTATAAAACCTTTATCTTCAAAGGGACAGCAGAACCGTATTCCAAACATGACAGGCAAATAATTACACTGTCCTGCTGCCTAACCTGGAACAGGCCTCTTTTTTACCTCAAAATCCCTATTTTTTGAAATAGGAATTAGCTTACTAACCAAAACATAAGTGCTGTAAGAATCACTTATACAACGTTTTGTTAAACACTTGTAAGATCTGATTCCCTTACTCATTTCTTTTGAACGTTCTGAAGGTCAGATTATCTGAAACTGGCCAAGAGTATATACTAATTCATGATGCTCAGAGGACAAGTATTGAGCAGAAGGCGGTCAAGGACAAAGAAATATTTACGAAAGCCATACATGCCATGCAGACATAAGCAGGTGGCCTTACTGTCCAAAGTGCTGGGCATACATTAGGGTACTCCAATTTCATATAGAAGCAGCTGAATGGCATTATTTTTAAAAAGTAGCTTTTTGCTCATGTACTAAAAATAAATTTCCACTTTTGAAAATATTGTCCTGATGAGAAACAATAACGTAAAAGTATTAGCTGCCATGTTCAGAGACTTCGTAAATGGTAACTATGAGCAGACAAAGCATGAAATGTACTATATACTTTAAGCAAATGAATAATTGAAGTAGGCCATGACAGTCAAAACATATAAAATCTTTTTTTTTTCCCCCAGAAATACAATCAGTGCAGAATGTTAGCAATATGAATGGAGGTTAATAACCACAGCTTTTAAATATTCTGTTTTCAATATATTACTTTTGGAAGTGACCAGAACTAAAACATAAGCAGATACACTTACAGCCCGTAAATGAACAAGTACAGATGTGGCATGACAGTTCCGCTGAAAAATTAACCCAGTAGTATGGGAAAGGAGTCAAAAATACATCTGGATAAAACAATACATACATACATCATCTGTACATGTTCAAACTGCAAAAAAAAAAAAAAAAATGGTGCAGAGCAGATATGGGGAACTTCATAGATTCCTATAGATTTGTTTTACATAATCTCGAGGATGATGAACTTGTTGACACATCCTATGTTGTATCCTGTGGAGTCTTTATTTGTAAGTCACCAAGCATTTATTCTGGTTTTCTGAAGCATCTTTAGGAACACAGCATCTTGCTCTTCCATAGTTATTTTGAAGACGGTGCAGAGTTACATCATCTATAGACTGTATTTGTAAGAGCACTAACTTGACCAAAGGTGCAAGAGATTTGGTGGGAGGGGGGCAGTCCTTCCGCTCCAATACATAATCCTATGATGTGAAGTATGTTTGAAAAGTATCTTTCCTCACATGGTTTGGATGCCCCACCCACCCTAATTAAAATATAAATCCACTGAGTGCAATTACCAACCTAAAATAAGGACACTAGGCAACATAAAATAGCAACAACTAAGCAGTAAAGGCAATTTCAAATTCCCACACAATATTGCAACTGTAACACTCCTTGGTTACAGGAATTTGGGCACTGCATCAAATGCCACCTAAGCAGGTAGATAAGAAAATAAGGAATTAGTGTTTGGAAGCCAGTGTTGATGTTGTCATCTTTATCTATGCTGCATAAACATCTGCTAAAATTTCTAGTGATCGCTACTGTTCCAGTGTTAGAAAACAGACAAAATTATTATTAGACGATGTTACTCTCCCAGCAAAAATATAAAGGCCGAGGTTGGGCTGACAGCCAAGCCCTGTCACTTGAAACAAGCCCAGCAGAGATTTCCAGCAACACCTAATCAAAGTGTCAGGCCAAATACCAAATTGAGGCCGAACATGAAGTTCATACGACATCAGCTGAGTTATAAGAGAATATTCATTGAGAGAGTTGAATGGAGAAAGTGTGAAGTAGGTCACTATCTAACAGATTATGTGAACCCATAAGGAGCTTATTATAAAATACCACGGAAGAAAACTTTTAAGATCAGACCATTCTGCATCAAGCCTTTAATCATCCCACCTTTCCTGCAGAAACATGATTTCCAGGCCACATTTGTGCTGAGAAACAGCAGAGAGGACACGTCAATTCTCTCCCACTTCCTCTCACCTCCACTGTCCTGGGAAATTCTCTCCTACCTCCTCTATTTATTTGTTTTTTGAATCCTCAAAGAATCTAAATGTGGGACAGATCATCTTAAACCTTGATTTGAATGACATAAATTTCAATTTACTTGTTGATTGTGTGCTTTAAAGAAGGCAAACCCATACTTATAAAACAACCTGCGGGAAGTGAAAGACAACAACAGTGGATAACTTTTTTCAGTGTAAAGTAATGACAGTAATTCCTAGGAACTGCAACAAACCATACAACCCTGTGTCTGCTGACATAGATGAGAAGACACTGAGCTACACAATGGGGCAGGAGCTTCTACACAAACAACAGAGAAGAACGTCATTATCAAACAAAAGAAACAAAGATGTTTAAAATCTTCTCCAAGTTTGGTTTGAAATGAATAGTGTTTTTCAGGAGAAAGCCAGAAATTAAATGTCCTGATACCAAAGCGTCCAAGGGAGTGCAAACAATTGCTAGTGCTTAAGATTCAGCACGCTAGTTAACCTCAAGATGTACCAGCACTCCTCTAAATTTTTCCTTTCTTCCCTCAGAAAAATAACTTCATAGTGCCTTCAGAAGGTCCTCTCTTCCTTGTTTCTTCTTCTTTCACTCCAGAGCTGACATTGCTGCCTTCCAGCGTTTCCCACAGCAAAAGCACCAAGATGACAGCTTCCTGACTTACTTGTGATGAGTTCCCACCTCACTAGTAATGCACTGCAGGCAACCTCCTACATTGCTCGGGAGCCATGGGGGTAAAATGACAGCACGGTAATTTAGTCAAGAATAAAACATTAAGTATCGCTTCAACCATTTTTGGCAAATTAGGCATAAATAATTTTTTCAGTTTGTTTCCGATGACATTCATTTTCTTACTAGCTCTCTGTTAGATCCTGATCATTGCTGAAATGTTTTAAGTATGAAAACGTAGCATGTTAAGAAGGCAATAAAGACTTTTAAAAAATAGAGAGCTAGGATTTTTCCTAACAACTTGGGTAAGCTGTACTTTACCAATTTGAACTGCAGCCAGTTTTATTACAAGATAGGAAGTCCTTCCAGCTATGTAAGGACAAAAGTAAGAGTGTAACAGGTATTATCGATACAAAACTATGATAAGAGCTTGATTTCAACAAAGCAGCTAGCAGGCTTATACATCTACTCATTCTAGAAAGGCATGTTATAAAACGCAATACTAAAAAAATTAAAATAAAAGTCAGTACTAATACAAATAGAAGTGAAGATACTTTTTAACACAGTTTAAGAACTCCAAGAGTCTAAGGACTGATGAGAGTAACCCAAAAGGGAAATTAACAAAAAACAAAGAAGAGTTATTATGATTTGTTTTACAAATATTTCATGTAACAACACTGACACCTGCAATTTCACCTGGTATGTTCCTTCAAGCACTTGTATCAGATGATCAAGAGAAAAGTGAGTATTTACATGTGATAAACACATTGATCAATATTTGAGGAAATGGAAGAACTTTAAAAAAAGTCTACAGTCAGCACCAGCTGGTTTTCACCTTTATTACCAGTAGATTAAAAGAGAAAAACAGTGGTAATGTGAGGAGCAATGATCAACCAACAGGATTCAGTTGGATCACAAAGGACTGTTCAAAGTTCAAAGAACTGAGCTATGTGGTATAAAACACACTGTGGTATAAACTTATTTTACAGGTTCAAAAACTGTGTTGGATTGTCTGTAAATTGGCAGACACTGAGCTTAACCAGGTTATCTATGACCTGTTCACAACTTTTCAGCTTTAAGATAGATCAAATATCACCTGCTGTCTCCCTGCCAACTTAAAAAAAAAATCAGAAGCTGACACAAACACACCTCATCCGCTCCAGCTAATTCAACAGAATGGTGACTATATGTCACAGCCTGATCTGGACCAAATTTGCACTGTACGACCCATCAGAATGCATTTCCATCAGTAACGGTAAGCGGCCTTTGAGGAAAAGTTTGGCAAACCACATTCTTAGGTCAACCGAGGGTTGCATTGAAAACAAATAGGCAGCAAAAATAAAGAAAGAAAGAAAGAAACCATAAATGAAGTGATACTCAAAAGCAGTTTCTTCCTGCTGAATATTTAAACTATTTCAAGGAAAAACAATAAATAAAACATCTGTAGGAGAAGGATTTACTGCGGTGAATCTGGTGACTGATGCCAAATGTAATTTCAGAAGCTTGGAAGCCAGGCCGGCTGAAGACTGGTGCCAAACATGACACTGATGTCAATGTTTCATCACTGCTTTATCAGGGAGGAAACAGCTTTAAAATCACAAAGGGGAGAATTAGGTGACACTCTAGACATAATTTATTGTATTTGTAAAGGAATGAGTGCTTGTTACACATTCTCAGATGTTAAAGATAGAGGTTTTCACTAGTAAATGATGGAAATTGAAACAAAGTATTAAGAAGAGAATACAGAAAAGTACAGACTAGAAACCATGGGCTCTTAGCGTTCAGACCCTGTCCCATCCATTCAGTGTACCTTCCACTCAGCCCATTGCTATCTGTTATTTTGTAAAAATAAGTCAAATTTATTCAAAAGCATGTGATATTTTACAGAATATATAATTTATACACTATGTATAATTAGACTGAATTCCTCTTATATAAATATATAATTTTTGAAAGGCAAAATAGAAAATTTCTCTTCCCAAGGTGTTGAATACCAATAGCGACATTGAGAATATGATCAGAGCAGATCAAATCAGTGAGGACCGTATCAGAGACTGCCAGCTTCAAGTATTTCATTGAAAAAAGAGACATTATTAAAAGCTGTCCTGGAAGAAGTTTACAAATCTAAAACTAATATAGTCATCCAGCACAAGTCCATAAAACTCTTAAGATTACTTAATCCGTCAATTCCCAGCATCTACCCATTCATCAGTTATAAACAGAAGTGCTTAACACAAGTAAAATGCTATCTTCTAGATCATGAAAATACTGCTGAGGCAGTGAAACATGTTGCACGTACTTTAGATAGAATACAGAAAGTGAAAACAACATTTCATCTGTAACAAAGAGAAAAATTATTTCTCTAGTGCAACAACTAGCAACTGAACCAAGCAGCAACTGAAAGCATAACTGTGTGTGGAACTCACCACACAACAGTATAAAACAATGCTCATGGTGTGATACCTACAGCACGTGAAGTGGTGATGCATATTAACTGGAAAAAAATGTGTGTGGTTAACTCACATGGCAAACTCTCACTGAACATGCACCACTGTCATTAAAGTCACAGAAGACCTCAGAAAAACCTATATACATTGCAACAGTACACAGATTAGGATTAACAACCTATTTCCATTTGCAAGCAGAAGAAAAAGAAACCAAAACTTACTAAGATAAAACAAAATTAAATTTAGAGAAGATATGTAAAACAAGCACATAAAGTACAAAGTGTTAGTAGGAAAAACTCACCTCTTTTCAAAAAGCATTCAAAAACCACACTGCAAAAAGGATGTAACCAAATGACTAACGCCATCTATAACCTTGAATTATCTTCCTGCCTTCTGACTGTACACAAATACTTGCCAGAGAAGGCCTCTCTTAAGGACACATTCAAAGCACTTGCACACTATAATCATTTGTACTGGATCATCTCATCAGCTTCTTCGTCACACAAAAGAACCTGGACAAGATTCCTTGGATAGTTCTCAAACAGCAATGCATCTCTCCTGCCCAGAAAACAGGATCTTCTCAAATGCTAGGTGTGGAATAACCCCTCTACTGTGTCTGAGGACCTCATTATTCATACTGATCCTTTAGCCTTATCCACATCTTATCTACAAATACTTTATACATAACATAAAGGCCTCTGCAAACCAACTAATGGATAAAACAGTCTGAGAATCTAATTGAAGTGCAATGACTGAAATGTTTCTACACCACATAAAGGAGGAATGTCTTTGAATACCCTGACAACACTGAATACTTAAAGAACTGGTTAATAATATAACTGAGAGGTCTCAAAATATGGTATCAGAATATAAGACTTGTGAAGCATGTTCCTCTCCTGGACTCCAGGTACATCTGATCCTTCAGCATGTTCCTCAGCTCATGTGTTTAAAGATCCCATTAATCACAATGGGACTGCAAGATGTGATCAAAACTAGGAACTTCCTACCTCATTGACTCAGTACCCTAGATCCCTCATTACTAGTTTTTAAGCCACCAGGAACTTTATACAGCATCAAATAAACATACCGCCATTTGTACAGGTGTTGCAATCGGACATAGCTTTCATAGCATGAAATACCTTTAGGCAGATCACTGTCCTAACTCATCTTTAAGGCCCATAGAAGACAATTATCATGAAAAGCATTCACACAGTTTGAATGAACTTTGTCAGAGACACAAAACTTTCTTACTAGAAGCACTTCTAAAACTACACCATTATTCTGAACTTTGCCTCTCATTGTATAGCTATGTAGCAATACTGCATCAGGTTGTTACCAAATGCACCCTTAAAAATCTGTATTAAGCTTGGCATTAAGCTAGCTTCAGCCATGCCGCAGATTCAGACATGGCTACCCAGAGTTTACTCTGAATTAAAAATTACTCATCTGAATTTTTGGGTTTGTTTTTTTTTTTTCACCCTGAATAGAGAAATATAAAATATACCTAAAACTTTAAAAGGGGTCCTGTTTACAATACAAAGTTTTGACGATGCGATTGGCACCCCACATGTACTGTAGCATATACAAAGTATTATCGACTCACCCTCCTTCGCTTTCTGCCTCTTCAGAGCTGGTAGTTTCTGTTGCACCAGAAGATGTCTCAGTTTTTCTCCGCTTTGTTGCTCTGTGTGATGGGCTGGCTCTCTGAACATCTTCCTTCCCTTGAAGCTCATTTCGAACAAGTTCTTCGAGCTTTGGAATAGCTTCTTTCAGAAATTTCACCTCTCTCTTCAGTTCGTCCACACTTACCAGCAAGCCATTCAGCTTTTCTAATATCTGCAGTTGCCTTCCGTGTAAAACCATCACTGCTCCTTGCTCATCAAGAGCTTCATTTTGCAAGCCCACAGAACTAAGCCTGTTACCTGCATCTAGGAACGCAGGTATACGCATAGCTGCACCAGGTTTTCGGATCTTACGGTACCAAACTAGGATCAGGCTTATTCCAGCAGTCCCTGCCATTATGCCCAGTATTAGTCCTTTATTTTCGAAGTGCGGCATTTCTGCACCATCCTAAAATTGTGAGACAACAAGAGTTGGAGACAAACACGTTTTCCCTACTCTACCCGAACGGCTTTGGTTTTAAGCCACAGAAGTGTAAGGCTAGAACAACTGGCGCACGCTGCGGACACAAAGTTAGCACACAGCCCTAGCAGATGCTGCACTAAAAGGCTCTATGTCATGACAGCAAAATCAAGAGGGATGTGGGGTTGGAGTGGGGCGAGGAGGGGCACACACTCCCGCATCGGCACGGGCGCGGGACCGCAGCCGCCCCTGCCAACCGCCTCCGCATCTGGGGATTTTTTCCTTTTTAATACGAGGGACTCCTATAATCGGATTTTCCGCAACTGCAGAGCAGGGGAAACCCGGCTGTCAGGCCGTGGCACAGTCCGCGCCGCCCACAGGCGTGTCGCGCCGCCGCCCCGGCCCCACCGTGCCGAAGGGCTGCCGGAGCCCCACCGTCACGTCCCGGTGGGGGACCGCCCGTCCCGCAGCCCGCCCCAGCCCCGGCAGGGGTCGCCATCGGCGCCGGCGCCAGCGCCAGCCCCGGGCCCAGCGCCGCCCCCGTAACGTACCGGCGGGCCGGCCCGGCAGCGAGAGCGGGTCCGGCTACGGCGCCGCGAGGTCCCACCGCTCTCCCGCCGTGGCACAGGGGCCGCTGGTGGTGGCGACGCCGGGGCGGCGATACCCGGATCGAGAGGGACGGGCCTCCGCCGTGGACCGCCGTCCGGGCCGCCCGGGTGACAGGCGCTGCCCTACGGAGGCGGGCTGTGGGCCGAGCCTGGCCGGGCCGTCCTCGCGCTGTGGCCTTGGCCCCGGAGCTGGCGCGCGGGCGGAGCGACCTCCGGGCCGGCCGGGGCGGGGCCTCCAGCTGTGAGCCCGGCCGGGCCGCAGCGCTGGGAATCCCGCCGGGCGGTGCTGCTGGGCGGCGCGGGCGGCACCTGCTTCAGACGTGGCTCGGATACGCTGTTCAAGTGCCTCCCTTCAGGCTGTGGGCTACTTCTTGTCACAAACTTAACCTTTGCTACTTCTAGGCCCTAGAGAAAAGGCAGTTCCACTGCATTAGTGGAGTCCTGAAGCTGCAAAACCGCGCGGAACCGTGAGGAGGAAGCAGGAAGAGGAGCAGTGCCGTCAGGAAACCTTCATTGCAGTTTTAGCCATCTAAGGGCCCACAGCTGACTTCACCAAAGTCCATCACAGATTGCCCAAAGTCGTGGAGGATCTTGGCTGTAACAAGGTGTGGGAGGTGCTGCTCCTGCCTCTCATCTGAGACACCACTTCCAGTGGTGACGTTCACAAGACCTCTCTTTCTCCTTTAGAACAGTATTTCCTTCTGGATCTGCCTCCTGTGTCTCCTGTTCCTGGCCCTGAATGAAAGAAGGATCATCACAGACAACCTGCGGTGCCCATTTGTCTTCCTTAATTCTTCTAGAGGGTAGCTGTGCACAACACCCTGCCGGAATTTAAAAGCGTAAAACTTTTGCCTGTGAGGGCTCAAGGAGACCATTAGAGAAACCACTGTATCTATGCAATGAATGAACCTGCTTGCCAACAGCTGGAATTTTGCTCAGCCATGTCACTCAGAAACAAAGGATCACAATGTAGTTCTTAAAAAAACATACTAATTACCTTTAAAAAGTCAAAAAGTGCTGTTAAAAAAAAAAAACTACCTTAAACAGGTACCAAGAACTCGAGAATTTTCAGTCTTACTGCAAATGACAAATGTAAATAGTCTAATATCTATTTATCTTCAAGGACTTCATTTACAATAACTACAGCTGCTAACCAATTCTCCATTAAGAACCTGAGAATGAAACTAGCCTTAGGTGAGACCAAACTACAACCTGCGAGAAAGGTGGAAATTTGTCAAGATGGAAAAATGAATAGTTTCAGTATTCTACAGTTTTCTTGGTTATTAAAATGTATAATCTGCTCTTATGTTTGTAATTTTAGATTTTTAAGCCAAGCATGGAAATCTCTTCACTTTTATGGAAACTTCACTAAAATAAAAGCATTTCAAAGAACAAATTTCACTATAAGTAATTGTTGTAAGTTGCCTAATCCACCAGTGTTTTAAAATGGAATCTCCATGCTGATGGTATTTTAAATATTTGGGAACAGTAATAAAAATTTGTTGGAGAACCTTTATTTTCTCAATAGCATCTGCCAAAAATCTTTCTATAAACCAATTAAAACAGGAAAGACTTTTAAAAAGGTAGTTAATCAGAAGGCAAACAGCACAAAGCTGAAACAAAAGACTATGGATGCAAAAACCTACATGAGTTTTTTTCAAGTATTTTCCAAAGTGGCTGTCTCTGGCTGCAGGGTTGTTTTCAGAAATAATGGCCCAGGTGAACTGCCAGCTACAGCAGCCTGGATGCATAGCAACTGTGAAAATCAGGTCACCTCTCTGGCCCCAAACTCCTTACTTGTGTTTCACCTGTGGCCATTTTATCCTGGCAGAGCAGCGAGGAAGCACAGGAGTTATTGCATGCATGTAGAAACCTGCCAGAACACAACAGCTTTCCAAGGTGGGGAACTAAACATGAATTTACCTAGATTTGACAAAATTAAATTGGCCTAAATCTGACAGGTTCTAAAAAACTGAAAGGAACTGTTTTCAGAAAGGTGCTATTCATATTTATGTGGATTTTTTCCTAGTTCAAAAGAAACATTATACCTGAAGTCTAAAAAACATGCAAGTCCAGACCACCATCTGTTTTAAAATGATTGGCCCCATGTATTATTAGTACTTTTAGTGTATTTTTAGCCTTACTTCCTAAGAAGACAAAGCTTCTGTCCCCAGGTTGTCTGTGTGCTATCCTTCTGTCAGGCAGTATCATGACACTTTCTCCACCCAGCAGCTCCTGAACCTGTAGTTTTATTTCAGCCAAATTTTCAGCCAATTTTGACAGAAGACGAATGTCAAGATACTGAAGTTCCAGTAAGTTTCACGAAGGTCAGCAGCTCTGGGGTGGTAAGGCCCCGTGAACATCCTGCCTCCTTCTGCTCCCGGCTCCAGGCAGATGTTTGGGGATGAGCTCAGCACGCCAGCGCTGCAATGCTGACACACGTGCGTAGGGCACCAGCCTTCTTACAGCACTGTTTGTGTAAAACCAGGCCACGTAGTTTAACTGGTCGTTTGGAAATTTTGACCTTGGACAGTATTTTTTTGTCATATTAGAAAAGTTTACTTGTTATTGAGCAATTATGTTCAGTGGATAAGAGAACCATTACATTGTAAGGGACTGAAGCATGCTGTTTCCAGCCAGGATGTAGCTTAATTTACTGGTGTTTTCATTTCTGTATGGAAGGTATTCATCTTTTACATTTGTCCTAAAACTCTTTAGCTGTAATTCTTCTGGAAATTTTCTTTTGAGGTATGCTGTTCTTTCTGAAATGCACACTCCCCAACAGCCCACCCACCCCACCCCCCAACTAGAGATTAATCTACTGTATTTCAAATACAAGAACCTTTAATGAGTTACTTCATACTTATTACTTCAGCGGTTGTCTTGTAAGCATAAAATCAAACCTTGTTAATAAATCACCAAATATTGTGAAAGCTTAAATACCTTTGACCAGACTTGCAACCAGCCTGCTAGAAATCCTGTAGGTTGTCCTACAAGGAATCTGTCAAGTTGTATTGAATTCTCTGAATCTTTTGCTATAAAAATAAATTAAAATATATCTTTCCTCAAAGCAAAAGGATGCAGTCACTGTCAGACTTGTCAATATTCTTTGTTGCTCTTGCCCTGAACAATTGTCCAGTGCCCTTAACAAAAAATTAATAAATTGGAGTTAAAAGTAGATAGGTAACACCACACTGATCTTTTCTGGTTTCTTCAAATAAAGACACACTACTTAGGATAGTTTCCTAGTTCATAGATATTCATAGTTTGTAGTTCCCATAGTTCATAGACGAGTTACTGTAACTGCCGCTGTCTTTATGTCTGTGTGTGTGCAAATGTAACTGTACCTCTGCATCCTCTCCAGAATTTTTGAGGTATATGGCCAATCTCAGTCAAATTTGGCAGAGAAATCAACTTTGGACAAGTTTCTTTGAATCAGAAAGCCCTGAATTAGGACCCCCACTATAGGGAAGATTGCTCACCCTTGCTGTACAGCTGAGAATTCACACAGGAGAAAAGCATCTTGCAAGGACAGGAAAAGCTAAAGTAGAGCTTACTTTTTATTAGATGTGAGGGAACTGATCTACAAGATATAACCTGATAGGAAACTTGGCTTCATTAGTTCAGCTGCACACACAAACATCTGTTTATCTATTTATTGTGTTGATAGGATCCAGTGCTGCCACTCCAGCTAAGTACAAATGGTCACTGGTGCCATGGCATTTAAAAAAGGAAAAAAAAAAAAATGTACACGCTGTTCCTGCTTCTTTGTGTTTGTCTTCATCTCACCAGGAGGCTCAAGGACACTATCAAAATATATTTATGCAAGCTATTTTAATTTTTCAGGCCAAGGTACAAGTCAATTTCCTTGATGTAAGAGATGAATGTTGGCAGCTCAAAAGAGTTTGTGATAACGACAGGAATAAATACTCAAGGCTACATTAGTCATAATTCCACAGTGCTGCTGATTCCTTCACAAAGAGAAATGGTCCTGAGAGTGCCTGGGTATACTCCAAAGAGAAAAAAAAATCTATGAATACTAATAAAAACCATAAGAGCATGTGAGTATAAATATATATTTTACATATATGTGTATATATTCCTTGGGAGTCAAAACAGTCAAACTCTGTGTGTGTACACATGCATTCCACATCGCCCAATGTGTTTTCTTCTATTTAATAGGGAATGTCTTTTTTTCTTCAGCTTCCCTATCAATATGCTATTTCAGAGTGTATTAAAATATTTTAAAGAGTTTTACCATTTCCACCTGCAAATGGCAGAGTGCCCCTTCCTGAACGCCACAGATAGTCCCTCCAGTAAATACTGCCTAACACAGGGCCCTAGGATGTCTGCAGTTTCGCATAAAAAAACCTCCTTCATCTGGATGGTGCGGTGTGTTCTTCCATCATTTCTGCCCCTGCTCTATACTAGCACTTGTAAACTTACCAAAAATTTCCTTTCTGATATTAACTTTCCATCTAGGCCACTAAGGCTATGTGTACATTAGCAAGCAGTGGGGACGACAGGCGTGCGTCAGTAGGCAAAGCAGCTGGTGCTGAGGCCATGACATCCATGCTGTTCCCCAGGTGAACTTTTGACTAGCTCGGGTCTGATCACAGGGGCTGCGTGCCCATTCGCAGCCACGGCACCTTGGGTGTGCTTCTGCAATTGATCTTCCCAAAACGCAACTCGTGTGCCCCAAGCCTGGTTCACAGGGTGAAGCAAAGCTTGCCAAGCTGGGATGATTAGGAGATTTGCCTCAGAAGCGCACACCTATCCCAACCCAAAACACTACTCTATACGTACGTATTTACACTAGGAGGTTTACCTGTGAGTTACACAATTATTCAGGTAGGACAGAGTGAACGTAGGGCAGGAGGTGACCTGCCCTCAGCAGTTACTGTGTGCTGGCAAAGGAGTTCCTCTTTCACTGTAGGATCGTTTATGGACAATGACGATAAATGCAGCAAAAAGCACGAGGAAAACTGGCGAAACCAGGAGAGTTAAGGGGAAACAAAAAGAAACTCTAATCAGTTCATGATTTTTGCTATATATAATAAAAAATCAGGATTTCTGCAGTATTCAATGCATACACACGTATACACTCCAATATATTTATATACACAGCATTTATTTTTGCAGATTGTTTCAAGACCTCTGATGTGCTTTTTCAGCAGGATACAGGTCTGTTAAAATAAAATGTAAATGTAGATTTTACTATTTTGATTGCTGTTTGCACCCAGTCTGTTTGTTTAAGAAGCTTTTCCTCTGGTTCTAAGCTGCAGATTCCTGAAAACTAAAAAGTAAATAAACCAGGCAGCCTTTCTGAGCAAGCCTCTTGCTCATTCATAGTTCTAGTGCTGCTACCTTGTGGGAAAAAAGGCTGCAGCAACTTCAAGACCCAGTTATCCCTCTTGTAAAATAGGGTATTAAGAACAATTGCCAAGAATGGTAATTATGGCCTTGTATATATTTGCATGTTTTCGTTGTGGTTTGTTTTGTTTTGTTTTCTGTTGGGTTTTTGCTTGTTTCTTTCATTTTTTAATTTAGAAATATTTTGCCCAGCCTGTATTAGTGTGATTAAAGCAGTAGTTTATATGGGGAAGCATTATTCAGTGTGGGCAGCTCTGGGCTCTTTGACTGCCTAGGATTTTGTACTGTATTTCAGCAGAAGTTACGAAATCCCTTCCAGTACATTCTGCAGCATAAGCACATACTGCTGTCTGTGATAACAGTGAAAATGATTCCTCTATGGCCACTTCTTACAGGCGCTTTTTAAAGCTACTGCACGGTTACTCAATATGTACTTTCAAAAGTACAAATCTAATGAACAGCTAGAACAGAATTTCAGGCAACATTACACTATTTCTCTTTAACAGTCAGATTTTTGGTCAGAGTAGTTGTTTTAGAAGCATTTTCATTGGCATGTGCTTTTACATTCAAACTCGAATTCCAGTAACTGATAGTTCCAGTTACAACTGAGTAAGGTTCCAGCCTTAAGAAATTGACCAACAATTGAAACGCTTTTCTGTTTTGATTTCCAATTTTTCATATGGATATGAAAATACAGATTTGTACGACAACAGGCACATTAAATTACTTAATACACTTCTGTTGCATACTGATATAATCCACTTTAGCAAGTTACTAAGCAGTTTTTCAGGATCATCCATGTTCCTAAAGGAGGTACTTTGTGTTTTACTCAATAGCCTTGGATTGGGAAAGCAGGACTTAAGCGAGTGAAACATCTAGAAAAGTCAAAGACAGCAATGGAAGAGCTTGCCCCAGAACTAGCAAAATTAAAAACAATGTCAAAGCAATTTGATTAATTTCAGTGGGATTGTGTATGTCACTTTTTAAATAGTTACAGTTATTTCAAAGGCAAGAAACAATTTCTAGAAGTATTATAATGGCAAAATATGGTATGTCTGCCAGATGCAAAACAAACCTTTTTGACACTTATATTTTTTAAAAAATATTTTTAGAATTTAAAATACTTTTAAAGGAGTCTATATGTCTGCATCGCTCACACAACTGAAAGTATGACTGAGCAAGAAGCTTAGGTAAGTGTAACATCTAGCACTACAGTCTGAACAAGTCTGATACACATTAAGAGTTTCTCTGAAGAGCCAACAGTGTGTGAGGCAGCAAATGATGTAGGTAAAGTATCAACTTCAATATTTTGCATCAGATCCAATTCAAAAATGCAGAAAGAATGCTAAAAAATGTACTTATTTTTTAACGTATTTCAGTGTTCTCCAAATGAGGATGCAAATAGAATTTGTAAACGTGCAGAATAGGAAATCTGTTCGTTCTTAGGGTACTCTCTACTCATGTAAACTCAGGTAAACTCATGTAAACTAATGTTGGGCAATAACATTTAAATCTTCCTTGATAGTTTTATCAAAATGAGCACCAGTGCCTTTGGCCCATGATGTTTGGAACTGCTGATGTGGCCTTGCAAGTGAGAGTTTGGAGGGCAAAGTGCGCCTGCCCAGCAATGAGCAGCACCAGGCTAGGAAGGTCAGGGCACAAGTCAGGTACTGGTTGGCTCCAAGGCAATGCATGAATCAAATGTCTCCCCATAATGAACTTTGGTTCCCTCTGTCCCTGACAGTGAACTTTTTGCAGGGGTAATTTGAGGGACATGTGGCCCATATGATTTCCCTGAGGCCACACACTGTGCTGGAGACACCGCCTGCCTCAGCCACAATGCACCCTGCCATTTGTCACCGTCTCTTCACCCCAAGCTCTGCCACCACCAGAAGGCACAACGGCCGCCTGCTGCCAAGGGCTGCTGGTACCAGGGCTCAGGGCCTGGCTGGTGAGCCGAGCACAGGTGACAAGGCTGCTACCCACACGCTGTGGTGGGAGGCAAGAAGGGGGATCTGTGCTAAAGCAGATCCAGACCTGGCACAAAAGCCACTGGGCATGGGCAGGCACAGCCTGGAAACTACCATTTCAGAGGCTCGAGCTGGGTTACAAAGAGCTTCGCAGTGAAGTGTGAAAAGCAGCAGCACGACCTGGTTTTCAGAGGGGACGTGACCCATCTAAGAACAGAGGCACATAACCCGCCTCCCCGAGACAGCAGGGGACGGAGGCCCGTGGCCCTCGGGTCCCCTTCTAGTTCTACACCACAGGCCGCGCCATACACACCGTTTGTGCTCCCGGCAGCAGGAGCACGCAGCCCTGCACGGTTCCCAGGTGCCCCAGTCCCTACCCAAACCCCACAGGCTCTCGGAGACGCTCTGGGCCCGAGCAGGGAACTCACCCTCCTCGCAAGGCTGCCGAGAAGCGACAAGGTTTACGCGCACCTGAGAGAAACACCGCCCGCGCCTCCCCGGGGCGGGCCCTCAGGACGTGGCTGCGCGGCCACGGCCCCGCTAGGTGGCGCGCGAGCGCCGCCGCCCAAGGGCTGTCGGGACGGGGACGCGCTCCATGACGGCGCTCCGTGCGGCCCCGCGGCCGCCGGCCTCTGGGCCAGGCTGGGGTCAGAGCCGCGGCCTGGGCGCTTTCCCGGAGGTTCCCCGCGGCTCCCGCCGAGGCCGACCCGAGCAGTCTCGCGGTGCGGCGCCGTCCTAATAACAGTGCGTCGGTGCGGGGGTGGGATCCGTTCTTCTGAGGGCGAGAAGGGCCGGTGATGTCCCTGGAAACGAGCCTGTTTATACTGAAGGAAAGATCGACACACACCGCTCCTGCCCCGTGTTCCTCATGCGTCCGCGTCCTTTGCAGACCGTTTCGGGCAGCACATGGCAGGGGCGACGTGAGTTCCTGCTGCCCCGGCCATAACCGGGCAGCCTCACGCCAGAGTCCCCTCGTGGGAGATCCCTGGTCAAACCCGACGGCACTGGGCTGATCTACTCGTTTGTGGTGGTTTGTGGCCAGCGGCATGTCCGGCCGTGAAATCCTCGCAGGTGGCCACCGTGGTGCCCAGTGGCCGGCAAGCTGGGGTGGGGTGGTGGCTTTGGGAGTACCTTGGGTGAGTCTGGGAGCCTGGCTTTTAAAATCTAGGGCTTGGGAGACCGAGAGAGGAACAAACAGCCGTATTAGTCTTTGGTTTTCACGAGTTTTATCTAACAAGAGGTAAGGAGAGAAGATACACAGTCTGGAGTCTGGGAAATGTCTGAAGTCTGGAAAAAAGGAAAACACAATGAGGGAGGAAAGAATGGTCAGCAGGAAACGAAGCTACTTGACAACAGCTTGCTGCCATCCAAAGCAGAAGCTTTTACACTCTCCCTTGCACTGAATCCAGTGCTCACTAGGTTGCTCAACTCACTGACTTGGCTGAAAACTACTTTTTTGTGGAGTTAGTTTTCTGCCAGATGGGTGGTTCAAATCAGCTCAAGTCAAAAGCCCAGTGTGCAAAAAAAGGCAGGAGCACGTGGCCAAGAACTGAAGGAAAAAGGTGACTGGATTGACTGATCCCATGGAAGTGTGCCTTGAGAGTGCACCACTAATTGGGACTGTTGTAGCAGAAGTTCTGGGGTACAAGATACAGGCGGAGAAAGGAAAGGCAACACTTAACTGCTTGTGTCCTGTACTGGGAGAGAGGAACAGATACCTCAGGACTAGCTAAGAGAGCAGCAGAGATCTTTGTGGCGTTTATTCCTGTTTCTACCATAGATCTGAATGAGAGTTATTCTCATGGTGTGGCTTTGTGTAAGCTTAATGAGAAAAGCTTAATGAGAAATCTTAATGAGAAAGATTCAGCTAAGAGTGTTGTGTCCTTCAACTCTTAGGAAAAAAAAATCAAAGGGAAATGGAAGCAGCAGAACAGATCCTCAGAAGAAAAGTGGAATAATCACAAGTAAAAACTGAAGGTAAAAGCAAAGAAGCAAGAAACAAAGGAAGGTGGAGAAGACCTGTAAAATTTTAAATGCCAAGAGAGCTTGTCTCTGCAACAAAGGTGGCCATGACCTGGATTCCTTCCTCCTGAATTTAAGTGTGTAACAAGAGTACATAGGTATAGGCTTTCTGTAAGTTCTGTGGAGAGAAAGGCCCCTTCAAAGAGGAACAGATCTTCAAGCTGGATATCAGTAGTTGTCCGGCTGCTTCCGGCTGCAGACTGCTGAGTCTTGCTCGTACATGCCTAGGGTCTATCAGCACCTGCCTATTGTGAGACATCCATGTCCTGGAAGTTACTGGAGACCGATACTGGATTGTGTTATATGGGAGGCCAGCCCACATGATCGTCATTTTCTCTTTGTTTTTAAAAAGAGCTACTTCAGTTTTGACCTTTGGCAAAATGTCCTGCAATCTATTTTGAACTAAAACAGGAGGATGAGGAGAAAATCATAAAGCTGTGATAGCTTCCCTGCTTATCTTGGCTGCCTTCTCCCAAAGAACTGTACTCAACAGCAGTCTAGTGCGGCAAAGAAGCTTGACCAGTATTTCTAAACAAACATGGGTTTCTCAGTGCATTTTTTCTTACCTGCATCTCTTTTTTTCTTTCTTTTAATTTTAACACTTTAGTCTCTGAGGCAATGGCAGACTTCACCTGTGATGGCTCTAAAAGCATCATCAGTGTTAACAGTAAAGTGTAATAAAAATCAGCTCAAACCAAGCTGGAAAACATCATCACTGCAGTCACTTCAGTTTAAAAAGTCAAGTTACTACTTCAGATTTTAATTTATTTCCTTTGTAGTTTCTACTTCTAAATACCATGAGAAGGTGAAAAACATGCACTGAGGACAAGCTCCATTTTTTCATGTTTTACTTTTTAATATGTGGAAAAAGGAGTACATGGAGAGTTGCAATGTAAAGAAATCACGTGATAAGTGATTTGTTGCTTAAGCTGAGCCAGCAAATCACAGCAACACTTTAACAATATTACTCATCAGGAGCAATGTCCTGGTTCATTTTAAGAGCCTGGCTTTAGGAGTAGTAGTCTAGTCCCAGTAATTTTGGTAGTTCTGCATACTTAGATAGACGTCATTGTCCATCTTGGCTAGAAGTGCATTTCAGTCAGCTAAGGTAACAAGCGCAAGTTATTAAACGACTGAGTGTTTAATAAAAAAAGCATATACTTCTATGTGGGAAAAAATAGCAGGAGAATTCGCTTTCTTCTTCAGTTCAAAGAATATTGACCAGGACTAGGACTCTAATAAGAAGCAGAACTTTTTATCAGAGGACTACAGTGTTGCATAAAACCCTTTATTTAAAGTCCCTGGCAAGGCACATGCACTGTTCTGGTGGTCACACTAGAGTGAATATGCACACTTAGTTCTGGGGGGAATAGCTGACATTTCAGAAGTTGTGGCAGCCAGGACTGCAGACCCGCCATAACGCCAGGTCGCCCAGGGCCCTGCACCTTCCTGCTGTGAGGCTCTCTGGGCCACTTTGGCTTTCTCCTTTGGAGCAGCAGTAGCAACACAGAGCAGAGCTGGCTAGAAGTTTCTGACAGAAAATTGCCCCACTGAGGGAAAAACCCAAACTGTAATTGACAGGTTTCTGAGCAGCACATTGGCTGTGACAGAAGCCAGGCAGGATCCCAAGCTGCCTGCTTTCCCTGCAGGCTTCCTTGGCTTTCTCCAGCGGCAGTTCACATGCTTTCTGGGCTTCGTGACAGCTCAACAGGGAAGCTACCATGGGTCAGGGAGCCTGTGAACTTGAGAGGGCGGGCCAGGATCGAGACCACATTTCCACTGTAATCCCGTTTTGGACAGATAGTCTTTTCCACAAATGTGGGAGAGAAGTTCTGGTTTTCCAGGGCTCCAATGAAGGAAAGAGCAATTAGTCTCCTATTCTAGAGCACCTCAGGCAATGCCAACAGCAGAAAGAACATCATCCTTCTCCAACCCAGAAGCATTTGGAGAAGAAAATAGAGTAGGACAGCCTTGTAAGACATCTGGTCAAGAGGCAGAATTAAACTTGTCACACCTAAGTCATCTGCCATAAAACAGCGAAAAATACCTTGATGTTTCACTGGTTCCATTTTAGGTTGTGAGAAGTGAATATTTTTTAAAATATGTAATCTGTACACAATAGCAGAAGGTTAAACATGTATTTTCTTCTTTGTAAGCAAGTCCAAGCTCTGGCTACAGTCCAGCAGACGTTTCTCTTTGTCCATTAAGGCAATCTCCTACACAGCCTACCAGGGGAGGACAAATTCCTCCAGCTGTGTTACAAACATTCATCACTAAAATCACGTTCCAAGTAACAAGAACAGCAGACATTGCATGTGCTTTACAGATAGAGACTATAGAGTCAGGAGTGAACAAGTAAAGCCAAAACCCAAATAAGCCACTGTGAAAAGATAAGACAATTTTCCAAATCTAAGACTTCTGAGGTTCATTGAAAGCAGGAAAAAACCTGATTCTGTCACTCCAAACATAAGACCAAGTAATACTTAGATGTCAAAGAAAAGAGTCTGAGAAAGGATCCTTTTTTTCTCTTTTGCCAAGTCTTGGTTCTTCCCTGTAGCAGTACTTGACAGAGACCACCTGCAAGTACTTCAAAGCCATGTAGTCTGTATTTTCTTCCCTGGACAACTTTTTTTAGAGCTCTAAGGAATCTCCCTGTTGTTCCTCTGTCTTTCTCTTGCTCAAGTTCATTCCTCTTAAATAAAGTCTCTAGAAATGACAGCTGAAATCAGGATCCTGTGGAGACCTTGGCACTCAGTGGGCACCACTGATTTCAGCTTGGCTGTGGGATTGAAAATGGGTGGTGCTGACAGCAGCACCCGCAGGCTTCTGCTCAGGAAGACTCTCTTTACCGGCTGACCTTCCCATCTTTCCTTTCAGCTGCACTTGACTCCCTTCTCTGCCAGTGCGCCTAATTAGTGCAGAGGCTTTGTTTGTGTATAGCCCTAATAAATCATAATCACCTCAGATATGGTGCTTCCCCAGGCTCCGACCTTTTGCTGTCCAGCCATGTCCCGTGCCACGTACTGGGTGGGAGGATTGGGCAAGGATTTCCTATGCGCTGCCATCACCAGCAACAGGGAACTCAGACTTCCCTTCCTCATGGAGGCCTGTGCTAAGGGCTACCACCACTCATGAATTATTTCCTTTATGAAAGTATTTCACAAAATTCATCAGGGATAAAGCCAGAGAGCAATCAAAAACCTGAACAAATTACTACAGAAATTCTAAAGCATTTTAAATTAAAACGAAAACTTCTCAGGATCTCTGTTTTTGTGACAAAGCCTGTGCAACTTCATGAAAGGCATAATCTTCTAGAAGATGATTTATAAGAGACTTCAGGAAGGTTTCTTAAAATGCTGACTGCAAGAGGCTGGTGGGGTGGGATTTTCTGGCCACACCGTGAATACTAGCCTCTCTACCACTGCAGACTGCATCTGGTTGTCAAAGAGTTACATTTTCTGCAGCATTGCTGGCAGGTTTCTGGTGTGTGAATCTTGTGAATCTGGGAGCCCCATCGAGCTGTTAGCTTAGGCAGAAGGCTGCACTGAGTCCTGGCAAGCCCAGGCCTCCGGAACTTAACAATGCAATAGAAGGAAACATGCCAAACCCTCTACCTGAACTACTATTCCCTCAACGCATTCCTCTGTGGTGTTTCTTGGCTGGCTGCTTGATCTCTCAGCTCTAGAACTAAAAAAAAAAAACCAACAACCTAGTGCTTGAAGTTATATTTCTTACAATCCTTTGTGTAGCATATATGGCAAAATTACCCCAGGATACTATAAAAGTTCCATTTTCTAACCCTGAGAAATCATTGTCTTTTCCTGATATCATTATGTTGGTGTATTGTTGATACTTGAGTAGCAGATCAGTGCTCATGAATTTACATATAAACATGTGAAAAACATAAGTGAATCTTTAGACATTTAGGATTTCAATTTTTGTTTTGAGTAAGATATTCCAAAATTAAGACTACTAATATGTTGTCTTTTAAAGCAGTCTTAATTAGAAAAGGTTTTTTTAGACGAATACCGTGAATCTAAAACCACAAACGTATCCTGTTTTGTCATAACCGCTCACAATTCTGTCTTCACTGAGGATTATTTGGTCAAAATCCCATCAAGTGCCACAGTCCCCTCTTTTTCTCCACGGTGGATCTCTATTTAAGTGGTTGTTTAAAGCAGATACACAGCGTGTATCGCTCACGTGAAATTGTAGTCCTGTGGGAACTTAGGAGCTTAGCACAGGAGAAGATCCAACATACAACTAGCAAAGTAGTGTGGAGGTTGTTTCATTTGTGTTTTCATAGTTTACGTATGTAGATGATTACAATCTCTGCCACAGCAAGTAGAGAGGTTTCTGTGTTTGCCTGCTTGCTGTGTCACAAGAAACCAGTCTGGATTAGTTGGGACACGAAAGTCAGTCATGTCACTCAATGCAGGGCAGATCTCCTGGAAATGACAGAACTAATATTTTTGTAAGTTGTGGACTATTTCAGATTCAAAGTGTATGGAATTGTTGTATATTTGTAATTCTTTTAGTGACTATCATAAACATCGAAGGTTGTTTCCAACAGAAGTTATGTTCAGCATGAGTATTTCTTAGCTCCATGCTAGCTGTAGACTGAGCAGCAGGTTTTAACGGAGTAGCAGTCACAGCGCAATGGTTGGTGTGCACAACGTGCTGCTCTACCTATTGCACATAGTGTATAAACATCGGCTCCGCAAGGAAAGACAGGAGTTGGGAAGTAATTTTGCCCTATATATTTGTGGTCTCTTTCTATTTGTTGTGACCAGACACACTAAAGCAAGGAATCCTATTACTGTTCAACTAATGATTCCCACTGGTAACTTCTACTATCCCACAGAGTGATGTCAAGATAATGTCATGTATCTAAAATTCCAGCTCTCTGTTGTTCTTGTGCATACAGTAAATACTCCTTCCAAATGTCCCGTGTCCAAATGACTGTAATATGTCATAAAATCGGAGTCACAGTTCCCTGTTTGATGGCGCTACTGGATGTATCAGAGTCCTTGGACTCCCATTGGAGTGAAAGGAGTCCTTTCACTGCCTTCAACAAGCCTTGGCTCAGACTCTGGCTTGCTTAGTGCATTATTTTGGGAAGTCAGTGATTCTCCTGGACTTCACCGTCCCTTTTGGGAAGCTAATCAATTTATAGGACTTTAGAACCTCAACCATTGTCTTAGGAGAGGTTTTGGGTTGATTGGTTGGTTTGTTTTCAATCCTGGTGTTGGAATGTGGGTTGTTCATAGACTAAGAAGACCCTCATGTTTACAGGCCTCTTGAGGAAATGGAATCACAAGTCTTCAGTAAAATCTAATCAGCATTTGAAATTACTCACAGGTATAAGAGTTTAACTAAACACAGAAAATACCCTGGAGTTCCACCCCACAGGGTCTTACACAGTCAGCTTGGCTTCTATACTGCACAAACATCCTCAGCTCTTCAACTATGCCGATAAACTTCCCCTGAGGGGCAGACCTCAGCAAATAAAGCCCTCCACTCATGCTGCAACACCAATGTTTGCTTGTTACACGTTGGGTGAAAGAGTCACAATTTTCTCTGCTGAACCAACAAACTGCTGGAGGAGCTTAAACCGCTGTAAGCCTGGGAAAGTGGAGCAGTGGAAACCATAAGGATAGGATTTGGGACAAGGTGATGTCACAGCCTAGCATCCCACAGTCTTTAGTATGCCAACAGGAAAACAAAGTCCAGAATCCTTCTAGCAGCCAAGCCGTTCTGCCGTAACATGGATGTCACTGGGGGGTTTTTTAATAGACTTGCTATCCTGAGCCAAACTGAGGTCTTTAGAGTGTTACAGAAGTGGAAAATGCACATCTGGGAACTAAACCAAACCAGTACAGATACTTTAATTGTACAAGGCTTTCACTTGCTATCACATAAAGGAGGTTGTACATTGGTTTAATTATTTTTGAAAGTTCACGTTGATTCTCCAGGCAATTGTGTTATGTGTGGATATCTACAGAATAAAAAGCTTCGTTGTTGGATATCAGATGATAGCATCAATAACCACAATAAAAGAAAGTTGGTCACTAAAGTACTATATTGTTTTTCTTTGAATAAGAGTAAGCTAGAGAAAGCAGTATGTTGCCAGCCCCTCCTTCTGAGGTGATAAAAAGGCGATTGAATACATCCACAGCGTAATGATATTCAGATGGGATGCTGGAAACAGCATTGCTCAGGAATGAGCAATTAGTTCAAAGAAAGGAAACATAAAAGTGAGGTTAGAAACACAGAGAACATTTTTAAAACTCTTTCTGTTTTCTATTAAAAAATTATTGAGAAAAAAATGTTTTCTTTTTTAAAGCAACTTATTTGGAATTGAATAATAAAACAATAGTTCAGTCTAAGGACAGCAGCTATTAAATTTCCAACAAAGGAGTAATAGCAAATGTGTATCTGCTATTAGGTGCTAAGAAAAACAAATATATGACAATAACAACTAACTAATTAATGTTTTGGGGGAAGGAGAGCTCTGGGGTCCCCCTCGAGACTCAGAGCACTTCTGAGGTAAAGATAACGGTGTACCCAGTGCTCTGTCCTTTCCACTTGCACCCTGTGCTGGCCATGACACAAGTGACATTCTGCCATTATTCCTTGTTTATAAATCATTAAAAAATTCTTTGAAAATTACATCATTGATTTTACCTTTGGTTTAGAACTGCAGATATATTTGCTACTTACCTGCTGAGAAGATGATTTGAGGGATTAGTGATCATATGGCTTATGGCATTTGGCTTTCAAATATGAACCCTTTTACTTGTGGTCTTTGAAGGTCTTAACCAACCTCAGTCTTTCTATATTTCTATGAAAGTTTCTAATTACAAACAAACTTTGCGGAATGTGTGTACAGCTTATCAACAGTCATGACATTTACAAAGCTGTTGAGTTATGGAAGACCTCAGGGTTTGTACTGTTCTGCATTTGTTAGTGGGGCATGTACTGTGTGTCTCTGGACTTGCTGATTCTGTTCGTACCCAAAACCAAGCATTGCACCTTCGTGTGGTCTCCTGACTACTGCAGACTAGGGCTGACTTAACAGTCTGGAGTGGACCATGGCCCGGGCAGTCTGGGTCAGTTCCAGCCACGAGGCAAATCCGAGGCACTCATGTATCATGCAAAATTGCTCAGTTAGCAGAATTTAGGGGTAACTTAATTAGGTGGAAGCAGGTTTAGACAAACGTTTAACAGAAGCCTTTCTAACTTGCCACTTTGCAGGGGGGCTGATGGCAGAAGGAAAAAAAAAATCAGAATTCAAAATTCAAATTCAGAACAAGAAAATTAATGCATGGTTTCTTCTGGTGCTAGCTTTTACAAATCAGAGCCAACGGCTGCCACAGTGTTGAGAAAGCTGGATCAGGAAAACACATCTGCAGTTGGGTATTTTGGGGCTAGCTGAAGTCTGAATGTGCTTCACACTACTGCATTCCCTACTCCATATTTAGCAAAAGCATGAGAGTATCAGTCCCCAAAGGGGCTGAGGCCCCCAGCTGCCACTTCAGCCACCTGAATTCAGTCCTCAAATCCCCAAGCTGCCTGGGGAGGCATCGGAGTTGTCTGCCTGCCTCAATTACTGCCCCTCAGCACGTCACAGCTACTGATGTGCGGAGATGTCCATGCTGTTACATGTTTAAGCCTTTCTTACACAAGCTATTAGCAGACTGGCAGATGTACGTTGCCTGCAGGTCTGCTTCTCCAGACGTTTTCTGTTCTCGCTGTCACAGGGTCTGACACATGGTGTTCCTGGCAAAGGTGTTTCCTCCTGGTTCATCTAACTAGTGCAACCTCTGGAAGATAAGAGAATCTGCCTTGCCTGCTACCACTCACCCCTCCAAAAAAAAAAAAAAAAAAAAAAGGCATTCAGGATATGTAGAATAACCAGCACACTTCTCATCAAGAGAAAAAGAAAGACTGTACTCTTCCCCTGAAACGTGGCTGACTTGCTTTTGGAACCTGTGCTGAGGAAAAAGCACATGGTGATGAATATTGAGATGTAAATGCATCCACCCAGCAGAGTTAGGTCCCCACCTGCCCCAGAGCCTTGCCCTGTCCCTCAGCGCCTTCCACTGGCTTCAAAATCAGCATTTCGACTTCCTGGAGACTCGCAGGACTCCTTACACAGTGTCTGACAAAGTGTCCATGTACTAACTGGGAGCAGTGGATCCTCTCTGTGCTGTTAGCTGTTAGTTCAGGACACAGAAGGAAATGTGGGCAAGGAGCCACGGGGGAGCACAGAGCACCCCTCCCAGCCCAACGGACAGCCCGAATTAGAAATCTGAAATGTATGCTTTGCAACAGGCAGGTTTCCTTCCTGCAACGTTGGAATAAAGACCCCCTTAGCAAAGGATTGCTTTTAATGCAAGTACTTTGCTAAGGCTGTGGTTTCTACACCAGCCTTTTGGGTGTACACGTGTGTGACAGCTATCGAAGGCCAAGCCTCAGTAAAGGTCTGTTGCACCTCCCTTAAGCCAAGTGAAGTTACAACAGTCAGTGTTAATAGAGAATGTCTCTACTCTTGTTTTCCCAGGCAGCAACACACAGAGGCAGCATATCACAACCCGTCTGTCATGAAAGAACATACTCCTTTTTTTCAAGTAAAAATCGGGACTTTGCTTCCTCCTCCTTTATGTTCTTTTGGAACAAACTCATGCAAAGAAAGTCTGGAGGTGTTTGGATCCTGGAGGCTGGTTCAAGCCCAATGTGGGACCTCCTGAGAGGAGTTTCTCTTCAGCTTCTCATAAAAATCTTGCCAAGCTGAAAGGTCAAGTTTCCTGTCTCAGCTGAATTCCCCTCTTTCCTCTTCTCCATTTGGGGGTTATGTCGTATTTACTAAAAAGATGCGGCTTGCTCTACTTTTTAAATGGTCTGCGTCACGTGTAAGGTGAATGTGCGCAGTGCTCAGGACTAACCTGCAAGTCAGGTGCCCCCAGGTATTTGTTTGTGCAAACCCTGACCCCATTCACACCTGGAGAATATTTTTCATGCTCAAGACAGGCGCATGAGCGTTTCTGCAAAATCTGGCCTTTCGTCTTTTCCAAACTATTGATAATAAGCATCAAAAGATTTTAACCTACGTTTACTGAGCCACTGTCCCACAATGTGTTGTAGGTCAGTTTATGCACCGTCCGTACAGTCTTAGGGCTTTCTAGAGGGGTGCAACCCTGGCCTTGCCAGTGGGTGTTATCTGACACGAACGGGTTTCTGATGCTGGGTTAACCTTCAAAGAAACTGGATTGAAATCACGTAACTATTTTCATTACAGCCTCCACCTGGCCTGACATCACAGTCTCACATAATAAACAAGAGCCCTGTCCACTAAACCCTTTCAAGCTTCATGTTTTAATGAAGTTTTCTGTTTATGTACAGATTTTGATGAAAATCCACTTTGAAAAAATTACACTGTGAGTGCCTTTATGTTTGTGGGTTTCCCCTTCCCTTGGTCGTATTTTGTTTTGTTCTGTTTTCTTTACTAATTTTGCCAAAACTAACTTACGCAGACTTTGGTTTGCTTTACTCCCAGGTTTCTATTTCTAACATTTGGTTTTTAAATGTTTTAAAATTTGGACTCAAGAATAAATGTCTCAGGTTTTCAAAGCTGAAGTGATTTGCTTTAGTGAGCTGGTGCATTGCACCTGTATCAGCTTAGTGGCACAAAACCTCTTTAGAGAATTTCTCCTTAGAGATTTTTCGTTTTATTTTCATTCAGACATCACAATGAGAGCCTAGCCAAGAACTGAAAACGCTGATTAAACTTTAAATAGTTTTACTAATAACACAGAGGAGAAATGGGCTGCCTAAAGGATTTGCTCGCTATGTGCTTGGCCAGTGTGAACGCTTGACCATTATTACCAAAATTCTTCATACTTGTTTTTGGCACTTAGTGTCTGCAAAATATAAAGTATCAGAAGTTTTAGCAGATAAGTCATGGGTTCAAAGTATGGCCTGAAGGAAAACGTGCCACTTCGTTATTAAAGCTGTAGAACTGGCTCATGTGACTGAGAACCATAATAACCAGTGTTTTAAACCACAGCCCTATTTGGCAATTCGTGCCGATACCCTTATGTGCTACGATGATGAACTATGTATGATGTTTTGTGTGCCCAGAGTCGGAGATCTGCCCTGCTCACCTTGCCTGGTATTTCTGCTCACGACCTCAGAATGGTTTCATATAGGCAAAACCTGACATTTGTTCTGTTGCTGCCATTGTAGCAGAGATGGGGTATTATACAATTACGGGTCCTTTTCTTTAATACACAAATTAAGCTAAATCATCTTAATTGCACTATATTTGCCCAGTCCAACTGGGCCCTTAGCCTAATGAAATGATCAGTCATATAGGAAGGTCTGTCCACCCTCAACTTCTTATTTCTCCACACGTGCCGCTCTGCCAACAACTTACTTGTATTGGGAACACAGAACAAGACGGCAAACAGAATGTGCCATGATGAGAGAAATGAATGAACAAGATCCGTATGTGATACCTTAACTGTGCTGAAGCCAGTCAACTCCTGAAGTCACCTTCTAATGCCAGTTACAGGCATGTTGACTGAAGCTGGGGCATTTGCAGGGAAGATGCAGGTCTAGAAAACGTGCTCACAGCCTGCCAGAGTCAGGCTCCTAGCGGAGCAGTGAGGCAATTCCTCCCTCCTGACCTGTGCAAAGCAAGCACACGTGTGCCTCCCTGACGAAGGAATATGGCTCTTAGCTACAGGCTCAGTCCACTGATAATTATGCAGGAAGCTGCAGCCACCCTGGTCTCTGGTGGAGCAATATCTCACTCCTTTCTTTAAGCTACCACCTGGGAAGATCATGCAGGTGGTGTCTGATAACCCTGTCTAGTTTCTTTTCTTCAGACCACTGTGGCACTATTTTCTGAGGCAAGGACCCAAAACAGAGAAGGGAGGTGGATTTATGTCAGCCCATCCTTCTGCCGTCCTTATGTTGGGTAGTACTTTCCAATGCTATCCTTGCTTACTGCTTGAGGAGTATCATCTAAGTCATTTTGTCGTTATTGGTAGGAAAGTGATGATCTGCTAAAGCCAATTGGGAGGAAAAGTGAGAGAAGCAGGTGATGACCAGAGCCGAATGAGAAAGTACTCACACCAGCCAGACTCCTGACTGTTCTCAGGCTGAAACTCAGCATCCATCTGGGCTGGACAGAACACTGTACTCATTCAGGAGCACTAAGACGACTGAGGCACACAGTGGGAGCCTGCCCCATCCCTCCCAGATACTATGCCAACATGTAACCCCTTTCCAAACAGCCTGCTGAGATTCCATCTGCACTTCTTTTCTTTCTTTCCAGAACCCATGGTTTTCCTCACCAACTGCCTCCTGGTTCAGCCATCTGTACTGTCTGGTGCTTCAGACACTATGGACCTCAGAGTGCTCCTGCGACTGCTTGGTCCCTGCTAGTACCAGCTCTCCAGTCACCTCCAGAGCACTGTTCTGCAGCATCTCCTTGCTTTATGAGTACCTTCAGAAATGAGGTAGTCAGAGGTGCTCTGCAGAATTGTCCTTCACTGTGAATTGCTGATCATTTAATCTTCAGATTGTCATTATTGGGTTTTTTTTTTTTTAATTTTATACAATCTCAGAAGAATTGACATTGGAAGAGACCTCTCATGATCAAGTCCAACTCCGCCTTGCTCAAAGCAGGGTCAGCTAAAGAAAGCTGTTCAGCTTTTTCATATTGCCAAGGGTGGAGACTCCACAACCTCTCTGGGAAACCTGTGCCAGTGTTTGATCATCCTTAAGTTTGGGGTTTTTTTCTTATGTTTAAATGGGATTTCTTGTATTTCAGTGGGTGCCCATTGCGTCTTGTCCTTTCAGTGGGTACCTCCACATTGCCGGCTTATGGCCAACTTCAAGTCCACCAGAATCCCCAGAGCCTGTTTTCCAGCCGGTCAGCATTCAGCGTGTACTGAGTGGGGTGCATGGGGACAGGACCTTGCATTGCCCTTTTTTGAACTTCCTAAGGTTCCTGTTGGCTCATTTCTCCAGCCTGTCAAGGTCCCCCAGAATGGAACCAAAATCGACTGGTGTATCAAGAACCCCTCCTCGTATTGTACCACCTGAGAACTTGCTGATAGTGCAGTCTGCTCTCTACTGTCTAGGTCGTTAATGAAGAACCGTCAGGTATTTCACATGCTGCTAGCTTTCATCCACTGGAAGCTCATTTTCTCTTTTGAGCATTTTATTTATGTGTCCTGGTTTGAGATAAACAGAGGTAGTTTATCTTTCATAGACACATCAAACAGCCAATGGTGTATTCCTCCCACGTACGTCAGCTCATCTCACTGGTTGTGGAGTTTTTGTCAGGCCAGGGGCTTCCTTAAAAAATGGCATCCCCTTTTCCCTGCTGCTCAGAGGTGCCACCTCCTCATTCCCACCACTCTGCACCACCCCTTCGCTCCATGTGTTGTCCTGGCTGCCACCACGGCTGCCATTGACCGCTCTGTTCCACAGCCCCGCTGCTCCAGCACCAGTGCTCCTGCTGCACCGCTGCCGTGGCTTCGCCAGCGCCCTGCCCTGCACGTGGACCACCACCGCCGCGGCCATT
The DNA here is from genome assembly GCA_009769605.1 of Bucorvus abyssinicus. NCBI lineage: Eukaryota > Metazoa > Chordata > Aves > Bucerotiformes > Bucorvidae > Bucorvus > Bucorvus abyssinicus. Next base: position 36,411,723 of record CM020031.1, read on the forward strand.
CCTGACGTCCCCTGCCCTGCCCTGCCACGTGCTGCTGCCCGAACAGCCTGGTAGCCTTCACCGCTGCTTTTCCTTGACCGCGGTTTGGGCGCACACACCCACCGCCCCCCACCTTGCTGCACCAGTTCTAATCCTATATAAACTTGTTAACACTTTGTTGTTCCATATATAATATATTTCTATTGTTATTAAACTGTTTTAATTTCCGAACTTAACAGAGGCCTCACAAGCTTTTATTTTTCCTTCGTATCTCTTTTCTTAAACCTTTCTCCTGGAGAAGGGAGGGGGGTTAATTAGAGAGAGAGTCGGTCCCGTGACTGGCCAACCTTGGCCAACCGGTGACATTATGAGTATCCTGTTTGTAGAAAGTCGATCAAAACGATTCTCCATTATTCACCTGTGGGTTTTAGGTGCAGCATAAAGCCATGGGATTATTAAGTGAATCATAATCCAATAAAATTTGTAATGGAATATTTCCAAGAAAGTAGTTTTGTGTTCAGGATGAACCTCAAGGAACAACATTTAGAAGAACACTAGACCTTATTTTTTACTAAGTTCCTCTGCAGAAACAGTCTGTTTTCTGAAGAGGGCTTTGTGGCTAAAACACAGAACAAACATACAAAAAAAGAACAAGGATACATTAAAGCATGCTCCCTAGCCCTGAAGTGAAACCTAGAAATGCTGGAAATAGGCTGTTCCCACACAAAGAGATATGTACATATATATAATGTCTGTATATAAAAATGACAAAGTTGTATTTTTGCTTTCCGTCCAGCCTGACCATAGCCTAGCTGTGGCAGCTGCTGAGTATTGTCCACGTTTTCACGCTAATAGAGCTTTGTTCTGTTGAGGTAAACACGTGCAAAAGACAAGCAACGGATCCAAGGGGATCTAAGGTGCAGTTTCATACATAGACAAGTCTGTAAAACCCTCCCGTGTAACAGGTAAATCAGCAGCTAGAGTTTGCATGAGGCCAAGAGCTCCCATCCTCTTCCCTAGACATAAACAAGGCCCCCAAATGTCTCTGATAATGTTGGTCTTCATTTCTGTTCTACCCCAACTGTCTCTTTCTTTCTTGTCCTGTGCTTTGTTATACTCATCCTCGTTCTCACTCCTGAGCAAGAGTGGAGCAAAACACAACTCTTGTTTGTTCCTGTTTGCGTTCTCAGGCCGTGTTCCTGTTTGATTGCTCGTGTTTCCTTTTTCCTGTCCTTTGTTTATTACTACAACACGTTTCCTGTTTGTTGGTTTATAGGAACCAGACAGAAATAACGTTGTTTAGAACTTAGAGAGACCTCTGTCTTGGAAGTGCTGGAGGTTCAATGACACAAAGCTCTTGAGTCTTACACTCCTTCCTGATGTCTTGGCTTCCTGCTCCTTTCCAGTTCCCCCCCACACTTCCCAGTTCTGCTCCCTTTGTCATCACACACCCCATCTTTGCTTTTCCCTCATTCCAAAACCCTTCACTCACCCCATCTTATTTTTGGCAGTGGAAGCAAGTGTTTGGCAAGAAGGAGGAAAGACCCACAAAAGGGGGCCATGTAGCATCCAGCGTACATATAAACTTGATGGTGGCAAACCCTCTTGCTCCAGCATCACTGGGGAGAGAAGCAGAGCTGGACACTGCTCTCCAGTGACAGGACGTGCAGGGAAAGCCAAACAACTGAGTGAAACCGAGCCCATAGCTGGGCATCACCAAAAGCCGGATTAAAAATTCTGGATTTAAATGAACAGAATTATTGCTTTTGCTTCCTCTTGAGGACATTTAGGGTTTACATTTTCAAGCTTCTCATTATCGTATTGAAGGTTATTGGTTTAAAATTACTCTATTCCTTTTAACACAAGCTCACATTCACAGGTATCAGCCTGACCACAGCATCTGGGGCTTTAAAAAAGCAGGACGATACAACTACTGCTCCAAATACCAGAGGACCCTGCCAGCAGAGAGCTCTGTCTGCCTTTGGCACGGTGTAACACCACTGCTGACTGTGCCTGCAATTGCCATGGATTTGCTAGAAGTTTGGAAGCAAGTTATCCTGGTTTGTTCATACATCAGCCAGCCACACCAGCATCCTCCAGATGTACACAGGCAAAGAAACTGGAGAACTTCTTTAGGCCTGCCAGAGACATTGCATACAAATATTCAGGGTACAATTGCCTTAAGAATTAATGTAAATATATAGATTACACCTTCATACCTAGCCCCAATAGCACAGTGCATTATAAAAAAATAAATGCGTCTCTTCTTGCCCGACATGAAGGTTATTCCTTCCATGCACGGACAGTTATCTGGTGGGGGTACAGAGCCACAGACTAGCAAGCTGTGGCCTCCTGTCATCAGATGGCCAATGGCAAGTAGCTGCTTTCTACTGCTCTTCTGGTCCTGGCCACCCCAGGCTGCATCCTGCTATCGCCTCCAGTATACCGCTGCTGCTCCTCCTTCACTCCTGGCTTCGTCCTGACAGCAGAGTCCTCTCAGGTCCGGAGAGATTACTGGAGGACTTTGCAGCCTGAAGGTTGGAAGTGGAGACTACTGTAACATTTAGCAATGAGCCTGACAGTTCACTGCAGCAAATGAGATTTCATAACCAGAGGGCTTAGGCTGTGAAGGGGTGTCAAGAGCCATAATCTTCATTTTTGTTGGCTGTAAAAATATCTCTCCTTCTTGCTAACCACTGACAGTCCATATACACAATTTTATTAGAGCTTAGAGCACTATTGAGGAAGAATTGTCTGTCCAAAAGGTGAAGAAGATGCCCTAAAGACAGAGTTTAGATCAGGTGAGACAAGGAAGGACCATACCAAGGAAAACAGATTTACCCTTCATAATGGCTTTTGTTAGTCAAACATTGAAGGAAATACTTAAAAGAGAGCTTGAAGAAGATAACTGCTTGGAACCAATGTTCGCTGCAGGTCTATTATGGACGTAAGTCACAGCAGAGTGTCAAAAAACTCGTAATTAATAACCTGACTCCAGCATGCGGAGCTTTACAGTGACAAGAATCAGCCGCAGCATGCAATCCCTCCAACTGAAGGGACTGAGGGATGGGAAGGTTATAGACAGTGGTGTCCAGCTTTGGTACTTGTAAGTCACCTAAATAAGCGACTTCAGTTAATATTTCTAAAGACGTTTTCCATTCATGTGGTTATTAGCTAAGATAATGAAGCTAACCATTTAGGTGCCTAATTATAAACGGAAGTGTCTGACTTGAGGTGTAAAATGCTATCCTAATAGTCAAGGACTGAAAGAAGGGTGACTGCGCTCCAGAGCACTGCATTCCTACCGCTTGACTGGGTGTTCAAGAATACAGTAAATTTTAGGGTAATAAATTCTTGCCGTGAGTGTGTTCATTTTCATAGGCATTCTTGTCTTGAGTGTTTTTGCAGGCGTTGATTTCCCTCAAGTAAAAATATATCCACCAGAGTCTCATTTGCATTTTTGTCTAAGTGTTGCCACCCTCTGTTTTCCAATAAGTTTTTATGCCTTTGTTTAATGATATGTAATTTGTAGCAACGTCTGTGCCTCAAAAGAAACACATAAAATTCTGTTTATTATCCCATTCTTTATTTGTCAGAGTTCAGCTTGTCCCACCATGGCACTGAATAGTCATTTGCTAACAACTTACGACCGTAGATAATCACTAGTTTCATCTCCAAGACTTAAAATAGTTCAGGGTGGTGATTTTGAGTTTTTGCATAGATATACAAACCTTTCCCCTGCCCCCAAGCAGCCACAGTTAACCGCAGACACATCTCCACATATCTAAATACCGTTTTTCCTTGCACAACAGTGGGAATATGTCCTGAGCCACCCCAGCACGCTCCTTTCCTTTTTCTCTGGAACTATACAATTAGCATCTGTTTTTAGTACTTTAGCGTTCAGACAGAAGGGGATACAGAGAAGTCCCTGTTGTTAGTTGTTGCCATGGACTGGTCGGTAGCGCTGTGCAAAACTGTAGCCAGCAGAAAGAACTACAGGGATCACTCTTCCAAATACATCCCCACATTTTTTACCTATTAGCTTCCTTTTTCCTAGGCAGAAATAAAGCCTGTTGGAGACAGATTGTTAAGGGTCTCAGTAGAGGGCCAGGCAGAGCTCTGTCTTTAGGCTGTGGATGGAGGGGAGAACAGAGGAGATAGAAGACAACACAATATTTGTGTGTTACGTCCCTGCATGGTTAGTTATCATAAACTTGGGGCTCGAGTCCACAGAAGAAGAAGGGAACCCATCACCTCCACCCCAGCACAGAGGGAACACACTGCACAGAAAAACTGGGGTTTATTTCCTAGAAGTTTCCTCTCCATTCACACTTGTGATGGACCGAAGCATCACTGCTGGCAGGGCACGCAAACCTACTTTGCTACTTAATTTCTGAACTCTTAGAAGAGTAGTTTATGGGGCTGCACAAAAGACATGGAGAAGGGTTAGAAGAAAATGAACATCTTAGGAAAAGGACACATCTCAACCCTTTTTAAGGTCAACAAGTTGATGCTACCACAAAGGACTCAAAAGTAAGATGCAGCTCAGACTTTGCATGAATAATAAGGTAAAGCTGACATCTGTTCATGGTAGATATGAGTTGGAAAATGAGATTAAATCCTACCACGATTCATGGTTTCCAGCTAGGTTTTTTGAACAAGCACAGCTTAGATTGCTGAGCCATTTGCGTACCTCATTTTTTTACCAAATCAAGCACATCGTGCAAGTGTTTCAGTCTGGAGACACAGTTACAAGCATTCTGTAATCCAGTGCACCCCAGGTCAATAGGAGGTTCTTCCTGCGGGAGGTGGACAGTGCGTCATGCCCAGGAGTAATGTGTGTCTAAATGTGGCTGTGAAAGAGAAGGGACAGTCCTGGAGTGTCCTGGAGATTGTGGAGCCAGACACTGCTCTTCGCTGGGGTTCTCTGGTGCTGCAAGCAGCCGTAGAGACATTAGCATTTCGGGCTTGATGCTGACAGGTCCTGGAGAGCAACCTGGATGTACAGATTGGTGAAAATCTGGGTAAAACCTGTAGGCCAGTTTGCGTACTTAAAATTGGACTAATCTTATGATTCTGCATCCTTTTCAAGAGGATGAGCTGTTTTGGTGTCAAACCACATTAGCAGTTAGAGAAGATGGTGCGTCCATGATTTGCTGCACATTCAGCCCTGCAAATTGTGAAACAGCAATTCTAATCCCAATTACTTTGGGCCATACTGCACTTATCTTGAACACGTGCAAGTTCACATAGAGCAATCTTCTGCATGCCATGTGGCAGCGAGAGACATAGTCACAGACCGTGGACTTCTAAGGCCTATTGCTGCGTCAAACGTAGCAGCAATCAAGGTCGTTTCCCATTCCTTCAGTAGACTCCCTCCATAAAGACTGCTATGACTTCCATTGAGAAACCATGATTATATCATGTCAATGAGAAAGATGTTGCCTGTTAATTGATGCTAATAAATGACGCACAATTAAATTACAGGTGTAACTTGTTCCAGTTTGCTGCTGAATTCCAAGTGGAATCGGAGACTGCACACTGGAGACTAGTGAGACCCAGCTGCAGCTTATCCTGTGCATCTGAGGAGTTACTCTTGCTGTGGCTTGGTACTAGGCTTTAGGGTTTGCCTGTTCTGGATTGGAAACCAGCCTCATGGTCTAATACTGCCCTCCACTGTGGGGTCCAGCCTTGGGGGCACCAGGAGGATTTTGAAGTTAGTCTGGTGAGTTCAGTGAGAATTTTTCAATCCACCACTAGTGCAAGACTGATCTGCAGCTTAACAGGAGTGCTTTAGAAATCTGGGAGCCTGTGATGTGGTGGCTTTTATGTTGCAGATGGAACATGGCACAGCAGAGAGATACCCAGGTCGCAAGCAGTGATTGCTGGTATTGCAGTTGAGGCTGCAATCTCAGTATGGTTGGAACTCATTCCGTTTAAATTTTCAAAGGATTTAGTCCTCATAGTTGTCAGTAAAATGGATTCTCTATCTATCTGCTACTCAAGGCTGTTTATATTAAGGTAGTTTTGTTATCCCATTTATCTGAAGAATCCTTCCCAGAGGAGCTGAGCATAGCAAAACTACAAGCAGTTATGTTTGTGTGGTTCAGAAGAGCATTGTTACCAACAAAAAGCCTAGTGTTAACCCTGCTAATTAATAGTCATCTTTCTACAGATCAAAGGACGGAATCTGATCAGAAACAGATGCTGTTATGTATGGTACTTACATTTTCCTGTCTGATGTCCTAACATGCTTTTAATGATTTATCTCCCTTTTGCAAAGGGTAATTTCATGGTTTTATGAAAAAAAAATCTATGCGTCTCTTCTTGGCAGATGACTGCATGCCTAAGATGGTGCTGCCCTTTATCCGTACATGGAATTTTCCCCAGTGTGAGTGGGAATTTCATACAATGTGTATGACCACGGTCCAGGAAGGGAAAAAAACCCCGCTGTCCTTGGGGGGCTTTTCTGGTGAGCGATGGGGCACCAGTGATACTCCACTGGACAAAAAAGGGCTGCAAGACTCAGGCATAAAGACTTGGAGAGCTCTTGTAACACAGAGGCTTCCGTCCTTCCCCTTCTGCAAGGGTTAAATTGCAGACGTTAGCATGGCATGTCCCTACTGTCCACGTTCGGGTCTCTGCAGAGAAGGCTGGTATCCCATATGCTTCAAGGCAGTAGGTGCTGTTGGTAACTCAGGCTGGATAGATGACATGCCCAAGAAGTAAGAACCTTTTCTCACTGGTTTATGTCAGTAATTCAAGTTCAGACATCCAGCTCCATTAAGGAAAAGTAAACTTTACTTAAGCAAAACTGGACAAAACCCCTTTGTGGGTGAAATCTAATGGTACTGAGCTTGATTTCCATTTAGAGAAACTGAAAATAATGACCACAAACTTTTTTTTTTTTTTTAAAAAAGGCAATTGATATGCAAATAGCTCAGGGAGAAGCCAGAAGTACGATAAATTATGTCAGGGAAGTAGGTGGGAGAGAACAGATGAGGAGAGAGGAAAAAATCTCTTACTCTAAGCTAGATTTTGTGTGCATGCACATCCTGTATATAGGCTACCCACCCATGACACATGGATTTTGGAAGGGTGTTATTCTACCCCTTATAGCACTGGCTTTCCCTGTAACTAGGAAAACATTTATTTTCAAATCAAATCAACCCTGACTAAAACATGGGTTTCAGTTACAGGAAGAAGAGGTTCATGAACTCCAGCTAGATTTCTGAACCCTGCCATCTTAACAAAAAAAAAATTAAAAAAAAATCACGTCTGCAAAACTTTCAAGCTCCAGGAAGCTTATCTCTCTCTGGATCACCACATAAACTACCCAATAAGGGGTTTCAAATTGCACACGAGGCAAAATAGCTTCAGATACTAACTCTTAACCAACAGAAAAAGAAGACAAGAAGGAAAAGTGGATACTGTGACTATCCCAGGTAGTAGAGCTACAACATTCTTCTGTACTAAGAAGACAGTGGTTATAAGCATGGCATCCAAAAACTTAGTGTTCTAGACGACTATTAATGCTACATTGGGACACGTTTAAGTCTTACAAAGCAGGATTAAGAAAGCTCTTCCATTCCTTCTGTTCCTTGCAATCCCTAAGAATTGGAATTTGTAGTCCTGGTGCAGTTAGCTCTCCCCCTTTCCCCATAAATAAAAGGTATTGCCAACCAACACAACCTTGCCAGCCACTGCTGAGTATCTGCAGCAGCTGGGGCATGGTGTGAAATCCTGGGACACTTGGGGAGGACTTCTGCCCCTTCAAGAGCTGTTCAGGATCCCATCTTGGCAGGGCAAACAATGTTAACAAAATAGTCTCCAGATAAGCAAGTGGGCATATATTGCCCTCATGGGTGTCCGTGACCTTGACAGTACTCTTTTCCATACTGTTCTTTGCAGAGTGCAGCTTATGTTATCCCTATGGAGTGTAGCTATTTTAGCAACATGCTCTTGCTCCTATACTTATGCATGGTAGTTCTCAGAATGGGGTAGTCACTGATTCATGAGGGAGGAAGGTTTACTTCATGGAAACATTTTACCTCTGCTGAATGTTTTGCAGCTTCCTGAAGACCCGTACCTACATCATCATCATCATCATGGCTTGGCTTCGCGGACGAAGATTTGGGAAGGGCTTTAAACGTGAGTACACCCTTCAAGCCTGCGCGGTGGATTTTTTAGGTGAGGCGCAGCGTGCGCGAGACTGGCCCCACCCTTTACACCTGAGGTTCATCTCCAGGGCCTAGCGAGCTTGGACGGTGACAGCGAAGTCCTCAGGTCGTAGGTTTGGTTAGAGTATCCTTCTCTTAGATGGATGGCCTTACAGGGCTAAACGAGCTCCATCTGCCCGGGTTTGGAGTTAGAGTTGTCCTTCTCCTAGGATGGTTGCCCGAAGGCTAGTGAGCCCATCCTGCCCGTGGACACACTTTGTCTGACCCTTCAGTTGAGACCTGTCTGGCTTGGGAGACCCTACCGGAGGCATATGCCACCACCAGCATAGCTCTCAACTTCACAAGGGCATGCAAGCTCTTTCCCCACAGCAAGGGGGTGCCCGTGAAAGAGCGTACCTACATAGCCAACTGCTATTAAACACTGTAGGGGTTAAGTTTAAATATAAATCAAAAATAAACACAATTTTGGTCTCATACCACTTTTATATCACTACAGCATCACAAATTCAAAGCCCTGAGTGACTTCAGCTGTAAATAGAATCAAACCTTTTCCTTCAAGTCTATATAAATTAAACAATAGGGTTAATAACCCTGATTTTCATGCCATCAGTTTGGATTGCACCTGAGAATAAGAAAGAATAAAAAGTCTTGCCTACTGCATCTGGAACTTTCATTTGTCATAAAGGTTTTTTTTTTATCTTTCCCCCAAACCCTGAGTTATGACTTTTGACAAGTTCACTTCTTCCACCTCTTACCTGCCCAGAGTCACTCAGTGCACACGTAGCTTCACAATATATTGGCTTGAGTAGGACATGAGCAAGCAAGAATTCAGCTGATCACATCTGAGAACACCTGGCACTTGGGGTACAACTTTCAGTATTATTTGTGCCTATGAATTCAAATCACGCTGAATTCAGCAGCTGTGGCTTCCCTGCATGGTGAGACCCATCTCCTGAATATATCGAAGGACCTTGGGAGGTTTTCCACGTTCAAGAACAAGGCTGTTGTCTTTGTTGTGGATGTTTACGTGACCAGATATACTCTGCTGAACAGTACTTGAAAAATATCTGTGGTATGCGCTTCATCCCAACCACTCATTCCCTTTCCGTGACCTGCCCTTTGTGGAGAGCATGGAATGTTAAACATTTCTTGCTGGTCTGCCCAACCTCTGCTTTATTTACGCTTACTCTCCCATTCCCTTATGCTGGGGGACCTTTCAGGATATTTTCGTTCCTGTTCAGTGTAATGGAGTGCTGGTAGGGCCAAATTCTTCAGCAGTAAGAAAGTGGACCTTGGTTATTGAGGCTGGAGTCCGTTACCACTGAAGTAGAGTCAGAGGGAGAAAGTAGGAAAGAAAATTAAGAATTAAATAATGCTTTATGACTTGCTGAGCAACAGATCCCTTTTCCTGCTGCTCTGAGAAGGTAAAAATCAGTTCTGCTGAAACATTTCTTCTCAATGTAAACAAGTTTTGTGCTCTTGAAACCCACCAGTTCAGCAATCACAGAACTATATCTCTGCTACATTTAGCAGAGATTACATAGCAAAAAATAATTCTCACAGCAGAACAGCCAAGAGCCTGCACTTTCAGTCAAACTAGTTCACAGATTTTATTTTAAACTATTATAGCGAAACTAAACTGTCTGGACACTTACTTCAAAGTCAGCCAGGTTTATTCTAGTTTCAGTAAGATCACTCAGAAGCTGCTTTAAAAGAAAATAAGCCAAAATAGAACTCTGGGCCACTTTTTGCATCAGATTTGCCTGGTATAAAATTGTAAATATGTGAGACAGGTAAAGAATCAGCAGGAAGCTGATGGACAGGAAACAGCACAGTGTCCATCACCCAGAAATTCCCAGTTAAATAAGGATTCAGTGCTTTCTGCAGACTCGATCAGCTATTTAATCAGAATTCAGCTATTTTCAAAGCTGAATGTCACCTTATGTTGCTTCTTTGTGAGGTGGTGGAATGCCAGAGCTGCCATATATGTTTTTTATTTCCAGTATCAAATGCTATGTGTTTTAAAAGAAGCTCTTTCCTTCTTCTGAGTTATCCTTTGCACTAAGAGCAAAGGAAAGAGGAAAGCTGTTTTCAGCAATGAGCTTGCAATAGAAGAGTAATTTTAAAGGGCAATCCATAGAATAGTGCGAAGAAGCTTTTAAAACTTTTTAAAAGTACTTTTCTCATCGTAATTCATGTTAGACGTGAGCTCCAGTAAGTCCACCGTGATGGTCTCTCATATATAATGTACAAGATCAAAAACATTGGTGCTGCATGGATTATAATCACACCTGAATTAAATTTGAAAGTTCATATTCTTAAGTCTCAAACATTGTTAATACATTGCTGCTTGTGGATTAGGTGCTGTTATGCTAATTTATTTTGAATAGAGCTTGCAGACCAAAGCTATCCTACTGGAAGTATATGGCCAGTGGGGCCTCACTTTGTCCTGCTGGATACAAATCAAGTGTTTGAAGTATTAAGAAGTCTTCAGCCCAGCCCCTTGTCTGTATTAAACATTATGTGTGCCACTAACTTTACAGTGGATCAAACATTACTTTCTCAAAATAAGACCCTGGCCCAAATTTTGAAAAATGTGTAGTAAGTACAAACGCCTCTGAATGAGGCTGCTGAACCTGCTGAAAATACCAACCTTCCAGCCACGAGAAGGAGACTGGTTCGATACCCAATGATGCAGCTTCTGCAAGTGTGGTGTTTAGATGTGGAATTTAAAATCCAGCTGACTCACAATTCTGTTTACTAGTTTGGTACCAGTGACACCAAAAAGAGACACTCACACCAGTGTCACGGCAGCTTAGTGCATTCAGGGCTAACATACTGCCCGTCTGCCTCAAATGGTCAGGAGGTTTAGATCCAGCTGCCAACTGCCTGCTGAGCTCTGACCTGTGCTTGAACACAGCAAGCCTGTGCCTTAAACCTTAGCCAAGCCTTGGTGTGTTTCTTGGTGATAAAGGAGACATTTACCTTCAGTGAGAGATGCAATACAGATCCATAAATTCCTTGTCCATTCATTTCCTGAGCAGGGTAAGAAGGATCTTGGCGGTGGCAAAGGTCTGCACAGTTGATTCATTCATGTGTGCCAGAGGAAAGCCTGAAGGTTTCACGGTGAGGAAAGAAAATGTCTGAAACATCAGGCCAAAAAATAGTGCCATCATATTTTTCCTCATTGCTGAAAAGGCAATTGACAACATTTATCATCAATAAAGCTGTTATTCACGATCTCAGCAAACCGTTGAAAAGATTCTTTGGGGCCATCTGAAAATAACTTTGTTTCTGAGGGTTTATTGAAGGAGGGGATAGGAATTCCACGCAAAGCCTATGTTCAAAGTGCTCGGATTCCTTGTGGTTTCTCATCTTCCTGGAGGTAAGCTCATAAGAGAAAAAATGTGTACCAACTTCTATGTTATTGCACAAGAGTGCTGTAAGATGATCAGAGAGATTTACTCACTAAATGCCACGAAGTTTATTTAAGGTAAGGCTCTGCCTTGCAAGGAGGCACACGAGGCAACGATGGGGTTGTAGGGAAGGAGTACCCATCACACAAGTAAAGCAGAAGAGCAGACCCAGCACTGCTTCCTTCCCAGCAGTAATGTGAACGCAGAAGAGAAAGAAATCATCAAGTAATTTACGGAAGCAACCTGGGATAGAAGAATTGGTGGTTTAAGCCCCTATTGTGGATCAGCTTCTTTGGTGACCTGGGATAAATCGCTAACAATTTTGTATATTGATCCCAAACTGATCTCAAATGTACAGTATTTACTGTGTGTCCAAACCTTGGGGGAATTGCTGGTGCCCAGATGAGTGCTCTGCACCCGTCAAGGCTCGTGGTGGAAGTCAGGCTAATGCCACCTCCACAGCCAAAAGACTGTGCAAATGGATTAGGACTGTGAAGGCAGCCCTAATCAGGGGAGCAGGAGAGCAGAGTCAGATGGCAACACGGGAAGCAAGTGGAAAAAATTTAAGTCACTCACTGTCCATCTCAGGCATGAAGAGATGTCCCTATGGCAGGGTGGCTCCAGTCGCTGTCCCTAGAGAAGGGCTGGGGTCCCATCACTGAACCGGCCCTAGAGCTGCTTTGTGCCAGCAGCTCCATGCTGCAAGATGATGTCTTTTAAACCCACAATCAGGAAGAAAAGAGCAACTTAAAGATGGATGAAGTAACGATTCAGGATAGATTTAATGGGCATTGTCATGTGTTAGGATTCTCGTACCTCCTGTTGGTTTGTGCTGAGAGCCTGGGAGCAGGGTGTTTTCAACTGCACAGCTGATGAAAGAAACTAAAAGAAGAACTGGAGGGTGGAGGAGAAAAAGCCAGACAGAGCCAATTCTCCTGTCTAAATCAGGAAATAGATGGAGGCTTGTATGGAAGGGGGAACCCTGCTGTTTACGTCATGGTCTCTCTCTCTTTCTGTTATCTGCAGACTGAAGTTTTTGGAAGCCAGTGATTAGAAAGCCTCAGTGACAGAAATAGGGCAGTCGCCTTAGCTGGGAGCAAATGTAAATTTTGCTTTGATAATCAGCCTTGGAGAAGTACCCTGAATAATCCAAATATGAACACAGAACAACACAATTCTGATAAACCGCTATCACGTCACCACACGCCCGCCCTTTGGGCTAATAGTGTTTAAGTTTTGGCCTTAATAACCACCTCAAGGAATGGATTTGATCAGTACTGTGTATTATTACTATTCATTTTTCTCCCAATAGCAACAAACTGTATGAACGTATCAATGCCCAGCTCAACCCTAATGCCCAAGAGCCCATAAATTCTTCACCAGACCTTTTGTGGCTAAGTTTATCTGCTGAAAAGCCTGACACAGGCTTCTGAGATATTTCCTTCCCTTTGCTTACTTGTACTGCTGCACTTGCACAAGCAGCCTGTCATTCTCCGTTATATATGCTTAAGTTTCACAGCAAAAATAGCAATAGCTGTTCTTTGTCTTTACAGACCTGACACTTCCCTAAAACATTGGCAGACATTAATCCAAATACGAATGTACAAAGGAGGAGGAAAGGAGAGAACACACAAATCTAGTCCTTCCTTTAGGGCTGATATGGGATTGGCCTCAAGACAAACACTTACCTGAGCTGTAGCTATCCCCACCAGGAAAGAGTCAAACTGGTTTACTTTTAACCATGGTCTTGTTTACTAACTAACTAATTAGCAGTTAAGGCAAAGCAAACCTTACAGTACACTAAAACAGAAAAAGATTCACGAGCATGCCCTAGTCCTGTTCAAAACTGAGAACAATATCAAAACCGCTATAATTAAATGGTCAAACCATCGTGGAGTGTATAATAGAAGCATCCTTGTCATTATCATTTTGAGGTGGACTAGAACGAGGAATTTAAAATTCTGATCACTTTGCAACATTTGAAATTCAAAGGCTAGTGACAGCTCTACAACTGTTTCACAGGAGTGTATTTCAATTTGTGATGAGCCACTTCACCATTTCTTGGGTATATATTTGAATTCTTGTATGGTAATTCCTTAGCAATCCCATTCACAAAATGAACACAGTCATACCTGTCTTCCCATGCTTACTGAAATTAAAATCAAAAGGAAACAAAAATACCTTTCCAGATAAAGAAGATCTAGGAATTAAAGATGAAATGATTAGATTTCTAGTTTTAGTCTTTCTCCAATGTTGTACATCAGTCAGATTGGTAGGCACACACTCCAAAGAAGTGTGTTCCAAAAGTGTGGAAATTCACTGCAAGTCATTCACAGAAAAATCAAGTGATTCAATCTGATTCCAGGTTCACAGTTCAATGTGCTTTTTTTCAGTTTCTGGCTTCTTAATTGTTCTCAACAATTTAAAATCACATCACGAAGACAGAGAAAATGTCCCCTTTTTGCCTCTCAGATCTTCCCTGTTTGCATTGGTAAAATATATAACTTTGTAAAATTTTAAAATACATGACAGCAGCCTGTTGAAAAATAAACTTTTGGTGCGGGGAATGGTGTCCCATCAAAAGGTAAAACAAGAGCTGTCTCTGAAGAAGGGAGTTTGTTATTGAATGCATTTGAACTTCATTTCCAACATTAACAGCATTTGCCTGAATAAACAGTATCAGGAGTTTTAATCAAAGAATTTCCAAGTTAAATTCTCAGTTTTCCATATCAATAAGAAAATTCTTCCAAACCTACAAGCTCCGTATTTTGACTTTGTGTTGAAAGAATGAAGCCGGTAGCCAAACCTCAGTGTGCTCCACATTCAACAGAATAGCACCCGCTACGCGGGTAATAAATTGCCTCCGGAGGAAGAATTTTCCAGCTCAAATAAGCTTCCAACTGCAAAGCACAGGTGTTCCAAAGCACTTCTTGGTTTTGATGTGGTGACAGAATTTCACAGATATGATAAATCATTACTGTTACTTTAGAAAAACTACCTAGTTTTTATTTCTAAATGACCCATTTGCCTTACACCTCTTCATCTCTGTGTACTCGGTCTGAAATGCTCCTTTCATTTACCAATGGCACCGGCCACCCAGCGATTAGAAGGAGCATGTTCTGAGACAGAGAGGGATCCAGGGAAAGAGCGCAGGCACGTGCAGCTGCCCACCACCAAGACCAGGACCCACGATTCATTTTCCGCACTCAGTTCGGATAGTCATAAAAATGCAATGGAAATCCGTTTCCCTCTTTTAGATCTCTAAATTTGCATATTCTCACGGTGATACCAACATCACAGCAAAATGAGGGAGTGCGATCGCAGGCTGTGCTGGCAGGCACGGGCTAGCGTCAGCGGGCAGGGACAGAGGACAGCCAAGAAGAGTTGGTGGCTTGGCCTTTGGGACATGCTAGAAAGTGAAGCACGTGGCCAGGATTCCTGGAGAGTTTTTAGTGTCCTTCCTGGCATGTGCTAATATGCCAGACTTTTGAGTCTTCGTTATTACTGTCAACCGTGCTGCTGGGTTTTGCTGGCGAGGTAGAACAATGGTACTTTTCTTTTCCGGCACATACATACCAGAGGCTGTCATCGCCTGAGCCTGAAGTAGAAGTCAGGATCTTACTTTGAACATCTCGATCACATTCTTTAACTTCGGTGAGGTTTCCTGGCATTAACAGATGCCACAATGTTTGGAAAGAAATTTTTGTGGCACCTGGTTGCTGAGTTGGCATTTCAGGTCAAGGTAAACTTCGAATCTTTTTTTTTTTCCTGCAAGAAAATGAGCCCCTATATACACTTCTGCTCCCTTAGATTCCACATGTCTTGTCAAATAACCTTCAAATTCACACACTGGAGCCGTTCAGGTCTCTAAGGTGTAATAATAGCTCAGTAAGAGGAAAAATTTGTTCAGATGCCTGCCCAGATGAGTTCCCAGATCAGAAAGGAAAATGGTTAAAATCAGCACTTTTTAAATGTACACAAGCAAATGTTTAGTTTAAAGTTAATTCACACTGCATGAAGTTTTTCAACAGGCAAGTTTGAAATGAACTTTTCCTTCTCTCCGGCACATCTGCAGTTCACCACTTGCAGACACACAGCGTATGTTTTTGTTGAAACAAAAATGCAGTAAAATAATATGAGAGAAATGGTAGCCGCAAATGGCTTCTGTGACATCACTGCAAGATAGCACTTCATCATTTTTTCTTTTGGGCAATTTTTGTTGTCTCCCACAAAGAAGGCCGCCAAAGACCCCACACTCAACAAGCAGTGCTCCTCAGAAAGCCAAGCTGCTGTTTGATGTACCAGCCCTTCTCTGGATAATTATAATCTGGTTTGATGTGTTTGTTGATGAAAATTTCACAGATATATTTTGGGTTTATTGTTCCCTGGTTTATATGTCTTCCAAGACCTTTTGTGACACCAAGCCACCATCTGCTGGAACTCAACTTTTAACTCTTACAGATGCTTGTGCATCAGCCCAGGGACAGCCCAGCACCGCACTCTTTGCCCCACTGCCATGCGAGTGAGAGTCAGGGGCACGTGAAATTTGTTAATCCAGCTGCAGACCTGCTCAGCGGGAGGAGCTGCATTCATTTTTAAGCAGATTATTTTACTACAATCTTCTCTCTTACCATCCATACTTGAAACCATCAGTTGCTACATGGCACAGGACAACCTTCCA
Source organism: Bucorvus abyssinicus (assembly GCA_009769605.1). Taxonomy (NCBI): domain Eukaryota; kingdom Metazoa; phylum Chordata; class Aves; order Bucerotiformes; family Bucorvidae; genus Bucorvus; species Bucorvus abyssinicus. Next base: position 36,427,979 of record CM020031.1, read on the forward strand.
GGCTGCCCCTACATTTCTTCCCGCACTGCTTCTCTCCTGCTCCTTCAATGAGTCTAACCGCTCCCAGCCTCTGAATAGGGGAGGGATCCTGCCGTGAGCACTAATCTCCCACAGCATCTCATTCTCCTGGCCTTTTCCTTTTCTTCAATAGACATCCATTTTCTCCACTTACTGCCACATGCAGCACTGAATAATCCCTGTCTTTACAGAGTTGTGCCATGGCCGTCTTCCCAATTGACGTCAGTCTGTCCCTGCTCTCCCCAGGTGTTCCACAGGATGCTGACTCCACTGTGCTGCTCAGAAAGCAACAGAAAACAGCCTTTGGAGACACCAGTGTGGTTTTGCCCCTAAAAGCCTCCATCCAAGAGTACCTTTTAAAAGCAAAACTTTTGGAAGAAAATGGAGAAAGTCAGAGCATCTGCTTGGGATGCAGAGGATGATTGCCGTAGCTAGGAGAGTGCTCTTAGATAAAATAGAAAGAGGACTCCTTGATGTAAGAAATGTGCTAGTCTCTCTCCTTCCCCCAGCTAGTAGGATGAGAGATACATCTATCGCATCTGCAAAACTTGCCTTCTGGTTTGCGGTATATGTCCAACCCTCCCAGTCTCTACCAGAGCACCTCACCGGTTATATTCCTAGCCAAACTGCAACTGCTCAGGTTTCTTTGTTTCCTGTCTCAGCGAAGGCAGCCTTTTAACTGACCTGTAGCTCTCCAGTTTGCATGTGAGATACATGGATCATATCAGAAGTTATCTTCTCAGCTAAAACTATGACATGCACAAAGTAGCCAAGGGCTGACTGATAATCCTCTCCACTTCCCAATGAAAAACAACTTCCTTCTGACTGAATTTTTCAACCATTTGCATTTTTGTTACTGGTTTGTTTCAAAAAGACTCTTGGCGTTGGTTTGCAGACTGGCCATCTACATGTGGGCTAATAAGCAGTCAAGAGCGTATTCTAGCCATGTATTCTGGAAGATTTTAATTAAATGAACTCAGTATGCCCACTCTTTGAAGTTGAATCTATCCAACACCATTAAAACTTACTCACATGCACTTACTTTGGTATTAAAAACTACTGAATGTGTCTGAAAGTCTTTCATTCTTCAACCTTAGCAAAAATTGTAATTACCTTATTATAGTAATAGAAGAATAAACGACTTACTTATTCTGACAAAATTTGTTTACTTACCCATCCCAGCAGGGTAGCTCACTATTAAGCACATTTTCCCAGTTCTCTAGAAATACACCAAAATGAAAAATTTTATTCTTAAAAATGCTCAGTAGAACCATGTAATTAACAAGACATTTTTTTGCTTCTGACAATTTAGATAGAACTTTTTTAAATAAGTGAAGTCATGTTATCAGCCAATGCAATACTAAATTGATGGGGGTTTTTCTAGGAAAATATTTTAATTTGATTTTAGTGCTTAGTAAATGCTGGATTGTCATCCCTTTGAGACTTACAGCTCCAATTCATAGTTAATGAAGCATAGGCAATAAAGCTCCTATTCATAGCTAATAAAGCATGGTCGAAAGCAAGGCAAAAAGCCAATCTTTACAGGTAGCTAGGAAATAAAAACAAAACAGAACATTCTCTACATTTAGAATTCTTTGAAATTACCTTGCCCAGTTGCTATGATACGCTGGTGCCGGTGTGCCCTAGCTGTACATAGGATGGTGTGATTGAATGATTAAGAAATGGTTTCAGCTGAGTTGGTGGTTCTTAAGCATAGATTTAAATGCTTCAGCTTTTATATGGGTCTCCTGTAACTCTCAGGGATCATCAGCCTGAAACAGGCTTGAGCACCTGTTCTGGGAATCACAAGCATCCTGCACCCTCTTGCTATGACTGCAGGTAATTTTTATGCAAGTATAATAAGCTGTACTCTTCACAAATGGATTATTCTTTTTTAATTACTTCTCCTCTGTTCCCCCAAATATTGACCTAAGTAGATAAAACAATTGCAGGTGAGATAAAGCTAACTTATTTTATTGTTCTACTGTATATGTCATACTCAGGAGAGATACTTGCCATCATTGTACACTGTGACTAAATTACATATTATAGCACGGTTGCAATGACTGTAAGAAACTCAATTTTCTTTGTGACTGTGAACAGTCCTCTGGGGGAAAATGATCTGTTCATTAAAACATAAATAGGCAATGCTATTGGATGTTCTTCAGCTTCATAAAATCACACTTGGTAGCACCGTTGATTGAAGTGGGCATTGTGTACACTTTTTATTGACTCCCCTCTCCCTGCAGGAACCCAGATGGCATTCCTGTGGGCTCGTTCACCTTGGAGCAGAAGGGCATGAAAACTGAGAGGCAGATCTGCAGGCTATCAGGGATATATTGCTGTATTGAACAACAAAATTGCTAGTTAAATCTCAGTGAATACTTGTTTATTTAATTCCAGCTAGTAGAGGTTATAGAATACAAATAGTCCAGACTTAGCCCTTTAGCCATCACTCAAAATATAAATTTCCAACTTCACTTTCTTCCCAAAGACAGTGGTTTTTACGCTCTCCCAACAGGATCTCCTCAACCACTCTCTTATTAATGCTGTTCCATAGAAAACTGTTCCAGTTGCTCCTATATCCTATCTATCTATATCAAAATGCATCTGCCACTAGGATGCACCTGTAATTACCCTGCATCATTAAGCAGTGTTCAGGTACCCAGCAGCAAGTCATTGTAGTTGAATTACCCAGAAACTTGGACTTTCCTGGGCTTCTGCAAATAAGCGACTGGATACTTGGTTCTTCTCGTTTCCTCTGGAGAGTCATCCGCTATTTTGCATTTAAAACAGTGATACAGGGTGCAGCCACTAGCAGAGTTACTTCACTGCTATAACAATGTGATTTGCTTACTGAGCTGTAGGACCCTAGCTGTTGGTAGAGTCTTCTCTCCTGGTTCCCCATCCATCTTCTCAGTGACCAGTTCAGCAGTGGAAGTTGCTTTCACAAGAGCTGGGGTATGTTCACTGCTGACAGTACGTGAGTTCCTCTGAGGTGATGCATAAAGCAGGCTCTGGACTGGGATCTGTGACCTGCACCCCAGTCGTTGTGTATGACAGCTAATTGCTTGTGGGCACAGGCTGGGGCAGGAGGACAAACACCTCCATGAAGGTCTTACCTCAGGGCAGCTGAGGAGGTGGGCAAACCCTGGTCTGCCTGGGCTCCTAGCATGGGGCCAGGGCTGGCTAGGAGTCCTTTTCCTTCTGCATAAGCATCCTCTGTGTGCACAGATGTCCCCATGCAAACTGAAGGTAGGAGTCTTGGCACTGGACTATTTATAAAGACTCCTTGCCATGAGTTTTTTGCCTTATTAAGAGCAAGTTACATTCCTTTCATTGTAGTTCTTGGACAAGTTTGTTGATACACACGGAAAAATCCTGTCCCTCATGTGTGCATGTGGGACATGTTTTACTCTTGCTTAATTTTATTCTGGGCTTTGCTACTCTGCACTTGCATGCAGAACGTATTCTGCTAGTACGAGCAAAAGATACATGTGTGCTATGTGTAAAGCACTGAATGGGAAGCGGGTAGGAGCTAAAGTCTGTTACTACCACAGACCATCTGCTCAGCTATTAACTCTCAGAGTCCTCCAAAGCTATCTTTCATTACCCTCAGACCAAGGAATAACACCTTCCTTTAATGTCAGGTTTCGACTTGTGCCTGGAGGAGGGACGATATAACAGTTTTGAATCAGCACTTTGAATTGCACTTGAAAACCAAAGTGTAACGCTGACTGACACACTGACTTGCAGCCCTTAGAAGCAGATAGGATTGCCATTACATCTGCAAGTCCCAGCCAAATTCCAGTTCTGGCACTCTAGCTGTGGAGTTTCGGTTTTTTATGTTTCTATCCTTAGGCTGTAGGATTTGTTCTACCTCAGCTATAGATGCTACTAGGAAATTCTTTAGTGCACATCCTACTTTCTGCCATCTAAGACAAACACGAGGCTTTAATTTCTTATAAAGAGGGAGAGGGAATGAGTAGTTTTGCTAGAAGTGTGATGCTATCTATCAATGTCTTGCAAAATCTACAAGCAACTCACTCACCCATATGTTCACCAAACACTCTTCAGCTCTATCTGGGCATCCTGGATCTGTCTAAAAGCCATCTGGAATAATACATTGCCAAACTTCTGATCTTCAGTTAAGTATAGTAGGAACTTTCTGAGCTCGTAGTTGCTAAAATTACTAAATTTGGAAACATCATAAAATTGCACTGCGATGGAGGAGGTTGGATGTTTTAAAAGCATACTCCGGTGTTTTCTTTCAGTCTTTTTAAAGAAGTATATAAATAGTAAACGGCTTGTTCTGCATCAATTCCAGAGTAACTTTTGGGGGCAAGTTTTCTATCATTTTTACTTTTTCTGAACCTGCCTTTGCCCATTCTTTATCAGTTGACTTTTCAAAGAGCACTACTAGCAGTTGTCATGTCAAGTCTTTGCCGCCTTAACCTCACTTGTCATCCAGTCTTGCTTCACCTGTGGTCTGTTCATCCACTGACTTCTCCCATATTAAACTGTTGCCCACGCATAGTTTAACGTTGGCGATTTCTATCAGAGCTGGAGTCATTGACTTTGGAAGATGTCTCAGGTCCTTGCATTTTCTTTGGAAATAACACCTTCCAAAAAAATTTGCAAAACTCACAAGCCTGGAGATGCCATGGGGAGCTACACCTTGCTGGAATCCCTAGCTACGGTTTGTAACTGACACATCCTGCGTTTAGCAACAGGAGGCATTTGTGTTTGCAACAATTGCATAAAAAAGCACTGATGCTAAATGAGATTTTGCCTAAATTTCGTTCTCCTAAGGCCAAACTGACAGCTTTGAAACATCTTTCAGAAGGTGTTTCAGAAAGCTGTCAGAATAGATACTACAAACTGATACTGCAAAATGTTAATGTTATCAACATTTTGCTGATGTTGCAATTAAGTATAATGTTCATTAGAAAGTTTTTAAGAAGAACAGGTTGTGAATAGAAGGTTGTGTTTAGAAACCTTTTATGAATGGATTTTTATTGGACTAAATGACTTTAGGGTCAACTTCCATGCTGAGGAGAATATACTCTTCTCTCTCTTCTACACTGAACTGTTAAAAATCTGAGAAGACAGAGCTGTCGATTAACAAACAAATAGAAGCACTTAGATGGGCTTAATGAGTATTTATCCCAATGTTTCAGTAGGACGATATGTTATGCCATTTTTCTGTGTTCTTATTTCACGTTCAGAAACACCAGGAACAGCTCATTCATGGGTATCCAGAATGCCTTTGGTACACTATCTTTTGTTAGTGAAATGAATGCTGAAGATTGACACTGAACTCTATTCAACTTATTGAATGTATTTTGGGGCTCACTCAGTGAGTGTGCTTCAATATGGGTTTACTCCACTGGCAGAAAAAGCACAAAACAGAGTGAAAGGTTCCTCCTCTGCAGCAGAACGGTATTTTTGATGTCAGTGCGTTACACTGATTTACAGTGTCTAAAAGGTGCACTCCAAATTTTGTTTTCCTTTTTGTTTTCATGTCACTGTTTCTGAAGACAGTAGAGACTGTCATAAACCCAGCACCAGATCTGTCCACTGAAGGAGTGTGTAGAGATGCTGTAATCAGAGCAGTCAGAGCTTGTTTATCTGAAGTCTTAAAAAATGCAGTCATCCCTCCCTCTAAATAATATTTATATTTAAAAAGGAGTATTGCAGAATTTGAGACTAATGGTCCAAGCCTGTTCAGGAATGCCATTCAGAAGGGGCAGATCTCAGGAAATACATACTGTCCCGTCTCTCTTCCAAAAGTTCTTTTCCAGGTTACTATCTTCTTATATTTCCTGTAGGTTTTGTCTGTGCCCAGATAACCTCCTCTTTTGTTTCATCACTTCATGAGGTTTGTTTTCCTCTGAGTTGTCTTTTTGCCCCTGGCCTACGTGACCTTTTTGTTAGGGGATATGTACAAGCAGTAGTTCCGTCGCACAGCTTCGAAGCTGACTGGTTTTGACTGTGTTTCTTATAAGAATCAAAATCTATTTAAGCACCGATTCAGCCAGGCTAGTCTTTAGGTTTACTGTGTATGGACAGTCTCTTGGAGGGTTTTACTTGTTTTCTTTGTTACTGACAGTGTCTCAAGGGCCGTAATTGATGCAGTGCCCAAGTGGTGGATAGGGAAAGTGCCAGTAGGTGGTGCTGAAGAACATGCAGCATGTTCCCGAGTTTTGATTGTTGCTCCCAGCAAGTGGCCTCTGGTGTTAGAGCACACACAGCTAAAGAAAAATAGCAATCTGGATTTTCATCTTGTTAGAGTAGATTAAAAATCATACTATTTTCTGGCAATATTGAGCAAAAACCTTTCAGCAAAAGGGGAGAGCAACTTTGTCATCAAAGACGTGCTGTTCGGTCCACTGCAGACCTTATGTTAGAACCTTCTCCAAACTCTTCTTGCTTTAAAGAAATCCACATTGTCATATCCTGTCATATAATTTGCTCAATCGCTGCTGCTTCCTTTTTCATTTCTTTATGCCTCGTTCCAGGATATGAGACTGCTAAGCATGGGGAAGACGCTGTGCACAAAATAATTTTGAGATACTGACTTCTTCCAAGCAGTCAGGAAATACAAGTCTGTGTTGGTGAGATCTCCATCCCGTCCCTCTAAATTAACACTGAAGCTCCTAGGACATGGTCTCCTGTCTTTGTATGGCTTTCACTTTGTGACCTAGTCAGGGCTGGGGACACTGGAAGTTTTCATCCTATACTGAGTTGAAGGAGACCTTCACTTTGCCAAATAACAGATAATACCTCTCTCCTTCATTCAAAACCTAGAAGCCTTGAGGTAGGAGGGTAGGTCTTGGATGGGGGTTAATGAAAGGTGTGGAAAGAGCACACTTGAAATAATTTAGATTAATGGTGTTTAAATACATAAATTTGGTGAATGTGATTGAGGCAGTTTAAATGAGCGACTCTTGCCTCATCTTTCACTGTATTAAATTTCATAAAGAAGAGATTCAGGGGGCAGATTTGTCTCTCTGTGTCTTTTTTTATCCCAGTTATTCTGAAATAAAGGAAGCCAGAAATGCTGCCACTAAAATATTCAGCTCCATGAAACTTCCTGTTGTCATTTAGGACAAGGTCTCATTTGGCACGTTTAGATCAGTTAATTTCAGAAAATTCCTCTATGCCTGTCTGCCAGAGCCCCACCAGGAAGACAGCACAAGGAAAAGCATGTCATTACCTCCCTAACAACTCACTGGCTCAATAGCACAACTCCCTCTTCACCAGTGATTTAGTACGTTACCCAGGTTTATGACACATTACAGCTGAGACCAAGGCGCATGTTTACTTCTGCTCCAGGGGTGACAATATCTGGCAGATTCCCCAAAAAATGTCTTTGTAGTATAAATATCTCAAAGGGTTGACAGTTCCTAGGCAGTTTTCTGTACTGCCTTCATTTCCGAAGACGTGTTCATCTGTAGGAGTGAGGATTAAGAGGGCAGATGCACAGCCAAGGAAACCTCTTGTTTAACTTCTCCATATGAGAAGAAGCAACCCCACCAGCTCCTGCCTGCTCTGCGCAGAGCCATTCACAGCTGCCCTCCTGCTCCACCACCTGCATTGAGCATGCCATGAAGTACATAAAGGTCTTAGCAGAGCCTCAGAGACACATCTGCAGTGCTCTGCTAGAGGATTCCTGGATGTCAGGACAGTGAGGATACCTAATATTGAAATGCTGTATTTCAGCACTCAACCTTAAGGTCTTGGGATATCTCCAGACTGCTTGGGGGATGTAGCAGTGTTGCTAATGGCTCCTAGTGCTGTTGGGAATGGCACATTTCCCAGCCCAGAGCCTGCAGCCCTCCTGGAAAGGCTCCTCTCATGCATGATGGTGATTTGTCTGCACCACCCACATCTGGCAACCCTTCTATGTAGTTCAGTATCTGCAGTGTTCATACAGTTATCCTTCATCTTAGAGTCACAAGGAGGGGAGGACTCATACAGGCCAAAGACCAGACCTGCAGACTCACAGCCTCCCACATTCCTCCCAGTTTTGCAACTGCTAAAATGCCTAGGAGTTTTTGAAAATATTTAATTTTTGCTTTGAAAGGAAGAAATCTCTATTTCAGCTTTTGTCTAAGGAAAGTGACTTAACTTATTCTGTCAAAAATAGTCCTCTGGATGTATGAAAGTTTCTGTTTCTGTCCATTTTATAGTACATAGTTTGTAAGAAAATTCTGCAGGGGCAAACAGCATGGTCATCTCCAGAAGCTCAGCCCATTCACAACGCACAAAGATGCACTGTATTCTGCCAGGCAAAAACATCAGACAAGCTGGAATCCAATATGGAAATATTTAATGAATTTTTCAGTAAAAGTGCCAGTGACCGTATTTCGTTAAAAAGGAGGAGGATTTTAAACTAAATAACACAGAGGTTTTGTAAAATGTGGGTATCATAATTTACAATGGAAATAATTTAGGTTTGGGTCACTGTAGTCACTGAAGCTAAGCTATTGAAAGTTATTGAAAAAATGAACTCATTTTCATATATGGTAGCTCGGAAGAATGTCTCTGGAGAGAGCTCAATATATAATTTTTCTTAAATTTATATATGTGTGCTCTGACCATGTTCTTATGTTCTAATTTATATAATAACTCAGGTTAAAACATGGGGAAGTTTGGTACTATTAAGGAGGAAAGGGAGTGTACCTTATAGTTTTAATGTGCATTCTTCTGCTATGTCTCAGGTACACTTCTGTGTTCAAAATATGAGTGTGGTCCGCCTGAAGATGATTTTAGTCCCTCTTCGTTTCTTCAGCCCATTTATTATAAGTTTTGCTCTTCGGGACAATCACTCTTGAAAACTGTCTGAAAGGCAAAAGTTACAGTTCCAGGTTAACGTGTCAAACTGATTTGTCTACAAAAGTTAAATAGGTATGTGGAGTAAAGGAAGAGGATTTCCAGGCAACCAAGTGTCATGATAACTGAGTGACTTATAGGGTTACACAGTCTTAGGGGCACCAATGTACTTCAGGATAAAATCCCACCCTTCACAAGTCTCAGGAAATGCATATTACGTGTGCTTCACAATCCCTGTCTGATTTATTGCTGATACTGTAAAGTGCTCTGTAATCTACGACCAGGCTCCAACTGTACTTTAGGAGTACCCTCACAGAAATTAGCATTAATTAGATAGAGGAGAGATGAAAGTCTCTAGGAAGCATTTAGGAGCCAGTAATCATGTTTCCTAAAGAGAGAGACTGAGTGCGGTCAAATAAAGCTGCTGAGTGATTAGGTCAGAGGTTCCTGCTTTGCAAGGGCCAAACGCAGCGGAAAACACTGAGCAGAGAGGGGAGGGCAGCTCCCGCTCGCTATTTCTATCTGAACCCGCTCCCTCTTCCAGCCCTGCCTGTCCTTACCATAGCCACAGGCTGTGAATTGGAGGCACCCTCTCTGGCCCAGCTTGGCATTTCTCAGAGAAATGCTTTGGTCGTGCTTAATCTCTGGGGAGTCCAAACCCTGGAAAGTAAACAGTAGAAGTACTGCAATAATTGCGCTTGCTTGGGTTGTGTTCTACTGGTTTCACTGTACTCCGTCCAGCTGCAGCCACTGCGCTGTGTGTAGCTGTTCAGAATGGTAGAACAAACTGAGTGGCAGTTCCCCAGAGCTGTGGCTGCTGCAAGAGGGGAGGTAGACATGTACATGAAACACAGCTTTTGTCAACACTTAATTCTGTAGATTGTGCCTGCAGAGGTATACAAGCTCTCCTATTCCCATAGGAATTATCAGCAAGCTGGATGTATCCTGCAGACAGGACTCCAAGGTTTAGTGACAATCAAAGGGATGCAGTAGTCCAGAGGTAAGGTTGAGAGCAGAAGAAAGGATCAAAATAATATTTACAGACTTTGAGATGGCTTGTGTGAAGTGTCTCCTACTCAAAGTAATTGACCCGAGCTGGGGATTGATCGGAACAAAGAGAAGAGGTAAGGGTTTGGCTTTCAGGGCTCTGCCTTGGCGTTGGTGCCCAGAGTGTTCCAAATGGTCTGTAAAGCTATTGCATTTCTGGCACGTGGTGTCATCATTTCAGAAAGGCAGAGGTAAGATTGTGCTGTAGAGATGATGGGTGCCTTGCTTTCATGTTCTTTCTTTTCCAGAGTTTACACTTGGAACACTGCAGGGTACACCATCTGCCTTACCGTGTGAGGTATGTGATGATGCTACAGCCTGAGATCAGAGTGTGAGAATTACTGTCCGAGACCCACATCATGTGTGGAATCCCTTCCACTTATCTGGAAGTGCACAATGGATGTAAAATGCTGCACTTCGGTCTTGAAAGCAATTTTATCTTCACCACCTTCTGGTGGAAGCAACCACGTAAACTCTGAGAAAATCCAGGGTGCAGACTTCAGGGTCAGATAGATTCAATTCCATCAGTAGCTGATTAATTAAAAATTATCCTTTATAATTCAGGTTGGCTACTGAAAAGCTTTGTTCACATTTACTCAGTTATATAAATTTATCAAATTATTAATTACCAGTGGGAAGACAAAGTGCTCAGAAGTTTGAAAACTCTTCACCACACCATTGAATAGGAATCTGGTGTCAGGTAAATCTGATCCACATGCACAAAATGGAAGTCACTGCTATGTCAGAGAGGATAAATTAGTAGATAATTAATAATCGGTAGGTAATTAGTTAATAATCAAGTGTGCTTTGAATCAAAAAAAGCTCAGTATTATTATCGGTATTTACCTCTGCAGCAGGATATGACTCAGCCTTCAATTTCTAAAAGTTCATGTAACTACATAATTGGATTTTAATATTTTAATAAAATTTCCATTCTGATTTTACTATTAAAAATTAAGAGCCCTCTAGTGGATGTAGTTTTGTCTCAAGAATGAGACCGACTAGCACTAATCTTCAGAAATTAAAACCCCATTTCCGTTGTGAATTTAAAATCTGATTGCCCCTCACAGTGTGCAGGTTAAGCTGAAATGCTGAGGCTAAGGCTGGCACACATCTGGGGCAATGGCTTTTCTTGGGGTGGATTCAGTGGCAGTCAGTGGGATCCCGCTAAGGAATGGGGGTTTTAGGGGTACTCTAGCTACTCATGGGCTCTCCAGTTTAGGTCTGTATGAATGGCTGTGACGTGGCGCATAGCAGCACCAGTACAGAGCCCGCTCCAGTTCTACAGCAGTCAATCTCCACGGCTCCTTGCAGGACTTCTAAATGAACTGTAGACCTGAGGGACAGACTGGTTTGTACTTTTATGTTTTCCTGAGTACCTCTTGTGCAACATATTGATGTCCAAGGTGGTCGTGTGACAAACTCCAGCCAGCAGAAATTGGTATCAGCTGTTGCCAGAGGAAGCATCTTGCCCTGGTCTGAGCTGCTCGTGCCCTTGCCCAGGTTATCTCCTACGTGGTGCCAATAAAAGTACTTGGGCAGCCACAGGGCGAGCTGAAGAACTGATCTGGATGAAAAATAGTGATACTAGCATAAAAGAAGCTCCCCCAGCCCCAGAGGTGGGGACATGAATCTGGGGTGGACAGAGGGGGAAAGGCAGCAGCAGCAACATTTGTCCAACCAGCACTGAAAAAAGCTGGTTCAAACTTGGGAAGTAGCTCAGCTGCAGTTATCACACAGCTCTTTGAAAGCCCATTTATCCTGCTGAGAGACGTTACTACGCAGCTTCAGGCAGAAGACATGTTCTGCTTGTATCAGGAATGATAAGCACTGAATTCACTGAAATAGGAAGCACAGAGTAACGACGTGTTGTGCCAGAGGTGCAAAGTTTGGTTTGGGAATTTTGCAAATGTCAGGTGTTCCTGGATCATCGGTGCTGATTTCAGTACCTGCAGGGGCCTAACCACAAAGGACTAAACAAGTTGTGTGTCGTTGCTGCTTAAAGACCCTTGAAATATGTGTGTGTATGTATATGTACATGCATACACAGATATGCATGTGTGTAAAAATGGGTTATATGGTCAAAGGGTTTTACTAATATATGTACAAGGGTCAAGATGAAGGAAGGAAGAAATCTATGGCAAGGAGAAGGAATTTCTCAATATGGTCACAAACCTCATGTTAATTCCTTAAATCTGTATCCCCACAAGGGAAAGACGAGTGTTTAAAGCAGGTTTGAAATATTTGTTTAGGTACTGCCAACTTAATGCAAGTCTCGATGAGCTATGGAAATCCTCGTATTGCTTCCAGTCAGCCTTACATCGGGTCCTGAATTCTCCTGCGGGAATAGGGGGCCAGGGACACGACGCATCGCTATGGCTGCTGATGCTGAAGCTTGCACTCATTTTCATCTGTCAGAAGAGGAATGTAGCCAGATATTTCCCCATGTATTTGTTCATAATTCACACAAAATATGCCTGAAATGGGGAGACTGCAGTAAGATAGCCCTCATATTCCATACTGCATTGGTTTTGAGTGTAGAGTTTACTGGAAAGTGGCAGATTGTGCAGTAGTTTTCACCTCTAGTCTGGAGTTACTGTGTTTTTCAAAACTGAGTGGTTTACCAATGTTCATATATAACATAAAGGCCCTACAAACACTGGTGTTTCTGGACTACACAGAGTATTAGAAATTGGAGCTCACTCCTCGGTGTATGTGTCCTTCTAGATAAAATGAGCTGAAATTAAGATATGTTGTTTTGCTTTTTAATCCTCTTTTCAGTCCACTATTCATTTAGATTTCCTCACTATGTTTTTAAGTCCATGCCAAAATAAGGGATCTAAATTTAAAATGACAAACTTCTTTTTCCAAACTAGACACTGATTTTGTGACAGCTTCTCAAGCCCTTTGTAGGCAGAGTGCTATATTGTTCCCCTTACATGACTTTAAATGTCCGTATATATAGCTGGCAGGGGAGCAAAACAGAAAAATTTTAGATGATGTTACAATGGCAGTGCAGCTGCCAACCTAGCCTTTCACTCTACGTCCTTTGATATTTACCGTTTCATAAAAAACCCTAGCTCCCGCAGTTCTGTGCTGCAAAAAGCATGAACACGTGGTATTGTTAAATAAGTTATAGAGACACAAAAAAAAACCCCAAAAAACCAAACCGCAAGGAAAGAGTACAACATTTCTTTCTTTTTTTAATACTCTGATTTGTAGGCTAACCTCAAGGCTTGACTCCTGTTTTGCAAAATGTTGGGACTGGCAAGGCTAGATGAAGAAATACAGTACCTAGCCTATGTTTAAACAGCATTGAATCTTCATAATAGCTATTGCTAATATGCGTGTGTGTAAACAGACACCATATTCTTGAGAAAACTTGCACTGACTAATTTAATGCCCATACGGAGTGATTCTTAGAAATACCTTTGATTTGAGTAAAACTGCACAGAAACTGATGGTATGTCCGAGTGATCTGCTGAATGTCCAGGGACAGAGTGGGCTTTTAAGAAGAATGAAATACAATATCATGTGCTGGTTTTAGAGTGAGGTATGATGCAGACTAGGTAGAAGGTCGCACAAAGTGTATCTAACACCAAGGAATAAAAACAGCAACGGCATTTTTATGACTTAAAATCTTATGATTTGGGGAGAAACTGTCTTATTATTTTTGGATGCATGAGTTCTGCAATTGCATGAAATAAACTGCGTGGTAAAACAGGTCCTGATAAAATTTTAATTGGTATGATCTATCTGTTATTCTGACTGCTTTTACAGATCCCAAAGCAGCTTGGCTGGGAAGGGAGCTGGTGTTTTATAAATGCAGTTATTATTTTAAATAAAGCATTTTAGACAAACAAACTGACTAAATTCCTTAGGACTTATAATCTTGGCAAAAGATTATTGTCCATATTTAATGTTTATCTTTGTTCCTATATTATATTATTTCTGGGAAAAAATGGATAGGAAACCCCTTCTTGACTGAAAATTCGGAACAAAAGAGTTGATGAAGCAAATCCACGTAATGAGCATAAAAGAAGTAACAATTAAAAGGTAAACATATATTTGACAATCTCACATATATGGAAATTGTAGCAGCAGCCTGTCTATGTACAGATCTATCCCATACGCCCATAAGCAAAGGACATTGCACAACCCAAAATACAGGACTTTTTTTCTAACTCTAGCTCACCAAGCACCAGACAAACACATCTTCAGCGATGAGAGAGCCACAGGGCGGCATGTGCATTTTGCATAGAGGGCTGCATTCCATTCATGCACTGAAATTAAAGCTAAATGGAAACTGAAGTTCCTCAGGGCAAGAACCATAACTTCTAATTACCAAAGGTAAAAGATAAACTGGGAAAAAAAGTATTCTTTCAGATATGGCTAAAATTATGATGTGAGTCTTAGAAATATTTATCTTTCCTTCCGTAAGTGAACATTCTTCTGGTAACTTGGAGTTTTTCTTGGACTGTTATTGCTGTTTCACAATGATCTAAGGCTTTTTTTGTAGTCTTACTGGCGCTTATATAATTACATAAATCAGAAAATAGAATGCCTGATTATTCTAAATTCTAGTTAAACTGAGTCAATTGAAAAAGGAACTATACCTCAGTGTTCCAGATACACTTCAGAGGGTCATACATTGATGTGCTCAGTGGGCCACAGAATGAATGACCTTGTCACAGGAGATCATCGAGAGTTCTTTGAAATCCCAAATATAATTAAAGGTCTAATGTGCATTCACAAATATACTAAAGCCACAAAAGGCAGCAGTGTCCAAAATCTCTGGTTGTCCTGAAAAAACCCTAGAGCTGAGCCAAGTAAGAAACGAGACTATCTCCACTGAGAGCTTGTCTTTGAGAAAGCACGCAAGAAAGACCAGGCTAATTAACTGAAAGTGCAAAATTAGAGTTGATTAAATAGCTATTCTTGTGCAATTGAGGATAGGACCAGCTGAACTCTGCCGCAGATGCTTCATCTCTGTGTGGCACCACCATACATTCCCTTGGAATTTCCTAGACCTACTGCCCCTCCACAGAGTAATGCTGCAACACTAGCCCAGTAATTAAAGCTGATTCTTCCTAAGTGTCAAACTGATTGCACAGGTCCAAGGTGGCTGTATAATGCATGTGGGGTATATCCCGTGATTGCCAAAGCAGCAGGCACTGTGTGAGTGAGATAGGTATCCACACCGTGTGTCCTCACTCTGAGGTTGTCTTTGGCTTCTGTGTACAAGCCAGGTCCAAAACTGTCAGCTCGTATGTCAGCACAGGGCACGTGCAAAACAGCGTCTGACCTTTCACCAAGACCTAGTCTCTAGCAAGGCTGAAAGACAAATATACAAAGTGATCAAAATTTGCCCAGGCAAGATTTCCAGTCAGGAAGAGGGCACATGCTGGGAAACAGAAAGCAAACAACAATCCAGGAGACATGCCAGGAATGGCAGTTTTGCTGTATCATTCACAGCTGTTAGTGCATGCTATTGCTGTTGGAAAGTGTATAAATATAAATTTTAAAAGTCCTTCTGCAGAAGCATGTCTTCCTACTGACTAATCAAGTCATGTAATAAAAAAATCTGTATTGTATTATATTATATATTAATGACCGGAGCTGGATCAAACTCAATTCAGATTCATGGCAGAGTTTTCCATTATTTCAGTTCACCTTTTTCTGTTGCTCAGGTCAAAAAAGTCTTACTAAAGATATACAACTAGAATCTTTCTTGTTTAGGATTAAAGGAAGCCTTAAGAGGAACAGGATAAGATAAGCTGAGAAATTCTCGTGGTAGTTGTTCATAATGAAAACCAAACGCCTTAGAAGATACGTAACAAAAAATCCAACACATTTTAAAAATGCACAGTGTTTAAAAGGAAACATAATTTTCAATACTTTGACTAGAAGGGTAGTGTGTTGCCAAAAGAGTAAAGTGGATTTTGTAGGCAGAGTCCTTTGCAGAGCACAGCGGATCTGGCTCTAAACTTCTCCAGTTACAAACTGCGTAACAATAGCTCACATCTTTTGCACAGGCTCTCCCCTTGCTCCACAAGAAACTCCTGTAGGTGAGAAGTTCCTGAGCTTTTGTCTGGCTGCCAGTCTCAGGATGTTCACCTTCTCTTTCGGTGTAGGCTAGAGGTAAAAATGGCAAAACAATGTAGGAAAACATTCAAGACAGCTATTGGTACCGTATCGCGCTCGCTAGTGCGTTATTGTGTTTGGACTGCTAAAGAAATGGAACGAAGGCAGAAAGTCACAGCACATCAGAAAGCACTTATTTCCATACTGCAATGTGTACTATATGCTGCCATGAGGAGATTGGCTACCATGCCCCTCTCCTTTGGAGAAAACATTCTCCACTTAGTAAGAATTTGCTGAATGTTGAATGCCTCCCTATTAAGGGGGTCAAGAAATGTGAACCTGTGGACCCCAATACGCAGCTGGAGCAACATTCCAGCAGGATCCTGCAATGACGCATCAGCTGTGATCCAGTTCATCCCTCCAATTACTGAAAACGAGAATACCTTCAAAGCCCAGTCTTAAGCCTTTTATCTAGAACCACTTGTTCACTGTGGAAAAATAATTAATTACTTCCTCTGATACACATGGAGATTCAGAATGTTCTATCGAGAGCACTGTAAAAGTATATTCATCTTAACTTAAAAGTTTTTTCATGTCAGTACTACATGTTTTCATGTTATCTACTTAGTGCAGACTTTTACTTCCTCTTTTATTAATGAATTTATGAAATTATCTATATATATGATAGAAGAAAATCTGGTCATGTATGTTCTGGAATAGAAAATAGGAATTAAATAATGACTGTCAGGCTAAGCTTTTAACTATCAACAATCATAGGACAGACTTGAACACTACATCTTTTCTTATAAATATCTAAGATCCAGATACTGTCACTGACATTTTCGCATTACAGCTCCCCCGGTACCTGTGGAGTTTCCTTCTGACTTGCATTACACTTAATGAAAGCAGAATCAGACCCTTAAAAGTTCATAGTTTTGTCAGGATTTGGCCTGTCAGCATACCCCTTTTTTTCTTACCCTAATAGTAACAAATAAGACCTTTGGGTAGAGGCCTCAAGCACTGGACTTTTAATCTGGAGGTTGATGAAGTGGTAAATTATCTCAGCCTTTCCCTTCCATTAATTAAGCATTACAAAATGCTACATTATTGGCTTATGACATTTTCTTTATGAGACCTACATTATGGAAATGAATACTAGGAGTCACCATTTGGCTGCTGGCAAAAAGCATGTTAGCAAAAGACATAGTTACTATTGGAGTCTGTCGATCCACAAAATCATGGGAAATGCTCTTCTCACTCTTTGAAACTTAGAAAAGCAAACGCAGTGAAAACAAAGGACATGGATGAACTGTGTGGAGGAACAAACAGCCCTGAGAGACGTTACACAATTAGTGGGTAACTGAAGAGACAGTTAAGAGAAAACATAAACCTGTGCAGTCAGACACAGATTCAATTCTGCCCCTGCTTTCCCTTGGAGATGCCCACAGCGGAGCCTTACGGTGGCCAACAAGACTGTGGGTTTCTGCCAAACCCACCTTCCATCTCCACAGCAAATCCCTCACTTCACTTCTGGCAGCTGCTTACCCCACAGCCAGAAGAATGCCGGTACCCAAGAGGGAGCCCCGTCCTGCTCAAAACACCCTGGGGCTGCGCATCATCAGTGCAAAAGTCCTCAAGCGGCAAGCAGGCAATGCTCAGTTCCTGTTTTCCCTCCCTCCCCGCTCGCCTCTGTGCTCCTCATTACAGATGAGGACAATGGACCGAGAGACAGGCGAGAAGGTCATTGCTTCTAGAAGCATCATATGGATGCTGTGGAGAGAACTTCTCTGTGAGATGCAAGCAAGGTTGAGGGGTGGCTCGTGTGTTTTGAACCTAGAGAGGTGTGACTCTCACGGTCAAACCAAACTACCACCGTAGAACCAGCCTGAGGCCTGTCTAAACTGGTGGATTCAGAAGCACTTCTGATCCCCTGGGTGAGAGCAGCCCAGCTGCTTCCCAGCTGCATACTGGAGGGTGAGTCAGACCCAGTGTCTTCTCCTTGCCCAGGTTTCTGCAGGAAGCCACCTGGAAATGGAGCAGAGACCTGCCATGTGCTCAGGGCAAGACCCTGACAGAGCCATGAGGAGTCCAGGATCCTCACTGCATACCAGAGCAAGCATCTGCCCTCAGCCTAGACACAGCTGGATGTACCAGCTGCATCTACCAGGGACCAGGGTTACCTGTGTTCCACAGAGAATGGGAAAGATCCTTGAAAAACAACGGGGCGAGGTTCATTTGGAGCAGCTATCAGCCCAGGGTGATCTAATGGTGCTGCAATTTCACGTACTCGCATTCCTCCATTCAAACCTACCATGAGCTCATTGATGATCCATTTGTCTGCCCACTGGATAGCAAATAATAGGGGTTTAGATGCCAAATAGGAATGTGGCACATTGGGGGAAGTTTAAAGCTCCTATTTATTTGGGACTTCCCCATATCGAGATGAGCAGCAATAGGAGGGCCAACAGAGCAGGAAGGGTATTATGGACTATTGCCTGCTCTTTGCAATCAATGCCTTTCAAATCTGTGCAGGATGTAGCCTTGTCATCCTGTTTGAAAACATTCTTTGCATTCAAGTATTCATTGCTAAGAGTATTCAATGCTAAAACGTGACTAAAAGGTTTCTTATGGGCACAGGGATCAAGAGACACATATATTCGTGAGGATGAGCGTCACAGACTAACTCTTCATATCATCCTGCTGGCTCACTGCACCTGTGCAGGCATTGTGTTTTTTAGGAAGTGTTCCAGTTTACAATATCCTGTACGGCTCAGCTGAAGCCACAGCTATTTACAGAAAATGGCAATACTATTCCAAAATGAGAAGCATTGGAATGTAGAAGTTCAGTGTTTCTTGATCCTTCCCTAGTGTTGATTGTCGTGTCTCCACCCACAGAAAAGATTATTTAGCTGTAAGGTAATTCAATTCATATCAGTATTTATCTCTACTGTCAGTATTTTCATTTCAGGTAATTCCTTCTGAGGAGAGTAAATCTTTCTTACCCTGCACAAAAGGAATCCCCAAACTGTAAGGCATGCGTAATAATGTCATTGGCACCATGTCCTTGTAAGTCAGTTTGTCACATAAGTCACTTGTTACGTATCACAGCTCAGAAATGCAGTTTCGTACAGAGAGGGGACTATAAACCTGCATGCGATTTCTGCAGGATGTTATGAATCACAGGTTGTGGGACATCTTCCTGAAAGGCTCCACATATTTTGAGTCACTCTTAAAACAAACACTACACAATGGCAAGCAACGCCAGACTAAGATAAATATGAAAACACCGAGATGCAGAAATAGCATCCCTTCGTCTATCTCCTCGCAGCTGATACCTTCCTCCCTTCTTCAAACTATTGGGAATGCTCTGGCATCCCTTCAGGAGGGATTGCCTCTCCATCTCCACGTGCACATCCTACCAAACCAGAACCTGAGTAAATCTTTGTTCAGGACTTAAAGAACTATGAATAATCACTGAGTAAGACTCCTTTCTTTCTTGGTGGGATCCACTGGGGAGTTTATTGTAATCTGCTCTGGCACTTTCTGTCAATGATGCGTTTTTTTAAGTACTTTTTCATAGTTGGACACGTCACGAAAGAGTTATCACATTTCTAAGGTGCCAATGTCTTTTTTTCTTATGTACTGCATAAAATACACACTGAGATTTGCACATCAGTTAGGAGTCCAGTTAAAAATGGAGTAGACTGAGTAGAAAAGTCATCTCTTCAAGGACAGAAATGCAAGACAGCCACACGTGGCTGGAAATCCAAACCCAAGCACTAATACCCTAGCTTTAAGCTCATGTGGCTCCAATATTAAACTGAAGATTGATGAGTCTACCCGAAATATTTGTGAGGATCTCAAAATTGACAGGAAAAAACAGACACCCCCTCTTCTTACAAAACAGATCAAAATGGAGGAAAAATAGATATCTGAAAGCAATTTCCTATTTTTCTATTTCTTTCAGGTTTACTTTTTACAGCCTTAAACAGACAAACAGAAGTCAAATATAAAGACGCATGCAACAGGTTTTCCAAGTATTCAGACAGGCTGAATAAACAAAGGGTTGGAAAGCGGTGTGGCTTTCTGCTCTCTATGCAGTGCTATCTTGGATCCAGCAAGGTTCGTTAGACTACGTATTGGCTGCACCTCCAGGAGGGCTTGTGACAAACTTTTGGGCTTTCTTTTTTTTAATTCTGCCATCAGATGAGATTAACTTAAATGTATAATGTGGTTTGAGTTAACGCATATCTCTGTGTAGCAACCTGACAATTTAGACCAAGTAGAAGAAGCTGTCCTTAGAGGTTTTGGAGTACTGACTGCTGCAAGTAATGGGAATCTTATAACAAAAACGCTGTCTGTTTATAGTAAACTGGCAGATGTTACTGACTCTATTTATTCCACTTCAGTAGTTTTTACAGACATGTCTAATACACCTATAGTAAACAACGTTAAAAAAAAAAAAAGACATACCAACATTAAACATACCAGACCCCAAATAAAAACCTTTAAGTATTGTGCTGCTTTAGAAAAATAAATTATGTCATTCAGCAGAAGGACTGTTGATGAAGGTTTGGTACACATCTGCTCTAAAACATGTATTCCAGACACACAAGTTTGCTTAAGAGGTTACTCAAAAAAACCAATTTAGCTAAACAGAATGGGATTTTAAATATTCACTGTCAAAATTCCCTCTAAATACAAGAACCTGGTTCTGGACAAAGTTAAAAGGCAAAATTCCTACTGAATAGAGTGGGAATTTTCTTATTCTAGGGTTGAATTACCCAGCAGGACACTTTTTGTTAATGGCCAGTTTGTAGGCTGTTACCACATTTCAGAAGATTAGTTCAGTTGCTTCCCAAACGATCTTCTATGACAACAACATATTTATATGTGTGTGGGATGGTGAGGAAGGGAGGGAAGGAGTTAATGATGGTTATAGTCTTCAGATGAAAGTTTTTCTGTCTGGGAGGAAAACACCTCTATTTACCACAAGCAAATGAATTTTTCCAGCTCTGTCATGTTATTATCCTGTGCAATTTGAGTAGTGTTTTGATCATGTACAGTATGTTGTTTGTTTAGCCAGATGTCAGGTCATCTAATTATATAGCAGAAGCACTGGTGAAAACATTACCGTAATTGATGTGAATGTTATGAAAATTAAAGCATATATAACTGTTATATTTGTCATTAAGTTTCCAAGCATTTTTCTGCAAATGCACTAAGTATCTTACAAAATGGAGGTATCTTTTAAAATTTTATTCCAGGTTTTATCATGTTAACCATTTTTAAGCTTTCCCTATATTTTGTTTCCAATGATAATTTTCAGTCTAAAATAAATTGCTAAATCTTTACCATATGTAAGAAAGAGGTGAGAACTTGCATGTCCTGGATAAGCTATTTCCATCTTTCCTAAATTGTGTACTCCTAAAAATTTTCCTGTGCAGATACAAACCTACTGACAGTGAGCATTTTTTTCTCATTTACCTTTCATTAAGACCCTCAGGAGTGGGCATCAGGGGCACACAGACAACAGGTTTGAAACTAGTGCTTCAGAAGTAAGGTAGCAACTCACTTCTCTTAATTGCTGTGGGGACAGCAGGCAAGAGAAAAGTGAGACCTTTAGAATCTTGAGGGGTTTGGTGGTTTTGAGTTTTGTTCATGACTTGTGTAAGTTGTGAACTAGAGACTATTTGTGAGACTGTGGACTAACTAGAATTACCTATTGGTAATTTTATTTTGGATTTTAAATGCAGATTTTGTTGATATTGATGCAGAGGATAAACATAGCTAATCACATTTGTGACAAGGACTAAGTTTCCAGCGTTTGTGGAGTCTGTGGTAGAGACAGACATGGTCCCAATCCGCAGGCCACAGGACAGGAGCTGCACACCTATGGTAACATCAGGAGATGCAGAAGTGCTCACCATAGTCAAAACATAGTGAAGACACATCTCTATGAAGTGCATTTCTTTATACATTTATCTTTTACACCTGCATGTAATTTCACACCAGCATCACCCCATTGATCTTAATAGTTATTCTTGATTTACGGTAAAATCAGCTGAGAATCAATTTTGTAGTACTTAATGTGTGAAGGCCAACACAAGACAAGATGAATCATTCCTTTGTTTCTGGTGGGAATAGGGTCTCAAAAATATATTCATGGCAAAGAAAATGGGTAATTGTTGACTTTTAGCTCAGGTCTAAGCACATGAACAGCAGAGCTATGCTCAAGCATATCTATTCTGGTACTGTATTCAGTTACGGGATATTCAGTGATGTCTGAGGTTGTGTTTACTGGTTTTAGCTGCATGCTCAATTGCACCATTCTGAGGTATGATGTGGGAAAACTGGTCTGTCCTTTGCGAGTACCTGCACAGATAAGACTTTGTCCCATAAACATAGTAAACTAGTTTCTGCTTGGCATGCTGAAGTTTTCTATCTGCAACCTCTATTCCCATCACTGGTAAGGCATGAATCCAACTTGGAGCACTGATCTGTTCCAGCTGTTGGCATTAATGCAACTTTCATTTTGGAACAGAAGGTAAATGCAAGACATGAGACATGTTTGAAGGCATTTTGTCAGTGACTTTTCGTTAGCCAGCACCACGCCTGGCTAACAACAACGTACAGACACAGGGGCAGCTGATACAGACTTTTACAGCTATGAAATCCTATAATGCTGATCAGTGATGCTGTGGTAAGTCCACAAGCAGAGAGCAATGGAACAACCCTGTCTTGCAGACCGGATGGGATGTCAGAAAAGCCAGATCTACAAGGAGAGGAAGGTCCCATGAAGCTGTTCTAAGAGCTTGCCCCTTCACTTGTCCAGTGAAGATGAGCCTTTAAGGTATCTTAAAAAAACAAAACCCAGATCTTCTGATCCTCTAAATACATCCGTCC
Organism: Bucorvus abyssinicus; assembly: GCA_009769605.1. NCBI lineage: Eukaryota > Metazoa > Chordata > Aves > Bucerotiformes > Bucorvidae > Bucorvus > Bucorvus abyssinicus. The sequence continues at coordinate 36,450,872 of CM020031.1, forward strand.
AAATCCAAAAATGAAGAAAAACTGAAGCTACATTACAGCTGGAATTGACCCATCATCCAGGTGGGACACTGGTCTACTGATATTTGTGGGGGTTTGCTGCTTTGTCAATACCTAGCCGAGGGTGTGTGCAAGGACCCAAAGGAGACAGTTGGCTTGCTAAGCTCTCTTTTCTCATGTGGTGGGCAGAAGGGGCTCTGCAGTAGGTGATTGTTGGGGAAACACAACCATCTGCGAGGGCATGCAGATAAACTGCTTCCTGGGAGAAACTCTGGCTGCTTCCCTCTGCAACCTCTTCCTTCCTGCTCTAAAAGCCAGAAGAGGGCTCTAATTCTCTTCTGCGTCAAAAATAAGGACATGACCAAATTTGGTTTGTCCTGCTGGATTCACAGTGTTTACAAAAGAATTTCATGGAATTGAAACTTGGGGAGCATTTGTTTAACTTAGCAGCAAGCGTATGAGGAATGTGAGATGCATATGTGATCTCTGGATTTGGGACTGAAATCTACGCTGTTACCTTTGCTTTATCCTCTGTGAACTCTCATTTTCACTAAGTGAAGGTCATGTAAATTGACTCTTTACCAGCCCACATCCACACCCGGCCGACTTCAGCATTTCCTAATTAGGTTATATTCAATCTTTATAATGTGCTTGTAATAGATGTGGTACTGTAGCGTAATCTCAACTGATATTATTCACTTCCCAGGAATGTACAGCTGAAGCTGCTCTACAGGCTCTGACTGAAAACAATGGGTGTGCAGCTGACAAATAAAAGTAGCTATTTTACATGCCCTGGTCTATTTGGATGCCATTGTTTAAGCGATGTCTGCTGAACAGGTAGTCACATTAGAAAAATAAACACAATTACAATTTTCTGATGTGGCAGCTGTTTTTCAAACTTATTAAAGCTTGCTAGCGCGTTTCCCATGCAATGAAAAACTGGAATTGCCTGTTGTAATATTGGCTGGCAGTTACGAATGATTTCAGCTCACATTTTATAATGAACAAATGAGCTCATGCTATATAATTGCGGGCTATCCCCAAGAATATTTTTATTCAGCGTTATTGTCAGACCAAATTAAAACCACCAAAAAGCCTGATTCCTCAAGATGTCAGGTGGAAAGGAAGAGTACTCAGCAGTTCCAGAATTAGTCCCTAAATGCTGATAGTGATGTGCAAATTTTCATATTAAGCAAGACAACATTTTGCAGAGCTCTCATTGTTCTTTTACTCTTCTTTTTCTTTGTAAAGTGAGCAATTATTGCTAAAATAAATATTTATTCTATGCTGTATCCATTTATTACATTTATATGGGCTACTGCAATATCATTTCAAGTGACTTTTAGTTTACTTTTCCCCTCCTATGCTTAAAACATAATGTCCTTTTATTAAAAATTAATTAGTGATGTATTTGAGGCTGCTGGTGATTGTAGACAGTGGCATCCGTCTGTCACTAGAGACCTGTTTGCATTCACTCCTGCCAAACACTGTGGAATTTTTGTCCTCTTCTCCCTGGGGAGTTCTGCAGAGGAAAGTGCTCTGAGCTTAGGAGACCCAGAGAGAGCAGATGACAAAAGAAAGGAAAAGCTGTTTGGGGCAATTTGTGAACTACCACCTCCTTCCACCAGCTGAGTCACCCCTTCACCCCATGCACTTGCCCAGGCAGTACTGGGCAGCTGGAGAAGACTGGAGGAGGGGGAAGGCTGGTGTCCACACACATGCGTGCTTCCACTTGGTGTTTCATAATGCAGAAAGAAAAGGCAGGCTAGGACAGCCAAATCTTGTGCAGTGTTTGAATACTAAAAAAAAAGTTGAAAGTCAAACATTCATCATTAATATGTACAAGGTCAGGCAAAAGCCTTGCTCAAACTGCAGGTCAATTAGTCCTTCTTTGCTCCCCTGGGTCCAAAGTGTTATCACCGTGCAGGATAATGAGTTAAAGCCAAGTAAGGTCCTCTGGAGCTCAGAGGTCATGGAACAAGAGTTGAAAAAATAGGTTCCAAATATTATAAGTCTTTCAACACTGTTTTCTAGGTATTCTGTTAAATATCCCACTGGGAGGCTTCTTTTCGTCAAACCTAACCACATTTCTTTGGACTTTCTTCTCTGAGTGATTTCAAATATATAAAGAATTTAGATGAAAAACAGATTTGTATTTTTTCATTGTTTAAAAAATGGGAGTAAATGCTCACTTCTCAGAAGAGCGATAGTGATTTTATTTATAGAAATTCCCAAAGTGGCACTTACAGAAGTAATCTGTGGCAAACAAGTTGCAGAAGATTCTTCCCTCAGTCAAATCTTGTTCTTTCTTTCCAATGCTGCGTAATAATTTCCATGAAAAGAAGCTGTGTTATGTAGCCCTGATCGTTGTTTCAACTTGGTAAGAACAAACAGGAAGGAAAAACTACAAGGTGGGGGGGAAATAACAGCCTTCAAATAGGATTGTTATAAAGAAGATGGTCTCCATGATCTCCAGGCTCAGTGAGAGAAGAAAGCAGGCTTACTTGTAGCAAAGAGAAATGTCAATTTTGTATCGGTTGGGAAAACAGAAAACATACGGACAGTACGAAGATGAGACTACGGAGCTACCTCAAAATGTTGTGGAATTTCCATCAGAGGATTATTTTAGCAACAGAGGATAACATGTGTAGAAATAGCCTTGGAGTGTGGTTGCCCAGCTAGCCCACAGTGCCACAGGGATTTGGGAGGGACTGTGAAAGGTGGCTGAGGAGACGAGTTTGTATGTACTACATAGTAGCCCATTTCACGGAACTCTAAAAGTGCTGCATCTTCCCTCAACAAGAGCATGGTGAGGTCTGGAGATTTAGGAAGGGTTTAAAAATTAAGGGCTTGACCCTGTATCAGTGCACAACATGGTGAAGATGAGCCCAAAATCCCTTCTGACCCTACAGTTCTGTTGCTCAATAAAGTAACTTATCAGAAATGTTGTGTGTTTGGATATATGTGCATTGGTAATCCAGGGAGATTATTAAAAAAGAGAGAAATATTTAGACTATCCCTATACAGTATTGCTAAACACTATTTAGCAATAATATTTCAGAATGCAATCTCCAGGAACACTGGAAAATAGACAGCTTTTGAAGAATGTTTGAGTAACATTTTCTTGTTTATGGTGGTAGTATGAAGAGCGTTTACATTAAATAGTTTAACTTCTTAGCTTCCAGAGCTTATGTTAATCTTGTACTTTAAGGATCATATAGCCTCTGTCAAAGTACAGCTTTCAAACAGAGAGTTTCAAAGCATAACAGACTGCTTAAGCATCCTCACTAAACTCATGATCTAGCTCCAGCTGAAGGAAATGCAAAAGCACCAAAGACTTGCTTTGGGCATATATAAATAAAACCAGTATTATGACGAATAGAAGTCATCCTGATTCAGCAAGGCACTTAAACAGACACTTACATTCTCTAGATATCGCAGGGATGTAACTGCTCAAGCATTTAAGTATTCGAGCATGCCTGCCACTTAGGAATCTTAAGACCTTGCTTTAAACTCCAGCTTTAGTTCCTAATGAGAGAGGTTTGAAATGACAGGACAGCGTACATCTGTGGTGGAAAGAGACCAAACAGCAGAAGATCCCGTCCCTCCTTTGTGATCATCATTTAAAAATCTGTGTGTTATTAAAAATGCTGATATTTTAACTGCTAAGAAGTTGAAGAAATTCAGAATTGAGATTCTCCTAGCAACCTTGGTTCTGCCTCTGGCCCCTATCCTTCTGTCTTCCAGAGCTTCCTATAACACACTAAGCTGGGAAAGGGATCAGCATTTTTTCTGCAGAGGTTTTCTCTAAACTGTTACTTCCTCAAAACACTAACAGTATTTGTGTGTACGCGTAACACTTTCCTATTAATATGTCCTTTGCTTTCTCATAAGAGAACACACCAGTATCATTACAGCCTTGGCACGCTTGCCCTAGTGCAGGATGAAGAACGTGCTCCTTGTACTGGGGAATGGAGCCTGCCTTTGACAACCTTGGGATGACTGACATGAGATTGGAAAAGGTAAGAGCAATGATACAAGAACAGCAGAAATTTCATGGCTGTGGCTTCAAGCCGAATAGGCTTTTAGGCCTAAAGAGAAGTAGGTCATCTCCTCACCCCAGTGAAAACCAGCATGAATCTCAGAAGGGATAAAGGCAAGGGAAAACTGAAGAGGAAAAGCTGGAGCAGGGGCTGCAGGTCAGAGCTGCAGGAGGTCACACTGTGAAAGAGCACAAGAGAGAAATCTGAGTTCAACCACCTGTGTCCAGTACAGTGGCACACGGGGCACAGAGGTTTGAAGTCCAGCTTTGGAAAAGAAGAACCGGGAAAGTATTCAGAAGGGGCAGGGATGTGAGATATCACTGGGACAAGCTTTTGAGTGTGCTGCTGAAAAATGTTGCCAGCCTGTTATTACAGGAAGTGAATCTGTGTGTCTGTCTGTTTTGTCTTTAGAAATGGTTCTGCAGATATTCTTCAGCTTCAGCACATGGAGCCATACACATGCACGCCCACACACATGTCCATTCTGAACTAAAAAGAAGTATGAGCAATGTCATCCCTCGAGCGTCCCTTTTATAACGTTTTAAACCACTTAAATTAGGTTCCTAAATGAGAAAGTAGTCTCAAGAGTAGAGTTGGTAGATTAAAGGAAGCATGGAGTGCATTCACGTAGGATAAATAATTGAATAATTGCAAAGTTGGAAATGTATCCAAAGAAGCCAAGATTTATTACAGAATTCCTTTTTTCTTTTGCTTACACAAACTTTATAATAGCTGTTTTCTCTGACTGTCCTTTTGCATAAACTGGGAGCAGCCTCTGGGCTGCTCTCAAATTTACTTTGGCTTCTGCAATAGCAATTAAGTTTTACTGGAACTGAGCAGTCTTTGGTCATGCCTTCAGTACTGACGGAGGCTGGCCCAGAGATGCATCCCGCTCCCTTGGGCCGCGATGGGGCTGCTCCCTCCAACCACCTGCTTTGTCGGTGCCTGCTCCCAGCTGGGGGCCGCACACCGGGCAGGGGCAGGGACTGTTTGCATGAAGCCCTCGCACCAAAGGAGCAAGCAACTTCACCCTCAGCTATTAAACTGACATAGGAAGGACTTGTTGGTTTTTTTTTTTTTTAATCATGTTATGTAGATCAAATGGCTAAAAGGATTTTCATAAAACTGAAAATATTTCAAAAAGAAGAAATTTAATGTGAAAGGCCGGTATTTTCTGTATAAGTTTTATTTCAGACAGCAGGATCAGGGTGTAAACTGCTGTGTGTGACCTGATGTTTCCTGCCCAGAGACATCACACTGTGTATGTAAGGGTACAGCAAGTCTGCGGGCATGCTGAATATTGCAGTCTTGACACCTTGATATGAAAATGTTCTCTGAATTTGGGCACTGTGTTTACAGAAAAGAAAACACAGTTGCCCTGTGGTAAAGTGCTTTAGCATTAAAATGCCCCAATGCTAACAATGCAAAGAGAGCAGATGGGAAACTTCTCTCACCCAGATGCGGGCATGTAAGCACATTTTAAACTAAGTAAAGATTTACATACAATGCATCCATTGCTTACACTTACTTTAAAAATGTCATAGGTAGCGAAAATTATGCAAATATTTACAAAAATACCTCAGCCTGGGTAAGGTATGGACCACACTTAACATTGCACTAAATGCGTGCGCAGTGCTTGTATGGCGGTGCCAAACGTCATGTGGTGAAAAATGACCCTTTGGTAAAATTGTCAGACGTGGAGTGTTGAGTTCAGCTACCTGCCAACAGAAACCCCTGGAAGGATGTCACGAGGAGCAGTGAAACAATACCGGGATCACTATCTGGATTAACCAAGGAACCTGTAAAAAATTTAACAGCAGCTCAGTATTTATGGGCTTCCTAGTCGGTAATCTGCTGCACTGCCAACAGCTAGTTTGAGCCCTTTCTCGTTCTGGGCAAGGCAGTTTCACTTGTGTAAAATAGATGGGCAGGTGCCCTTAAATTTGTCGTTCAAGGGCTCTTGGCCCCGGCGGGTCCCGCGGAGGCGATGTTGGATGCTCCGCGGCCCCCGCGCAGCCCCTTCTGCGGCGCAGCCCCGCTCCGGCTCCGGCCCCGCCGCTGGGCGGGAGGAGACGCCCCTGCGCCTCGCCAGCTCTCGCAGTATTTGCCATCTACCTGCAAATCGCAGACCGTGGAGTCATGAAAGCCCGGGCGCTCCTTAAAAACGGGTGAATAGTGGAGGAAAGGCAGAATGACTGAGTGCAGCTGGCGCTGCTGCGGAGAGCGGGGGAAAGCTTCGCCCTTGACCGATCGGGGCGTCGAGGAGGTGAGGGGGCAAGAGGGCTTGGGTCAAAAATCATCAGCTTTTAAGCACCTCTGCGAGCTGGCCGTGCTCGGGGGAAGGGGGTGGGGGGGGCAGTGCCCAACTCCAGGGCTTCAGCGGGACACTGCCGGGACGGAGGGTGGCCTCCCGGCTCTCCCCGTCACCTCCCCACCGCCGCGATAAGCTCGAAAAACAAGGGGGGAAAACCCTTTATTGTTACAGTGGTGGTTTCTCGCCGCCCTTGCCCGTCTCCCAGGCGGCGCTCCGCGGTGCCAGGATTTCCCTGCAGCCCGCCCTCCCCGCCCGCAGCCCCGCCGGCAGCGCCGCCTCCCCGCGGCTCCCGCTCGCCGCCAGCGGCCCCGCGCCGCGCCCCCGGGATACGGGGCGCCGCCGCTGCCCGCCCGCGCACTGACGGGCGCTCACAGGTGCCGCGCTCGCCCCGAGCCGCGGAGGGGCGGCCCCGCTGCCCTCCCCACTCCGCACCGGCGGGAGGGAGTTAGTTAGGGAGGGAGGAGCGGCGGGGGAGCAGCCGGCAGCGCCGTAAGTCGGGGAGCGGGGGCGGCGTGTGCGCGGAGCGGAGCGCGCCGGCACCGCCGGGCTGCGCGGCTGGGGCCGGAGCCGGCGCGGGGCCCGGCACGGCCCGGCTTCCCCTGCGGGGCGGCTGCGGGACCGCACCGCGCCCGCTCGGGGGCAGGGAGGGAGGCTGGGAGGCAGGGGGGAGGTATTTCGGGGCGGCCAGGGAGAGTATCCATTAATCCTTGTGTTTGGCTGCTTGAGGGGGTTATGCCGGAGCAATCGCATTGCTCAGACCGGCTCGGGGTCTTTCTACACCACTGAAACGCTCCCATATAGTCGGTTTAAATTTTTTTGCCAGCGTTATTTTGACATAGCTGATTGTATGCCCTTGCCTTGGAGGCAGAAGGCGTATCTACAACGCCCCGGAACAGCGCGGTCATTTTCTGTCCGCGATGTCCCCTTCTGCTGCGCCTTTCTGCGTGGGTTTCAAATGAACCCTGCGCCGCCGCTGGCTGCGGGGCTGGGGCTGGGGCTGGCGCTGCACCCCGCGGAAATACAGGGCTGGGAGAAAGGCAGCGGCCCGCTGTGGTGCTGGTTGTCGAACAAAGAGTTCAAGTTGGGAAGACGAATAAGAATTCGGGTTGGGTTGCTGATGAAGAAATGCAGGCAGTAGATTAATAAGAGGGGCTTGATTTATGTTCAGTTGAAATTAAAAAGACACCAAAATAGAGGAAGTAATTAATTTAGGATTTGCGTCACTGTAGATTGTTGTTATGTTTTAAAAATAGGAAGAGGGCTTATTATGAAATGTTTAATGTAACAAATATGATCCTGATCTCTCATTTGAAAAATACTTGGGGGAGGCAGGTAAGGAGAGCTCCCGGGAGTGAAATTACTCATGCATAGACCATTATTTTCAGTTACATATGGGTTATAAGTATGTAACATTGCTCAGCAAAGTGTAAGAAAAAAAATCAGAGGCTTTAAGGTATGAAAATCTAAAGCTGAGCAATTCTTAAGACCCACAGTATGAGAAATCTTATAATCCATGTGCCGTGGTTCAGATGTTTAAAGGGATGACAGAGATACCAAAAAAGGCATTGTGATACTCAGCACAATTCCAGGAGCAGAATTTTCTCCTTCCCTACAGAAAAGGAAAGCGCATTTCTGGAAGCAAGGAGTGACGGATGTGGCATCTTGGCAGCTGGCTAAACATTAAAAGCAAGTATCAGCAGGTGATTACTATTGCAAGGATTTATTTTTGAAGCGTCTTGTACTGAAAGGGTCCAGCTTTTTTTAGCATTACCATTAAGATTTACTTTAGCTCTATGGCATGTTAAAAATAGTCTTTCAGCAGAAGCATTCAGAAAAGTAAGAGAGAACCCCTATGTTCAAGGCACTCCTTGCTTTGAACATTTGATTTTTATTACAGCATTCAGAGGAGAGGAACTGAGCAGGTTCTTCAGTCGATAGGATGGTACTGAAGGGAACTATTTTTCCTGGCCTCAGCATAAGCGAGAGGTATCTGGGAAGGAAACAATGGGGCCTATCTCCTCCTTAGGTTAGAGATAATCACAGCTACTGTTCTCTCAGGAGAACCTTGTTCATCCACAGAAGTGAAAATCAGGCTGCAGAAACTACCTCTGTGGTTCTGCCTCTCTTTTGTGATCAGTAAAAGCAGCCAGGATCTTCAGGAGGTGGCCTGGGTGAATTTCGGAAAGGAAAGAGATGAATAACAGGCAGCCCAGAGCCACTCCGCCCCTGAGGCAGCGTGGCTCTGCACCCTCCCTACTCGACTGCATTGGCTAAATGTCATACCGACTTCAAGGAGGCATCTAAAACTGTTCCAAACCACTTATATCAGCTTTACTGTAAGCAAAGAAAGCCATGGTTCATGGCAAAACATGTTTTGCTCTCAGCTTTTCGTAATTAGGTATGCTGCTTTGGTTTACAGTCTTCTAAACTAGATGACTTCTTATAGAAGAAATTCTGGTCCTTGGCCCAAGTCTTGAGAAATAGTCTGGGGTAGGAGAGGGAACTGGCATTTAAAGCAAGTTTCCCTCTGCCATACAGAATTTGCCATGAAGTTCTTCTTTGCTTCTTGCCCCTGAGGCTGTGTCCCAGGGGCTCAGGGATGCTCTCTAGCCAGTTCTTCCTCCTGTTTCTGGCCCTCTCTGATGAAATTGCTGTGGATCAGATCATCTGGTACCCGTTTTGGCCTTTCATGATGATGTAAAACACTGCAGGCTTTCACCCTCCTGCATGCCAATATTACTTTTTGAAAAAACAAAACAAACAAAAAGCATCACTTCTTAACTTTTTTTGGTTTTCCCTTATCACGATCAAGGCAGAATAAATGTGCTTTTCTCAAGATCTGAATCATCTCGGGGAGAACTGGCTGCATCTCCCTCCCCCAGTGGTAATACCGAGCTAATTGGGTGGTCTGTGCCTAATAGATGCAGCCATGCTGCAGAGACATGGTATCCCCATGGGTACAGCGCTTACAGGGGTGGCAGTGAGCTGAAGGTATACCCTGTGCTTGATGGGTTGGGGTTTTTTGTGTGATAGCAAGGTGAATTTCCCAAATAAACTTAGGTCTGAACTTAAATGGGGATGTGGGGAGATTTGGAGAATTGTATTCAGATGTTGCATGGAAGACTGTTTAAATAATTTCCTCTCACTGCAAAGCAGACCAGTTACTAGCCAGTGAAAGCACCTAGGTAGTGCTGATGGATGTGTCTGGGTAGATCGGTGAAGAGAGGATTTGAAGCACTACCTATGGAAAGGAGGGGTTTGTGTAAAGCTGGACAGCAGAATGAGGTGCAACTACTGAGTACAAGCTCAAGTAAAGCTCATGCTGAAGAAAATATCTGGTTTTAGTGCTATGTTAAATAAGAAGGATTTCTGGATGACATTCTTGAAGATAAGCGTTGCTTACAATATTTTACAGCGTTCTGTATTTACATCTATAATGTTACCAACGAAAGATGCTGATGCAGAATGGTCACTGCTGGGGAGATGAGTGTAATAGGAACTACTGGAGCTGGCTGACAAGAGGACTTATAGTTTAAGGGTTAAATCAAGACTCAGTAAAGCCTCAGAAAACACACTGCCAAGGTGAAATGAGATGATTACAAATGGACAGTTGGCCATGGTGATGAGATATATTTATATCTTTACTTGGGTTTCATTGACATTTATGGAATAAATAGTCAGGTGTAGAAACAAATGTTTGTCTTATAGTTCTTCCACCAGTTAAGTCTACAAGAGCACAATTAGTTAATAACTTCTGTAAGCCACTGAGAGGCTAGTGAGCTGCTGAACGTGTTTTACTCCTTTTTGTTTGGGTTGTGCTTTTTTCTGTTTTAGAGGGAGGAGATAAGCCATTTGCAGGCTGAGGCTACACTGGAGTAGCACATTTTAATACAGAAAGCTCTGAAAATGTGAAGGTGGTAGTTGATTACTCAAACTAAATTGTATTTTCATGACCATAGTAGCTTTAATATGAGACCATTTTACTGAAATGTATGTTTAGCAAAAGTAATTTGAAATACTGTTATACTTATCTTTGAAATTATGCAAGTTGTGAAATACTCTTAAAAACTTGAGTAGTATCTCATGAGTGGCAGGGAGCCACATGAAGGGTTTCAACTCCCACTATGTGTGGGACAACAACATACAATTTAACTATGTAAATGTTGCGTTAATGTTGTTTACTTGCCCTGAATAATAGAAGAAAGCTCACTAAGTTTGATACACTGCTTTGATTTCTGTCATAAAGGTCATCGGGGAACATGTTAGATAAGAAATTAAATGGACTGATACAGTCAGTTATTGTGCTCAGTCTAAGTAAGCTTAAGTGAACTTTTCTGTGGTTACATGTAAACAGCAGCTGACCTGTAGAGATACAAGTGATGAGGAGCTGTGGTCACAGAAACTAGAAACTAGATATGACTTGCTTGGTCAGGTCTGCAAACTTGTTTAGATGCATTTAGATGGCAATTTTTTTTTAGCTGTCTGTAGAGAACTTTCTAAAAATAAATACTTCTTCATGTCTTTGCTGGGGAGATCTAAAATATAGAGCTTGGTGTATTTTTTTTTATTCCGTCCTTTTGAAATACCAGATGTTTCAAGTCCAGTTCTCACTCTTTTGCTGTGGAAACTTTATGTGTATCTGAATATTTGTGTTGTGCCTTAAACAAAGGAAACAGGTGTTGAGTCTTCATTCCAAATGCTTTTTTTGGTATTAGAATATTAGACACTACTATTAAAATAGTAAATAAAAGCAAACTGTTAGTCTGAAAAATCTTTTTCAGTTAACTTTTTAAAAAGTCTGTACAGTATAACAACAGAAGTCAAGCAAACCCAAAACCCTAAAGCCTGTTACGCTGGCAAAAGCAAGTATCCATAAATTGGAAAATACCTTTAGAAAATGGCGATGTATATATATATGTGCGTTATGGTCCCATTATTTCTCATAGCCCTCTTGCCTCAAACAGTATGTGGGGTGAATGAAGTAAGAAGTAACCGAGAATATCAGTTGGAAATGCTGGGCTAAAGCTGAAAGTCCTGCTCTGTCATAGTCCTTTTGGGTGGTACTGGGCAACATTGAAATGCAGATGGTGAAGGAACCAAATAATGGTTGCACAAGTAATATAATCTTGGGATTTCCTAACTTTGCATTCTTTGACTTTGCAACCTTACTGTTCCACACATGATCTTTCTAATTATGGGGTTCAGAATTATCAGTGATACTCTGCAGGGAAGATCAAAGATGCTTTGCTGCCACCACAGTCATCATCCGTGAAGCATTTCTCAAAAGAGGTTGTGAAACTAGCTTTCTAGCTGGCGGAGCTCTCTGTCATGAACTTCGCAAGGAGAAACCCTGACATCTGTAAGAGTAATATTGTTTCAACCCTTCAGCCCCAAGCAGGCAGGAGATGGTAGACAAGACTTGAGGCTTAAGTCTTTAATGAAGAAGAAGCTGCTGGATCTTGTTGTTTAGGTGAACACTTTCTCTCTTTCTTCTATTCTAGTAAAGCTCCTTACTGACTTTTATGAAGATGGTTTTCTCAACCCATAAGACTGGCTCATCTCCTGAGTAGCAGACAGCTTTTCGTTTGGTTGGTTTTGCTAGTGCTTGAGTGGTGCACTCGTACCAAGTGATGTACAGAAACATAATGGGGATTTTACCCCCCACATTTCCATTCGTGCCTTTTTGCTTATTTTTCCCCCTTATTTCGTATATATTGTCAAGAAGTGGATTCTTCTCATTAAGCAAGCTTCTAAATTTTATAAAATCCATAGTTAAGTAATTTAAGTAATTTTTGGTCTTTATTTTTGGGAACTAAAGCATAGTTTCAGTTTGGTTAAAATTTCTCTCCAGGAAAAGGTTAGACCAATCTTCTCAATGTTCAGGTAGCTTAATCAATTTTAATTTTACAAGCTCCCTGTCATTTGAAGCATTAATATGACTCATTGGTTCTTTGAGAGTACATTTCTATAACCACAAAGAATAAAACCAAAAGCATCTCTGATACTTAGAGCTGCATGTGCCACATGTGAAGAAAAAAGAAAATGCAGGTTCCGCCTTTTGTAGTTTGATGTAAAGTCCAGCCACATCATTTCTTCCCAGCGCTGTGGTCCTTGCAAGGTACTTTTCTTTAGCTTTTGCATGACTTGTCTGTATTCATTTGGAGGATGGTATGTGGCTGTGTAGACTTTGGTGTTTCCCTCCTTTTAAGGATGCATGGCTCCTACAAATTCTTTTAGGGAATTTAAGCCCAGTTTAAGGAAGACTTGAACAGTAGGAGAGCTACGTGGTGAGTGAAAGAGGGACAAGGAAAGAATAGTGCCATTTATTGTCCTGCATGTCAGATGGAGCTCATGTGTTCCTGCTCCAGATACAAAAGATTACTGCTCTTCATCAAATTTAAGCTGGTTCTTTGCTTGCTTGTGGCTTTCTAGCAGATGAACTTGGAAGAATAACGACAGTTCATAAGAGGGTGAGATGCAGCGTATCTGGGGGTGTTTTCTGCTGGGATGTTTAAAAAACACGTGGGAATGTGGAGGTAAAGAATGGAGCAGTGTGTGCATACATAGGCTGTATATATGGCGTACAGAATTTTATTTTACTTCAGTCCAAACACTTGGAGTGGAAAGGTGAAATAGGAGGGAGGTTGTGCACACAACAGTTACAGTGCTGTTGCAAAGCAAACAGTATTCCCTGCCCCAAAAGATGCAATAATTGAAGAACTGTCTTTTGTGAGATTTTGTTGTTGTCATTTTATGTCTTCATAATTCTTAATGTGCTAGATATCTAGCTTGTGTGATTAGGGCTTCTGATGCTGCAGTAATACAAATGTATAGTAATACATTGCTCAGCTTGCCTAGACGTAAATTGCAGAATCTAGTCAGTTTGAAGAAAACCTTAAATGGAAAGATTGGATTGTTAATGTTATCATATCTGCTCTAACTTGTCTCTTATTAACGATACACAAAGTAATTAATGATACAGAGTAGTCATACAGATTGAACAGAAAACCTGCTGTTAGTAAGAAGAAATGGTCTGAGCAGACCAGTAATTTGTATGGCAGCTGCTCTGTTCCTGTATGTCCCTTCCCCACTTGCACAGTATGATTTTAGTGGGGAGGAAGGCTATATTTCTTCTGGTTTTGTCTATATGCACCCTCAGGCATGATGAATACCCATCTCAGTCTCCAGAGTCTTTTAGATAAGATCCATTAAGGTCAACAGCAAACACATTTAATGGCAGAGTCCATTCCTAGTCCCAAAGAATGAAAGTTACGATAGCAAGAGCCCAAGTAGGTCAGGAGTCTGTAGGAGTTCCTAAAGGAATTTGTGATGACAAAAATAAAGCCTACCTCTCCAAATGAAAGTAATGAACAATCAAGTAGTTTATGCTGCAAACTGCTTTCATATTTTTGTCTGAGAAATAATTTGGCTTTTAGTTACAGTAGTTATTTTATCTTGAGACTACAACAGTGCCTCTGCTTTGGCAGAGAAATATGCATTGTAAATAAGGTATCTTGTGGTATGGTGTAATAGTTGGATTGCTGGGATATGCTCTAACAACCTTATAGGAGGAAGAGACAGGAGTAGCATCTAATGAAGCAGCAACAGAGAAGTCAGAAGCTTTGTGACACTGCCTTTGGTAAGAACAGTATATCCATTGAAATGTAAATCTTTCAGTGTATTCAAGTAATCTCTGAAAATAAAAGACAAAACCTGCATAAAAGCTGAAAAACCTGTCAAGAAAGAAGCAAGCTTCAATGCCCAAATGAGCAATCTAAACATTAAATTAACTCCTGTTGCTAAATTCCAGCTATTTTTCCTGCATCAAGCCTGCTTATATGTCTTTCTCCCTTGCATCTGTGCATAAGGGTCAATCCCTTCCCCACTTCCACGGTCCTCCATCTCTTGGTTCCATAGCCCTAGTTCTTACGCAGAGGCTCTGTCCTTCCTGACTTTAGATTGATGGTTATTCCTTCCTGCTGAGTTGTTTGTGGGAATAGAGCAATGTAAGAAGGACAAGTGATATTTTTAATAGAGAGGATATTTGGAAGACTTTAGCTGGCAGACTCTAAGCTACTGATTCTTGCAAAAACTATACAATTAAAACACCTTAAGATTGACTGTCCTGGTAATTCATAGTTACTGGGAAAGGACGCATTCTCGGATACAAATCTGAAGGTCAGGACTAGCTTTAAAAGAACAGAAGTGCCAGAACTTTTTAGCAAGGCTGTGGATTTTGATGGGTGGTGTATGCATAGGAGTAAAGGGCGTCATGGTAGAGCAGGGGAGTAGAAATACATAATTTGTTTTGTCTCCTTAGAGAAGCAGTTTAACAACTTTGGTTAAAATTCTCCCACCTCTTTCTAATCCTCTCAATGAACAAACTTATACAGATTGCTGCAGATGAAAGATAAAAAAATGTTGGCTTGAATGGTAAATCTGGTATTTATAAACAACTCTGAAAATGAGCTTTAAAATAGAAGCTTACAAGGGTATGTGGGTCGGTGGACATGTTAAAAATGCATCACCTAAGAAACTGTGTGTATTCTCTCCGTGATAAAACATTGTGGTATCTGCAGAAGTAGGAACAGCCGTCTGCGTGTGTGTGTGCATACATTAAAGATCCTTGTTTGAAATGGTACTAGGTAATTTTTCAGGTGCTCTGATTCCGTGTGTTCTCACAGTCCATCTGGTGAAGGTAGCTGTCAGTAGTTACCGGACTTTTTGAATTTCAAAGTTTGTATGTTTTGGGTTAATATCTTGAAAGTACAAATATGGACCCAAAGTCAAGTTTTACAGTAGTAACAATGTATAGGAGTTGTGGCTTGAAAATAAATGATAGTTATAGATAGTTACATTGCCAAATTCAAGAACTATCTCACTTTCTCTTGAGTAAAAGTGAATGAAGCCACACATCATTTTTTTTCATTGTGCTTTTCCTCAAAACTAAGTATCCGAGTTTGGATGCTGGATTCTGCTTGGTCGTGGATTTGAGATACTCTTTTTAGAAAGTTGCACTTTAAAATGTTTAGTTTTCCTTGTTCACCTTGAATAGGTTGCTGTGAAATGTGTGCCCTCCTGCTTGTACTGTGTCAGAGGTGAAACAGCTTTTAAAGCTTGCAGATCTCACACTGTTCATGGCAATTTGACAGAAAAGAATTTACTCAGTTGTCTTTGCAGGATCTGAAGTAGTGACATAGACATCTACTTTTTTTTTTTCTATTTTGTGCTGAAAGGCAAGAACTTTCCAAACACAACAGGTTGGACAAGAGCTTTGTTTTAATAGCTTCCAGGAGATTTGCCTTTTCTACTTTCATAATCATCTTGGTGGCCAAGAAGACATAATCCGTGGACAGAAAGGCTCTAAAAATTTAGTAAGGCTTTCTCTAGATAAAAATAGGTCCAAATATTTGAAATAGCTTTCCAAAATATTTAATTCTTAAGAGAAATGTAATGTATTTAGGAAAAAAATACTGTACATATCTTGAATGATTAAAGCCAGAACATTGGGAACCTGTCTATGACAAGCTGTAGGCCCTGCCTGAATTGTTATCCAGTTCTGTCAGTATGACCCCTGGCTTTGCCTGAATTGCTTGAATTAGGGAATGGGTAGTTTTTAGAATTTAGTTGGGGTTTGGGTTTTTTGGTTTGTTTTTTTTTTTTTTAATAAAAATCCAAACAATAGCAAATCCACCACAAACCTTGGGAAATTGTTCTTGCTGTTACACAAACGTACATTTTCTTTCTTGCCTTGCTTTGTCTAGCTTCAGTCCAGCAAATATAAGTGATAGTATCAGTCTTGTGGCTTTTCTGAACACCTCTTTTGTTTAGTGGCACCCACCTGGAATTGTGGCTTACTGGGGCTGGACAGGGTGATGACCAAATACAGGTTTACGGGACCTTCCCTTTTCCTTGTCAGTGCCCTCTTAAGCAGCAGGGAACGGTGGTAGCCCCTTTGACTACTGCACAAGAAGATGAGGTTCAGCTGATTATCTCTTCTGACCTGCAAAACTCTTATTACTGTTTCTGAGCACAGTCTTTCCTCCTGAAAGTGTGACCTATGTGATGAGTCTTAAATTTAAACTTGAATGCACGACTTGGGCTACTGTTAAAACTCAAGTGGCTTGCTGATGTTCAGAAACCAGCTAATCAATATCACTCTCTTCCTTTCATTTCCGTTATCTACCTATAAATTTTCCTCTCCTCCCCTGACCCCTAGTCTTTCAGTGCAGATCATTTTAGGGTAATTCTTCAACTGAAACTGATAAATCGAAGGCAAATATTTTAAGAGCATCCACTGGCAATGCAGGTTGAAAGTCCTTCTAATGAGCAGAGAACCCACACAAGTCCTAATACCCATAGAAAAAAAAAAAATTCCACAACTTCTGTTTGTAATATCACTCTGACTTAAGAGTCATCTTTTGCAGCACAGAAATGGGAGAAACTCTGTGAAATCAAGCATATTAAGTTGGTGTATAAGAAGTCATAATTGGTCTACTCTTGAGATCCCATGACAGGAAAAAAGAATATTGTTTTGATTTTGAGTGGATGTACTGGGCAGAAGAGGAGCTGTAGACATTGGATGTTGTGCGGACTGATCCTTCCATTGCACTTGTACGGTTTTGTTATCTTGTTACCTACTTCGTAAAGCAAGAGTCCTGATTCTGATCTGATTTGCAGTAGTTCTAACCTCCAGTAATTACACTGATTTAATTACTGCTGTGAGAGAAAAAGGATGTGGACTAAGTGACTCAAAAAGTTAATCTTGGTTGGTTTTTAAGCTATGGGAAAAGCATCATTAGCAGCTGTCAACTGCCACAGTGTTTCAACCTGTTCATTTTGGTTCCTTGCTGCTTCTTGCATTTGGTACTGGAATATTCTAAGAACAGAAATAGGAGTTGATTGTAATTCCTGGGTTGAGGGGTTGTTGCTTTCCAAATGCATCGTTTGTACCAGGATGTTAATTCTATTGGAAAACACTTTGTTGCACTTAGCTGAGAGCAAGAATGCTGAGTTTGACCAAGGAGCAAATGGCTATTTCCAGGTGCCTGGTAAATGACAGCCTGCCAATGGAAGGCCCAACAAGAATATTTCCATGGCTGGAAAACATATAAGAAAATTTTCAGTATCTTCTGCTACGTACGAAAGGTGACTAGCAAGAGGTACGGAGGGAATTTCATTATTTATTAGGCTCAATCCCGTTCTAAAGCACCATTCACTTTGTCTTGTTGGATAGTAAGTCACCGGAAATGTAACGGCCAAAATGCAAGCCAGATTAAGAGTCTGTCTGGATTTTTCAGGTATTCACAATATTTGATTTTAAAATTGAGATTTCCCTTCAAGGTGCGATGCTCTTGCAGCCTGTGTTGTCACCCTGGGTGGAACTGCCTGCCTTGTTTCAGACAGCCTGAAACACTCCCTTTGGGAGGTGTGAACGTTCTTAATCAGCAGCCACCAACCGGGTAACCTGGTGACTATTCGAAGTTAACTGTTCTGCTGCAAGCTGCTGATGAGTTGTGTTTGGAGAGTTTTGGTTTACTGATGAGGTACAGATTTTTTTCTTTCCATTGTTGTTTGGGCCTTTCTTCTCATGCTAAATCGTCTCTGCCTTCCCACTTTTGTTCTCTAAAGTGAAAGGTTTATGGTCTTTTCAGGAATGGCTAGAGTTTAACAGCAATGTCTGGGGCAGGATTTTTGTTTAAGAAAAAATATACATTTAATTTGAATTATATTTAATGTTCTGTGTTCTGAGAGAGATTAAACAAACAAAACAACAACAACAAAAATCTCATTTTGCCCAAGGATGTAGTTTAAATCTAATGATTTCCTTCAGTAAGGATTTCCTTGGGCTCCTTCCTCAGAGCCCACGTATGCTGCCCCACTGCTTCTGTATCCAGAAGGAGCATACCTCTGGAGAATCCAGGTAGTGCCCACAGACAGAGGAAAAGAAGGAATGCCAGTTTGGTAATGCCATCTTCCTTCTAGAAGTTACTGTACATGCCTTTTGCTGGGACTGTGTTTCACAGTCTTTAGGTTATAGTATTTCTATTCCTTCCCATGCGGGCTATATCCACAGTCTGTGGAACAGGCCCTACGTTATCCAGTAATTTATTCCTGTCCAGTACTGAAGCAGCCACACTGAGATGTTGATGTTATCCTCTGATGCAAGTTCCCTCTTAAATTTCTTGAGTGTACTGTCTCTGGCCATGTGCTCCTCTGTAATTCAGGGAGCTAAGTCTGCTGCTTCTCTGAGTTTCTTCTGTCTCTGTTAAAGGAGATAATATGGACTTTTACAAGAGAAGAGAGTGCCACACTGTGCCTTAAATTAATGCAGTCCTGATGCATTGTTTCAGTATTCTATGGAGGATTATTTTTCTGGATATGGTTTGGATTT
This sequence comes from Bucorvus abyssinicus, assembly GCA_009769605.1. NCBI lineage: Eukaryota > Metazoa > Chordata > Aves > Bucerotiformes > Bucorvidae > Bucorvus > Bucorvus abyssinicus. The sequence goes on from CM020031.1 coordinate 36,469,620, forward strand.
GTACTCAGGACAAAGCAATCGACCTCAGTTTCTACTGCCTTTGACTACACTAAGGAGATCAGGAACACCTGGCTGCTTACTTCTCTGGCTTGGATTCTGACCATCTTTACATTGCTTTTGTTTTCTGAATTGGTGGGGTTTTCTTGTCATAGTTGTTGTTTGGGTTTTTTTTTTAATTATTTGTTTGGTTTTGCTTTGGGTTGTTTGTGTTTTGTTTGGTGTTTTTCTAGTGTTTGAGCAGAGGTTTTTGTCAGCACTGCAGGTGTCTGTCCTGGGCTCTGCAACATGTCACCTTTTTTTACATTTTCAAGGATGGTAAACCACAGTAAGCAGCATATCACTCCTCCCATGACTTGAATTCTGACTCCCTGGAGCTTGTAAGAACCATTAGAAATTTGCTTTAAATAGTTCTTCAATAAAGGCAGAAGTTCATCTTACCTACTTATTAAAAGATTAAGTAAATGTGCCCCTTACACAGGAAAGTAGGTCCCCAAATTATGTTGCTTTATTTTTCTGCCTACGCCCTGCTGCCTTCCATACCAGCTGTATGAATTGGTACACGAATGACTTGCAGCATGTGGTAACAGCTCGTTCTTGGTAAAGAGAGAGGTACATCCATGCCCAAAGGGATTGCTGCACCTCATTTCTGGGCTGTTAGGGTTGTATAAATAAAGACACGTGATGATCAAGCAGAGTTATAACAGTCTAGCAGCGTCACAATGCAGAGTAAGGCCTTGGTGTACAGGTGACCTGTTTTGGAACTAACTTCTCTCAGCTCTGAAGTGATTAGTGTAGCCTAGATAAAGTACAGGCTTAGTATATTTAGTTGGTGTTGGTTTAAGTCAGACCTAAACATCACTTTTGCCTTGTGCAACTGATTGTTTCTCCTACCTGTCACCCAGTACTCTGTGTCATATGACAGGCAAAATCTCTGAAAGTTCTAAGAGGTAAGCTGAGGCATTACTAAAAAGCCAGGTTGTTGTTAAATTCAATTTGAATTTGGCTGTCAGATACTTGGTATAGGTCTGCTCAGGATCCTGGGAGTGGAGTGCCCCTGCTAATCAGTCTTATTTGTATGGACAATGGCTTTGGCAATGGATTATATATTTAATCACAGTATTGTTTTAGTTGGAAGAGACCTTTAAGATCACCAAGTCCAACCGTTAACCCAGCACTGCCAGGTCACCACTAAGCCATCTACAGGTCTTTTAAACACCTCCAAGGATGATGACTCCCCCACTTCCCTGGGCAGCCTGTTCCAATGCTTCACAACCCCTTCAGTGAAGAAATTTTACCTAATATCCAGCTTAAAACCTCCCCTGGCACAACTTGAGGCCATTTCTTCTTGTTATGTGACATGTTACTTGGGAGAAGAGACTGACCCCCCCCTTCACTACAACCTCCTTTCAGGTAGTTGTAGAGAGTGATAAGGTTTTCCCTCAGCCTCCTTCTCTCCACTGGGCTATAAAGGCCCAGTTCCCTCAGCTGCTCCTCATAAGACTTGTGCTCTAGACCCTCACCAGCTTCGTTGCCCTTCCCTGGACACGATCCAGCACCTCAATGTCCTTCTTGGAATGAGGGGCCCAAAACTGGACTCAGTATTCAAGGTGTGGCCTCACCAGTGCCCAGTACAGGGGGACAATCACTTCCCTCCTCCTGCTGGCCAGGCTATTTCTGACACAAGCCAGGATGCTGTTGGCCTTCTTGGCCACCTGGGCACACTGCTGGCTCGTATTCACTTGGCTGCTGACCAACACCCCCAGGTCCTTTTCTGCTGGGCAGCTTTCCAGCCACTCTTCCCCAAGCCTGTAACGCTGCAGGGGGTTGTTGTGACCCAAGTGCAGGCCCTGGCACTTGGCCATATTGAACCTCATACCATTGGCTTCAGCCCATCCATCCAGCCTGTCCAGATCCCTCTGTAGAGCCTCCCGACCTTCAAGCAGATCGACACTCCCACCCAATTTGGTGTCATCTGCAAACTTACTGAGGGTGCACTCGATCCCCTCATCCAGATCATTGATCAAGATGTTGAAGAGAACAGGCCCCAGTACTGAGCCCTGGGGAACGCCACTTGTGACTGGCTGCCAACTGGATTGGACTCCATTCACCACCACTCTCAGGGCCCAGCCATTCAGCCAAGTTTTTACCCAGCAAAGAGTACAATGGTCGACTTCAGGTTCTCTCTCCCCTTTGATCTCCCTGTTGGAAGTAGCATAAGGAACAGTGGCTGGTGCTGAGAAGCATGCTTAGCAGTTAGGTGGTGTTTGTAAAGGGGAGTGAAATGCAGTGCTCTGGTCCTGAGGTAGGAGGGAGGGAGAAGAGTTGACTTGTTGGACGTGATGATCTTAAAGGTCTTTTCCAACCTAAATGATTCTGTGATTCTATTTGGCCTGTAAGGGCTGCAGAGAGGTGCAGCTGGGTGTTGTCATTTGTGTTACCTAATGTCTAGCCTAGTTTCTGTTGAAATATCTGATTAATTTTGGGGTTTTCATTAATGTGGGGTTTGGAGCAAAGTAAAGGCCCCAACAAGGATCTGAAATTTGTTTTCTGCTGAAGAACTCTTTATACAAACGAACACCAATTTGCATCATTAAGCTCACACTTCACTCAGGCTGCCCAACAGGCTTGGACACTGAGACAAATTGGCCCTTGCAGTGCCTTTCTTATAAGGTGACAGCCACTTAGACCCAGCTCGTGGTTTGGCTTGTGAGTGTGTTCTCTTACAGCCTTTCTGGGGAGGTGGTAGTTGTTTTATAGCAGTCTGAGTTTGCTGTGTTTCTCTTCAAAAGGGCCACATATTTCTGTAGATACTAACTAACACCTGGTTATTCCCCTCCCTCTCCCTACCCACCCCAAGGATTACAGTGTTTTAAGGTGTGTGAGAGGGTTTGTTCAGGTAAGAGAACTCATCATAAAAAGTTGTAAATTGTTTCTTGCCACAAAGGCAAGTTATTGTTTTGGTTGAGCATGGTATTACCCCACTGTGTTTGTCAGCATCAATTTACGTCAGGCTTTAAATAGGATACTCTGCAATAAGTTTGTTTCTGGTAGTCTGTAATTCTTTCAAGCTAGCTAACATTAACGAGCGGCAGCATTACTGTGGCTGCTTTTCTTTTGATCATGTACAGCCCTAGTCAGGAAATGGGTGAGGAGCATGAGTCACGATTGCATTACCCTAATGCGACTGCCTACTAGAAGTTTTCTTTTTGCCGACAATATGCTTTTCCTTGACACTGTTTCTGATAACAAAATGTCCATTCTGGAGCACTTTAAAATATTGACCTTTAAATAGAGGGATTTATGTTCTCTTGCAGTCTCAAGGCAAAGTTCTAAGCAGGAGTCCCTGCCGAGTGCAGAGAGAACACAAACGTCTGCAGAACGCTTTTCCAGAAAGCTGCAAAGGGCAGGACTTGACTTGCAGTACATTAGGTCTGCTTGGGTTCATTGGATACAGCACGTTTCCCTGACCCATTTAATTATTCTGTCACGTTGCCTGGACATGCAAGCTTGAGGTCCAGTTTTCTCGACATACAGATGCTGTCATCTCACTCACCATTTGTCTTAGGCTGTGTCTTAAAGCTGTACTTATCTTTTGAAGTACAGCTGCAGAAATGGGAAGATTGGTGCAGAGTACTGGCTGAGGTAAAACCCTGCGTGTTGAGAAGGCAGCTTTAGTGGGATTTGAGACAGCAGTATTTCAGACAGTTTAATTAAATACGTGGGGTTTAGAGTTTGAAAGCATTATCAGCTGCTAATCAGTAAACTAGGTTTAGCATGGAATTGCCACCGTGCCGCTCTGAATACTCAGACAGTATACCTCTGTACAAGTGCTGAATATATTGATTCCTTTCAAACTGAACTGATTTAACTCTGCCTAGTTTTAAAAGCAGTGTGCGAAATTTGACTGTTGGCACAGAGAGCAAATGCACTCTGATACTACTAGATATATTCCAGAAAGAAGTCTGATCAATTTAGTACAAGCAACTCAAGTTAACAGAACTGAGCATCTGTGCCAGAGACATCTTGGGAGGAGGTGTGGACCCCTGCATTGCTGTCCAGTGTGATGCGTCTCTGTTGGGCGTGTTGCAGGTGTCACTGACATGCTGCAGAGCCAGAAAATGACACGTCTTTCAGTTGTCACTTATTCCTCCAGGTTCTTACCTCTGCTCAAATGGTGCCCTCAAATAGTGGAGTTGTTTTGTTAGGAATATAGTATAAACTCACAGTGAATGTGTAATTTCTATTTTTTTTTCCCCTTTTATTTCTCATAAAGGTGATAAAAGTTACTTCAGGTGTATGAACATTCTACTTTGAATTGCATATAGATAACATTTTAGAAGTCCTATTTACTCCATGATCTTATCCCCGTTCTTTAAAGAGGGCATGAGTTGGTCCAAAAGAGAAATCCAGTGAAAATTTTTGTAATCCGTTGAAGAATTTCCTTTCTTCTGTCTACCCCAAATCCACGCTCTTTCATCTCATCTTGATGACCATTCAACTCTCTGAAGGAGGCAGAACTGCAACGGAGCAGAGGATTCATCCTTTTTCTATATAATAAAACGAATAAGTCCTGTGCAACTTCATGTTTTCTTGTAGCTCTGTACCTCTATCTCATTGTTAGCCTTTGCATATAGAGGACTCTCGGGCCTTCAGGTTTGTTTTAAACATAGTTTATCAGCCACTTCCAGATTGTAAATACTTATTTCAAGTGAAATGCTTTGAGAATTGAATAATAGGGGTGATTATAATATGCCTATATCACTTGTGTGTTTCAAGGAGATGATAAACAATATTTGACTTAGATGAAGGGTATTTGAGAACTGGAGGTGGTGAGTTCAGGGTAGGGTGGATTTTTTTTTTTTTGGTTTGTTTTTTGGTTTTGATTGGGATCTTGCAAAATGATTTTATTTTAGATTGCATTTTGTCAGAATTACCAGTAAAGGAAATGTTAAGCTATGGATCCTTTTAAATAATAATAATAATTAAATACAGTTGGAAAAACTTGATTTCAACATGGCAGCAGCCTTGGGAACCCTAAGGCAGAAGCTAGTTGAGCTACCAAACCATCTTTGCATCAGAAGTGAATAAAATCTGGATATAATTCCATGGACATCTTTTCTTGCAGCAGAGATGGTTAAGAATTGCCTATCCCTTCTGCCAGAAGTCCTTGCTCTCTGAGTGGTGTTTCATGAGACAGCTGAGCTATTCAAATGACTTGTTGCAACTGGAAGTAGCACTATCACTCCTAGCCTTGTGATCTTACACCCCTTTCCTACTTACTTTTCACCCAGTTCAGTGTGCTGAACTGGCTTATAAGGGGTCAAGTGTGTGCACACAGTAGGGGGGAAGGGGAGAATGCCTTTCTGACAGCAACAGTTATATTGGGCTTGAACTCCCTTGAAGCACTGCCGTCAGTCACACTGCAGCTGTTGGTAAGCCTTTACTGTAAACTGAGTCAGTGGGGAGATTTGCTGCTGTGACCAGTTGGCAGTGTGGCTTGTGGGTCTTCCTTTCCGCAGGAGAGTACAATGAACTACAGTGCAGAACGGGGAACCAGCAGCGAGGAGTGAGGAATCATGGGCAGGAACTTCTTAAACCAGCTTTGAGAGCGGAGCTGGGTTGGGGAACTACACCCTCTGTGTCAAAAGAAAAAGACATCTATTTAACCTGCTCGGAATTACAAAGGGTGTGGATCTGTAATCCACTGAAACTGATATGAGTGCTGGCTGACATCAAAAGGGGCGGTACTGCCTGTCTCAATCCACATCTTCCCAAGTTCTTGCATAGGGCATTACCAGCACTTGGGTGAACATGCCTTGAGCTACGTCAGGCAGCTGCTTTGGCTAAAAACTGGTCTTTTCTTCTTCCTCAGCAGATGAGATTTCAACCAGAGCAGTTAGCCAATCTTTTAGGTGGCACATAGGCTCAGGTTATGGTGGGGGAGGGATGTGTGTGTGTGTGTGTGTGTTGTGTTTGTGCCATTTCTCAATGGTTTTCCTTTGGCCTAAAAGAATTGATGGACAAGTTTCTTAAGCCTCTCCATCTTGTGGCTTATGAGTTCATCGTGCCCTGCTATTTGCTCATCTGGTCTGCTGGCTTCGTAGGAGGAAATGTGTGATTGTGCTTCAGTGCACATTCTGTCTGATGTAGCACAACCTCACCTTCACCAGCTGCATGAGGTGAGGTGCTATACTTTGTACTGACATGTACCTATACCTCTATCTGCATGGTCTTGCACTCACTCATTTTTTGATAGCCAATGATAAAACTGAACTATACGGTATTAAATCTGTATCTATGAATGGACCAGCCAAAAAACCTACGGAGAAGGTAATAAAGAGGGGCATGTTTCAGTCCATGTAGCTGAACAACAGAATACAGGGAGCTCATTAACTTTCTGTCTCTGGAGAATTGAAGATAAAAGGGGTTTATTATTCTAGAATATATTCTAACTTTTCAAAGCTGAAAGCAAGCTGTGGCTGAAACCTGTTGGAAGGTGAAAAAAAAATCTGCTTGATTAAAAAAAAAATGGGAATTAAGACATTCTAATGAGTGGTCAAAGAGCACAACTGCAAAAAACAGACTCTATAAGGTATTTGACTTAATATTGCATCACAGCCAGATTTTTAAAACATTAGTCCTCTGCACTATCCAAAGCATGTATTAAAACTGTTTAGAATCTCAGAGTAAATGTCAGAAAGAAGGCAACATCAAAGAGGAATGTATTTCTATTGAAATAATGCAGAAGTCTTTTTATAGAGCATTGGGCTGCATAGTATTTTTATGAGCAGCCTGCAAATAAGTATAAAATTGTTGTGGTATAAATTTGCAGGTGATGGAGATTTATTGATTGACAGCTTGCACACATTCAAAGAGAGTTATTTCATTTTCTGAAGTATGGCATTGCTTTTTATCCTAAAGAATATAAATCCAGCTTATTTGCTGGAGAATGATAGCCTGGAAAGCTTTTTTTTTAATTACTCTGAAGAATATTCTTACTGGACAAACAGTGTAATATGAGCACCACTATTGATTCTGCTGGCAAAACGTATATCTTCATCCTAAAAAATAGAATGGGGATGCCCACTCTGAACCAAGAAATAGCAGTGATAACAAATTTCTACTATTCTGCTTGGAAAATGTGTTTTTTGTTATACCAGCACCAGAATTCTTAAATGGTTTGTAATATAATGCTACCCTGTAAATACAGGAAAATTACTGTTGTAAGATGGTGAGGATAAAAGCAGAAAAATTATCTTGTTTGTAAACAACGCAGCAATGATGGGAAGAAAGAAGTTTTGTGGGTTTTTTTAATCTTTGTATATGCTGTTAGAGTGATAATGAAATCTTGTTGCTAATTCTGATCTGCTCTGAAAAGGATGTTGGAAAATTGGAGAGTGTTCAAAGGGGAGAGAAAGAGACAGAGATGTATTTGAAGGCTTAAAATTACTCCCCCACCATCACCACATGAGGAATTCCCCTTGTTCACTTCAATCAAAAAGGATGACTGAGAAACAACTTGTTTAGTATTTAAGTACCTTAACAGGGATGAAGGTTACTGGTTGATAAAGGGCCTTCTTACTCTCACAAACTGATACAGAGCAAAACAATAATTGGAGACTGAGGCCAGTTGCTCAAATTAGACAGCAGCCCCAAATTAGATAATGTCAGCAGCTCCTTCCTGCTGTGCTGGTATAGCTGTTTAAAGGATACAGTGAACTGTGAAAATTATTATTTTGGGTTTTTTCCCAAACCAGGTTCTCTTTCCTTTGTTTCTTTTTCGTACAAGCTAAAATGAAAACTCTTAAATAGCTGAAATACCTCCTTCATTTCAGTATAATGCACAAGTACTTTAAGGTTTAAAGTTGAAGGTGTACTCTGGTTAATATGACTTACTCTGGCTTGATCCATTTGAAATGGTACTATGCAGGGAAAGGTGGCAGGATTTAAAGGAGTCAACACTTAAAAATATCAGGAACTTGGTTTTCTTTCATTCATGAACCTAGGTTTTAGGGGAGAAGAAGAGGAGCGTGCTGGAGAAATGGAAGATACCTGGAGAGAAAGACACTTCTTCAGGTGGACTACTCAAAGCTAGGGTACTATTTATCTTTGACTTACACAGGGGAAAGTAAAAAAATTTATTTCTCTCCACCTACTGCATAGCTGAAATTTTCCAAGCCTTCCTTATTGTTCATTAATATATCTGTATTACAGAGCATATTCACATTTCCTTACTCCTGAGCAGACAATTGTTTCAAGTATTCAAGCTGCTTCAAGTAGCAGTACCTTGGAGTATTTAGCCACTATTAATCTGGAAAGGTATATCAAGCAGAACTCTGCAGGGCTATCTTCCATCTCGGTTACTACACAGTAGTCTCATGAATTATTTGAATGTATGCTTATTACATCCATAGATGATGCTAAACCTGTATGCTGCAGAGGCCAAGGTTAAAATTACAAGTGATCCTGACCATTTGAAGTGTTTTAATTAATAGGACACAATGCAGCGAGTACAGGGGCATAGTCAAGAACAAGAGTAGAATAACTGACAAGACAACAGTCCTTCACTAAAGGAGCTAGGCTTTTAGTGGACCACAAGTTAAACATAAGCCAACAACATTGTGATGCTAAAAATAATTGCAGACACTCTAGTAAGAGAGAAATTGAGATCTCAGCTTTGAATATTGTGTTTGCTTTGGAGCATATTTAAAGGAAGATTTGAGCTGAGGGGAAGAAGACCAGAAAAGGAGGTTGGTGGGGAAGCTACCCAAGCTCCAGAAGACATGACCTGTTTGAAAGATTGAAACATTTGTGTTTAATCTGAAGAAGAAAAGGCTGAAAGATGTAGAATGCATAAAATAATGTGTTTATTAGGGCCCAGGTTGGAGCAGGGGAGACTTTAGATGCATCATCTCTGACTAGCCTCTGTGAAGTAACATGACGTATGCAGTCTGCACCTGTAGGGACTTCTAAGAGAAGGGTGGACAAACACCTTCCAGGGTTAGAAGGCATCTGGGTCTTTGCAGGACAGTGGAGACATGAATGAACTACATTGTAGGGTCCCCTCTTGACCTGTGTTTCAGTAGCTGTGGGAAGGCTTGGGGATTTTTTTTCCTTCATTGTCACATACACAATTTAGGAAACGGGATAAAATAGGTTCGATTTGATCTAGGAAAGTAGGTTGAGTGCAGTTGAGAAAATTAGATGAAGTGTGATAAGCCTTATTGTTTTAATAATGTAATTAAATTTGTAGCTTTAATCAGAAAGGTGCGAATTCTTTGATGGAGAAATAAAGGGCGAGGACTTCTAATCTGATCAGGGAAGTTGACTTTAATACAGGCGAATTCACAGGCTAGGTCTCTTATAAACAAGGTAAATTTAGATGAACAATCTGGAGGGAGAAGTGTTACCACCTGATTAGGTTAAAGCTACTCAGAAGGTGGTTGCTGTATAAGCAGAGGCTCACTGGTGGCCCAGTCTACAAGTAGACAGACGTGTGGCCTCTCATCTTCAGACGTTGCTTGCCAATATCTTAATACAGATATCTCCACAGGAACGTGAGATGTAAGCTGGATGGTGCTTCTGTTGCTTTTCTTGTACTTGAAAACTTGGTTATACTGGGAGTTTGTTTTGCCAGCATTCAGGAATTGTGACTGCGTGAGTTCAAGCCCCTTGAACTTGAGCCCCTTGTTGCAAAAACAATAAAAACTCGTTTTACACTGATGTTGTTTCAGGCATGAAAGTAACAGCATTGGCAAGAACATTCTGAACAGTTTTGTTTGTGTTGCTGAAACATACTGATAACTAAAACCTAAAATGAACCCCTAAAGCCTAATTGTTCTACGCTTACAGGTACTTAGTTGTGTAGAAAAGTTGCAGCTGCTTCTTGCATAGTTTGTGTTTGTCTTTTGCTGTGTTACTGTATTCTCATTTGGATATTTGAATAACATACTGGCTGTTTTCTCCTAGTGACTTGCTCCACAAGATAATTCACTGTTATTTTAAACAATGATGCGTAAGGCAGAGCCGTTGCAAGGCAATGTCCTGTAGAAAGCCCATAGGCTTCCCAGAGCGCACACTTGCTTCTGGTTCTGCTCTGGGGAAATAGGATTTTCTTTCTATCATTCTTTGGCTAGGACGCTGCTTAAGGATCTAGGTCTCTTGGGATTTGTGCACAAAAAATTTTGCACCTGAACCCTTATTTGTCTCTGGCTTTGTAAACGTAGCTGTTGAGATACTTACTGATAGTCTGTCCTTTTAGAAGGAACTGTGGAATAAACTAAGGCATCCATGGAAAACTTCAGAGCTGTGTGGAAGGTGACGATTGCTGAGTGGACAGAAAGTTTGCAAGGTGGATTGAGAAGTGCCTCTGAAAATATTAGTCTTTGTAACCAAGCAAAACGATTATCTGAGAGTGTGAAGTGATAGGAATGAAAATGAGCAAGTGTTGCAGCCAAACTAAAACTTTCGTTTTCACTGGGCTGAAGTTTCTCTGGTTTGGTTCATGTTTGGATCTTCTTAGGAGAGATGTATTTCTTCAGCTGGAAGAAAAATAATTTCATGTTGGTTTTCTCTTAGTTTAAGGTCTTCCACTGTAGGCTGGCAGTCTGAGACTGTGGACTTTTGGTTATGCATTTGGTTTTCTGATAATTTCTCATTCAGCTTTCCAGTTTGGCTATACATTCACTTAGTTACTGAGTTGAAATTAGTCAAAACAGAGACTCTTTTATCAGCAAGATCAGAAAAAGGACTCATTTTAAGACAAGATGAGCTTTACTGTATGGCCTGGTATCGAGATTGGAGTGTGTTCTGTCCTGTCTCTTAGCCCCTGTGTACTGGTGATTTCATTAAATCTTGCTGAATGCAGGGAGTGTGTAAGGTTCTTGTGAAAATTTTGTGGACTATTTTTTTAGTTTTGCAGGAGTTGAGCTGAAGGTTTAGGCTCATTAAGCCTTTCTTTGTTTGCCAAAGTTGGATTTATCTTATTTTCTTACTGAAAGAACTACTTTTAAAAATTTAATTGTAAATGAAATATGAGTAACAAAAGTATGCTAAGTGAGTATTTCCAGATTTATTGTATCTTTCAGATGTTCAAAGTAGCTTAAAGTCTGTACTCCTTTGGCAGTAGTTGACCAAGAGGATAGGTATGCAGAAACAAAGTACGACTGCTCTGAAGCCCTTGTTACGCTGTACATCGAAAGCCTGCCCATTAAGGAGGGAACCCTTATCTCTTATTTACAAGGTGTAATTTGCAGATTTTTAGTAGAGCGTCTAGTGTTTTCAGCAGAGAAAATGATGCTTGCCGTAAGCATGTAATTGTGAAAGTTCTCTTCAAATGTAAAGCCTCTTGCACTGGCCAGATGGAAAGCAAGGCCTTCACAACTGCAGGGACTGCCGTACAGAAAGAGATTATAATTCGTGACACTGGCGTTTCTTGCAGCATCCTCTGAGGCACTGTGGTTTTACACTGCCCCTTACTGGGGCTCTGTCATAGTGCAAGAGCTAAAGGAGATCCGGATGCCTAAAACTTTGCTTATTTTGGGTTTTTGTGTTTTTTCTCCCCGAGCTATGAGCTAAATAAAATACAGTGCTCTTCTTGAGTCAAAATGGAGTATTTGTATTAAAAGTTCCTTTACACTTGATATTAGTATTTCTTGATGTTCAGATGTTTCATTGTGTCCTTACGGAGTTTGGTGATAATGGTTTTTGATCCACATCCAAATTGGTGGAAGCCATGAAAGCTTTGAGTGACCAATAGGCACATCGTTGGACCATATTGACTCTACATTGCTATTCATTCCAGATTAAAAGATCTGAAAGAATGAGGAATTAGGATCAGAGCGAATTCTGCCTGTTATTCCTGGAAAGTGAGATAGAGCTGAGTTCACTAGATAAACACAAAACAACCTCACCATTTGGCTTTGTTTGCTAAGAATAGTCTTCTCTTCAGAGTTGAGGACGTTTTGTTTAGCTAAATGGGTTGCTTGGGTAGCATGATAATCGGGGGTGGGGGTGGTGGGGTGGGGGGTTGGAAACAATGCAGTGAATTTTTCAGTTGAAAACTGAAAGGTAACTGAGTTGACTAATCTGTTCCCATGGCATGTGGCACAAGTAGAGATCTTATTTAGGTCTTACTTTTGTACGTTACTGACTTGGAGCAGTACTGACATCGGTGGCGTTTTGTATGTAATGTGAATCTCCCAGTATTCTGTAGATCCTAATGGATTACTGCTTTGTGTGTAGAAGGAAGCTTTGAAGTGCTTTTAACTGATTGATGCAATCAATTGTGTTTTCAAAATTGAGCTTGGGAGTATAAAATGTCCTCATAACTTATTGAACATTAAGCTTACTTTGTATGACAGCTTTCATCTTCTTATACTATTGTACTTTTGGGGGAAGGGCTTTTCAGTGATATCTGAAGTGCAGCAGATATCCAGTGGGAATCAAAACACCAGAATACTAATCCAGCTGGATTCCCAGTGGTGATGCACAGTTAAGTACCCCGCTGTAGGAACTAATCACTCCTGTTAAAGGATTTGTGAAAATGCTTAAATACTTCTTGCCAATCTGACTGTATAGCCATACAGTACTAAGTTTTAAAACCGGTGATTCATACTGGGCTTAATCTGAAGAAGGAAAATGTTTGCTGGGGCAGACGGCTTCCCTTCATTTATTGCATAGAACAGTCTTTCTGTGCAAAAACTGCAAGCTGCTTATGGAGTAAGGGTGGTGATGGACAGAGTGTGAGGGATTTGTGTCTGAGTATTCTGGTGAGGAGGAGTGACCTGTGATGTTCTGGTGGTCCATGGACTTAATAGGGAAAAGTACAAAAATGTCCAGGAGAAAAATGCGTTTATTCTGAGATTGCTCAAGAGTCAGGAACTAGTACTGCAAGGAGGAAATAGACCGTTAAAACATTCATGAAGAGTGTTTTTTCTGTAACTTTTTGATCCAATAGCCTGTTAGCCCTTGCTTTATCAGGCTTTTCAGAGACCACATTCTAATAGGACAACTTGTTTGCTAAGTGTTTCATTTCGTTGCACAGAGCAACTCTGAGTCACCATGGTCTACATAGTTCATGAGCTAGTCTATAACTAATTGATACGAAGAATTCCTGTAGTTTAAAGACTGTAATCACCGGATCAGTCTCTTCTAAGACACCTGCATTTGGATGTTTCTAACTAATTGTAAAGACCTGGACTAGCGCTTCTTTCAAGTACCTAAACTATAATTTTAAATGGGCACGATTATCAGAAGTGTTATTGGTGACAGTTTGTGAGAATTCCAACACTAATCCAATGGTCTATTCCATTTCCTAAAAGGTTCCCTGAGTGACTTTGTCAATCTTCCCGGGTCTACCAGAAGCTTAATGTTGTTGAATGTTATAAATGTGTTTCTGCATGTACTCTGAAAGGCCAGCATTTTTTATGCCAGAATAAGGAGAAGAAAGGTTGAGATATTTATCAAATGAATTGTGCTCAGCAACCGTGTCTAAAAAACTCTGACTTCTAAATAAGCTATGAAGTCAGAGAAAGGGTAGCTAGCCCTTGTTAATCTAAACTCTTTCATCCTGCCTAATGAAGGGAAGCAACATCATAAAGCTAATCTGCAGGCTGGAACTGTCAGTAACATCATTACTAAATTTTTTTTTTCTTTTTTTTTTTTAAATCAGATGGAATGAACCATGAAAAATAAATTAATGATAACCTGATTTTGTATCCCATCCAGGTTTTCTTAAGTTCTGGAAGTAGCAGGGCATTTGGTTGCTAACTGACCTGAAACTTGTGCTCTACCTTGGAAAGATCTGCAGTGGGAGATATTCACCTTCACATACCCCACAGATTTCTGCATCAGAAGAAAAGGATTTCATGTGCAAGAGTGGTTCAAGATGATGATGTAATGTTGATAATGCTGAAGGTCTCCCAAGAATAACTGACTTTGTAAGAGGCTTCTCCCTCCCCTCTCCTTCCCTTACTTTTAAAGTTTATTTTATTTTAAATAACTTCCTTTCTCAGAAACTACAAGCAAGATGCCAGCCAAGACACCCATCTACTTGAAAGCTGCTAACAATAAGAAAGGGAAGAAATTCAAACTAAGGGATATTTTATCTCCTGATATGATCAGTCCACCGCTTGGAGATTTTCGTCACACCATACACATTGGAAAAGAGGGACAACATGATGTTTTTGGAGACATCTCCTTTTTGCAGGGCAACTATGAGCTATTGCCTGGGAATGAAGGAGAAACCAGAGTTAGCCAGTCTGCTGGCCACAATGAATTCTTAAGGGCAAACAGCACTTCTGAATCCATGTTTACAGAAACTCCATCACCAGTGCTCAAAAATGCTATTTCACTTCCTGCCATTGGGGGTTCTCAAGCCCTTACGTTGCCCTTATTGTCACCAGTTACATTTAATTCAAAGCAAGAAACCATCAGGTCATCAAGAAATCCTAGGCTTAGCTGTGAGCCAGTAATAGAAGAAAAACTACAGGAGAAAAGTAAACAGATGGAGGATGGAGAAACCTACAAAGATGACATATGGGAGCAAAATGGTTCTTCCTCACATTTTACTAATGGTAGAGACAGTACCTCATCCAGCTTTTCTGAACGATGCACTGATTGGCAAACAGTTGATTTATTTGATGACAGTCGACTTTCATGTGAACTAAACAAGACAAAGACTAAGTCAGAAGAATCCCTTTCAGATCTTGCAGGCTCGCTTCTCTCATTACAGCTTGACTTGGGACCTTCACTGCTGGATGAGGTCCTCAATGTAATGGACAAGAATAAATCTTAGAACTGGTACTCCCTTGCCTCTTTATAAGTGATTCACTTAAAACAAAAACAAACAAACAAAAATAGTACAAAAGCAAGAGATGCTTTAAAAATCAGCTGTATTTGCAGTTGTTTGACGGGTTTTCTAAAAATATTCTTAAAATACTATTTTTTTACTTATTGTTTTTTGTGATTTTTATTACACTAAATTCTCATAGCAGGAAGGTAAATTTTAATAACACTTTTCAGCACATATAAAATGTTTTTAAGTACCAGTATTAATGATCAGAAACTTAAGAAACCGAGTTTGAGGATGATACTGATTGTGACATTTGGTTAGTTCACTTCTACGGGCTTCTGAATATTTGAGAATCTCTGTGTCAGAAAGGAGACTGATTAATTATTCACTTCCATAAATTATTACATCACTTTACATGGAGGCCTCTTTCTAGAACCTTGTGTTTGAGGGTTTTGATAGTGTTTTTCTTCATTTTCCGTAGTACCACCTCTGTTATACCTTCACTGCAACTACTTTTTCAGTCTTATACTACCGCTCTGTATTCATATGTGAACAATTTGAAGGCTTTTTCAGCTTGAACGCCTGGTCCAGAGTCTCAGCTGCTTTAAATGAGTATGCACAAATCCACACAAGTTGGGGCTAGGGTCTGACATTGTATATGAAATATGTTGTAAACACGTGACACATGCAAGATATGGTTAAATTATTTTAAAAGTTGAAATATATTTTTTTTGTGTGCATATTGGCTTTTTACTGCAAAGCCTACACATACAGTATCTCATCAAAATAGTTGCTTAGCATTATTGGTGCTCTTCTGAAAATTGTATATTTGTGTGTTTGAAAAGAAGTATGTATTGATACTCCTTGCTTTTTTTCTTCATTTATTGCCACACGTGCTTAAACTTGCAAACGATTATTTTAATTTTTGAAGAAGGCACTGGTTATTCACAATGCTTGTGATGTGTGCTGCAACAGCCAATGTTTTGGGAAATGTGGATCCTTTACTACAAGTACTTACATGGATTGCATAGATATCTTGTGCAATACAATAAAAAAACCCTTTAAATTGCCATGTCTTTGTGATTCACCAAAACATAAGGTTTTGTTTTCTGCTGTAGCAAAACAGACGGCAGTAGAGTTGCAGAAATATGGGACCAACGGGTAGATCAATTCTACTATCTTAATTCAGTTGACATCTCCAATTCGGTTTACTTCCTGAGGTTTTAAGGGCAAACTCCAAGCAGGTAGGACCCTCTAGGGTATAAACTGAGTTAAAGTAATTTGAGACAAGAGTAATATTTTGGCCCTAGTGAAGTTAATGGCAAAAGTCCAGCAGTTTTCACTGAAGTCTTTAGGTAAAATCCTGACACAGTTTGTAGACCGTTCATTAGATAACCAGATTTATCTGTATCTTCCTATCAGAACATGTAAGTCATGGATAACTTAACATATACTATATTTATCCTTAAAATTTCTAGAGAGTCAATGCCAATTAATTCCATTCCTTCAGTGTGTTTTAGGAATACAGTCATTACCCCCATTTCCAGTTAAGCACTGATATTACTGAGCATTAATGAGACATGTAGCTACAGTCTCCCATATTATTCCTGTAAATGAAGAATTGAGATGTAGAATGGCCAAGAACTGTCTTTATTTTTAAGATAATGCTTAACTGCCTTCAACTTCATGTTCTTCATAAGTCTGGATCAAATTTCCAGTGCATTCATGATCCAAAAAGAATGGTGGTTCTGTGACTATAGTGCTTTTCGTATTTTAGAAAGCAGGTTCACAGCTCTGCCTGGCCACGTTTCTTACAGGTTCTAGGCATTTAGAACCTAGTGAGAATTTAAGCAGAAATTTTCATTGGAAATATCTGTCAGTCATTAGCATAGGGGAGGTTTGGGTGAAATGGGGAATTAGACATTTTCTGCGTAGACCAGCTTCAAATACCATGATTAGAATATTAATGACTTTTCATTCAGCAAATACTTTTTTATCTTGCAGGACTTTTCAAGTAAGTATTCTCTAGAAAGCAGAAACAGATTCTTACAACAGCTATTTCAGTTGTGTTATTTTTGCTTTGTCATTTATACTTGATTTCCTGGCTTAGTCTGCTGAAAAATGTTCCACTATTGCAGGATTATTTGGTCTGTGTTATTCTTCCTATGTGACTGCTCTTGTAAATTTGTAAATCCTTACATCTTGTGATGAGGGTGGGTGGTCTGAACTAAAATAATAACCATTGCTCCAGGCAAAAACAGCTACTGTGTTGTGAAGGAGAATCTTTGCTCAAGTCAAAACCAGGACTTTTACACTGGCAGAGTAGATTTAATCTTCCTTTAAGGCATTCTTGTAACTTCTCCCAGAAGCTGGATCACTAAATTGTTCTGATCTGCACAGTCTTACATGTAAAGACCTAGAAGATGCAAAGTTGAAATGTCCTCAGCTTCTGTTCTGACATGGTCTTCTGTAATATATTGCTCTGTGTAATCTAATCTAATCTTGAATTTCTGGTTTGTGAGAAATTCTGCCTTCCTTGAAGCCTTGATAAAATTCTTAACTGAAATTAGACTTTCTGAGGGGGAGTTACACAGCAGTTTCCCGACAACCAAGATACTGCTGCAAGTTGGCCTTCTAGCTGGAACAGAGGAGGGGAAGGAGTTGCCTTGGATATCACATCAATTTTCTGTGGCCATGGGGAAAAGTATGCTAACTGTACAACTGTCCAGAATTTTCCATAGATGCTTACAAGTCTGCCAGTAGCCAGAAAACACTTTCCATCTCTTCTACTAACTAAAGTAGTCCAATGAAGACATTAAGATGTAATGTAAATGTGCCAGAGGATGAAAGCAGAAGCCATAAATCATACGCTTAGTTCCTGCATGACAATTTGCTAAATTCCTCATCTGTACAATCCTACAAGCTGGGCTATCACAATACAATGCAAAAACATAGCAGAAGGACCAATTATAATCCAGTTCAGGAACCTATGAACCCCTGTTCAAGTTCCCCTGCCAGCCTAACTGAGGTGATCAGGATTGTGCTATAAGGATGTCAGTGAGAGGTAAAAGAGCAGATCAAATGCTGCGAAGTGCGTAAGCCCATACTGAGCTCTGTGTTTTTTCTAACAAGGACCAAATCCAGTGCTTTAGAGGAAAATGAAAAGCTAAACAAACCTCCAAGCTAGATCACAACTGAAGGGTGGAAAACTGCCTGACAAGGAGGCTGGCAGAAACTGCAAGACGTGGGTTTGATGCAAACGTGGTTTGTCCAAACACAGTTTCTTTTGAGAGTCCCTTGTATAGGTACATCAAGTAATTAATGACCTCCATAGCAACCTTACTTTCTTACCCCCCACTGACAAAGCCACATTATGTTAATAAAAATTGCTCATCATTGACATTTGCTTGAATTTACACTCTTGAAACTTTAATGTACTGAAGGTATCTGTTCCATTTTACCTGTTTACCCATACCACTACGAAGTGTGTACAGGATAGAACATCTGGATTTGCTGCCAGATGGGTATAAATAACTGAATAGTATGTGAACATGACAAAGGGCAGAAAATAAAAAAAAAAAATCAGAAGAGTCATAAACAATACCGTGTTTAAGGATGATTTTACTTTATAATCCTTTTCCCCTTTTGCATTTATTGGTGTTAACAAGGAAGAAGGGCTGAAGGAGTTCTTTAATTTTTGTAGGAAATTCTTAACAAGCAACAAGAATAGACTGAGGCCAAGTTTCAGAAAAACAGAGGAGGTATATCAGCTCAAAATTTTTTTCATTCCTGCTAGAATTAGTGCAAGAAGAGACTCTTCGGGTGTCTGCCTTTTTGAGAATGTCAGTCATGACCAGAATCAGAAGCAGCTGTTTGATATATCAAATATAAATAAATAACCCAGATGCAAGCCTAGCAGGGAGGGTGTTGGACCTGGCATAGTGAGGCCAAATAAACTTCAGATCATGCAAGAAGCAGCTAAGAGAGAGACACACTTTATTACAAGAAAAGAAATTAATGGTTATTGTAAGCAAATTAATTAAATCGGCAGTGTTCTAACTATTCTGCTTGCATCCATTTGCCTTTCATAAAAGTACATTAGTACATCTGTTTCATATAAATGCTTTCATTTTATGTGGGGGTTTTTTTATGGGGTTTCTTGTCTCAAATGTAAGGCTAGATGTTACTAACTGCTGCTTTCTAGTTAGCATTTTACAAGTGCTAGAAAATCAATGAAGTACCTAATACTCTGTTTACTTTTTAATATTGTAAACTACTTTCTTCCTATAACAATTATAAAAGGACTGATTTTCTCCTGGTATAAATTAACGTCACTCCAATAAAATCTCAGATTCTGATTTATACCAGAGTATTCCCAGAGAGAAATAAATTTCCCAGAATATTTATACCAGAGAGAACATTCTTTTTCACACGTACATTGTAGTATGACCCCATACATTTTTCAAGCTATTTCTTTTCCTCATTGTCTAAGATGATTCTTTCTTAGTGTGTGCTCTGAGAAACTAGGACTTTAGCTTTGTGGATGGGTAACTTCTGGCCTGTGCTATGGGGTTTTTTTGCTTCTGAAGATATTCATATATTTAGGAACCTTTATTCTATTAGAACCTCCTGTCAGGGTGCCATTTGAGCCATAGCAGAGGTGGAGATCAGCACTCCTATAGCATTGCAAGGGCAGGGACTGAAGTCCTGGGCTGACCTGAAACAGGGCTTCTGAGCCCATGGGCAGGAGTGGGGTCCCACTTGAGAACCCTGACACCTTTGGCAGATTTTTGTGGGTAATACTTTCGACCTGAGATGAAGCTTAAGTTTATCTTCAGTAAGTCATAAACAGTCATAGAAGCCATCTAAAATGCTATTAGATTTTGCTTTGGTACAAATGAAGGAGGCTTGACCCGTCCCTTGTTTGCTACATAGGATGGAACCATCCATCAAAGAAAAGTCAAACCCGTTTGCTCATTTAGCAAATTGCTAATGCTATTCCAGGGCACCTAACTGCCTTATTAAAAAATGCTGCGGTTTTAGAAGACAAAGTGATGATTGATAACTACTTCTCAAGAAGAAAGTTGTTCTCACGTATTGCAGAGTTAGGTATATTTTAGTAAAATTCACACAAAGTCAGATAACACGTGACAGCAGCTAGCCAAGGGGATTTTTGCCAGTCCCTTCTTGTGTCCTTTCAGCTGTAAGTGCTTAGAAGTCACAGTCCCCAAATATTCCCCAGAGGTGGTCACGTAACACTATAAGATACTGTCTCATGCACTTCTGAAACATCAGTGGTCCTGGGCCTTTCCTTGCTTCTTGCCAGACTCCTCCATATATACTAAATCAGTTCAGTTGCACCTAGTGAAAGCAAGTCAGATCCTGAGCCAGAACTAGCTCTAGTGGAAACCACTCACCATAACTGGGTCCCCAGAGATCATCTGTTGCAGTCTCAACTGGAGTCTGACAGACCACCTGGGAGTCCTGGGAGGAGACACGCAGGAATGGGCCCATCACTGGGAATATGAAGAATAATGCCATCTCTTGTGCTAAATGCGTATCCTGAGGACCTAGATCCAAGAAGGCCCTTTAAGATTCACCCTCAGGGAAGTCATGGGGAGTAACAGCTGCCCTTACTGTGTGACTGTATTAGCTCTACTGTCAATTGTATTCTTGGTCAGGAAGCAGATTCAGGCTTTGAATACAAGGGATACACAAGTGAGCATCAGGAAGGAGCCTTTTTTCAAGACAGTTCCAGTCTCCCAAGGCAGGGGAGCAAGGTCAAAGCAATGGGTGACCAAAGAGACAATAGGTCACTGGGGAGCAAGAGTGCAGGAGCAGCGGGAGAAAAGTCCAGGAATAGGTCTGATTGGAAGGCACAGGACCAAGAACCTCACATGCTGCAGATCAGGAGTCCTGCCTTATGACCTGCCTTGTCAACTGTGAGGGTTTTCTTTTCATTCCTCTGGGCACACTTACAGCTCCCAGGTGCTTTGCCAAAAAGGAAGTCCAGCTCTCTGGCTCTGTGCCTTTTGCCATACGCTGGTGAGTTGTGCTTTTCACAGTCCGACCAATACCAGGTTTCCACCTGGTGCACAGAAACTCCCCACATCCAACAACTTTACACTGTCAGGACATTGTGCCCCCATCCTCTTCCTCCCAGGCTTATGTTGCCTGACTCCCATGGCAGAATTTTAAAAGCAAGTGAGACACAGTCATGGAAATGCAGTAAAGTTGGGTTAGACCATGCTCAATCCCTCCACCTGGCCCAACAAATAATAGTCGTGTCAAATTTCAGAAAATTACTTGGGTGTTATAAATCTGAACTACAGCCTTAGGTAGTAGAGTAGCTTTGTAAGAATTATTTCCCAGGACAGCAGATAATGTCTCTGTGTTTCATAGTGTCTATAAACACAGTTTCGCCAGGGAATATTCAGCTTGGCTTCCCCCCTCATCTTGTGGGAGGAGGTACTTTTCTAGGTCTGAAATGACACAGATCAGTGTCCCAGGAACATAAGAATGGGATCACATCACAGAATCATAGAATCATCTGGTTGGAAGAGACCTTTAAGATCATTGAGTCCAACTGTTCATCCTGCACTGCCACGGTCCCTAAACCATGTCCCTCAGCACCACATCCACACGGCTTTTAACACTTCCAGGGATGGGGACTCCATCACCTCCCTGGTCAGCCTGTTCCAGTGCTTCACAACCCCCTCTGTAAAGAAGTTTTTCCTGATATCTAACCTAGATCTCCCCTGGTACAACTTGAGGCCATTTCCTCTCATCCTGTCACTTGTTATATGGGAGAAGAGACCAACCCCCACCTCTCTACAACCTCCTTTCAGGTAGTTGTAGAGAGCGATAAGGTCTCCCCTCAGCCTCCTTTTCTCCAGGCTAAACAACCCCAGTTCCCTCAGCCGCTCCTCGTTAAGACTTGCTCTCCAGACCCTTCACCAGCCTTGTTGCCCTTCTCCGAACACGCTTAAGCACCTCAATGTCCTTCTAGCCAACATCCTGTTACCCAAGAGTGCCCAGAGAGGAGTACTGGGCATAGAAGGCTGTTGGGTTGATGTGGCATAATTTCCCCTTTGTACGTGCAAACAGACTACTCCCCATCACCACCTTGTCCTTCATTTGTTTCAAAATGGTTTAAAGGATTATTTGCTCCATCACTTTCCCAGGGATTGTGGTAGGGCTGAGAAGATTCTCCTTTCCCTTCTTGAAGACAGAAGTGACATTTTCTTTCTTCTCGTCTCTAGGAACCTCTCCTGATTACCATGACCTTTCAAAGATTATCAAGAATACCCTTAAAATAACACTGGCACTTGCAGTTGCATGTCACCAGGCCCAATGGACTTGCATATTTCCATGTTGTTTAAATATTCTCTTAACTTGATCCTCCTCCATCCAGGGTAAGTATTCCTTGTTCACCATCACCTCACATTCAGTTCAATGGGATTTGGCTTTCCTAAACTTGCCCCTGCATGCTTTGACAGTGTTTCTATATTCCTCTGGGTCACTGGACCCAGTTTCCATCTCTTGTATATTTCCTATTTATATCTGAGTTTAGTCAGGAGTTCCTTGTACATCCATTCAGGTCTCCTGCCACCTTTGCTTGATTTCTTTCTCATTGGGATGGATTTTTTTTGAGCTTGGAGGAGGCGATCCTTGAAAATAAACCATCTCTCCTGGATCCCTTTTCTCTCCAAAACAGCATCCCACAGGATTCTTCCAAGCAGATCCCTGACAGGTTAGAGTCTGCTCTCCTGAAGTCTAGGGTTGTGATGTTGCTTTTGCCTGGCTCCCACTTCTCAAGATCTGGAATTCTACCATCTCATGGTCAGTGCGCTACAATCAAGGCTGCCCCCAATCTTCAAATCCCCAACTGGTTGTGATCCATGTGGACTAAAAGTGCATTATATGTTATAGCAAAGGACAAGCTCTAGGTTACTCAGCTGCCTGCAGATATGGTGCGTACTTAAAAATGTGCACCAAGACTAATATTTAAGAAACCCATGCTCACTGCCAGTATGTTTAGACAACCAGAAAAAAGAAACCCCTTAACTGAAAATATTTACGCCAGGCTCCCTAGACACCTTTACAAAAGCAGTATCAGAATCAAAACAAAAGATTTTAAATGCTTGGAATCCCAAACAGCTATCATTGCTGTCTATTTTAAAATGTAGTAACTGGATGGCTTATTTGTTTTCTAATATTTATTCTCTTTATAGGAAACAGAATCCCAGCCCTTACTTTCTGTTTCTGAATTATACTGTATGATGTTAGCCCGGTCTCTCAGGGCTTCCACCTATTCCTTTTTGACAAAGCACTCTGCTGCAGTACAGAAAATCTTCTGGGGATATATTCTCTTTTCTTCCACCTTCATTTCTAGTAAATTCTATCTGGTGGGTTGGACAAATTGTGAGAATAGACTTACTCATAATATTTCTATTTCCTCTCCTGCCAGTTACACACACCTACAGTTCATGTTAATATATTTGCATTTAATCATCAGATATTTTCTAAATTCAGAAAAGCTTCACGTCACTTGTTATTTTATCCAAACTGCTGTCCCTAGAAAAATGCAGATGGAGACAGCAACTTAAGCTGACTGTAAATGTTGACCTTCTGCATCCACAGGGTTGCAGAATTACGGCCTATGAAATTACTTTTGAAGGTAAGCCACAAATACGCTAAATGTTAACTAGGATTCTATAGTGAGCTGTATATCCTATGGCAGTGTTGGGGAAATCCTGACCGCACTAAGGATGTGCACAGCAAGGATGCCACTTCTCATGCTGGAAGTCACACACTTTCCAGCACTGATGGTTGTGCTTGCACTGGTACAGTGAAGGGAGTTTTCCCTAGCATTGCCAGGGCAGACAACCAGGAACAAAGGGAAAGGGAAATACTCCTGACTACAGCATTAACCTGAACTTCTAGTCTCTCTTGGCTCTAGCACAGACTTGAATGGTGGGCATCAACTCGGCCGAATCTTCTAATCTCTCCACAGGTGAGAGTGACATCTCTAGAATAAGGAAGGTAACACTCTGCTTCTATCAACTTATGTCTGTTCTGTCAAATTAGATGAAAAAATGTGCAGGTAGATTATTTGCAGGGCAGTGCTTAGCCTAAGAGCATTAGCTGAGGTGTTTAAGGAGTACTGCTCTATGTAACTGCAGTGCTTTACTAGACTATACGCAACACAGTATTGTAAATATGTATGTTCGACAGACTGGATAAGGTTTCAGTGATAGATGCCTTAAAATCATATTTTCTACAAACTCCCCTGAAAAACTATGAGGGCCGCTCTGCAAGTAATGCCTCCTGTTTTATTATGTTGCCCACGACGTCAGAGGCGGATGTTGGTGGTCTGGCAGTACAGGTTGAACGTTCCTGCCAATGTTCTGTTAAATTCTGTTGCCACGTGACAGACGGCAGCAGAGGGACAGTCTGACAATAGGGTGTCTGACATGGCAGTGCGTATGAAGCAAAAGTGTGTAACTGAATTCCTCCGTGCGGAAAAAATTGCACCCATTGACATTCATCGACGCTGCTGAATGTTTACGGAGACCAATCAGTGGGTGTCAGCACAGCGAGGGTGTGGGTGCCGCGTGTCAGCGGTGGTGACAGTGATGGTGGGTCTCCTCCACTGGTACAGATTGTTATGAGCGCGGCACGCAGGCTCTTGTTCATCGCTGGTGACAATGCACAGCCCATAGGGGTGGCAGTGTTGAAAAACAATGTTTTGTAGCTGAGAATTTGCTCTGTCAAGTTGTGTTATTGTGCTCTTTGTACCTGTTGTAGTTTCCATGGAAATAAATAGGAGGCAGTACTTTCAGAGTGACCTACATATATAATTTGAAGAAAAATATCTAGGCTTTGCTCTCAGTTTGAATCACAAGGCAATATGATTACATGAGTTGCAGGAAAGGGCAAGATGGGATAGTGATGGCTTCAGGAAATCTAATATTCAGAGATTATAAGCAAGACATCTAATTAATTTGTTTGACTATTGTTTGTCTTTTTGGAACTGTGCTGGGAAGCTAGGACTGTCTCATCGTATGTCTGGAAAGCAGTTAGAATAACCTGGCTGTCACCACAGTTCAAGAAATAATACAACACATGTCCAGCAACAGAGGGATAGTCACTGTGCCATGATAGATTAGCAGAGATGTCAGACAGAGGTCAAATTTGTGCAGAATCAGTTAAGTGTGAACAGGTGCGACCAGACCACCATGAAATAACTCTCTGGTTAAGTCACTCTAAATGAGCCATGAGATACTCTACCCTAGCTGTATTTGTAACCTTAAACCATCCTGTAGCCATGGACTATCTGACACTACTCCTAAAGCAAGCAAGCAAGAGAAACGGACATCCTTAATTACTGCTGCATCATGGAAAATATTTATCCTATTAATATTGTGGATTGCTCCCTGATGTGGGAGTAATGAAAGGATATTTTCCTTTCATACTGTTATTGAATGAAAGGAGTAAAATTCTAAGTACTGTGCATGTGGGGTGGCATCCTTTCACCAGATCATTTCATCAGGCTGGGAGGGGGTGGTATACCAAATGGATTACTTTGCACTTCATGCAACAAAAAAATGGCTGAGATCCCAACACGTAGCTGTCCCACAATGTGCAGAAGGCTGTGCCATTGCTCACTAAGTCCAATGCCTTCACACTAACTTAAAAACCCTCTAGGCTTTTCCACTTAACTTAGAAATTAATTAATGCAGACTGTGTTGGCATTGAGCACTGGAGACACAGTGCACACAGAGGCTAAGATCCTTCAGCAGAACAGCAGGCAGACATAGCGAAAGCATGCCTAGCTCCCCTCTGCCCCATATGGTCAGCTTCTTCTACTGAAAACTGAGCTTAGGAATGGAAAATGAATGTCTCCTTGGGTCTTGCTCTGATCTCAGACAGGATATTGCCAGGGCATAGCCCACAGCCAGAAGCCCAAGAGCTTATTCACAGTCCTATTCGCAGTCACACCAAGCTTATTCATAGTCCTAGAGCTTTCCCCTGCTGGAATTGTGGGCTTTGCCTCTTCACCATGCACTTTGCAAAGTGTCACTCAGATTAAAGCGTGCCCACTGTGCCTTACTTTCTGTGTATCACATAACATGACAACAAGCAAAATATAAATTACATACTTTTCCATTTGTAGGGCCCCTCTTGCAGTTCTGAAAGTAGAACATGGATTTTAAAAAGTCCTACTGCCTCCCTCTTTCCACTGTTAACTTGTATTTGCAAGGTGCATTCTGAAAGTTTCCTTACTACATTAAATCATAACCATTTAGCCCTTGGCATGTTGGAAGATACATCATGCCAGTGGGCGAATCTGAGAAAAGAACCTGATTTAGTGGCTGACCCGCTAGGTAATGCAGCTGTTCCTGGTATAGAATAAAACTCAATCTATAACATCACATGCATATTAAGATGTAGGTACACACACTTATACAAATAAACCAGAATTGCTAATGCATCATGGTTTTTAAGAGTTTTCACATCTTTGGGAGCAGGGGAAAATCCTGTTAGGTGGATTCTCTCATGTCTAAAAAGGTTCCTTTCATCATATAGCCTTTTCTACATTGGGGCAGTATAGGCATACTAAAAGGGTCTTTCTCTGCTGCCTAGCTGCTTATTTTCTTCACCTTTTTAGCAAACAGAACAGAGCTAGTTACCTGTCCATCTGAGTGAAACAGACCAAGGTTTTCAAAAGTACTTCAGGATCTCACACACATATGAACCCATAGTGAGATTTCCAAACTGTATTTCTTTGGAAAGCCAGGCTAATTGTATAGTGTTGTATCCCACACTGAATTCTATGAAGTCAGACAAAGTATAAATTTATGCTGAATTTGACTTAGTGTTTTTATATTCAGATGTGTGCTAAGTGCAAATAAATGCTGTGGAGTCCAATTCTGGATTGTTTGTTCATTGTTTCTTAACACATCTTTTAATCTGCTGTGGACAATTCTATCTCTTCCTTTTTAGGAAAAGTCTTAAAGATATAATTTAAACTATCTCATAAAAAGTTCATCACTGTCAGGCAGAGATATGTACAACTGGGCTTGCGCATGGCTGGGGTTTTTTTTTGATTCTGTGAACTGTTTCCTTTTAGGGGAAAATCTATTGACAGGGCAAACTTCCGCTAGTCTTCATTCAAGGGAGGTAGATACATACTGTTATTTGCATTCCATTCCTGCTTGTTCATATTCATTATAGTTTCTACCAGCATTAAATTTATATTAAAATTATTAGTTGATCATGTCAGCTTTTCAGATCAGCCAGGTCTTTTCATTTATGTATGCAAAAAGTCTGCACATGATGGAGTCAAAATAGGGAGGACACACAATCTGAAATACTGAACTTCTTTAAAATTTTCCTTCTAAAACTCATGCAATAATCCATTCAATGACATTTCCTGATTAAATCTACATTTCTTTTGAACCTGTTTTTCTGTCCAGTTAAAGTGCTTTTCTAGTTACAAAAGTATGCATGATGTAGGAGGCTTCAAAAAGGAATGACGCTTTTTCTCACAGTTAGAAAGCTGTGCTTCTGGGAAATGTCCTTAGATAGTCTAACTGAATAAACCAAGAGCTCCAAGTTTACGTTGCAAAAGAATACCTTGAAAAGCAACATATGACACAGTTTTGGTGGTTTTCCTTCTTTCCAAAATGTAAGATGTTGCTTTAAATAAGATTTCACATCCGTTCTATAAAACTCAGTGATGTCTGGACTTTATAAAGAAAAGAAACAAAGAGATATCTCAAATCCATCTATAAAGCTGTAACAATTTACACCTCTGAGGGGTTCTCACAGTACCAATTACACTTGAGGAAATTAGCATTTCTCTACTGTAAAACTGTTGAACAAACTGAAAGCTGTATATCAGACCTGAGAATAAGTGGAGTCCATGGTGCGCTGTGAATTTCCTTCATTTTTACAGTGAAGCAAGGTTTAGCTCCCATGGAATGAAGGAAGAATTATCTCTTTAAAATATATTATCTATAGATCTAAGTGGCTATCAGAAAATAGACCTGTCTGTAGGAAGCTATATGAATTTATGATGCTCCCGTGGTTCTGGGTTTGCCCCTTCCTCTTTCCCCCAGTTCCTTCCAACAAGGCCACAGTAAATTACTAAGAGCATCTTTCTTCTGGCCACCACTACTTGACCAGTCTAGAGCACAAGAAATGTATGCAGAAATGAATACAGAGTTGGGAAATCCTTCACAGAATCCCCAGTTATATTTCCAGTAATACATAGGTAGCCTTGGAAGTTTCCCATTCAGCCCAGTTTAGGCCATGGATCTGAAATATAACCATGACAGGATCCTTGTCTGGTATAACTTCATTTCAGTGTTCCTCAGAAAGAATCAAGTATCTCTTGAACTCATAGATAATCACCACTTGTTTTGTATGGTAACTTATTCCTGATGTTTATCTTAGAGGAATTTCAAGATGATGTCATAAATCTTCTTTATCTCATCCATTTATAGGATGGTTTTCTCCTTCTCTTAATTGCACTGGTAGATCCAACTGGCCCAAACCCTCCCTATAGTAACTGCTTTACACCAGAGATCATTTTTTAAATTGTGTTTTATAAATAAATATTTAGATCTTTAGGTAAGATTACCCGTTACCTGAATATGCTGAAAGAGAGTAACTGTTACGTTTATAGTCTACCTGCAAGCACTTACTGTACTAGATGAACAGTTTCCTCTGATCAGACAGAATATAATGAGAAATTTAAAACCAGAAAATCTAAACCTGATCACAAAGAGATGTGGCTCTAATGCTTTGCTTCTGTCTATTTAAGACTTGTGGACAGGAGTCAGTCATTTTAAGACACACGCACACAAGCAAGGCCTCACCATGTTGCATGGAAATGTGGCAGCTCAGCAGATGCCTCTGGGTCTCTCTTCAGCAATAGGACAGGAAAAAGACAGATCGTCTTTAGATACCCTTTTTACCTGTTCTGACTAGAGCAACAAAAGGACTTTCATTGATAGCATGAGAATACAAGACCATGATGGAAGTCATAAGAAGTTACATGTAGTCTCCGGATGTAGAACAACAGAAAGAGAATTCTAGGAACAGTCATGTCTGCTCATATGTAAAGGTGAAGTCTTTCTGCCAAGTTATTTATTAATACAGGACTACAAAACTTAAAGTAGGTCTGAAATGATTTTTCTAAGTTCCAAAGATGTCTAACACATATCCTATAGGGAAGAATCCTTCATGAAAGTTAGACACCTGCCTATGTTTCTCAAAAAAGTTTTAAAAATGAACATTTTATAAGTTATGAAAATCACAACAACGCTTCTTTCCCACTTGCTCTATCTCTCCAGTTGTAGAAATAACAAAAAAGATCATTAAAATCAGAACATGTCTATGTGCCTACAAAGCATACTGTAGGAAATCAAGCAAATTAGTTTTGTATTTAGTTATGAATGCAGTAAAATCTGAAGCTCATCCTTAGTTCTACAACATATTCCAAATGTAGTAAAGACAAGTCCCTGGGTCTCTTGCTTGTGAGGGAGCCTGGACTCATTTCATTGTTCTTGCGGAATGCAACTGCTGTGAAGGTCCTATTCACAGCTGGAGAGGCAATGGCTGGAGTTATTTCAGTACGTTTGTTTGTAGACTAGGTCTTAAAAAGATAAAACTGTATTAAGTATCACAGTTATCAAGACCAATCTCCCACGTCATAGCTAGTCCCATAGTACAGACCCTTTCTTAGCTAGGTCAAACTCCATCTCCAACCCTTTGTTTCCACTGCTGCTGTCAGAACTCTAGCATTTCACTCCTGCAGCAACCTTCTCCTTGTTTCTACAGTCTGAAGTTATGAAGGGTCAGTTTGTACCCTTGTTCCAGTGCTGTCTATTACCCTAAATAGCTTTTCCTGCTAGTGTTTACCTCTCTTCACCAGTCTATTTGTGACAGCATTTGTTTTCTCCCTCAAATCTTCATTTTGCTAGACTAAACAAGCTACTCTATTTAAATCTCTTAAAAGACCTTTCATTCCCTAATGACCCCTCCAGCTCTTTTCTGCAAACATTCCAGTTTAAGTTCATTCTTTCTGTAAGTAGGTGATTATGCAGTTTCCCAAAAGTGATTTCAGTAGTGCCTGGACTTTTCAATTTGTACTGGAAGAGCCTGCTAGAGTCTTGGGCATTGATTAGCTTTAGCAAATCCCCATGTCCTACGAGAAATGAGAAGCCAGAACAGACTGCAAAGCAGTGAAGTGAGATGCTAGTGCTGGCTTTTGCTGTTAGGTAGAAAGCCTGCCACGTGGTGAACCAGTTAGCAGCTACATTAGCGTATGTGTTTTTATTCCCAGCTAAGTGTTACAGTAACATACTCCTGAATTCCTGAACTTAAAGATCACTGTGATCCGGCCTGCTTCTGAAAGGGAAGTCCAGGCAGTCCATAAGCAGACATTATTTGGATACCTAGTAGTACTAAAATGCTTGAAAGAATCTGAAAGTTGTTGAGCACTTGTGTGAATTAGATATTTTTCCACAGTTCTTCCCTCCTCTTGCTACAAGGTCATCTTTGTGTCCCTGTCACTTCCAGCTGGCTGTTCTCAAAGCAGTGATTCATTTCGCTTTGATAGAAAGCTGGAGGGTTGTGCCGTGTGCATTGGAAAGGACAACCGTGTAGACCTCGATACTACCCACCCACTGTCAGTACTGTATGCTGCCTTGCCACCCACTCTCCTACACCATGACCCAGACTGTAGCAGCAAAACAGGTGGTTCTCTGCAGGTCTGTTACGGAGCACAGAGCTGTTGTCATCAGTAAATCCTCATGAAGTAAAAGGATGTACCTGAGCTACACCTCGCCTGCACATTTGTGGTGGCAAGAAATTTCTGGGAGTTTTCAAGCAGTTTCCACCTTATCCTTTATTGATAAGGTGGTGTAGAGTCCCAGAGGTCTGGGATGACTGGAATCTGATAGAGCTGAACCACCACTGAAGGTCATCCTCAGGACCGGGGGAAATGGAAGCATACCACAGAGGTAGCTCTCAACCCTTCTAGAAACAGTGACTATGAATGTATTGTGTGGATATGATTCTCATTGTCTGAGAAAATTTCTCATTTTTCATGCCATTGTTAAGGGGCAAAAAAATCTGTCTTGAGTATATCTAGACAGATCTAGCTGCAAAATTTGATGACAACTTGGTGTCATTTCAAGTAATGGCAAAAGTCCTTTTAAATTTCCTGGGGCCCAGATGGCCTGAATGTTAACTGTAAGGTATAATATCACAGCTTCTCTTTCCTTCCTCTTTGGTAAAGCCAAAAATTCTACACATGGCTTATTTTTAATGGATTTTAATAGCTGCAATGCAAATATTATTGCAGAGAAGGTGAATTTTAGCAATATGTGACAACTGAGCAAGATATCTTCTGCTGCTGAGAATTGTCACAGCTTAGATGAAATCACATTGTGTTAGCAAAGAATGTTCCCCACACATTTAAAATATAGGAATAGCGAAGGTGTTAGAAGCTTTAGACATGTGAGAAGCAACTTAATGATTCACTTTGATTTGGGGTTGAGAAGCCCCAGCTTCATGTATTGCAGAACTATGTTAGAGAAACTGAGTAACAATCTCAGAATGTAAAATGCATCAACTTTGAAAGAAATGATGCCATTGTTGTATATGACTGGCTGCAAGCACAGACCCACAAGCAAAGAAGTAATGCAGAATATTTACTGGAAACTCATATTTAAAATAGGATACCTTCCAAAATAATTTCTACCAACAGTAAGAATTAATGCATTTTGAACAAAACAATATTTTCACTAAAAACATTTAAAAAGGAAACAGGTTCAGCACAAAAAGTCTGTGGTTATATCTCTGATTATTTAGGGCTTTTTCTTTTTAAGTGTTAATATCAAGAAGCTCAAGGGTGTTCAGAAGAATAACTCCATGCTCGCTCATTTTGAAGCGACTTGGGGTTTTTCCTTTTGTTTTCAATTTGTTCGAGTCACATTCCTTCTAAGTGGGAAAAATAAACCAAATATTTCTAAGATATAAATAGTTTAGGATGAGATGAGTAATCAAGTGAGAAGAAACCAGAGTTGATTGGTGATAGATCTAAGTGACATTACAATGAAATTTCATTCTTTTCTACTTGCTGAGCACCAAGGAGGTGATGATTTTATGAAACAATGCTCCATAAAAATACAATGTATTGCAGAACATTATTATTCCTTCCCCCAAAATAAAAAGTAGCAACAAAAAATAAATACAAAAATCACCTTTTAGTTTAAAAAAAACATGCAAACTGTGGCACATTAGGTCATTTCAAGAGTTTTTCCAGGCGTTTTTCCTGCAACTTTGGACCTTGGGAAACCAGCCACCCCCACACTAAATAAGCCTTACTTTTCTGCAGCTGTCACCAGCTCTCACTCACCTGTCTACTTTGAAACCTGCTCCTTCTCAGCAGTAGGAATAGTAACTAGTAAGGAGGACGTATGTTTTTCACAGTTTGGCACCCTTCTTATTATACCTTTAATGTTTTGGTTTTCTTCCATCAAAGCATAAGAGTACAAAGCAAAAGAGCATCAAAGAATCAAATAGTTCACATCTCCTGTTTACTCCAGAGTCAATAGTGCTCACACTCCTCTAATAGAATCAGTAAATACATGTAAAATGTAAATAAATGTATTTACTTTATTGAGTTAATTGGTTATTTAGAGGAGTTATTTTCATTACTCTTTAAGTAATTATAAATAGACAATGATTGAAATGAAGCACATTGGCTCTACGTCATCTTGCCATACTCCATTTTTACTTTTACTTCCCGGAAGACTGAGTATAAATGTGTCTTTTATGATGAAATGAAAGAGCTTAAATGAACTGAAAAGATGATTAAGGCTTCAGGGATCCTCTTTTGTCATCCACATACTTAACATGGTTAAATTTTCCTGCAGTATGAAAGATCTGTGCTATTCAGGTATATATTGCAAGCAACTTTACATCATGATGGTGTCTGATAACATCCGATGATGATATTTTAAATGGTTAAAGAACAAAATGTGAGTCCTAATTTAAAGGAGCAGGTGCCAAGCAAAGAATAGAACATACCATTGTTACTGGGGAAGGGAGTCACGTTCACTTCACCTGGTAGGAAAATGAAGCTCATTGATAAAAGCTGTATGCCCTTCCTCCGTATTGTACAACAGTTTTGTAAAGTTAGGTTCAGGAAACAGGGGAAGGGCTTATTGTTTATTATTCCTAGATGAGCTATAGATTACTAGGAGAGCCTTATCTAGTTTTTCTGCTACAAAATTTTACAGAATTTCCTTAGCGCAGATGAACATGCTTATTCAAATACAGCTTATCCTAGAAGCTATAATAGCTATTTCAGTGTAGCATTTAGATACGGGTGTCCACCCAACAGCTTTTCCTGTATATAACTATTTTGGTAAAACAGTAGACTTCTAATCAAAACAGTAATACCACTAAAACTTGTTAAAGTACACCAGATTTGAATGACCTTTTGATTCTCAATAGTGCCACAGTGGAAACTTCTCTCTTCCTTTTTAGGAAACTCTTGTCAAGACTAATTTATCTCATAGAAAGATCATTGTGGGGAAACAATAGATTGGGCAATAGAGGTCTTGTGACCTTAGTCACACAACTGATGTGAATGTCAAATCTATTGATATGAAAGTCAACATGAAAAAACAAAATTATCAAACCAGGATAAATGTAAAATCAGTTATTTTAAGCTCTAAAACAAGGCAAATATTTGTGCTACTCAAAAGCACCATTGAAACCATTTAGTAACACTGGAGCACTATCTGGAGTAAAGCAAGCTTAGTTCATTTATACTACCTCTTGTTATTGTAAAAGAATACTGTTAGAGTATACATGGATGGTGCTGAGTTTAGAATGATTACCTGCTGAACTTGCAATGGAAAGATTATGCTTAGCTGGAGAACTGTTCTTTGGGAAAGCTTGTGCTCCCCTTGGATTTCTGCTGGTAGTAAGGTTTCATCTTGTCATTCACAGCAACATTTTCTTTCTCATCTGAAATGAAGATGACTGCAAAGGAAAGGGGAAAAATGATGAGGTTACCAACTGGTCAGTTGGAGCAAGTACAGTAGTTGAAAAAGGCCTTTTCAGTGGGTTTCTCTGCTCTTGTCTGACAAAGACCCTGCAGCTTGTGCTTCTCTTTTGTCTTAGTAGCAGAAATATTGCATATATGACAACTAGTCCATCCCACAGGCTCATGGAAGCAAAAGCAGCCTCCTTAGCAACAGCCTTTGAGACACAAGGAGGAAATTCCCCAGTCTCTCTGACCTGGAGGCTCAAACCCTCCCTCTGGGGACCAGCTGCCATCTTTTGTCTCTAGCTTCATTTTTAAAACATTTTAGCTTTGATCAGTGTTTATATTGACAAAAAAGAATCTCTATAAAATAAATGAAGAAAGTTCAGCTGTGTAAACTTTCAGGCTGCCTCAGCAAGAACCAGAAGCTGTCTTCAGTAGTTCTTAAAAACAAGGTGAGGTATGTACTTCTGCATGGACAGACAGCAAAGGCCACTTGCATTTGCTCTTCTGTGCAGACCTATTGTTTTATTGGACCTGACTTCAACATCAGTCCTGCAAACATTAACTTGTGTTTCATTTCAGAGATATGAGAAATCTATTGATGCTAGATGACATTTGTAAAATATTGCAAGATCAAGGTACCTATCCTATCTGTCTGTTACATCCATGCCAGCCTACTGTAATATGAGGAACTATGTTAATATACGAGTTCTACTGCTGCTGGCTTTTTATGTGGAAAAAGTTAGCAGATCATTGAATTACCGGTTTTCTACAGTGCAAAAAGAGCCTGAGAAAGCAAGTGTAAATAAAAAATTTAACTTTCATTGTCTGGCAAATCCTTTTAAGGAACAGGGCTGAATCCCACCTGTATCTGTTCAGTTAGCTCCCAGCTGGTATAAAAATAAATAGCATTAACAGCAGTTGGTGCTGCTGCTCATAAAAAAGCCCTAGTCCAAGTTCTATCTGAAGGACCAAACAGGCTGAAAGTACCTCCTAATGAAATGGCAGAAGTTCTGATGCAAGGTCCTAGTTGTTGCCTTTTGTTAGGATTTCTCTCAATGTTGAACTGTCTGTGCTAATAAATGGGTTCTTCAGAAAAGGAATGATATGCTATCTCTAGTTGGAGTTGATGGTGCGTTGCACTGGCTGACTTACAGGGCAATGAGGAAGCCTGGTCCCATGCCAGACTTGATGGAAATCTCTTGTGCTCATGTTTATACTCTGGTTTGCTTTCTCCCCCAACAAGTGACCGAGGGAACCAATGCCAAGGATTGAGTTTGTTTCCCTTGGTGGGAGCACAGCAGTAACATTCAATGTGCTTCTTGTCTCATTCTGCTATTTCTCCACTGCCTGAGAAGACCTACAGAACATGCTAGTTTATGGACCTGCTTTTACCTCCATTTCTTCCTGCACTGTTATTCATGAGGTGGGAACACAAGGCGGCTTACGCAAATATTCCACTGCGTAAATCAGTCTGAGCCTAACACTGAATGCTAAAATGCAACTTGTAAGTAAGCACATCTAAAACTTACATTGAGGTGTAGTTTCTGCTCTGCTCTAAAATGGTTTTGTTAAGAATGCAAAGAAGCTAGTGTTAGCTTGAGACATTTTCAACTGTTACTTTATTTGTAAGAAAAAGAAAACATGCTAGAAGTGCTAGCAAACCTCAGAGCTAAGCAATTTCATAGGGTGATTATACAGCAGAGTTCTGGAAACCTTCTGTCTACTACAGCTCCTAGATATTAACACAAGCAGCAGACTAAACATTTGTACCTTGTTTGTACTGCCAGCTGACAAATGAAGGTAATTAATGGGCAGCTATAAGGTGGAAGAGTCTGGAAAATACCAAAACTTGTCATCCCGAAATGCATAACACTGATGACAGAATATTGATTTAACTGCATTACTATTGCTAAGTAATCTTGTATAGTTTTACATTATGTATTGATATTTACAGCTTATTATTTACCCTATTTCTTTTCTATCAAATTTTCCCTCAGAACATTTATTGCTAGCTGGATGTTAGTCAAAAAAAAAATCCATATCAAGTGCAGCTATTCAAGTCAACTAGTAATAGGACTTGACACTTTTCAGGTTTTTTTGAAGTTAGGTTTCAATGCTCCTCTTTTTTTTTTTTTTTTTTTGGTAAGGTGGACTCTGCTAGTGGATAACTACAATGAATGCGCTTCGTGAAATTAAAATCAATGACATCTGTGTCCTTGCTCTTTAGGGAAATTGCCAGTATAGGCAAAAAAGATTGAAAGTGGCCAATACTAAATGAAACTGGAAAGAGACTGTATGGCACTTGCATTACTCTGGACTGATTCCTTTCTCTAAAATCTGTAGTCATGTAAGGTGAACTAACTGCATTTGCATTAACCGTAGAGCATCCTCCAAATTCACAGCTCTCTGCAGGCCACTCAGGGCAGGAATCAGGGAAGGAACATTCCAGCTTAGGATTTCAAGTCAACTTTGTTAGAAAATGTACTGCTTATCTGGCAGGCTATCAGCCTATGGCTTGTTAGGTTACAGAGGATGATAGTCATGGTTTGTAGTAAAAAGGGGTGGTTATAATGGTCTGGACTGGCCTGACCTTCTGCCTATCCTATCTAGCAATTTCCATGGTTACCCCAAAAACTTCAGTAGAAAATATCATTTTATAAAGATGGACAACTCAAATTTAAGGAGTGCAAAACATACTGAGTTTTCCATGCCTATGGTGAGCAGCACCAGTAGTTACGTACCTCAGTGTTAAAAATACATTTTACGTCTTGATTAAATTTGCTGATTTAAAGTTTGACCACTACATTTTGCTATGCCTGTGTCTTTACACTACAAACTCATCAATCTACCTTCCACACTGAAAAAAACCATTCTGTCTGTGGGGTGGGAAGCGGGATAAGACTAAAGCGAAAAAGCAATGAATGGGATCCTTCCAGTTTTCCAAGACAGGCATAAAAAGATACGTTTAATTCATTTCTAAATTTTATCACACCCAAGAGAGCTCTCCAAGATTATGCCAATTCAAACATATTATTAGATCACGTTAGTAAATTAAGCTATATGCAAATTATAATACCTTCTCCTGCACAGCATTTTTCTCATGGTTTCATTCTGTGATTTTTAAAGAAAAATATTCACGTCCCACTTTAGAAAAGTTACAGGCATTTGTATGAGTGTGTTGACTTGCACAAGGAAAGCTAACATTACTGTCTAGAAGGATGTTTCTCTGAACAAAACCTTGGGGATGTGCACGTCTAGGCATTGCGGCAAGTTCTGTTTTTCATTCATGAAAGGGGCTTAGTCTGCATTTCAGCAATTGTAGCATAATGGTAAAACCAGTTCCCAAATACTATAAAATTGATTCCTGACCTAGGAATTTTTTTGGTCACAGAAAGGAGAAAAGGAGCCCTTGTGAGCGCTGAGAGGAGCAGCAATGGCTGCTTGAGACAGGTCCCCAAATGGCAGCAGTGCTCCCTTGGTATGTACCAGTGACTGAGGGGAAAGGTCGGACAATGCCAGGCTGATACGCCTGGGTTTCAGAGTTAAAATAAAGCAAAGACTGAAATTCAATAAGCTGATCAAACATGCTCCAGAGGAGACTTAATCTCTCCTCCTTCCTTTTCCCACTCCTCCTGCAGCTGGCTGCGCACTTTCTTATACCTGCTCTGGCACACGCTGGGCCCTGCTGCGGTCATTAGTCTAGCAGAGATTGATTCAATTCTTCATTGAGGGTTTTTTGTGGGTTTGGGGGGGTTCTTTTGTTTTGCTTTTTGCGGGTTTTTTTGACATTTTAGCTAATGGAATCGGCAGGTAAGAAAGGCTGTGGCAAGCTGCAGCAGCCTGTGGTGAGCAGGGGACAGGAGGCAGGTGAGTGCAGCACTGCCTTTGGTGACAGCGGGCTTTGGAGCAGCGTGCTGCGCCTTGTGAAACCGCACTCTTAAGCAGAGCATAATGAACACATCGAATACCTCGAAATGCAGAGCCCTGTCGCAGGTCCCGAAGGCAGCAGGGCGCTGGGAGCCTGGAGAAGCCGGGCCTGCCCGCGGCAAAGGAGATGGGGAGAGGGCCGGATTTCTCGCAGGACTCCCGCCCTTTTCGCAAGGGCCCTGTGCGTGTCCCTCATCTCTTCCCGCTCACCGCGGGGCAGCGGAGGCGGCTACAAAGCAGCCCTCCGGGCGGAGGCAGCAGGCCGCCGTGGGGCCGCCGAGCGGACGGCAGGGCCTTAGGCGAGTCTCACCCTCCGCCCAGCAGCGAGATGTCGGGCCAGCGGCTGGGCCCGCCTGCACCCGGGGCTTTGCCCACCACGGGCGGCAAGCGGCGGCTGAGGGAGGAGAGGCGGTCCCGGCCCTTGGCGACCTCGGGAGGAGGAGCGGGAGCCCCTGGAAGACATCCCAGCAGTAAGAATCTATAAAACACGTCTTTAAAAATGCCTCTGAACGTACGTTCTCCTCTCCTTCGTTCGCTCATGAATGCTGTGGACGTCTACCCGTGCCCGGGGGCAGTGAAGGAAAAGCGTGGTTCTTGAGGGACGGGTGACAAGAGAAAGAGGGCCCTGCTGCGTGGGGGATAAGGAACCGTTGTGAGGGGCAAAGCGCCTTCACGGGGCGAAGCTGCGGCACCGCTGGGCCGGAGGCCCAGCTGGAGGCCTGCGCCCGAGCCCCCTGCCCCACCGCGTCCAGGCCCGGCTGCTGCCCCAGGGCCTGGCCGAGGTGCGCGGTGACAGCCGCGTTTTATCGTGCAGCAACGAGCCCACACTCCTGCAGCTGGTGCGTGTGTGCCTCAGATCCTTGCATGGACACGGGAAAGGTGAGCGTTGTTCAGGCCTTGTGAGCAGGAAGCTGAGAGCCCTAGCATCACATCGGATCTGAGGTACTTAGCCAGCGTGTTTGGATTTTAATGATCGATTCAGCCGCATGTAAAGACATTTTAGAAATTGATTCAGACTTTAGGCAGTTATTCTTATGTTACGTTTATCACATTGACCTGCTGGGTAGAAATATAGTAATTGTTTATGAGAAACACATAGCTGTAGAACTTACAAATTACTCCAAAAACCACCCCATGCTCTACGTGTCACTCTTACAGAAAGACTGTCAGACGGGATTGTGAGAAATTGTCTACACATATTGCAGTATGTTTTACTGTGTGTCTTCTTGGTTCTGCACTGTTCTGTTGCTGTTGCATCCTTAAATTTAAGACCTACAGTCCTGGGCATTTTTCATTTTCTCTTTACTCTCTTTTGTGCTGCTACTTAATTTATGTCAGTCTGTTGCTTCCATTAGCTTCATGTTTTTGAGGTAAAAAACCTGTATTATCATTCACTGTTGCTTGATATTTTCATAATTCTATCACTGGACATATTAAGATTGATTAATCATATTTAAAAGTCTCTATAACCACAATTTTGTTGTAGCAGAGTGAAAATCCTAATTATAATATCCTACATAAATAATTTGATACGGTACAGTAGCTCTTAAGTCATGTGTAAAATGGCTGCTATTCAGTTGTTAGGGTCTGGTCACAAAACAAACTATGAAAATAAAGTTGACTAAAACCAGAAATGAGAGAGTAGTATATGTTGTTATGCCAGTTTAGATAAGGCTGACAGAAAGACACGGTTTTGCTTACAGACTCGTCTTTACCCCTCCTTGTGCCCTGATGTACTCAGTGCCCTTTTCACCAATGCCGCTGCTCTTGTATTGCGTGTTTCACTAGTATTTGCAAACCACCCCCATATGGTTTCTAACGATTTTTAAAAGTAGAAATACTGGAGCATTAAACTTGAAATCCAAATTTATCTCCATTAAATAGAAAATGAACATTATATACCCGAGAGCTGCTAGTGAGCAGTCAGAGGTTAGCTAACATTTATTTTAAATGTTATTTTCAAAGCAGTGGCAAATTTTTATTTTCTAAGTTGAAGAGTAAGAACATGACTACTTTAGGATGTTTTCTATTGTCAAAGTAATGACAGCACCCTTGGCTGGACAGACACTGAAGGAAAAGGACAGGGTGATGCAGAGTTGGGGCTGTTGTAGCAACTTGGACAGCTCTGTGAGGTGTTGACAGGCCTGCCTGAACAAGGCTCATATGAACTGGGTTTGGTTTGGTAATCAAGGGAGCTAAAAGCTGGTAATTCTTCTCTTTTGTTCAGTTATGTTCTCAGTCTTTAGAGTATGTGTTTTCAAGGTTTTCTCTGCAGTCATGAGGGATATAAACATAAGAGAAAGGAAGGTCAAAGGGTAGATATTACAATATAGCAAATGACTCCAGGACTTTGGGCTTAAAGCACCCTTCTTATATAGAAAAGCTTAGAATAAAAGTTATAGGAGTTGGCAGTGCTGGCAGATGGTCAGTTCAATTCAAACCCTGTAGCAGTGACAGGAAAGTCTCTCCAGGTAATGCTCTTTATCTATCTCTTGTTCTTAGCTACTGTTGCTGTCACCAGGTAGGTAATTGGCTACTGCTTCTACGAAATGCTGCTACAAGGGCAACACCTGTGCACAAAATCCTGCACATACCTCAGTTTCCAGGTTTGGGCACATATGGTTTGTTGTGTGTATCCTTACCAATGTTTATGTAGCCTTTTCCATGCGCTGAGCATGTCTCTAGGATACTTCATCTTTCACAGCCTGACATGATTCTTAATTCACTTGCTGTTCTAATTCTTTAGAAATGAAATGTGGTCATCAGCATAGATAATTTAATGCTATGTACTTCTATAGTCATTCTGTGGTTTCAAAAGGTTCAGTAAATGATTTGGATCTTCAGGTAATCTCTGATTCCCAGCTCAAATTTGTGTCTGTTTTTTCTTACATGTTCCATGAGTGCAGTGTCCAACCAGAGAGACAATGATTTGTCTCTTGCAATCAGGCAAGTAAATAAAGCATAAAATTATTTGCAATCATCTAACTACTTTGTACATACCTGCATTTAAAAACACAGACACCTCTTCTATACCTTCTACTCAAAAAGTTCCTCAGCTACAGCTTGTAGGAACTTGGGGAGAGATGGAGGGAAGGGGCGTTGCAGGGACATTTATCATGTCACGCCTGCCCTGGTTTTGTGCTCTTCTGTAGTAATCCACTACCCAATGCTGGCAAAGATGGCTTTCTGTGCTAAGGAGACAGTGGATCTTGCCCGATATGGCCATTCTTGTGCTTAAAGATTGAGGGCATTCTGGCCCTCAACAAGGCATTTTTAATACCAGAATAAATATTGACTGCACGGTTAACCTGAAAGAGTTAAGTTTAATTTAGCTTCTTTTACAAACTTCTCCTTAAAGGCTTTTCTGTTTGCTCATCTCCACTGGATCTTAAACAGAGACATTGTGTTGCTATGGAAAATACCGAGTAAGCAATAACAAAAGCTGCCTCACACAGAAGCAAAGCACCCTGTTAACCGTCAGCCATGCAGATATTACTAAGAGAGGAAAAGAAAATATGGGGGAAAATGTGAAACTAGTTCCAGTTTCCATTCTGTCCGCAAGTGAAATATGACCTCATTTTCTTCTTTCAGCACAGCATAGTGGCATTCATCTGATCCCGGAGAAGAGGGTCATTTGCTGATAGCAATTTCATTATTTGAGAATATCTGCCACAGTCATGAGCATCAGTCTGAAACAAGAGATTTTGAAAAGCCTCGCCTGAGTTACACTTCACATATGCACATCTTATCCTAAGCAAAAAAGAGTAAGGGATTTTTTCTTCTATGATTTTCTTAGTCCCAAGAAATTTCTTCATGAGACCTATGTGGGAATATAATACCTTGAATCCAGTCAGACTCTGTCTTACCTCCAGACTCTGAAAGCATTGGAGAAATATAAATCAGAAAAATTTGACATTGGCCTTGATCTTTGCTTTGCCACCTAAGATGCTTTCCAGAGTCAAACTTGAAATTCAACACACCACCATTCTGTTGAAAGAAAGCAAAAGTTGCACAGTAGAGCTATTTTATTTTTTAAAATATGACTGTTAGAGCTTAATTTTTTTAAATGGTCACATAGAACCTAATCTATTTTTAAACAACTGAATCTTTTCATTCTAAAGTCTCTGCCTTTTTTCCATCTATCTTTTCACACTTTTTGTTCTTGACTAAGCAAAGTTAAAGGCAATACTCATACAGCACACTGAACCTGACATTGTAGGTCTTTCAAGACCTCTTTCAAGAGGCCATTTATGTTGTGACATGGTAAGGACTGACACAGTTACACTGCTGATCTTACTGAAGACAGGCAAAACTAGGCCAAATCCTATAAGACTTACTCTTGCAAGACTCCAGAAGAAACTTTGCCTCAGTTAATATAAGTACAGTCAGAACTTGAGTTTATCAGTTCCATACTTTTCACAGTGTACTCTAAAAAAAACCAGATCATCCTTTTTGCAGCCGCTGTTCATGTATGGTTCAAAAATGTCTAATTAAAATACAAAGCAAATCTCAAAACACATCTAAGAATATACATCAGAAATTCCTTCAGCATAAAGGTCCAATTATATGTGGGATGAAAACTAATAAATAGAAGATTCCTCGCTAGATTAAATGAAGCTAATTTTTGTTAACAATGAATGGTGAATAAAATGGTCTGAAAAACACTCACTGTCTTGTGACCTTAACCTGCAGATGCAATTGTATCACATCAGCCTCCCTGAATCAGCAACATATTTCTTTCTCAAAAAAATTAAAACATAAAATCCAGAGTTTCCTTAGTTTTTGTTTCCTTAGTTTTTTTCTAGTTCTAGATGTTCATGTACATGAGTAGCTGACTTTTCTAATTTCTTTCTGCTATCAGGAAGCAACATTACTTTGTAAGGAGTGTGGTAATCCACCCATGCACATAAATTTTTTTGTAATACATCCCTACTTCATCTACATTTTTCGAGAACTTTAACTTATTCAAAAAACACTCCAGCTATACATGGAGCACAATATTCACAGTGCTTATTTTTTTACCTATTTTCTAGCTGCATTGCCTGAAGTAGATAAGATCCTGGGATATCCCCATGATTATGTTTTGAGTCAGTATATGAAACAGGATTAATGCGAAACTTTCACTAATCTTTAGTCACTGCTCTGCCTGTAAACGGAAATGTTTTCCAGTGGGTAATTTAGACTACATTCAAGTTTATAAACTTGACTTCTTTAATTCAGTTTCCTGCATCAGAAAACTAAATTTATCATCATTACTTATCAAGAAGGTAATGTACCTGCAACATAACAAGGCGATCCTGTAGAGATAGTAACATAAACTTCTCTGGACTTCAGAAACATGCAATAATATTTTACTTCTCTCTTGGTAGGGAATCAAAGAGAGCCCTGGGTACTCCAGTTCAAACCACATCACAGCTGAAGTGCCCAAAGAGAATCTAAAGTTTCAGATTCAACCACTGCTATGTAAAACAATGCCACAGGAACATTCCCATGTCAAAACCACAATATTTATAGCCAGCTGAATAGCTCTTTCAAGCAATGAGCAATCAGTTCAAATGTATACCTTATTCCAACTAAAACAGAGATCCACTGTATATCTGTTCAGGGAGAGTACTTAACCTAGACTCTAATCTCTAGAAATTGGCATAATTTGCAGGCGCTCAAGAGTACAAACACTGAAATTACAGACTGTTAAAATAGGAAATATGGTGGAGTTCTACTGGCACAATTTGTTGGACACTTCTCCAGTTATGCTGCTGTCCAAATATAACTGCTTTGTGTATCAGTTTGAAAGGCATTAAGGGTCACATTTTCTATATATGAACTAAGATGAGGACTGCAGATCTAACTTGCAAAAATAAAAAAGATGGGAGGCCTCAAGAGTATGTCCCCTAATCACATGTATGGAAAGCTCTTCTATGTGTATACCATAATGGCTACAGGGACAGTATTGGCTTTACATGAAGGAGGGGTAGAGATTGTATCTCTGTCTTCTGTTGATGTCTTGAGCTGCTTCTTACTTTTCCTCCTTTTACAGCCTAATGCCTCAGGAGGTTACCCTAG
Organism: Bucorvus abyssinicus; assembly: GCA_009769605.1. Lineage (NCBI taxonomy): Eukaryota > Metazoa > Chordata > Aves > Bucerotiformes > Bucorvidae > Bucorvus > Bucorvus abyssinicus. The sequence goes on from CM020031.1 coordinate 36,513,488, forward strand.
TTATTCCAAAAAACAGTTCAGCTCCAGATGGGGACAAAGCAGGCCAGAATAATGGTAATGTCTCCTTCAGTCCCTCAAAAAATTGAGCACTTTTGAAGACAGCTCACATCCATAATAACTCATACAAGCTTGCTCCTTCTTTCTGTTTTCTACCGCAAGCAGAAGGTTTTCCAGACTGCACAAGGCAGGGTGAATATCAATCATCCATAATTGATGTCTCTGTCCTCCAGTTTCCTGAGTTTTGCTCACAGCTGAATAGGACGATATTTATTCTCAGGATCCTTGCTCTGCAAAGCAACTGGAGTTCCTCTTTCCAACACTCTTCTGAATCACTAGAGCAGGCTCAAGCAGTCTGTGGAGCTGAGAGTATCAAGGTGAAAAGAAAAAATACGTTGACTTCAAAGTTCTGTGTTTTCCCCAAGGCAAGCAAGAAGGGAAAAGGCCAGTTTCTGACTAGTAAATGTGATCACATTCTTCAGTACTGTGTTGGTTTTTAAGAGATTATTTCAGCTGTCTCTTATGGTTTCTGAGGACTGATTTCACTGTGAGCGAGTTCACAACGCCTGGAGTGTCTTAGGAATCTACCCCCTGTGTTTAGACATCCAAATGCCTTGAAAAGAACCTGTCCTCAATAGAGAGAGCAAAAGATTTAACTTTATCGACTTCTGCAGAAAAATGAGGAATCATCTCCCATCTAAAAATCCTTTATTTTCTCAAGTCTTCCTTAAGGGTATCCTTGTCCCTTTTGCCACATATACATGCAATATAACTTACCAAGCTATATTTTGTGAGGATGAAAAGAAAGGATATTATTCCCCAGTTACACCAGTCTAATTGTGGACTTTTCTTACTGACATTAAGTTTTAGAACAACTTTTCAGTTAGTTGTTCTCAAAATGGATGAACTATATCAAATAACACATTAAAAATTAAGCAAATTACTTGCTCAGAAGGCATGAGTCGTCTTTACATCGCTTTGAATTCACATGTCAGGTTGTACAGAAAAAATACTTTTCTTGTGTAGATAGGATCTCTGAATGTGAATATCAAGGAATGAAAAAGAGTGTATTTTACTTTTAAAACCTCACAGTTTAAGGAAACCTCACTGAAGATGGTTAAAGGCCTTGAACTTCACTGACTAGCACTCTCTGCAGTTTATGGTGGAAGGAAACAAGCGTGTCCCTCTTCTTTGGCTACCAAGGGAGAAATTTATGGGTTCTTTCCTTCACATAAAGCTATGCTCCCAATCCTCATGCCAAAACATTTACTGCTAGAAAAAGCTGTTTGAGTGGTGTTTCAGTAATTTCAAATAGTGCAGGCCCCCACATTCACCTGGATTCCAGAGCAATTTGAGGCTTGGAACTGGGACATTAGAGCTAAAATAACATAAATGGAATGACACATGTGACCCTCCAGGATCTGGAAGCCTGCTGCCGTCCATGTCCCTAGCTTATTCAGGAAATGATCTTTTATATAATGTTGACATTCACATACACAAATGGAAATCTGTAATGTTTCCTGGATCTGACCCTGAAACCCACACAAAAGGGAGCAGCAGGCTCAGAATGAGATGAAGTGCTAAAGGAAATAAGAATAATAATCTTGAATTTCATTTATTGTTCTTCTTTGAATCTTTGTTTGTGAAAAGGTTGAAGTTTAGTGTTTTGCCTATATTTAACACCTGGTTAAACACCATATAAACCCATGGCAGTGGCCAAAGTCACCTCCTGAAGGAGAACTTGTGACTACTGTCCTAATGAAGTCCCAGACTTTTCTATGTACTGTCATGAATTGATTCTGTAGAAGCTGTTTCAATAAAGCATCTGTCCCAGTTAAGTGTGTTCAAATGAAGCGGAATACATTTTATTGAAATAACCACCTCTGGCTATGATTCTTTATATAGTTTGAAAATGTGTTTCTAATAATGCTGTTTGCAGGACAGCAGAGGACAAATATTTTACAAAGTAAAACAAAAATATTGACACTGTAAAGGAGAATTCTTCTTGACACCTGCCAGTATTTGGTCCTGCGACTGACATGTCCCCGCCTTTTGACTTGCTTTGTGTACTAACTCTTGCCAGCATCTTGGCAACATGCTGGCTTCATATCTTCTGTGGAGGCCAAGTATCTTTTACCTCCCTTCTTTCACCCCCAGAGGTCAGAAGTTCATTTACATCTCTTCGGAGCAGCCTGCTTCAGTAACAATTTGTGAAACAAGATTATGTTAAAGAAAGCAGTGTTGATTATTTTAGAAACTAGAGAGAAGAATTAAATGAAACAAAAGTTGAACAGAACAGCTTTTCAAGTATCTGGCAACTGCACAAAGTCTAGCTCACCAGGTTAAAATCTCATAGTTATTACTAATATATTCAAGCACACTAGAAAAATGTATCAGTGCTTATCTGACCTTTCTTCCCATAATATGGTCCACAGATCTGTTACAACAGGAACTTCAGCCAGCAGCAGCTTCAGGGAAGAACAGTTCTGGCACTCATGAACAGCAGGAAAATGCTTCACCTTTTGAAGCTCCCTTCAGCTGAGAAAACTCTCCCTTGTTAGTATATCTGAGTTTTTTTTTTAAGTGACAGGTTGTGTTAATACATTTTGAGGACACAAAACCCAAGCAACTGTTTCACTGACCACAGAACATGGCTAATGTGATGACAGAGTTTCCAAGCCTTTGCATGGCAATTCCAGCTTTCTGCTAGATGTGTCAGAATATGTTGTCCTTAAGAACAGATAAAAGGAAATCTTTAGCTTAGCCCTCACACACTTTTGCATTTCTCTTTATGGAAGCTCCACTGATCTGTCACTGAGGAAATACTTTCCTCAAAGGAGAGAAACAGAATTATTATTTCAATACAGGAATTCAAAATTAGCAATATTGTATTTAAGTATGTCTTCTATAGGCAAAGACTCCTGCCATAAGGCAGGAAACTGCACAGACTGAGGCTGGCTTCTGTGCAGAATTTGATGTACTTGGTACATTGTAGTCTTTAACACAAAAGGCAAGGATACTCTCCCTTCAGATTGTCATTGCTTTTAAAGTTAGACTTACATGCTTCACCAAGAGTTCAGTATTCCTTGAATTTCTTTAGTTGGTGACTGCCAGAAAGTTTGAAAAAGTTGTTTGTCAGCATTAGGAGTATAATAGTTGTTCTCATTATAGAACTCTGTCAACTTCAGGTTCAAAAGCCTATCATGCTGAACTAAAACTGGTCACTCAAGCATAAACAGCAGCATGAATGGGAAGTGCAAGTGCACCCACTGGAGTGCTTCGGTCTGCACATAGCTCAGAGTCTGTTTGAGATTTTGCAGGGTTAGAGTGAGTTTGGTGGCCTAGGAAGTTCTTGAATACTGACACATGAATGAAATATGCCACTAGCCCAGGGATGCATTCATGGGGTATGTTCATGTTTGTCTTGATTATTAAATCAAACTGTCACATCCAGCAGCAGTGTCTTACTCACTGAAGGAGCTGTGCTCTCTCTTTCCAATAACTGTTCTCAGAATTGAATTGCAGCCGTCCCTTCAAAATGTCTCAATTCCCACATGTGCCAGTTGTGAGAGCACATGATACATAAACAGAACTGACAAGGAGACAACAGCCGCACAGAGAGAAGTGTGAGATACACAGTGTTTTGAAAGAGGAATGGAGGGCCAGAAGCGAGAGCGAAAAACAGACATGACAGGCTTAAGACAGCTTGAAAGAAGAGAGGAAAGCCTTGGAAACAATGTCAGAGAGGAGCAGGAAACTGAAAACAGGGAATAGAAACTGTTACCTATGTTTAGGGTTGGAAAGAGGGCTTCAAAGACAGTAGAACCAGGATGAAAAGACATAGGAGAGTGAGAGGGTTATGAAAGTGAAGTTAGAAGTGGTGTAATAGAAAACCGCTACAGGGGACGTAGAGACAGCTAGGGGAGGTTAGAGTGTGAGGAAAACATCACTAAAAATAATGAAGGGTTAAGGAAAGGAGAGGTTACCTGAGACTTGAAGTAACTGTTGATGAAAGCAAAAAGTAGAAACAGAGAATGAGGAAAATATTTGGGGTATGATAAGGAAAAGAAGGGATGTGAAGACATTGGGATATACAGAAGAAGAGGAGATAAGAAAGGCTACTCTAATGCAGACGAGGAACATAAGCAAAAATAAAAACATAATTCCAAACCCAAAATAAGCCAAAAAAAACCCCCCAAAACCCCTTTCTTGTCTTAAGCTGTCAAGGTAGGAAAAAAGAGATGTGATCCATTGTTCACATAGTCTTTCCTTTTGCAAAAGACTGTACACTGTTTGCTAATTATAGAAATAGCAGAGTAACTTGTTACCACAGTGCATGCTGCTGCAAAGCTAATCCTCTTCTGGATGCCCATGTTAATTCCTCCAGACATGACTTTGTCATGCACAACTACATTGAAGGATCAATATAAATGCATCCAAACATATTAGGAAATTTCCATTTATCCTCCTAATCAGCTTTAGATTAGTCCTGTAATTGTAGTGACTGACACTTGCTTCGTCTGAACCTTTCCACAGTAAACTACTCCTCCAGGAAAGCATTCACCAAACTTACCTGAACACACACCAGTATTAATTGGCACATTCATGTGAAGTAACAGAGACATAAACACAACATAATCCTTGCTATATAATGTAATCCTCAGTGTTACAGATGAAGAAGCTGATTTAGAAAGGCATTTTGGGACAAAGGTGTTTTATTGTAGCCTAGAGATATAGACAGGTGTCTGTACTGCTTCTGATTATACCCCATTCTGGGTAATGGGCATATTTTGATTTCTGCATATTTTATAGGAATGCTGCAAATCTTTCCTAAATAGTAGCTTTATCTTGGAACAAGATGAAAAATTGCAACTTGTAAGTTTAGAGTGGTGTCAGAGGGAGTGTTTCTATAAAGCACTCTCTGAGGTTTCTGTGTATTCACTGCCTATTCAGCTCTCTCAAGCTCTCTCCGTTGATTTAACAGGCATTGAATTAGACTGAAAGTTAAAGCCTGACTGAAGCGTTCAGTTAGAAAAATATGATGTAATCTGTGGACCACTGCATTCTCATCATTGTCATCAGGCCACAAAAATTGTAGCTTGAAAGAGGTGCCAGACATGTTTTGAGAAAATTGGTGCAATTTCAGACCAGTTTAACAGAGCAGCCATTTCATGAATCAGTTAACCAACTGCTCACACATGCCTGTTTGACTCATCTTACCAAAATTGTTCAAATCCTCATAGAGGTTTCTACTACGCATACACAGAGCCACACTTTCGAGTGCTCATGCTTTGTGTATATTTAATCCATTCTTCCTTCAACTATGCAAACACGTGATGCTCATTGCAGGATACTTACTATGTAGAAGGCCACAAAATGGGCAGCAAAGTTGCCTGGAACCTAATCTGTCCAAACACAGCAATATTATCTATAAAAAGTAAGCTGTAAAATGACAAAAGGAAAAAAAATTACTGTAAACTGAGTGTAAGTATGTGAACTATAAATTGGCTTAGAGGGAAAACAGGTTCAAATTTCCCCTTCCTCTCCTTAACAAGCTACACTGAACTCAGTGAAGTAACTCAAGGTAGATTTAAATAATTTAGTTCCTAAGTGAAGAATCATATCTTACTGTTATTCATTCTTTCTAGGCATGGCACACACTTTTTCCTGCTAGGCTGCTTATTAAACCACAGAGTTACCCACTTACTGATCAAACCTTAATCAGATTACTTATGTGCCAAAAAAACCCCAGTCACTTGCGTGAACCACATTAACTTCAAATAATTTAGAAGGAAATCACAGGCACTGAAACCAGCTCCCTTTCTCATGGATGGGAGAGCAGCTGCCTGTAAGATCACAGTCATGCCAAGGATACTTCGTGCTCTGCAGATGGTTCCCTTCTGTCTCAAGTCTGAAGATAGAGATGTGCTGAACAAGCCTTTTGTAACATTCCTATTGAAAAGTTAATAGCCAACAACCAGATCTGAACAAAAAAGAATGGTGGGATATCACCCTAAATATAAAAATCTATTGATGGCCTTTCAGCAACAGCAACTAATTTGGTATTTCCTAAACAAGGACTTGATTGATTATACTTGGAAGGGATAATGTTTTTAAATGTTAGAACTGGAATGGAATTAAATCATTGTTGATTGTAGTGCATGCCTGCTCACACCAGTTATCATCCTTCGCCTATCTGAAGATTAATACTCTGTATATATACTGTGGGGAGAAAGTTGGAGCAAATTCCTTTCCAGCGTTTTTTCAGTTCAGTCAAGATTTTTTTTTCCCTGGTAAGAAAATTCTATTCCCAGCATTTTATATGCAGCAGCTGCAAGAAAATTCGTTGAAAGAACTTAGTCCACAACAAGTAGCCCCTTTAGTCACAAAGATGTGAGTGGTGAAAGCCTGATCATGTGCAGCAGAAATTTTCTGTAGTGTCAGTCAGTGCCTGATGAGCAGGATACACACTCGCTTGTGGAGGTATCTTATAGTCAGACTGCATGACTGCAGCAAGCTTGGTGTACACCTCATGCAACAGAAACCTTTTAGGGATGGTGTATAAGAGTGATGAAAAGGCCTGACAACAGGATGACCTCTCCCTGAGGAACTGAACTTTTCCCCTGAAAGCAGAAGGAGAATTTTAACAGCTGTTCATACGGTTTAATTTTTGTCTTCTTTTCTGATGGCTGTTTACAAACAAGTGTCATTGTGAAGCACCAATACTTCTTATGGCTTCAAAAATAAGCAGGGTTTGTTTTTTTTTCAGCAATGAGAAACACACCACAATCGTGAAACGTCATTGCAGATCAGATTGCCATTGCCAACAGAAACATGGAAAGAAATGTTCTTTAGTGTTCTGTATAAATAACTTCCTCTGTAAATTAATTTGTGCTTTATTTCACATTAAAAGCAAGTTGGCTTTAAACAAATAGGTGGCACAAATTAAAGGCACTGGAGCTGGTAGGGAGAGTGTCAGAGTGGAGTGAGAGGAGACTCTGTTCTTAGAAGTTACTCCACACTGCTCTCATTTGTCAGCCCATGAAGAAATTAACGGAGCCTGCAAACTGGGGCACTCCATACCATAATGTCCTGCTGTTACTACTTTAGTTTACACATGTTGAAGTGGTATCCTGATGGATATTCTTAGTAAATTAAAATGAGATAATATCTCTAACATGAAAATAAAGTACTCTTTGCTTCTCTTTAACATGTAGACCTAACTACTTTGGCATTGGATAGATTCAATCCATATATAAGCAAGTAATACAGAGATGGCAGGATCTCAATTCTTTCTTTGCTTTGCTGGTCTTTTCCAGCATTTTGTGGATATCTATTTCTTATTAATTATCCCTCTGGTATTACTTCTGCTGAGGGCATTGCCTCTGATAGATCTGCCTGTGTACTTCAAGCTTTCATCAAATTGCCAAAATTACGTCACTTTTCAGTTGAGCCTTTCCCCACTCAGTTTAGGAAACATAAAGGCATCTGTGTTCTCATCTGCATACATACATACTGATTTTTTTTTTGTTATTTCTAACCACAAGGAATATTTTTTGGACTAGCTTTCAAAAAAAACCTCCTTTCTATCAGACCTCGGGGCAACTACAATTGTAGATATAAACTGACAGACACTAACTTGTTTTTTTTTCCAAATTAAAGCATAATGATATGCTAAAATTGTACTATATTTTTGGTTTAGATTATCTTCTTAATGTTTATATATCTCATAAATTTACTAAGTCTGTCAGGCTCAGTTCCTACTGAGACTTCTGTCATTGATTTTACTCCGTAATTGTCATATGCATTCCCTTCAGATAACATGTACCTCATCTCAGGTAAGAAAGAAGCTCTGCTTTTAAAATTTAATAATATGCAAAGCAATGTCTTGTCATAGTAGCTAAAAAGAAGTATGTAAACTGTTCCCTGTCTCAGTGCCCATAACTCAGGACCTTCTCTAATGTTCCAGAAGTCCTAAGAAGGGCTTTTGCTAAGAGCCTCCCAAGCAAAAGGGGTATGAGAAGCGTCATCCCGAATCTGTGAATAAGCATCTAAGATATTTTGCATATTTTACAGAGTTGGCCTCTAAGATAGACATAAATTTCACTTTTTCTTATTGGCTGTGATCTAAGAATGTTGATGCCACTAACAGTTAAACTCTTAATATCTGAGTACACAGTAGCACCTGTTTCTTTAATAGTGCCATTTCTTGACCCAAAGTGGAATTTTGCTTCTGCTTCTTTTAAAAGCATTTTGGTTCTATATCTGAGAATGGCTTTTTCAAGCTACTGCCCTGTGAGATGAGGTCAGTATATTTAGTGCATTAATGAGCTGCATGCCCCAGGCTTTGTAGGGAATTGTTCAACTATGTAAATCTCTCTTTTTCATTTCCAAAATCATAAAAAATATCTGGAGAAGGCAACAATGGGGGTTGCTCCAGATTTACACCATTTAGACAAGATAAGACTGCTTCTGGCATTGTTCTAGAACTAAGTTTCCCCGCGTGTAGGGTAGCACATGGCGGAGGAGAAGTTCATAGTAAGTTGCACTCTTCAAAGGACGAGGTAAAAATATTTTTTTTTCTTATTTGCAATTTATGTTCATGTCTCATTGGCAAAATCCCATCTCTGTAAACTTAGACAACGACACATTTCTAGTGCATATACTGTTGAATGCTGGGTAGAGCGCTCACCAAATCAGTCATCTATAAAGATATGCGGCAATCACTAAAAATCAGAATAGAATCCCCAGAGGGTGAACCTACTTCAATTTAGATTGATGTTTCGTATTAAGAAACTCGTTCTTGTTCTATTTTGGTTTTCAGGATGCCAAAGAACATGTTCTGGGCATGATTTGTAATGAAAACCAGAGTAAATTCCACTTTTTCCTATCCCATAAACCTGCTAATCATTTACAGATAAGATCATTAGAGCAAACTCAAGTTAGAGCACAGGATCTAAATCTTTGTGTCATTAGTCAACCATTTATGAAAATGCTTTTAAAAGCTCTGTGATAAATAACATAATCAAACCTAGCAGTGTGTTCTTGTTCTCTTTATTTTTTCTTTTAAAAAAGGCCAGTGAAAAGAAAGATTAATTTAAACTCTATTATTTATAAGACATAAAACTACTTTCCAAACAATGCTTATCACACAAGAACTATTCTGATTTTTTTATCATTATGTAGAAGTCAGTTTGTTCAGATCTCCCTGCAATTATCGCTCCCGATCTATGGAACAACAAAAAAGATCAGGTAGCTAGAGAAACTTCGTTACTAAAAACTTAGTAACTATGCATGCATGCACAGGCACAAACACAGGCACAGTGAGAGGGCTGTCCAGCATTCATGGTTATATCCTGTGTCTGAGAGAGAAATCTCTGATTTAATTTATTGGGAGTACCAATAAATTAAAATTTCGAAAGTGACTAATTAGTTGAATTCAAGGCACTAAGAAGATTTTATTTTCGGAGGAAAGTTCAGTTTGTAAATGAAAGTGTAATTGAAAAAAAGTCTTCTATCAGAAGACTTGCTTAATTTTAAAGCTGTTCTTAAAAATAATAAAGATTCTCTGGAAGAGCTCTAGATTAAGAAAAAAGAGAGTGGTTGTAACCAATCAGGACCTATACGATTATCTTTGCCATCATACCTTGTTTCATACACTTTCTGCCCACTAAACAAAACTTCTATCTAACTCTTCAGCAGCCAAAATCAAATCAGAACATACAAATCGAATAATATACAGCAAGTTTCCATTCTTCAGTGAGAAGAAGTTAGGCTGTTCTCCAGGCTATAATATTCCTGACAGCATGTGGTATGAAGGCCTGGCCCTATCTGCTGCTGCTGCAAAACAAGAGCTCAACTGCCACTGAAAAATATTGCCTGTCACCAGTCTTCCACAGATATTTTGGGGAAAGGAGGCTTACGCCTATCTCCTGAGTCTTTGTTCTTAAGTAGCTTGTTGTATGCCTGGTCCAGCAATGCTCTGTCTGTTGTGGGTACTCAGTGCTGCAAGTAAGTGTTGTCTTCACACCCAGGCTGAAGGAGAAGCAGCTCTAATTTTTCCTTCTTCCATACCAGGAGAACAAAAGGTTTTTCACTTTAAGATAGCTAATTAAGGATGCTATTAAGGGAAGTTTTGAACAAAGGGAAGTATTCAGAGTCCTTCTCCGAACACAGTAGAATTAGTGTAGCACTCAAAGTTAATTTTCACATAGTTCCTGTGTAAAAATGGTGTGTGGTTTGGAGGATTAAAGCCAAATTCTGATCTCACTGATGTCAGATGAGATACCTCAGTGATGAATGTGGTTCTTGGCTTCCCAAGCAGCCCTTGGAGTCAATGTGTTTCTAATAAGATGGAGACTCTGTAGGGGCCAGGTGCTCTATTAGTTGAAATTGTTAGAGTAGCAGGACTTGTGTAGAAGGTTAGTAGATGGAAAATGTTTTATGCGTTCCTTAAATTCGTACTCCTGGTCCAGAAATTCAGTTGCTGCAGCCCAGCATTTATACTGGCTGAGCTCCTGACTGAGGCTTACTTTTTAAGCCTTTTATATAATAGTAATAAAGCAAATACTTGATGTATATTTGCAAGAGAACTCAGTTTCAGCCGTTTAATTTCTGACTTATTTTGGTTTGGGGCAGAATTCTAACTGTTCCCCACTAAATAATTGTTTTCCTTGTATTTTCAAAAGTACTTCCATACCTACTACTTACATAAATCTTCAGTTCAAAGGTAGCTGATGTTCATTAAATGTACTACTGAACTAAATATTTAATGCAAGCTAAACACAAAACCTGTGGCTGGATAATAATGCTGTAATGGAACAAAATGTTGTTTTACATGAAAGTTAAGTGAAGCTTCACACAGTCAGACCTAAGTAATTTCAGACCACAGAGCTGTAAAGAGGCTGGCAAGCAGCCGGGTGATTTGCTATTGTATTGATGACTGCCCCGACGGAGAGATCCTGGTCTCATCTTGTAACCATTCTATGAGCACTTCTGGCAGCAGCACAGCACCCCAAGGACCAGTGCTGGAGTCTCCACAACATCAACTTCCTGGCACTAGGTCTTTTTTTCCAGAATAGGTAATCTGCTCACCCACAGATGGACTTCTTCAGGATATGCAGTGTATGTGCTACTTGGCATAGCAGAGTGGGGTTTTTTTTTGCTTGGGCATCAACTGCAGCAGTGCTCAGCACCTCCACCCCCTCAGCAATCCTCCCCAGAGAGCCAGGGTATGCTCGTACGTAGTGCTGTGTCTCTAAGCTGCTCCTCTTGACTTCAAAAATCCTGCACATTTTCAGGGACATAGATAGGAAAGAGAGGTGGGGGAGAAAGCTGCAATATACCCATAGACAACACAAACTGAAAGAGTCTTGGTTAACAGAAAACTCTCTTTTCTTTTGAGGACTTATTTATACATGTATACACACAGTATACACATATACACATATACAGTATGTGACACTTCAGGCAGTACCTCTAGTATATTGCTGTGTAGCTGGGGAAGTTCCCTGGTGTCCTTTAAATGAATCAAGACAGAAGGACTCTTTTTCCTGATGGAGCAGTCTTGTGACTAAATGTATATGTATTTGTGTTGTGCAGTTACAGAGAGGGTGACTGGAGTCTGGATGGCAGCTTTGCAATTTGCAGAGGTGAAAACATCCTACAGACAGGTTGCTAGTACCATCTGAGCTGTAATGGAGGTTCAGATCATCCTGTGCTGCCCTGTCCTACCGATGCTTAACAGGTTTTAATGTCATCTGTGACCCACTAAGACAGTTTCTGTGTGGACATAACTGACCCTTTATGAGTCTTGAGACACAAATTTCAGAAGACATGAAAACTTTTTGTGTGTTTTTCATTCTCTCCAGATCTTTTTAAAAAGACATGGATTATATACAACATGCAAAAGTAGTTTAGGCAGAAAAAATCATACATTGATTTTTCTACTAGGAAGGAAACTGGACTTTCTCTTGGAGAGACACCCAGGAGGAGTCCTAAGCATGGCTTTTTCAGGAAAGAAAAGGCTATTTTCACTGAGATGAAGGAGCTAGCTCCATGCTGACATGTCAGGAACAGATTCAGCTCCTCCAAGGACTGGGATTGTTATCTGTCAGAGACTCTCACTAACACATCGGTGAATTCCACTGTAATGGAGCAAGAAAGGCCAGAGAACCTCTTACTGTGAGAACTGCTTTTCTTACTAAAAAGGTTCACTGATTACTCCTTTCCTGGGCTGGTGGCTCTGCTTTCAGCCCCACTTAACCACAGTTGAGGTGGTTTCATGGCAAAAATGAGATCAAGCTGGCTTTGAAAGAACATATAATCTTTTCTACTACTGTCAACTAGCATTTTCCATATGAGATATTCATGTGCTCTACATGTGAGAACTAACTAACCTCAGTGCCATCCCAGAGGAGGTGCTTCTGCTCAGGAATGCAGGTGGTGGACCTGAATTGAGAAGGTCTGGTAGCACCAGGATAAGCCACTTGTGTAATAGGAAAACATGTGGAGGGTGACTGTTCTGACTACACATTTTGGAAACAGTGCAGCAGCCCTCCCTGCTCCTGCAGCATGGAGGAAGACCACGATGTGTACAGATCTCACAGTGTGAGTGTATAAACAGTCAACTGGTTGAAAAGGAGGCAGAGGAAAAAAACAATCTCACTTGCATGTCAAGTTGCCAGCATCCACTACATTAACACATACATTGCTTTTCTTCTGTAGTCGATTTTTATTTTTACATGTTTTCACTTAAAAGAAATTACCCACAGTTAGTTCTATATCATGAGGGAAAAATTAGCTCCCTTCCAAAACAATTGGCTCTTATGCCAGGAAGTAAAAAGATGGGCAAAAGCAGGAGCAATATATATATCTTTTTTTGGAAAACTTGGTAAACTTTTCTAGTCCATGAGAGTTAATACTAAATGCAAGCAGACATTCATTTTACACATGCTATATTGATGTCCTAAATTCTGTTCAATATACAAACTACAAGACTGGTTTCTTCCCTTTGTTTCTGAACATAGACAAAGTAGGAAATAATTACATTTTTTCACGTGTTGCACATCTTGAAAAGCTCTAGGAACCAACAGCCCAGATATTGAACTAACTTCATACCCTCTTTTTAAATTGAAAAATACAAGAGTAATTCCCCACTCATGATAAACTCATTTCTGAATGAACCAATTTTTTAGATACAGCTTACAGTGGGCATTCATGAAATTAAACAAAAAAATTCTAATTACTTTTATTCTGTATATCAAGTGGTACTCAGGGGCAGGGAGAATACAAAATCACAGGAATAAGAATAAAAATAACAGAACATTAATTAGTTTTACTTAGTAAAATACTGTTTGCTTTGGCAACAGAATTTATGTTCTTTTAATAGCTTGGAAGCATTTGTGTTTAACTATATTTTTTATTATGTCTATATGTGAACATTATTATACACTTTTCAGTTCTTCCAATCTCATACTTACATATATATGCTAATGTATTTTAATGATTAGAAAACAAGTTAAAGTATTATTCTTTCATGATTACATACAACTGTATACCTTTCAAATGTGTTTTTTTTTCCAGTACAGTCTGGTGCTCTGTAAATGGAAAGCGTAAATACGTAGTCCATGGAACCAAGCATCTGAAAATCACAAAAAAAGTTAAAGGGCAAAGCCTTGTGAACAACACTGATAATAACTTCCAGTTAAAGCCATTATATAGAATGGCATATTTTCCCTCAGGGAAAGGGCTACACAATTCTAATTTGACAGGAAAAGAAGGCCTAAATCAGACGGCAAGTATCTGCCCAGATAAATTTGCTTACCCAGTATGCGATTATCACCCTACCAACACATTTCAAAACAGGACAGATTCGCTTACCCTTCCTGGAGGAACTGGTATGAAATAAGGAACGCCTATCTAATATAAATGTCCAAGAATCAAATCTTGAAGAAAGCAATAGCCCTGTGCTGAATGGTAGTACAGAGCTTAGGGTGCCAAAGGTTTCAGAAGTAGTTGAGGCTGAAAAACAAGTACATCTGGAGACGTTTAAGGGACAAGTCAGCTATAGGTTTCCAGATGGCTGAAAAAAATTGCTGAATAGAGAGAATAAGAACTGGTGTCCTTATAAGAGGCATCATCTAATCAATCACAAACCTTCAAGTTTAGCTTGGAGAAGGTGTTAGTTCAGTGCTGGTTTCCACTTCATTGAAATTACTAAGCTGCAAACTTCAGAGTTTACTCTTAGGCTTTCTCAAAATCACAGAAACTACTGTATGTCAGGATAACACACGTGCTCTTTGTTGAGGAAAAACAGTTGTCCATTTGTCTGGCTAATGCAACTCGAGGTCAAGGGAGTTCAACACCTGCTTTAGAAAAACATGCTCAATAATGATGAGATTTTGCTACAACAGGTGCTGAACTCATCTAACCTTGGTCATGCTGGACAAACAACTGTTTTTAGCACTATCTGATGGGAGGAGTAAGGTCTGGTATGTTTATTAGCAATATTCGTACCGTGGTTACATCTTTGCATTCTCTGGAAATGAATAGCTAATGGGTTTGGTTAGGCAACTGGAGTCTCTTCAAAGGGACTTCTTTTGGCCTAAAACCTCTGTGTTACTTCAAGACAGGTGAATGAGGCTAATACTTGTCTGTACTCGTGGAAAATGACTCCTAGAACTAAGAAGTCAGGCTCCCACATGAAACAACAAAAGCTGCATCTCAGTTTGTAGCATAAAGCTCTAACCTGTAGTAGCACAGTACAGTAAATTGCCTAGTCCCATAAAAACCAAGTCATAAAGAAGATGAAAAAATTTGTGGATAAGACCACTAAATTACAGTTAAGCATTGTTGCTCGTGTACAACTTCATAAACACTTCAACTGGTGCTTTTAGATTTCCAGATATATTTACTTTACTCCTCTAAAGCACATTAAAGAAAAAGTGTTCTTTGTTATCTGGGACTATTTGGAATCTTTGGCAGTTCACTTAACACATCATAATGCCTGTCACAGACTTTCCTAAAACACCAGGGGAAAATGCATACCTCAGGAGAGGAATAAATCTCGTAAAAGGTATTAGTGTGATTAAGTAGGTCACCCTGTAGAGGTGAAGTGCCTATTAATATCGGTGGATTTTAGTTGAAATGCTGAAGCAAGTTCCACCAAAATCTGTAGGCAAATATATGTGCAAGTTCTTTTCTGAGACATGGTCTTTAATCATTATTATGCTTCTGGGAGATTTTGCCTTTCACTTCCCAGTGGAGAGTCAGCCTTACAGCACATGACAGAGCCAGATGTCCAAACATAAGTTATAAGAGTGTCTTTCAAGTTTATTGCTTTTCTTCTCCTGAGTTGTCCCAGTGTAAACCCATCCTATCCCAAACATACATGTTCGAGAGTTGCATTTGAACCCTTGAATATCCTGTGACAAATCTGCAAGAAAGCAGAGCAATGAGTTTAATATTTTCAAGCCTGTGGATGTTCACACAGAATCACAGAGAAGGGTCGAGGTTGGAAGGAGCCTCTGGCAACTGTTTAGTCCAATCCTCCCTGCTCACAGCAGGGTCAGCTAAAGCAGATTGCTTAGGGCTGTGTCCCATTAGGTTTTCAGTTATCTTCAAGATAGACACCACAATCTGCCCCATCAACCTGTTTCAGTGATACATACCAGCCTCACAGTGAGAAATGCTTTTTCTTACGTTTAAATAGAATTTCCTGTATTTCAATATGTGTCCTCTTGTCCTTTCACTGGGCACCACTGAGAAGCCTCTCTTTTATTTGCTCCCCACCATCACAGAGTTACATATAGTGAGTGGCTCCTCCTGAGCCATCTCTTCCCCATGCTGAACAATCCCAGCTCTCTCAGCCTCTCCCTTATGTTCCTGTCAGGAATTAAGATTAGGCTATTGGTGTCCTGTAAGAGGCTGACGCTGCCTGAGGAACCTTGCCCTGGGAGCAGGTGGCAGTCCTGCTGAGAAAGGTTGAAGTGAAAGCTTCTGGCATGCAAGGACAGGCTCTAAGGGGAAAGAGCTTTTTTTTTTTTTTCGTAGGGAATGCTCATTTAGAGTATGAACTAAGTCATCCTGAAAGAGGGATTCTAGGAGTGGCCACCTGAGGCAGAATATATGATCTGTCTTTTATGGCGTGTTTTTTTAAATTAAAGACAAACACCGTGAAAATGATGAACTAATCATTTTCACATTGTAGGAGAGCACTAGAAGATTGAACTGTCTTTCACATACATTACTGAAGGCTGAAAGACTGCTTGCAAAATGTATCTGTTTCAAAGCATTTCATTTCAGTACAAACCTTGGAAACAAAGCATGGATAAAGGGAAGCGAGGTTCATGCAGCACGGCCCATCAAAACAACTGGGTTGTGTACTACTATTTTAGCTCCTAGATTCAGGAGTCCAAAGGGTGTTTGCTGCTCTGAGTCCAACAGCCCTTCACAATCTTGCAGACTGCAACCTAAGTCTCCTGCCTAACATTCCCTGGCCAGGTCTTCACCGGCCAGTTACAGATCTTTATTTGCTACTTTCATTGCTAAATCGGTCTCATAGTGGGGAAATTTTGAAAACAGTGAGGTAATCTGGCTCTGTCATTGCAGCTGAAATTAATTTGCCTGCCTGATACTACACTACAATGCTATTTACATCCATGGTAGGACGTGAAGTATGCTTCCTTTACTATTCTGGTTCCTCATGTACCTGGCAGAGGCATTGGTGTTTCTGATGTCCCTGTAGATAAGAAGAGCTTGACATGAAAGATGGATCCCAAAGGACTGAACAAACAAACTGAATGGTCAGAGGAACTGACAGACCAGCTGTCACTGCGCACAGAAGTCAGTGAAGGAGAAAGTATGTGAGCTCTTCACTAGGCTGCAAAATTCTCATAGCTGTTTCAGGCAAGGAAATTCTTTGCCTTTTTTGATGCTAAAGATTAAATCATAACCACTCAAATGCAATACTTTAGTCATTCCATAAATGGCTGAAGAAATAGACAATCAATACTAAGCATGCAGGTATTTCAACTTCCTTCTCTCGTAGCACCTGAGAACCTGTTCAGGTAGGAAGAGAGATGCTCCTGTGTGCTTTTCAGGGTATTTGCAAAGTGCTTCATGTGCTACAAGTGCTCCGGTCACATGAGGGATCTCATGTAGTTGCATGTTGCAGTTGCATGTTGCAGTTGCATGTTGCAGTTGAGAAATGGGGCTTTGGGTAGGTCTGTTTTCGAGAAAGAACTCACAAAGCTGAGTGGACAAAAATTCAGTGTCACTGTAAAAAAAAAAAAAGTGATGTAACTAATCTTGAGGCAAAAATAGTTTGAACTGTGCTTATGAGATTGTACTTGAAAATGGCAGTTACACCTCAGGGAAAAGAGCTAGCAATCATCACCAGCACTTCTCTGAAGTCATCTGCTTAAGATACAATAGCAGTTAAATGGCAAAAAAACAAGGTTCAAGCTTCATCAGAAAGGGCACTGAGAATATAATCTGTTATAAGCATCATTTTGCTGCAATACAAAATTTCATTACTCATATCTTGGGCACTTGTGTGCAGTTTGATCCTCACATCACAAGGAGTCATAGTGAACTTAGAAAAGGTGCAGAGAAAGGCAAGAGAAGTGATTAAGGATGTCAAGCAACTGCATTAAAAGGCGAGACTTAAAGGGCTAAATCTCCAATTTTGAGTGACGAATGCTTAGTGAGAAACGTGAAGGCAATCAGTGAAGTGAATGCAGAGCTGCTAACTCACCAAACCCTTCAGGAATAAAACTAGGTGTCAACCATTAAAAATAGTGAAAAATGGGTTTAAAACCTGTAAATATTTTTTTTTTTTTTGTCATACAGCAGGCAGGCAAGTTCTGAAATTTCTTGCCATAGATTTTGGAGGCAGATAGCTTCAGTAGAGGATAAAAGGAATTAGAAAGTCCTGGAAAACCAGTCCAATACTATATTAAAGAAAATAAACAGGGAATCCTTAATCAATGACTGTGGACTGTGGACTGTAGGGAGATAGTGTCCAAGAGTGTATGCGCTCCCTGAACAGCATCTCCTAGCCATGGTGGAGTCAGAATGCTGGTCCAGCACGGTAGGGTATTTCTTACATTCTTATTTTCAACAAAGAGCTCCACTGAGATGTAATTTGCAGCTGCTTCACGGCATTCTTGTCTCCTCCCTTTTCCACAGCCTTGAGTACGTGAGCCATCTGGTGTGCAGAGTACAGAGCAGTAGATCAGGTCAATCTAATACTTCTGGTTTGTGGGGTGACTAGAGTGGTAGAGAAACTGCTACAACATGTAGTACGTGCATGAGAATCTCAGGCAACTACTGGAGAGTGCAAGATGTGGTCAAATGATTAAATCATCTGCTCCATATCATGCCTGGCTGTTGAAGAGCTTTTGTCAGAGGAAAGCATTGAGAACATCAGGGTGATAGGCAGTAATAACTAAAAATATAAATTATTCCTTCTGTTCGCCTTTTGGCTCCTGCTACAGGACTTGTTGAGAATAGGATTATGGGAGGCCATGAACAATCTGAAAATCTGTGCCCTACTTAACCACCTCTGATTTTGTATGTGGGAAGGAAGTGGCCTAAATCTGACCCGTCTAATATATATAATATATTCCATGGCATGTAATGTTTTGACAGCTGAAGTAGATATACAAGCACTGAATTGGTAACCCATTTAAATCAAAATTGGTATGCCTCCTATCTAAGTATTGCAAGTTCTGGTTTTATTCAGATAATTGTGTTTATTTTTTCTTTTCCAACAAGATAATTGTGCATATTACTTCTGGTATGTGTTAGTCTTGTCCTTGTTTTTTCTAATGCACTTTCATGACATTTTAGATACAGATGTTATCTGTGTTGGTAATGGGGAATGTAGGTGCTGGACAGGAGCAGTGGATAGAGAATCTGCTTTTTCTGTCTCACAAATGCATTGTTTAGGTCATTTTTTTTTTCCCCAAGTACAACATTACAAGGACTCTGTGAACACATCACAAATGGGCTGATCTTCATAATGTGCCTCTTAGGAACATTTCCATTCTATAAATCAGGAGCTAAGACACAGAGAAATTTGTGTTTTGTCAGGAGAAGTCAGTGGCAGAGAGATAAGAAATAAGTCTGGAGTGCCTTACCCACAGCGCTGCTATAGATCAGCTGAAATGATGGGCCATGGAACTAGTCTTCTGGTGAGCTTGACACAATTGCAGAGCACTTCCAGGGACACAGTCTGAAGGAGAAAGATGAGGTTTATCTGCAATGTCCAATCTCCTTTAATAATGCTAAAATTTGGCATGCATCAGATACTTTCCTTCCAACTATTTAAAGCCCTTTGGCATGCTTGTAATACAGGTAAGTTGTATAACAGGAATTATACCACTGGGAACCTGCACTGATACATGGGGAGAGGGGCTAGGTCCATCATTAGGAAAGCTCTCGATAGATCCCAGAAGCGTGGACCTCCAGTCGTTTGCTTTAGTCATATGAAAATTTGTGACTTACATTTTTCTTCAGTGCTCCCCTCCTCTTCCCTTGTTCTCTTTCTGCTTTTCTTTCCTCAGTATTTTTTTTTCTTTGTCCATTAAGTGGCTGGTGCACTTGATGGCTCACCCTTTGAGTCTTAAACCATTTTCGCTCCTGCTAAAGTCTTTTCTGACTCCTGAACCCCTGTCTGTGAACTGACTGTCTGGGAAAACTGTATTAGCACTCAAGAATAAGGTTCTCATACTTCACAGAGAGTGAACCAAGAGGATCAGGAGTGTCTCCCAATCATGCTTCATTCATGTGGTAATCAGACAGGCAAACAGTTTCTGTCATTGCTCACAGACAATGTATTAACAGCTTGGAAATAGTGCTTCCTGCATTCCCCCATCTTGTCCTCAAGCCTTGGATCAGCATGAATTGTGAACAGATGTGCTTGCAAGTAGTCTATTCTCATATCAACCCATGCTCTTCAACACTGCTGGTGTCTAATTATTTTGGGAGAAAAAAAAACCCACCTGAAAAATGTTGCATATAACTCTCCATAAATAATTCCTTTCCCTTTTAAAGGACCATCAGGAATGCAGTTCAACAAATTATTGTGGAGATACCAAAGGCTGAGGAATTGGACTGTTACCTCTGTCAGTTGCTATCTCAGTGGCTTTGTGAGAAGATAGAAGATATGGATCTGATTTTGCAGTACTTAATCCCAAAACCTGAGTTCAGCTGCTTAAAGGAATCAGTCCAGACAGAGTCTTTGCCTACCCTTTCCCTCCTGGATCTCATTTTGTTGTGCTTTTTTCCCCCACCTTTTACCTTTATTCTCTTCTTCTTTGGCATCTCTATTACTCTTTTTCCATAAATGTGATAGACACTGCTGTGGAGGTCTTCTAAGAAGCCTGGGAAGGCAAGGCGAGGTTTGAGAGCCATTCTGCAACATATTTAAAACAGAGCTGAGGAAGCCTCTGAAGGATCCCTACACTCATTTGGTTTTAGCTTTGAAAGCTTAGTTAAGCTAGTCATTCCTTTGGGTTGCTAGAGCTTAAAGGAGCAATATAAGTGATCGAAAAGATTAAAAATGAGAAATTACTTTTATAAAACAGACATTGTCATAGGTTCCTGGAAAAAAACAGTCTTGCTATTTCCCAAACCCATGAGAAGAGGAATGGCTGAAGGAGCCTTGCTCATTCACAGGCTCTAATGAGTGCAATTTCGTATCGATTGAATGGCTGAGATGGGGTTATGTGCGTCTGTTTCTCCAATTTAATGGGTCATGTTAGACTGGTCTATAAAGAAGCTTCCCATTGGCTTTATTTTTTTTTCCCCTATTCTGAAGGAATAATACAGCTTATAGTAAAGTGGGTTGAGTTATTTTGTCAACAGGCTAACTCAGATACAGAACAAAATTGGCCCTGCAGCCCTTAGGCAGGTAAGCATATAATGTAATCTGGAGTTCTGGGGAGTGAGGAAAGGTCCCCTTGTTTTGAAAGCAATACAATCCTTGTTTGCATTTTCGGACACAGTATCAATACAGGCATAAAGCTGAGCAGTTCAAAGATTACAAATTAGGAGATGAAGTTTCTCAATTTCTTTTTTCTGTCAACACAAAAATGAAAGAATAAGTCCAGTGGGAACACATTATACATGCACATGGTTGTAGCAAAGAGCTTAGGCATACTAATAAATTTCTCATGGATTTGAAATTTTATGCCCCTTCCTGGAGACTGCTGAAGTCTTTGATTAGGAAAGTGTGGAGCCAAAGACAAGAAAGCACAAGAAGAACTGCATAATCCCCTGTGATGTGATGCAAAACCGAAGAGGAAAAATCGTAACTCAAGGTAGAGAACGTTCTGTTCTCTCCTAGGATTTGTGAAGGGACAAATGAGGACGAGTAATTAAGTGCCTAAGTCTGCTTCACTATTCAGTGTCTGGGTTATCCTTGTATTGAAATGAGCATCTCTCTGTAGCCACAAAAGTGAATTTGACATGCTCGTTAGAAAATACATGGGAGAGCAATTTTTGTTACATCTGGAGAAAAGCAAAACACACCATCTTTAATGTTAAATCTTTACATCTTATTTCTATACAAGTTCCCTTGTTGCAACCCTATGGTTGCACATACAAGTCTAAAAGATCCCTTTACAACTTTCATACTCAGACTTTTGGTGTGTAAGAAAGTAATGAAGCTGGATTAGTCATTCAAATTTTTAAGATGGCCAAAGACTCATTAAATAAGTAATATAGTCCTCATAACTTTTTTCTTTTATTGGCACTTGTGAAATTGTTTTGATATTGTTATGAGGGTTTTGCTTATTTTCTCCTGCCAGTATCTGTTCTTATATTATTACCTTCCTGGCTTCAGCACAGCATAAATCATTCTACTGCAGCACCATCTATGAGGCTGAAGATGTAGATGTTTAATATATGCATTCTGTTCAAAGATTTAAAACTGGTCTCTCTCTCCCTTAAAAAAAGTCTTCAGAGATCCAGCACATTGTTACATCAAAGAAAGGATTATTATTTGGAAAACATTCAAGCAGAAAACTATTTATGTAGAAGATAAAATAATGTGAATATTAATGATTTTTTTGAAGTCACAATATATAGCTGGTCTATATTTTAATTAATCTTTATGACTTTTTGTTTCTGTGGTTACTCAGTCCTTCACATCAATAATTTGAGGTGAACTGGGTCTGAATCCTTGCATACATAGACTTCCAAACAAGTTACAGCAGTACGTTCAAATGCCACAAGGAAACTCTTACACCTACCCACGCTGTCTGTGGGGCAGAGCACTGGGGCTGTCTTCAGGATCAAATTCACCATCTGTGCAGAAAATGAAGGTGAAAACATGGCCCCAGATATGATGGGACAGTGAGTAACGGAGCACACAAACTCCTGTGTGCCTGAGCACTCAAAGTGAGTCAACAAAATACCGGCATGTCCAGGCTGGTCGACTGCTGGCTGGCTGCAGGTTTCCATGTCACCCGTGTCAGTAGGAGACAGGCAGGTTGATGTGTGCTCACAGCCACCCAGAAAACTGCTTTTTACAAGCTGTGTGAGCATAGCTGCTAGGGGTGGTTCATTGCTGCTGCTTTTCTGTTTATCACTGGCGCAGTCTCATGTAGAGGGGAAGGGGGGATCTAGTGGGTAGCATGAAGAATGAAACTGATATTATTGAAATGATGAGGAAAAACGAATAGATAAAGTAATATGCACGTAGCACCTGTGTTTTGTAGTGATGAAAAGGGGGAATCATGCAGCATGAGGCCAGCTGGGGAGTTCCAAAACTCAGTATGACAAGAGACATTGAGCATCTGTACAGGGAAGAGTACTTGCACTTGTCTAGGTCTTTTGCACCAGAGATGCCAGTTCACGAGGATCCCATTAAGAAACGTACTCAGACTCTAATGCTTAAAATGCCAGTTACTTCGGTTAACACTATGAAGAAAAAGAGGCTAGTAAATGACAAGGGAGTTCAGCTTTGTCAAGCTTGTTCAGCCTTCACTAGGCAGGCCAGGAGTGTGTATTTTCTATGTGTCTTAAACATGTAGGAGTGTCGTCTAAAAAGTCTTCTGTGCAACCCCCCTGGCCCATCTGTGCCCTTCTGCCACCACCTCTGGTATCAATCCTGCCATGACTTGTACCAACGGGAGCCAAGGGCATTCTTCAAAGGCAGCCTTATGTCATTCTCCCCTGTTTCACAGAAAAAGAAACATAATGCCCCTCTTTAAAAAAGAAATTGTTGGCTGAACTTCAGTTCTTGGAAAAATATCAAAACATATTTTAATAATGTATTTGTAATCACTAGAAGGCCACAGGGTAATAAGTAAATAGCAGGATGAGCTTATAAAGAACAAGGGATGTAGCATTAATCTAATTTCCTTCTATAACAAGGTAAATCAGCCATGTGGATACTGGAGAAATAGTAAATGGCCTATCTTAATTTGGTCTTAGATGATATAAGCAACTTGGGAACACGTGGTAAAGTAAATCTAATAACATGGTGAATGAAAAACTGGTTGGAAAACTGCACTCAAAGGATAGTTATTAATGTTGCATTAAGTGCGTTTAGAAAGGTCTTTTCCTAAATCAGTATTTTCACCATTTTCACTAGTGACTTAGATGATTGGGGAAAAAAAATAGTATTTTATTATTGAAATACTAAGTAAAAAAATTATGTTTTGATAAAGACAAGCACAAAGTAGTACACTTTGAAAGATTTGTTTGCATGATTGAAAGACGGTGAACAAACAGTTAGATGGCCTTACTGGGCAAAACAGTTAGATTTCATAGATCGCAAACTGAATATAATGAAGGAGGCATAAAAATGTGTAAGACATACCTTAAAAGTATGCTTCATAACTCTCCCATTTAGCTCTGGCAAGACCTCATATGGAGCCTTATGCTCAGGCTTGGGCAGCCCTTTTTAAGAAATCTGTGAACCAGAGGAAAGCAGCGAAGATGATCAAAAGCCTAGAAAATCTGACCTCTGAGATTGAAAGGATGAGGTTTGTTTAGTCTAGGGAAGAGAGAACTAAGGAGAGATGTGAAAGCAATCTTTAAGTACATAGAGACTGCTGTGGAAAGGATGGAAACAAATTGTTCTTCATATTTATGAGAGATCAAGAAAAAATACAATGTGCTTAAACTGCAGTGCAGGGAAATTCAGGTCAGACTGAGGGAAGACCTGGAAGACTAGGGAAGACTTCTCAACTGTAAGATGATTAAACACTGGAATAGATCTCTCACCAGATACAATACTTGAGGGGCCTTTGATGCTCTTCCAGCTGGCATGAAGAATCTCTCCCCAGCAGTTCAGTTCAGGAAATGTTTTTTGTAAGTGGAAATGAGAAATGCTAGAAGGCAAGGTGTGGAGACAAGCTCATATTTTGGATTAGATGGAGAGACCTGGGTCTAGAGGAAAGTTCATGCAGAAAGGATAAGGTGGTGTGAGGGTCATTCAGAGGTAGAGGAGAAGAAAATGGACCTAAAGTCAAATGAGATTTTGGTAGAGTCTGAACCCCGCCACGACTCCAAGTAAGGAGTGTAGTTGGCCCACTGCACTTGATACTTAAGCAACTAACTGTAAATATAACTAAAATATCTTGACTTTTCTAACTTTGTGTCATTGCCCAAATTATGCAAACTAAATGTGGCATAAGTAATTTAATGAAAGCATCTTCAAACACCCACCATTTGATTAGGTGCTAGTTTTGGTGCTTTCTCATTATGACTAAGCAAAGGTTCAACTTAAAGTTTTAGTTACTGTTTCTGGCCTAAGACCACAGCACTCCAGTCACTCATGCTAAACTAAGCATAACAAGTTTCAATTCAACCTTATTTTAAGCCATCACACAATTAATTCTAATGTTCTATAAGTAAACTATCTTAATCCTCAACAATAACATTGTAAAGGTCAGTTGCATTATGTTTCATGAGCTTGTTTGATAGAAGAGCTGCAAAAAGATTTTATGCAAGAAATAGCATTTTAAGAACGAAGTGTAGGCTTTTGAAGAAATTCTTTCCTTTCACGGTGCATAGAGTACATATGCTAGTCTACAGGTATGTCAACTTGCCGTTCTTAAAGATTAATCTTGAATGTTGTTGAGCTTCTTTGGGAATTCATGCTTTGTGCATTTGGCTGACAAAGCAATCTTTTCCTTCAGGATCCAGTATTTTATGCTGCTTAGTGCTAACCACATGGTAATTCTAGTTAAAAAAAAACCTCAATTGACTTGCATTAGCAGAATATTTTGGGAACATTTGTAATGGAATCCTAAACTTCATAAACTTCCTGGACAAGTTTGCTCTCTGCCTAATTATTTATGGTGCACTAGTACCAACATACTTTTTCACTTATAGCAGTGAACTGATAATAGAATACTAGACAGAATCATAGTGGAAAGCTACAGCTCTGGCTAAATACAGCAGTTACAATGTTTTACTCAAATCTAGCTAATCCAAAGATCTCCCTCTCAGATGAACATAACCCTTCTCAAAATGTATTTACATGACTAAAACCAAAAAGTGGAAGTAAGAGGAATGGAGTTTAGACCTAACTTGTGATGTGAAGGTAAGTAACCTGTACTGTGAATATTTAGTCAAAAGGCTCTATTGAACGTGTGTTGATGTACGTTGACTGTTGTAGAAATTCCCTTCAAAAATGCATCCTTGGCTAAGTGTGTTTGCACAGCAAGACTAAGTTTCTGCCTCAAAGGGTTTCCAAACTAAATAAATAAGAAAGAAGAGGGATGGAAGTATGCAGAAAAATGAGCATGTTCAAGATTTTTTAGCCAGGGAGCTGGAAATATTATCAGTAGGATTTCTGAGTCCCAGCCCGGTGACTCAGTGAAGCACATTGCCTGAAGAAATCTAGGTTTCATGTACAAATACTTCTGGAAGGTCTAACTGTGCCTGGCTTGCTCACAGTATTTGTCTGGTTGATTTCAAAAGATTACTTCTGTGAATAAGGTGAAGAGGGGTTAGCCCTAGAGTGCCTAGTCTTTCATTCATTTAGGCTGCTTCTATCCCTTCTTTATTTGATAGACGGGTCAGCAGATCTTCTCCATAAAGATACCTCATGAAGGTAGTAATTCTTCATCAGACCATCCCCACTTTTCTCTTGTTCTTATTCTTCCTTTACACTGTCCATTCTGTTTAATTATCAAGTTTCTGGTGACACAGAGAATGTTTCTCTTCTTTACTACAGAAGTCCTTTCAGTGTTACTGTTTCCCTACAAATAGACCTTTTCCATTCCTAGCATTACTTCCTCTTGTTAAATTCAATGCTTCAGAATATTTTTCCCCAATGTATTAGCTTGTAAGATACGTTATTCATACAGTTGCTTTCCGCCTGTGATTTAGTTGCAATACTCTTGATCTGTCCACACTGGTATTTGTATCTCCTACCAAAGCAGAATCATATTGTAGCCTTTTACCATAGTCTACAGTGGAGGTTTTTTAATCCTTAAACAGGAAGCATGGCTTGATATCTGATTTCATTGGTGTAGCAGGATACTCCTTCTTCTTAACCTTCACCTTTGGTTTCTTCCTCTTCCTTTCCTCTTCCTCTTCTTCATACCCCTATTCTTTAAAAAGCCACATTCGTGCAGACATTGCTGTGCATGTTAAAACTAATCTGTTCTGCCAAGGATTAATATATCTCCATTTATTTTAATTCATATGTTGGTCTGGCAGTCGCAAGGTGTACATTAACCCTTTATATTCTCAAAGCCCTGAAATGATGGCTTTGTTTCTAGATTCTTTGATGGAATTGAGCACCTACACATTAAACAAAATTCTTATTCTGGCAGTAATAGCTTGGTTCAATGGTTGCTTAAGGGCATGTCAGCCTGGACCCCATGGCAGCACAGAAATTATTGAGGGAAGACTAGTTGAAAGAGAAAAACTAGTTGAAGAATGATCCCTAATGAGAATGGTGGGTTAATGAACTCAGGGATCTCACAATGTTATTGGGACCTCAAATGAAATCACCGTACTTCCAGGTAGAATAAATCCTGGCATTTTGCATTTGCATCTCTGAACATGAAGCTTCATCTGCTTTGACACTTCACTGCCAGTTGGAAGTGCACTTGTGAAATGGATCTCCTCATAGCCCCTACTTGTGCACTTCGGTCTGCATCATGGAGAAGCTATGGAGTATTGTCATCCTTCCAGATGAAGCTTAGGTGGGAGATTCTTCAAGAGTGCCTCTAATGTATTTGAAATGCTAATAAACATTCAGTCCATGAGATGGGACTAGTGTTTTGTGTGAAACACACAGTGTTGAGGTTGGATCTGCTGCATTGTGTTTCATTCTGCAGATCCAGTTCTATTGCACTGATTGCTAATATAGACATAGCAAAAAAATATACTTGTTCCCTAATTCGGGACCTTTTGCTACAGCAAATGCATTAAAACAAAACAGTATTGGGATGACTTTATCAATGATGGAACTCCGCAGATTTCACTGGCATTACATCAGGAATGATAGTTAACCAGTAGTGACATCATAAAATGTGTGATTTTGGATCATATCTTCAGTAGTAATTTATTAACTAGCAGGAACTACAAAGTACTTCTGCACTCAGACATGCATCTATCTCTGTTAGATAGAAAGCCTATAAATCTTACAATCTCTGTTATGGATGTCACAAAATGACTGATAAAAAAATTAATGTGTTTACTGAAAAAAGAAACCTGGTCATGACATTTCTCATTCTCTCCCGGGAAGAAAGATCCTGAATGCAGTGTGAAGAGGTTTGATTGACCAGGAGACTGGATTTGGAGCAGATTTATGAGGAAGTTTGCATCCGTTCAGTGAAGTGGCTTGGAGGATGGCAGGGCTGTGTCCAGTAGATCTGTGTCAATGCAGAGTCCAGTTCCTTTATCTCTCAGATACGTGGCCAAGAAATACGTTCACAGCATGGGAAACTAGCTGTAGAGCATTTGGCATCTTGGCAAAGAAGGCAGCTTTAAACAATCTTTGCACCTTTTAGTGACACCCCAGAGGCTGGAGAAGTGTTTGGTTTAATTTAGACAGCACTGTCTGTAATTTCCTAAGCACTGCATGGCATTTAACGCCCCCTGAACTCACTCCTTCTGATCTCAGAGTGCTTCTTGTGCTTGGAAAGAGGTCCCAAAGGAAAAGTTTTTTGGTCATCTCTGTATATTGCTAAGGCAGTCCTCCCCTAGGCAAACAGGGATGTTAGTCTGTTTATACCATCTGGCACTTGTGTTTGTTCTCAATCTTGCATTAGAAAAACTTAACTTCTAAACATAAGGTATTTACCACACTGAAAGACCTCTAGTGTTTTGACTAGATTGCATATGTCAGTGGTGCTTATGGCACAATCTCAGAGTATATGACAGAGAATGATGACCTTTTTATGTAGTATTCCCAGGATTGTTTAATGAAGCCTATGGATACTTTCCTTGGTCTTAGATTTTTTTGTGTATCTGTAGTATTCTTTATAAAATCCTATCAGCTTTCTGTCTTCTTACATTTTATGGGTTTTCCACAAATAATTCCTCAAGTGAGGGAAAAATATTTCCTGTGTGTAAGCTTTCAGGTTTGTTAGTACTGTGTGAAACTATGCAATCATGTTCCACTTGTCTTCATAGAAAAGTCCTGAAACTTGATAATTTAATTACGGTCTAAATTAGAAATCATCTGAAAAAAACCTCCAACCTTACCCAAAAAGACAACTTACTGTTATAGAACTGCATCCTGTCTTCCCAAATGCTTCTACAGCCCAGTACTTTGCTTTCCCTCTCAGCTGGCCTGTAATTCTCTGTCCTATAAAAGACAGCTTTACTGTCATTTTCATCTGTTTCTTCTCTTTCTCAGGCACCTCCTTCAGCTTTCAGCACTGCATTGCAAGCTCCAGATCATATCCCGCTTTCACATATAGCACAGTGAGGAGACTATGCCCCCCCTCACCCTATTCCATTCACTGTGGGTCTATGAGCAGTGCTTTGTTTCAGCTCACAAGCATGCTGGGCCCTGAGCGCTGCTACTCTGCACCACGTTTGGTCATTTCTGCCAGGGCAGGTGGCGCTGTGGCTTGATGGAGTTTTATAGATTTTGTATCAGTGTTACTAACAATGCAAAAGGCAAAAATCAAGGATAAGTTGGAGCCTAGCATACAGAATTCTGTGAGCACACCTAAATTTCAGATATAGGTGTATCTAAAATGCATATAATTTAAGGCACATTTTCATAGGAGATGAGAATTCACCTTGGGCATGATATGTCCTTTCTTTTCTTGGGTTTTGTAAAATAAGCCCCTCACAAATGCAAATAGGATGGCAGTAAATAAGACAATTCAGCAAAACCTAGTTCATAAAAATTAAAATGTATACTCTCTTCCCTCTGCAATATATTCCAATGTTTAAATCAAGCTTCACGTTTCTTTTAAAGTCTTAAAACCCGCCTCAATGGCAAAGTTATTCCAAAGTTTGAAAATAGCCTCTATCGTATCATTTATGAACTTGAAATATTTTTCTGCGACCATATATTATTTCTAAGCTTGTTTCCTCAGGAGTCCCATTATGAAATGAACTTTAAAGGTACAGTTAGAAGGTGCATTTAATACCAATCACTTAAAATATAAAGTTCCAGTCCTGCAAACACATCTGTGTCTAACCTTAGGCTGATGAATATTTCTACTAACTCAGTGGAAGCACTCCCACTAAAGTACATCTATTAAGTGTTTGGAGGCCTGGATCTGAAAGTACCACAATAATAATCGTAAGTAAATATTTGTACAGCCTTTCCTTTTTCTAAATGTTTAATTCTCTGAGCATCTTTAGGATTCCTAGCTAAGAAGTCTGTTTTGCAATATTAAAAGTTTTGGAGCGAACCCAAAAGCCAGAACTCTGCAGACCTTGCCAATTTTGATTTACAAGGGCATCAACAATTTCTGGGTACTCTGACTCTGCTTCGTATCCCTGCAACATAAGATTAGTATGTTGTGTTCAACTTAATACAGACAAAGAAAATTTAGTAACTTCAGTTACAGCAGTATGGAATATAAATATGTTGGGTTTGGTTTTGATTGAAACCAGAAGCAGGACAAATAGCTGCTTATTTGGAAATTCTTAAAGGTGTGTCACATTTAGAAAAACTGTTTGTTTTGGAGAGGACAATGTTTCCACCTCATCAAGGCTAGAAAACCAGACCTTGACTGACAACGTTTAAATTATTTAGACAGAAATTTGCAGTTAAATAAGTGTAAACACAGCCTGACACCTTTTTAAGTGTTTGTGAGCACAAGCCCACATTTCAATTGTAACTGTCACACTTTGTTTTAAACAAGTCTAATTTTTCTTATGAGCCAAAAAGAGACAAGAGTAAGGAAAATGAGTCTTCCTTAACTAAACATTTCGCAGGCACACAAACATACTAGCAATTCTGCTTCATAAGATTCATTCTAAGTCCAAAACACTGCATGTTACATGTTCAGTAGGTTTAAAAATATGTATTCTTTTAATATATATTCCATATTTCCTTGTATTCTACCTGTTCACATGTGATGGCCACAGCCCATCAGCACTGGAGCTTCAGAGACTGCCAGAAATTCACAGTAGATGTGTATAAAGCATCTACAGCCCAGCTTTTGAGTAAGAAAAACAGCCACTTTACAAACAAATACAATATATGAGAACTGAGAGCAAGTACAAGCTTGCCACTGTGGTCCCAGCTGCATTCATGGGTAGATCAGTATCAGCTTCTGTAGAAAGTGCTTTGCAAATGCTGAGGTGAAGCATATTTCAAAAGGGGCATACAGAGGGTCCACAGATCTGTAGAAATGTCCTTTCACATGCCACAGAGAGGTGTGTGAGTGAGGGTCTGTTGTTAACACAAAAGTGGTGTCATTTTGCAAATTTTGGGAAGCGGGAAGCATGGCTGTGACAAACCAGCCAACTTCTTCCTGAATAAAAGTCATCCTGATGATAACAGACTGCGTTCATATACCTGCAGAGCCAAGTGTGACTGTCAGCAAGTGGAATTCAGCTATACACATCTGGGCAGGATGCCCTGACTATCACCAGGGACCAGAGAGGTCATTATAACAGGAATTCCACCTCAGTTTAATTTGCTGAGTGTAACTGATGGGCAAATACTAGGAAGTGATGGAATTTTAATGCCAAAACTACCTATTAACATTTGAATGGGCTTTGTAGTGTAAACTTGTGAACATTTACAGTATATCATTTGTTCTTTAAGTGAACTTGCACTTCAACTCCATGTATAATATCTCCAGAAGATCTCAGAAATTAATAATTATGCTGATATTTTAAATGGCAGTAGGAAAGTTAAACAAAACATAAGCAGAGGAAATACTGCATGACTCCTATTATATGAATTCCACCATTAGTTAAATCAAACTCAACTGCCAATTCAGTGTCTGTAATAAAGAGAAAAGAAAGTATCCATTTGAAGAAATCTATACACTACTGCATACTTTAAAAAGAAAAGGAATAAACGACATCCCACAGTTGCCACGATCCTTTGACAAAAACCTGCATCTTGAAAACTATTGTAAAAATAGAATGAATTGTCATAAAATACTTAGTGAAGAATTCCCAGCTGCTCGAAGCACACAATTCCAGATACCTCTGACTCTCCTAGCGCAACATATATAGAAAGTCACATAGAAATCTCCCTGGCATGCCAGTGCTCCCCCCTGCCAGGGTTCTGCGCACAAGTTGACATCGGGTCTAATGGAGGCATTGCTTCAGATGATCTTTAACCATCCATCAGGCTTCTAGAAAGAGTCCTATGTTTTTATGCCCACACCCAGGGTAGCAGTAGTAGACAAAAAGAGAAGAAAAAACCAGCATACAGGTCAGGTGAAGATAAGGTTGACAAAAGCTTTTCTTTTTCACTCCTCACCTTTTCCATGCTGAGATGTATTAGAACCTGAGATTGTTTTCTTTTCCAAAAATGAGAAGCAGAGGACAAACACAGTGATGCCTTGCATGACAAAGACTTACAAAAAAACCCTGTCAAACCAGCAGGCTCTGGGAAATAGCCCGAGAAATATCAGTTCACCTAGTTTTATTTCTTATAATCGAACCCAATCTGTAAGAAGTTTGCACTGGTAACAGAATTCAATCTGCTAGAGTAAAACCCTTCCCTGGATCACAAAAGACCTCTTTGATCCATCTCTCAAATTAATCTTTGCCAAGAAGGTATACATACCTTAGAAATTAAACAAGATATTTTTGTTCCTAGCTACGCACAAAAGAACATCCTTCAATATTGTTTTGGAAATACTGCAGCACAAATAAGATAGAGTGTAAATCATAGAAAGAATATTTCCTCTAGCCTTTGAAATATTCTAAAGCAGCCTGAAGTGATAGCAAAGCCCTTTTCTGTTGATTAATGCCAAGTGAATATTCCTGTCCAAGAAACCAATTTATGACTAAGATCTCACAAAAAAAAAAAAAAAGAAAAAAATTCTCTTGTGTTTCAAAGAAAGAAAATATTACAGTGCTTGCATATATTCTGTTAAAAGTGAAAGAGCATCCAGAAAGTAATACCTAATAACTGCAAACAGGACTTTTTGACCTGCTGGGAAAGTAACAGCTTTGGGCCATGCGCAGATCACATTGTCAAAGTGATTTTAAAGTGTAAAATAAATTTTTGGGTAAAGGAAAGAGAGTTGTGAGAGAACAGAGAGAAAGGTACGAAGAGTTTTTATAATTAAGAGCCTCAAAAAGAAGATCCTTTATTTCAACTCTGCTATGAGAAAAATGTGGGAAATGAAGCAAGCCTGCATTTTCTTCCCTCTCCACCCAGTCAGGTTGTCTGAAGGAGCTCTTGAAGACAGAAGAAATTGTTCAAAGGTCCTTTTGTGGAGGACCTTGATCTCCCTGACATCTATCAGAGTGCACACTGGCTCAGGTTATTAACACAGAAGCAAAAAACATGTTTGCACTAAAGTCAATAGTCAAATTCCCATTTAATTCTCTAACATTATCAAAGGTACTTCAGGAGTTTGTCAAGAGATTTGTTAGACACACAAGGTTTCCATTCAGACTCTGTAAATTCTTACTTCTTGTCTCAGCATTTGTTCCCAGAACTGTCTTAGTAGATGTGTGTATCTCCCCTTTGATAGTGAAGACTTAAGAAATGCGACTGGAGCTCCAGATACCCACTGATGGTATTCTCATTTCTGGTCTTTGCATATGTGGAAGTCTGAATGTTCCTGTCCGAGGTAAGGAGATACTATGTGAGTAAACAGCTGCACTGGGTCCACAGAAAGGATGAGATCAAAAGGCAGACGTACTTTTTCGTGATTTAGAAGGTGCCTCCACATCATACCCATTTTTTTTTTTTTTAGCTGAGACAGTTATGAAGACAAAAGCAAAATAAACACTTGCGGATAAGAGGAGTTATTAAATTAAGTTTTCAATCTATACAAGTTGATTACCGTAGATAGGCCTCCATTTGTTAGAAGTGGAGGAAAGTGAGAAAATGAGGATAGACATGATGTCTCCTTTACTGAGTATTATGTAATAGTCTTGATTTTTAATAGCATCATAAAAACAAGCAGTAAAGTGATGGAAGTTCCAATCATAAAAGTCATCAGTATAGAAACAACGTTAATGACACAGGGATTCTTCAAATAGATTTCTAGAAATCATCAGTTCAGTAAATACAAATGCTCTAATTAAAGTGCTTCAGTGCTGGAGCACTTGGAAGCTGTACAGCTGAAACATCATTTAGAAAAATATTCATAGCTAGATTCCAGGCATTTTGAAATGCAATCTGTTCTGTACTTATATATGTGTCCAAACATTGCTAACAGTGCTTTTAAAAAGATGTATAAACTGTGCAAGATTAAGTTATTCAGATGGAAATGGCTCACAACCCCTTAATGAAATTACCATGTTAGAGCACTCTCTTTCAGTGTCTTGTAGTGAACTATATTTTATGCAAAATGGCATTTTCTAATTCTTGAAGAAGGTAAGTGGGATAGCAGGAAAGGTACACCTTATGCAGGCAATGCAAATATCAATAATCTTGTATGTTAAAGGAAACCAAAATCTTCCATTTAGAAGAAGGAGAGAAAACAGGAAACAATTACAGAAAGTAGAGTGTATATAATATGGGTTAGATGGACTCATCTGATAAAGAAGAAAGTTCCCAGAAGCTCTTACTAACATCATTTTCAAGAGGCTTGTATTGATTTCTTTGAGTCAACAATGCTTATTCAGTTTGGGCCTGATATAATCCATTAATGTTGATGGACTGACCCTGAATAACATAGCTGAGACACTAAAATCCATCTCTCTATACTTCTAGTTATGCATCTGAGTACTGGTGACATTAAAATGTGAAGAAAAATAGGGAACTACTTTTCAATTAGTTTGACAAAGGACAGCATAGTAGAGTCCTAAACTCTTAAAAAATCCTACAGGTGTTCCTATGAAGAGTAGATAACACTTTTCTTCAGATGACATAACTGTTGTGACATCTAGTGTCAGGAAATTTGAAATGAGTATCATGTCAGTTATGTCTTCTGGAGAAAAATACAGCACGGAGAGAGCTCTGAAATTGATTCTGCAAAATACCAAACATTGTCAGCCTAACCCAGCAAAATCTTCAGAGATTGACTTAAATAAATTATGAGGGTCACTGAAATCAACAGGTCTAGTCTAATAAGGGGCAACACGCTCAGCACCTTGCAGTTTGATGTCCTCAGTGAGAAATATAAATGCAAAAGTCAGTGTTCGCATTCTAATCCCACCACACTTTCCTTCATCTTCTGTATCTGAGACAAAGGTGGCTGTAGGTGTGAGTGGCATTAATAAGCAACACCTCTTTTCTTTATCACTGTTTCCAACTCAAGAAAAACGAGAAATGACATTTTGCTGCCCTAGAAATTCTCTTCAGTCACACTTTCCAATTCAACCCCATTTTTCTGAATGCAACCTGTTAAAGTATCCTGTGACAGTGGCTGCCTTTATACCTTCATGTGCTTTGCAGCATGAGAAATATGGGGAAACTGCGTGGTTTGAGAATGGAAATTAGCCTACTCAAATAACTCCATGCCACTTAACTTGTTGTATATGCTATAATTCAGCTTATATATGTTCTTTGTCTCTTACCTTCTGTTAATCAACATTTTATTCATGAATTTCAACTTGAAGTTGAGCCCAAATGAAAAAAAAAAGAATAAATGAATCTATGACTAGGTGAAAGATATATTTATTATGAATGAGAGACTCTCTGTTTTCTGACAGTCCTCGGTCACTTTTGAAAAAACCAACTTGTTAAGCCTAAATGCATTTTCGTCAGCTGAAGTCTGAAAGGGATTTACTTCCTCACTGAAGAGCTGCTCTGCATGCCAAGACAAACAGGAAAAGAAACCTGCCTGGAAGCATTACTTTTAGCATCTATAGAACATCAGTAAAATATAGTCATAGTCTTCAATTTCAAGATCCAGAAGCTTCTTTTCTCATACTGTTCTTCAGGCTTTGCACAGCTTGGTCTCTTGTCTCTTCTTGCTCCCTGGACAGACACACAGGGAACTGATGAGGCTATCTTCACCCTTTTCAGCCAGTCTTTTGAACTTATCCCGTATTTGAGTCATTAGGCTTGTAACATCAAGAGCTTTTTTTCATCCATGGAGAAAAAGGCTGAATTTATCCTAGAAACGTCCTCATAAACATTGTTTTGTAGATTATTTTTCTATTTATCAGGAAAGCAGCATTACAAGAGATGATCCCACCAGCCACAAAACTGTGTTTCTTATGACTGTTTATCATAACATGGCATTTTCATAACAAGTTACTTCATCACTAGCTCTTGTATTTTCCTGAGGCACAGCTGTGTCACATCAGAAATGCTATTTTGTGAGGGGTTTCAGTTGCTCTGGCAACAGCCTTTGACAAGTTCACTCTGTGAGGCTGCAGAGAAGAGAAATTGCTTGGAGGAGAGGTCTGTGCCCTTCTCACTGATGCTCTGACTTTGCTATGCAAACAGTACCATGTTTCTGACAGCCACCACTAAAGACTTATCAAAGAGTATGTTCCCTGACTGTCACAGGGTATTACAGAGGAAGGAACCTATGAAAAAATACACTGGCTGAGTTAACTGGTTCTGATTCTGTCATACACAATAACATGAAGAAACAGAACTATGTTGTTATGCATACTTCTGCCTGAAAATTTCACTTTAAAAATGCTGGTAATGCAGCTGCCAGGCTCCCCACGTGTCTGCGTATGAACACCATCAGAGCTGAGAGCATGCAGAATGTCAATAAGATTTTGAAGAGGTAATTACGTGCATGTTTATTGTTTGTAATTTTTGCTATCAGAAAATATCATGTTTCTTGCCATTTTCTTTCCTTTTTTTCAGGCAAGATGATAATTATGCATCTGTGTTGTAGTACGTCAATCCAATCTAATTTATTTGCTATTTAGGTCAGACATGTTCCTTTCTACCAATTAATCTCAGCTTTGGACAGTGTCTCTGTAAAGTTGCTGCTTCTGCCATGATCATGCCACAGTAGCTCCCTCCAAATCACCTTTTTTGGATTTTGGGTTCTCAAAAATTGTTCATTTATGGAGCCTCTTGCTACTGAAGTCCAGGGAACTTCTTGGAAAAGTCCCATGATTTAACCTCTTGACTTGCTGAGTGCTCTCTGGGTGCAGTCCCTGGGCTTCTAAAACCGCTGCCCAAAGATTAGCTGTCACAATCCTTAAAGATTTTTCTAACAGAAAGGTGAGATTCTCCCAGATTATTCAAAAGCTAGTTTTGGCTAGGTGAAGGTACAGAGATTTCTTCTCTCAATCTTCATTTGCTGGCAGAGTCAGGAGGCAGATATCTTAAGAAAATTGAAGCTCTCTGGGCTTATCCACAAGATTCTGCTGTCACCTAATAAAGTTAGTGACAAGATTAAGGAATATGAGGTCAGCAGCATGCTCTTGTCTGACAGCACTAAACTGCAAAATTAGATCTTGGCTGGATGGCAAATTTGGGATCAGAAAAAATCAGATAATTCAGTAAGGAATCTATGGGTGTCAAATATCTGTCAAGGTGACTCACACTGTCAACAGCTATATGGCAGAATGTTAAATGTAGGATATAAGTAGCTACATAAGTAGCTGCTTATCATTTTGTTTGGTCTTGTTGCATAGAGTGAAAATACGATAAATGCAAGAACAATGAGCGAAAGTCTTCTTGCCATTTCCAAAAGCTGCTGCCTACCAGGCTAGCTCCTGTCCCAGGTAATGGCCCAGAAGAGTTTATTTGGTTTTGACACCAGTGTGAGCCCACACCAGATGTTACAGGAATCCAGAACCTGCTTCCTAAGTAATGTGATGAAAGGGGGTTTTTCGCCTGTTCTAGGACAAATTCTTTTCCTAACTTGCAGTAACATTTTCAAGTTCGTTTTGCTGCTTTCAGTGAAGTTTTCTCTCCTGCTTTTAAACTACGTTTCTACCATATAGTGCTTTATGTTTCGCAATACAAAGTCATGCAGCAAACATTCTTATAAAATGTGAGGCAGATACTCCCAAACTGAGACTGGCTTTAAAATAAAATGACAATACAAAAGTATTAATGGATTTCTGGTTCTCTTTATATGTTTCTTGCTATCAGCTTTAAAATTTGCATTTTAAAATTTCTCCCCCAAAACTGCAATGCTAGAAATTTTCCTTTTTTTCTTTTAAATATTTTTTCTGCAATAAGAACATCTGTAGTCTTTAAGTATCCTTATTGCAGCAGTTGAGAATCTCAGGGAACAGCAACTATTGCAGGACTGTTAATCAAAATTAAGAATTGAGGGCACTGATAATTGTACAAATTTTATTAGTGCTGAATTCTTACAATTAGATTTCCAGTCAGGAGCAAGAACAGAAGTATAATATGGACTTTGCCTCTAATTTTGCGTATAAATGTGTGGAATATTCACAGTATGGTAATACTCATTAGTATAAAATCCTAACATAAATAATTATAGCAGTGCTGCTATATAATCAAAGCAGGAAAGAAACAGCAGAAAGGAGGCCCCAGCCATGGGAAAAGGTTAGTGCTGACAGTGTCTTATAGCATAGCAGCTATATTCAGTGCTGAAAACTGCTATATGCATTCTACCAATAGATTTGAGGAGGGATGTTTTTTTGAAGATGATATTCATAGCTCAGCAGTGGTTTCAACAGTGAATTTGTGACAACTGAAAGTCTCAAAGAGCATGGAATTTATGGCAGGCAAAAAGCAAGGTTTGCTTATTCATAGACTTAATGAGATTTAAATTGAAGGCTCCCGACAAGATTTTGACCCCACCCTGGGCTTCAGAAGCCCAGCTCATCAAGGGTTTTGCAGACTGCTGCTGTGAAAAATCAGGAAAAATGAGCTTCTTTTCAATAGGTTTAGGTCTTGCAAGACCAGCAAGGATCTAATGAGATTTTTAGAGTAGTCACTGACAAACATAATGATGCACCATGCTGAATGCAATAGAAGACCTGCAGGAAAAAAATCATACGTGACTTCTAATTATTAGTACTGCATGTATATGAGGGGATGGAATAAAGGATTTGTGGACAACACTGTTATTCCTTTTGTTTGAGGCCATCACAATGAACCCTCAATTTCTTTTATACCATTTTCAAATAATTCTTACAGCTCTGTGTAATAAAGTGTCTTCAGTCTAACAACTGTTCTATCAACGTGGAAGTGAAAATAGAAATTATGCAAGAGCAGAAGATTTGTCTGTCTTTCATTGTTACATTGCATATGCTCATCATGATTGTTTAATTATTACCCTCTCAATCCTATATGTGTGCAGGCAGAATAAAACTGTAGGAATGGCTGTAACAATGATCGAAATATCACAACAAACCCATGTATGTTGTCTGAATAAATCTTAATGATTATTTAAATATCATAACACTGGAGTGAAGTTTTAAGCTCATTTTTCTCTTCATAGATAGTCTTACAGAAATTTACAGGGACCGTATGTCTACAGAGCATTTAAATTTGTCAGTAATCGTAGCGAAAAAGAAAAAATTCAGCTCAAGGGTGTCATTCAGTTATGTCATTCAACTCAAGGGAGTCATTCAGGACTCTCTTATAGACCACACCTTCTTCCCGAGATACTCTTTCTGGACTTTTGTAGCCCTGTTAACCCTGTGTAGGTGCTAGCTATATAGAATCATAGAAACATTTAGGTCGAAAAAGACCTTTAAGATCATTAAGTCCTGATGTAATATGTCTGCTCTATCATGTCGCCAGGAATGAGCAAGCAGAGAAATAAGTGGTACAGGAGAGGTAACTACGTGGACCACCTAGGCTCCTTTGGGTCTCAAACATTCTGCGTTAAAGAATGCCTTTTCATCATGAATGATGGGCCTGATGACGGATCAAGACAAGAAAGTACTAAGAACACATATGAATTTACTTTACTTACTGTCAGCACTTACAGGGATGCAAGTGTGAATACAGCTGTATCAGGGTTGTTACTCTTCCTGCCCACATACATACTTTTTTCCTGCCAAAGAAGTGGACAATGAGAAATGCATTGGCAGTTTATCAAATTAAACGTCTGAGTACATGCTTTGTGCCTTTAGCACATTAAAGCACACAATCATTCACGTTACGAAAACTTAGCAGCTCTCTATTACAACAGAAGAACACGGGAGGGTCTCCTATTCCACTAACAAGTTAGAACTTGATAATACGTGTCCTTTCTTGACATGGGTTCTTGTCGATTATTTTCTTGGTTCCCTGTGCTGAACGTAGTAAAAAGCTTTGATCAAATCAGCCAAAAGTTTTTGAATGCAGTTGCGATTCTGAACAGGAATTCAGTCGCGCTGAAAGCATTTCAAGCTTGTATCTCCTCTCATTAAATACTGCAGTTCTCCACCATTTTGAAGGAACAGACTACATAAACCTTTGCCACAAACCCATATTTGTGGCATAAATTAGCTACTCCGTTTTCAGCCTTAAAAAGGGAAGCACCTTGAGGAATTTTGTCTTCTTTTCCAAAATTATTGAAGCTTATGTTTCAGCTATTTTGTTGTGTGGTTTTAATGTCCTGCTGCTAATTAGAGTAATCCTGGATGCCAAATGAAGGGGGGGGGGGGCGGTGTAGAGAAAGAAAAGCTATGTTATGGTTTTCTTTCTGGATGAAGAATCAAGAGCATTAAAAGTGAGTGCATTTTTCCGTGCGGCTGATAGGACGTCATAAGTTGCTGTGAGTAGTAATCAAGGTTGATCTTTTTAGTTCTTCCTCTTTTCTTTCCTTGCCACATCTAGTTACAATCCTAGAAATGTGAATCACACTGATATGTTGTATCCTAGTAAATATGAATACCAATTCAATTGTAGAGTTTATCCTGGGGATCCTGAAGCAAAAATGCATGTAGAAACCCTGGATGACATATTTACAATATTTCAGACCACTGATAAATCATTCTGTTAGTCTCATAAAGCTGCAAATGTTCAACATAAACAAGGCGTTGATAAGAGATTAATCTTCTCACCAACTCAATACTTGTACATTGAAGAGAATTTATTTTGGAAAATGTCCCGTTATCTGTAAATGGGTTAACTCTCCAATTCCCCAAAGAAAAGCTTCTTGTATTCCATTAACAGAGTTTAAGTGTTTTTCTTTTACCGAAAATTACTGTTTTCTCAGATATTGCAGTTTTATCTCTTACTCAGAATCACAGAATCATTCTAGTTGGAAGAGACCTTTAAGATCATCGAGTACAACTGTTCACCCCGCACTGGCAGGTCACCATTAAGCCATATTCCAAAGCATCACATGTATACGTCTTTTAATTACCTCCGGGGATGGGGACTCCACCACTGCCCTTGGCAGCCTGTGCCAATGCTTCACAACCCTTTCTGTAAAGAAATTCTTCCTATTATCCAGCCTCAACCTCACCTGGCACAACTTGAGGCTGTTTCCTACCACTTATTACTTGGGAGAAGAGACCGACCCCCACCTCACTACAACCTCCTTTCAGGTAGTTGTAGAGAGCAATAAGGTCACCCTTGAGCCTCCTCTCCTCCAGAATAAACAACCCCAGTTCCCTCAGCTGCTCCTCATAAGACTCGTGCTCTAGACCCTCACCAGCTTTGTTGCCCTTCTTTGGACACGATCCAGCACCTCAATGTCCTTCTTGAAGTGAGGGGCCCAAAACTGGACTCAGTATTCAAGGATTGGCCTCACCAGTGCCCAGTACAGGGGGACAATCACTTCCCTCCTCCTGCTGGCCACACTATTTCTCATACAAGCCAGGATGCTGTTGGTCTTCTTGGCCACCTGGGCACACTGCTGGCTCATGTTCAACCGGCTGCCAACCAACTGTTCCTTTTCCTCCTGTCTGTGGAATTCCTTGCTTATGTGTCAATATACTCTGACTGCACCACCTGGCAAAAAGTTTCCAAACAAAGTTTGGGATTTATAGTTAAGATACATAAACCTACAAATAAATGTGGACCATTTACCAGCAATATGACTTTCCTCCCTGCTGTACTTTTAGATTGGAATTTAACGAGACTTTGAACTTCATCTTGTTCCCTTTACATGGTAGAATCTGATGTCTTTGCTTTCTTCACAACAGGCCCTCATGTATAGAAAACAGCTGAACATCAGCAGCCCTCTTGGCTGGCTGTACTGCCTGTTCCTTCTCTCAGGAGCTTGGGGAGAAGCTGGTAGAAGGGTTTACAAAAAGATGTTAGTTGCTCTAAAAGCATTGCTCATTTTAATTTCCTGAGGCTCTAGCAGGGAATTAAAATAAATAGAGACCTAATGGATTGATCAGTTCAGCCAAGTAAAACATAACACTGTAATACTGTTCTCAGGAAGTCTTTTCTGATGGATGACAAGACAACCAAGTATCACCAAAACTTCCACTCTGTCTTTCCGCTCTGTCCTCTGTCTCCACTTCCAAATACTAGTTAGCATCTTGCTCGTACCCAACATTAGTGTCAGTACTTCATGATGTTGTTCAGAAATGAGAGCAGACTCCTTCCTGAGAAGATTAATAGTGTGCACAGCACGGAGCATTTGGCCCTGGGTTTTCACTTGGCACCACAATGCCCAATCCCACATCCCAGTTTTGCTTTAGGAGGTGTTAAGGAGCTGTTGGGAACAAAATAACGTTTAGCAGTGTGGATGGCCAACAAATCAAACCAAATGGAGTCAGTTATTCAATACTGTGTATATACTGACCAAAAATAGGTTTAGTGGTCACTTGCATTGTCTTCCCCAAATGCGTTTTGTTACCATTGTGTAGTAATTACTCACTAGAGTGAGTAATAAGTCACTTTCATTGTTCTTTGTATTTTGGGATAAAAATTTATATGTTGTGAGGCGATATGTGTAGATGTTTAAAATTGTACACACCAGCCTGCAGGGAGAATTCCAATTAGGATGAATGACTCATTAACTCCCCAGTACTCCGGATCTTCAGGAAGTTGCAGGGTGCTTTTCCACATTAAAATCCATATTTCACATGTGAAAAACACATATTGTTGATTGGTTGATATAAAATATTCTCTCTCAAGTGTAATTTTATCCTTATTTTACTCCTCTAAAATGGCATCTTGGGAAGACATGGTGAATGAGGAGAAGGATAGGGCTCGCTCCTCCATCCCCAGCATGCAGGCTACTCTGCAATGGTCTGCATAAGGGTCACTGGATTACCCCTGGTGCTGCATGACTGTGCTAGACAGCTGTAGCTACAAGATTCAACTCCTCTTCTTCCATTATTTCCTATCAGCCAGTCCTGCCGTACTCTGGCACAACATTTTCCCTATCGTCTCTCAGACTCCTCAGAGATGCCACCAAATTGCTATTCTGGGAACAGGAAGGGTGGTGGAGCCCTGGCAGGAGAACAAAGAATGAAGAGGAAGAGCAAGAGCAAAAAAACCTCACATGTCCTCTCTTGCCCAAGAAATTTATGCCTGCAAAGTGTAAGGCGGAAATGGGTTAAATGGGATATGGGCCATTAGAAACTGCAAGAGTTAGTTATGTTGTCTTTTTTTTCTCTCCCTCCACTTAACTCTAATTTAAGCAAGCCTGTGTGCAGCATTGTTTCTGGCAACAGCATTTTCTCTTGGGAGTTCCACAAGTGGAACATAAGAAACAGGGGTATCTGAAAACTTTGATGGTAAAAAATGAGAGAGGAGAGGAGTGAAACTCGTGTTTTTAAAAAAATTCCTTTTCCCAAGGATTTGTCAGTAAAGGAGATGTTTGAGAAAAAGAGTTTCATGTGTGGTCTCTTTTAACAGGGGTGTTTTGTACCATTAGAAGTCCATGCAGTATTTACAGTGGATAGAAACTGTGAAAACAGTCTTGCTCCCCAAACCCAAGTACCCTTTGGCATCTTTACTTATTAAAATTATCCAAGAGTAAGAGCTTATTAGAGTTATGCTCCAGTGGCTCACAGCTTCTGGGTCCAATGCTCATTCCTTTGCAATGGAAAACATTAAGATTAATAATACACTGAAATAAACAGCACTATTTTGACTGAAAATGAATATCAGGACTGGAGGCATTGTACAAACTGTCTAAACTTTAGCTATTTAGGCAGGAATTTCAAGAAAGCAGTCCAGAAAACCTACTGCCTCAAAATAGTTAATCTTAAAAGTACTTAGAGATCAGAAGTTACTTAGACACCTACAGGTAGACACCATGCATGTTCGGAGGCAACCTAATCTGGGAATTCAGTTCTCTTGTTACGTACATCTTCATGCCTCTTTACCTATGACCCTTCACATACCTTATCTGAAAAATATGCTCAAAGGATGCCTCCAAATCACATGTTCACTTTCCTACACCACATGTTTGATTTCAAAGGAGTTGCTGCGCCATGCTGGGAACTTGTGGAAAAATAGTGCCCCATCACTTAGAGCAAGTAAGGAGAGGCGTTGATTCTGCCCCCTTGTTTAAAGCGTTCCAACAAAAAAGAGCAGTCTATTCCCCAGAAAGAGTGCAATACACAGTGCACTTTATTGGATGAAAGAAAAATAATTCAAGGAATCTGGCTCTAGAGCCCGTATCTGCCTGCTTTTAGGGCTGAGGACCCTTACTGCAGTCTCCAGATCAAAGTTGGATTTTTCTTGCGCTGTTTCTGGCCCTGGGACTCTTGCATTCTTAGATACACAACACAAAATAAAGGCAAGACAAAGCTGCTCAGGAATTTGAATCCTCTGAGCAGAGATACCCTGGCTGTATGAAGTGCTAGGAAAAGTATGTGTGAGTGTGTGTGTGTGCGCACGTGTGTGTGTGATATGGCTCAGGGACATGAGGAATGAGAACACCCACTGGAAGAGAGAGAAAAAGCAGCTTCAGCGGTCTGAACAGCTCTGCTGTGTAGGCTTGTGGGAAGCCTGGAGAGGTGGCTCTTGGATTAAGGTTCTAGCAGGAAGAGC
This sequence comes from Bucorvus abyssinicus, assembly GCA_009769605.1. Lineage (NCBI taxonomy): Eukaryota > Metazoa > Chordata > Aves > Bucerotiformes > Bucorvidae > Bucorvus > Bucorvus abyssinicus. Next base: position 36,557,886 of record CM020031.1, read on the forward strand.
CTTGAAGGGGTAAGTAAGTGAAGAAGCTGTCATAAGTTGTTTGATTTTTTTTTTCTGCAGTCAAAGAAGCATAATTTGTACATTCCTGTAAGTCAAGTTGCATAAAAGATAGGTGATTGAATCCATTACTAAGTTTTCTTCCCGGGTGGCAGATCTCAGGAGATCCTGATCTAACATCCGCTTAGATCAAAACATTCTACTCACAGCAGTAGTGTGTTTTCCTCTCTGCTCATGGGGAACGTGAAGATATTTTTAAGACTTCTTGTGTTTTTATGTTTCAGTGCTATGCCTACTACCTCACTACTGTTGTCTCTTTCTCATGGTATTCAGAGATACTATTCTTTTATAAAACCAGACTTCAGTTATAGTCCACCATTTTGATCCTTTTGTTTTGAAATAACTCAGATGAGTTCGCCCAAGAAGAGGATAGGCTGGCTTCCCATGTCAGCTGTACCTACGTAAACCTTCCATCAACTGACACATAACTGAGTCTAAGCTTGAAGTGAATCCTGCAACTCGGATCTTTGAGTTACTCCGAATTTATATAAGAAATAAGAATTTAGGTGTCATTTGACAAGTATAGATATGTAACATGTGTTATGTGTTACCTGCCTTTTCTCACAATCGATGGCTTGGCACATCACCCACTGTCAACAAAGAGGAAGAGAAGCTGAAGGGATGTTCAACAGACAGTCCTAAATGGTCTGAGAGGGGCAAATCTCCCTCCTGTTAAAGGGAGGAAGGATGGTGGGGAAGTCAGTCAGCTCTCTTTTGAAAGGAGCCAGGAGGCTCCTTTCCTCCCTCTGAGGAAACCCTCTGACTTCTGGAAGGAAGAACCTGTCTACAGAAACAAAGATGGCTACAGAAACAAAGGGAAGTAAGTACGTACCTTACTTCTGACCTCAACCACCGAGTAGTACTGACATCTCTTAAGTTGTAAATTTAATTATATACAAATGATGCACACACAAATCCCACTGTAAGCGAGACGGTGCTCATGGTTCACGTCTCCTGCTGCATGAGCATCCCCGTGAAATTTCTCCCCACTCACTGTCAGCGGTGGCCTAGAGCGAGGCGTGAGCTTGGACTCAGGCTTGGGCTCAGGCTCAGCTTCCGCAGCAGTTCTTGGGGCTTGTCCCATCGGCTTCCAGTGATGTGGACTGTGCTCTGCAAGGCTGTAAAGAGCCAACATGGAATTTAAATGAATAAATAGTTTAGCAATGAATATTACAAAGTAACCTTTACTTGGTCTTTTCTTCCTTTTTTTTTTTAAAGAGGGGTTAGATGTTTTGCTGGCAGTTTGTGTGTTTGTTTTCCAGTTGCCATAGAAAATAATTGACCTATTTTCTTCCAAGAATAAGTATCTTTATGCAAGCTCCCTAAAAAAGCAGGCAGCCAAGACTTGCACCGAGGCCCCACCCATGCCGTCTGCTGCCACAGCCCACAGCGGACACATTAAGCTTTAACAGTTTTACTGAGGCTTTTGAACTGTTGGATGAAAATGCGTTTCTTACAGTACATTTATCCTGCTGACTCCTACTGTTTCAGACCAGAGATACAGTTCTAAGGAGAAGCCTAAGGAGATACAAAATGTAGAGAAGGCAAGACGTTCAGCAGCGTCATTGCCCGGGGCTCCTTGCTGTTTCCTCATCATTTCTCCAAATCCCTCAAACAGATCACTAAGCCTCCTAGAATGTGCTCCTGGTCATTACTTTTCCCTGTTCTGGATATAGAAGGGCTTCATCAAAAGCCCACTGACTTCACAGGAAGACTTGACGGCATCAGGGTTTCAGTGCTAGGTAGATTAGATTTGTTTCTGGATCATTTTCTCTCTTTTGCTTATGGATGTAAAATGGGGAGAGAGAAATGTTTGGAACTGCTAATGCAGCTCCCCTTTGAGAACAAACCCATTTGCTCCATCACCCTCTCTGTAACCCCAGAATATGTACTCGGACACTACTCCAGTCACTTTTTCCCTTCATTCTAGTCCCTGAATATTAATCTCCGTGCATATTGTTCATGTTTGCTGTCCACTTGAAATCATTCTAAAATTATTTCAGACAGATTATAGGCAGTGTTTCTATTTATATATTGAGGATTTGTTTTTTCATTGCTGCTAAGCACTGCACTGAATCTTTGAGAGTTGTATCTAATGCTCTGTCCAGCAACATTTCTGTTCAATGTTCAGTGGTGTACATGGCAAGTGAGGCAGCCTTGTCATGACTGAGTGTCTGTTGCGCTCCTACCTTACTTGCTGAAAATGCAGAAGCATGTGGTAAATGCAGCACAGTGATAAACAACATGAAAGAACAGCCTCTTAATTGTGATTTCATAGAATCACAGAACGTTTTGGGTTGGAAGGGACCTTCAAAGGTCATCTAGTCCACCCTCCCCTCCACTGAGCAGGGACATCTTTAATTAGATGAGGTTGCTCAGAGCGCCGTCCAACCTGACCTTGATAATTTCCAGAGATGGGGCATCTACCACCTCTCTGGCAACCTGTTCCAGTGTTTCACCACCACTGCTGTACAAAGTTTCTTCCTTACATCTAGTCTGAATATACCCTCTTTTAGTTTAAAACTATTACCCCTTGTCCTGTCAAAACAGGCCCTGCTCAAAAGACTGACCCCATGTTTCTTATAAGCCACTTTAAGTACTGAAAAGCTGCAATAAGGTTTCCCTGGAGCCTTTTCTTCTCCAGGCTGAACAACTCCAACGCTCTCAGCCTGTCCTCACAGCAGAGATGCTCCAGCCCTCTGATTGTTTTTGTGGTCCTCCTCTCCAACAGGTTCATGACCTTCTTGTGCTGAGGACTCCAGAGCTGGATGCAGAACTCCAGGTGAGGTCTCAATGGAGTAGAGGGGGACAATCACCTCCCTCAGTCTGCTGGCCATTCTTCTTTTGATGCAGCCCAGGATACAGTTGGCCTTCTGGGCTGTGAGTGCACTTTGCTGGCTCATGTACATCTTTTCATCCACCATGTCTTTCTCTGCAGGACTACTCTCGATCCCTTCATCCCCCAGCCTGTATTGATACCGAGGATTGACACGACCCAGGTGCAGGGCTTTTGCACTTGGCCTTGTTGACCCTCATGAGGTTCACGCAGGCCCACTTTTTGAGCTTTTCCAGGCCCCTCTTGATGGCATCCCATCCCTCAGGTGTGTCAACCACACCACTCAGTTTGGTGTCATCTGCAAACTTGCTGAGGGTGCTCTTGATCCCACTGTGTCATTGATGAGGATATCGAACAGCACTGGTCCCAGTACAGATCATTTGATTCCATGTACCCAAATAGGTAGTTGTTAAGAAGAGCAATGGCTGCTTCTGCTGCTCTCCTTGTGCAAAAGAATCAGCATCTTCACACACAGGTACTAAGCAGTCAAATAAATGACCCAGAAGAAGGATTAGGTAGAAAATTCCCCAGAGTCATGGGTGCACCTGTGTGGTTCATTGGGAGATACTGGATACAGACATGCTCTTTTTCCTTGTTTGAATGCGAAGACTGACTTGGCAATGGGATCAGCCACGTACTAGGGGAGACAGTCCGGGCATATCCTGCACCTGACTGACAGTTTTAGCACCCATCTTCATGGGCATTTTGCTCTGCCTGGTTGATACCACTCTTCCATCAGGCCAAAGGGGACAGCCCCAGGCTGCTTTCTGAGCTGCAGGGAAGCAGGTGGCATGCTGCACGCCGTAGGCACTGTAGGTGTGAGCACGTGCCACACACCAGCCTCTCCTCTTCCCTCCAGATCTCCATGTGGTACGTACCATGGGGACAGTTGTACATGGTTCCCAAGCCTGTCCACCACATCTGCACTGTAATCCTCGGATCCTGTCTCCCAACTACCCTTACAGAACATCGTGTATGCTTTAATATGTGGTTGTTTAAACCAATCCAGCTTATTTGTAATTTTCTTCTTTAAAATATGAAAATATACAAAAATGCTTCCTTAGTGCACATTACAAGATTGTTTCAGATATTAAAATCAAATTGAGAATAGCTGTAATTCTTGAGGCAAATAAGACTGATGACCTCTGGGAAAAGGAAAGGGAAATTATTATTTACTCGGTGTTGGCTCTAACACCAAGTTTAAAAAGGGGTGGTTTTGATCTTATGTCTTTCCACCATGTTTTCACGTATATGAGTTAAGAGATCCCAAAGACGCTCACGAGTCTTACCATTCCAGTGCGACAAACTACTTCATGTTCTCCATGGACTGATATCCAGACAAATAGAGGCAGTGTTTATTTTACCGCTCAGCAGATCTTTCAAATATTATTACTGTGGCATATTTCCTTTGTTTTATTTTATTACAAGTGGAATTCTATTTAAGACTTTAGGTCACTGCTTTATGCCCTTGGGTCGGGTACAGATCTTTAACCAAGCCACTGTAAACAACCGGTAGTGATTTTTATGTGATTGCAGATCATGACAGTGCTGTCGGGGAACGTTTTCTTTAAATGCCATGTCACTTTCGCCTACTGCCTTCAGGCCAGTGCATGACATGCAGTAAGTGTCAGGCGAAATGTCCCATCTGGGAGGAAAAGCCTGTGTGAGCCTTAAACTGGAATGTGGGAAAATGGTGTCACATACCCTGTAATCTAATATCATTCTGCCTGAAAAGGGATGTTTTCTCTTTGGAGATATGTGTTTAACCAAAATGACTTCTGCGTGGAGTTCAACAGAAACTAAACTTCTCTGTTTATCCATAGCTTTCTTGGGAAGCTCTTGCTACAGTGGTTCAGTTCCAGGTCCTTGTATATTTTGCTGACATGATAAGAGCCTTTACCAAATAAACTCAGAAAATGGAAAGGAGAGGAATGAAATTAATTTGTCCCATGGCATGAGAATGGCAGCCTTCTCCTGAGACATGAGAATAGCACCCTACCCCCAAGTTGTGAGAGTCCCTGTTCTCATACTTGGAAGAATCCCAGTAGAAGAACAGGGAGGGTATCTAGGGATGCTTCCCTGGTGCATACTCAGCTCAGGGATTTAAGAACTTGTGATGCATTATGTGAAGTGTCTCATTCTGTTTGTTTAGAATCCGTCACCTGCTAGGTCTAGCTGATACCCATAGTTCTTATGTTAGAAAAGACAGTAGACAATTAACTCCTATTCCCTTTGCCTTTGCTGCTCCTTGTTTACAGAAGTTTATCACTGCATCCCTCCATTGTTTTCTGGGCTGCGTGCCATTCCTCTCAGGGGAGCCATTCTTTGGCTTCAACAGTCCTTCTTGTCCTTATCTTTATCTTTTCTATTTTTCCTATGAACTTTAGGGGATGACAGCACTAGAAGTGCACACAGTTTTCAAGCCCTGGGTCCACTATGGCTTCATGCCGTTCTCTTTTTCCAAATCATTCCCAGCATTTTAGCAGCTTAGTTGTTCATCAATGAGGACTTACCTTTTGAAATCTCTCTCCTGAGTGACAGAAACTATTTCTGAGTCTGACACAGGGGATTGTTTGTCCCACAGGCATTTCTTTACATTTTGTAGTCAGTTCCATTTGTTGTTATATTACTCCCAGAGCATCCGAAGGATCTCCTGCAAATCTCACAGCTTTCATTTTGATTACCCTGAACAATACAGTGTCATCAGCAAATTTTGCCACTTCGCTGTTTAACCCCTTTTCCATCTTACTGATTATCTTCTCTACCACTGGTTTTACTGGTTTAGCTGGTGTTTTCAATGGTTTTGAACTCTTATTTCTGAGAAATTTAAGAAATTCCTTCCAAGCTGGTATCAAGGTGGATTTAAGCAAGTTATATGTGACAGTTAATGGCTCCACTTCCACTGAAAATTTAGTCACGTCCTCACAAACCCTTTAGTCACATATCCTCAGAGTCATCCACCAGGAAGAAGGAGGCTGATGGGGAAATGTCCCCAAAGTCTCCAAAGAGAGCACAGCTACCAAAAAAGTCTTTTTACTGTCCTGCTCTGACCTTATGTTCTCTGAGTACTCCCTTTTATGTTTTGCCATCCATTGCCCTGCAAACTTTCTGGCTGGCTTTTTATTCCTCATCTGTTTGAAAAAAGAATTTATATGACCTTTTATGTCTTTTTCAAGTTGTTCTTCAGACTCTTTTCCAACCTGCCTTCATATGTATTTATATTTAACTTGCCAGGTTTTATATTATTTTTCTCTTTTCCTCCTTTCAGCATAGCCGAAGATATTTGAAAGCCTGTCTTCCTACTTCAAATACCTTCCTGTAACCTGATGATAAATCATGTCAGTTGACTGCTTTGGGCTTAGGACAGAACATGCTGCTATATCTGCAGTCTGTGTGGTAGAAATCCTGCCATCCTTCTGAGCCTTCGATATCTTGTCTACAAATAGTCTTCATGTTAACGACAAACTTTTACTCTTTTAGTTGTCCCTTCTAGGCCTTTTCTTCAATAGGACTTCTCATTTTTATATAGCCTCTGCTCCCCAGAATTAGGCTTCCCTAGATTTTCTAGATTTTAAATCTAGGAGCATAATAGCCAGTGTTCATTTTCACCCACAGGGAGACTTCTCCTGACAGTACTTTTTCCTGACACTATGCCATGTACTCGCTTGTCTTGCTTCTCTTTATCTTGTCCTGTGGCATTAACTGCATATATTAGAGTTTGGAGCTCCTTGGTCTTCTTTTTGCTAAGTAGCATTTGCTTTATCCACCTTTTGGCTGTTGAGAGGTAGAACTGTTGTTGAAGGGAGTTTGAATGACTAGCAGCAAAAAGCTTAAAATGGGTATGGAGACCAACTGCTCATTGATACCCATCAGTGATCTCTCCAGCACTGATAGAGCTTGGTATCAAGGGGAACACACGTGATGATGCTGTTTAACTTCCAGAGCACCCATCTCTTTATTTTCCATTCCAGAGCCTCTGTCATTGCCTTTGGGACCTTGTTGCTGTCTTCTCACTTGTCTGAATACCTGTCCGTAACAGTTTGTCTTTATGTGCCCCTTTCAAATATGATGAGAGATTCTGCTCACATCCTGCTTTCAACTAAGAGGTCATGCACCCAGTAATGCATTGCCTAATTCTAATGGGATCCCCTGCATTGCAGCTACACTTTCTTACAGTGAAATATTCCCTTCCTGGAACTATTTAACTGGACCAATGTTCAACTTGCACTTTTATTCCTTGGGAGAAGGATAATTATGTAGCATCACCCCAGACTCTGAAATAAAACTCAGTCTTGCAATGGTGTCATCACACTACACTTGATAAATCAGTCATAGGACCATTCTTATAAGCCAGCACATTAGTATCACTACCTCTGCCCTCAAGGTGATCTTCTCTATGCACCCTCTTCATCTGACCTCAGAAGCATGTCTTCTCAACTCGCATTTTCCATGTGATTATATAGAACAGGGCACTGGGCTTGCTGACCTCACTTAATACTTTATTAGTGAATAAGTAAATTATTAAAACACATATAGAAAGAATGAGAAAAAATTGTAACTGTGCTATAAATAGAACAAGCTTGCTGCTTGAGAGTTAAGCAGTGATCCATACTCATCTTCTAAATTATTTAACTCACTGCTGTAATTCGTTAGTTTCTTCCACTATGAAAAAGATGTACTTGTTTCTATGGCGATCCTCTGAAATTACATTGAGCTGAAGATTTAGATAGCCCCTGATATTTTACAGGGTTTTTTATCTGTTTAACCAAAACCTATAAACTCACATTTACCTTAATTTTTCAAAGATATCCCTGAGGTTAGCACTGGGTCTGTACACTGGTGACAGCTACAACACAGCAGAAAAATGAATAACAAAGGTTTAAATTGGTTTCATCAGGCTGTTGCAGCCACAGTAACCTTGACATAAACCAGCTGCAAGCTTCTCAGGCTAAAAACAGCCCTGAGATGAATCAGTTTTAATAATAATTCTGGCTTGTGTGCCATTTTAACTGTATCTAAAAGCCCTCCGGGTTTATTGAGTTCAAGAGATATTGTTATTATTCAGTTTTATTTTCATGAGTCCCATAAAACTTAAGCAATAAGCTCCCCACATGCTATGTACTTTAGAGGGTCCGAAGTGCCCCATACAGAAGTTAGTGGTAAATCCCATTTGGCAGAGCTGGGCAGATGGACCCAAGTGTAACCATGAAGCTCAGAACAAATCTTACTTCTGTGTACAAAAGGCCAGAGAAAGAAAATTCTCAGTCTCAGCTGCTTCCTTCAGTTCTGATTGAGGGGTGGTCCTGGAAGTACCTGATCCTTCCGGACTTGTGCCACTACTGTACCTTACAAACCGGGCAAGGTAACCCCGGCTGTCCACAGTTCAGTAAAGCTCACTTTAAGGTCAGTAAATTAAGTATTTTCAACTCAACCAAGTCTTGAGTCTAGGATTGTTTGCTATTCCATTTATTCTCTCGCGTAACCGAAAGTACGCATGTTTTAACTAGTTTCCTTAGTGCATCGTGGGCTTTGACAGCTGCCACTGTGTTTAATGTTGCTTAAGAGATAGATACCAAAAAGTTTTGGGACTGAATCTCCTTTACAGTTACTTTGCATTCAGTTTCACTTTGAAGACAAATCCATGCGGTAACCAGATGAAGTTTGATGGTACTGAATTCTTGTTCGCTATTTCCAGAATGCTCTGTGTCTCCTGCACTGATGACCTTCTTATTTCCTTAGCAAGAAGGCAAATCAGAAATAACCTTGAAAAGCCGGTCCCATTACATGTTGATTTGTCATGAACCAACCACTTCTGAGGCCAATTTGGATCATGAACTTTGAAGCTGCATTTACCAATCACTTGAAATTTAAAGGATTAAAATCCTGTTGCTGGATCTTGGTGATCCAGCAATATTGCTCACAGGCCTTTTTGAAACAGGGAACGTTTTACATCACTCTGAGACTCTACCCGGTGCAAACAGTATCTGAGAACCTCTGCATGCACACTCTTGGTGCTGGTCTTACCACTAAGGACTGCAATGTTAAAATCACAGTATGTGTCTGGTACCACAATTCAAAATGGCTAAAAAAATAAAGAAATAAATAAAAAATGCCAGAGAGCACTGTGACATTACCTATGAAAAAAAAGGATTTAGGGGTAGGAAACTGGATATACTCTGTGCCATATCATTATGACTTGCAGTAGTGGGACAGTAGATAAACATTGATGATAAAAGCATGTGTAACATGGTAAATGACAGAAAGACCTCGGAGGTAATCCGGCACAAAGGGTTTCTAAATATTTGAAGAGACATGTTCCTGGTGAAGATCCCTCTTATCGTTATTGCAAGTGTCTCTAACTGCTGGGTATTTGGGGACATGTCGGTTTAATCACAGCATATGAGTTGAATGTCAGCAAATTCCTGTTAGTCCTGTCATTTCCTAGTTAACAGCCCCTATGTTCCTGCAGCCAAGAGACATACACCCACAGATGTTGCTCCCACATTTGCAGAATGGAGAAGGGAGTGTGTAAACACCCCAATTTCCTGTTATTTCACTTTACGTTAATCATCTTAACCTTCCTTTCAAAAATGTCATCAACATTTGCAGTTGGTCGCATTTGAATGAATGATCTCACTATAAATGTATGCTTTTGGTGTTCCTTTTTCTCAGCATCCTCGGATTTTCCCTTCAAGAAAGGGAAATTTTAAATGCAAATGGCAATTTAAAGCAGCGGTTGAGACTCTTTGCAAAGGAGAAACTCACAGCTTGAGAAAGGTCCTTTTACAAAACTGGATTTGCTGTCTGGCATGACTGGATGATGATCACACTGCTTCCACCGACCCAGGACAAAGACCTGACTGGAGCTGCTCAGGAATTTGAGGACAAAATGTAATGTCACTGGAAAATGCTAATCTGTCAGAAAATTTGGAAAAGGTTTGGTTTCAACAATTTTTTCCCAAATAACGGTCATATTTCCTTTAAAAGCTTGCCCAGTTTTCTGACAATGCATGTAGCAGGCTGTTCAGGAGTTTGTGTTTCCAAGGTCTAAAGCTCTGCCCAGCTCTGGCAAAGCTTAAAATGAGTTGAGTTGGAAGGAGTTGAAGACCCAAAGTTTACAGTTGGTGAATAGAAAGGTAGTTTGCAGAAGAGAGCGCTTGACAAAATATTAAGAAGAAATCTCTCTAATTGGTTGTTGGCTTCACAGTCCTGCTTCTGGGCTACAGCAGCTGATGACAGCTTCTGCAGAGAGCAAGCAAGGTCCATTGCCCAGCCCTCCTGACAGAAGAAGACCAGAGCAGAAATAATCCAGCACCAGAGGCTCCATCCTGGTAGCAACAGGACTGTTCCTCTCATTTCCACTCCTGCAAAACCTTGCTGGGAAAGGGGGAGGGTCAAACAGCACCTGGCTCTGCCTGGTGTTGGGAAGGAGGATGAGGACATGCCATTACAGACTTGGGAGGAGAGAAGCAGCACCCGAGGGAGCAGTTCTTCATCAATCTTGCTTCTACAGGTATAGTCCTGATTTGGGGTTTGAGACATGGAATTCATTTTTGCACAAACGATGGGCTAGCGGCAGATTAGTTGGTGACCTCTCTGTAGATTTACTCTGTGCTTACAGGACGTGCAAAGCACCGGTGCTTGCTCTTCAGGCTAGCTGATGGCTAGAAGCACCCAGGATTTCAAGCGCCCTGCCTGTCAAGGTGGAGGATTCCCCTCTCACTGACCCCCCGGCTGTCACGCTGGGAGCCTCAGCTCAGGCAGGGGCTCACAGGACTTCCCCCCTCCCCACTGGAGGACTGGCTGCCAAACACAGACACTGCAGTTTTTTGGCTGCCTGGGCTGGGGTTAGGGAAACCAGGACACAGGCGGGGGCTTTTGAGTATCCTGGGCTCTCTGCCAGCGAGCAGAGCGCTGTGCCAGGCCACAGAGCTGCAACAGCAAAGTCACCAGGGAGCCCCCAGGAGACAAGTCAGCTTCGTCGCCTTTTGAAAAAAAAAAAACCAAAACCAACCACAAACAAAGCAAGAAGACTGGAGAAATCTGGGGAGGGGGTGACAATGACTATAGTTTCAATTCCAGATCAGAAGGAAAATCTTCCATGCTTCAGAGTACAAGAAACTGAGTTTAAGGCAGTTCTAGTCACAACCTCAAGGCCTCGGTCTATGCATCTGCTTAGGCATCTACAGGTTCAGGAGGCAGAGCTAACTGCGTGGTTGCTCCAGCTCTTCATTGGGGAATGTTTCTAATGCCTCATCAGCCTTTGGAAAACAAAATACATATGGCTCACACTAAGCCAGTACTTCTCTCTTACTTAATCGTGTCACGGACCTTTCTGCCTCTTGCTGTGATTGCTCAATCAGAATATTGTCATCGATACCTACAGCTGCCTGTCTGTATTATAAATGCTTCAGGTAGCTGAATGTATCGCATGAGTTTGACCCGAAATGAAAAAGCACATCACCAGCGCTTTCTGTCCCTGCTCTGAGGTAACTATAGGAGCAAGGCTAAAGAAATGTTGCATCTCGTATCTTCAGGAGAGCCGAGCACTCTTAATGCTTTCTGCCCATGCTGGCGTTCAGTCCACAGATGCCAGGAGAGCATCACCACGTATTTCTTCTGAGCCTTGGGTATGTGCAGTTCATGCCAAAAGTACATGGCAGAATCATATGATAAAAGACCATGAGAGGTCACTCACATGCTTGGACTCTCCAGTGAGGACTTTAAAGTATCATCATGGTGAGCACGATCCAGGTTCCTTCTTTCTCTGACGGCAGGACCTCTTCCTGCCTCTGCACTACCTGCTGTCAGTCCGGCAACAAGCCCTGAGCCCTTGCTGGCAGGAGTTGAGCACAGCTCCAGCCTGGGCTGCTGCTGGTGAGGCGAGTTCTGCTGTCCCTGCAAGCAGGACACGGTAACCCTCACTGACAACTCCACTCTGTCTTGTGAAACCTAAATAGTTGGAAAAGTATTTGGGGGTATAATAGGTACGATGGTCTGTCCAGAGCCTAGAAGTCATCCTGGCCTTTTCTTCCTCAGTCAGAGTGAAAGCTGTTGGTGAAAGAGGGGTTTGGAAACCAGAGGTTTGAGTTGTTCTGCACCACAATCAATCTTTTTAAAATACTTGCTGAAGAAAGAACTTCCTTCTGGAGCACACGTTGTTTACAGCCTGAATTCCACGCTGAAGCTGATATATATAGCTGCTGTGAATCTTCTAAAGGAGAACGGCCTCTAACTGCAAAAAGGTATCAGGCGTTAATAATTCAACACATACAGAGGTTGGACAAAATGTATGATGGCCATTTCTTTTGTAGCCAACGCATTGCAAACAAAGAAGGATCAAATGGACTACACCCACGCTTCTGCCAGCAATCCCAGCTACAGACGGCACACAAAGCAAATGAAGAACTCGCTCTTTTTCCTAGGGCTACCTCCGACTTGGCTGCTGGTTTTCTGATCATTGGCTTTTCAGTATAAAGAACTTGGGTTTTTTCAAAGTTTTGTCTACATGGTAGAATAAGCAACCTGACAGTTCCATAAAAAAACATAATAATGGTATGTATTATCTGCAACAGATAGGCATTTGTTTCCTTAATAAATTAAGTCCATTTTAGCCGCATTTGTAGAGACACAGTGACACCCAATGGTTGCTAATAAATATAAAATACTGACCCATAATTTATTTGGAGCACTGGATCGGATCATTAACAAGCTCATGCCTTCCAGGGTCAGAAAGGCATGCTGTTCATTCAAAGATACATAAGTCAGTATCTGTTTCTATTTAATATACTTTATTGAAGCTCCTAAACTCCAATAAAGTAGAAATACACAGCACTAATCATACTAAGCAAAGAATAATAAAAATGTCACAAATCTCCATCTTTTTAGGTTTCACTTTGGACTTTCTTCTGAAAAATTCCTTTAAGAAAAGAAAACCCTAAACCTCTGGATTCTTTCAACTTTCCACCGTAACACAAAGTTAATATAGTGTTTTCTTAGAGCCTTTGCTAAATAAAATCATATTGGCTCAAGTACAATTCAAATAATTAACTGTTTTCATTTGTCACAAAACTTTTGCTAATCGAGTCTGTAGGGGAAATAGTCTCTATTTTGTCTTTAGGGTAGGAGATGGGATGGATTACATTCGGTTTGTTATTCCACACCATTTCAGCATTTTGGCTAACATATTTTTCCTTACAGTTAACAGTGTGTGAAGACCACTTTGTAGTTTCAAGAACAAAGCTGGCTTTCCTCCGCCTCTGAAGTGTAGATTGAAATTTTAATGTGGGGTTTTTGGTAGGAGCCAGGTCAGGCTTCAAAATGGAAATTCAGTGCCAGGTTTAATTAAAAAACAGATTGCTTTTCCATCATTTTGATATAAATAAGTGATGTCCTGCTCGAAATTAAGTGAATATTGAGGAGTGACTCCTGATTTCTAATGTAGCAGTAGTAAAGTAATTGGTTGTTTATGTAGAGCAGTATTTAACTTCCCTTCGATCTGAATTATTTGTTTAATCTTTGCTGAAAATTCACAGAGATTATTCTTACGTTCTTATGGTCAGTGGCAGTACAACAGTTTAAGGGTGATTCTGCACCAGGCACAGGCTAGCAGTAGTACACTGCAGAAGATGAGACCGTGCATGTTCAAGGGTGGGGGGAAGCCTAGGAGCACTGCAGCCCAGGCTCTGCTGAAGATACCAGACAAAGTGCCAGCGGTACCAGTGGAGCATAACTGGGCATAACTGCCCATGAGCGTTGGCCCGGATGATTATGCTATGGCAAATCTGCCAGTGAAAATCCCTCAAGGCTGGGGAAGATACATGCTTGTGACTTGACTAACATGCTACAACAGCGTAACCCAGACTGTTGTGGTTTGTTAGCGTATTGACTCATCTTCCAGGCTGTGGCTTTAATGAAGTTCTTGGTTTTGTACTAAAGCCCGTGGAGAAACCTCCTAGTCGCCCTTACTTGTTTACATGTCGTGCTGGAAAAGGTTTGCTTCTTAACAGTCATGCAAATTCCCTCTGGTTTTCTAATCTATTTTTCAGAACAGGGGTCGTTCAGGCCATTTTTAGGCTTATCTGTGACCTGACATGCCCTCTTGCCTGGAGTGGATGAGCTCCTACGAGTTTTCCAGCAAGACACTATTGCTACCAGCAGTGCTGAGCTAGGTGTGCTCCACATGCATACCTTCAAACCTCTAATCAGAAGAGGTCTGCAGTAATTTGAGTAGAGAACCCAACGGGTTGTGAGTAGAGCTGCTGAGACATCCGTGAGCCATGAAGAAGACCTAGAAGTAGCTAGGTTTCTGCAGGGGTATCCAGATCAATGTGATTTCTCTGTGGGTACCTCATATTCACAGGCTTGAGGAGGAACAACCCTTTGCTGTTTTCCCTATCATATTTTTGCAATTTAGAGAAAATTTTCTGAGTTTTAACACTGACAAATCTATTCCTCTTATTTTCTGCCTTTTGGCAGGTGGCATCATCTGATCCAAATCTCAAGCTAATTTTTGAGGTCCCAGTCTTGAAAGAATGTGAGCAGTTGCGGCTTACACAAAAGTAACCAGATCATTCCTATATCCCAGTCAAAATTTAGTTAAATAGATTTTGTTAAAAATCTCTGGGTATAAAAAAAGGGTATCAGGGAAAATTCCCAGGAAAAAATGAATGGGAGTCGAAAAGAATAAAGTCAAAGGAGAAAAGAAAAGCAAATGCAGAGGAGTAAATTTAAAGGATGGCTTGCCAAATGTGAAGGAATTTCTATGGTTAGAAATAGTCGCAATCTTATTTTCCCTCCTCTGGAAACCATTATGTTTTCACACGGGAGAACTAACACAATGAGGACGTTAATGCTCCTCTTGCGTGCTAGCTAGTTATTAGAGACTCACAGTAAGGAAGGTGATCAGAGAACACTTGTCACATGCCCGAACTACCCTAATTCAAGGAAATTGCCACCTCAGAGCATCATATGAGGCGGGTCAAGCCTAGGGTGAAGCAAGCTTTCTGTGTAAGAATTTTAATTAGCAATGAGCACAATAAAATACATAAGCTGCTGAAAGTTAACAAGTGCTACTGTGTGAGATTTATGTTTGAATCCATGCTGTGTCCTTCCCCTTCCTCACGGCCCTAATGGATTAGCAGTATAGTAGATAGTAATCAACAAATATTACAATCAGCCTCTAATCTTATTAACAAACATGTAAGAAGCATTAAGGACACATTTATACCGCTTGTGGGAAACGGTCCAAACACAACGAACCAAAAGCTGCTTATCTACAAGCAAAAACAGCATTATATGACTGAAGGGGGCCAAGTTCATCAGAGCTATCAAGAGACTAATTGAGATCCGGGGAAGCGGGCGGGGAAGGCAGATTAAATGATGGTTCATAAATCATTGAAAGCATACATTATAAGTATTGTAACAATGAACAATGATCTTCTGTAGGGTGCAGTTTCCTGCTTTCTCTAGATCTGTGTTTTGACATTTTAAGTATCTCATCAGCATCTTTTTATCCCTAAGCTGTGAATGTGTAGCAATAGCATTATAACTCAGCTTGTTAATTATCAGACCTTTAGGAAGGAAGGGGGTAGACTGTAAAAACAATCCTAAAATGGTTCATGTTTACAGGCAGCACTACTGTGCTTACTACAAGCACATACAAAATATAAAAGAATATGATCCAAGATACTGTGGAGGAAAAGCGGGGAAAGCAGCTGAGACAATATGAAAAATCAGCTTTATTTATGCCTTAGGCTTCTTTTCTTTATTGGATGGAGGGGAGGAGACTGCTGGCTAATCTTTAATTCTTAAAGTATTTTGTACAAGTACTGAAATGTGCTGGAAAACAGCCCACCAAAATGTAGGCTTATTCACTGAACCAACCAACAGCTGAGGTCTGGTCTCATGCCTTTCTTCTAATAGGACTGGGACTATTGACAGTCTACAACTGACTGCTCCTCGGAACTGCCTTCCAAAGGCTCACTCAGTTACCCTTTTTTGAGAGTGGTCAAAATACTGCTCTTCGGCTCTTTCTCCCTGTCAACAGGGCTCACAAAGTCTTGTCCACGACTCGCCACAAGTAAAGGATTCCTCCACGGACTAGAGTTAACGGCACTGGTTCCTGATCTCTCAAGACGTGGAACACACTCCACAATCGTCCACATTTCTGGTGCCTGATTTGCCATTGCTATGTGCTAAATGTACTTACTGACATCAGCACTAAGTGACAGCAAAAAGCTGCTAGTGCAAAGCACATTGGGGAGAAGAGAATAGTCCTTTAATTACAATAAATAAATTAGGCATGGTTTTGTAATTTTTCTCATAGAAAACAGGTCTTCAGACTGGGAGAACAAGGCTGAATAGCAGGAGAGCATAAAATCAAGTGAAATCAGCAGTTCCATTTGACAGCACTGTCAAATCAAACTTGTACAGATTTGTCTCCAACTATCTGAGCAATGTTGTTCATTTTCGTGACTTCATGGACTTGTTTTTCAGTTCTCTTCCCCTTTTCTTTTCTCCACCGAAGAACTTTACATACCCCATTTACAGCTCTAGGAAGGTGATGGCCTCAGTGCTCACACTGGCCTTTGGTTTTTGGCATAACATCAGACATAAGCCCTCGTCTGGCTGTTATTTTTCTTTCTGCCTGCTCTATAGCTCAGGGCACCAGCTTGGTCCCATTTTGTCCATGATGCCAACAGGCAACGTAACTGTACAGACACCTGAAGACCAAAATAAATATTTTCTTGGTCATTCTAATTTCTCAGCATCTTCTCTCAGCTCCTGGGTTGCTCCCTAAGTTTCTCCCTAATGTTCCCTTAATTACAATCATCCTCAAAAGAAGGATCGCCCATCTCCATTCAAGCTCCAGAACCAAATTTTTACACTATCTGCACAGATCGTGTTCTTAGGAGGCCACCTGCAAACTTTCTTCTTCAGGTTAAGCAATAGCTATTAACCCTTCTTTGTCCGCTGCTTTCTAGAACGGAGTTTTCGCAATGACCTTTAAAAGGAAAATTAAGTCCTCTGAAGACAGGTTGGTTGTTTCAAACACCTGTCCACCTCCTAGTACATTAATTACGAGGCCTAACAGAGCTCTGAGGTTTTGCATCCCATGCCTTAACTGTCAGAGTGGATTTATACATCTCAAGAACATTCAGTACGTTGCAATTCAATATCCACCAGAAAATAGAGTTTGCTTTTCTACTTGTTTTTTCTTACAGAACAAAGCCGTGGAGTGCAAGAAATTTTCCTGGGTCTGCAGAATCAGGTGCCAGTGATAGAGTAAACAAAGGAATATGCAGAACAAATCTGGTCTTTCTAATTTATTCTGCTTTGGTTTTTTACACAGGTATGCAATAGTTTATCTTTCTCTTTTATAAAATGTTTATACTTAGGATTTATATAACAGCTTCATATAAGCCTTCCTTACCGCATTTTATATCCCTGCTAACTGAAATCCATTGTGAACCTAAGTGTTCCTGATTTAATCCTTATACGATTTTTCTTCTGTTATAGAATCAAGTTTTGATTGTCAAAACACATGTACTCAGTTTGTAAAGTTAGTTACTATTCTTTTCTAGAACTTCCACCGCATCACAGCAGCTGATTTCTTCAAGTTCACTTAGTTCATCAGATACTGATCTTGCAAAGTAGGTTATGCCATCCCCAACAGTTATCAAATGATTCGTGTATAATAAGTGTAGCTCTCCCAAATTTCTGACACCTTCAATTATGAATGGAATGGAAAGAAAAAAAAACGTGTCACATTGCTAGGTGAACTGTTCTGATACGTTTACAATGTCTGGATCACAGCAAATGGCTAGGCAGAATCAGACCTTTACTGCCTGGCATACCACAACAATCTATATTTTGATGCCATTAAATATATGATGAAAAGGTTTTTTGAAAAAAAAAGGATAAACATAGACTCTTGTTCAGCTACTGTATCATGTAATCAATATAAACCTCCCCTCAGCCTGGAGGAAATAACTCACAGAAGATCAGATGTGATATTCCTGTGGAACAAATCCAGGAGAAGCATTTTTTTTATAGTGCTGTCAAAAAGAGGATGGATAGACATACCAATTGCCATCTCCACTTCGGTTACTGAGTTGTGTGTCCCTGGCAAACATTATTCAAACTTTTCAACCTTGGTATCCAGTGACTGACCTTGCAGAAGGTCAGCAACAGGCCAGGGAAGGGAACTGTATCACCTTCGCCACCTCCTGCCTTGCAGTTCACGCAGATTAGCCAGTCCTGGGATCGGTATGTCAGATCTGTTTAACTAAGTATGCATTACTCACTTGAAAGGAGCACTCTAACACTTTGTGACAATCAGGAGACAGAACACATCAAGACCTCAATGCAAATGTATAAGAAATTACTTCTCTGGATGAGATGATAGTATTTTCAATAAACCTACTTGTTAAAACATTTACATTCTCAGCACTATATACTTGATTATGGTGTGAAGTAGGAGCGAGGACATTACCTAGTTTTTCTGCATCACCTTCATCCGTACTCATGTTGTCAAGTACAAGCCCTTCAGCATTCACAAATTTCTTTATTCTGTCAATAAGTCCACCTGCAAAAAAAAACCCCATAGATTTATACAGCACGTTAATTTAATACGGGAACAAGTTTCTTTGTAGAACAGATACACTCCAGCAATATTAGGTTCTTGTGAAAAGTAAATACCAGGTTTATGTGAAAACATGAATGTCTAAGGAGAATATGACAGACACCTACATAAGAAGGAAACCTACACCTACATAAGCGTGGAAAAGGTTGGGTTAAAACTGACTGTTTTTTTCTTCCAGTACAAGAACAGGAGGACACCCACTGAAACTAGTCCAAACCAAACATTAAGGACACAGTCCTTCACAGCCTTTGCCAAAGGATGCTGCAGATGCAGTAAGTTTACAAGGGTTCAAAGCACAGACAAGTACTAGCAGGACCTTTTGGAGAGGTCACTGAATAAACAAGTCATGAGCACAGAAAACTGGTCTGAGCTTAAAAGAGAGATTGTGAGATTATTAAGAAGAAAGCATCACAGAGTCTTGAATTGTTCTTGCTCTTCCTTAGACATCCGCTTGTAGCTGCTATTGGAGACAATGAACCAAGCTAGAGGGACCCCTCCTCTGAATGAGTATGGCTGGTTTTATTACATTCTTATGCTGTTCTCCCTAACAATCTTGGCAAGAGAATTATTTTTTTAATTTAATAATGTAGTTCCAGATAATGTCATAGAACGATAGAAAAATTCAGGTCGGGGCTTCTGAGGTCATCTAGTTCAATTTCTTGCTCCAAGCAGGGCTGATTTTGAAGTTAGGTGAGGATGCTCAGAGCCCTGTCCAGCCGAGTTTTGGAAATCACCAAGGATAGCGATTAAATGGCCACCAGATCCCTTGTCCTTGTTACAGGTCTAGGTTACCCTACAACACCCTCATTCGGTTGCCAAGAACATACGCATCTATTGTGAAAACCAAGTTAAAGTGATGGCACGCTGTATCCCACGGCACTCAGAAAGTTCAGCTAGCGTACAGACGTTCTCTCATTTACTGTGGATTATTTGCACCAGAGTTGTTAAAATTTTTCTCTCATCTAGTACTTTTTATTAAAAAGCTTTTTTCAATATATTGTGTACCAAGAACCAAGAATACGATGGAACGACAGCTTAGAAGAATTCAAAGGCCAGGCCTGACTTACACAACTAAAGTACAGAAGTAAATTTACGTAACGGAGTAGTCTGCGGTCACTTCCACGTTGAATATAGAATTGCATTCTAGCAATGTAACATTTCTCAAACCGATCAAAACCAGGCATCTTCCACATACAAGGCAGCTATAAGCCGCTTTGTGTTACCTCCTCCTCCACATTTATCTCAAAGAGCTCATTTACTGCCAGTAAATACCGTACCTTCTGGATTTTCACTTCGCAGATCTCTTAGACGTAAGGTTTTCAGCGTTGTCATTGCGATCTGTCACTCAACTTCCACAGTAAGAGGTGTGGGCTCCACAGCAAGATCTTGTAAGTTTCAACAGGTTTTGAGGACTTCATCCAATGTTCCTGTGATACCAGCACTGTTGCTGATCAAAGCTGGAGGCTTGCACCAGAGCAACATAATTTGTCCAGGTATTTAATATCACGTTTCTTTTACGTGTTGAAATCTTGCCAGGTAATTTCTAAAGAGACCTGAGACTCTGGTTCCTGTCGAAGAGTAAGAAGACAGCCTGTTCAGGAATGTAAGTTTTAAGTGAACTAATCTGAAGATCTTCCACATTCTCATCATCTATTTCCTTACTTGGAGAGTAATTTCCAAACAAATCTAACTTAATGACTTGTAGTATGCTAACACAATTTGGTAAATATCTAAAAGAAATAAATAAGGATATTTTGAGTATTAATGTAGATCACCAAATATACTCTTCAAAATCTCTGCTTAATGCTGATTTTGAAGAACTTTCATAAAAGAAACTGACAGAGCCCACAAAAATATCCTGGTCAGTTTTATTTAAATCTACCTTTTGTGTTATATTTTCTCTCTTTTTTTTTTTTTTTTGTTTATTCTCTTTCCAAAGCCAGATTCTTTAATGAAAACAGTTGAGAAACATCTCTATGCTGATCAATCCTTTTCAGGAAATCCAGAATTATTCTAGTGACATCTAGAGAGCAAATTGAAATGAGTATTAGTAACACCTGAAATACTATTAATTTTCTGTAGATAACTATACCCTTTCTTCACCCTTTGTTCTTGGCAGGATGTCAGTGGTTTGCAGAGTTTTCTGCCTGCACTGTATTCCTGAAATAGTTTATGAAAGACTCTGTATGTTGAGTTTAGACTTTAAGCTCTGTGTTTATTCAGAAGACCTGAAGCTAGCAGGAGTTCTTCTTTTATGTCAGCTAAATCCTCAGACTGAAAATCAAATCTTTGATCAGATATTCCATTTAAAGCTAAGTCTCCACAATGATTTATGTTCAGTGTAATATAATTTGCGGTAATCTGTTTTGTTTTGTACCTGTTTTTCTCCACCATCAAGTCATACAAAGTAGAGAAAAGCAGAGTCTGGGTGCTTGGATGAAAACTACTTTCACCCACTTGGGTGGCACAACCAACGATGACAAAGAGTGGAGTCTTCAAAAGTTCCGTCATGGGAGTGGCCTCTTTAAGCTGGTTTAACAGACCATCAGCCAGGTTATTCGTCAAGGCATTTTTAATGAGCTTCTTGCAACTCTCCTGCAATGGATCTCCTATTTCAGCAATCAGAGATACAAACTGATCTCATGGATGAACTCAGTCCTGGTAGCAATAACAACCATGTTCTTGGATTTGTGGTTTTCTTTAATCACTGCTTCTACCTCTGGACGGTTTGGGGGTTTGAATTCATCATATCCATCTAACAGGAAAAGGACTCGTAGCATTTTCATGAAATCTTGTTTGCAGATGGGGCATTGTTCAAGAAGCAGCTGATCACAGATCGTCCCATACATTCCACCTCTTGTACCCGCCAGGCTGATCAAGAAAACAAATGGGAGTTTTTTCAAAGCAGAGCAATTTTCAGAAGCCCAGAGTACAGCAATTCTTTTTAGGAGAGTCATTTCTTCTTTGCCAGCTTCTCTTTCTATAATGCAGGGATTTTTCAGTGCCTCCGGAAGGACATGTACTGTCAGCTGCCCTTCCCTGCTACGCGTTATCTTTTTTCCACAGCAAGATGTCAGCATAGGCAGTTCCCAAATCAAAACTTATGTCAATGTCACTGCCCAGGGGACGATAATTTTTAAAAGCTAAAGCTAGATACACATACTTTAAATCCTGAATCAAGTCATTTAATTTACGTCGTTCCACTCTCCTGGTAGTACCTAAGGCAAGCAGATCATGTACCGGCGAATTAAATAGTGAGTTTGTCAATTAAAATTTCATTGCTTTTGGAAGAACTGCCTGAATGCACTTGCTAAATCAATGACACAGCAGCAAGCAAGAGGCAAGAGACGTGTTTATTGTCCACAGCCTAGGCGAGACTTAATTGATAAAGGCTGTAATTCGTCCTTGTGTGGAAGATTCATACAGTCTGCAAATACCACCCTGGCTCTGCACTTGGTTTCTTATTTGAGGACATTTTGGACTTATCCTATTCATGCATTGGATTCCAAAAATTTAAGCTTGCATAGAAGCATATGAAAATTTGTAAGTGCAAATGCAGGACAAGAGTATCAATTTTTTTATGTAATAAGGTTTTAATATGGAAATACAGCAATTTTATATATATATACATGAAAAGTATTAGAGTATTAAGAGGGAGATTTGTAAATCGGTAACAGTTTTTGAGAGTTTTGGGCCAAAGAACTTTTAATCTAGTTCTTTTTTTAAAGCGTCTTTTGCATTTTTGCTACTTTTGTTTAGTCTGAGTTGCTTTCATCCCGTGCGGAGGTAAGCTGAGTTGGAGACCTTGCATCACAGACATCATAAAATACAGTAACATTCAGAAAGTCTGAAGCTGACCAAAACACACCTTCTGAAGGGAGTTCTGGAAGCTCTGCAGGCACTGCTTTTTGAAGTGCAGCTATGTAGGCGAAGGGACGGGGCTGAGTCAGATTTTCTCAAGATCAGACTCCTGAAGCAGGTGGAGTTAAGAAGCACAGTCCCACAGACTGAAGGAAATCAGAGAAACTTATTTTAGGGAAGGGCTTTGGTACCAAATGTCATGCCTGTCTGGGAGTACTGAAAGATGAGCCCAGGTGTATGCATTACACTCACAGAGTAAGATACTCCGTTAACAACGTAATGAACTTGCAGCCTGCGCACGAGCGGTTTCAGCTTCCAGGAGGAGGTTTCTCTTGGAAAAACTCATTACATATTCCCATTAAATTTTATATGATTTTTGTCCATAGAACTGATCTAATTCGGTGTTCAGCTCACCCACAACTCACTTATCATACCCAAGTGATGGGATGCGTTTAATTGTCTGAACTTCAGCTATCTGATCACAGATGACTTTCACCCTTTCCGAATTTTTCACGGGATTTGGGTTTCCCCTCTTTGTGTCAGAACATTTGTAAAATTTCTTAGTGTTCACTGTCGTCTTCTCTCAGATGAAACAATTCAGACCATACCAATTGAATTAGAGTTTACTTACCTACAGAATTATAGGACTATTGTAAAGATGAGTTCCTTGCAAGTTCTTCCTTTCTTTTGTTCCGATAATATTTAACTCCTTACTAGAAAACAAAAATATCACCAGCAATACAATATCCTTGCTGGTCATGAAAGGGAAAAGGGTTGTTTCTCAAGTGACTTAATGAAAATATTGCAGGCTTCTGAACTTTTCTTCAAAATCCTGCAAATCGTCATTCTTGAGGCTTCTTTCCACAGACAAGAGTATTCACTTCTTCACAAGACAGGATGCTGCAGACCAAAAGGTCATCTGCTACTTCCTTGACAGTGATCAGTTCCACTCTTTGGAGGAGATGTACTCTGCTGCTTTCTATAAAAAACATGAGTGTACTAGTGTAAAGTAAAAAAATCAAACGAGTTACACTTAATGGCCAAGCTCGTAGGCAGCCCTGGACACCCCAGGACAAAAATATCCCCACGCAGGCTTCTGTACTCTGTGGCTGGGATGGCTGAGAATCGGTGTCGGGGCATGCAAGCACTCCTAACCAGAAGGAGTATAGATGTGGTGCTTTCCTTTGTATAGCTTGGAGAAACGCTCCCAAGCTAGCCAATAGTATCTGGCCAAAATTATTTTTTAGTAGCCAGTTGTATGTAGGTAGGTAACAGCATTGCAGAGGCAGTAAGATGTGACAGGAATGAGGAGGGGCTCTGGCCTGATGTTGGTAAATTGGAGTCATCAGGGACAGCCCCATTTCAGTTGGCCAGATCTGTTTTCTTTCCTTCCACAAAACCCAGGAGAGATTTGAGATGTAATCGTAGTAACTAGGGTAGTCATGGGAGTGTCTTTTGTGGGAAGATGTGCATGTGCCCAAGCGTTTCTCCAGAAAGAGCTGCATTTGGAGAATTTTACATTTCTTGGTGAATTTGCAATTTCATTGTGGGGAGTTTTAAGACCAATTTAGGGGATATTGATTTACCTGCACGTGTCAAAATAAAACTGGACTATCATTCCTCTAGGTTTTTAGCGCTTGAATATTACCGTAAATAAGACTTCTTCAGGGC
Organism: Bucorvus abyssinicus; assembly: GCA_009769605.1. Lineage (NCBI taxonomy): Eukaryota > Metazoa > Chordata > Aves > Bucerotiformes > Bucorvidae > Bucorvus > Bucorvus abyssinicus. The sequence continues at coordinate 36,581,957 of CM020031.1, forward strand.
TAATTTTATGAATCTTAAAGCTTCTGTATAATTGTGGGGAAAGGGAGAAGATGGTCTTTACAAGTCTGAAATGGTCTGCAATATTTTGTAAGAAACCATATACATTACTACAAGATAGCTAACACGAGAGATATCCAGTTCCGAAAAATATTCTGTCAGAAAAAGATATTAATCCAGAATTTTCTCTCTATAATATGTTGAAATATAGATTTTGCATAAAAATTCTCTGCAAAGGGTACCCTTAAAAATCCTTTTATAGCAAGATTTTTTTACAATGTTAATAAATAGCCATATTATGTTACTAGAACATAAATATAGCAAATATAATGTGTTGGGTTTTGAAGAGACAATTACTTTTTAAGGTTGTGACTTTTTAAGTACTATTTACTTCTAACATTAATTACAAAGAAATTATAGTTTATAAATCTTCCTTGTTCAGACTGAAAGTTTCGATGCCTGAAACTGCGGAATAGTGAATCCAATATCCAGACTGAAAAATAAAACAAATCAGAAGATTGAATACCGTCATTTTCCTGGACCAGAAAAAAATTACCTTTTGTGAAGTGCTGATAAGAAACTAGTCAGATATAAAAGTATTTTCTCTAGGTGAACTGATAAAATTACTTTGATTTTATATCTTATATATATATTTGATAACTTTAAAGTATGTTCCATATCAATAATCAGGAAATATTGATTTAAGAAAGTGATTTTAATCTTATATGCTTTAATTCCGAAGAAACAGATCATTCTCATAGACCAGTATAATTATAAAAATATAAGAAAGCAAATTTGGTCATTATTTTTGATAACCAGAAAGATGCGGTTAATTTTTTCACATTGTTTCAGCTCGATTCACATAGTTTCATGGAGTAATATATATATATATGCAGATTCTTATTTTTTACGTTTTTAAGGACAGTGAATGAGGCATATGTTATTTATTTGGTTTTACTCTGAATGATACCAAGATACATGCGGATGGAAATGGTAATTAAAGTCACAACATACAAAACCAACATCTAAATTAATACCTTCGTTACATAAAACTAAATAAAGGTACCTTAAATAAAATTAACTACTTTTAATAGATACAACTGAGGAAATAAAGTACATTGGTGATAACGTGTAGGAGGTCAAATTAAAGTCCATCTCGCTCAGTATCCCGTCTCCAGCAGTGCCTTCTGCAGATGTTCCAGTCCTTGGGATCTTTTCCATTTCCACTATATTCTTTCTGAGATGGAACGCTAGAGCAGACCATGGTACTAAGGTACCATACGGCTTTATGGATGGACACAGTGCCACGATAATGTCCTCTCTTTCATTCTTCTTTTTCTGACGATTTGCTTTTACTGAGCATTGAGCAGATATTTTCACAGAGCTATCAATTTTAACACCCAGCTCTCATGTGTAAAGTTAATCACCATCCTCATGTAAGCAAAACCACTGAGTAATTTAACAATGTAATGCATGAAAGACACTGCTTGCTTAGACAAGCTTTTTTTCCCAATCTTTAAAATATTCAAATACCAACTGTGGAAGCATGGCCTGTTGACATTAACCTTCTCTAAGTAAAAACGTAGTATTATAAAGCTTCTAGAATCTACAATGGTCTCCAGTATTACCAGTTTTACTTGGCAATAATCTCGTCATTCGTAGCACACTAAATAGCACGTTAATAGTTAGTAGTAAATAAAAATAACTGCTAGTATACTAGATTACTACCCAGCCATAACTTCTAGAAAACTATTGTGGCTTTACAGTGCTGAAAGACTAATATGAACTTGTTCCTGTAAAAAATATCCCCTTAGGTATTACAACTTTTCTAATAGTTTTTCTAAGGAAATGTTACGCAGGCTTCTATTTTTCATTCAAAGAAATAGTTAAAATAAATAGATGCAAATTCCACACTGCCAAAGGCTTGTAAGCTTTCTTAAGAGAAAAAATTTGTAGCAAAATGAAGTTAAACCATCTCTGAATTTTCTTCTTTACAAATATTCAAGAAGTAAAGCAGTGGTAGGGAAGAAAGCAGTTTACCCACATCAGCACGCTCTTAAGTTAAAGACTTAGTGAGCAGCAAAGTGTCGCAGTGCTTGTCTGTAGGTTCATTCTCCACGAGTTTCATCCGTGTACCATTACTTAATATCTTATTTGCCTAAAGTGTATGTTGTGCTATACCTTTCTGTTGTCAGAAACACATGGAACTGTTTCTGGATGTAAAGCAAGTTCTGGATCATAACTATTTTAAATTTTACAATACAGCAGCCTTCAGTCCAGGGTTAATGGTCAAGCTAGTAAATATTTCTACTACCAGCAGAAATGGTTGTATCTACGATGCACTTCATTCATTCACTCTTTAATGGTTTCATTAAAAGGTAATAACTTTAAATCATGAGTGAGATGTCCACTGCAGGCGTCTGTGATAGCTAAACCATGGCGTCTTGCTGCTCCAAGAAGCCAGGGCTCATGGCTTTCCTCAGGAACTAGAGCAGCACTGACCCAAGCAACTCGTATAGCGAGGCGGGCCCAAGGAGAGGGTCTAACAACCCTTGATGCAAATGCAAAAGCCATGTCGAAGAGGATGATTCATACTATCAGCATAAAGATTACCCTAATCTGATATTACTCTGAGACATCAGAAATGAACTCCCCAACAGCTCTGCCTACTTCCTCTGTCACAGCAGTTGGCTCCAGACTTGCCCAAGAACAGAAGATGACACTTAATGTCAAAGATTCTGACTTTTCACACAGTAAGTAGTACAAAATGTTCCAGTAAATTCACCTACTGCATGATCCTTGTATTTCTAAAATTAAAATTAGACAGGAGCCCCCCTAAGGTAACCGTTTGCAAATGGGTTGTATTTGTGGCTCTCCGACAAGGCACTTGGATGCAGACTAGCTTTCTACAGCCTTCTTAAAGACTCCAGTTCCCTTTGCCCTTGCCCTGACTGTTACACAGTAAGCCAGAGCCCAAGCACATTGTCCCATGGGGGTAGGAGTGAAGCCAGCACTTGCAAACAGTGAAGATACGTGGCATGGTCGTTATGTGCAAAGAGCGGCCGGACAACCTGACCCCCAGCAGCCCAACAGGAGCAGGTCAGGATCACTCACGTTTTTATATGTCATCTGGGTCTTAATCAAGGAAGGTCATTTCTAAAGTGCGCAGAAAGGGAAAATGCATAAAATGCTGGGGAATCTAGTAGCAGTATCAGAGGTAAACAGATTGCTCAACTGATCTTGAACACTTTCTTTCTGAAGCCCACCCTGAACCGACACCCTGGGCAAGCTCTGGTCTGGCAAAAGCAGTGCTAGAGTGCCCTCCGCTGACCAGCCCAGGCGGGGGCCAGCGGGCTGCTCACACAGCAGGCAGGGGAAGAAGGGCAGGGGGCAGGAAGGAGGGGGAGGACAGACAAACTCTTAATATTTGAGCAAATGCTGAAAAAAATCCGGGGTGCCTTGATCAGGTGTGATTCTCCATCCTTCACTGTTCTTGTATGAGAGGGCATGAGGAGGAGCGACTCTTGAAAGTCTGCTCACTGTTACTTTAGGCTGGAATGTCTTTTCTCTGTCCCCTTAAGCGTCTCTTCTATGTGAAATACCATTTGGATCTGAGCTGGTCAAAAACTCCCTAGTAAAAGAAATAAAGCAAGTTTCCTTCTATTATCAAAATCATGTTTAAAAAGAAGAAAGTGAATTATAATTATTGTCTTTATAAATAGTCTATTGAAAGCACAGAAATAGAATGACTTACTTGTGTGTGTTCATACAGAGTTCATAGTCAGAATCAAGCCACAACAACCCCCTGCAACGCTCCAGGCTTGGGGAAGAGTGGCTGGAAAGCCGCCCAGTGGAAAAGAACCTGGAGGTGTTGGTCAGCAGCCAGCTGAACGTGAGCCAGCAGTGTGCCCAGGTGGCCAAGAAGGCCAACAGCATCCTGGCTTGTGTCAGCAATAGTGTGGCCAGCAGGAGGAGGGAAGTGATTGTCCCCCTGTACTGGGCACTGGTGAGGTCACACCTTGAATACTGTGTTCAGTTGTGGGCCCCTCACTCCAAGAACGACACTGAGGTGCTGGATCGTGTCCAGAGAAGGGCAACGAAGCTGGTGAGGGGTCTAGAGCACGAGTCTTATGAGGAGCAGCTGAGGGAACTGGGGTTGTTTAGCCTGGAGAAAAGGAGGCTGAGGGGAGACCTCATCACTCTCTACAGCTACCTGAAAGGAGGTTGTAGCAAGGTGGGGGTCGGTTTCCCAAGTAAAAAGTGACAGGACAAGAGGAAATGGCCTCAACTGGTGCCAGGCGAGGTTTAAGATTGGACATCAGGCAAAATTTCTTCATTGAAAGGGTTGCGAAGCATTGGCACAGGCTGCCCAGGGAAGTGGTTGTGCTGCCATCCCTGGAGGTATTTAAAAGACACGTAGGTGTGCTGCTGAGGAACATGGTGACCTGGCAGTGCTGGCAGTCCAATGGTTGGACTTGATGATCTTAAAGGTCTTTTCCAATCTGAATGATTCTATGATTCTATGATTCCATGATTCTAAATTTGTCCAAAACCAGATGTGTCTGGCATCCTATGGTGGGCAAGCTTCCAGAAGCATCACATCCCAGCAAAAACAGGGAAAAGCATAGTCATAACAGTGTAGGTAAATATAATCATAGAATAATAGAATATCTTGTGCTGGAAGGGACCTATAAGGATGATCAAGTTCAACTCTCTCCTCGCAGGACTACCTACAACTAAACCATACGGCTGAGAGCACCATCCAAAAGCTCATTGAACTCTCCCAGGCTGGCTGTAAGAGAGAAAGAGGAGAAGACATCAGAAATTGAAGGAAGCCTATTGCAAAGGTCTTCTTGTAACAAACAAGTTGCACATAATAGTTAGGAAAATGAGTTACTCTTACCAGATGTCTTGATTGATCAACTTTTTAAAGAGAAAATCAAGTTACACAAGTATCTGTAAGGGCATTTTGAACTGTCAAGACAGTTTTCAATTTCAATTTAAAATTTAAAAATAGATTAGATGGGTGATTTTTTTTCTGCTGCTCCAAGGAAACTGATAATCTCTGTAAAATGTCCACAGAGAACCCAAATTACATTTGACATAAATGCAAGCTTCAGTTATGGTTGGATATGGCAAAGTAGGAACTTTCCAGTCATGCTCTCCATAAAAATCAGATGGGCTGTTACTTGTTCAAAATTATTTGAGACGGAACTCACAGTGATTTCCTTTAAAGGGATATATATGAGAAAGGAGGTTCCTTCTCCAAATCAAACCACAGCTCTAATGCAATTTCTCATAACTTTTTTATTTAAAATACACCCATCCTTATACTCCATGGCATTTAAGGAGTTCTATGTATGAGGTAGAATTAAATATATATAGCATGATTACCAAATTTAAGCCTGTTTCCCTGAGATGTCAGGAATAATAAAGTGTCCTCTGAGAATAAATGTGTTGGTATTCAGTAGGGAGCAGAGGGAGTGAACTAATGGCTAAGCCTAAGCAGGGTTATCTGGGAGTTTTCTGTTAAATCTATTAGTCACCGAACACATAAAAAGTGAGATCCTGGTTCCTCATTTTCCAAAGCATAGACCACAAACAGAATCTTCATGCTTGTCCTCTTATCATAACAGGGACTGGCAACAGCATCTCAGTTGTGTTATTTTACAGCTTCTTTAGTCCTACATAGGTCTTTGCAGATCAGTCAAAAACATGCTTTATAGCACTATCGTCGACCAGATCATGAAGCGACCATGTGGTGATGCTTTGCAGGTTATCAGACTGGACATTAGGAAGCATTTCTACTGAGAGGGTGGTCAAACTCTGGAACAGCCTTCCTAGACAGGTGGTTGATGCCCCAAGCTTGTCAGTGTTTAAGAGGCATTTGGACAATGCCCTTAACAACATGCTTTAACTTTTGGTCAGCCCTGAGCTGGTCAGGCAGTTGGAGTAGATGATTGTTGTGGGTCCCTTCCAACTGAAATAGTCCTGTTCTGTTCTGTTCTGTTCTGACAGATGCCGCTAGTACAGCCTGGTAAAGGGGCTATCTTCGATGTAGCAGCTTAATCTGTGGGAGAATTTTTTGGATATGATAACAAGTTTTTACTATGAACTAAAAAGGCAGCCATTGTGGAGCGTTCACAACGTGCTACAGCCTACGTCTGATTTGTGACTATGTCATGCTTCCTTCTAGATAAGGGCAGCCCAGAAACCTCAGAACACAGAGATCAGGCGCAGCTTTAAAAACACCATGAATATTGCATATAGCTACATACAGATTTTGGAGTTTTGAAACAACTAAAAGAATGGAAGAGACAAAAAGGATGTAGGGTAACAGAATAGATTTAAGATTGTATATGGAAAACAATTAGCAAATGAGTTGCAGATGACCACCATGCTAGTGGCAGGTGGAGCCATATAAAACACTGCTGGATAGTAAAGATGGAGGAAAATCCTTCTGAACAGTCAAATCCCTCCTGGAAGGAAAATATTTGGGATGGTGCTTCTATTCAACACAGAAAGAAAAAAAATCCAGAGCTACATTTGAAAGGCTGAGCATTTGCCAGCAAATCTTTTGACACTGAATGTTCAAAGTACTCCTTTCAGCAGTGTGCAGGAAGCAGATTACAGGGGTCAAGCTGCATAGGAAGACATGACAGCAGTATCTCACTGTGAAGTGAGAAGCAGATTTACAGTTAAACATGGTAACAGGCAGATGGTACGTGGGGGCAGGCAGAGGGCATTGGCCACGTGGATGAACAACTTGTAGAAGAAAACCAGGAAAACCGTTGCCGACGGCACCGGGGTGTGTGTGTGTGGGTGTGTGTGTGTGCGTGCATGTGAAGCTGTCATCCCTGGGTGCTGCAGATGCTGAATTTCTGCTGTCAGCCTTCCTATCAGTTCTGGGAGGTCAGATGCAGTAAAACATGCGGTCTCATGCCTTGAACAGTGCCCATCATAATGACGGCAGCTCCTGCGCTGAAGCAGCCAGCGAGGGGCAGGGCTGCCCTAGCGGTCCTCCAGAGCCTCTGGTGCAAGGGGGCTCTTTATCCTTGTTCGTGGGGTCTTGCCAGCCGGCCTTCCACGAGCAGCGTTTGCTGGAAGAACACATTCGGGCAAAGGGTTGAAAGTAGCGGATTTCCCGGGGCTGCCTTCTGGCGTGGCGTTCGAGTCCCGTACCGACCCGGTACGCTGGGCACGGGCAGGTCTCAATGTCAACAGCACGGGGCACCACCGAGGGGGCGCGTTCAGGTGCTGGCAACCGATGGGGACTGACCTCTGGGCGGCACCCGCCGGCCCGCCACGGGCACTCCGCGAACGCGGTCCCTACCGGGCCCGCCCGGGGACGGATGTGGGCCGTGCCTGCAGGCAGGGAGGGGTTAGAGGAAGCAAGCCGCCCCGGGGGCCGCAGCGCCTGTCGGCCCAACGATGATGCGATAGCACAGAAGGCCGGTGGTGGCGCCCGCCCTCACGGGGTGAGATGAACAACGTGACAACGCCCCGCAACCCCCTGGCCCCACACCTTCCCTCGTCTAATCAGGAGGAACTTTATACCGCAGTCGGAGTGACCTCACTTCCCGAGACCGGGCTGGGGATCCCGTCAGTATTGGCTCTATGAAGACCAATCACGGCGCGCCTTGCAAGCAGCCAATCGGAGGGGCGGCGTTGCTTGTTGTTGCCCCGTCTGGCGGCTGCGCTGTGGGTGTTTTGTGCCGGCTGCTGTCGTAGGAGGGATCTGGGGAGGTTCCAGGCCCTGGTGCCCGCTCGCCTCTCGCTGCCCCCACCGGCCCCGCAGACCCGTGGAGGGCGGGGAGATGCAGCCTCCGGGTCCTCAGCAGCCGCCGCTCTATGCGCCCAGCAACGGGGACTTCACCTTTGTCTCCTCGGCAGACGCCGAAGGTGAGCTTGGGGCCGCTCTCGCCTTCCCGAGAGAAGGGCTCAGCCAGGCCCTGGGGGAGCGGGCGGTTCTCGTGCCGCTGAGGCAGGGAGTGCCTTGCTTGTCCTTCTTCCCCCGACTCTGAGGTTAGTGGGGTGGCCGCTGCCTCCGAGACTCTGCTGCAGCAGGGTGCCGAGAGCGGTGCTTAACTCGGGTGCGAGCTGCTGCGTGGCAGAAGCACCAGCGTGGCAGGGCTGGCCGTGGTGCTCTCCGGTTTCTCAGGTTCTCTGAAAGCCGTAATCGAGGTTGTGCCTGGCGGCCTGACATAACCGTGACAAGCGTTGTTAGAGATGGCTCCTCTTTCCCATGTTGCCAGAAGCGCAGTTTGGGGTCTGTTGAAGATTGTACCGTATATTCACGTTTGCTGTAATGCTGTGCTAAAGTTTCTGTGCTATGTCTCATTTTAGCACAGTAACGAAAGAAGCTCGGCATGTAGTTTAGGGGGTGAAGTGTGGCCTACTGCCGAACTGCTGCACAAATAGATGTGGCGTACCAGCGTGCTGTGAAGATCTGCCTTAAGTCTGTGAGAATGAACACACAAGGGCCAACGTTGTGCTAACTTATTTTGATGGAGAATGATTATTTGGGCTCTGCCCATTTAAACAACAGGCGTTCTACTTTATGTACATATTTAGTTGCTGTTGTAATAGTGGATAGGAAATAACATAAATTCTGACTCATGTGCCCCAACCTGGAAAAGAATTACGGAAGTGGACAAACTACTGTAGAATACCTGTTCTTTAGTGAACTTCCCAGTCTTTCTGTAAAGGAATACTAATCACCCCGTACAATCTTGGCTGAGTTTTTTGTTGGAGTTTTTTGTTTATTTTTTGTTCGTTTTGTTGATTTTCCCCTCCTTGGCCTGCAAAAGGATCTATGTTCCTCTCAATAGAAACTCTCTGGATTCCCCTTGGAAGTATTTGTTGAGCAATGCTGAATCCAATCCAATACATCCACCCTTCCCATAGGATGCGTTGAACAGGTCTTGGCTCTGTGTTCTTTATGAACCCAGGCAAACTGTGATCCCCTGCCCGTTCAAGCGTAGTCTTGTCCGCAGAGTGCTGCATAGACCTGCCCTAACAACAAAAACATAAGGAAAATTAAACAGCTTGATATTTCTAAATTAAAATACTACATGTTGCACTCTGGTTTCTCTTTGATTCCCAACTCTTAATCCATATGAAAAATAAAAGTATAAGCTGTTTCCCATCTTGTTTCCATGAGAGGTAGGAGCTGTTTTTAGGATGCTGGAGAAGTGTCCTCAGTTAAGTGAACAGATCTGGTATAAAGAACAGACTGTTGGGGGGGTGGGGTGGGCCTCTTGTACTGCTTGTTTAAAATTGAGAGCAAAGACTTTCTTGAAAGTTGTTTTTCCACAATGCCTGTTTGAAATGAGACATGTGAGATTTTGCTTCTGTGGTGTTCTGCCTGAGACAGTAGCAGTGAAGGCACCCAACCTTTCGCTAGCAAGCGTCAGAACCATCAATTCCTGGCAGATTCTTCAGCACGTGTTTGGCCTGCTGTTAACTGTCTATTCAAAGAAGTTTACAGAAGAGGAGATGGTGGATTTTTTTTCCTTGGTTTCTGCAACTTTATGTCTCACCTGAGATGTCTTGCAAAATATTCACCAAAAAACTGCTAAAAGAAGTCTTGGTAAATAAGACTTCTGTAGAAGTTTCGCTGCCTTGCGATGGATTGTCAGTGGTCGCTGAGAAAGGAGAAATAAATGGCTGGTTGGACTGTTAGATTTGTTTGTTTTGACAGCCACATTTGTGCACAAAGAGTAGCAAGAACCTCTCTTTTGGAAGAAGCATTGTAGCATACACAAATATTTTTAAATGACAAAGGGGTCCCAGTGACAACAGAAAACATCTGAGGCTTTCTCTACCCTGATGCCCAGGCATTAAGAATACATTTTTCTTTTTTTCTCCCTCTGTAAACAGCAGAGGAAGGATTTGCTTGTGTCTGGTGAGAACAGTGTGTGTGTGCTGATACTGACAGGAGCAAGGAGAAATTCCTTCTTTAAGTTATGGTGATCTTTACAAGGATCCTGCACAGGTGGTGTTCCAAGAATCAAAGCAATGGGTCATTAACTCTCACGATTATGAAACAGAAGTATTGAGAAGTATTTATGGAGAAGCTTAAATTTAAGCTTGAATGGCCTCTCAAGCTGATTTGGGAAGAAGAGTTCTGTTAAATTAATTGTGAGACTGAGTGGTCAGTGAACACTTCACACAGTCTTCAGCTGGAACATCTGAAATTCTGTCACTGTACAAATTTTGTTTCCATAAGCCGGCGGTGCATTTTGATAGATGATGTCACAAATGTAATCTACAGATATGTCGTGACTTGCCTCTGTGAGTATGTGTTTTGGAAATACTTGCTATAGCTAGGTATTTTGGGAGATTTGTGCCTAGGATCTTTTTTGTGTGAAGCATACACAGCAGTGGAAAGGCAGAATAAGATATTCTTTGAAGTGAAAGCATGCTGGATAAGAAGAGTTTTTGTCTCTCAATATATTTGTAATAAGGTTTGTACAAAACATTTACATATTTCTGTTTGGATTTTTCATTTTTAGCAAATACTAGAAATCCATTATTTTCTAAGGGAATAATTATTCCCATCTTCTATTTTTTTCCTTTCTTCAAGTTGCTTCCCATATTTTTAGTTACTATTTTGTATTTTTCATCTGTATATAACTTAATACAGTGAAAGAATAAAATTAATATTTGTTGGTGACTGACGCAAACAGAACATATGTAAATTGCTCTTTGCTTTGTTTAATAGTGTGGCAGAGCAAGATCATAGTGTATTGGAAAGAACTTATATCTCCTTTTATTGGCTGGAGCCCATGGATCTCTGATAGTATTCTTTTTCTAATATTTTCGCCTGTGTTAAAGGCAGGCTACAAGTTAAAACATCTACTGAAGTTTTCCTTTCATGAAAAAATGGACAAAGAAATGGTAAATAATCACAGTACGATGAGACTTTCACTAGTCACCTCCTTTTATGCTTTTAAATGCTTAATGTTAAAGCACAAATTGAAGCCTTTCTGTCATGCTATAACACTGTGTCATCAAGAGTTCCATCTAGAAGCTAAAACTTGATAATTTGAGACCTACACCAACGTTGTTACTATTGCCTTAAAACCAAAAGTATCCTTTAGATTATGTATCTGTTAAAGTATAATTTTATTCTATAACTTTGAATACTTAGTGGTGGTGACGAGCACATGTAGCTGTGTATGTCTGTTGTTTATCTTCCAGTACTTTTGAAATAAATGGCTTCTGACAAGACATAAAAAGACATTTCTTTCTCTTCCTTCTTTAAGATCTTAGTGGCTCTATAACAACTCCAGATGTTAAGCTAAATCTTGGAGGGGAATTCATCAAAGAATCTACTGCAACTACATTCCTAAGGCAGAGAGGGTATGGCTGGCTTCTGGAAGTGGAAGATGATGACCCAGAAGATAACAAACCACTCCTGTATGTCATAATTAATTTTGAATATCTGTCTTTATCGGCTGTGTAGGAAAACCAAAAACTTGTAGCCTCTGAAATCACCCTGCAACCCTTTTCTGACTAGAATTCTGTGTGACAAATTACTTGACCAATGAGTGGTTTCAGGTACAGGAATAAAAACATCTTGTTTATCATTTTATTTTTAGTGTAAAAGACAGCCTTGTTATTCATTGTGGTGGAGGAAGAAAAGAGCAAGTAAAATCCAATTTTATTAATCTTTATAAGTATAAAGCTTTAATGGCTTTTCTTCTCTTAACCATTGATCTTGTGATGATTTAAAAAAAATAGATTACATTTTTTCTATCTTTTTGTGCTGATGTTGCAAGTTTCTTAATGCTGTCAAAGAATCGGAGGCTAAGATAATCCTGTGGAAAGATTCATGTTAAGTAAATTTAAGTAACTACTCACAGTTCCTCTGAAGTAAAAACATTGTGAATCATGCTTATTACAGTAGGGATCCTAGAAGCAAGGTAGCACAAACTTTATAATCTTTGATGCTATCTTATATTATGAAGCTAGATTAAAAGGGTGTTGGTGATGAAAGACAAAAACGTCCTTAAAAATTGAAATCTCTGCACCCCTTGTTCTGCTCACAGAAATGTGGTTGGCTGAAGAAAGTTTGTATCTTAAGGTTACTACTACTGTGAGTCACGCAGCCTGGGTCTTAGTGCTTGTTAGTCCTTAGTCCTGCACCTAAGCAACTTTATTCTCAGTGTCTCCCTGTTTTCCGGTGTGAATTAAAGATAATCACGCTTTAAAAAATGGACTAAGCAGGAGGGTACTGTGGAGAACTCAAATGAGAGTGTTGGGAGATAAGCTCTCCAGACAACTCTTAATAATGACACTGCACTTGAAAAGTACTTTAAAGAGTGCAGAAGTAGCTTCTTGTGTGAATAAGTATGTTCTGTAAACCTCTAACTTTTAATTAAGAAGCGGAATGGTGTACTGAGGGGACACACATGAATTCCTTCTTTTGTGTAACCTTTTACACCACAAAAGCTGAGTTTGTGATTCGAAGACAGGTAGGCGTTCTGCTGATGGCTCAAAGTGAGGAGAACATGCCAGGGAAATCACGGGTTTGTGGCAAACAGGATGAATATAGTCATCCTAACAGAAAAGACCTTAATCTGACTTTCATGTAGCAGTTTTTACGCAGTTCTGCTTATTCCCAGAACGAGTGTTGTAAAAAGCCTTGTAACCAGAATCCTCCTAAGGATTTAAAGAATAGCAGCCAGCTAAGGGAAGATCACTAAGGCAGTGCTACAGTGCGAGCGTTTTGTTCAGTAGAATGGGATTCTTATTTTTCTTTCTCATTGGTCAGTCTTACTCCAGACACGCTATTTTCTGTTACAGCTACCATCACTTCTTAGGTGAGGTAGCTGTCAGCTTCATGTGAAAGGCAGTTTATTCACATGGGATGCTGTCGGAAGCCCTAACGACAAAGTATTTCCAGACAAGAAATATCTGTGTTACACAGTCTTCAGAGTAAAATCCAGGAATGCTACATCCTGTTTAGATAGAAGGAGGAAAACAGATGCTTCTAGACTACTCCTTAGATTCAGGCATGTTTTAAAGAACAGCTTTTGTTATTTGGACACAGGCTAGTAATACCAATTCTGAAATGCCTTTGGTAATAGCAATCTTGAAATAGCCTCGAGGAACTCAATGAGCCATATTTAATTTTTTTTTTTTTTTAAAGAGAAATTGTGGTGAATCATGTCTTTGCATTTATTTCTTCCTTCAATTTTTCTGAAGAAAAAGCCATAAATCAAAGCATTGTACAAAATTCATAAAGGGACTTAGGATATGATCCTACATTTTTCTCCACTGTGCTCTGAAAGGTAGAGCAGAATTGCTCTCGCAGCGTTTCAGAGCTCCTCAGTCATGACTGCATAAGGAAAACACTAGTGTGCAGACAACTTAAGGTTCCGTGCAGAAACTTAAAGAAGTGGAATTGCCCATTGCTTGTAAAATCTGATTCCTTCCCATTATGCTAGGACAATCAGGGCAAGATGTACCAGCTAGGAGTCTCCTTACACAGAAGAGTCTTCTGGTCAATTTGTAGCTGTTTACAGATAGTTTGTAGCAGGGAGTGGAGAAGGCAATTAAATAGGAGCAAGATCTCTTGATAGAATTTATTGCTAGTTTATTTGGCTTTTATTTATAGCCATATTGGAAACAAGCCAGTAATTAAACAATTGGCACAAACTGGTCTGCTGAAAACTACTGTTGTTGAAGCAAGTTAAACCCAGTTTTATTTTAAAAAATTGTTTTTACCTGATGTATTTTTAATGGTTTAGGATTAGTGAATGTGAAGGTATTCTTTCTTGTGGAATTTGAAATAAAATGTTTGCATAGGAATACACAGACATCCTACTTCTGTGTATGTGAGTCTTTTGACTTGGGTAGTTACAGTGGTATGACTGTGTTGTGTATTCCTGCATGTGAGAAAAGAGATCTACTGTCTTAATATGAACTATTAGGGTATGTTGTGTATGTTTTCCATTTTCAGTCACGTAATTGATTTTTGAATAATTAAATATATCTAACTTTGTCACACCAGTTGCTGAATGGAGGATGAAGTTATGGTGTTGCTTTGTTGACGAACTGTTCCTTTGTTAGTCATAGCTCCAGAAAGCCCTATGAGTGACAGGAGACTTGCTCTATGAACCTACTGTTTGCCCCTGTACTTACGTTTTTATGCGATTTCATTACTGTGGTGTATAGTAATGCTCTCTTGCTTTACAATTTCAGGGAAGAACTTGACATTGACCTGAAGGATATTTACTACAAAATTCGATGTGTGTTGATGCCTATGCCATCTCTTGGGTTTAATAGGCAGGTAGTAAGAGACAATCCAGACTTCTGGGGTCCTCTGGCTGTTGTCCTCTTCTTCTCAATGATTTCATTATATGGACAATTTAAGGTAGGTATAAGCCTTCTACTTAAAAAGAAATCCAAACTAAATTTGGGGACATGATTGCTAAGCAATTTGCATCTTACGTAGGTAGAAAGTCTTAAAAGTCTTTTCTTCACGTGCTAACGTGGAGCATTTCAAATGCTGTTTCTCAAGTTACTATATAGAAAGACAGCAGTCAGAAATGTCTTAAATAGCCCACGGATAAGTTAATCATGATGAAATGTCAGGTTTGTTTTTATACCGTAAAGCAAAGGAAAGATGTGGTTTCTACAGGAAACAGATTGATACTAATGGGTTTATAGTCATATTAGAGAGCCTTTCCATTTTCATGGTGACCTTTTGTAACATGCTTTCTGCTACTCAAAAATGTTACCAAACAACATTTGTTTGGATGCTGTGAATTTTAATTTCCCGACCAATAAAGCTACTTGTTTAATTCATACTATCTCACTGCTGTTATCTGGTATATTTAATCTTCATTAGTGCCATTTACTATTTTGTCCTCCCTGCTGAATTACAATCAAATAACTTTCCTCTGATCAATAGACTTTTTCCATAATTCCATTAGAACTTCAGGGTGAATAGCTATTCAGAGGCACTGTGCAGATTTAATGGGCCTCTATAAACACCGTTAGCTTTTTTCTTTACATTCAGATTGAAACAGATAAGCAGTATCATTTATACTCAAAATTTGAACGTGAGCCTAGGTGATCCTGCTTCGGGAATCTTTATGACTCTGTGTGTAGTTACAGTTATTTAAAATACAATGTAATAAAGCAATAAGCTATATGTAAAGTACCAGAATGTGCTTATGCAAAGATTTTTGTGAATGGTGAGATAAAATCATTCCCTTTGCAACCTCTGGCTTCCATATGGTGTACCAAATGCTGACTAAGAATTCACTCTCAGTATCTTGTTTCTATGAGACTTGAAGTGAGTACACCGTATTATTCAAGTCTTCTGGGTGGACCACTTAGCTGTCTCCTAAGCAAAGCAAGGACCGTTCCTTGATCCCATTACAGATTAACTACCTTCTGCAGTTCCTGTACCTACTAATGTTTCTTGGGAACAGTGGATTTACCATACCAGTGTAAGAGTGCTGTATATGTGTGAGGAGGGAAAGCTAGTAGCTACAGACAGGATGACTGACAGCAGCTAGACTGAATGGTGGGCTGTAAGCTGGAGATTGATGAGCATTCCTGCTCTACGACTTCAGTCTGGTCCTTGTCTTTTAGACAGTGGAAGAGAGCAGGACATAAATGGAGGCAGTGTGCTATTTTCACAAATAGCTTAAAGCCATTATATTTACCTTTTTTTTTTTTTTAAGTGGTGCTGTGATTTTTATCTGGTTTGCCCCTATTTCATTCTTGTAGGAATTTGGAACTTTTAATTAAGCAAAATATTGAATTGAGTACTAGCTTAATTTTTAAGTTCAGCTGTTGTACGTTTGGAAATACAGACACTGGTCTGATACTGTTATTTCCTTCTAAAAAGATGTTTCCTTCTAAAAAGATGTTTCTAATCCTTCCAGTGGCTCAACTCCAAGAATATCTAAGTTACTTTGATGGTTCTGTTCGGCCAGAGGATGATTTTTAATGAAAGAAGCAAGCAAAAATAATAACAGACTTTGTCCCAGGAGTCTGGGGCTGTTTATTAAGTTGTAATCATCTACTAAGAGTTAAAAGTCCTATCTTGTCTTCTGAGCACTCTCAGTTTGAGTTTAGTGGCATCTTCCAACTCCTTGTATTGGTTGGGCTGACTTTTAAAAACTATCTGAGCCCACATCGTGTAATGAGCAGGATGCGAAGATGTTTAGCTAGGGTGGTCTTAGCTTTAGGTCTAACTGAACGCCTCCTACTCCGCTACAACATAGCAATGCTTACAAAACACATTGCATGTGCATTCCATGTTCACCAAACTTACTGTTAATGCGATTCTGTAAACGTAACCTCTGAATTTTATTCTCAAGTTGCATTGTGATACAAAGTAAAACTATTCTTGTTGCAATTCAGAATTGTTTTGCATGATAAAAGCCTTGGCTGCAGTGAAAGTGATTAATAGAAATTAGTTTTTCTTTCTTGCAATGAAAGTGATTAATATAAATGAATTGTTCTTTATCTCTTAAGGTTGTTTCTTGGATTATAACTATTTGGATATTTGGATCCTTGACAATTTTTTTACTGGCCAGGGTTCTTGGAGGAGAAGTAAGTACCTATATGCAAAAAAGATGTAGAGGGAGGTAATGTAAAGTCTCTTGGCTACACCTTTCAGTAGCATTTGGGTTTTCTTGATGGTTGGCTTTGGTCCTTGTAGACAACTAAGACTGGATGCAATTGGTCCATGTAACATCTACATTTCAGGTTCTCGGCCTCCAAAATAAAACCTAAAATACAGAGATGGTTGGCTAATCTTCCTGTGTGAAGGATGATGCGCTGGATGTGATAAACAATCTGGAAATTTGTACTATGAATCCCAAAATTCTAACAGGTGTGATCCAGAACTGAAGTCCGTTTTTCAGGGACAAGTGCTTTCAATTTTTCAGTTACTGAGCTAAATGGGATCCTTTCTCCTCCTTTGCACTACCCTTTAAACTTTTAAACTTTTTTTTTTTTTTAATGGAGCTAATAGCAGTTGTATAATGTCCCTGTGGGTAGAGCACCTACCAGTGTTTGTTTTCATCCTTGGCCTGATGCAGTTCAAACCCTTCAAAGGATGAAAGTCAGCGCGTGTTCTTCATCTGCAAAGCCAACTGAAGATCTGGCCTACATCCTTCCCTCCAGCTGCTTGCACCAGCAGGATTGGAATAATGTTTGAGCTTTTGACAAATTGAGTCACTAAGTGATTCAAGTGTAAACAAAAAGTTAGTGGCAGCAAGGCCCACAGACAGCTACACCGGAACAGTCAGGATGGTAGAAACTTCTTAAAATGGCTCTGCAGCATAAAATGCATTGAACAGTGGTGTGAATAACTAAATATTCAGTGATAACTTGATTTTTGTATTATTACTATGAATCTTACATTGCTAATGAAGGAGTGTTGCAGACTTCCTACATTATTTACATTTACTTTAATATTTTTAGGTTTTCCTTTTAATCATAATTGCTAGAGTCTCCTTGTGTGAACACTGTTTTGAAAGAAAAGCTTTTATAAATGTGATTGCATGGTATTTCTGCATACCAGCATAATCTAGATGCCCTTAAATCTATCTGTTTTGTGGCTCAGAATGTGAAATTATCAGAATATATAAACTGGGAAGAAAGTATCAGTCTGCACAGTTCACTGTGAAGGATCAATGGCCGCAGGAGATTCCTTGCAAGATGGTCACTTGTCTCGCCACTATTTTTCCTGTTAAAGTCAAGAAGCCTATCTGAGCCCAGGAACATTTCAAACAGTAGTAGGGGAAAATCAGACATTTAAGTCCCCATCAAGCTAAAAGTAGTTATGGAAATACTTCGAACAAATCCATTTAAGATAGTCATAATAAATTTAAACTGGCAATTACAAGATTTCTGTGCCTTAGAGGGATCAGGTTCTAGGTCTTCCACTGACTCCAAAAGCCTTCATGTACTTCATTATGTGTAATGAATATGGGTATGTTTATGCAAAATTATCTTTGCTGCTTGTGACAGCCAGGACTACAGCTGGTGACTGAGTGGTCTGTTCTAGTTCTGTGCTCCTGGCTATCCTGTGTACACTCCATGGTGAGTGGCTGTTGAGAACCACGTAAGGCAGAACTTGAAAATGTGAGGGGTGGGTGGAGTTACGTATTTTAACCTGCCTATAGATTTCCCTTGGAAGTGATTAAAAAAAAAAAAAAAAAAAAGCCCCTCCCAAACCTATTTTTAAGAGAACTGAATGATTAATTGATAAATTCTAGGTGGCAGCATACAGAAACAATTTTAATACTAGCAAGCTTCCTTTAGCTGAAATTTCATGAATCCCTAACACATTTTTATCATCGCTATTCATTCTGTAAAAGAAGAGCAAATTGTGTTTGGCAACAAAGACTGAGTATTACAAAGCTTGTTTTTATATGCTTGAAAATTTCAGGTTGCTTATGGCCAAGTTCTGGGTGTGATAGGATATTCCCTACTTCCCCTCATCGTCATAGCACCTGTACTTTTGGTGGTTGGATCATTTGAAGTTGTTTCTACCCTAATAAAAGTAAGTTCAGTATCACTTTGAGAATTATTTACAGTTATTTTCCTAACACTTCGTGTATTGATCTATTCAGGACAACGTAGCACTGTGTCAAGATTCAGAACTATGTGTGAGCTCTGTGATCCTTTCGGTTAGCGTAGTGAACATGACTGCTGAGCAAATTCTGTTTTAAATGTTTCTGTGAGTGCTTGGGGATATACAGTGCTGTTGCTATAACAACACCTGTTGTGCTCAGGTTAGCTTCTGTGTAAGTATTTTGCTGTGCTATAACAGTTGCATTAAAAATAAATAGAATTATCATTTTGAGAAGAGGATGCATAATTAAACCTCAGAATGAAGAAACTGAAAATAAGCTGTTCTATCCCTTCCCCCATCATCCAGTTTATTTTTAGTTACTGCAGCATAGTTAGTCATTGTTCTGAGACCTTCCCATAGTGGTAGCAGTACAAAGCTCTCAACACCCTTTGCAGAGACAGTAAGTGTTTTTCTGATTTTACAGATGTGGAATGTAAGGCATAAAGCAAGAATAACTTGCCTGATACCACCTGTTGTTGGACATCTTTTATGAAACTACCAAGGTTCCCTGATGGATCCCAGAAATACCTAATGTTCTTGAAACTTACAGTACTACTTAAAACCTGTTAGGTAGCCTTTGAAATTATTGCTGAGCTTTTGGAAAGGCTGACTGAGAAAATTCCATTACTAGCTAAGCTGTACGCTTTTTGAGTTCTGTTGATTTGATTGGTTCTGTCTTTTAGCTTACTGGTCAACAGTGTCACTGAAGTACAGCTAAAGTGTACAATAACTAACAAGATTGCTGTGTTCATGATTTGACGACTTGCAGTTACTATTAAGTGGTACGGTCAGAAATCAAATTGTTAACTTACCAGTTAACTAATATATAGCTTGAAAATAAATATGTTAACGAAACCTCTGTTACTTGATTACTACTAACAATCTTACATTAACTTCAGGGTGAACCTGTGCGAGGTTCTTACCTGTGTGTCTCCAGTGTGAAAATGCAGGACAAGCCTCATATGGCCAAAACTACTTAGGCTGTGACAAGTACTTCTTAGGGCTTGAGAGCTTTCTGCTTGGGGAAATATTTCACAATCCTGAAATGAATTAGTGAAAGTCCACTCAGTTCTTTTCTAGCTGCAATCAGCGAGTAACTACTCAAAGTCATGCACCTTGGTTGTTTTAATTGCTGCAATTTTCCTAATGTGTCTTGGGGAATTCAGTCATGATCTTTATTGTCCTGCTTGTCCATCTCTGCAGTCTTGAGTTAGGCAGCAAAAACAGCAGCATGTAATCACGTGCAAATCCTTTTTGTGTGGTTGTGGGGGTTTTTTGTTGTTTTGGGGGGGGTGTTTTTTTCTCAATGGCTGTTCAACAGGCCACGCAATCCCTCAAGGGGCTTCAGCTGCTTGGATAGAACTGAGGAAGTTCTTTGCCAGGGACCTATTATGTCTGCACTCTTCGGTCTTGTGTTTTGCAGAACGATCACACTGTTTTTCATGCCACTCAGGTTGAACCATTTTTCTTTATATTAATATGCAAGATGCTGCTAGCGGATAATAATCTGAATTCTTTTTGCTATAACCTTGTTAGTTTGAGGTTTGAGTCCAGTTCACTGACCTCAAGACACTTTTCTTAAACATGTGCTAACATTATATAACTTAGTGGATATTCACAGGTAATGTTACTTTCCACTAGTCTTCTAAACTGGTTCTTTCTTAACTTAGTAGGCAATATAATTTTCAATACAGATTGTATTTTGGCAGGCTTCTCACTGCACTTGAAAGGAATAGGAATATGAGGTTCAGTTACCCTGAGGTGAGGGCACCATAATTACAGAAAAGGTTATAAGCCAGATGAATCCTGAAATAAAAAATGGTAATTTAACCCTCTGGTGTGTATTGTAGGAGGAAGAGTCATGTATAGTACCACTGTTGCTTAAAGAAAGGGAGGGGTTAATAGTTGGGGACAGTCAAGGTAGAAGGAAAAGTTATTAGTCCAGCCAAGTTTCAAATTATTGGTGTATGTAAGTTTACGGCTTGCTTTATGGTGTCTTTATGTTGTACGTTAGAGAAAACTGTCCGTAGGTCCTCAGCTGTTCCCTTCAGTAAAAGTGTCTCACATGAAAATAACCTGCCTATCTGTTAAGTATTTCTGTAAACTTAAATGAAAATGCATAGTATATTATTTTTTGCCTGTGTGTGTGGAGTTCTTCCCCCCCAATTATTTTTGGGGTGTTTCTTTTGAATTATATTGAGAAAATAATGTATTTTTATCTTGGTATTTGGAGAGATTTTCTTGTGGTGTCAGCTAAGACTGTTCATTTTCTTTTTCAGTTGTTTGGAGTCTTCTGGGCTGCCTACAGTGCTGCATCATTACTAGTCGGAGAAGAATTCAAGACCAAGAAACCCCTTCTAATTTATCCAATCTTTTTATTATACATTTATTTTCTGTCCTTGTACACTGGGGTGTGATCTAGAGCAAGATGTGGCCAGAAACCATACTTTATTCACTTGCAGACTGATAATGTGTAATATTAAGGAGGCTGGAGGTAATACAAGTACTGTTTTGTATCCAGTTGTCAAGATGTTTTAAGATTGAAGAGCATATTTGTGTATATTATTTAATGAAGCAATTGTAGCTATATAGATTTGTATCAAAGTTCTAGGTTTGTTTAAGACTCTTCAGATTTTAATGAACAATATAAAAAACCTTGTGTTTTATAAGAAAGTGTAGCAAACCCACAACTCAGTACCTGTGCCAAAAGCACTAGGACCAGATTACTACTATATTCAAGGAGAAGAATGAGAGGTTAACTGTAACAATCTCGAAGTGCAATTTTTCTTTTGAGCTTAAACACAGCTGGCTTTTTGGCACAGCAAGTTATGTAGATAATATATTTATGAAACAGTCCTGATTGTTCACAGAATAGTCTGTATAATCAAGACAAGAAGATTCTACTTTTAATTTAGTGCCTCAATTACTTTGATTTGGCTATTGAGTTTTTATAAATTCCAATTTGTTCTCAAAACCTGTATATACTGTGTATTTTGTATCTATGGTTTGTGCGTGGCGTAAATACTCCTTGGTTAAGGATGTATACTGGGTTTTTAAAAACTGAAGATACGACTATTTGAAGTCTTCATTTACTATCTCTGACCAAAGGAGCAAGATATTTACTGCGTGATATAATTAACTATACCGCCTATTTAGAGAATCAAATTATTTTACTTAAGTATAAATTTACAGAGAAATGGGTGAACACCTTTCTTAACTGTCGTGCTGGCTTAATGTTGGAGAAGAAAGATGATCTATCAAATCTGTGTGATCTTTAAACTTTTATTTTATGATGACAAAATAAAAATAATGCTTCCCTAACTATGTTTTACAACATCTTGCTCTGTCTTGCTTTTAATAGCATGGTATTTAACTTGCATCTGTGTGTGGGTTTTTTCTTTTTTTTCCCCAATACTATTAATCCCTTGTGAAGAGAAGTAAAATCATTTGTAAGGCCAGATCATCCCTCCACTAAATAGGGTGGAATTACAGCCATAGTAACAATTACAGCCTTGCTAATTTTGACTATCCAAGGTTTATGTAATAATGTGATGACGTTAAATATTTCCTGTGTAACTGTGTTGATTGCTTATGTAATGGTCCTTATGGTAATGTTTCTTCCCAAGGCAAGTCCACTGAAGTTCACTTTGCATGGTATTAACTTTTTAACAGAAAAAAGGCATTCCCCATGCCTTTTTTTTTTTAAATGATGGACATAAAAATCGACATGACAAGCTAATAGCAAGGGCTGTCTTTGATCCATGGTAGACATATTTACATACCAGAACTGTAGTTTTTTTTCAGCTTTTAGACTGTGTAACTTGCCATTTGGTAACTTATTTTTACCGCTCATTAGTGATGCAAAATACATATTTAAATTCCAAGTCTTCTACAGACCTTCAGTTTATTCAGTCTGCTTTTCTGACCGATGCTTGTATTGGTTTTAAACAGAACTACTTAAAGTTGATGCTGTACATAAATTGTAATGTAATACTCTAGCTTGTAGTATATTAAAGGAGAAAAACTAGTAAGAGTCATCAACTTTTCACCTAATTTTTTACTTCTGCAGAAGTACTGGTGGAATTATTGCAAAGTTGTACTAAACCAATTATACCAGCAGCTTAGTTCTTATCTGCAAGTGTTTTGTGAGCATTCATACCACATTCTTAACAAAAAAACAAGTTACAGTGTATTGAAAATGAAAGCATGTTAGCTTTGGAATCTTGCATGATAATCTAGTTTTATCTTTTTCAGGACTTACCTTTCTTTTTAGCAGAATATCCAACTAGTATTAGAAGACTCAACCTAGACCCTGTGAATACATGTAACATCACCACAAACATGAAGGGCAAGGACACTGTAGGTTACTAGGCTGTCTGAGAGCTTCAAGTTTAGGTTCTCTTTGCGTAGCTGTTCAATAGATGTCCATAATAAATCCTGTGCATCTGAAATGACTCTGAATATTCAAAGGATGCAAGAATGTTTTATTTAACATCTAAATATCTTAATCTCCTCTATACTACTGTTCTGTGAAATTTATAGTTGCAATTTTAACTGTTCCTTTCCACGACTTGGCACGTGTAATATGCAATGTAGATAGGCACGTAACATAGTACGTATTTTGTACACAATTGCAGATTTGCACCTTTTAATCTTACTATCTCTAGGGTCACCTTATGCATATGCTGTGCAAGAAATATGTACAAACAGCTCTCAAATGGTTCTGATAGTTTGTAACTTTGCATTCAACAAACTCATTATTTTTAGATGAGGTATGTGTAAATACAAGATGTATTTTATAAAAATTTTGAATTAAACTTGTTTACAGAATGTATGAAGCTCATTTATATTTACTGAATTAAGACACATCTGTATTCCTATGCATGTCATCAAGTCATAAGGTTTGAGGCTGTAAAAAATTTCCGTGATTTTATACTGCTGGAAACTTGGAACACATCCATCTAACAAAGTTCCCTTTCCAAGATGCAATACCTCATTTCAGGGTAGAGACAGGGGTCTTGTACCTTAACGAGTCATGCTTTTTGGATATCTTCTGTGTAGAGCAGATAGCAATGTACATGTGTACTTAGGTTTTTCCCCTCTTCTACCCATCAGACATACTCTGTGGTTTATCAGAAAAAATTATATCTGCTTGAAAAGTATCTGAAATCACTGCTTTGTTGTGGAGACAACATGCAGCGTGAGATCTCCTTTAAATTTTGTCATTATCCTTATTGGTCTTTAATGTAGTGAAGCAAGCTTAAAAGACCTTATTTTGTGCTCAGGATATTTTGATTAACCTGGGTGGCATACTACCTGTGTGATTTTGGTTTGGGTTTATTCTTTTTACAGACACTGTATCTCTTTATCATTTCCCTGCTACAGCAGCCTGTCCTAATTTCGATCCTTAATAAAAATTCTGTAGGAAACCACATTATGTTTGAAATTAAAGACCAGCAGTAGCTTTGTCAAATATTTTAGTAGAACATGTCACTTAGATGTGACAATGCCTACAGGTAGGTTTAGCTATACAAGCTGCATCGGTATTCCAGGGGGTGAAAAAAAATTGCTTTCATGGGTACAATGACTCCAGATCTACTTTTTTGGGGGGGAAAACCCCCACAATCGTCCTGGAACAATTGTGTGTATTTATGCTCCCCTCCACGCAACAATTCTGCCCGCACGGCCAGGCAGAAGCTCCCTCGGCAGGGACGCCCTTCTCAAGGGCCGAGTCTATTGCGAAAGGCAGCTGTACGGCTATTGCCCTCGGCTCCAAAGCCGGACGCAACGTACGCAGCGGATCACCCACCCCACCGTCAAATACGGAAAGAAAACCAGTCTCAGAGGCAGGGTATGGAAAACAGGCCCCACTCCGGTTTCCCCGAGGCGGAAGGTGGCAAACCCGCTCGCCCGATTACGGCCCGGGTTTTGTGCCAAGCGGTAACGCCTCCGCAGCCAGCAGGGCCCGGGACAGACGACGGGCAGCTGACCGCTGTCAAGCCCGGAGCAAACGGAGCCAGACCGGAGAAGTTACGTCCGCTCCTCACCACGGAGCAACCCTCTACCGTGAGACAGAAACCTCCGCCCGCCAGCCTCGGGCCGCGGCTCGGCACTGCACCGCAGCCGGCCCGCTCAGGCCTCGCTCGCCGCCGCCACCCGAGCCGAGCTCCCGCGCGAAGCAGAGCAGCCCCGAAGCTCCGCACGGACTTGCCGCCGCCTCGAACCGCGGCAACCACCCCGCGCATGCGCACGACGCCCCCGGCCGCAGGGGACGCGGGTGCCCCTTGCGCGATCCTCACCCGCGGCCGCGCGCATGAAAATGGGGGCGGAGCTGGGAACAATGAGGATGCGCGCGCACAGCCGGGCCCCGCCCCTCCCTCTGCCCCCCCCGCCCCTGTCCGTGGCCAGCCGCTGCTAGCTCCACCTCCCCCAGCCCCGGCCAGTGTCAGGCTGGCGGTCGGTTCCGCATCCGGCGTGTTTGTGTCACTTCCTGCTCACGCTGGCGCTCTCCCTTTCCCCCTCTCCCCGGACCCGGATGGTGACTGGCGGCGGCGGCTCTTGGGACTGTCAGTGAGCGGCTCCTCCTGGGCCTCTTGTCCTGAGGGCGGTGGCGGCAGCGGCCGGGAAGATGGCTGCGGCGGCCTCCTGCTCTTCGGCGGCGGCGGCGGCGCCGGCTGGGCCCGGGCCCGGGCCAGGGCCAGTGTCGGCCGAACCGGGCTCCTGCGAGTGGCTGCTGCTGCGGGACGGCTGCCTGCGCTGCGACGCCGACGGTCTCTGTAGTCTGTGCTACCACCCGGCGCTCAACGCCATCCTGGCCGTGACCGCTCGCGGCGCCATCAAAGTCATTGACGGCACCTCGGGGGCCACGCTGCAGGCGTCGGCACTCAACGGTGAGCGCAGGGCCCCCGCGGCCTGCCGGGCCCCTCGGCCGCGGCCCGGGGAGCGGGCCGTGGCAGCCCCTAGGGCGGCTGCAGGGCACGGTCGCGGCGCTGCAGAGCCAGGGGGGAGGCGGGTCGGGGGCTCGCCTTAAAACAGGTGTCGCGGTGGGCGAGGGTTTCCGCATTGGGAGGGTCGGGGGGAGAGGCCGGGCTTGGTTCGGGCACTTGGTGCCGAGGGGTTCCCCTGGCTCTTTTTCACCCCTTGTTTTTCAAGTCTGAACGGTTCCTACCCTTTGGAGCAGCAACGAGGCGGTTTTCATGTGTAAAATGTATTGGCGTGATTGCTGAAAGATTACATGGGGATGGAAGGCTGTGATGTATAGGGCTGTATTTTTTTATTTTAGTTTTTCAGATGTGCTTGTGGATAACATAATCTTGAACCTTCCAATGATTAGAAGAAACATGTTATGCAGCATAGGTGTAGTTCTAGTTATTATTGATATGTGATACTGTAGTAATTTATCTATTGAGCCTTAATGTGGGTTTGTTACAAAGCCTTATTTCTTAGAGGTGTCTTTTGTCTTATAGCTCAGAATTATTTAAGATCAGAATCCTTCATGAAGTTACTTGGTGGTATTTTTTTATATATATTTGCATAGTTCTTAAGGCTGCTGGATATCTTGACTTCCTCTGGTGCTAGTAACAGTATCTCTGCTGTTACGTGAAGGAGGCTTGATTATGTATTGACTTCGTGGAGGCTAACACTGTAGCATCTCCAAAACTGTGAAGCAACTTTCTTTGTTGCCGTTGATGTTTTTGTACTATTTGCAAGCCAGCTCTATGGAAAAAAATCCTTAAGCCATTAACAGCTTTGTTCCGCCTTCATTAATGGTTCTTACACTGTGGCACTTGTCAGAATATTGATAGGTGGCTTATTTAGTATGTTGTGAGACCAGCCCTTGGAATAGAAACGTATGAGTCTTACTAGCTGTGTGTTTCCACATTCAGGTTCTCCTTACAGCTGTATAGTTGAGTGTTACTAGTAAGATCTAGCTTTGCTGAGTGGTGGTAGTGAAGAGTTGATGTCTGACACCGAACTGGCATGGTAATGTCGTGTATTGTGCGGAGGTGTCATAGTCTAGGGATGTGTACACCTTCACCTTGAAAACAGCAATGTGATACAATGTCAAACTGAACTGTCACAAAAATCGGTGATTTCCTTTCACGTTAAGTGTTTGGGGCAATAAAAAAGAGTTTTGTGGCATTGTTAAGAAGTTGACAGCTGCTTTTGTTGTCGATTGCTTGTATTGAAAATGAGGCTCTTCTGTGGTGTTACCTGCTCTGTTCGGAATTCAGATCAGTCTCTGCTTCTACGATTCCCTTTCTTCTACCATGCTTTCTCCTGAAGTGCTTTTTTTAGTAAGAACTTCATTTATTACTTTTCTCCAAGCAACTGCTAGATTTTGAGAATTACTTTTAAGTTGTGGAAGAAGAGGGCATAAATCAAGAGCTTAATTTGTAATTGGTGTCTGTGTAGGAGATGTTTAATTCTTGTGAAAGAAAAAGGAGCGAACGGTAAATCAAAGCCTAAGCTGTTGGTTAGCTTTTCTGTGATAGAATCCCTGCAAGTCATTTGATTTAGTATTCAAAACGCTAATGGTAATTCTCCCCTAAATAGTAATTGTTTAAAAATAACTCACTGCTTTGCTTCTGTTACGTACATCCAGTCATGTATACTTCCTTTAGTGTCAGTCTTCTCTGTGACAGCATGACTGTAAACATGGGCTCTCTCCTCCTCTCATGGAACAACAGAATTGCTTGCAATCTACCCACATTTTGTCAGTGCAGTATAGCTGCTGATTACGTTACTAGAACAAAAAATAACCTGAGTTTAGTTTGAAGAAACTTTAAATGAATGTCCGTATAGATTCGGACTGGCATCCCTGTCAGAAATCTGGTTCATCTCAGCAGTTGGTGTCTGTTGGGGCTGTTAGCAACCGTGTTCACTCTTGTTCTCTCCCTCTTTAGCCCTTCTTTGGGAGAGAGGGAAAGGGAATTCAGCTCTTCTCTGATGTCTGCTTGCTCTGTACAGCGTGAGCTCCTTTAATGTAGGATAGTAGTAGTTGGACACTCAGACCTGTAGACTAACTCTGTCCCTGCTCCCTCCCCTGCCATAAACGACAGGTCAAAGGATATTGTTGCTTCAGGGACTTCTGGTGCTATAACTAAAAATAGCCCCTAGGAATTAAAACTGCTTCTCTGGGGAGACTGCTCGTCCTGCTCGGTAATTGGGGCTGCAGGTTTTTTGCTCTGCCAAAAGATTTATGTTGGACAGAAATGCTGTTGCTTATTACCCAAGGAAAAACAAGACATAGCAGGCCTCTTTCTAAAAAGCAGAGCGAGAAAAAGGATCCTCCATCAAGGGACAGAGGCAGAAAAGGAAACACCACCAGGCCTCACTGTTGCTTTTATTTGCAGTTGCAGTTCACTGTGGCAAGTTAAGCTTTGAGCTCATTCTCAAAAGATTGAACCTGTGGAATACTGAAGGAGACTGCCTTTGTTAAAATGTAAATGCAGATTGTTCTTTCTGGTGTGTGAAAGAGCCAGATGAAAGATTCACAACCAAAAGATAGTTCAGTGTTAGATCAGGTCCAGACATCTGCGTGGTTCAGTTTCTCATGTGAACCCCATCAATGTGATGTATGTGATGATCCAGCACTAGTTCTTCTGAGACCAAACCGTAGGAATCCAGTGAGGATTATGATTATTATCGTACCACACTGAATCTTCATCAGAGCTATCTCTTGAAGTGTGTGACCATCTTTAATTTCTTTCCTGTGTGGACGCTATAGGCCTCTTCGGGAGGGCTGGGTGATCAAGTGATTCTTTAACGTTAATCTTTGTATTACCTGGTCACGAGGTTGTCCTTTTTTTTCTGCTAAGGCTGTTGCATGCACTCCATGCATTTCGGAGAGCCAGACTGGGAATGCAAGGAAAATCCTTGTGATTACTGGATATTGTGCACTTCTATGTGTTTGCTAGTGGTGGTTGTCAGTCTAGTTTTGAATCTGTTGTTCAAGTCTATCAAGTACTTTCTTTTCCCCTTAGGCATTTAAATATTTGTGTTCTTTTCAGTTTGAGTTGAATGCTGGTAGGCAAAGAGCATGAATGATGTAACTCCAGATACAGCACCGAGGATGAGCATTTCCTCTGCCTCAAAAAACAAAACAAGCCTGACAAAAACCACCCAAAGAACCAAACAAACTTCCAGAATATCTCCAGTGACTCTCTTGGTGTTGGTAGAGGTATTGGACTTGTCAGTTCCTTCTATTTACAAATAAAATTAGAAAACTGCTTGAACTGCGGGAGTGCTGTAATTCGCAAAGAAGCTTGTCCAGGAGCACAATAAGAACTAAAATGTACTGTCCAATGGGTGGTGACCACCTTGAATGTTTCTGTAGGTTTTTCTAGATAAATTTGACATTGCAATAGCTTCAGCCTTGTTCACTAAAATGGACAGTGTTTCATAGCTAAACCCTTCTAAATTACTACAGAGGCCCTAACAGTAATCAAAATAAAGACATCTGAATCTACAGGAAAATCTGTTCATTGTACAGATGTATCCATTCCTGTAGGGGAACGGGAGACTTTGCGTTATCACCACCTCAACTGCCACTCCTTCAACAAAGAATTTAGAAGGAAATAGATCTCAGCCCAGGAGGCTCATCTGTGGCAGCACGTTCAACACCATTGTCTATCTGTCATCATTCCTTTTTGGAAAGTCCTGTTTGTCTTCAGCCAGATCACTTTGAATTATGTAGCCTTGGAAATGTATGAAGGGATCCAGTTCTGTTTCTTTTTGATTCCTTTCCATGTGATGCAGGAGGCATTACAAGAAGAAAATACTCTCTTTGCAGCTTGAAGCCGTAGAGGGAGTGGACACTTCTTATCTCTGGGAAGAAACTGTTCGGATACTCTGCTGTCCATTCTAGGCTTGAATTATTTGAAGACATCAGTAGCAGTTTCAACTGCTTCAAGTTCACTGTGCTAATACTAGTCACCTTGTATCCCTCATTCCTCAAATTGGGGCAAGTTTCTTCGTCTTCTTGGCTCTAATTTGTTCAATTATGAAACAAAATTAAGAATGAGGGCTGTTGCTATTAATACAGAGTTTTCTCCTTGTTTATTTTCTCATCACACGGGGAATATTGTCAATATCTAGTGATCACCTTGTGTTTGAGTATAATTGGATGACAGTGCTAATCTGGGTAAAATGCTTCTTAAAGAGATGACTCCATTGATTTCTGTGATCTTGAGGTCATTCATGAAGCCTGAAGCACTTGAAAAAACAGAATAGAGAAAGTTTTAGATTTGAGTTCAGTGTTTTATGCCAATTCTAGACCGCTGGTGCTGCATTTGTCTGCTGGCTTAATCAGAGTATGTCAGATATCCCTTCTTACTTGCCACGCATCTTGTGAGACTATTAAGATGCCATTAATTGATACTTCCAGCTCTGTGGAAGCATATCTGGATTATCTTGTGCAGAAGGTAGAATGGAGTAAAAATAGAGATCTCTTCCTTTTCACATGCCTTTAAAGAGGTGTTTTGCATTACTATGTTTATTGCAGTGATCCAGAAGTAACAGCAGCGCTGCAGGCATATGTTGCGTTGCCACGCAAGGTAGCACACCATTTTTCCATTTTATTGACAGATCATTATATGTGGACTGCTGGATTCCTGCTATCTTTACAACAGTAGTACTGTATTGTTAAAGAGTGCAGAATGCTTGATATCAGACAATCAGAAATTTCCTAGCCCTCTGCAGATGTGGCTTTGCAAAAAAGGTCTTGATTCTTACCTTGTGAAATACTGTGGTCTGCATTAGGATTTGAAATCTGACTTCCCTGCCCTGTTCCTCTCACAGTAGTTTAAGGTATTTTCTCATTGATCTGAAGAATCCACCGGAAAATACTGGTTTTCAGCTGCAGTGCTGATTATGGTTCACTTTGGTCAAGACGAGCTTTTAATATACTTATGTGATAAACCCTTCAGCTCATATCCCAGTCGTGTTGTATATTGTATTATATAAAATGTAGAAGAAACTTGGCAGAAATATGTTCTGGCAGAGATAATTGATTAGTTCAAGTCCAACATTATGAAAGAAAGCAGGTTAATCTCCATTGGACTGAAGTAATGGAAACCTGGAGAAGGTTTTTGATTTGGGCTAGTGATCTTTAGAAGCCCTGGTCTTTTCACTATTCTGAACATCATAGTGATCAGTGGTTTGGATCTAGTATAGTCTCCTGTACGACAATTGGTCCTTTCTAGCAGCCCACCATCATGTTAGCTGGCTCAGTAGAATCCCTTCCTGTGTCTTCAGTTATATTGTTTATCACAGTGTTTTTATGGTAGCTATTGCATCGGTATCCGTAAATTGTGCTTAGTGAAATACAACATCTAAGATTTTGTAAGAGTGTGTAAGAAAAATCTGTCCTGGACTGAAGATTTAATTGTTTCTCTCAAGCTTTTAATAATGATTATGGCTGATTTTTGGCATTTGTGTTGTTATTTCAATTCAGCTTGTCCAGTCGTGCTGTCAGGCAGGATTCTTTTTCTCCCTGAACAGTATGACGTCTTTCAAACTGCTTCTTAGGCTGTCTTGGAGATGGAGATAATGCTTACAACTGTGTGGACAACTTTTGAGCATATCACTCTGTCCCAGCTCATGTTATGAGATAGCTTTTTGCATTGTGTATTCCTCTGGGATCAGTAGCTGCTCACCATTTTTTTTTTTATTTTTAAATAAAAATTTACACATGGATCAGTTTACTGTCCTGATGGTTCTTAAGTGATGCCACAGTATTGCTTTCTGCTGTTAGAAAGCTGTCCTTTAATAGTTAATGCTCGCTTAATTGCAATGACTGCTTGCAGTCACCAGACGAGTTCTTATCACGGAGTGGATGTTCAAGAAAGAACAGCTGTTGCCCTCAGTTCTTCCATTTGTGAAGTGCTAGTGGATACCAACACTTGCAGGTCCTTCTGGTTTCTGCAGAGTCAAATATTGGATTGTGTATGGGCCCAATTCCTTTCCTACCTTGTCGTTGGGAAGAGTACTAAGATTTGGCAAAGACTCAGTGCACGCTGCTAGTCAAAAAGTAGAGAGGAAGTCTGGTATATGCAAAACATTTATTTTGAAGATTTGTATGTATGTTAGGGGGAAGAGCACTCCACAGATAAGGATGATGCACAAGAAGTGGGGGAGAAAGAACAGCTTTTGTTTTACAGCCCAGTTTAAAAGTGTAAAATAATGGAAATAATTATCTGTCACATAAACGCAAACAGTGTTATGTTTAAAAATTTCTTAAGTATTTGCTAGGGCTGTTCATTGAGTATTTTATTGATTTTTTTTTTTTTTTTTTTAATGTGTAACTTAAGAGAGGAGGAAATTTACTTATCAGTTAAGTAGTCCTGAAAAGTAGTAGCATTAGTGAAGACACATATCCAGTCTCAAGTGCTGGTTAACAAAGGCTTGCATAGCATCCAGGCTGTCGGCAGTTCTTCAGTCCCCTTACAGATAGTGGAAGGAAAACTGATCCACTGCACTTCCCTGATCTGACTGAGCGCGAAGCAATCAGGATCTTATCTGAGCATTTGGCAGCTATAGAAGAAGAGGTTGATGAACTGTTGACTGGGCAGCAGGCTACAGAGACTCTGTAATGAAAAACTTATGGAAAGGAAGAGCTGGGAGGATGAGGGATGGGACTGAGAACTGTGATGGAGTGACTATATGACAGTGGGGAAAAGGATTAGGAAAGTAGGAAGCTGGGCAGATGCCAGTGAACACTAGGAAGATAGGGCATGTTTTATTGGAGAGCAAGAAGGCACTGTGGTTATTGTGGAGAAATACTGTGATAGACTTAGTTGACCTATCTTCTACAGGATGCTACATTCATCTCATAGTGGAGATGATGACATGCATTACTGCTCAATTGACTTTTTTTCTTTAATTGTTCAGTTTTCTATAGGCTTGATAAGTCAGAATTAACAAGATTAGCATTTTTCAACAAAAAATCTTAGGTTCCCTCTCCATTCAGTACAGAGAAGGTAAAAATCCTTACTCTGAACTTTTGGAGGAACCTACTTCTCATTACCTCTAGAAGGAGCCTGGCAAGACTCGTCTTAACAAGGCTTAAGTTAACTTTTCATTTTAGTGACAAAACTATGGTTAAACTTACATAGCCACCACATTCAAATATTCCTGTGCTGCCAGTAGGTGTCTTAAATGTACAAGGTCCTTCAAATTTATCAACTTCTCTAAAGAATTTTAAAAGGCATCCTAAAAAATAGTTTCACCTTTAAAAATAACTGGAACAGACTAGATCCATTCATGTCTTACTTCAGCTTTCCTAAGCTAAAGCTAAATGCTTAGCAGTTATCATAAAAGCAATTACTAGAGAAGTTGTCAGGAACCCAGGTGAGATTATAAGTCAATTTCAGTGCCTGTATGTGTGCAATTTTGATATTTCCATCTCAAAAAGATTATAACAGAACTGGGAACTTAAGGTGTGGGATTGCCTATGTATGTGAGACAGTATTCAACCTGGAAAAGATGATTATGGGCATGGTTTGGAAAGGGGAAGTAAGAGAGTCAGTGAGGCTTGCAAAATTCTGGATGTGAGAAAAATGTGAATTGGGAGATGATTGTCTCTTGTAGTAGAGAGGCGAGGGTGTCAAAAGATGTAGCTGTGAGTAATAGTAAGATACGGAGCTCGTGGCTGCAGAACATTGTGGATGCTAGATGTTTGTGCAATTACAGCAGCTTTGGACAACTAATGGAAGAACAACCTATCAAAGGTCATTATATAAAAAACCCCCACTCAGCAGGGACTGTGTGTTACAGGGAGGTACCATGGTATACAAAGCCTTTCTTAAATTCTTCACTAACCACTTGGTTTAGACCACTGGCTTGGACAAAATGTGGAGCTAGGTGCATTTTCCCCTGATTCACTATGGTTGCTTCTGTATTCAGTGTTCTATGTCCTTAAAAGTACTGTCTGGAAGAGAAGGATGTAGTAACTGAGCAGTGTAACGTGGCTGCAGTAGTGGAAGACTGCAGTTAGATTTTATCCTAAACCCTTTTTTCTGCAGACTAAATGAGTCCGGTTTATCTTAGTCTTTCTTCACATGTTGAATGCTCCAGCTCTCTAACTGTCTTAGTACCCCTTTATGAGACCTTCATATATGTGCTGATATCTCAGATGGGGGATCGAAGCCAGACATGGTATTCTGGATGTGGGCTCAAATGGCTGAGTAGAGGAGACTCGACTCTTCCCCTGATCTACTGCCTGTGTGATCCCCTGTGTGCTAACAGTTTGTCGCTGCAAGGATGCATTGCTGCTTCTTGTTCAGCCTGTCCATCAGGATCCCCAGGTTCTTTCTGTTGGGTTGCACCTGGATAGTTGGTCCCAGCTTCTGTTGATGTATGGGGATTGTATGATGGGGCTATATTCCATACCAGGTGAAAGACCTTGCATTTATCTTTGAACTTCAGGAGGTTTGTGTCAAGCCATTTCTCTGGCTTTTTGAGATAATTTTTTAAAGACAGCCCTGCCATGTAATGCATCAGTTGCCCTCAGTCACTTCCTGTTGGTTCATCCACAGTCTTGCTGAAGGTGCAATCTGTCCTGTCCTCCAAGCCATAGTTGAAGGTAGTAAACCATATCAAGCTTTGCGGAATGCCGCTCATAACGGGCTGCCAAGTAGGTGTTGAATCATTAACTACTCTCTTTATGCAAGACAGTCTAGCCAGTTTTTCACTTGCCCTGTAGCCCACCCATCTGCTTTTGAAAACTTGCAGCTTCTCCCCAATGGGTATTTTGGAGGCTTCTTATAGTATTTGGGCTTGTGGGCTGGCAGAGGGGGGAAGCTGAACCGTTTCCTGCTGACAGACTTGGGAATTTTAAAAAGTGCTATAACTGGAGATGTTTTCTCCTGTTACAGAGACTGCAGAGACATAAGGAGTGAACTCAGATGCTCTAGCCACTTTAGTGACAAAAAGAGGAACTGGTGGCGAAATTTCATCGGCAAAGGTTTTTGTGTGAAATGCTGCAGTGAGAATTGCTCTTGAAGAATGGACACTTGCTGTTACGGAGCCCGTGAAGTATTCCTTTCTGTCTCTGGTTTTGGGTGGATGCTGTGTAAATCTGTCTGCAATTTGTAAAAGGCAAATTTCCTGAACATTTTTAATCATGATTTTTCACTTTGAGAAAAATTTTGACTAAGACACTGCCCTCTGTGAGGTGTTTGCAGGAGAATTGCAGGGACTTAATTTTTCCACTGTTTAGATGAGTTTGCAGGAAGGGTTGTAGAATACCTTGTGAAACCTTTCATAATTTGTTCCTGGGGATAACGATATAAAGCTCTGTGTCCAATTGTGTTGTGCATGGCGTACAAGGTGGTAATGTTACTTACACGGAGATCTGAAACAACATGAAGCGTGGGGGCACAAATCGCTTACCAGTATCTTCCTGTTCGTTCAGTCTCGGTTTAAGTCTATGGAGTGGAAGATGACCTGCAAAGCGAGTAAGATATGAACTACCTTGATCTCAGTGGGGTTTTGTTTATGTTCTGAAACAGTTCCAGTTAACAGTTTAATGTTAACTTCTGTTAGTAGTTGCTTGATCAGACGCCTCTGGTTAATACTGATGTGGCAGTCTCCAGTGCTTTGGCCCAGCTAACACATCTTCCTTCTCTAATAAGTATTATTAAAACCAGCTATCATGTAATGAAACTGATACTGAAATAATTCCATCCTTATTGCTAAAGGAAAAGATAAACTGTAGATCACAAGTCCCATCCAAAACTGGATTGACTAAATCCAGTTCTAGCAAATGAGGGAGTTTGAAGGCGCTTTGTGATGTTAAGCTGGGTGTTTCTGCTCCCTGTAGCATTCCTGCTGTTCAGAGAACGTTTTCAGTTTTCTTTCCTGTTTCAGCTCTGAATATGATTTTTGCTTTATTCAGTCATTTGGACTGGCTCCTCTCCCGGGTGGATGTGCAGAGGGAAGTATGTATATATAGTGAAATCTAAAAGAGAAAATGTTGCTTGTGTTAACTGGTTTAAGAGCCTGTCTATATAATTTTCTCCAAAATAGCAACCTGAATTTCAATAGATTCCTTTCCATCCTTTCCTCAAGTCGGAGAAATGCTTTTGTTTTGGGAAGAGAGGCACCCATGGAGCATCTGCATGATGGTAGCAGAGTGCTTTGCTGAGGTGATGTTTAGAGCACAGAAGGGGCTGGGCCTGGGTCGGGAAGATAAAACTGCGCTGCTGAAGTTTCCACTGAAGATGTAGGTGAGGTGGAGAAGAGGAGGAGACAATCTGTAACTGATAAGTTCAGTAATGAGCAGTCACGGCCTGGTTTGGCCATGCCTTAGCCATCTTCTCATCACTGTGTGCCCAAATGTTCCTTACTACCATGTCTTTGTTTCCTTGGGGAGCCACAGATGTAAAGTAATTTAGAAACAACTTTCTCCCTTTTAAACCAGACTTGCAGTAGTTTGATTTTTGTCCCCTATTGTGTGAAAATCTTGCCCTCTGCAGCTAATCCATAGTTGTGATTTTATGTAGTATTAGTTCAAAATAGTTTTCTGAAAATATAGCAAGTTAAGACAACAAGTTAAACCTTAAGACTTTTATTTACTATTTTTATTGTAGAACTTCCTCAAACTGCAAGTGTTCTGATATGCTTGCCTTGGCAAAACTTGTGTTCCTTAGGTAGCATACAATGAGGTGTTACCCTTGCGAACGGGGCTTTGCAGTTGTTCTGACTATGTGAAATGGTAGCATGAGGGAAGGCACCTGCCTTGCAGCAAATGAGGACAACTGGTTACATACCTTTTTTTTTAATCCCAGGTACATGTGAAAAATACATGAGAAGTAGTTGGGCAGTGTTCTGACAAGAAGCATTTTTGTCTCTAATGGAAAGGAGGGTTTTGCTCTCTGCTAACCTAGCTTCTGGAAGGAGAATTTCACACAATGTATTAACATGAGGGGTAATATCTCCTAAATGGGAATCTTCATACCCACGCTTCACCATAGAAATTAAATTTTTATTTCTAATTCTAACAGTACATGTTAATGACTTCTGCAGTTGTACCAATCCCTTCTCTTGAGTTTTTGGATTCTCTTGCCTTTTAAATAGATTGATGTTCAAATCTAGTGATACAGAGGTAATAGGACAGGTAGGGCTTTTGATGTCCTGAAACTTGATCTATTTAGCTTCCCATGGTTGCAGTATTTTGAAATCAATACTCAGATATTGTTTGGGTATTCTAGTTTAAATTGGAAGTGCAAAAACTGGTATCAGTGCATGTAATGTGTGTGTTTTGCTGAGCTGATGGGATTTCTGTTTCTCAAAAAATGTTGCTTTAGTTCTTAATCTAAAGACCTAGTTGCATTCATAGATGGAAGTTATGGATGTTGCTTTAGATATTTGATTGGTCTTGGGTCTCAGCATTATGGAATTAGTGTTATGATGCATGTGTTTACCACTCTCACTTTGTAGCTGCAGATAAGTGTTTACTGTAATTTAGAAACTATTTGGGTTTTTTGCATGCTGTACATTGGGAGCTTCTTGTCAAGAGAATTACTGAGTTTGTGATATATTTTAGTGCCATTCCTAGCTAGCTGTTTTCAAGGTAAATTAATTTTTTTTTTCAATATTAGAAAAGATCAAAGGTGTTACAATCAACATTAACCTACATCTCTTCATGATGGTGCCCATTCGTATTCAGATGACAGTCACTTTCTCTTCAGCTCCGTAGCTTTAAGGTTAAAGCTATCTATAGGAGAGAAATGAGACAAGCTTTTTTGTTTTTCTATTTCTTGAAACACAAGGTTAATTCTGTAGTTTGGTTCATCTTCATGAACAGTAGATGCTGCTTAGACTTATGTATTCTCCAAACAAGTTTGGAGTTTTCTGTAATTTTTTGTAGGTCAGATTTTGATCACAGGAAATTGCTCATCTCTGTTTTGTGTTGTTCAAAACAAAGAAGGTGGAGGGGGAACGTTCCTTTTCTCGAATTCTTCATTTCTGCAATCTGATGTTTATTTGCTTTTCTTTTAAGCTTTCAGGTTGCTAGTTCTAAGGTTGTTATAGGTAACGTACCATAATGCAACATGCCGAATAGCAGCCTGCCAGGTTTCCCTATAGGAACTACCAAAGGCTTCATCATTTCTTTGTGAGCTGTTTTGGTTTTAATCCTAGACAAGTAATCTGGACATATTGTCTTGTGCCAAGACTGAAAAGCAAAATTGTTAAAAACTTTGAATGACTATTTCTCCTTCCACTACCCAAAATAAATTACACCTGAAGGAATTAGAGCTAAAATGAGAACGACAATTGTTTTTTGATGACCTGGCTTAAATCATTTAGTGAGTTTCTGTGAAACTTTTGGTCTGTGATTTGTGAAGATGTAGATCACTAGGTACTGCTAGTACATGTAGCCAGGCAGGACATAATGTCATGCAACCAGGAGGGTTTTCAAACAATATTGATTGGAGTCCTTTGGCACATTGTACAACATTGATCCTGAGTTAGAAAGGACCCTTCTGCCAGTGCTTTGAGGATGATTAAACTTTTCTAGGCATTTCTTCTACAGTGATGACTTCTTCTTTATTGGTGACTTCTAAAATTCTTTAGTTTCATGATTCTCACCTGCTGTTTTAGTCATAAGGCCAGTCATGTGTGAAATATGCTGTAGAACCATCTTGAAGTGTGTTTTCTGAACTTCAAAATTAAACCTCAAAATTTGCAAAATAGCTTGTCAACAGTTCAGAGGCTATTCAAAGTGTAAAGTAGTCAGCTGCAGAATGTGTTTCCCAGGGCATTGGAACTGTATGAAATATTGTTTGAACCACTTCCTTGAAGTTCCATTGACTTAGGCTAAGGGAACTTGTTTTGATTTTATGTGCTTCAAATGAAATACAACTGGCAACTGTAAATACCTTCCTAGAAAGGGTTTCTCCAAAGTCTTTCCGTCACTGTAAACCAACCAAAATATTAATGAGCACGTGAGAATCACAGCTGAAAGGCATTATATTTCTTGTGCTGTAGTAACAACTATTTGGTTTGTTTCTTAATGGAGCAGAAATACTTTGTTGATTAGGCACGTTATCTTCCTCAGTAGTAATCTTCATTGGCTTCTAAAATTGGGAGTACTTACACAGAGGATATTAGTTAGCCATTTGGTGATTTAGACATGAGATTTCACGAACTTCGCTACAGAAATAATAAAATAAGGGAAGCCACAAAGCTGGGACTCCTTCAGGCTGTTGAACTCCTAGTCATAGGACATGAACATACTCCTGTGCTTGACAGGAAGTAAGGAAAGTGCAAAAGGAAGTGTTCATGGTGTTGGCACTGCCAGAAAAGGTGACCTGCTTTCTCCATTTTCTCTGGCAAGGAGGAGGAGAGAAGTGAATGGGTTGAGGTGTCCTGTAGTGATCCATCCTTGGATGACACTGAATAGACTGCAAATACCATGTGAAACTCCTGAGGTTTCTACTTTAGGGTTTCAGATGCCTTTCAGTTTATTTACGTAACAGTTTCCAGTACAATTGTTGAAACTAATACTTTTAAAGATGTTAAAATTTGTATTTGAATATTTGCCAAAACTGTTATTTTTCTGTAGAATGAATGACTTACTTCCTTGCTTGCAGCTGTGTTGTCTGTAGGAGGTCTTGTGTGAGGAACTCCAATGTATTGCCAAAATACAGTTGGAAAACTAGTTGATTTGCCATTCAGAGGACCCTTTTTTCTTGAGCTAGGACTAATGACTTCACAGTTATGAAGTGAGTCCAGGGCTC
This sequence comes from Bucorvus abyssinicus, assembly GCA_009769605.1. Taxonomy (NCBI): domain Eukaryota; kingdom Metazoa; phylum Chordata; class Aves; order Bucerotiformes; family Bucorvidae; genus Bucorvus; species Bucorvus abyssinicus. The sequence goes on from CM020031.1 coordinate 36,621,317, forward strand.
TTGAAGTGTTTCTGACTGTCATAGCAATGATTACAATTGCAGTATACTCATGCAGGCAAAGGCATGTGTCCTATATTTGAGAGTATGTGAATCATTGTTTCCAAAATTTTGGTGAGAAGGGCAGCTGACAACTATTCTTGACCCGAGTTTCAAGAGAGGATACCACAAATGCAGTGTGTGGTCGGGTTGATGTGCCCTATATTTGGAGAAGTTTTAATTTCCATTTTACTGTATCAAAATGTGAAGATGACATAATTGTGTCACTGTCTTATTTGGATGCTAGCTACCTAAATGATGATTTTTAATTATTCGTAATAAAAACAGTATCCAGTGTCTGAGGAAAGAGGAGAACAGGGGACAGGACTTGATTAAGGCAAAATTTAATGGAAGTCCTGTTCCTGTGCAACAAGAAGAGATCTATGTGAAGATCCAGTGATTTCAGCCTTGACCTTTGGGTTATGTGTCCATATACTTAAAACATACGTACAGTCTGCTTCTGTAGCAGCAGCTTACACTTTCTGTGAATTAAAGCAATTTGCCTTTTACACAGATAGCATATTCCATGGATTTAGTTTTACAAGCCATCCAACCTTAGACACATAGTAATGTTGAGTAACATTAGACATTTCTGGGGGTAATATCCATTGCCACAGCCTTTCCTTATGTATCTGCTGACAGTCTTCCCCCACCCCCTCCAAACTTCTCTAAGCTGTTACTGACATCACGTGTGCAGCACTGAGCAGAAATAAGCTCTCTTACTATCTCGAGGAACACGTGTGGCATTGGCACGTTATTTGCTGTACTTCATTGTCAGAAGCTTGAGTTTTGTTTTGCTTGATGAAATGGTGTTAATCAGCCTTAATGGTAGTTTAGCAATTTTGTCTTAATTTTCATGCTGAATTGTGCAATTCAATTCTTATTACTGATTGTTAGCTAACAGCAAGTACATCAGGCATCTACATTAGGCTTGAAAAACACTAGTTTAAGCCTCCTGATAGGAGCAGGACTTGAATGATGGCTTCCATTATTGGAGTAAAATGATTGAGTTGTTGATGGGTTGTATAGATTTTGGTTGTTTGCTTTTTAATGTGGGAAATATAAAAGTTTGGTGGAAGTTGTACTAGCTGAAATGCTAGTTTTTGATCATCGTAAGTAGTAAAGATTTTGCTGAAGTGTTACGTTATTTTCTGTAACAGATATTAAAGGTCTTTTATAAAAGCTGTTTTCTAATCGGATCTTGATTTTTGTCTTTGCCTTTACAGCTAAACCAGGTGGACGGGTGAAATGTCAGTATATTTCTGCTGTGGATAAAGTGATCTTTGTGGACGATTATGCAGTAGGATGTAGAAAAGATCTCAATGGCATCTTACTATTAGACACAGCTCTGCAAACGCCTGTTTCAAAACAAGATGATGTGGTTCAGCTTGAGTTGCCAGTCACAGAGGTAAGATGTGGAGAGGGGAAGAAAGAAAAAAAAGAGTATGTAAATAACTCTGTCAGAAATACTGAAACCAGATGTTTGACCCTGAGTTTCTAGTGTGAAATTAAATGTAATGGAAAAGTTTCGTAGTTATTAGGTGTTGGAGAGCAATAGCTTTTTGCAGTGTCTGTATGTCAAACAAGTAAGGGCTTGCCTCATCAAGAGCACATTATTTCAGATGAAAGAACTTAGTGACCGGAAATAAGGACTCATTTCCAGAGCTTTGTCAGTGCTTATGTATGGAATCTGTATGGACTTCTAGAAGTCAGTCTGGGCTACTAGGCATCCTTGATATTTTTGTTTGTTTGTTTTAGACTTTCAGGGAAAAAAGTAAATGAAAATCAGCTAATACGGTGATGCTACATGTGAAGAATTAATGCTGGAATCTTAACTTTTTTAGCTAGGTCAATTGGCCTAGTGAAAGACTTTTCCCTGCGCACCTAGCTTCTGTTTTATCTTTGGACTATCATAGCTGTAAGGTGATTTCTCCAGGTTTGAGACAATATAACCAAGCATTTAGTATCACTTTAAGGGAATCTAATGTATACATTTTTGCTTAGAGTCTAACGCTTAGGATTTTGTTGCCTTGGTTTACCTTCAGCTAGCATAGCCTTTCTTAAGTAAGGTAGCAATGTTGTCTAATACAAGATAGCTAACAATTGCTTCTATTCTAAGGCGCTTGGTGATGAGAAAAGTAGCTTTCACCATTGTAGTGGTCATGAAATAATAGCCCTGGGAAGTGAATCTGTACAACAATTTTCATTACAAGTGAGATTAATTCTTTGGGAAAAGCATAGAGCATCTGCTGATGGTAGTATTTAGAATAGTGCTTAGAGTTGAAAAAACAAGACTGGACTACTAGATCCCCGTTCTGAATCTTTAAAACACTCTCAGAAAAGAGCACTTCCCACTCATCTCTGTGGCAAATAAATTTATATCAAATGATGCACCACCAGGAAAAACTTATCCTGAGTATTGATTTAAAATAGTTATGGAATATTGAGTATTAGGTGCTTATTTTGAACCAAGAATACATGTTATATGTGAGGTTTTTAACTACTTGTTCTGAGTAGGTATAACAGCAATAAAATGTTGCTTTGTAGAGGTCTCCAAAGAGAGCTTTCCAGGTTTCTCAGGCTTGCTGCCACTTGCATCATTTTTACACCCCTTGTGGGTAACTACAAAATCTTGGTATATGTGGCTGAGTGTGAAGAGACTTGACAGAGGTCAGCATTACCTTTCCTAAGTTTTGCTGTCACTAGTTTGCAGTCTCACATGGTCAATACAACCTACAAGTTTGTGTCAGTTTTAGCTAAAGGTTCTTTGACTCTAAAGAGTTTACAGAACCTTATTTCAGGGTTAAAATAGAGCATTTCTCTGTAAAGGTCCTTCCTGTAGTAAAGAATTTTAAAATATTATAGTTGAGTAGGAACAGATTTGGGGAGTTCATGGCCAAATCCATGAGGTTGGAGGCAAAACCATTAGCAGTCTTCAGTTCTTTTAATTTTAAAGAGGAGGTACCCAGACCTCAGAAAATTTTAGTAAATATTAAGCAAATATCATTCAAACACATCAGTCCACCTCTTTCATCATAGGAAGGTCAAGAACCTTTATCCAAGCAAGAGCCTTTTTTTTTTTTTTTTTGTCAGTCTCTAGAACTTTTGTGCAAATTTTTGCACTTAAGTAGTCTTTTAGTATGACTGATCTGCTGGTAGTGCAGTGCCTTTTCATGCCGTCCTAATTGACAGCATCGACAAGTTATGATGCAGCCTCTATGCTGTTTTTACTTCCCTGTAGAACACTGAAAGTTTATGAACTTCTACAATCTGTCTGTTGTTCTTCTGTCATATGCAAGAGACTTGGGAAGTATGAGATGCCAGAAGAATTGTAATTGTCTTTTTATTGAATTCTGAGAAACAGATCCAGCCTTAGCTAGGGGACTAATTTGCCTCTTTACATCTTTGTGGAGTTCAGGGGAAGAACCAAATGGCAACTTGGCCTGTTCTGTTTGGAACAGTTTGTGTCAGTTTAAGGGACTGGCTGGCTCTTGGGAATATTTCCCTGTGTTTGTAACTCGAAAGATTTCATATAACATTTTTCAGATGTTAGCCCACCTAGTAATAAATATATAATTCTCTGTGCTTTGCATATAAAGCATACCTTTAAACCTTGCCTGTTGACGTGAAGTTAGCAGACAGAGGTGCAAGGTGGAAACAGATGGGACTTGGAAGAAAAAAAAATCTATAAATGGATGTTTATAGTGTTCTTTTCTAGATGCATTATTTCTGAGCTTTAAGAAGTTAAATATTCTAAACTAGCCTGGGGTTTTTTCTGCCTCATTTTCCAGCTTCCTTATAATAGGATTGCAAGGAATTTATCCCTAATTTTGTGTTGTTTTTCTCATTATCATCTACCTTTTTGAAGACAGAAAGCTGCTCAGAAAAGTGTCAAGACTTTGTTCTTGCTCTCACTTTTGTCTGTAAAGCTGAATGAATCGTTTTGAAGGGGGAGCACTGGGCGATAGATGTCTCTTGCTTGGCTTTAATAAATGTTCTGTTTTAATTGTTTATATAACTGACTTGTTTAATGTTTGGTAATACTGCCCTTGAGGGACTTGTAGTTCACTGTACCGTCACTATTACTGAAGTTTATCTGTTGATTGGCCTAAAAAGTAAGATTTGGAACTGTTTACTCAACTCGGGGTCTTTTATGAGAAATATGCTGGTATAATATATGATAAAGTAGGATATGACAAATTACATTTCTCAGAGTAATGAAACAAGTGTCGTTATTGTCTGAAGTTACTCAATGTGGATGCTAACTTTTCTTGAACATCTGCATTTTAGGCTCAGCAGCTGTTATCTGCTTGCATAGAAAAAGTAGATGTTTCTAGCACAGAGGGATACGACTTATTCATCACACAACTGAAGGATGGTTTAAAAAATACCTCACATGAAACAGCAGCAAATCATAAAGTTGCAAAGGTAAGAATTTGTCTCTATACTAACATTGATTGTTAAATCTTATTTGCTTGGCTACCATTACTGAAGCATACAAAACGCTTACTGAAGTGTGATGAATTTTGTTTGAAGAGGATGGAATGTATTATGTGTTCCTTAGTTGTTCTTTGTGAAGTTTCACCTGTGAAGAGATCAAACAAGGTCAGTTTTTTGCTGATAAACTCAACTAATAAACCCAACTGAGCTTAAAATCTGGTTATTGACTTTACTTGCATTATGTGTGTGATTTCCTGTGTCCTTGTATTATTTCTTGAAATCAAGAGAGGATGCAAGACATGTTTGTTGTTTGCTTTTGACACTTTTGTGATCTATTTCTTGTTCAGATGTTAAAATTTTAAAATATAAACTAGACGCTTTTTTCTTAATTTAGTGGGCAACAGTTACGTTCCACCTTCCTCATCATGTTTTGAAGTCTGTCGCCAGTGCCATTGTAAATGAACTTAAGAAGATAAATCAAAATATTGCTGCCTTACCTGTAGCATCCTCTGTGATGGATAGGTTATCTTACCTCTTACCCAGCGCACGACCAGAACTTGGTGTGGGACCTGGTCGATCCGTGGACAGGTACATTAAGACAAAATAAGTGATGAGTTTGACCCCTTAGTTATATCAGATTAAGCTCTTAGATTACTTTATTTGCCAAAGGAATTGGTCCTATTCTGTACTTTCTCGCTCTTACACATACTGCTGATTAACTGTTTAATGCACAATGCACTGTACATACTAAACTTTGAGAAACTGTTATGGGTGCCACAGGACTGTTTTGTTTGGATTCCGACTTTAATGCCAGGCAAGTTGAATTTGCTTTGCTCTTAGTTCTAACATAACACTTTTAGAAAGGTAACAATTGCAGCTGTAAATATAGGTGCCTAGGTGGTATTGTGATACGTTCACCTGGGCTTTACTCTTCGTCATGTTTGCTTGTGGGTTTTATCTGAACAGTCAGGTGCATATGACTAGTTACTTAAGTTACCAGCTTTACTCAAACTAGTACTGAAACCTCACTGAGACAGCAATGCTGAGGTGTTCAGAAACTGCATAAAGAGCGTATGTACACCTCTTTTGAATGCAAAGAGAGCACTCTTTTGTCTACTAAAGATAGAGCATAAATACTATGCTGCATCATGAAATAAATTCCTTTTACTTCATACACGAAAGAGTTAAGCCCATGCTTTTGTTCTAGAAGTTTAGGAAGTGTTCACCTGAGCAGAGTGTATATATGCTACTTCTGAACTCTCTAGTCACCCGCTATGTGTGTTTGGTGTCAGGGAGAAAAAATTTGCCCCAGTCTGTTGCTTCATCTCTTTCTGATGCGAGTGATAATGTGTACACAAACGAGTAACCCATTATTTTAACTTTCATAAGCTGATACTAGTTAGAATACTGAGAGATCTTCTAAGTCTATACATTCATTCCTTCTTGAAAGTTTCTATACAAATATTATTTTGAAAGTGTTATTATCATTTCTTTATAGCTCAAATAATTTAATAAAATTGATTTACTTCACCTCCCCAAACCTCCAGGTCTACTTGTACCTCGCCATATTGTATTTTTAATTAGAGCTCTGTCTGTAAGGTGGTATAATGTGAAGTTAAGACAGCCTTTATGTGGATATTGCAAGAATAGTTTACTTCCTTGGTAGGAAATGTTCCTCTTTTGTGACTTAGTAGTTTATGATTTTTAAGTATTACAGTATGTAGTGAGTGACGAATGTTCTGGGGTTTGTACCATGTATTCACTTAAGCCTAAGTTATTGCTTTGGAGTACTTTTAAATATGCACATTCAAATCTGTTCAACTATTAAACCTGCATTTTTGCTGTAATTGCCATGTTAAAAGAACCACAACTCCCTTAGCAGTAGAATCTAGGCTAGAGTCTACATCTTCCTTAAATGCAGAGTAGCTTTGGATATCTGATGCTGTTCTGCAGTTAGACCAAATAGGCTACCTGGAAGCTTATTTTATTAATCTTGCTTTTATGGCCTGTAGGTTGTTGTATTGCTTTTGTTCTTTTGCCGAGGATGTGCTTTAGGCATCCAAGTGGGAGAACTTCGTAACTTTTCTGCAACTGTTAATGATTTTAAGTATAAGTTACAGAATTACCTGGTATTTCTAACAATTACTGAAACACTGAAAATATCTCAAATATTTTACTTTTTGTTAAGTGACAGTTTTGGGTAACGCAGATTTTTTCACCTTTCTAGGTCTTTGATGTATAGTGAAGCTAACAGACGGGAGACATTCACATCATGGCCTCACGTGGGTTATAGGTGGGCACAGCCAGATCCTATGGCTCAAGCTGGGTTCTATCACCAGGTAAAAGGTTTAGTTGTTCTTTATATTTGTTCCCTAGGTAAAGGTTTAGGGAGCAGGGGAAACTTTTTTTTTTTTGGTGTGCTGTGTTTTGCGGGTGGTTTTTTTTTATAATAATGGATTCCTTCAATGATGCAAAAACCATGAAGAAAAGGTTTGTCATTCAGTTCTTTTCTTTAAGTTTCTGTTTTATTTCCGTGCCTTGAGGTTGGGGTTTTTTTTTGTACGTATCACAGAAAATAGTGTTCTGAACTTCAAAACAGTGTTTCAGAACTGCAGAACTTCAACTTTGAAGTACCAAATTGATCTGAGTTGAACAATAATAAAGATTAAGTTGGTTGTTACATGGAGTCTCTATTTCTTTTTGTAAGATTAAGTAAATATCCTCCTTATAAGTTAAGTGAAAAAAGCAATAAGCTTGGCATGGGAGTTCTCTAACCATCCTTTTGTAGTGGGCCTTGAACTGTATTTTAACAAACCACATCCTAGGTCACAATGCTAAGTTATTAAGCTTAGTGAATAAATACAACCTCAGCATTTTATTCCCCTATGTTTGCTTATTTCCATTTTTCAATTCTTTGAAATTATTTCTGCTATAAAACCAGTATTTATGGTATGGATTTAGATACTGATGGCTAGGCAGTGCGTATCATTTGACGTGAATATTGTCTGCCTCATTAAGTTAACCGCAAAACCTGGTAAGTCCAAGTGGATGAAGTTTTTGGAGGATTTATTAAGCCTGTTCAGGAGGAGAAATGCAGGGAATTCGTATGTTAGAATTGCATCTGCATATTCCCAAGCGTTTCTTGGTGACTTGAAATGTGGTCATGAAAATGCTCAATTTTAAGAAAAAGGAAATTTCCGTTCCTTTTCCTCTGTCACTTCAGCTAGTAGCAAATGTTCTTTGCAGAGCAGCGATACAGAATGCTTTATATTCCATCAGATTGAGGGCATAATAGGAAATACTTGTTTAACCTGTGTTTTTCCAAGCATGCAGATGTACAGTTATTCTGCTGAAGTTTTAAGTTTTTTGAACCTTGTGAACTTTTTTCCAAACCAAAAAACATCTAGGCAGTGATGTTGTGGTCTGTTCTATGTCTGTGGTTTTAATCTGGTGGCTTGCGCAGGTGTCCTCTCTGATTCTCTTCTATAGCAAATGTAGTGTATCCTTTCTTTTAACATGAAACACTGCCACTTTTTGTGGCATTTTATACGTTTGATGTGGTGCTTTGCTATGCCACTAGAAGAAGGAGAGGACTTGATCACCTAGTTAAAGTGTTTTGTAGTACAGAGCTACATAAATTTCAAGTGTTTCTTATTTTTACAGCCTGCTTCATCAGGAGATGACAGAGCCATGTGCTTTACTTGTAGTGTGTGTTTGGTGTGCTGGGAGCCTACAGATGAACCTTGGTAAGTTTAATGATGTTTGGAGTAGACTTGATTTTGTGCTGAAGAGTTCAGAAATCTTTGGAGGACCAAGATCAACATTATCTCGATGGGATTGCTGGTGAGTTCAGGGAGTGTCTGACAGGAATGAATATCCAGAATGATTCCATGGGTCAAATCACAAACCTCCCTGTACTGTGTCAAATATCTGTACTATACTAAACCCAAGAAGCCGTAGTTGGTTTTATTTCTTAATTCTGATTTGCTATTTCATTTCAAATTGTTTCATGGCAAAAATGGCAGCCAATATTTCTTTGCAGGGCTCTAAACTCAGTCTTCTATGCGATTGTGACTAGAACACATCTTTAAGTTCTTAAACTGCAGTTGCCATGCAGTGCATATCTGTCTTTTATGTTGAGTTGCAAGATCCAGTGCTGGTTCCCTGAATCAGCTAAAATTGTGCATAGTGACAGAAATGCAGGATCTTTTATTGGTTTTAAAAGGGTTCTTAATTTTTCTCATGATTATTTGATAATTTATCGTTATTTGAACACATCAGTTTCCTGACTTGCTAGAAACTTTCTTTGTAATATTATCTTCATGGTCTTTGTCTTGTCCTTTCCCTTATTAGTTTCCAGACATTTTGTAGTAGTATTAATTGCTCTTTGTCATGTCTCTGCCTTAGGTATATATGGAGATTAGAAGGTTTTCTTTAATGCTTCTTGGTCAATGTGTCATTAAGGACTGTTTTAAATTTTGATTTTTTAAGTGTGCATAAAGACAGGACATTGCTTCATCTTATCTAGGTTACTTATAATAGTATCTCATAACGTTGGAAGGGTAATGTACGTTCTGTAGAATTTAATTTGTGCGTGATAGGACATGATAGGCTACTGCCTATAGAATAATTATTTTTTTAAATGGACTAATTATATTAAGAGCACTGCATGTAGATTTCTCCATTTGAATATGAATATCCATTAAGTGGTCAAAAGCTTTAATATAGTTTGCTATTGAGAAACATCAAGGAAAGCTGTGTTGTGACTTCAGAACTCTCTTGTATGGTTGATTGCAGTACAGTTCGAACAAGTTCAGTTTCAGCTTCACTTCAAGGGCTGAGTTTGTATGTGATGTGTATGTTTTCCACAGCAAGAAATCAATGTTTGCTATGTTTGTTTTTAATATCAAAAGGTCTGAACATGAGAGACATTCCCCAAACTGCCCGTTTGTCAAGGGTGAGCACACTCAGAATGTACCTCTTTCAGTCACACTGGCAACAAGTCCGGCACAATTTCCCTGCACAGATGGCACTGACAGAATAGCCTGCTTTGGATCTGGAAGTTGCCCTCATTTTCTAGCTGCTGCGACAAAACGAGGAAAGATCTGCATATGGGATGTTTCCAAACTTATGAAGGTATGCCACATAAACAACCAGGTTTTATTAACTAATTACTGATCAAGCATGCCTCGATTTAAATCAAAGACCTCTTCTGGTTTTTGTGGTTATTTCTCAGGTGCACTTAAAATTTGAGATCAATGCATACGATCCAGCTATTGTGCAGCAACTTATGTTATCAGGAGAACAGAGCTCAGGGGTTGACTCAAGGAGACCAACGCTAGCATGGCTAGAAGATTCGTCTAGCTGCTCAGATATACCAAAATTAGAAGGAGACAGGTATGCTGATCCACAAAATTAGAAATATGAAATGCTGCTGTGTAAGTGGTGAATGTTGTTTCGTTGAGTTTTGCTTTGTGAACCGTAAGATTGGTAAGATTTATTTTTGTCATGGGGATAATTTTTTTTTAATCACTCTGTATCCATATACAATTCAACACTTAAAAAACAATAATCTAAATATCTGTCTTTAAAGCCAGTTCTGTTTTATTCCTGCTGTGTCAGTTTTTATACCCCACTAGCAGAGAGATACCAAATCTCATTGCTGCCCTGTGCTGATGTTCCAGAGGAAGAGAAAAAAGAGAAAGGAATATAAGTTTTGAAACTGCTTTCCAATTTAGATATGAATTATGTATTTCAGGTTTTGAAAGTAAAGGCTACTCGTGAACTTCTGGAACATGCTTTTCTCTGATTGCTTCTCCATAATTTCTGGTTGAGTCATACTGAAAATAAATTATGTGGATGTGCTAGGAGTTACAATCATTTTGTACCTTTAACACATGCATACAGACTTCAAACAATTAGACAGTCCTGTTGCAAGCTTTTGAATAAGCTAGAGGGTATGCCAGTGCTTAGAAAGTGTCGTGTGAGAAAAAGCAGTATTCTTTCATTTATGCTTCTTACAGTTTGTTACTGGAAACTCCTTTCTGCTATTACCAAAGCTCAAAGAAAAGAGTGAATAATTGTTGGAAAACTCAGGACAAAAGGTGTTTGGGAAGTCTTGCTAGTTTTCTGAAAGTTTCTTCTTAAACTTCAGCGTCACGGGAAGTAACAGTACTGCTACGTGCACAGGAAAGTAAATCTGTGGTTTTAAGCTTGATGTGATTCCTACAGAGCAAACAGGAAGCTTGTTTTTCTGAAAGGGGTGAGTGATGTGTGCAACATCAGTGTGGAGCCTAACAGCTGCTGGGGCCTAGACGTCAGTGTAGCTTTAGGGCTGTGAACTCCTTGAGAGTTAAAGAGCTAAGCCGATGTTAAGAGCTGGGTAAAGGCTAGTACACTCGTATTGCTCAGAACTAAGCAACTTTCACTTCACTTCATCTGTGCGAAATTTGCTATCACTTTCCCACTCACTGGGAAGCTGGATGAGAGTCAAAGTATTGAATTGTCGTTGTTTTGTTGTAAAGTGAAGGTTGATGATGTTTGAGCCAAAAAAGATCTGTTTCTTGGGCATGAGGAGGAAGCATCCAGTTTGCTGAAATTTGGACATCCCACTTGGTACTGTGAGTAGATAAACCTGAGGCTGCGAGGTCATTACTGTTGTTCCTGTTTGTAAAGAGCCTGTAATAGGGACTTGTTTCTTATATTGGAAAAGCCAGGTGCGTAAGTGTTCATATATTCTTAGAACTGCCGAAGGGCCTATTTCCTCTCAAAGAATTATCTAACAGAATCTGGGTTTATGTAAAAATTATTAATCTGATAGTATTTTTAAAAACAACACACTGCTCGTTCATGCTTTCTGTACTAGCTACAATCTTGCCTTGGTTGAGTTGAAGACCAGTCTGGAAACTCCATCTTTCAGAGGAACTTTAAAGAAGATATCTTCAGTTTTTAGAGGTTTTGTTTGGTTGGTTTTGTTCTTCATTGAAAGATTTGTGAGAACTGGCTTTCATTTTATTTCCTTGTATGACTGACTGAGAATACAACAGCAGAATGAGGCAAACAGAAAGCTGGTCTACTGGTTCAATAACAAAGGAAAAAAAGCTTTCTATTGTTAGTGTCTATGACCAACGAGAAAAGTCAGGTTATAATACGCATTGTAATTTTTACTAATTTTTTTTTTTTCTTTAAGTAGAAATAAGAATGCCACTACAGTGTACATGGTCATTCATGCATTTCTATTTTTTTTTTTAGTGATGACCTACTGGAGGATTCAGACAGTGAAGAGCATTCCAGATCAGAATCTGTGACAGGTAGGTTATATCTGATCCATGTAATAGTTTAGGCATCAAGGGAAATTGTTCTTCTCAGGCTTTTAAAAAAGCCCTGTCAAAACCAATGTTATTATATTCACAGTATTAGCAAAAAAGAAAAAGATTGACCTTGAAAGCAATGCCATTGTTTAAGTCACTGTTTATGTAGCGGAGAGATTACATAGAGGAGAAAAGAAAAACTGTACTTTGTTGGTTAATAAATGTCTTATTTGACAACAAGCATTGCTTATCTTGCTGTCAATAAAACACACAAACCAAATTAAAAGAACTTACTTAGAACGGGAACAAATTACAGCTGCACAAACCCCTTTTATATTCAGGGGATTGCCAGAGAGAGTTCCTGTATCTCGATTGTGTCCCTGCAGGTATACGCTTTGATAGATTATTTCTCTTCCTGAATAAAGATTTCATATGGAAGCACACCAGTGCTATGCATGGTGTTCTCATGTTATTTTTTGAGAGGCTGAATCAGAAAATTTGATGGGAGGGAGGATTACGTGCTTATTTTCCATAATCCATTTTACACCTTTGAGTGTTGATCAGCAAGTGAGGGGGGGAAAAAAAGGTATACGTGTGCATACACACAAGAAAATAGACTTGAGGTGTAAAAAGGATTTTTTCAATGAAAGTGTTATCGAAGGTGATACTCTGTCATTTATGCTTAAATCACCTCTTAATCTGGGTTTTGTGGTGTCCTTTGTAATCTTTTAAATCTCTGCGTTACCTAGCTGAACTCTTCTGATTAATTGTTACTCTTGCAGTACTGTTTAATTTGATCAGGTTATCTCTTAAGTTTTTACTGTGTTTTGTTTTATAATAGCTTGAAGTTCTTTCTATTAGGTGGTCTGTTACATGGTGAGAAGTATCAAGTTTTAGAGTTAAATGGCACGTTCTTCAGTTAAGATTGGAGAATGAATCCACAGAATTGCAGATTTTTGATGGTACTGGACTGTCTAGGAAGGAAGGGGAGTAATATATGGCAGAACGTGAATTGAGTTGGTTACGTTAGTTGGATTTCAGTACGGTGGTCTAGCCTAAGTAGACTAATTGGTGGAAAGATACCTGTTTACTGGGAGACTTGTTAAAAGGCTAGTGTCCTCTTCTCTACTTTCAGTCTGTAGATAAAATTAGGAGAACTGTTGGTCTGTATAAATGTTTCTCGGCCTCATTATTTGACTATCAAGTCTTAAACATACAGAACGTTTTAACGTATCAAAACTGTAGAGCAGTGACTTTTTGCTTAATTATGAGGATAAGTCCATAATATATGCAATATTGATTTTTTTAATATATATTATGTTAAACATTTTTCTTTTGAAGGGCATACATCACAAAAAGAAACTATGGAAGTCAGCCTTGATATAACAGCTCTCAGCATTCTTCAGCAGCCTGAAAAACTTCAGTGGGAAATTGTTGCAAATGTTCTGGAAGACACGGTTAAGGATCTAGAAGAACTTGGGGCAAATCCCTGTCTGGCCAGCTGTAAGAGTGAAAAGATGAAGGAAAAACATCTAGAACAACACAACATTCCCTTTCCTTGTTTATTAGCTGGAGGTCTATTAACATACAAATCACCTGCTACCTCTCCTGTGAGCAGTAACTCTCAGAGGTCACTGGATGGCTTAAGTAGGACTCGAGGTGAGAGTGTCTCGGAACAGGGATCAACTGACAATGAATCCTGCACTAATTCAGAACTGAATTCCCCTCTGGTAAGAAGGACTTTACCTGTATTGCTGCTATACAGCATTAAGGAGTCTGATGAAAAAGCAGGAAAACTTTTTTCACAGATGAACAGTATTATGAGTAAAAGTATACATGATGATGGTTTCACAGTTCCACAGATCATTGAAATGGAGCTGGACAGTCAGGAACAGTTGCTGTTACAGGATCCCCCTGTGACTTACATTCAGCAGTTTGCAGATGCTGCAGCTAACCTAACTTCTCCGGACTCGGACAAGTGGAGCTCTATGGTTCCCAAGCCTGGGACTTTGGTTCAGTGCCTGCGTCTGCCCAAGTTTGCAGAGGAGGAGAACCTGTGTGTAGATTCAATCACACCGTGCGCAGATGGAGTTCATTTGTTAGTAGGACTGCGGACTTGTCCTGTCGAATCTCTGAGTGCAATAAATCAAGTAGAGGCCTTGAATAATTTAAATAAATTAAACTCGGCACTGTGTAATAGAAGGAAGGGGGAACTAGAATCAAGTCTTGCTGTAGTGAATGGCACAAGTATTGATGTAATCCAACATGAGTCACCAGCAGATGTACCAACTCCTTTAATAATTCAACCTGAACAGAGAAGTGTTAGTGGTGGATACCTCTTGCTTTATAAAATGAATTATGCCACTAGAATAGTTACTCTAGAGGAGGAGCCAGTAAAAATCCAGCATATCAAAGACCCCCAAGACACAATTACCTCAATGATTTTGCTCCCACCAGATATATTGGATAATCGAGAGGATGACTGTGAGGAGCCTGTAGAGGAAATACAATTGACTTCTAAAAATGGCAATGGGAGAGAGAGAAGATCTGAGATCTCTACTCTTGGGCACCTGGTAATAACTACTCAGGGAGGATATGTAAAAATACTAGATCTTTCGAACTTTGAAATTCTGGCCAAAGTGGAGCCACCTAAAAAAGAGGGCACTGAGGAACCAGATATGTTTGTCTCTGTGATATACTGTTCGGGCACAGACAGACTATGTGCATGCACCAAAGGTAAGACTTCATTAATTGTTTTTTTTTTTTTTATGCTTGATTTGACTGTATTTGGATTATGTTATAGAATGTTAGAATCTAAGTTTCAAAATCTTAATAGGCAAGTTCCATTGAATTCAGGTAGAGTTTAATTCTGTTCTAGGAATCAAGGACTCTAGCTAATTCCTCAAATGTAGATTTTAATCTCTAAAAGGGAAATAACTCTTGGGTATGTCCAGTGTACCGGCAGATTTGTTCTTGTAGAGGCACAGATTTTCTTAAATCCAAAACAAATAGAAGTAATTCTAGTATGTAATTATTTCTGTGCAAGTGATTCACATTTCGGAAAAATGTCTCCTGTCTGTAGTTGACAGTATTCAAGAGGATAGGGAAGATAATGCTTTTATGCCTTATACCAGTGGTCAGTGGTGTCTTCTTTCAGATAGGGCTGCTTGTTCTGCTTCAGCCTTTTGCAGTTGGGATTACACTTTCTTGAGCGTGAGAGACAGACTATCCCTGCAGGATTGTTACATCTTTTTCAAAATGAACACCAGACATTCTGGGGGAAAGCAGGCAGGTAGAAGGGGAGCGTAACTCAAGTTAAGGCAACTGCTACTTCATAGAAGTCCCTAAAGCACCACACCCCGCCCTGCTTGCTTGTGTCACACTGAGGCCGTGGGAAGAGCTCTGGCTGTCATCCAGCTGAGTTCCTCCACTGATGTCTCGGTTCTCTCGTACTTCAGTGCAGCTCTGGTGGAAACGCTTAGCCTCTCAGAGGGCCAGAGCTGATGGGATGGGTCACGCATTTCAGATGAACTCACACCAATATCATGTGAAACTTTCTCTCTACTAGAAGTATTTAAATTGACACGTTTCCTCATTTCATGGTGGTATCATGTTGATTATGCAGTCCTTCTGTGAGCGGTTGATACTCAAATCAGGTTTACCTGTTATTTCCAACAGAGAAAGTCAAACTTACTGTAAAAATCTTATGTCTGTTAAGAGTCCTGTGTTTATCACTTGCATATCAAGAGTTTTAGCAGCAGAGATTTTAGATTTGCTTTTTTGGTATGGATGAAAACATCACGTGCTAGCAACTGATATTTATGTTTGCAGATTCCCAAAGGAAACATTCATATTGACTAAATTGTTCTCTTTTGGTAACTGCTTTTGAAGAAATGTCTGTTAAACTGTTTTAGCTTTATTTACTAATGCACACTTCTTCCTCATTAAAATGGAACTCTAACTGAAAGGTTAATTGCCTTTGAAAACTGTTAGTATGTGATACCCATGTCATAACGTTTTTACCTATGCTTTGCTGATCAAACCGCAATCTCATTTAAAAAGCCCCAACCTTGTTGAGGTTGTGTTCTATAGAATTGTCCTACTATTTCTTTCTTTCTCACATCAAATCTATTCTGTCTTGTGTTTTAAGATTAATGGCAGAAGTTGAAGGGCTTGTTGTTCCTGTGCACAGTACTTTCCCAACCGGTGTTGGTGTGTATGGTAATTATGTGCTCGTAGCATTTGGTATTGTCTAAACTGGTTTTGGGACTTGGAGCGTAAGATGTGCAGGCCTGTTGAGCTGGGAGCGTTTCTTCTGTGTGTGTAGGAGTGTTTATTCCTTCTGCCTAGATAACCACCACCTCTGTAACTGCAGAATACTTCACCTACCTCCTAATAGACAAGCACATCATTTTACTTTTCCAGTAAATACCTCTGTATTTTTTTCTCTCAGAGTGTTATAATTCCGTCTAGGAATTTATAAATAGCTTTGCTGTGACTTCTTTTGTTCTTGCTGCCTTTAAGATGACTGGGATTTGGGGTTTTTTTTCTTCTGTAGCCCTATGCCATCGGTATTTATCTGCCCTCAGGTTTCCTCTTTTGAATATAACATTTTGATAACTCTTCTTTTTATCCTTTGATTATTCTTATCTTTCATTTACAGCCACTGCTTCCAAACAGTTCCACTCTGTTTGGAACTTGACTTTGCAACCAAATTAGAAAGAACTTCAGAATTCATTATTTTCATTGTTTAAATGTCCTTAGAAGCTTTCGGTTTCTATTCCTTTTTTAACATTTCAGTCACTTCTCCTGGTATAATTTTTCTCACTTTTAAGAAGTTAAGTCATCGTATTTAGGAACCAGTGTCTGTTAGATGTCTGGATTTCAAAGTCTGCCGCTAGGTACATCTGATGCCTCAGAGCCCTAACGTTTATACCAAAATACGAAGCTTTGTAAAGAATGACTTGATCTTAATTGTTTATAAATGTGCTGCATAAGATCCAGGAATACTAAAAGAAAAAACAAATAACAAAGCTCAACTATTAATCCTATATTTATTGCTCATTTGAATAGCTTGATGTAAGGAATAGGTTTTGCATAATTTTTGTTGTGTTGAATTGTAATCATCCTTTAATCTTTCTGCTGCAAGTGGGTAAAATTGCTTGCTTATCTGGTAGGCAGCTGAAGATATTTTTTCGTTATTATTATTATTTCTTTTCTTAAATGTCATTTTCCTGGACTTCTTCCAAAATCACTTTGATCACTTGGCTCCTCATGCTCCTCAACCATGTAAGGGATGGTGCTTGCAGACTGACAGCGTGAGGAAGATATGTGTTGAAAGTAGGATAGCTATATTCACTCGTGTTCGATGTTAGTCATTCTAGCTAGCAGCTTGTAGATCAAAGACGTAAGTGAAAATGTTAAATAGAAGATTTGGAACCTACGTGCACTGGAAATTCTTAGATGTTTTTGGAAAACTATTCAATAATATAAACTGAGCATTATATTCTTTCCTGTTCTCTTGCTTGGATGGTGGAAGTAGGCAAAGAGGTCCTTTAATGGCTGAAAGTTTTGGGTGCAGAATAGCCCTTTTTTTTTATGCTGCTCCTGCTTCTTTACATATTATTTTCATTGGTAGATCACGTAATTTTACCCATAGCTGCCTTAAGATACAGATGTGTGAATGGGTGTTGCGGGTTTTGAGTGTTTTATGTAAAGGTGTTTTAGATCTGTATTTGACATCATCCATCTTTGGGTTTTGAGAATAATTGTTTTTATCCCACTTCAATACGTTATCTCTTGGTATCAGCTTCAGGTGCTTCTCTGTTTCTGCAAGGATTACCTGGAGTTGACCTCTGGGGTGAAGCGTGCAAGTATATTCTTGGTACCAGTTCAGTTAAGCAAACATAGCGGACATTAAGCTCTTTGTATTCTGCTTTCTTCTCTTCCCCTTGGCCCAGGTAGACTGTAGTTAATATCCCTCTTAGTGTAGTGCTTTGTGGGTTGTATGGAGGTTGTAAATGTTTTGTCTGGTGTCATTAATACAAAATGGCTTAAATACTGCTTTTGTAGCATCCAAAATAAGTAATTTAATTATTATAAAACTATGCAGTGGGCTGACAGGTATTGGTTTTGAATAGGATTACAGCTCTAGAGTGGTCTCTTGATACTTGAAGCTTATTATCTGATGTTTAAGAGAATCACAGTTTGTTTGGGAAACATAAATTTCCACAGCTACAGTTGTCAGTGCCTTCTTTATATCTAATTTTTCATCTAATTATTTCTTTTTTTCAATTACAGTCCTCCCAAAAATTACTTAAGAAAACAGTCCACAGTACGCATTCTACTTTTTTCTTTTGTTGGATTTGTTTTGGATTGTTTCCTTAGTGATTTACCTAGTTTGCTGTGTTTGCCATTTGGGCAATTTTGCTGAAGTTTGCGTAAGAATACGGAATGAGGTGCAAAAATGGACGTATCTGAAATGTTCCCTTTTTTAATCTAACATAAAGCTGGAAGAAATCTCTGCTTGTGCTTTGTTTTGGCAGTTTTGAAAACAGTGCATGCTTGTGTTTCTGGGAGTCTTTTTAAAAAGATGACTAAGAATTGTCAATTTTCTGTCTTTCACTGCTACTGGTGTTCTCCCCTGTCAAGTTATGAACTTCAGTGTCTGAAGCTCTCTGAAGAAATATGTTAGAGTAGGAAAGTGAGGTGCTGTTTCAAACAAAAGTGACAAGAAGTGGAAATGTTCGTAGTGTTGTGCCGAGGCAGGTCTTTCCCTGCCAGACTGAGTCGATAACAAAATCTGTATGATAGGTTTGAGTGCTTGAGTTCCTTCTAGTGAGTGAAGCATTCCTGGGTTGTGCTCTTGAGTTGTGTATAGTGTATTTATTACTCTCTGTAGCTTTTTTTTCCTGGTTTTGTTTGGATATCTTATTTGTCTCTTCTGTGTCGTGAGGTTTTGTCATCCTTGCATACTGGTGTATTTGAAATTAAGGAATCAATCAACTGTTTTTAGTGCCTGCCTTCATAGGCAATGGGCTTAAATGGGACTGGGGAGAGGTCAAGTTTTTTTTCCACATCAGAATTAGTGTTGGAAGTGAGGCCAAGAGATCATCTTCAAGTTAGGATAAATTGCAATTACCCATTCAGAAGCAGTGTTCTGATCAGCCTGTTTTTGAAGGTCTTCAGTGTGGAGTTTTAACAGCCTACTCACTAAATTTCTTCTACTGCACACTGTCCTTGATGATGATTTTTATTCTTTTTTCCCTAGTGTTTAGCTTGTATCATCTTTGACTGGAGTCATTACTATCCTTTATGAAGATGGTACAGAGATAGCTTCAAAAAAGGAGGGGAAGACAGTTTAGTTAGGTACTGTCCTCTTGCAACCATTTGTTTTCTTGACCTGAATATCTCCAGTCCTTTTAAAATTTACTCAGGGTCTTTGAAAGAAAAAAACACCTTAGTCTCTACTCCCAAAACACCTACTCAAGTCAGTCCGCGTGTTTCTTGATGAAATACCCAAAACCAGGCGCAGTGATCCTACAGATGTCTTTGAATGGAACGGAAGAATCCCTTAGCTCTGCAATCTGTACGTACCGTGTGTACCTACACACAGTGGAACGTTTGCACTGTGGAGCAGGAAATTGGATCAGGTTTATCTCCTGACTCACAGGAGGCTCCTTTACAGAACTGCTGGGTAGCTGGTTTTTCTTCATCCCCTAATAGCACATGGAATTATTTCTTGCTAGACTTAGTAACGTTCACTTGTCCCTTTTCAATTGCATTCTGTGTTTTCGTAAGCTGGGATGGAATTTTACAGCTGAAATCTCTTAAGTGTAAGTTCTACTGGAGTAAGGTTTTGGGGAAGCTTTCTGGAGGAATTTTTCAAGTGTGCTGAACTAGTTTAAGAGCTAACACTTTCTCCTCAAGCCCAGGGGTGAGACAAGGAGGACTATAGGTTTTTTAACGGATAGTTTCCTGTGGTGTGGCTTTGTTTTCTTTATTCCTTTAACGAAGTGGGTATTGTTCAACTATGTCCTTGTGTTGTGATTTCCAATCAACAGTTGTGTCACTCTTCCAGACTCCTGCCAGAACGCAGGGTACGTTCAGGCCGCTGCAGTGGCCTAGTCTCTGACGTGTTCTCGAACTTGTGCCAGTGCTGCTTTCCTGGAACCGCTAACTGTTTTGCCAGAAGGAAGCTTGGGATTTATTTGGATGGATTTATGATTCTTCTGTTCTGTTTGTATAACCCACCAGGTTCTTGAGTCCAAGCAAATTACAGATTTTTAAATACAATACAGAATTAAATGAACAATGTTTTGAATGTATTACCTGTTATTTTTGGGAAGTATAATGATGCTCGTTTCCAGTCATTCTGCCTTGTGATAACTAAGTCAGGGTCAGCTTTCATATCTTTTTGGTAATAGAACAGTAGCATTTATCACCTCTGTCGAAGCGGTGCAAGCAGAGAAGTTGTCTACTTACGATGTTTGCTCCTTGGCTCGAATTAGAAAGCACCAGATGAGTTACTGTTTCAGCCTACTGGTGCATACCATAAGCCAGTAGTATCACCAAAACCAAGAATAATAAGAAAAAAAGACAGCTCGTTTTGCAGAGATTTTTTTTTTTCTTGGCACTTGACTATAGGAACTATGGTATCTCTGAAACAAATAATGAGGCATGCATCATCAGAAGGTCATCTCTGGATGTTCTAAGAGAACAAATGCTTCCTTTGTCATACAGAAGCAAAGCCACCTGCCAGTTTTTGGAAAGTGTGCATGAGCACTAATTCTTCTAAGGCTAATACTGTATAACTGAAGTTCATGATAAACTACTTTATAGAAACATTTTAAAAATAAATGAGTAAGTAAGATATCTCAAGTTTAGCATGGAATTTTTCTTGGAGAAGTGCGGGAGTCTTTCAGGAATTGCAGGGATTATGATTCTCTCTTCCTGTTGTAGTAAATGGTAAGGATAAAATGGTAAGAATGCTTTTTGCTGCTATTAATTAGTGCCAGAAACTCAGAAACTTGGTTTGAGAACCAAGGCTTTGTTTCTCTAAAACCAAATCCTACCCGACCATCTACAGAGTAAGTGAGACCTTGGCATAACTTCCTCTTAGAAAAAACCCAGAACTTTCTGAAGTTCCTCAGTATTTCTCCTGCTGTGAGTCAGACAGATGGTACTAGTCAGTATGTTGAACTTCCATTGCATACTTTATTTCCAGGACAGGTTATTGTCTAGTTTTCAACATTGAGATCATTCTGATCATTGATCTTGGAGCAGTAAACAGAACAGGAAACAAACTGAGGTTTGGCTTATTACCAAATGAAGATCTCAAGGTCTGGGTTTTCTAATGTGTCTCTAATTCTCTTTTTTTGAGGAAAATTGCTTATTTGTGAGCTGTTTAATTTCAAGGAAACTCATTATTAAGTGTTATTTGCTTTTTCCCCTCTGTTGTTGAATCTGTTTGAGATGTACTGTTCTGCGCAGGGGGTGGGTGGGTTGAAGCTGAGAGAAGGTCAGTACAGGCTACGTGCTGGATCTGTGAGAAAGGCGTCACCAACAAATGGCTTGGTGACTTAATGAAATAGTTGTTTTAAGAAGAATAAAACAAGAAATATACAGAGTGAGAAAACCACACGTCCCTTCAGATGCTGAGAGCCCTGCTTTCATCCAGCATCACCCAGACCCCAGTGGGATTTTCCCACAGCACACTGTGCGCATCCTGTCCACAGAGATGTTCTTCCCTTTTGGTCATTTGAGCTATTATTTTCCTTTTTTTATTCTGTCTTGTGAAAACAGCTTTTTTTATTAAGCCATTTGTTGATGGGCCTTTCTTATTGAGATCCAGAAAAAAACCTGTACCAACTCTGCGTGCCTCTCGCGTATCTCTCGCTGCGCCTCCCTGTGCCTCTCTCTCGCTCCCTGTTTCCCTCCCCTCACAGTGTAAAACATGTGCCTGCTGATTGTGCTTTTATCTTGGTGGTTTACTATGTATATTATCTCAGGTTTGTTTGCTTCACATTACTTGGGTATTTTGCGTAGCAGGGTTTGTCACAATGTTAGTAAGATGCTGAAGGACAGTTTGTGATCAATTTTCAGAAAAATGGTGGAAGGCCCGCTCGAGAATTTTCCTCTCTATTTAAATCCTACTGATTAGGACTTTTGTAATGTCTGAAACTGTTAACAGCCCTTCTCCTCCCCCAACTTTATGTAAAGCTGAGCATTCCTTCTCAGCCACTTCTCTATAAATGACAGAATTCATGTATTTATATCTGTAGCGGTAAATAACGGTCAACTTCCCTGAATGACTTCAAGCTTCCATCAAAACATTATGCCCATTGAAAATTTTGGGGTTGCTCTTCTGACTATTGACCTAAGCAGTGTTGCAGTTCCAGAGGTGATAAAATAATGTGAAGAGCCCCTTGGTTAGAAGAGTTCAGTGGGGAAGTGGTTTTTCAATTCTCAAGTAGTGATCTTTAAAAGGAGATCCATGCAACCTGTACAAGTGAGGTAGTGTAGGCCTTCAGTTGACATGATGGAATATTTTCTGTTTAAAAGCATACTTTGGATTATGGAAAGTGTCATAATGGTTATGATTTTGGGTTTCTATTGATTTTCTATTAACTATTTCTTAATTATCATTTAAGTCTCCTCCCCCCCAATATTTTCTTTTTTCTTTGATGCCATTCACAACTGGAGTATTTTTGTTGTTCTGTTTTGCATTTGCCCCCCAAAAAATTTGTCATAGTAAAGCAAAATGAGTATTCCCGTATAATCTTACTGGTTTCAGTTGCTGCATAATTACTGTCATAATTGTGTGGCCCTTCAACTGCAAGCCTGTCTTGTGAGTTGAGTTTAGCTGTATGCCTGTTTAAACTTTCTTCTTTTGTTGCCTGTGGTGATTTTAGGTGGAGAACTTCATTTCCTTCAGATTGGAGGGACCTGCGATGACATAGATGAAGCTGATATACTTGTAGATGGATCCCTTTCCAAAAGTGTAGAACAGTCCTCAGAAGGCACCAAGCCTTTATCTAACCCTTCTAGTCCAGGCATTACAGGTAAATTCTGCATGTTTAAATTCAGTGTAATAAAAATGCTTTTGTAATTTCTGAAATTTGCATATTAAGATGATTTTTAGTTGTTTAGTAGTGTGCCGCTTTATACTTTTTTGCTGCCTGACATTGGAGTTCCGTAGTTGCTGTGTCACTGGGTATGTACAAGAATACGCTTTAGCAGTTCCTGACTTTTTAAAAAAAAAAAAACCCACAAACTTTTGTATAACTGATTTTTTTTCCAATATCTGTTATTTTAAGTGTGGTAGACAGGGAAGAATGGGGGGGAAAATTGTGTGGATGCTGAGCTTCCCTCATAGTTTAAATAGGCTTGAGTTCTTTATTTGGAATTAAAATCATATGTTCTATATGTACAATTGCTTTAAAGTTTCATGCGGAAGCTGTACAGCTCTACTTAAAACATGCCAAAACACATTTTCACAGGTATTGTTGCAAACAATGAAATTGATGCTCTCTATAATTCAAGCAGTGCAGTTGCTGTGATAATTAAGATTATCATGTGAACTCTTGGATTTTTGTTCTTAGTTTTCTGGGTTGAGCTATGCTCAAATTCCGCTGTCACTTCCCTACTAGTTTCCTTCCTGTAAAGGTTGTCTGTCCTTGGACAGCAAGAAATAATAGTTTCTATATTCTATTTTTACCCTAAACATCATATTTAGGTCTTTACTGCCGTTCTTATATACCAGTCCTGCCACCAGTCTGCTGCCTTTCATAGTATTCTTGCCCACTTACATAAAATAAGGACTTGGGTGAGAGAGTTGTTCCTTGTGTTGTCAGGTAGAATGGGAAAATTGAAAGGCTCCTCCTGCTTGTAAGGGAGGACCGTGAGTATGTGGGTTATGGGAGCTCCTGTGTGGGCCTCTCACTAGCCCGTATCAAAGGTGTTTTAGTGTAGATAACTTGCTGCTGAAACTTAACAACAAATCTAATTAGTTTTGTTGGGTTGGAGTTTGGAGGTTTTGGTCATGTCTGTTGGGACATAAATAGGGATGTACTTGGAATAGGTAACCTAGAATATAAAATACCACACTATATATAATAAAGCATAAAGATCGAGCAATGATACAGTGAAAAAACACCATTCATGTAGCTATGACTATTTCAGAGAAGTGATGTTAATTTTGGGTGTGCATGTGTGTGGTGGCGGGTTC
Organism: Bucorvus abyssinicus; assembly: GCA_009769605.1. NCBI lineage: Eukaryota > Metazoa > Chordata > Aves > Bucerotiformes > Bucorvidae > Bucorvus > Bucorvus abyssinicus. The sequence continues at coordinate 36,645,332 of CM020031.1, forward strand.
CTGCAGCTGCAGAGGACAGAAAAGGCTGGGAGAGGCCTGAGTAGCAGCGCAGGGACCAATTTGCATCATGGCATCTTTCTCCGTGGCTTCTTGCTGTCTTTCTCCCCAAACTCCTGCTTGCTGCCAGCCTTGTAACACTTCCATTTGTGTCGTGCTGTGTTGGTATGTCCCCTGATTTTACTCCCCAAGAGTGATCAAAAGAGGGAGGGAAAGATGCTTTTTGTCATAAGATTATCTGTAAGCAGCAGTACAGCAGTTTCTGTCGTCTTCTCTGTTTTGATGACTGAATTTCTCCTGCTCCTCCTCTTTCACCAGAGGAGCCATTCCCGAATTTTGAAAACCACTAGGTAATAAACTGTTGTACATGTGAGGGGAAGGAATTCTGTGGCTTTCTTCAGCACCTTTCTTCCTTTGCTAATGGCAAATAATGCAATGAAGAGAATATGAGTATCTAGGACATAGATGTGTTCCCTGTACCAGCAGCTTATCAGCAGATTTAAGTGACTTCCTTAACTTTCACTAACCTGATGAATCAAAATTCTGTTTAAAATTCTGCCATTACTGTAATAGGTAAATATTTTTGTTGTTTTTTTTCTGTTCTTCTCCCCATGCAGCCTTCAGTACAGGCTTGAGTATGGCTTATTGGAACAAGAAAGGTATTTACTTATGTATAGACTTCAAAGTAGCTGTATCTTTACATTGTCCAAAGCGGCACGTCCTCCTTTAAGTAGTCTCAAACTTCAGGGAGTGTAGCGTTGCTTGATCTTGGTTTGTAATGGGTTTCAAAGAGTTGTTGGATACATGGTAATGAGCAGATAAATTGAGTACTGTTTTGCTGTGGCATCAAACTGAGCCACTAAAAGCTGTGAGAGAAGCCAGTGCTGAAATGAGGTGGCTGGGTGGAAGCATTGAAACCGAATGGTTGTTGCAGATCTCTTGGTCTGAACTATCCGGGTTAAGGATATTAGAGTCAGTAAGAGTGGATTCTTGGCATACAACGTGCAGATGATTGCTAGGACCGTGCAAACATTTTCTACGCAATGAAGCTGTCGGTGTGTGGATCATGATCAGACATTGCCCCCAATATTTATCACATCAGTGTTGCTTCTCTTTTAATCAAAGTACTGAACAGCGGAAAACAAAACCGAAACGTTTTCTTCCACTTTAGTCTTAGTGTGTTTTTGAGGCAGATACGTAGCTGAACGAGAAGTGTTCTGTTTGGGGAGATGAACTCCACGGCGGATCTGACTGAGCATAAAGTCCTGATCTGTGTATCCCATTCACAGCTCGTGGCAGTCAACAGCAGGGTGGTTTTATGAAATCGCTTTGGTGTCCTCTGAAACTGTAGCTAAAAGATGCTGTAGTCAGGGTAGAAACCACAGCAACAAGCACGAGATTTTGTCCATCTATTGTTCATATATATTGTGGGCTTTGTTCTTGTGTTTATTTTTCTCTGTTGTTGGCATTCTGAAATGCGTTTCTTAAATTTTATTTTCTGGTCTGCATTTACAACTTGGATATGTTTTAAATGATATTATTTTAGAAGGAAATGTGTAAACCTTGCAGAGTTGTAAATCTTAGGTTAGGTTAAAATCGTTATTTCCTTTTAAGAAGCGGACCGTTTTTTTTGCCGTGAAGTGATCTAAAACAATGCTTTATTTTAGAAGCAGATTGAAAAAGAATATTAGCTTTCCTGACCAGTTTAAAACCCTTTTTTCAAGTTTGCTATTAGAACTTCAGCTTGTCGTAACTCACTATTACCAGATAACAAAACCAATGTAATTTTGCAAAAGAAGCCAAGTATACTTGGCAGCACTGGAAAGTTAAGTCCTTCTTTTTTCAGTTTTAGGGGTTGATGCCACATTATGCGTGGTTGCTCTGCATACTCTGAATTAGTAATTGTTTCTGTTGGAGGGGAGGGAGAATGAATCAGAACGGGCTGTAACAAATCCAGTCAACTCAAAGATAAGTTGTTGCGCAGTTTGAGCTGTGATCTCAATTCTCATTGCAGTGTCATCTAGCTAATTAGGTTTGCGTTTGGCAGTAAAAAAATGGTGTTTGCTGCATTATGGAAACCAAATTTCTAAAGCGATTCAGATTTCTAATCTCTTCAGCATTTTCCTGCCTCCTAAATTGAAAAGCAGAAATCATAGTTGTTGCAATGAGAGCGAATTTTTTGCCTGACTCTGGGTATCTCATCTTGAGCTTCTCCGCTCTTCGGGAAGAATTGCGTGTGCCTTTCTACTCTCAAGCTGGAGGATGTAATTTTGTTATTCTGATTTCAACCTGGCTTTCTTTTGCAAGATAGTCTCTAGGTTCAGACTTCACTGGGGGGATGGTATTTGTATTGGTGTAATTAATTTTTTTTTTTTTTCCCCCCCCTGGCGTGTTGAGTAGCAGTCAGGCTGCAAACTTTCTGCTTTTGAAAAACATCATTTTTTAAAAGTAAAAGATTTTCTCCAAAATGCATTTTTAAGAGAAAATGCTCGAAGTTTAAGAAAATAGTCATTGTGCATATCTTTATTTTTCCTCCAGTTTTTGGTGGGGTTTTTGTTGTTTGTTTTGTCTGAGGAAATCTGATTACTTTTAGAGTTCCTTTGTAATGTTTCTTTAGGTATTTGTCTCCCCTGGGATCTTTTAATTTTCAGTACTTCTTCAATTAATATCCTTGTTTCCTCAGGACAAGACTTGAATATGAAGACAAGAAGACAAAAGACTTGTCTAGGCCCAGTTTCTTTTAAGTGCATTACATGAAGCGAGTTTGTTTTTTGCTTACCCCTCTTGGAAGCTAAATTGGGAGCCTTCCAAAACATTGTAGTAATCCACCGTAGAAGAAGTCTATGTTGATAAGCAGGTGCCAAAGTAATGGTTTGAACGGTGATAAAAATGTTAACAGTTGCATAGTAATTCCATGCATCTGTTTTCATGAAATATAAAACTTTCATGTTCTTTTTTTAATCTCAGTCAATAGAAGTATTAAAAATGTTTTAAATCAGCTTTACATCATCAAAGTTTAGCTGTCTAATTACTTTTTCCTGATGCTTCTCGTTGAATCCCATTCACCATGCTCAGAGCTCTCAGTACTTAGAAAATTTATTCCAAATGAATTTCCTTCAAAGGATACTGGCTTCAAGGCTAGGGTTGTTTGGTTGCATGTGTTTGGGTTTGTTTGGTTTGGAGCTTGGGTGGGGTTTTTTGGTCTTTTTTTATTGGTTTTGGGTTTTTTTGTTGACTTGCTGCCTTTGGTTTGGATTCGTTTGGTTTTTTTTTCAGAAATATCTTGTAATATGTAGTTAATTTTACCTATAGAAGTTTGGAGTATTTCAGACCCTTTATAGGTTGTTCTGGAAAAAAATATCGATGTAGTAATTAATGTATGTTGTGTAATTATTCAGGAGTTGATCTTTTGGTGGACCAGCCATTTTCCCTTGAAACACTGACATCCCTGGTGGAACTAACCCGTTTTGAGACCTTGACACCACGGTTTTCAGCCACTGTCCCTCCGTGTTGGGTAGAAGTCCAGCAAGAGCAGCAGCAAAGGCGGCATCCTCAGCATTTGCACCAGCAGCACCATGGGGATGCAGCTCAGCATACCCGAACTTGGAAGCTACAGACAGACAGGTAGGGTAACGGTGCAGGAAGAATCCTGTGTGTATTGCTTAACTAGCTCATATAGCTGCTCTAATCACAAATGTCATGCAATTTAATTGTTTTTTAGTAGTGTGCAAGTTTAAGAATGTGTACTTTCAAAGATAATAATCTCTATTTGGCAGTTCATGCTATAGGTCTTTGTGAGATTGCCAGAGTTTTTTTAGTGGACCTTGAAACGAATTGAAAAGTCAAGTTTTGAATGCATGTATTTTTATTTGTAATTTTGTGTAAGATTGCCATTTCCTTATATAATTAGACAACACATTTGCCAGAATTACAGATATTCTTGATAGTTTCTATAGAAGTCTGATTCACCCTTCTTATACATACACACATTCTTAATACATTTTTTTTTTAATTGGAAAATGAAAGCTGCAGGTGTCAGTATGACTAATTAGCTGTCCTAACCGAAATCATATTGTAATTTATTTTAAAATGTGAAGATAGAATCTCAATTTACGTCTGTTCATGTCAAGTTAAGTCTTTATATGCGAGACATTTGTTTAAGCCAGAATAGAGCCCTAGTTGTGCTAAAATTTAGACGATATCTTTATTGAAGTGAACTGCACCAACATGGTATGTGTAGTACTTAGTTTTTCACATGTGGTATGAGAACTTGGGATTCCTTTGGGATCCTAAAGACCAGAAGACAGCCTTGCAGTCTCTTTGAAGCGTTGCTTAAAACCTACCTGAAGTAGCTTTGCATAGTTCTTCTGAAAATTGCTTGGAGAAACAAAATATAGATAAAAGTTGTGTTATATGTGTATAATAAGTCACTACAAAATCTATTGGGCCAGGGCTGTCCCATATGTGCCTCGCTGATGTATAAGATTCGGATAAAGTGGAAACAATGAAATGGTGAAAGAATGCTAGGCGAGCTAGAGATAATATGTGGGGGAAAAAAACCTTGTATAAATGAGTGAAAGCTAGCATGTGGTAATGAAACATTCTGGGTGGGAAAACAGATGTGGAAGGTAATAGCTGCACATGTTTCCAGGGCAGACACCTAACAGGAGGTCAGCTTGCTTTAATTACGTGTTCATAAGCTATGGTTAAAAACTTGCAGTTCGTTATAGGCTTTAAAACATTTATCTTGTGGTTTTGCTTTGTGTAAGTAAAATATTTTGTACGTAACAAGTGGAAAGGAGGTGGTTCCTTGCAAAACTTTTAACTTCCAGTTAAAACTGTCGATTTATCCAGTGTGTTCAGCAGTGGTTGAAAAGTAAAAAGCTATCAATATGAAGATACAGGGAAGCCGATGGTGAAGGTAATAGCTGTTAATTGGAAGGCGATAGGTGGAACATTAGCTTAGGAGTATTGTTTCATTAGAAGAAAAGAACTATGCCTGCTGCAAAGTAAAACAGGACCTTAATGAGGTAAAGTTAAAAGCTTCGTACTGGCAATCTTTGACAGCTGCTAAATGACTCATGATCAAAATGATTGAATTAGAGTTCCTTTGTCATAGGGTAGAATATACAATCTTAAGATTGAGAGTAATGTTAGCTCTTAAGTAAAAGTTACCTGGGAAGAAAGTTTTTGATTTCTTGATTATTTTGTTGGTCCTTAATATGAAGTTCCTCTTATTTCCTCTTTGAGTGTCTCATACTGATTCCTATCAACACGTGGGATTACAGGGTTAGATTAATGAGTAATGTAGTTTGATATGGTAATTCTTTTGTTTCTCAAATAGGTAGGAGATAATCATGTAAAGGTATTTTGGGGCATGGCATTATATTACACCCAGGGTCTTTCAATCCTACTTTGTTATTTTGAAAAGGCTGTGTAACAAAGAAAACAGCAAAAGCAGAGTCTGGTTAACCTTATGAATTATCTAAATATCAGCATCTCTCCTTCAGTGGTAATTGAACAGGAAAATTAGGTTAATTCTTTTTTAAAAAGTACCTGAGTCCTAATGTGCTTTAGTAAAACAGCGACATTTGTGTTTCCTGGCTTTTCCCTCAAATTTAAATAGAAAATATATTATGTATTCATCTTATGCGGATGTATTTGAAAATGTGTGGAAGAAGGAAGAGCTAGGTACTGATGTGCTTTCCAGTGATTGAACTCTGGAAATGGGTCTGCAGCGAGAAGTTAAGTTGTAGTAGAAGATCAAAAGTTGATGAGATGTCCTAGGAGAGGAATGAAGAAGTGTGCTGGAAAAATATTTTGGAGTTGTGAGAACAGTGGTATATTTGCATTTAAAACAGTCTTGATTGTGTATTCTTCTTTTAAAAGAAGCCATAGATTTTTTCCAAGAGTTTCAAAGGTGAGAAAAGTTGCTAAAAAAGCTTGCATTAGATAATTAGGGAAAAGTAATATTCAGGATGGATATGCTAAAATACTGAGAAAATAATAAGAAAGTAAATTTTTTTGCTTCTTTGAAACTTTACACATTAATAAAGAGGATGCACTTAAACAGAGCTATGAGAAATTGAAAAACGGTTTAAAGGACGGTTCTTTACTCATCACTGGATTAGATAGTGAAATTCATTGCCACAGTTATAAGACCTCTTCACTGTTGGATTAATGTGAGACCGTCATGGAGGATCAATATTCCATATATGCCTGTTCAGAGATACTTAAAACTTCAATCTGCTGCTGAATTCTGTCAAAAACAGATTTCTAGAGTAGACAAATAGGAGCTGTAATTTGGTATGGCAGTATGCATCATATGCAACATACAGGCTGCAAAAGTCTACTGCAGACAAGCTGATTTATTTTCATTTATGGTTTTGTACCAGATCTTTAACTTAAACTGGATGAGCAGAATATTTCTTAGTCTTTCGGAAAGCTTGCTCCTTGTAATGTCTCATTCAGCCCATGCTTTGCATGACACCTGTAGGAATACTTAAACATCATACACTACCCCCAAACCACTCCTTGTTTTGCACTGGGACACGTGTTCTCCAAGCCAGAGGCAAGGCATGAGTACTACTAAGTTTTTAGAGTTACATTGGCGAACAGGGCTTTTTTCCCTGGAGCTGTAAGATAAATTTTCATAACATTTTTGTTTATCTGAGTTATTTATACAGTTAGCTGAAAATTCTATACTATTTCTTATTAAATCATAACCACAAGCTCTCTTCTGTCCATCTTTCCTCCCCAAATCACTGCTTTTCAATGTTGCTTGCTCTGGAAAGCTGGTGCGCCATTTCATTATGTGTACCTGGAATCCATTACAAGTGTATTCTACTTGAGTGTGAGATACAGCCTTCAGGGACATTACTGTAAAAAATGCAAAGAATTAAATATATTTGTACCAATGCTTAATCTAATTTAAAAAGGTTTTCTGCACAAATCTCCATGTGTAGCGTGTTATTTGATTTTAAAATACCTTTTTGTAATTTAAATGTTAGAAAAACATCTAACCAGTATTTATAGCAGCAAACTCAATTTCTTAGTGTTCTCAGTTACACAACTAAATGATCACAGGCTATCAAAGTTACTACATATTAAGAAATTGTCCACTGATCAATTGAGAACAACAGGAATGTGCAGTTATTTTAAAAATGTATGCAAATGTGACAATTGACACATGATTAGTTTTATTTTAATTGCTCTTTGGTTGAAACTATTTTTTGTAAACCTGAGTGTATCAAACTATGGAACTGATCGTTGAGGGTTACTTATTATTTACACTTTCACTGTAAACCAAAGTTTACTTCAAAAGGAAAATACTACTCATTGAAAGAAAGCCGCATCAGCTTTGCACAGTGCAGGCTTCCGAGTGTGCGCCTAGTAAGAAGCACTTCTCATCCTGTATGCATTACCAAATGTATTTAAAAAAATAATTTGAAACTAGTATTTTGAGTCACCTGGCTACGGTGGCTGGAAAGTGGCGTTGTGTTACACTTACCAACAGAGATTGCAAGGTAGTTAATATCTTGTTTTCATCCACTTCCCTGATCCTCTTTTAGTGATTATATTTTTGCTCAGTCCTTTTTTTCCTAGAAATGAGTAACAGATATTTATAGTAATATGGAAACAGTACTGTAATGAAGGAAACAGGGAATCTTTTCTCTGCTATTTTTATCTGAACATTGATTCGCCCTCTCCTATCAATTGGCTTTTAATGTGTTCTTCACAAAATGAATGTTGTTAACTGAGCTTGAAAGACTTTTACTCCAGAAATTCATGTGAATGTCAGCTAACACAAAGTAAGTTTTTCTTGTTGAAGGAAGTGAGCATAGGTGGAGAGTGCACGGGGTGATGCTGCCTGTTTGATCTGACTTTCTCTTAACACTGTGTCATTGTCGTCTTTTTTCCTGACAGCAACAGCTGGGATGAGCATGTCTTTGAACTGGTCCTACCAAAAGCCTGTATGGTTGGACATGTGGACTTCAAATTTGTTTTGAATTCAAACATCACAAACATTCCTCAGATTCAAGTGACTTTGCTGAAAAATAAAGCTCCAGGCTTAGGGAAAGTCAATGGTAAGAAAGAATTTAATATATGTTTCAGAATATTGTTTCTCTTCTCAAACTCATTATTCCCTGATTATGATTATTAGAAGAATTGCTTGCAATTGTGTAAATGTTTTGCTTTTACTTATTTCTGGTTTGTTCTACTTTTCAGCATCGTGGTTTGTTTTCACTTACTATGTTTGAATGTAAATTGGGGAAACAAACTGGGTAAACAGTTCCAAAATCCTGAATGTGATACAAGCGAAAGCGCATAGCTCAAAAAGGTTGAACTGAATTATTATTCTTTACTGCTTGAATCCTGCAGTCATTCAAAAAAATACGTTGTCAATTGTAAATCATCCTAGAGCTTGACTGCTGAAACAAATGGTTCTCTTTCAGGTTCTAGATACATTTTAAAAAATTATAATAAATTATTCCAAGTGACAGAAGGAAATTATTTGTCAGTGCCTCTTGGAGGCGTAAGAGAAAACAGCAAGGCTTTTTTGGATGGGAGCAGATAAAACCTGATTCCTTGGGACTTCTCTCATCATCTGGCTCATTAACTAAGCTACGTGAAAGCTGCAGTATGACTTCGCCTTTTGTTCCTTGCAGCTTTGACAGGGTAGACCAAACTTATGAATGCTTTTGCCTTGGGAAGACTCCTGGCTGGACTCGGCAACTTAACTAGCTCTCAGGGAACCTGGGAGGGGGTAGCAGAAATTGCCAAGTCACTGCTTTGGGGAAGCATTTGTGCCTCCATTGGGATTTTCCTGTCGTGAGAGTGTTCATTGTGTGTCCTGCTGCCCTGTCTGCTAGGGACTGAAGGTATTACATGTAGCACTTCCTTTTATTGAGGCATTAATTGGTTATCTTTGTCTGGCCACCTCTTTTGGAAAAGCTTTTAGGAACTCAGTATTTCAGAGGAATCTTGCTGTCAAGTATTATTAAATTGACTTCTGGATATGAAGTGTGTGGGGAGAACACGAGCATGATTATAAAAGTTTTTTTTTTATATATAATTTTTCTATTTTATTAAATGCTAGGAGGACCCCGGTTAAACAAGGGTAGCAGAGCTGTAAATTTTAAAAGTCAATACATGCATAGCAAAGATCATTGACGTGCTTTCATACAACTTGTCACTCTGTAGCAAGTGTGAAAAAAAGCGTGCTGGAGATGCTCCTTAAAGAAATCCTAGAAACCGATGGTTATCCAAGAATAAAATGCTCTAGCGCAGTAATATTCTTGGAGAAAAGCGTATTCTTTTAGGGTACAAGGTAGATTAAGCGTTTTAACAGAAGTGCTAACTGTGACTGGAGGACAGCAGTCAACAGGTGGTGGAGGTTTTTCCTTTGTTTAATGCTTGAAGTAAAACCTTAATTTTAACATCTAGCAGAATTTTGTTCTATCAAAGAAAAAAAAATAGGACAGATAGTCCATGTTGTTCTTCTGAACAGAACCTGCTTTGTTTTCAGCATGAATTTTAGAATTCAGTCCATTTGCAGAGCTACATGTCAGAATTTATCTGAAAATCTTCACCTGTGACAAAAAACCAGAAAAGGAGCTAAACTTTTTTCATTGGTGTTTCAGTTTTAAATGTTTTTTGAGCAAGCAGTTCCATGAGTTAGTTATTCTTTGAAGACTGATTTGGCTGTGAAATGAGACTGCCAGGGCTTTCTGTGGATTCTTTACGGTACCACATAGTGATCAGGAGACACGACAGAGCTCTTCCACAAAGTGACGTTTCACTTGCTGACGTGTAATGTAGGGGAATTCGCTTTCTCCTGTTATGGGTGTGGTGGAGAGAGCATGGAGTGGAGGGCCAGGGTATACACAGGCACTATGGAAATGGCTGGCGGATGTGAGAGCACCTGCAAGGCAGCCTTGGCAAGGTCTTTATTTCTTTTTAACGTAGGGGGACTGGGGAGCCTCAATTAACCGACGTTCTCTCAAGCGTTATTGCATTGCAGTTGTTTCCTACCCTTTGTTGTTTCTTGGGTTTTGGAAAAGGACCTTAAAGACATTTGCTTTTTTTCTATGCACTATTGAATGAAGTGATAGGGCACTAATGATTTCATTATAGGGGAAGACAGATCTAGATGATTTATATCTGTGCTGGACACTAACCAAAATGTTCCAATCCAGGGAGAAGTAATATTCAGGATTGTTTGGCAGCTCTTGAAAATATGTAAAATCTTCAGACTGAAGTTCAGTTACACCCTATCTACCCCCTTCCCTTCCGTCCTTTAATAGGGGAAGATGAGACCTAAGGAAGAGTGTACGGGAGAGTTTATTCAGTCATTTTATGTGTGGCAGGAACCCTGCAACTAGTGAAGTGTGTAGTGTGTAATAATGGGAAGATCAGAGGCAAAATTCTTCCAGCTGGGAGCTAAGGTTTTTGAGCTGGCAGTTAACTTACTGTATATGCTTTGATACATGACCTCTTCATCTAAGATTCATGAGAACCGTTTAATTGAAAAAAGGGCTGTGCTTACGTATTATCGAAATGTCTGATGTTCAGCAGGAGCAGTCCGTTTATTTTCAGTTTAATTTTCAAACTTTCAATACCAGAGACTAATTACTTAGGAGTAATCTGCAGTTGATTATTAGAGAAAATAATTGGGTCAGTGTTAAAGCAAAGCAGGCAATTTACAGGCCATTCAAAGAAATAATTTCTTAACTATTTGCTGCAACTTCAATTGCAATCCTAATATGAAGACCATGCCTTTGCATATTTGTGGTTCTTATATTAGAAATATTGTTTTGGGCAGAAAGCAGATAAACGTGCTATAAAAACTACTGCATCTGTTTTCTCTGAGGTTAAGAAATGTTTGTGAAACTATGCTAATATTTTTATTTCCAGAAGCAGCAGTAGATAGACAGATCACATTTCCTTTATCTCCAGCTCATAATATTGAAGTGGAGAGAAATGGAAAACCAGGACTGGTTGAATTCAATGAAGAAATGCAGTATATGGATGTAGAGGAACCACAATGTAAGTTTTATTTATCTCATTACAATTTGATTAAGATACGATCTTGTTTTATTTTGTTTTTTGATGAGACACTGGAATTTCTCTGCAAAAATTTCTCAGCCATTTAAAATAGACTAATTTCTCAGCCCTCTTCAGTGTTGCCTCTCACAAGTCTGTTTACTGTATGGGATGAAAGTTTAACGCAAACACAACAAACAAACCCCAGCAAACCACTGCTGGAGAGTTTTGGTGCAGATTGGTATTTATATAATACTAATTAGATAAATTAGCAGATTAGTATTTGAATTTAGAAATAAAGTAGATCGACATGACACCTTTCTAACTTAAACTCTTACCCTGTTCCAGCAGTATTTTATTTGGTTTCCTTAGCTAGTTTTAATAGAATTTTTCTGTGTGCCTGGCTTTTGTGGAGATTGCTGCCGTAAACCAAGAAAAATAATAAACAGCTAATCAAGAATTCATAACTAATCATGTTGACTTTCAGCCACATCAGGCTTGCTGTGCCTGTTTTTATAACCTTTTTTGTTAACCAGTACTCTTCAACAAGAGCTGCTGGACCCTGAAAGGCAATCAGATTAGATCTGAGTGAAGAGAGCTACAGACTAAAAACTGATAGTTGGAGTGAATCAGTTCCAGAACTATGATTCTTTTTCTTGCTTCTTTCAGCAGTTTTACTTCACAACTTCTTGTCTTTCATATGATCAGGCTTGTGTAGAGCATGATTTTTAAAGGCCCCTTCCAACCCAAACGAGTCTGTGACTCCAAGAAAGGTGTGGCTAAGGATAAGGAATCAAAGGGGTGATAAAAGAAAAAGTGCTGGAAGGAGGCGTTTCATGCTGAGAAAGATGCTGCAGATGAGTGTATGATAATTTCAGTATACCACAGGAGAAACAACTTAGCCTTTTTTTTTATTTTTTTAAACAACTCTGTACTGCTTCAGAAAAGACCCAGTGAGCGTTGTGAATCAAAATATATTGGTTCGTAATTTTATCAGTTGTGTATTTTGGGGCTCTGATGAGCCAGTCAGTGTACATATTATCCATATAATGTAACTGAAAATGCTTTGAAAACTGTCCTTTATTGATTTCATTGGAGAATGGCTAGAAGTGAACCTCAAGTAATTTTTAGTTTTTTGTTGTAGAGTTTACATGTATTTAGTAATCAGAATTTGACAATGGTGTATTTTTAACCCATGCAAATGATGAGATTTTGTGAGTTAATGATGAGTAATTCAGGTCCATATTACTCATGTTTTGTAAGGTCTTAGATTATGTCCCTTTCTGGAGGAACATAAGGAAGATATACTTTGCGGACCAGTATGGCTGGCTACTGGACTTGATCTATCAGGACATGCTGGAATGTTGACACTAACAAGTCCAAAGCTTGTTAAAGGTAAACCAGTTTATTATGCTGTTCTCATGACATACGTGTGACTAAAGTTCATGTCATACGTCTGTAGTCAGACTTCGATTTGTATTTATTTTCACATAGACACACTTTGCCGTATAGCACAATAATGAGCTAGCTCTTGAAAATGACACTAAAGTACTGTGATTTATGTAGTTGAGCTCTGCTTGTACACTGTATCTGTGAAGTTAAAATCTGTTTACAACTTGCCCTAGTAAACTATGCAAATCCCACCTACCCCACCCTGCTTTTTTTTTTTTTCTTTTTTCCACTTTTAGGCATGGCTGGTGGCAAGTACCGCTCTTTTTTAATTCATGTTAAAGCAGTGAATGACAGAGGAACAGAAGAGATCTGCAATGGTGGCATTAGACCAGTTGTTAGGATACCATCTCTGAAACCTCAGACTAACAAGGGCCATTCTCTTGCTTCATTGTTGGCAAAAGTCGCGGCAGGCAAGGTAATGAATAGCCAAGAATGACATCTGTATTGAAGTTGTACAGTTGGTATGAGTTATGTAACCTGAAAAAAAGGAGCTGTTAGGAGAATTAAGATCCACTAAAAATCACTCTTTTAAGATTTCCACTGTGTTAACACCTTCAAGAATCTGAGTTCAACATCTCTAAATTGTTTCTTCTCCTTACAAGTGTAGTTGAGAGTCTGTTCTGCCATGCTCCCATTCTGAGCACTCGTTTTTGAAACTGTTTCCAGTCCTCTTGGGAGGATTTTTGTGTTGGTGTGTTTTAGTCTTGATCGCTGTAGTTGTAAGATTGGATGGTACGATGTACATGGTTAGAACACAATAAAATACGCAACATTGTTAAATTTGATCTTCTGTATTAAAGCAATTCTCGAACCGAGTGAGAGATTTTACTGAACTGTATACATTTCACTGAACAAGGTATAAAAATGAAGCTGTCAAAACCAACATGATTTATTGAATTTTTTTCCCCAAAAAAACTCAGGAAAAGCCATCTAGCAAAACTGAAGCCACTAATTCTTTAAGAAAATCGGATAATCTGAGAGGCTGTGATTTGCTTCAAGAAGTCTCTGTAACGATTCGAAGATTTAAAAAAACTTCAATTTCAAAAGAAAGGTTAGTAGGCGTATTTTAGTTGTAAAAAACCTTTAGCTTTAGTTACACTTCTCATACAATACTTATTTCTTAAAATAGCTCAGGTCAAACCACTGTTTCCAGTTGTTATTTCATAAATGTATTTTATATGGAAGACCCTGTAAATTTTGAGTTTGAGGGCACTGTCCTGTGCAGCTTGTGGTAGAATAACACCATGCATTAAATTGTATGTTGAGTGATTATTTGCCTGACTTGGAAAGGCATATGTAAATAAGTTTTCTCGGTAAATTAGATAAATTATTTGGGCAGATTTTTTTTTTTTTTAAAGGAAGCATCTTTCCTTTCTATTTTCACATGTTATCTTATTTCTTACAGCAGAGAGTATATTGTCAAAAAGTTTAGAATCAAATATAACTAGCAAATTGTACTCAAACTGGATAAATTCTCTATGCGTTGGTACTATAGATGTAAATATTAATAATACAATATTTAATTTGTATTCCCATCTGCTACCCCGCAATGTTGGCATTGCCTGTAATGGGCTTCAGGAGGTCAAAGAGGCTGCAAAGAGGTGTGTGCAAATGGTTCCCAAAGGGTGCTGTAGATGATGAAAGTTTGTTTAGGTTTAGAAGTTACTAGACAAGTTATTAGGAAAAAAAATATTCCCTGAAGATCACTAAGTATACAGTAACCTAGGAAGTTCCGTGAGCAGAAAATAGGAGGATTTGGAATGTGTGCATGGGAAGTATCGTATATGCTTGTGTGCTGGTTTTAATCTCATTTAGGCGTCTTTTTTTTTTTTTGCAGCTCCTAAGACAGCATACAAAGAAGGAGGGACACTTTAATGGGAGAATGGCCATATTGGATAATTCTGGTTTTTATTTCCTTCCCCTCCTCCCTAGAGTTCAACGGTGTGCCATGTTACAGTTTTCAGAGTTCCATGAGAAGCTGCTCACCACTCTTTGCAAGAAGACAGATGATGGTCTGACTACAGAACATGCTCAGAGTCTTGTACTAGACACACTTTGTTGGCTGGCTGGAGTGTATTCCAATGGACCTGGCAGGTAAGAGAGAAATTGTGTTGTAACTGAGCATGGCTGTTCCTCAGTATCAGCTCTGTTAAAACGATGAAGCTTTATACGATTCTCTAAAGTGTACAACTTGTTTTTACAGCTCAAAGGAAGGAAATGACAGTTTGCTTTCTAAAACGCGTAAATGTGTCTCTGATATAATACGTGTTTGCTTCTTTGAAGCTGGGCGGAGCATAGCCCACAAATGTGCACGATTTCTTGCACTATGCATCAGGTCAGTGCTAATTATTATATTTATTTTTTATATATTTATATTTTATATATGTATGGAGGTTTTGCATATAGTCTGAGTTTTATTTATGCATTTGTTATCGTTTAATGTTGAATTTAGGAACCAACGAGATCTGGAAGATCTTCTGCTGAGGAAAAATATGCTAGGGTATGACTGCAAAGAACATCAATCTTTGTCCCAGTCTTCCAACTTCATGTTCTGGAAGAGATTTCATGTTTTGTTCTTACTGTATTACATGTTAAAGTGTCTCTGTGTTTCTTTGTAGCAATGGCAGGTGCGACCCGAGTCAGCAGGGTTTTGGATCGGTTCTTCTGAAAGCTTTACTTGACAATATGCCTCTTTTGCCTGCTGCTGCAACAGGTGGTATGTATAATGTTTGTTGTCATAAAAGTACGCAGCACATTGGTTGCTTGGCATGTTTTGTGGGCCTCTCTTGTGAAATAAGAATTAGGTCATTGTTCAGTTAGTACAGACTGCTGCTTGGAGTGGCCTGGTCAGGTGGTATCCAAGTATGAAGTACGCATTTGTAGATGGTGCAATTTTAAGCAAATTAGTTTGCTTAAAACAGACTGCTAAGACAGTGACATTTTGGGGAGAGCTTAAGTTTTGCGACAATTTTCAGAGGTGTTCAGCAACCACAGACTTTGTTGCCATAAGTGAGAGTCAGGATTGTCTGTTATTTTTGAAAATGAGGGGATTTATTCCAGGGAGCCTGGCTGTCCCAATGGGTGTCTGACTAGCAATCCACTGCTGTTACTTCTGCACAAATAGGATATTTTAAACTAAATTAAATTCCTTCCTCATCTACATTGCAGAGTAATGGTACCTTAGCGCCTTGTTGAAGCTTTTTGAGTTCAGATAGAATGGGAAGATGACTGTAGCACTCCTTTTGGGGTGGCAAGACCTGCTTTGTGTTTTTCACAGTATGATGTTTTTGAATTGCATCTAGCTTGGCATCACCAAGGGGTCTTACAGGAAAATTATTTTGTAGTCCAAAATGCTTGTTGTGCTGCCACCCAGATAGAAACATTTAACACGCTGCTATTGAGAGTATGCAATGCACAGTTGGAGGAGGAGGAAGGAAGATGAGGTTTGTGTTTCCATACAGAACCACTACACTGTGATCCCAGAACGCACCTGTAAGGAAACAGTGCCTCCAGCAGATACAGAATAAGGAGACAGCAGCTAAAAACAGATGCTAAGGGGAGAGGAAGAGCTGAATCTAGAGTGAGGCTTGGCTCGGAAGGGATAGGATCTCCTAGCCTAGCACCGTAGTGTATCAAGAGCATTTTGATTGTTGTGCTTAGTAGAATCAGTGGGCAGAAGCAATGATAGTAGTATGTGTGGAGCTGTCTCTTGGGAGCCTTTTTTTCTTAAATTATGATTTGATGGATAAGAGAATTTGAAGTGCTTGTGGAGACTAGTGATTACAGAATGATTCTAAACTGAAGTCTCTCAAAAAAAGGGGAAGGGGAGCATGCTTCCTGGTCTGAAATCAGTAACCATTGGATACTTCATTTATCCCTTCCATTGGTTGTGCTTAAAAATAGGCTTTTTTGGTGGAAAATTCACTTGATGCTTCACCTGACATTATTACTTTTTTTAATGCAGGATCTGTGTATTGGTATTTTGTATTGCTGAATTATGTAAAGGATGAAGATTTGGCAGGATGTAGTACAGCTTGTGCATCTTTGCTCACTGCTGTGTCCCGACAGTTGCAGGATCGCCTAACACCTATGGAAGCGTTACTTCAAACAAGGTACCAAGAATTGTGGTGGTTGTAAACCTAATAAAAACAAATACAGAAACTGTCTAATGCCATCCTCTGGTGTTCTGAAAAAGGTTGGCTGTTGAAAGAAAGATGCATTTTATTGTATTTGTTTGAGCAAGGATTAATTTGATACAGCTTTATAAAATATTTTTGACTTGTGCAAGGTTAAAACTAGATTTAATTGCTATCTTGCAATTTACAGTGCACTTGAAATCAGCAAATGTGTATGTAATGTTTGAAATCTGTTCAATCCTTAAATTAGTATGTATGACTTTTAATGTAGGGATTGACAAAGCATATCCTGATTTGAGTATGGGAGAGAATCAAATAGTTTCAGTTCTGCATAATGCTGTGCAAATTGTAGTCTCTCTGTAAGCTGACCATTCCTTTAATGTATTGCTATTAAAGGCCAGGTTCTAAGTGTAGAGACCTGGAGTAATTTACTGGGAATTCAGGTTCTTATTATAATTTATATGTCAATGTGATGTTGGGTCGTATACATCTTGAACTGACTGGCCATTTAACTTTGGATTTATGTGATACCTGAGGGAGATGTCTGGTGGTTCAGTTTTGTCGCAGTTTCCAAACCCGTGTTATGATGATGGGAACATGCTGCTGTTAGTTCTTTCGATTGTGACTTGTGGGCAAGGATTGTCCTTCCAAGTCAAGCAAGATGAAGGTAGAAGCGTTTTGGTAGAGGTTAGTTCAAGAATCTTTAGATCAAATTGAAAATTTAGTAAGCGAAGTTTGGAGGGTAGGGATATTTGTTTCTTTCTTGTTTGGTTGGATTTTTTTTTAAAGCGGTGTAATCCCAAAATACTTGATAAAACTTATTCTCTTGTATCCTTATCGCACCCTCTGCTACATTCCTCTTCTCTGTTGTTATTTCACCATCTGTAATCCCTGCCGTTGATTAGAAGGCTTATCCCAACAATGGAAATGGTGGCTGGATGACAATGGAGAATTTTGAAAAATACACAAAATGAACTGGAAAAATAAAAGGGTTTCTGTTTTCATGTTGAATTTTCTTTAGAAACCAAATGGAGGAGAAAAACATGAAAATACCACTTGACTTGAGAATGGCACCTTTCTGTAGCAATTGACTTACTCCTTCATATAGATTGTTTCCAATACCTTATTACCTCCTTTAAACAGCTTATCTGCAATAGATTTTGCTTTTCCAGTTGCCCACTTTTGAGTTTGGTACATGTGACATTTCAGAACACTTAGTGGTGAACATAGCTGTCCGCATTTCAGGGAAAGCTCTCTGAACTGAGCCCCTGTTCTTGGCATCCTTCAGCCTTAGGTTTTCTGAATGTTCTAGGTGATGTTTTACTGATTTTCTTTTTGGAGCTAAATTTACTTTCTCTTTTAATTCAGTGTTAACATAGTTAAGAATAGCAGAAGACTCATCTGTCTAATCCCATATTTCATTGTCATGGTGTGCTCTTTGGAAAGGACTGACTATTTCTTGAATTAATTTACTAATTTAGACAGAACTTATGGCCTTCCCTTTATACGTCTACAGAGCAAGAGAATACTGTCATTCCTCTTTTTTTTATGTAGAAGATAAGTAGTATTATGTACTTTTATATAAAAAAAGATAATTAGTAGGTAGCCACTGCTTTACTCCTTTTTCCCTTCCATCTCCCTGAGTTGTATTTTATTGTATCTGTGTGCATTTGTGTTGCAGAGTTTTCTAGTATTGTTTTTTGATTCTTTGTGATTGTTCCCAAGTACAATAGCCTGACATTGGGTAATCAAATAAAAGAAGATGTCTACTTCAAGGATATGCACATTCATGTTGTCTTAAGGCAGAGTAGTACTCATTTTACTGTCATGTGCCGCAAAAAAGCGAGTAAAACTTCTAAGGATAAAGCCAGATGGGTGTGTTACATGACTTGCAGTTCAGAGAACATCAAAAAAGGGTATTTTAGGCTGTCCTACAACAAAGCAGGTTGGTTTGTCTGGAGTAAATCTGACTAATTTCTCTAGCCTGTTCTTGAAAGCACCTGGTTAAAGTAGTGGTAGAATTTAATTATTCTAAATATTACAACCTATTACAAGGCTTAATTATTCTTATCATTAACACTTCAACTGTGTCCTTCTGCCTACATCTAATCAGAAATCTCTCTCTCCTGCTGCAACTAAAGCCTTCTAATGTCTGTGTCCTGTCCACCTTGGTGATAAAGAGCAGATTATTTCATTCTTATTAAACTTTGGATGTCTAGAGGATGTTGTGTCTTGATCATGTTCTCCAGAACTGTAGTCATTCTTGGAGTAGATCCTTGAGGTGTTTTCTTTGGATCTCATCTTCCTTGAACTGTGGTACACAAAAGTGTAAACATTACTCCTGTTGAGGTCTCCGAGTGAAGCAGAAGAGGTATTTTACATAGTTTATATTCATTACTGCATAGACGAATAGGGTGAGGGGTTTTTAATGTGGCATTGTGGATCCATTCTTCGGGTTTTGTTGGTGTAACTTCTGTATCCTTCTCTGAAAAGTGTCTCTAGTGCAGCTTAAGACTGTGAACCTGGTAATTCCTGCTGAAGCATCAGTAAAAGGCACAATACATGTTGAAATAAATCTGGGTTGGACAGAATATATTTGACTCTTTGTAATACATTTCAATTCTATTCCTATTCTACAAAGGTCTTGTAATGGTTTTATCCCCTGCTTACTTAATAAATCAAACTCTTCTCTTAAATCATGCAAGTAATCAGTTCTGATGTTGAGCTGACCTAATCTGTTGAGTTTGTAAATCTGAGGTGTAAAACAGGCTGTGAAGGTACCCTACTGAATTGTCTGAGCATTTTTGTGTGTCTTAGTAACCGCTGTACAGTAGCACGTTGTTTTACTTTGCTTATGGAAAATGGTCATGCAGCAAACACGTCAGTCTTGCTAGATGTGCAGTATGCAGTGTTTCTGCGTAGTACGTGCTTGAGAGACCAACCTAGTTCATCTAATACGTGTTCTTACTATAACATTGTCATCTTAAATTTGCTGTCTTTTAGGTGCTTGTAAGTAACTTGGTTGGGTAATGTATGTTAAATGGGTTGATCTGTAATTCTCAGGTTTGCTTTCCTCTTTTTTTAAGATCAGTAGCAGTTATTGCCCTTTTGTGTAACGTCATTTTCTAACGCACTACAGGCGCAGTATTGTGCGTCAAAAAGCATTGAGCCCAACCAACATGGAAGCATTTTAACATTCAGAGGAATCTAGAACCTGTTCTACCTTGTTGCTGGTGCTGTGGTATTCCTGTAGAGATTTATGCTTTTGTGACTGCTGATTTCCATGTTTAATAGTCTTGTCGGTTGCTGGTGGTAGGTATTGTTGCACAAAAAACCCAGCACTGATTTTCTTATTATTTTGGATGTTGCATTTTCTTGGCTTTAAAGCCCTATTTGATTTGGGACCACCTTGTTACCTGAGTGATTGTATTTTTTTTTACCCTGTGATACTGCCAGAGTAGCAGCAATGAGATTTCCTTCTGTTGAGATATTTAAAGTGCTTGCAAGTGGTATCCCTGGCAGTATTTCCTCTTCTTGTTTCAGCTAGAAAAACAAGCTGAGGTGGAATTTCTTTAGCTGGTTTGGAAAACAGCAGTGTGTTTTTATTGACTTTAGATAAATGTCTGATTTACCATGTGCAGGCACGCATATTGCTCTGGCTAATTGTCTAAGGCTTTTAGTTCTATTTTCCATGTCTGAATCTGCTTATGTGTCATGTTTCCATAAGAGTATTACATCTTCAAAACATTTTAGTAACAAGATGTTATTTATTTAGCGTCATAAGCTGTTTGAAAAGGTCACCTAATAAATGACTTTAGTGAAATATACAGTTTTGTCAATAAAATGAATAGTTTGGAATGTAATAAATACTGATGATTAATTACGTGGCCTTTTTCTGTAAATAATTTTATATAAATTCTTATTGTTTGAATACTACTGTTTGTCTTACTCTGTTTGCAGGTACGGATTATATAGTTCGCCTTTTGATCCAGTTCTGTTTGATTTGGAAATAAGTGGCTCTTCTTGTAAAAATGTATACAACAGCAGCATTGGAGTACAGTCAGATGAAATTGATTTGTCCGATGTTCTGTCAGGTATGTACGTTTCACTAATCTATTGTGGAAGAATTGATAATTCTCTCTGTTACAGTTTTCTTTTAGTGAAGATGTGGTTTTATACTCTCCATCTGTTTTATAGCTGTACATAATGAAGTTCAAGACACTCTCTTGCTTCTTGAGATCTCTTACATTTCCTGTAGCCCTTAGGGCAAGAAGAAAACCTCTCTTTCTGGAATCTGTTCTTTTCTTGTCCTGTAGAAGATCTAAGAAAAGGCTAGAGATTAAACAGAAAGGCTGCTCTCCTTCCCGGGTCAGAGTCATCTAGGAAGCATCTGTCACTTCTGTTGAGCAGCTTCCTTGAGATATGTTGTTATTCGTTTAGACTAGCAACCACCTCATAGACAAAGAAATCTTAAATGGATTTTTCTCAGTTTGGAAAGCTGCCATATGGCACTCTTAAATTTTACAGATGCAAAGAGATATTTTTTCTGTTTCAGAGGCATTAAAATACCTTA
Organism: Bucorvus abyssinicus; assembly: GCA_009769605.1. Lineage (NCBI taxonomy): Eukaryota > Metazoa > Chordata > Aves > Bucerotiformes > Bucorvidae > Bucorvus > Bucorvus abyssinicus. The sequence goes on from CM020031.1 coordinate 36,666,536, forward strand.
AAAGCATATTTTTATCTGTCCTTTCAGGTTAGTTCATAAGTGAATCTTTAGGCCATGGAATGTCCTAAGAATGAGACAATTTTTACCTGTCAGGAAATTCTTTTCATAGCAAGTTTATTCATCAGTCATAGTGATTCCTTTCCTTTTCTTGTATGTCTTGTCCATCTCTTTCCCATCCCTCCCTCCATAAAACGCTGTGAATTTGTTAGTATATCGAGTAATACTCTAGGTTTTATACTAAATTGATGTCTTATCTTGGGGATCTGTTATTTTCTTTCTCTTCCTTTCCAGTAACACCAATGTATTTTTGCAAGCTAATTTTCTCACAGTGTAGAAAGAATAGAGTATCCATATATAATTTATTTCTGGAATTAAGAAGGTTACACTAAGCTTCTGCTGTCACATTTGATAGTTTGGCTTATTAAGATACTTTGCTCAGATTTGAGAGCATTATCCATTTTAAAATATACTTCCATTTATAATGTGGATGTGATAGTGTTAAGGTGTTTATTCTACAACCTGAAGTAATAAAATATGTGGATTATATTTGGTTGCTCTTTTCTACTCCATGTCTTGAAAAGCAGTTATCAAGAAAACATTAGCTGATTGTGCAGATATTTGTTTTTCTTTCAGGAAATGGGAAAATAAGTAGCTGTGCAGCTGCTGAGGGTAGTTTTACTTCCCTTACTGGGCTTCTGGAAGTCGAACCTCTGCACTTTACGTGTGTTTCAACAAGTGATGGAACTAGAATAGAAAGGGACGATGCAAGTACGTTTACTGGTATATATAATTTTTCACTTTTTCTACTTAGCATAGTTCCACCGTATGATATTTTAAATTGGACATAATGAGCACTGTTCGACAAACAGATGACCTTTAGTTTTGTAAGTGTTGAAATGTGGAGGGTTTTGTTTGTTTGCTTGTTTGGTTTTAAATAGTTACTGTATGTGAAGTTAAACTTCTTGGAGCTTAACAAAACAATTGAATTCCAAATTGATTCATTTGAATCAATAGATTCAAATAGAGTATAACATACAAGCTTGCATCTTTACATTGCAGCTGTATATGGCAAAAGAATTCCAGGGCATTAGGTGGCTCTTCCGTAATGAAAATGTTGCATGTATGATGAGCGTGCATAGTCTGTAAACCACATACTTCATAGTTCAAGATGATAAAAGGAGATATTCCTCTTGTTTTTACATTGCTCTTAACAATTACTAAGGAATTAAATTAAAGGTTTATTCTACCGTTTCTTTTCTACATACATGTTTTTGGTTTGTTTGTTTCATGCCAGTGAGTACCTTTGGGGTTACCCCAGCAGTTGGTGGCCTCTCTTCTGGAACGGTTGGGGAAGCCTCGACAGCACTGAGTTCAGCAGCCCAGGTAGCTTTGCAGTCTCTCTCTCATGCAATGGCCTCAGCCGAGCAACAGCTCCAGGTGCTGCAAGAGAAACAGCAGCAGCTTTTGAAGCTTCAGCAACAGGTTGGAGGCTATTTGGCTATTTTTTAATGCTGTCTCTAAACTTCAAAAGCTGAGGAAGTAGTTGCAGAGCCAGTCACCTTGTCTGGTGTTTGTTTTTATTTTTTTCTTTTTCCCTCCATAGTGTATTTGAGGAAGGGACAGTGCTGCACTGAGGATAGCTTTTACTAAGCAAAATGCTGAGAGTGTCTCCCATGCTGCCTTAGTCTTTTAGTCTTGTTTTTTTGTATATTTTGAGGGTGGGTTGGGAGTTTGTAACCAAAACTAAGTCTTAATGCATAAGTATGTCAGTCTGAAATTGAAATGAAAAGCACAATTGCCAGCGCAGGGAAGTACCAGTCTTAAAGGTGTTGTCAGTATAAAGCTTGGCCGTGTTGTCTCTACTTTGCTGTTCAGTTCGTTTTTTAGTTATTTTTTTATTACTTAATTACTTATTCATGTTCCTCAGCGAGTGAGGTCAAATTGAATAGTTTCATTTTTTAGTTTATAGTTGAATATCTAACATGCTCGTGTTGAAGGTAGCATGGATGTATTAAATCAAGTTTTATAACGGAAGTTGCACTTGGAGTTCAATGCTACTGCTGTGTTCACCAACAGTATTATCTGCTGCATACACTACTTCCGTTTTCCCCACAGAAAGCTAAGCTGGAAGCAAAACTGCATCAGACAACAGCAGCAGCGGCAGCAGCAGCATCAGCAGCATCAGCAGTTGGTCCTGTTCACAACTCTGTGCCTTCTAATCCAGTAGCAGCCCCAGGGTTCTTCATCCATCCTTCAGATGTCATTCCACCCACACCAAAAACAACTCCTCTGTTCATGACTCCACCTTTGACTCCACCTAATGAGGCAGTTTCTGCTGTTATTAATGCAGAGCTTGCTCAGCTTTTCCCTGGTTCAGTTATTGATCCCCCAACAGTTAACCTGGCAGCACATAACAAAAACACAAGCAAGTCTAGAACGGTAATTATTTTTGTGTGCTTTTCTTATAGAATCAAGATGCTGTAAGCCTTATCAAGATCTAATCTGTACTTGACTGCTAGTAAATACCTGTTTATTTGAAGTAGATGTGAAAACTATATCACTAAATTTAGACCATATGGAATGGAAGACCTATGAAAGCAAGATAGAGTTGTTATAGCACCTCAGGGGGTGTCTTTTAGTTGGAACTAGCTTAACTGTATAAGGAGTCATTAATCCTTCGAACTTAGTAGTTAATATATTTTGATGATTCACACTGAAATCTAAATGTAGTGAGGTGTTGTCAGAATTGTATATCTTTAACTCACAAGAGGTTTTCTTACAGTGTTTTGTAAAGAACAGCTTATTATAAATGCATAGATTTTAACAACTTAATTTTACTCATGTTTTCCCATTCCTCAGAATCCACTTGGATCCGGTCTTGCTCTTGCAATATCTCATGCCTCACATTTTCTTCAACCTCCACCTCATCAGTCAATTATTATAGAACGAATGCACTCAGGTAAAACCAGAACTCCTAATAATAATTTTCACCCATTTTCTAATAAGAAGTGGAGTATTTTCCAGGGTCTTAAGTAAGTTGCTTAGCTGCAGTCGCACTTGGCTTTCCAAAGAAAAGATATTTCTTGCTTTGCATTTCTGTTGCATGTGGAATTTTAAGACACAGCATTCAAGGATGTTTATCAAATTGAAAAATCCTGGGAGTTGGGAGAATGTGTTGGGTCTCTGGACAGAACATCTGTTTGGAAATAATGCATAAAAAGCATAACAACTTAAGTTGAAGGCAGAATTTTCTTTACAAAGTGTATAAGCTGTAGTGAGAGATTCTGAGATAGTGCAAATATATTTAACCTCAAGTATGCACCTTTTGAACAATACGTAAACAATGGCATCATTGTTTGAGAAGTAGTGTCTCTTCACTAGTTAGCACGCACTGATACTTTAGGCAATCCTGTGTTTTTCCCCTAGGAGCAAGAAGATTTGTGACCTTAGATTTTGGAAGACCTATACTGCTGACTGATGTATTGATTCCCACTTGTGGAGATTTGGCTTCTTTGTCGATTGACATCTGGACTTTAGGAGAAGAAGTGGATGGAAGGCGACTGGTAGTGGCTACTGACATTAGCACACATTCGCTTATTTTACATGACTTGTTGCCACCCCCAGTTTGCAGGTTTATGAAGGTAAACAGAGATAGACTGCATACTCTAACCTTTTAAAATCTTGATCTTTGTTGGTTTGTGAACTTTCTTGTAAGTTCCCTTCAGGCCAAACTTTAGCTGACAAAATTTTTTATGGACGTCTGTGTTGGTCTTTATTTTGCTTGTTTTGATACAACTGTGTTACAGTATAGTTGTGTTCTCTTTCAGATCACTGTTATTGGTCGATATGGTAGCACAAATGCCAGAGCGAAAATCCCATTAGGATTTTATTATGGCCATACCTATATCTTACCCTTTGAAAATGAGCTGAAACTAATGCACGATCCCCTCAGAGGAGAAGGTGAAGCTGCAAATCAGCCAGAAATTGACCAACATTTGGCAATGATGGTTGCGTTGCAAGAAGACATACAATGCAGGTTAGAATAAAAAGATGTGTACTTACTAGTTATTTTAACTTAAAACACTGGGGTATCATAATGTTACAGACTTTTTTTTCTTCCCATGATGTTTCAGACCAAAGAAAACTCTGCTTTTGTTGTAGAGTTGTTCCAGCGAGTATCTTTATAGCAGTAGCGAAGACTACGCTGTATTTTTTTTCAATATCTGTTTTAACATTGCATTCAAAATGGACCAGAAGTCATCTTCTGGCAGGGTGACTGTCAAATGTATTGCCGTTTGCTAAAGTCTGTTGAATTGTGTGTTGGAATGTTTCCCTTTAGGTACAATTTGGCCTGTCATCGGTTAGAAATCCTTCTGCAGAGTATTGACCTGCCACCACTCAATAGTGCTAACAATGCCCAGTACTTTTTACGAAAGCCAGACAAGGCAGTAGAAGAAGATAGCAGAGTATTTTCTGCTTACCAGGACTGCATTCAGCTACAGCTTCAACTCAACTTGGCTCACCATGCTGTTCAGAGGCTCAAAGTAGCTTTAGGTGCAAGTAGGAAAACACTGAAGGAGCAATCTGATCCAAAGGAGTTGATTCAGATGTCATCCACAGAACAGTTACGCACCATCATTAGATACTTACTGGATACTTTGCTTAGTTTGCTTCATTCTTCCAATGGTTAGTATTTTTTGAGGTGTCGTTTTTTGTTGTGTTAGTGTCAATAATTTGCAAGTGTTTCTATTTCTTGATCTGTACTTCCCCATTGTAAAGCTTTTAAACTCTGTTCAGTTATGCTTTTCTATGATTTTAGTTGCTGCTAACATACGGTGTAAAGTTTCGGTAGTGGCACCAAGCTGACCTAAGTACTTCCTGCTCTCAAAAAGGAGAGGAGAGAGTGTTGAGCTCCTTCTCCATTTTTCATAGTGCTGGCTGCATATTCCTTTGTTGAGATAGTCATCTGATCCTTCTGTGGGCTGACTCAGTTTGCTGAGGTAACAAAAGACTGCCCAGGCAAAATACTCATGTTATTTTCATAGGTAGAATCAGCTTGGGGAAGGATCTGCGAGCATCGAGCCTGCATAATACTAAGGTTGGATTAGGCAGTCAGAAGTGGGGAGGGGAAGCAGAAATTGCTTCTGTGGGGGGAAAGAATAAGTCATAAAACCAGTATCTGTACTCAGTTCATGGGTTTTAATATTCAGTACGGATTTTTATTTCCTAAACTTGCCACCGAAACAGTTCATGAAGGATTGAAATTGAAAAGTCTGAGTAGGAGTGGTGGTTTGGCGTTTTGTTGGTTTGCTTGTGGTTTGTTGTGGTTTTGGTTTTTTGGGGTTTTTTTAAGAAAAAAAGAAGGAGCAGAACATTGTTCTATAGCTAGATAGATGTGTCTATCTTGTAATTTTCTGTGCCAGTTTGTTCTTAAGGACAATGATGGTTTGGTTTTTGCTTTGTGTGGATTCTATGGGGGTGTTTGCACTGACGTAAAATTGACTTGTTTTGGCCTGATCATTATGGGTCTTTATGAGGCACTGAGGGACGTGGTTAGTGCAGGGTGAACAGTTGGACTCGATGATCTTAGAGGTCTCTTCCAACCAGATGATTCTGTGGTTACCCGCAAATTACCATTTCCCCTGTGTTCTCTCCTCCTTCCCCACTGTGCGGATTGGTCTAATCGTAATAGGTTTCAAAACTTCCTGCAAGCTTTTTCCTCCTATATTTTCAAGCCATTGTCTCCTTAAACATGGTTGCTTGTTCTCTTTTCTGATAAGGGCACTCTGTTCCTGTGGTTCTGCAAAGTACTTTTCATGCTCAAGCTTGTGAAGAATTATTTAAACACCTGTGTATCAGTGGAACCCCAAAGATACGATTGCATACTGGCCTTCTGCTTGTCCAGCTCTGTGGAGGAGAAAGATGGTGGGGTCAGTTTCTCTCGAACGTACTGCAAGAGTTATACAATTCAGAGCAGCTTCTGATATTCCCACAAGACAGGTAAGGTATTAAGTCTGCGTTGATTACCTGTGGATCACTTAAATAGTTCCATTGTTCATCAATTCACATTGGGATTGACAAAATAGGACTGAAGGATACTTATCCATCCATTCCAGTGATTTGAGAAGTAGGCCCCAAAAAGCATTGCAGATGGTAAATGTCTGATTGCAGTTATTTATGGCACCTATTTGGGGCTTGCACCACAATAAACTGCTGTTTTTCCTTACCTGGAGATCTTCATATTCCTAGCAGGATTGCTCCCCAGTGTCCAAAAATTGCCTTCTCCTTTATGAGGCTTAAATGCACCCTCATCATAGCACTGCTCTTCTAATGCTTGTGGAAGTAGGATTGAGCCTGGAAACCACAGTATTAGCACTTAATACAGATTTCTTTGAGATAAGAGCAAACAAGCATTGAGTTGAGCATTGAATGTTAGGTGGTTAATTATTTCAGATTATTGATTGAGATCTTTGATATTCTAAACATTAGCATTGGATTTTAACCAAACATATTTGCCATTTTGTGGCTTTCTGCCTTCTTTGGACAGCAACATTTATATTTGCATAATTTTTTAAATTAATTCAAGAATACATGGATTTAATTCTCTATTCCTGCTATTCAGTATATCGTATGTAATGGGAGATAAAACGGATGAGATCTTGTTTCAGATGTACAAAGTGGGATGCTCTGCTGACCTCTTGAGGGTGAAAGAGAAGGGTGTTCACCCTAAAATACTGCATTATCCTTACAACGACAGAACATGAAATCCAGTTCTCTTGCCGGGCCCCAATACTGCTTTCTGTGGCAATCTGTATCTGTCTTGGCTGAAAGCCTAGGGGAATATTGTTTTATAAGGGGTGTTTCAGAATATTACTGCATCTGAAAAAGAAATAAAATCTTAAATATGTAAATTTCATTTTTAGGGTCTTCATGTTGCTTTCTTGCATTGGCCAAAGATCGCTTAGCAACAGTGGTGTTTTAGAAAGTTTACTTAATCTCCTGGATAACCTGCTGTCACCACTGCAACCTCATTTACCTGTGCACAGAAGAACTGAAGGTAGCCTTCTACTTTGGGAAACTCTATGTCCATATTCATTATAAGCTAGAAAAATGAGAGACTAGCTCACAGTTTTTTGTGTATTAAAAGAAGAAATTTTTCGTTTACTGTAATTCCAAAACATATTTGTCTTTTAAAATGTGCTGAAACTTCTTGTTCTTTAGGTGCTAAAAGAGATTCCTCCCCTCATCCACCTCCTCCTCATTTAAACCTTAGCAAAAACTGTTTGGTTGCTTTTAATTCAGTATGAAGCTTTAAAGTTTTAACAGAGTTGGGGGTGAACATCCAGTGTGTAGACAGCTTTAGTGACTCTAGTGAATGACTTTGGAATTTAGTGTTTTGGAAAGAAGTGGCCCTTTTTGCTCATGAGATCCTGTCTAAGTTTGAAGCTTTTGAGGTGAAACAATGCTTATGAAGACAAGTTGTTCGGTATATCTGCATGGTTTCTGCAAACTACATGGTTTTTTTTTGTAATCACAAGGAATTTACATTTTTTTTTACCCTAAAATTACTGAAATTATATTCTCCAAATTTGATTTTCTTTAAGCGTTTTCTTAACTACCCTAAGTTTGAAGAAGATGATTGCTTTTGAAAACATCAAACCATAGGCTATTTAATTTGGTACATCCGTGGAGTAGAGCCTTGTAGAACATAAACTTTAAAATTCTTAGCATTGTGAAGTTGATAAATGCCAGCTGAGACTCTGTCCTTGCTTTTTACCATGTCTCCTGATGTTAGCAAGCCTACAGCTGGTGTCAGAAGCTGTCCTATTGCTTCCCATTGGTCTACCGGGTACTTTCTCTATCGTGGCCGTATCCTGCTGTAGTCTCTAACTAGTCTGAGGCAAACCCAAGCTTACGTCTCCTCTACCTCTGTTTGCACTCTCCCCACAGCTGCCAATTCCTTTCATAGCTCTTGCCTTACTAGTTGTCCTCACGGAGGACTTTAGGAAGCAGAAGTAACTGATACTTCAGAGCTTTATTTGCTGGTCTTCCAGCTTCCTTCCTCCTGGACAGTACAGGTGAGTACTAGGGCATTATTATGTGTGATGGAAGCATCAGGTACAACAGAAGAAATTCCTATTTGAGAACTATCACGCATAACTAAGTGTCCACAGGGTGCAAACTTACTGGGGAAAAAGACAGAAAACGAAGGACAATCAGAGCAAGAGGTGAGTGTTGCGGGTAGGGAGAAGTTGTAAACTTTGAGGCAGAGGCGGTGGGACGAAAGTGAATAAACAAAAGACACTTAGAAGGAGAGAGAGAAGATGAAAATTTTGATTTTTTTTTTTTATATAAGCAATAAAAGGAAAAATGCATTTGTTTATACAGAAGTATGAAAAGGTGTATAATTCACTCTGCAGCAGGCTCCTTTTGCCAATCGAAAGGTGTGTAGCAGTCACTAGTGCTAGTCATGTCTGTTCTTGCAATTTAGTCTGTGGTTCCTGTTGAGGTTCTGTTATGGAGTGGCCTCCTGCTCATCTGCCTGCTTGGGGTGCGCTGCTTTCTGCCAGTGTGGGCAGGAGACTGGAGTTGTCAGTCAGGGCCAGCATCCTATTGCTTGGGCTACCAGAGGCTACGTGTGACTTTGGATGAGTCCTTTCTGTGCCTTAGTTTTCTTCTTTGAGCTGGAATTAATAATCGTTTGTAAGTTAGTTAGAGGGTTTTTGTGGTCAATGCATGAAAAGTGTAGTGTAATGAAATGTGGTTCAGCACACTGCACCGAAATGAAAATGTGCGTGTAACCTCTAATACTAATGACTTCCTTGATACTACATAGAAATATGCCATTGGCATAATGACTGTGATTAAGTGGCCATTAATTGTAGGGTTCTGGTCTTTATTGAGAGCTCATGAGTTCGCTTTAAAACTGTTCATTTACGTTTGCTCATGTACATGAAGATTTTTTTCTTGCATGGTGTGTAAGATATGGTTTTCTTCCTTTCTGCCTGTACAAAAATGCTGTATTTAATGTGTGAGACTGAAATAGGCAATAGGCAGTCATTCATGCCTCCAGCGTGGTTCATCCAGTCTGAACTCAAGTCTTGGCTTTACTGCATCTTACTCAAACGGCTATGTGTAAATATACTAACAAAGCAGTCAAAATGAATGTATTTGAAAGCAGAGTTAAAAGTCTCTGGTTGAAGCGCTGGTTGATGGAGGAATTTCACGCTGTAGAATTTGAGACATCTAATTTATGTGCTTTAATGCAAGCAGCTGTTATTTTGCATTTGGTATTTAGGAAACTTAGACATAAAATTTTTGAATTTTTGAAAAAAAAAAGCTGCTTCATTTTTAGCTTTTACAGTAGAGGTGAAGCTTTTGATTTCTGACTTCATTAGACTAAGAGAACTGTGATGTTTTCTCTTGCACCTGATTTTTATACTGAATGTTTGATTTCTTCCCTCATTTATGAATGCTCAGATTCTTACCCTCATTTGGAAAAAAAAAAAAAAAATGGGGCGGGGTGGGGTTGGAATCTTTGTGGCCTTGTGAAATGTGTTTGTTATGGCTTCAAAACTTTATTAAGGCACTCAAATCTATTTGTTCTGAAGGGGTTTTAGACATTCCCATGATCAGCTGGGTTGTAATGCTGGTGTCCAGACTACTGGATTACGTAGCTACTGTTGAAGATGAAGCAGCCACAGCCAAGAAGCCTCTGAATGGAAAAGAGAGGGAGCGATTTGTGACAGGTCTGTAACAGTAATTATCAAAACTTGCTTCTATGGGTATTGGTTTGGGAGCTGTTCAAATATTTAAAATGTATTTTCAATTCGCTTGAAAAATGAGGTTTTGAGACACAGATGTTGAGATCATTTTATTTGCGCTGTTGTCTGCTTCTTCATGTCTCCTTCTCCTTAGAAATATGACCTCTTTCAGTTTTTTGAAGTGAAAAATACAGGATTGACTTTAGTTTGTAAAATGTCTGTATATTATCCTGGGATGTTACTCTGGGACCTGGTAACTGAGAGAACACCACGTTGAGAAAGTTTGTATTGTGAGAAATGGCAACAGTATGACTTCATAGCTGCTTTGGTATTTGCCATGGTATTCGTATCCAGTATTTTTAAATGCATTTTTTTCTCTGTTTATTAAGTGGATTAGCTGTGGTTTTCTTTGAACATGTTTCCTAAAAATGAAAATTGTAAAGCTTTTGTGTTATGGAAGCTGTTCAGATACTTTAAGACAGTCTTGCTTACCTCCTTATGTGTTTTAAAATAGGGAAAACAAGATGGTACCACTGCATTTTAAAATTACACAGAAATATTACCATCAGTGGTGACAGTTGCATGACACTTAAAAGTTAGATTTTTCTTGTTTCTTTAGTACTGAGTGTATGGAGATGCTAACCATTGCTGCAACAGAAATGGTGTAGTTGACATTTAATAAGATGGATTAATATCTTTTCTTTTTCTTTCTATTTCCACTAGGAAACCAGTGGAGTTTTATAAATAATAGCCTTCACACTCAGAGTCTGAGCAGATCTACTAAAGGCAACAGTAGCCTCGATAGACTGTATTCCCGAAAGATCAGAAAACAGCTTGTGCATCATAAACAGGTGACTTCCAGAATGGTAGTGGCTATTTTCATGGAAGTATATCTCGTTTCTAGTATAACTCATTTCTCGAAAGAACAGCTTTGGCCTTGGGACTCATTCAGCCTGGCTTTGGCATAGGTCTTGTTCTGTAGCTAAAGGCTGCCTAACTTCTTTGACATTCGTCTCAAACCACGGGGCGTGGGATCTGCTGAAAGAACAGGTGTTGGAGTGTCCTATTGCACTCTGGCCTACATTGTACAGTAAATATCATTTATTTTCTAGATAAATCTGGATACCCCTGAGTGCAAGCACCTAAGCTGTGATTTAAAAGTTGGTAATTCTTACGACACAAAATTTTCATTTCTAAATGAAACCATGCAGGTGTTACGACCCTGCGCATGTATGCCTTGAGCTCCTTTAAAAATACTGTTTCTTCTTGAACTTCATCTGTTCTGGGTCTGCTAGTAGCCCTTTACAGCGTCTGAGTTAAAATTGTATATGAACTATATTTTAAAAGCTCAAGTTACCATTTGAACTGAAGATTACTATCATATGAACTTACTGATCCTTTTAACATCTTATTGCTTAAGTTTTCATTTTTTCCTATTAACATTTTCTTTTAGCAACTTAACTTATTAAAAGCAAAACAGAAGGCTTTGGTGGAACAGATGGAAAAAGAGAAAATACAAAGCAACAAAGGATCATCATACAAACTTTTAGTAGAACAGGCAAAACTAAAGCAGGCCACTTCAAAGGTATGATGCTCTGAAACTGTAACTGACTTCTTGTCCTTTTTGTGAAAAGACCTGTTCCTGCAAAGTCATTTTTGTCCTTCGTTGACATTACTTTAAAAAGTTATTTCATCATGACTGCTGTCACATGTATTCTGATGCTGAAAACAGCAGTCATCTGGAAATCTCTTGCACTGTGGAAAACACCCTTCTACAGGGGTTTTATAGTCATGACCAAAATCACTAATAATCTTGTAGCTTTGGGAATGCCAGTCATATCTCTAAACTTTGGATAACGTACACCAATAGAAATGTAAAATAATACTTTATATGGCTAACTTTTATGCATGATACTCTTCTGGATGCTCTCCTGGGTGAGTAATCAGAAAATAATCATGCTGATGATGTGTTTCCCCAAACTACTAAGTGCAACTTTTGAGAGTGTTTTCTGAGCTTTCTCAGAAGCTTTTTAGCTTCCTAAAAGTACTTATCACGTAAGTTGTGGCATCTTGCAGCAAGCTTCAGATACTGAGAGTGGATGTAGTCATTAGAGAATTATTTTCATTATGAGATGAGGTACTGAAATTTAGAGCCTTCTGGAGATGGCAACATGGACTTTGCAGGGAACACAAAAAGACATGTAAATCTTTCTAGCTACCAAACGTAGGTATCTCTTTAAATATTTACTCACTAGTTCCAAAAGTACTGATGTCTGTTAGGATGACTGAAAATAGGCCTGTGGAAGGAGATTATGGAATGTTGGACCTTACACGCAATCTAAAGGGAAATTTTGCAACAAATTCCAGTAATTATGAAGAAAAAAAAAAAAACCAACCAAAATTTAAACACTGGCATAAAAATAAAGTCCTAAGTTTTCACTAACTGCTTGTCATGAGCTGTTCTTTCCTGCACTATCTTCTGCTTTATTCCAGCAGGTTATATCAAGGGGGATACTCCACTGGTGGCCCCCTTGAGGCATCTTTAAATGAATCACTGGCTGAAATATAATGTCCAGCTATTTAAATTTCCCTTTATAGCAGCTACGTTGCATCAAAAAAGCATGTCGAACTAAAGAGTTTTCCCCTTGCGGTATCTTTAACATCTAATTATGGTATTACTGTACACTTGATAGTTGCATTTCATGCAATTTTTACTGCTTCGCCTACTAATCCCTTTCAGTTATGACAAGCTGTGTGTAACTTGCATTTAGGAGAAAGCTGAAACCTTTGTGTTAGTAAATAGTTCTTTCTCTGGTGTACCTCAGGAGCTACTGCTAAAGTGGGATTATAAGAGGCGTTTGTGTTATCTAGTTTAAAACTGCTTGTGTAGCTGATACAATGAACGGAGCTGCTAAATGCGTGCCCTTGGATGGGAGTATTAATAAAAGCGCCTTCTTTCTTCCATTGAATTTGTAGACCCTGTGTCAAAAAGGGTGTAGTTTAGAGCGCTGATTAAGTATCGGATTAGTTTAAATTTATGGTGGCTAATTAACCCTTTATACCCTCAAGGAAGTTAGAAATTACTGATGTTTTATTTAGTATGAAGAATGGAGAAGTCAGCATTCTTGCAAGGGTGATTTTCCGTATTATCTATTTTTAGATGCAGTTTGCTTCATGGTAACCATAGCTTTATGTGGAGGTGTGGAAATAGGAAAGAAACTTCTAAAATACCTATTCTCAATATCTTTTCTGGCAAACATAAATGCTTAATTGGCACTTGTGCAGAACTGGGTGGTTTGGTTATGAGTCTGTCACCTGAGATAAAGTGCTGCCAAATAATTTTCTGCCAATAAAGCCTTCATTCCATTTTGGATTCTCATATATCCTTAGACTCTCTTTTTTTTGTTGGTAGATTTTGGTTTTGGGTTTTTTTTTTTGTTTTTTTTTTTTTACATTTTGCAGTTACTGTTATTGCTACGTCAGCTTTTCACTGGGGAAACATTTAGAGGTTAGTTCTCAAATGTAACTTGTTTCAAATTTATTTTCTGCAGCACTTCAAGGACTTAATACGCTTGCGTCGAACTGCAGAATGGCCTCGTTCTACTTTAGATACGGAAGTATCAACAGCGAAGGAAACTCCAGAAATTGAACCGCTTCCATTTACACTGGCACATGAACGTTGTATTTCTGTAGTGCAGAAGCTGGCACTCTTTCTCTTGTCCATGGACTTTACTTGTCATGCAGATTTACTTCTATTTGTATGTAAGGTAAACAGAATATGAAACATCACTTTGAGGTTGCAATGAAGACCACATTAAATTAGCTTTCTATTACTGCTTTTTTGCTGGCTTGATGGTAAAAATTAGCTGCAGCATTAAAATTTCTAGAAAGTTCTGGTGAGGTAGTTTTTCTGATATGTCACCTTTTGTGTAACTTATATCTTCAAAATTGTGTAAGAAAAAGAAAAAACCTTAAATATTTTGATCTAATTACACTTGCAAAACTCTAAAATGTGAGCTTGTAAAAATACCTGATTTCTAAACAAAGTCTAATAGTCATAGAAATTAGAGCTATTACATAATTTCATAGTGTTGAATACAAATAGGAATATATCTCCTTGTTTTGGTTATAGGTTCTCGCTAGAATTGCAAATGCTACGAGACCAACGATTCATTTATGTGAGATTGTAAATGAGACTCAGTTGGAAAGGTTATTGCTGCTTCTTGTTGGAACTGACTTTAACAGAGGAGACATTTCTTGGGGAGGAGCATGGGCTCAGTATTCTCTGACTTGTATGCTGCAGGATATTCTAGCAGGTTGGTTTTTAGTTCATATTTTTCAGAATGTACCTTACACTTGAAACTTTTTTGCTTTAATGTTTTAAGGGTTGTTTATTATTATGTTAAAATCTGCTCACACTATCAAGTTAGTGTAAAAAAACAAAACAAAACAAAAAAACCCAAAACAAACAAACCACAAACATAAAATCAAGATTAATGTGTTAAAAAGGCAATTTAAAATTGCAAGTATGGCTGATCCTGAATTAGTGACTTGTGCATTGACAAGTTAATATTTATATGACCCTGATTATCTGAAAATTATGTAGAACTCCTCCCCTTGAAGAAGTAGCCCTTAGAGAATTTAGTTAGATGAAGAAAAAACAGTTGGCCTAGACACTGGGATGTTAATTTGTAACTGGAATAAAGGTGTAAGTGGAGTTGTCTGCTTAATCTAATTCATAGGAGAGTTGTTGGCACCTATAGCAGCTGAAGCTATGGAAGAAAGTGCTTTGGGAGAAGATGCTGGAGCTTCGGCTGGGGATTCTGATGATTCTCTCCAGCAGTCCACAGTTCAGTTAGTGGAAACAATAGATGAGCCTTTGACTCATGACATCACAGGTAAATTATTCCATAATCTTGACCTGTATATACATATACTGACAGAAGTAAAAAAACCCTTGTTCTTATTCACCTGTCAAAATATCAGCAAAGGGTTTTTGGTGATAGGATAATTAGTTTCTGAAAATATAGGCAGAATGCAAGCAATTCTTCAACTTAGTTTTACATCTGATCAATAAAAAATGGTTATTTTTCTGATCATTTAAAAAAGGCTACTTGATTGCTTTCATTAACTTTTTCCACTAAGAGATGTAATATTAAAAGTCTTAAAGTTATCAATTAAGTATGATATATCTATGTTTCATAATTTATACTTGGTAATATTAATACTCTTAATTCAAAGGTGCTCCACCTCTGTCATCTTTGGAAAAAGATAAGGACATTGACCTTGAATTACTGCAAGACCTGATGGAAGTTGATATTGATCCTTTGGATATCGATTTGGAAAAAGATCCCCTTGCAGCTAAAGTCTTCAAGGTATGACACACCTGAGTTTTCAGGATACATGTGAAATACCAAAATCCTTTCTTTCTTACACTTCATTAGTGGTATTTGATGTCTTAAACTTGCTTTTTGCTTTTTATAAAAGTTTACTGTAGAATGACAGGAAAGAATGTAAAGATTGTTTCACATCTCACAAAATGTTTTGGTTTTGCGTGAAGATATCTGTATAAACAAGAGACTCTGCATTTACTCATACTTTAGCACACATTAAAGACAACAAAAGTATAATGTGAAAGAAAAATAAGATGTAGTCTTGTCCTTTATAATTAAGAATAAAGTGCCATTTGCTTCTGTAATTGATCTTAAAAGTTACTTCTGCTAGTATGGTGTTAAACTCAGCAGTAACTAGTGCTTAGACCGTCTTCAGACTATGAAGGGGAGAAACTAATTTCAAAACTTGTTTCACTGTGGAACAAGAAAGTTATTAAGTGCTTTCATACTTAAAATTAAAGCTAAACATATAAAAGATAGTAAAATTACATTTAGATTTATATTGTCAAAGGTATATTGAAACCAAAGGTATTTCATTTGTAAAGAAACACAGCTGTATAATAAAATGTTGAGTTTCTTTTCTCTGTCTGTAAGGGTGATGCTCTGATTTGGAGTTTTCCCAGCCCTCTCAGTATTGACTTAAACCTTCAGCCTTCAAACCTTCATTTGAATTAACCTAAATTCTTTCTCACCACTTGCTCAGACAACACTAATTTTTCTTTTTTGCTATATTCCCTCATATATCCTTCCACTGATTACCTAGCACATAAAGATTTCTTTTTCTTTAAATCTCACCCTACCAAAAATTCCAGTTATCACTTAATTTTTGTGTTACTGATGTTTCCCTCCTTCTTTATTTTACTCTCATTTCATGTGGCAGTACTCCTTAGTCCACTTCATCCACAGGTATCTTCATGATCTTATTGCCTAATTGAATGTCCTCTAAAAAAGAGCCAGGAAAACACTACTACTTTCTTAATCCTTCTTAAGATTTGCTTCTGTATCTGCAAAGTGACAGTTGATACTGGATCTTGCCATTAAAAAGACAGGCATACACAAATTGCCTTCATACAGTCTTACATGAATTTTTTTTTTCCTTGTGATCTTGTTCTTAGTGTCTTAAATAATGACACTTGAGTAGAGATTATTCAACTCTTTCTTTTGCAGAGCCCAGTACAAATAATCCCTGAGCCTCACTGAGGCTTCAAGGTACTTCAGTAGTACAGTTAGTAATATAGCATTCTGTCTTCATAAGTAACTCTCAAAATACCTGTGTGATACTCCCCTTCCAAATTCCCAATATGGTACAAATGTGTGAATAAAACCTGATGATAACATTTTCAAATTGACTTCTTGAATCTTTGAGACAGCTAACTGCTTTGCTGGATTTTGACAATCACTAAGGATTCAGTAGCTTATACTGCAGTGAAAATTGAAATAAAATTTTTCTAAAGCTAATGGATTCAATCTTCTGGTTTTAATTCTTTTGTAATGTCAATGTTTGATATTAGTCATTACAAATTGTATTTTTGTACTTGGGCAGTCTAAAGAGTTGCCTTTTTTTCTCGTTGTTTCGTTTGTTTTTAAGCCTATAAGCAGCACCTGGTACGATTATTGGGGTGCCGAGTATGGCACCTACAATTACAATCCTTACATTGGAGGCGTTGGAATTCCAGTTGCAAAACCGCCAGTAACTACAGAGAAAAATGGATCACAAACTGTGAGCGTATCAGTCTCTCAAGGTAGGCAATGAACTGAAGTTCTGTTCAGGATGTCTTTTCTGTGATGCTCTATTTGACACTCTTGCATATCAAATTATCTTAATGTGAAGTTTATATTTAAAACAGCCTAACATAGCAAAAAAACTTATTTTCTAACATTTTTGAACACACTTACAGGCAGTTTTAAATAATTCCTGTTTTCTGAGGAAATTTCGGAAGCCTTTTTCTAGTTAGCTGATATTCTGGATAGTTGACTTTACCCTAAGGAATGAGGTGGCGCACTCGTTGAGTTTGGAGAAGTACTGCTAACTGGGGTGATAGATCTTTCCCTTGCCACACTGGGGAAAACCAGCTTTTTGGTAGCTTGAGAGCTCTTACCTTAGGGAAAAAAAGGTTTAAACATATGCAGATTTAGTCATGGGTGATATTAAAGTGACTGTGAAAAGAAATTTGTGTAAGTTTCACAGAAATTTTTAGGATCTTGTTAATTATATATTTCACGTCTATAAGAATCTTATGTTCAGTTCAGGTTATAAGTTTCTACGTACATTCTGCTTCCATCACTTATAAAAGTTAATTTTCCTGTTAGTGATACTGAGATTTTTTTCTGTTTAATGTGTACGGTATATCTATGTTGCACTAACTAATTATATATTTTTGATATAATTCAGTTCTACCCTGTTTGTTGCCTTGTGTAGCTTTAGACGCACGTCTGGAAGTTGGACTTGAACAGCAGGCTGAGCTGATGCTGAAAATGATGTCCACCCTGGAGGCTGATTCCGTTCTACAAGCATTAACAAACACATCTCCTACATGTAACTACACATTGTCAATTTGTTCTCTTCACATAATGACCATGATGCTTTGAAATTTGTACTGATTTTTTCTGTGGTCACTTAGCAGATGAGAAAAAATTATTTTGCTTGAATTTTCCTGTTAGGCCAAGTTTTGGAGATATTTCTTTATGCAGATTTTTGAATTACGTGTATACATATATTTAAGACATTTTGTGAAACTGGTCAGATAGGCAGGATTTCTTTTACGGTGCATTATAATACAGTGGAGGAATTGTTTTCATTTTCCAATCTAGCTGCAAGTGAACAATTAAGTTTGCTGTTTGTGTGAAGCTTTGTTCTTGCATTCATTATGAAATTTCAGCTGTTTGAAAGCTGATTTGCACTTGACAGTTTCACCTATTCAGTGATGAAAGTGAAAATATTTGAACACAGTTTTGAACTCAGCGGTTCAGTGAGCTTTATGTTACAGAAACACTCATGATGCCAATTTGCTTTTGAACATCTTTTCAGTGAGTTGCACTACCCATCTTGTTAAGATGTGCTTTTTTGTCGCTCTCTGGGAACTTTAATGTGCATGCAGTCATTAGTTGAATATCTGATAGCAGAGTAGGTTTAGTGACGTCTTCAGCCTTTATTCTCTGGAAGTTTATTATTGACTGCAATAGTTTTCCTATAATGCATGAAAGAGATGTTCCAATTGTTTGTCTTACCATTGTGTTATCAGAACCCTCCTATAATACGGGTTTAGCAAGAACTGAGAAAAAGTGTTTGTGTGGGCTCACTTTCCAGACAGTTTTTCTGAAGATGATCTGCTATTCAAGTATAAGCTTCACAGTAGGATAGTCAGTAGTCCAGCTTATCTCACTACATTGAAAATGTTCGTGTAAATTATAGGTGTCTTTCCCTTAAGTATAAAATGTGAGGAAATAAATACGAAATTCCTTTTTTAACAACTTTTACGAAAAAATTTATGGGGGGGGGTGGTACATTTTTTTTTCAGTAACCCAGTCTCCTAGTGGAACTGATGATTCCTTGCTAAGAGGATTACATGCTGCTAATCCAAATGCCCAGCTGGTTGTACAGTTGTCATCTATACCTATGCTGAGCGTGTGCTTCAACAAACTCTTTTCCATGCTGCAAGTGCACCATGTTCAGGTACCAAATTATGAAATTTGAAATGTTTTCCTAGTATTTCTCTCTAAATTTGGAAGTTGTTTTCTTGTACTTCTTCCTACTTAGGATTCAAGTGACCTGTGCTTTATTGCTTTTGAAGCTGTCATGGGCAACAGTACCACAATAGTGGAATAGACAAGTTGCTGAAAGCTTTTATCAAATAGGACAGATCTTGTTACAGTGAAAAAGTCGGTACACATTTTCATACTTGAAAACAAGTTTGTAAGTTAAATTCACTGGAACGTAAGTGTTAGCTTATTGGTGAAGAGTGTCCCTAAGTGAGCAAGTCTCCATCTGTGGAGGTTTTCAAAACCCACCTGGATAAACCCCTGAGCAACTCAGTCTGGTGTCGTCTTTGGGCTTTCTTTGTGCAGAAGATTGAATTGGATAACCTCCAGAGGTCCCTTCCAAGCTGAATTATGCAATGATCCTAAATGTTAAAATTAAAAGTGTGCTTTTTGAAAAGTCAGTGGTTTAGCAGCGCTTTCTTGGTGCATACAAAGGAATGCCATGTGCGCTATATGTGAGCACTTAAATTTGAACTGTGTGGCTGTCTCCACCCCTCAGTCATTCTTTAGATTTCTCATCCAATATACAGTTTGTGGTGTAAATAACCTTGGTGCTTCCCCAGAATATCTAAATAGTTATTTATCTCAAGGAAGTTATTCGAAGTGAACATCAGTGTCTCTCCGATAGTAAAGGAGGTTTCCCGGTAATTAAATTGGCCTTTTAAATAATTTTGCTTGTCTGGTAAACGTCACTTGACTATATTGAGACATTCCAAAAGCTTACATGCAAACTGGTGTTACAGGTGTACGGTTACGATACGGACATTTCTGAGCAGTGAGTGTGTAAAACTGCCTTTTTTTTAACGTAAGTTTGAAGAAACCTCTTAAGTGAAACTTAACTCTATTTAGAAGTAATCAGTTACAGAAACCTAGTGGAAACATTTGCTAGTGATGCTGAATTTGCCTTGAATATTATGTTTATTGGAATCTTCAAATGCAGTGAAGGGGAGAGTGAGTATGTGTGTGTTATCAGTAAATCAGTAGAGCTAAGAATATAGATGAGGCTTTCAAAATCAAAACAGATAACCTTTTATGTTGTGGAGTTCTGCAAAACAGTTGAGTTTGGTCTGATGGTGGGTTTTTCCCCCCTTTTTTTTCAGCTTGAATCCCTTTTGCAGTTATGGCTCACATTAAGCCTGAATTCCAGCTCCTCTGGAAGTAAAGATAGCGGCACTGATATTTTCCTTTATAATGCTAACCGAATACCTGTCATTTCCTTGAACCAAGGTAAAATACATTAAATATGTGACATGAATTTTCAGAAAGTATAAGATTTTGTTTTTCTTAAGCGCTCAATTTTTGCTAATAAGCAAAAGGTATTGCAGTAAGTTTGCTTTATAAAGTCAGTGTTGGGATAATTTCTGTGCTCTTATTAAAGAGCACTTGGGCTCATCTTAACAGGAAAATGTATAGCTAGTAAGTAACTGGGAGATGATTTCTTGAATTTGTGTAATCTCCTCAGATTAAATTGTAAAATTTGTGGTTCTTAACTTGTCATTACTCCCAGGAGGACTGTTTAAAATACAGTTCTTAGTATAAGGTGAACTGTGCACTTGTATGCACACCTCTGACAGATTTCTTCCCCTTGCATACCATCCTACGATCTCTTTACTATCAAAGGGGTTGGTGGAGGGAGCGGAAGCTGTATTACGTTTTGGCATCAAACAACTAATCTAGTACAAAGACATGTCAATTTCTTTTCTATAATACGTTATATTGTGTAGTTTAGAAAATCTGCAGTATCTTGTGGGGACAGTCCAAAACATTAATGCCTGCTATAATGAACCTGTAACGCTGACTTCCGCGAGAGCCTTCTGAAACTAGTTTCTTTGCATTGTTTTCTCTGAGATGTCAGAGTCTGGGCACTGTAGAAAGTTCTGTGGGCCACTTCTGTGTGAAGTGTTGGTGAGGCTTCTTTTCCTAATTTCCTGGAACAATAGCTGCCAAAAGTAAATGCAACCAACAATAATATTAATAATAATAGATACAGCACCTTACAGTAAAAATAAGACATTTATAGTAATGGTCTGAAGATTAAAGCTTGGAAAAACATGTTTTTCTTGACAGCTTCAGTAACTAGCTTCCTGTCAGTTCTGTCGTGGTATCCTAATACCTTACTCCGGACATGGTGCCTTGTGCTTCATAGCCTAACTCTCATGACAAATATGCAGCTTAACGGTAAGTTTGGTGGGTTTTTATTTTACCTGTTTTAGTGACATATAAGTGAGAGTTGATTCCCATCCAAAAGACTACTAGAACTTTCCTTTTGTCATTTAAGTACTTTTGTTGGTTCTCCATAGCTTCAGACTTTTCAAGAGTGGGCTTCTTGAATTGCTTGAACCGTGGGAAACTGAAATCCTATTGGTAGAAGAAGATGTCATTATAAGTAGGTTGGCAATGTCTTCTAAAAGTGAATTTTAGGACTAGCTAAAGATCCTTGTGAATTAGCTGTGTGCTATGAGAAGTAGCAGAGAGGAAGGATTACGGTGCTATGAGGGAGATTGCTGTTTTTCTGATGCGGAAGAGATAGTTTTGAAATATGCAGGCACTAGTCATTGCTTTCGCTAAGCTATCTGAAAATAAGCCCCAGAAAGTGAATCTATTAAAAAAGAAATCCAGCCCTTTCATTTACATTTTCTATGCATACCAGGTTCTCACACATTCTGTATACTGCTCCAAAACAGACTAGAAATTATCTCGCTTTGTGAATGAGGTTTTGCCACAAGACTGGTAGAAATTAAAGGATGTAATTTTTAGATGAAGAAATGAAGCTTCTGAATGGCTATCATAGGACAGCTGTCATGAGGAATATTTTGGTGGTCTTGTCCTCAAGACTATAAAGAAGATATCAAACAGTAAGAACCTGGAGCCTAGAATCTTCTAAAACTTGTATGTTAGACCAAGTTAGAGCTCTTTTAAATTCCGTTTTCACTCCAAGCACATGACTAAAGACAGTAGTTACAGAAGAAACAAACCCAGAGCAACCTGAACATCAAACTTCTTTGAAGCAATTTGCCGTTCTGTGATGATACAATTATTCTCCATAGTTTTCCTCAAAGATGCTTGTGAATCTTTCTTTCATTTACGCCATTCCAAATCATAGTCTTTGGGATGCTATTTTTTCTTCGGGTTTTCCCTTTCTGTCCCTTTTCTATGATGTTGTTTAAAGATCAGTCTCACAGAAATCTGCTGAAATTTTTGCTATTGGGTGAAGCAGTAGAGCTGTGAATAAACTAATAGAAGAGATTTAATCAATATTCACACACTAAGACCTCCATCTTATTCTTGAAAATAAAGTGTGGCCTGATTTGTAGGATGACAGTGCATGCAGCTATCACCCATGTGTATTTTCAGCACTCCCAATTCATAACTGTAGACTGGCAGTTTCCAAAAATTTTGCTGAGTGTACCACTGAGACCCTATGGGACTCCCTTCCAAGTGGTAGAAGGCTCAGCGTGTGTGCCCTGACACTGACAGCCAGGCAGCTGCACGTTGGTGGCAGTTTCTTAGGCAATTGCCTGAGGTCAGTAAGTGCTGATGTGAATGAAAAGCTCTTCAGAAGCAACCTCGATGATACATCACAGGTGCACTTCAGCATATGCATGTGGTTGTGGATTTTCGTGTGTATAGGATTGTGAACCCAAGGTTGGAGTTGAGTTGGAAAGGATTGGAGGCATAAGCTTGCTGGAGAGTGAAGAAGAGGGTTGAAGGTGTGTCTCTTTTTATACACGTGTGTGGATTAGCACAGGTATATATATCCCTTAACTGCCCCTTTCCCCATAATCACTGATAGAACCAGGAGCTAATTAGATTTAAGTGTCCATCAGATAACTTCTGTGCCAGGATTCCTCAGCAGCTAATAATTCAAGATAATAATCTGTGTCAATGGCACTGAGTGGTCACATTTAGGAAGAGAAATAGTCTGTTTCAATTCTTGACAATTGAATGTGGGATCCATCAGCGCACTTCTCCAATCAATAATTTTGCTTTCCATGTGCTTCAGTTCAGAAGTGGGACTTAATACTAGTCTCTTAAGTCATAACAGATAGTGTCTCATAGGAGTTCTCATCAACTTACAATTATCAAGATTATGCTTTCCAGGAGAGAGAGATTTGTGGGAAAGGGAATAAGGAAGAGAGAATTAAGGATTGGAAAAGAAAACTAAAACAGCTTTAATGAAACAATAACAATAAAATGAAATATATACAATACCAACCCCAAACCTAGCCCCCTGACGGCAATCACATCACTGTCACCACTGATGCTGAGGAGCAGGCACTGCAAAAGTCCAGGACTGGCGGCAGGTGGGAGCACAATTCGGGATCTGGACTCTGGAACCGGATTCAGGAATGCACAGATTGGGATCAAAGGCATAACGCACAGAGTCCTCCTCAGACACTGGCCATTGAAGAAGAGGAGGGCTTGACCCTTGTGATCCCTCAGCTCTGTACCGAATATGACATCTATGGGATGGAACACCTTGTTGGTCAGTGTAGGGTCCCCTGTCCTGTCCGCTCCTCCCCGCAGGTGCAGCCTCTCACTCACTGCACCCCCACCCTGGCACACAGGATTTAGCAGTGACCTTGGTCTGCACAGGAGCAAGCGTCAGCCAGAGCCTTTCTGCACCCCAGTCCCTGGCAGTGACTGAACATCGAGCATTATCACTGCTAGAAGCAGACCCCGTTCTGCACAAATATGCTGTTAACTTCAGACGGTGCAGTTAGTTAGAAGAGACTGAGCTGGGAAGTGAAATCACTGAACAGAATCAGTTCTGTTATGACTCCAACCAGGATACCCAGTCTTTCATTTAAAAAGAAGAAAGGAAAGGAAACAGAAGGAAAAAAAAAAATAGGGGAGTGGAGTGGGGGGAAGGACAGTCCTTCTTCCTACTCTTCCATCCATCCATTCTAGATAAGGGTCTTGCCTTATTTGCAGTTTGAGTAGTCTCTTTGAACCCACTTCTGAACTATTGCACTCTGAACGTGACAATTTTGGTCACCATTTCTTCAAGAGGTCATTGAATTGGAAGATCTTGTCATGAGAAAGGTGATTCTTCAGATCTTATCCTGATGTAGTTTTAAAAGCTGTTTCTTAGTTATTTTTCTAAAACCCCAGATCTCTCCAAAGGCTTTTTAGTTGGAGTTTTCCCCCACCTGGGAATAGGGGAGGTTCTCTTTGGAAACTGTTCTACGTTGGGATTTTATCAGCAAACTCTGTCTTAGGGGAGGTCAGTTCCTAGTCAGAAAATCTTATTTTATTATGTGCTGATAAATGTCTTCAGAATGAGAGTTCAGGCTGCTTAACTTCAGTGCTTCAGAAACTCCTATCTGAGAAGTGCAAGGCATTTTTCAGGGATAAACCCAACACCCCTGCCATTTCTTTTCTGAACAATGACCTTACTTACCCACAAGATCCAGGGACAAATTTTGCAAGGATGGTATTTAAAATCAGTATTTGATGGGTGACATCTAGAACCATTTGACACCATGTGAAGGAAGGTGGGTAGAAGCAAACCTACAGTGATACCTGGCTAAGAAAAATGTCTCAGAGCTACAGTTGCTCTGAAGTAAACAGCTGTCATCTGCCGAATTGTTCTCATAGTGCATTTACTCACCTGTTCCTTTAGCAGGAACTATTCATGCTCTCCTTACATGTCCTTTGGCTTACCTGTGACTGTTACTGGAAGTGCTGTCTGAGAGCAGTGATTTGAGCATAAACATTACCTGACAGAGCAGATAATGTAGATGCATCCTGAAATCTGAGTGTCAAATAAAACATGTCAGACTACATATATAATGTAGAAAAAAAAATGGAGTTTTGTATTGCAGTGATATTTTCACCTGTTAGACAGAAAATATAAGAGTAGCATAGGAAGTTATGAAGATGTATTCATTTGGTTACAGCATCAACCCTGTCATGAAACCGTAGAAAAACTACGGAGCCTTCTAATCCTGGAAGGGAATGAATTGAGGGTTAGCATGTGGACTTGGCTGCTGCTTGTCAAGAGGAGATGGGCTGGATCTGTCAATTCCAGGGAAGCTCTAACATCACAAATAGCCAGATTTAATTAGGCAGTTACAGTACAGGCGTAACAAGTGAGGGTGAACACAGCAAGGAAAAAGCTGGAGTCTTTTAAATAATGTTACCTTCAAAGAAACACGAAGTGAACAAAGCAAACGAATTGAAGCTACACCCCAAATGTGCCCTGTTCAGAAAACTAAAAAACATTGAATCACTTCATAGGTGATTCAAGGTTTCTGAAGAAAATGAAATACCTTCTGTCTGTGAAGGTACCATTCAGGAGAGTAGGAAAGCACAAAAGTATGTCCCTTTTTAAAATAATTTAAAAAATATAAACATTCTGGGTGCTTTATTTTAAAACTAATTTTTAAAATTAATTTGGATGCTCAGTACATTTGGACAAACTCATGTGACATCTAGCTCAAAACTGAAGTAATATGCAAAGTTTGAATGATGCAGTTATGTTGAGACAGTGAAAAGTTACAGAAAACTATGAAAAAAGAATGATCGTGTTCAGATTAATTTTTCATTTTGATTAGTTATGACAGCTGCAGTTGAATGTAATTTTAGTGATAGAGGTTTGTCTTAACTATCAAAATAGTGTTTTTCAAAAAACCCAAAGATATAACACATCTAAGTGTACAGGCAAGAGCTGTGACTTCACCAAATTAATGTTCTTAGTGACCTGAGTGTCATTTTCATTTTTAACTTGTTTCGTTATATACTCAGAAACACCTCCCAAAACGAACCAACCAAAAACAACCCCAAACCACCAACAACATACATACACTGATTTTCCTCTAAGAAAACCAGGTATTGTATGTTTTACTTAAGTGAATGTTGAGGACTGCAGATTCAGTAGGGTAAAATAGTTGACCCAGACCGGTGTTTCCAAGGCACATCTTGCAATGGAAAGCTTCTCTGTTGTTCTGAAATGTTCAGTTTTTCTTTCAGGGAACCGGTGAAATTGTGGGTTTACTTTTTACAGACTTGTCCCCCACCCAGCAAGACCTACCCTTTCCATCTCTTGCACTATCAAATGAAAACTAGATCAGGCTTATTGTCTACAATACAATGGAACTGGAATTCTGTGAGATGCTTTCTTGCTTTTATTCAGCTCCAGCTCTTGCTATACCATCAGTCATAAGCCATACAGGCTTGTTCCACTACTAATGTTGAAAGATCAATGCAAAATGGTTTGTATAGCTGTACAAAAAATACTTTCAGCATTAGTCTTCTGCGTTCATCTAAAGCAAGAAGTCTGTTTATAGTTTGAGAATAAAATGGTATTTGATGAGGGTGAAACTCACTGTGAATTATCTTCTTCCATATTCCTGTAAGGACTTCTTCTCATAGCAAGTGTCTTTCTAATGCTATTTTTATTTCATTGCTTTGAAAGCTTTTTAACTGAGATGGAAGTAGTTAGGGTTTAATTCTGGTTTTGACAGAGACATTTCCCTCCTGGTTGGAATCTTTAGTTTAATTTTCTTTAGTTTAAGGAAATTACTGTGAATGATGAAGACTCTAATAAAAATATAACTCAAAATTGTAGTGCAGAGTAAGCAGCTTTCAGTAGCTGATTTTGCTGAGAATATTTACACATCGTGAAATAAGGGATATGCACTATAAATATTTGATTTACAATTAATGCGTAAGATTACAGATTGAAGTTTTATGTCTTTATTTTTAAGCTGGTCCAAGCAGTGCCATTGGAGCTCAGGAAAGTACTGCCCAATTGTTGGTGTCAGATCCAAACCTCATTCATGTGTTAGTGAAATTTCTTTCCGGCACGAATCCTCATGGAACAAATCAACACAGTCCACAGGTAACTAACAATTTAAATAAGAGCAAAACTCTTTGTATTAGTATTTTAATGCACCTGACATGAATGTGTGTTACTCATAATGTATTATATCCTTGGCTTGGGATGGTTTTTTTTTGGTTGTAGTCGGTTGGTTCTGATGAGCAGCCACAGGGAAATTCATGTTGTTGATACACACTGAGTAGTGATTGTACATTTTTACATCTGGAGACTTGCCACAGGGAGAGAATGCCATGCAGTGTGATAGTGAATGTGTTCCATGCTAGGTTTCCTTAGTTGCATGCATGAAAATAGTAAGTTAGTTTCCTGAAATCTTGTTGGGCTGTGATAAAAATGAAGATTAAGTTTAAATACGTAATAATTCCAGAACTTAAATTTATACTTGTATTTTTTGCCTGTTTCTGAATTCATGTGGTGTCTACTGTTTCTCCTAATTTCAACCAATGTCTTTTTGCAGTCTTTGAAACATTTGTGAATAGCAATTAAGAAAAGCCCAAGTTAACTTAATTGTCTGTATATTTGACAAGACTCTCAGAAACACTTAGTTTAGGAGACAGAAAACACCTGGTATTTCCAGTATTTCAGAAAATACATAGTCTTTTGAAGAACTTAAACATTGCACGGTGCCATTAATTTAAAGCACTTAAATGTAGTTTGTGGAAAAACATTCAGATTAGCACAGAAATGTGTTCTCTGTGAAGTGTAGTTTACATTGCTGAAAGGATGAAGTCTCAAGCTGCAGAGCAAGTCTTAGGCAAAGAACTGAATTATTTGCTTTTTGTTCATGGTAAGTGATGGAAATACACATAATATAAATTGATATGGAATAGTTTTGTGTAAACCCAGTAGAATTTTTCAGAAAGCAATGTAAGTTACATAATACTTTTCTGTTCCTAGAACTAAGAACATTTGTACTTGTTAGATATTACTTAATGTTCTTGAAGACATTTCAGTTTTATATAATATTTATTAAAATGCCTTTCCCTCTAGGTTGGGCCAACAGCGATGCAAGCTATGCAAGAATTTCTTACTCGATTACAAGTGCACCTTTCTTCAAATTGTCCACAGATGTTCAGTGAATTTTTATTGAAATTAATACATATACTTTCAACAGAAAGGTAAACTTTAACTGTTTTTCCCTTCCATGCTCACTTTGTCTTTAAAATCTGTGCAAGTACGAATCACAACTAAGATGTGTATGTCCTGCCCTGTCAAGTTGTATATAGATGGGGATGTTAGGTGCGGCTGCAGCACTGCCAGGAGGGTCTGGGCTGCTTCTGGCATGTGGAAGAGTGTGACTGGAATCCGCACGAGGCCATCCATGTGTTAGGGACAGTGAATAGAAGCACTAAACAGTTGTTTGGACTGATTTTATCTAGAGCTAATATATAGACCTTGTGAAAGTAATCCCTAAAATAAGGGCGCTGTTGATGAGCTTCCCTGTTAAAAAGAGGAAAAAGAATTCTGAGAGGTCTGAAGAAATGAAAGGTTCTAGAAATTATTCCTAGGTTATGAAAATAGTATGGATGGCTTTTATAACATGGTAGGATGAAATATGAGATTGAATAATCCTATTTATGCAATATGCGTATTTATTGCTTTGCATTTTTTTTCCTCTTCTCGTCCAACAGTGAAAAACCTGTTCTGCCCCACTCTCATTCTGGGGCATCTTGATTCCCAAATAGTGTAGAGAAGTGCTGCAGGCCAGGGGAGAGATAAGAGCTTATGGCTTGTCTTCTACAGCTCTGCTTCTTCAAGGCTAGGTCGATGGGCATAAGACTGTTGTATATACAGCAGTATACCAGAAATGTGGCAATTGTTTGATCTGAAGTACATTAGGAATTATTTTTCTCTGGAACTGATGTTTTGCTCATCCCCAGACAAAGGCTTTGTATAATTAGGGATGAGCTTTCGCAGTTTTGGGCTTCCCAGTAGGTGGCACTTTGGTGTTATCTGTTCTTTAATCATATAAGAATATGCTTTGGACCTTCTCTAAGATGTTTTACCTTAGTAAATTAAATTGCATGGGTGATGTTTACCAAGTTACGTGATCAATCACACAAGAAATGTCGTAATACAATAAAATCATTAATTCACAGTGAATCTTGGAATGCACGTCTGCTTGCCATAATTTATTTGAAATAAGCTAATGAGACACTGAAAGGATAGTTTTCGAAATGCACTAGATTTTTTTTTTTAAAGACAAACCAAAGATGGAACAGAAGTGTCGTAAAAATGAAAGCAAAGCTCCAGAAAAGGGCTTAGGTGGATATTTCTAAAACCTCATGTAATTATTGAAGTATACCATGTCTGATCAAAGCGTAAGACTGAGCCATATGAGCTGCCACCCTGGGCTCGGCGTGGGGCAGGTGGGGAGGTGGTGGGGGGGGGGAAAAAGAGAAAAAACACAAACAAACCAAAAAAAGGTCCCAGTTGACTAGAGGTTAGCAAATGTGATGCTCATCTACAAAAATTGCTGAAAGGAGTATCTGGGGAACTATAGGCCTATCAGTCTGACCTCAGTGCTGGGGAAGGTTATGGAGCAGATTATCTTGAGTACCATCACATGGCACATAGAGGACAACCAGATGATCAGGCTCAGTCAGCATGGGTTTATGAAAGGCAGGTCCTGCTTGACTAAGCTGATCTCCTTCTACGACAAGGTGACCCACCTAGTGGATGAGAGGAGAACTCTGTATGTGGTCTACTTAAACTTTAATAAAGCCTTTGACACCATTTCCCACAACATTCTCCTGGAGAAACCAGCTGCTCATGACTTGGATGAGTGTACTCTTTGCTGTGTACAAAACTGGCTGGATGGCTGGGCCCAGAGAGTGGTGGTGAATGGAGCTAAATCCAGCTGGTGGCCGGTCACCAGTGGTGTTCCCCAGGGCTCAGTACTGGGGCCTGTCCTCTTCAACATCTTTATCAATGATCTGGATGAGGGGGTTGAGTGCATCCTCAGTAAGTTCACAGGTGACACCAAATTGGGTGGGAGTGTCGATCTGCTTGAAAGTCGGGAGGCTCTACAGAGGGATCTGGACAGGCTGGATCGATGAGGCCAGTTGTATAAGGTTCAATAAGGCCAAGTGCCAGGTCCTATATTTGGGTCACAAAAAACCCCTGCAACGCTCCAGGCTTGAAGAGTGGCTGGAAATCTGCCCAGCTGAAAAGGACCTGGGGATGTTGGTTGACAGCCAACTGAATATGAGCCAGCAGTGTGCCCAGGTGGCCAAGAAGGCCAACAGCATCCTGGCTTGTGTCAGAAATAGCCTGGCCAGCAGGAGGAGGGAAGTGATTGTCCCCCTGTACCGGGCACTGGTGAGGCCACTCCTTGAATCCTGTGTCCAGTTTTGGGCCTCTCACTTCAAGCAGGGTATTGAGGTGCTGGAGCGTGTCCAGAAAAGGGCGACAAAGCTGGTGAGGGATCTAGAGAACAAGTTTTATGAGGAGCGGCTAAGGGAACTGGGATTGTGTAGCCTGGAGAAAAGGAGGCTGAGGGTTGACGCTATCACGCTCTACAGCTACCTGAAAGGAGGTGGTAGAGAGGTGGGGCTTGGTCTCTTCTCCTAAGTAACAAGTGATAAGATGTGAGGAAATGGCCTCAGACTGGGCCAGGAAAGGTTTTAAGATGGGACATTAGGCAAAATTTCTTTGCTGAAAGGGTTGTGAATCATTGGAACTGGCTGCCCTGGAAGTGGTGGAACCACAGTCCTTGGAGGTATTTAAAAGACCTGTAGATGTGGTGCTGAGGAACATGAGTTATTGGTGACCTGGTAGTGCAGGGTTAATGGTTGGACTTAATGATCTTAAAGGTCTCTTCCAACCAAAATGATTCTGTGACTGTGAAGAAAAATGGAGTATTACTGTTAGAACTAATTAAATGGCAAAGATTTTCTTCAGGGCTATTTCTGTAAACTGGTTTGCTCTGTATTTAATTTTAAAAATTATAGTAAGATTAATCAATGATGAAAGATACAGAAAAATATATCACAATTCAGTAACTAACTCACTCTTCAAGAATTAGCACTAGTTGTATTTTAAATACACTGTTTCAAAAGGTTCATTCTGTAACGCACCATTATACGTGTAAAAACAATTGGGAAAATAAATTTACCCCTAAAAGAGATTATTCAATCTACAAGCACCAACCTATGATAGTTTCTCATGGTCTTATATATAGTTACTATTTAGATAACTAAAACCTGAGCATTCTTCTTTCTACCTCAGGGGAAAGAACAAAAACAAAACCAAACAAATCAAAAGAATGAAACTATGGAAAGAAAAAACTCATCATGATTTCCCTGCAAATGTATGACACTCTTCACCCCCAGCTAAACAGGACTCTATGCCAAGCCTATACCTACAAAATTAACTGAATGATTAAAAAAAAAAAAAAAAAAAAAGATGGATCCTAGACTTTTTCAAAGGAAACTTGAAAACCTTGTGGTGTCAGGAAAGTGATAGCACGAGTAGGTTCTACAGACTCTGTAATGACCGGTATATTCGAAAGTTCTGAATGCTTGACTCGTGAAAGATCAGATTGTGCTTCAACATGCATTTCTGAAAATGGCTGGGGTTTTATTTATTGAAAGTCTGGTGTGCTTTTGATTCTTAAAAATCAAGCCAAAAATCCCCAAACGACCAAACCTATTTAACTTGTTAATATTGAACAATGAAGTAATGAAATGTCTTTTTCTTTCTTTTTTTTTTTTGTCTTGTCCTTTAGGGGTGCTTTCCAGACGGGCCAGGGACCCTTGGATGCACAAGTGAAACTCTTGGAATTTACTCTGGAACAGAATTTCGAAGTTGTATCAGTTAGCACTATTTCTGCAGTAATTGAGTCTATAACCTTCCTTGTGCATCATTACATTACATGTTCGGACAAAGTGATGTCTCGCAGCGGCTCAGACAGCTCTGTGGGTGCTCGAGCCTGTTTTGGAGGGCTTTTTGCTAATATTATCCGTCCAGGTGATGCTAAAGCAGTTTGTGGAGAAATGACAAGGGATCAACTCATGTTTGATTTGTTAAAGCTGGTCAACATTTTGGTTCAACTGCCGCTTTCCAGTAACCGAGAATATAGCGCTCGTGTGCCTGTCGCAAGCAGTACTACAGACAGTGTGTCTGATGAAGAAAAGGTTTCGGGAGGCAAAGATGGCAATGGCAGCAACCCTAATACTCAAGGATCAACGGCGTATGTGGCAGACTTGGTGTTAGCAAACCAGCAGATTATGAGCCAGATTTTGTCTGCACTTGGCCAGTGTAACAGCAGCGCTATGGCAATGATTATTGGTAGGTATTTTGTAAATAGAACAGAAGAACTTTTGGTGTCGTGAAACACTTAAAACTTCTGCAAATTCATAAATTGGGTGTAGACATGAAAGAATGCGTCACAGAAGTGACAGGAGAAAGGAAAGAGGGTAGGTAGTTCAGGTACTACAACTGTCAATTCTCTTGCCAAAATGTTTCTCTAAGGCATGTTCCAAAGATCACTTGAACACGTTATTTTGTATTATTTGTTAGTATAACTCCAGTTTCTCTAAATGGAACAAAATTACTCCATTGATTCCCCCCATTCAAATCTAAAATCACTTTTAAAAGCTCTTCCAGATTCATATCATCTGCTTTGTAATTTGAATTTATGGAGGCAATCTGTTCCTTGGGAAGGCTATTCTTGTGCTTTCCATTTTCAATTTTAGCAACATCTAATCAATATTGCTGAATATTGATATTCAGTAAATCCTCATCGCTTTAACACTGAGAAGGAGAATTCTGGGAGAGGTATTTCTGATAGAAATATATATGTTAAATGCTTCGGCTTTTTTGACTGCAAAAGTGCACTTGTATTATTATCTGGAAAAGAATCTTAAATGCTTGTTAGTTGTGTCTGGCTAGGAGTGATTCCAGTCATTGTAGTTCTTTCTTTGTTTCCTTTTATGGCCTTACCTAAAATTGGATTTAATTCCCTGACTTCCTGGGTCATGTTGTTCCATTTGTACTGTTAAAAAGGTGGCACGTATCTGGGAGTACTAACAGTAATTTATATGGTCCTGAAAACTGTCCCATTCATAGTTTGTAAAATCCATGTGACCATTTAACTGAAAAGAAATTTGAACGTCCTTGAGCGCTCCTATGTGCCGTAATGGTTTGTTAGGACTCAGTTTCTCACCTTTGAACTCTTTCTATTTTCACTAAGGTGCGAGTGGCTTACATCTCACTAAACATGAAAACTTCCATGGTGGCTTAGATGCAATATCAGTTGGAGATGGGTTGTTCACTATCCTGACAACGCTTAGTAAAAAAGCAACAACAGTGCAAGTGATGCTTCAGCCAATTCTTACGTACATGGCCTGCGGGTACATGGGAAGACAGGTAAGGTGTCTTAGGTCTGCTGCGCATCAGGGTAATTAAAAGAAATGTTAACGTTTTTCTAACCTCACTTCACTTTAGTGCTGAAGTTAGGAAGCTTCCCTCTGTCGCCCCTGGTAGAGGGAGAGAGGGAGTTTCTGTAAGGACGTTTTGATGCTCCCGTAAATGTTCCTGGCTAAAGGCTTGAAGATGGATCGAATATTTTATTATGTGCAGGTGGAAAACACATTTGTTGTGTTCCCATTGGTGGGTATTTTGAATGCTCAACATTTTTATTTCCCTTCGGCTGCTTTCTCTGTTAGTTTGAGCTTTTCCTTACCACAAAGACTTCCTCTATGTAAAGAGTGAACCATGCGAAATGTAGCATTGCTGTTTTGTGGCAGAGAGGTCAACTGCGGTGGCATTTCCTCTCTGGGATTTTTGCCTACTAAAAGAGGAGACTAAGAGCAGTCATGCATATTTCTGTTGTATTAATTTTGTATGAAACCATGTATTTCTTAACTGTTTTTCTTCTAGGGTTCTCTTGCCACTTGTCAGCTCTCGGAGCCGCTGCTCTGGTTCATTTTACGAGTGTTGGATACAAGTGAGGCACTGAAGGCTTTCCATGATATGGGTAAGAACGTCTTTTCTTTAGCTGCATCAGGGGAAAGGTTCATTGTAGATTTTTTTGTCACTTAAATAAGGAGTACAAGTCTGTGTCTGGAGAACCAAACTTACTAAACAGGCCTTTGCTTGCGTAGAACCTGTTGCATGCTTCTGAACAGGGTTTCCATCTCCCCCTGCATTATACACAGGTGGCGTTCAGCTTATTTGTAACAACATGGTGACGAGCACAAGAGCCATTGTTAACACGGCGAGAAGTATGGTTTCAACTATTATGAAATTTCTTGATTCTGGACCCACTAAAGCAACAGATAGCAGTTTGAAAGCTAGAGTGCTAGCTTCGGAGCCTGATAACGCAGAAGGAATTCACAATTTCGCGCCACTGGGTAAGTAATACTTCTTTGTCTTACATTAATATCCACTGGTCATTTGGAACTTCATCAAGTTCTTAACAGAAAATATTGTGATAGCATCAGATGTTGCAGTGCTGTTAAATCTTCTAAACAGAGGGGTTGCTGGTGTTTCAGGATGATGGTGTTGGGGGAGGAGGTTAGCACCTCGTCCACAGGTGTGGACCTTGTGTGGAAAGAAGGGAAAGGGAGTGAGCAGTATCTAATGTAGTCATGCCTGAAGGTGGGCCCCTCCCTCCCGCCTAGGTCAGGGGATACCCAGTTCCAGCCCTGCCACAGACACACTAAGACTCACTGACTTTGCTTCAGGCACATCAGGTTTGATGGAGCTGTTACAGAAACGGCAAAGCTGGATGACACAGAATGAGTCCAAGTTGGTTCAAACAGGGCAGGAGAAGCTGGAGCGTAGGGCTGATGTTGCCTGATGCTGCTCTCACACCTGATGGCACCTAATGGCTCCAGTGCTGCCTGCATGGACTTCTATTAGAATTGCAGTGCTGTTTTAGTGTCAATACAGAGACTGCCAGTTAACTAAAATGCATGTGTTTAAAGATGTAGCTGTACTCCAATATCTTACAAAAGCTCCTTTTCACTACTACTGTCTTAAGGTTTTCTGATGCTGCCCGCTAGCCTGGCGTAGCCCATGAATGTATTCATACAGCCTGTCGCGCTCTCAGGAGGGGAGAAAGAAAAGATTATTTAAATTTCTGGATAAATTATTGGACAAGAGAGAAGTCCATTCAATCCTATCATTCAAATTTAAAAGTGTCTAAAAATAGTGAAATTCAAAGGAAAAGTTTTAAAAATTATTATTTGGCAGAAAAGGGATCTGTTAGAACTCCTCTACCTTGCTTTTCATAAATTCCTAAAAGGTAAATTTAAGAAACCTGCTAATGTTGGTACTTGCTTGCTTCAAGTAGTAAAAATCCCAAGCATATATGATAGTGGGTTCTTGCATGCTTTATCTTCCAGCTTTCAAAGTGCTGCAGTTCTTGACGTTCTGCTCTGAGTGTATCTATCTTAGTATTTTACTTTCAGTCAGGAGTGTGCTTTTGAAATTAACCTTCTGGTTGTCCTCACTTACTGCTCTCTGATTCTTATGTAGTGTTCTCTGAGAGATGAACATGATTCGTTTGGGATGGAAGTCTATCAAAATGTGTTCAGGAATTCACCTCTAGCTGCTATTAGGCATTCAGTCATGGGGCCAGGCTAGAGCTAAAAACCACCCTAGTACCTGTAGTTTGAACAGCACGAATCTGGTCTTGTGCCATACTCTTTGCTAAAAAATACACAGCCTGGATGTTCCTACTTCATTCTGAGCTCGTGCTAAGATCAGAAAAATAAGCTGCTGCTGTGGTCAGGTTTGTTTTAATGCTGGTGTCCATTTTAGAAGAAGGTTTTCATGTGAAACAAACCATTTTAAAGAAAAAGGCTTGCAGACTTTATAACCAAAGTTGTTTATGCTATCATTGTAATATTTAAACCTTTAAAGCCTTCATTATGTTAACTATGAATTAACTGAGTTCAGGTTCTAAGCAGTATTTCAACCTGCATCTTTTTGGCTGCTTTGTTTTTGTAATGAATTCTTGATAGAAAGTTTAGGACTTCGGTAGCAAGTGTCCCCTAGCAAATTTTCAGGCACGTATGCATGTGGGTATGTAAACTTCCTACGTGAAACAGTCCAAGAGTAAAAGAAAAACTGTCAGCAGTTGTCATTATTGCACATGGGATGTTATCAATAAACTAAAGCAGGTGAGGTAGGAGCCAATTCATTGGTCTGGGTTTTATTGATAAGTGTTAATAATCAGTGTTAATGGTGCTGTTTTTGAAGGTTCGATCACCTCAAGCAGTCCTACTGCCCAGCCTGCTGAAGTGCTGTTACAGGCTACTCCTCCCCACAGACGAGCTCGCTCTGCTGCATGGTCCTACATATTTTTGCCCGAGGAAGCTTGGTGCGACCTCACGATTCACCTTCCTGCGGCCGTGCTGCTCAAGGAGATCCACATCCAGCCTCACCTGGCCTCTCTGGCAAGTAAGTAGATTCACTGACATTGATGCTGGTTTGAAAATTTGAAGGGTAGGATTTAGAAATGATACAAAGAATATGATCAGAGAAACTACAGCTGACAGGTTGTTTGAAGAATGCCTGTAAAGTAAGTTGAAAAGCTTGCTAATTCTGCTTTACTTGAGAATGGTAAGCCCTGCTGCTGCTTGATTTCTTCTTAGTACCTGTCTTGTGACATTAATGTTAAATATGCTGAAAAACCTTCTCAAAACTTTCCCTAGTGAGAATGTGATGTTGGTCAAGGGTCTTCAGGCAAAACGGTTTTGTATGCTGGATGGAATAAAGCTTGAGATTTTCGGCTTTCACCATTGTAGTCCTGCTAGGGAAACATGTGGCATTTGTACTGGCACAACATGTTAAGTCTCTGAAATAAACTGTATACGCTACATATCGAAATGCAGGTGTATTTTAACGTGTATCATCGCACAGGTCAAACACTCCAGCTGGAGTTCTGTCGTAGTGTTTGGCTAAGATCGTTTCAATCATCCTGTTCTGTGTCTTTAACAGGGGTGCATGTTTAACACTGGAATTCAAACCAGTACAGATTTTTAAATACTATTAAACCTTCTTCTCTTACTCCGTAGCTTGCCCTTCATCAGTATCTGTTGAAATAAGCGCAGATGGTGTCAACATGTTACCTTTGTCGACTCCCGTTATCACAAGCGGTCTCACGTACATCAAAATCCAGCTGGTAAAAGCGGAGGTTGCCTCAGCTGTCTGCCTCCGTCTCCATCGTCCTCGCGATGCCAGTACGCTAGGGCTCTCGCAGATCAAACTG
Organism: Bucorvus abyssinicus; assembly: GCA_009769605.1. Classification (NCBI taxonomy): domain Eukaryota; kingdom Metazoa; phylum Chordata; class Aves; order Bucerotiformes; family Bucorvidae; genus Bucorvus; species Bucorvus abyssinicus. Next base: position 36,703,520 of record CM020031.1, read on the forward strand.
TTGGGCCTCACAGCCTTCGGGAACACTTCGTCTGCAACCGTCAATAACCCGTTCCTTCCCTCTGAAGATCAGGTCTCTAAAACAAGGTAAGCTGCTAGATCAAAAGACAGAGAGGCACGTTTGTGCCAGTTCGTGGTTTGGGGTTTTTTAGGACACTTTGTGCTCTGAGTCAGATCTTTCAGTAGCAAACTGTATTCACGGTACCTGGATTTGTGGTTGAATTTTTTTAACATCTACAGAATCTGTTTTCTAAGAAAAACTTGCTGCCTTTTTTTTTTCTTTGTAGAAGGCAAATACAAACAATACTTCTCACTTTTTTGGTAGCATACTTAATCTGCGTATGTAAAAGGGGATGTTCCACCTCTGCAATGGTGAGAGAATACAAAACACAGGAAAATATTCAGAGTTGCATTCTGTGTTTTTAATGGGTAAGCAGTTGTTAAAAAAAAAAAAAAAAAGTGAAGTACCAGCATGTTTCTTATCCCCCACATAACTTACAGTTATGTAAGTATTGAAGCAGGAACAGAAATAGGACAATGGGCTGTTCTGTGGTAGTCATATCTAATGTAGCTGTTCACAAACATTTGAGAAACGGGAACTGAACGCTGTATGATTGTGGCATATCAGCAAGATTTCTTTTCAAAGGCTTTTATTTGGTCCAGTGGCATCTTGAGTATTGTACTCATTTTTAAAATAAATAAACCCATTTTATATGAATAAACCCTTAAGGATTTTTTAAAAAGAAGTGTTATAAAGTTTTCCAACTTTGAATTTTAAGTTAATGGGTGAATTTTCGAGGTTTCCTGGTTCTGAAATTTAGCTTACTAAATTGTAAACATTCATTATTTGAAATATTTTGTCTTAGAACTTTAATGTTTATAGGTTTGAAAAGAGAGCAAGGGGAGGTTTTAAAAACCTTTCTTCTTTTGCTGGGAAAAATTTGTGAAAGTAAATTTAAAGAACGTGAGTGCTGTCCACTGTATAATCGATGAGAACTGCATAATTGAAATTGGTCTTTGATCTTGAATAGCAGTGAAGCAAGTTTTCATAAGCAAATTATACTGTTGCTATATTCGTACTTCAGAAAAGGTTATATTAAAGTCACACCGAAGTAATCGGTATCTAAAGAAAGAGGGTGAGTGTACATTCTTCATGTCTTGAAATGTTTTATTGTGGCTTTCAGCTTAGTTTTGTAAGTATCTCATTAAAGTAATGGTTGTAATATGATAGATATATTCAATAAACTTGGATATAATTTTGTTTTAGACGTAACAGAAAACTTGCTCTTTTCTGGGATGATAAATACTTAGGAGTAAATTATTCCTGAAACAAAACTATAAACGTAATTATAAATTGTAACCTTATTGTACCTATAAATTTAAGGTCTATATGCAATTTTGCCTTTCTTTTGAACTATGGGAGGTAAAGTTAGCTGTGAAAACAGGTTAACGTCTTAGTTTATAGCTTGTCAGTAAAATGATGCCGTTTATTTCACATGCAACTTAGATTGCCATCTCATTCATGCTAGTTTAAACAGCATTGTAGTATGTTTTCATGAATAAAGTCTAGTTAGGATGTTTCCAAATTGATTCAATTACAATAGATTTACTTTTCAAGATTTATTATTAAAAGGAATGCTGAACGATACTGTTAAAGAATAAGAGCCGTGGGGGAAATGCAGTGGCTAACACGTTTTTAATTTCTGCACTTTTCCTGTATGCTTAAATCAGGTTCACTAAGGTTCACTGTAATTTATTGTAGACGTGTATGACCCTAAAAGTCTGTAATCTCAGGTGTATAATTTTAATGCCAACCACTATTGCAGAATCTTAATCTTAAATATCAAAAAAATCCAGGGGTGCCTAAGTGAGGCAGTATGTTGTTTCATGCTTCACATTTGTGTTTTAGCCAGCTCCTTTTAATGCAAAAAACCTCAACCAAAAACACCACCACCAATAAAAGAACAAAACCAAAACAAAAACCTTCCCACACCCTTGCCCCTTACCTTACCTCTGTATAAACGCCTTCCCCTTTAGCTTCCCCCCAGGGACAACCTACTGGAAGAAACCAAGAAGTCTTGAGAAACTTTGTAGGCGCTTACCTCTTCCTCCCCACAAACGCTGCCTTTCTTACACCTTAAACCAGTGGTTACAGCAGCATTACACATGTGTATTACATCCTGGTCTTAAATTCAGTCCTTTTAATGTGCTTTTCTCAGATGACGTCTGATGATGTCACAGCAGTTTTCTGCAGTACTTGTCCTAGAATCTAATAGAGTTAGTTATGTTATAGATGAAAAATAAGAGAATGATACATTGGCTCATTTGTGTTTTCTCTTCCAGTATTGGGTGGTTGAGATTATTACACCATTGCCTCACTCATATAAGTGATTTGGAAGGAATGATGGCTAGTGCTGCAGCACCCACTGCTAACCTGTTGCAGACATGTGCTGCTTTACTGATGTCGCCGTACTGTGGTATGCATTCTCCAAACATCGAGGCTGTGCTTGTAAAAATTGGGCTTCAGTCCACCAGAATAGGCCTAAAATTGATTGACATTCTTTTAAGAAACTGCTCAGCATCAGGGAGCGATCCTGCAGGTGAGTGCAATGTTCTTCTTCTCAGTTGTTGATCAAAAACATCACCTGTATAAAAGTACAAATACAGTATATTTGCATGTTACTTTCTGATTCTGAATTTGGGTTGCCAGAACGTTCTGTTGTGCTTTGTTACGCTTCTGAGTATCACAGTCTTTGAACATGGGCAGCTTTACGACAGTAAATCAGTGCCACCAGGGTTGTTTTGGTTTTGTGTAGAATAGATGATTAGGTGAATGTTTTAACGTCACCAGAGTAGGACATGAAGCATATCGTAAGTATGTCATCTTATAGGTACAATGTCTAGGTGTTTCAAAATAAAAAGCATCCATGCGTGGCGTTAAGGAAAACAAATGCAGCGATATTTGAGCAGTAATAGTCTGTAGGACACTATGAATTCTGAATAGCACTAACCCTTGGAAATATTTGTAGGCTGAGATACACAATCAAGACACTAGAACAACTAATCTATGTCCCACGGTGAAACTTTGCAGTAGCTCTTCTGTTAGTGCACTGGGCATTTTGTATTTATGATTCCATCCCGCTTTGCTTTGCTGTTTTGTGGCTTTTAAATGAAAGACAACTGATTTTGTGGTTTTGCTGTTTTGAGGTTGCTGATACTAACAAAAAATTACTCTCTTCAAAATGACCTCCATGCCTTATTTTGCCATGAGTTAATATTTCAGTGTAGCCTATCTTTTACTGGAATGCTGTTAGATAAGAGAGTAGTTCCCTACAGGGTAGAAGATGAACACAGTGAGGATAAGAACATAAGAATAGGAAGTAATCTGAGGAAATCTTCAGCCTTAGTCCCATTGATGGAAATTGAAGTTAAAGAAGCTTTCATTTTGAAATAAACATTTGCTTCTGTGAGGCATGAGATTTGACAGCTTTGTTGGAATTAGTCATATCTTCTTGGAATATGTTGAAGAAAATCCTACTAGTTAAATCTCTGAGTCCTGTATCTGATGGATGTTGTGATGATTTTTTCCTTTATACAGTAAGGCTTAGCATGGTTTCGAGACAGGGGTGTGTGTAAGAATTGCATCCTTATGTTAATGGTAAAACTTCATTCTGTGTTAACGCTGCAATTCTGTAATAATTGCATTAGTACTTTTTAAAAATACATATGTAAGTACTTCTATTATTTCCCCTCCCCCTTTTTTTGTTTTTTGAATGCGGCAAGATCTGAATAGCCCTTTACTATTTGGAAGATTAAATGGTCTCTCTTCTGACTCCACAATAGACATTCTTTATCAGCTTGGAACAACTCAAGACCCTGGAACAAAAGATAGGTAATGTTATTTGAATTGTCGTGTGGAAGCATATACAAAAATAATCTGCTAAAGAGTGGCTTGATATTACTGCACAAAACCAGACTTTTTGAAATCGGAATTGTTACGAGACAGCATGGAAGTGCAGATATCTCAAGAAGCTTTCCAGCTTTCCCTCCTAGCTCTTTGCATCCTTTGTGGAGAATGCAGTCCTGCTTTTTTTGCTCTTATTAATGTGGTAAAGCTCTTGTTGTTCAGCTGACTTTTCTCCCAAATGCTGAGAACTCAGACACCTGCTATGTTTTCTTTCTCCGTAGAAAGAAAGCTTACATTCAGGTGTCCAAGATGATAAAGGTTTTAAATTAATTTTTTCTTAGTGACCTAAGTCTTGAGAAAACAGAGTTTGAGCTTTGTCTTAAACTCTGCTTTGAAGGAAGAGGTAAACGTGTAAATCAGATTACAAAAAGACAGCAAGCTAATTTGGTTTTGAATGTTTCTTTGACCCTTTATAATGTACTTACATCCTCTTGCATTCCAGAATTCAAGCATTACTGAAATGGGTCAGCGATTCTGCAAGAGTTGCAGCTATGAAAAAAAGTGGCCGGGTCAGCTACATTTGTCCAACTAGCTCAACAAGAGAGTATGGTCTTTTGATGCCATCTCCTTCCCATTTGCATTGCGTAGCAGCAATTTTGTGGCATAGTTATGAATTGCTTGTTGAATATGATTTACCGGCATTGCTGGACAGAGAGCTCTTTGAGTAAGTAAAGCAAAGTTTTGCACCACATGCTTTGAATATTTTGTTCACTAAAATGATGTGACTTGAACTGCACTCATTGTGAAATAGCAGTGGAAATTGTCATCTCTGAAGCTAATTGATAGAGTGAATACTTAAGGATATAGGAACGGGTAGGTTTGTAGTTCTAAACACCAAACTGCACTTCACATATTTCAAGTATAATTGTGTTAAAAAACAAAAATCTGGATCAAAATAGCTAAGCCTTTTATGTAGTTGCTCCTATGTGAAAGGTAAGCTGCTGTGTGGTTTTGTTTGTGGGTTTTTTAATGGATAACTCTGGGCTGTTCTTGTTGAAAGTGAGGATTTGCAGTAATTGTCACAGTAGCTATAAATCATGATCTTCATTAGTATCCTGTTACATAAGCACTGTTTTATTACTCATAGCATCCAATATCTATAACTGATAGCTGTGAGCTAGGGGAGAGGGGATCGCTTTTTTTGGAGTCACCACTTTTGTACCAGCCTGTCTGATTTGAAAGACAAAATCTTGAGTGAATCTTGAACTATGAATTTGCTGGATGTTGCTGGATTCTACAGTGAAGTCCACCCTTCACCTCACCTCCCTCACCTTTCATTTGTGCCGTTGAATATAATTCCAGTTAGTGAACTTTGATAGCACATAGGTTTTTTGTTGCCCTTAGGAAACGTTCATATTTTTCTACTACCTTACTGTTTCCTTTGGGCACAGTCAAACATTCAAAAGTGGGAAATGTACAAGTTACGGTTATTGGTACAAGCGTGTGGAGCTTGTGTATATGTGCAACATAGTGGTCGTTAGATACGTGACTACAAGCTAGATCTTTTCCAGAGACACTTCAGGAATGCTGTCATAAATAATTGTTAATTCAAAATGAGCTTGTTCTTTTGGGGAATCAATTTAAGGATTTTAAATTCTAGGTCAGTTAGTCCTTTCAGCAGTACTTTTTAACAGAAATACATTTTCAGGATACGTTTTAACAATATAACATTTGAAAAGGAAGAATAATAAAAATAGATTTCCTAAAATAGATAGCCCATTTAGATTTATACTAATATAAAAGTATGTTTCACAACTGAATTCCTGTCTCTGAGACAGTATGTTGTTTTCATCACAGAATGAAATGAAAGGATACTAAAAAAACTATTGTACCTAGTTTGACTGTACATATTGCAATATGTATATGTAATCCTGTTCCTCTACCTCCTGCCAAATAAAACTATAATTCATATCAGCCAGCATCTGGAGCAAATGATAAAGTGCATTTTTAATAAATATAGAAGAATCGTTGTCAGACTTATGGTTAAATAATTCTTCTGATAAAAACAACTTTTCATGTATATTCTTCATCCTCTTTGATATTTTAACTTTTGAAATTTTCAATGATTCTAGCTATAACTCCTCTAATTTCTCCTTCATGTGATATTTCACGTTTTTCTTGCATATATTTTCTCATAATCTCTGTTTTCCACTTCAAAGTTTCTGCTTTGGCCAATGGTTACTAATTTATTCCTGAGTTATTTTTAAATATGTAGTTGGAAAAGAATCTTGTTTTTCATAGAGCATGAACTTACACAGAAAATTTTGGCAGAAGGATTGTGTGAATATGTAGTTGAAGAGTTTTAAGTATACCTTCATTATATGTGGACTTCGGGGAAATTGCGACTATCTTCCCAAAATTAAGGGTCATTTGGTCACTGAGATGACTTTTTAATGTTTTATCTTGAAGAGAGTTTTTTTTTTATCAGCCATTCCTTAGACAGGTGACAAAGCTAAGTTTTGGTTAGACCCATGCTCTGTTCTGACTCTTAAGTGTCCCTTAGATTAAACATAGAATAACACTTCTGTCCAGAAGACGGAAAAACAATCTTTGTCTTCAAATGGGAGTGTGATACATAATGATACATCCAAACTTATTTTAAAAACCTATCATTGAAATGGCATGAGGTTTTCTTTCACCTCGTATGTAAAAGTTAAGATAGTGTAACTTAGGTATGGTGTCAAGGTACAGTGAATGCAGTTCAGAAAGCTATGTTGGTTTTTTTGATACTTCACTTACTACGAACAAGTCTGTATGAAGAAGTTATGATTTCACTATTTCACAAGTACCACTTCTGAAATTTAAACTGAATAATAGGAGCTAAATCAACTCTTGCATTCATGTACCTTGGGCTAGCATTCAGATAGTATTTGGATGGGAGTTCAAAGGTAGGTGGTGTTTTAGTATCTCTAAGGAATAATTCTGTTGTTAACTTGTGTCCTGAGTTCAGGCTGAGTAAGGATAGTGAGGGTAACATCATTCAGCCAACAAGATAGTTGCTGCTTTGTTGTGTTTTTTTTTTTTTTGCAACATGTTTAGGTAGAACTGATAAAGCAGATTTTAAACATTTTTTGAAATGTTAAAATGCTTTCAGTTCTTACAAAGGATGTAAGAGACCTTTATGTAAATGAGTACGTGTGTGTGATCCTAGTAGCTGCAGCTTGGAGAGCTGAAAGCACAAAGAGGTTGCAGTTGGCTCACAAGTGCGTAGACTATGTGACAACTGTTCAAAGATCAAAATCCTGTCTTTCATGTGCAGCTTGCCAGAAAAGTCAGTTTATATCTGTTTTAAATACAGTATTATGAAGGAAATTTAAACATACAGTTGAGGAATCCTTCTGGGTGATGGATAGCCTGCTGATACGGTGATCCAAAAGAGGCTTTCAAGCTCAGCATCATGTATTTTACAGCAGTTACTACAGTAGTTAATCATAAATGTGGAAAAATGTTTTATGAAGCAATGTAGAAAAGGGAATATGAGTGGCAAAGTATGCGTTGACATGATTTTCTGTCTTCTACAGGTCACTGTTTAACTGGTCCATGTCTCTTCCCTGCAACATGGTTTTGAAGAAAGCTGTTGATAGTTTGCTTTGCTCAATGTGCCACATCCACCCCAACTACTTTTCCTTACTCATGGGATGGATGGGTATCACTCCTCCTCCAATGCAGTGTCAACACAGACTGTCCATGACTGATGACAGCAAAAAGCAGGACCTTGGTTCATCTTTAACAGATGACTCTAAAAATGCACAAGCTCCTCTTGCATTAACAGAATCTCACCTGGCCACTCTTGCTGCCTCATCTCAGTCTCCTGAAGCTATCAAGCAATTACTGGACTCAGGTTTGCCTTCACTGCTTGTAAGAAGTCTGGCGAGTTTTTGCTTTAACCATACTTGTAGCTCTGACTGCACACCACCACCAGTGGATATTACCCAGGACAGGCTCAGGAGGCATCATGTTCCACAGCACTTTAATAAAATGCCTGTCACGGCAGACCTGGTTGCTCCTGTTCTCAGGTTTTTGACAGAAGTTGGCAACAGCCATATGATGAAGGATTGGTTGGGTGGCTCTGAAGTCAATCCATTGTGGACAGCACTTTTATTTCTGTTGTGCCATTCTGGTGCTACGTCTGGAGGACACAATGTGACGGCACAACAGACCAGTGCAAGATCTAGCTTGCTTTCTTCAACTGTAACAACAGGGTTGACCACTCAGCAGCGGACAGCAATCGAAAATGCAACAGTGGCTTTCTTCTTGCAGTGTATCTCTTGCCATCCTAATAACCAGAGACTTATGGCACAGGTGAGAGAGGAAAAAAAAGTTTATTATAAAGTCTTTATTAATAACTATATCCAACTTTCAAAACTTTTAACCTTTTTTTTTTTAAGCTTTCTTTAAAATAAATTTTTTTGGTAAGCTGTCATTGGAAAAAATTTGTCCTAAAATTGTTAGCTTGTTGGTCTGACTTTGAAAAGTATAAAAATGTTTTGGCACGGCTGAGCAGTCCTATGTATAGCTTTGTATTCCTCTGGGTTTAGAGGAATAAACTTTAGACTAAAATCTAAAGTACTGTATTTAATTGCATAGGTCTAAACTCTTCTGAAGTGGAATTTGAAAATCAAGACTCATACACATCTTTTATATTAGTAACTTAAGGAGATTTCCTGGTAAATTTGCTTGCACAACCGTATACCCTGTGCAGTCTGTGACCGGGAAAGTACCGGCTATTGCAGAATATGGCTTTGCATTTGGCATTCTAGTGCAAATTCAGCTATGGTCCTCACATCTGTCAACCTTGCAGACCTGGCTGAATATTAAACAAAAGCTTTTTCAATGTTGAGAATGGTGATGCCCTGGGAAAAGGTAGACTTTGTTAAAAATTCAGTGCAGTTCTCTGTTAATGACTGGTGGTAATACTGCATTATGCACTGGGGAATTTTTGCTGTAGGAATTGGAAAGCTAGTTTTTAAAACAGTTTATCTTCAGTTTTTTATCTTTTTGAGTAGTTATGTATTTACCATTACTTTGATGCTATAATCAGTGTTTTGAACTTTTTTGTAAAAAACCCATGTATTCAGTGACACTCATTTCTGATCTGGTTTGAATGATAACTGGAAGGTAGGTTATGGCTGTGTAGAGCTATACTTCAGAGACCTAAATATAGAAATATTTAAAATCTGATGTCATTTTGCATTCTCAGGTTCTCTGCGAATTGTTCCAGTCCTCTCCTCAGCGTGGGAACCTCCCAACCTCTGGAAATATTTCAGGATTTATTAGGAGGCTATTTTTGCAGCTGATGCTAGAGGATGAGAAAGTGACTTTGTTTCTTCAGTCCCCATGTCCTGTAAGAATTTTTGATATCTGTGTGGTGAACATGGAATAAGTTTGGCCTTAAAAAAAAAAACCCAAAAAAACCCCCAAACCTGGGTATATTCAATTTTGAAATGTCAGATGGTGGCTTTTCCTGCTGTACACGATGTGGGATTTTGGAAAGGAATGTGTTGGTGAATTGTAACTGAGCATTTTAAAGAAAAATTTAAGGCACTATTTTAAGACAAAGCCGTTTTATTGAAAATATACTGCTTCTTGAAGAACTGAAAACTAAAATTTCTCATATCGAAGACTTTTTAATAGTATCCTTATACTTTAGCAACAGTTATGAATACAAGTTCTAGTCCTTTCAGCAGTTCAGTTTCATTAAGGAACAGTCATAGTTTTGATGCTTCAAAATTGGCAAAGATCCTTCAGCATTAGCCCAAACACCACAAATAAATTCTTGATTGACAAATACTTGAATTAGTTTAGAAAGCAGGTGTATGCTTTTATACTTCCATACGCTTCACCAGAACACAGAACTAAAATTATATAAAATTAAAATAATTAAAAATGTTTTATTTAATAAATAATTGTAAGTCTCAGGCACTCGATTTTTTTGTAAGTAAAATAATTGGGTTTTTTTTAAAAAAAAATCATACAGTTTCTGATCCTAAAACTATCATTTTGAAACAAATGCTTTTGAGTGAGAAAATTAAACTTCTCCTAACGTGATTCATTTTTACTGAATACCTCCGAAGTTGAAGGGCACGTCAGTTTTCTTTTTTAGCACACAAAAGATTTAGCTTTATTTTGCTGAGGTGAGTTTATAAGACCTTAATGTTTTAACTTATTTCTGAATGTGAAAATAATGTTTAATGTTGACTTTTTTCCTTTCAGCTGTACAAAGGTAGAATTAATGCTACCAGTCATGTAATTCAACATCCAATGTACGGAGCTGGACACAAATTTCGTACTCTTCACTTGCCTGTCTCAACAACTCTAGCAGAGGTTCTTGATCGTGTGTCAGGCAAGTTTGCAATAGTTAATGTTTTGGTTTTTTAAGGTATAGTTTGGAAAAAAAAAACCCCACCAAAACCAAAAAACCCACATAAACCAAGTATGTCTAACCTACATATTTGCAGCATTCGTCAGTAATCGCAAGTATGAAACAGTGGTTTAAGTTGTAAGCTTTTTCATATGCCTTACGTGTTGCTGGTAAGATTGCGCTCTTACGGGTCAAATACTGGTTTTTTTTCCTGTTGTAAAAATGAGGTGGGATTTTTGGTTTGTTCTTGTTTGTTTGACTGGGGCGTTGTTGGTTGGTTGTTTGGGGGTTTTTTGTTTGCTTTTTAGTACGAATGCGTTCTCAAACATCTCATGGGGTATCTGCAGTGATGCTGGAAATAGCGGTCTTTGAAACACTCTGTCTTTCAACCATTCACTTAAATATTCCCAAGTTATGTCAGTTAAATATCCTGGAACTTAAAAGGTTATTGCAAGATGGACATGAAATCATGTTGCTATGAAAAGAACATTAATGAAGGCTTCATATAATTTCTTTGGATATACATTTCCCTATTACATAAACTTCGAGTTTGCTTACTGAATGGAGATTGAATGCCTTAATTTACTTTTAGACATTAATTTTAAAATTCTATACAATGAGAGGATAGTGTTAAGGCAGGAATTTATTTCTTCGGTTTTTAAAGTTCAGTAATTACAGTTGTACTACTTGAGTATACACGGAGAGATGAACCCCTCTGTAGGGAGCTCTGTTGATTAGACCTCCACAGTGAATTTTGACAGCTGAAGGGTAGATGTCTGAATCTTAAATTGAATCCCACCTTGAAATTTAATATTTATTTAATACTTTGAAAATAGAACTCTATGTTAAAGGTTAGAGTTAGTGATCTTTTTTTAAAATGTGGTTAAATAATAGAATGCATACTAAAGGTTTCATGGCCATGCCAGAGCTCTCTAGGTAAAGCCAGGCAAGATGCCAATTGATTCTCCTCAAGTATGAAAATGTGTTAAGTCATGTTACATCAAAAATCAGGTTTAAGCATGTCTAATTTAACAAAACAAAACAAAAAACCCAGCACTTCCTCTTTACTCCCAAGACGTGGTTCTCAGTAACAGCAAAGAAAAGTCAAATTTGATTTTGCTGTGTTGCAGATGTGCGCTGAAGCATGAGCACTTAGCTGCACACTGATCTGGCACGGTGTGTACGTCCTTATATCTGTATATATTGGTATGGGTAATTTTTTGGACCTCAGTGTAGATCAGCTTTAAATTTCTGAAGCAGATCTTCATGGAGTTCAGAGGAACTATTGCTTTTTTACATCTGCTGAAAATCTTTAAATTATTAACAAATTCATTAGGGCAATAAATACATTACCTAACAAGGTGATAGAAGTGCTATAATGTTATTGGCAGAATACTAGACAGAGAAAACATGCTTTGGGATTTAAAGTAAAAAATAGTGAATTCTAGAAAAAATACTTGAAGCTTATTTACCCAGGAATAGTTTACTCTTTCTGATAGAATTCTTACTTATATTCCTTTACTGTCCAGACGCAGTCCCAGGAATGTGACTGAGGTCTTTAGATCCTTGTGCAGTTGATGGTCAGAATTAATGTAATGGGTGGTGCGGTCACCGCGTGTGAGGTAGGGATCAGTTGTTGAGCGGTGACATAAACTGCACTGAATAGCTGCCTAGTGGCGTGTCGTGGTCAGCTTGATAGCCAGTGCTAACAGGGACCGGGGAGAAGTGATGATGTGATACACTGTAATGTCTGTAATTGAAATGCTGACTTTGTTGGGCACTGTGACTTTGGGGTTTGCTGCAGAATTGTTAGTCTTCATCTTAACTCTCATTTTAAATTGGAAAAAAAAATAATTCTGGAAAGGTTCAGGTTTTCTTATGTTTCCATCCCTCATCTACTGCGATTTCTCTGATTATATGGAAAGTTTTGGTACTTGTATATCATTTCATTAAGTCCATGGGTAGGACATAGTAAAGTAGACTTGATATACGAGGAGTAACTGTGTTTGGGGTGAGAGGGAAAGAGAAGGGAAATAGGAAGCTGTCAAGAACCTGTGACAGAGTCTGTCCCTCGGGTTAACTTTTTGGTTTTTTGGGACTATGTTGTTAATGTCTCTGATTGTGTCATGCTTCCTGCAAAAACAAATCACAATAAGCTGTTCATTTAATATTTTTTCTCCTAGCCTTTTAAAAAGGCAGGGGGAAAGGATGTCTGAAATCATTGCTAAACCTGCTACTTGCATTCCTTCATAGGAAGAAAATGTGCAGTATCACTGCAGATAGGATTGCCTAGGATGAGTACCAGGTCTTTTGTATTTGATTCACTTTAGTCTTAAGTTACTGGTCATGGTGGTCAGAAAAATTGAACAACAAATCTGGGTATCACCTGAGTAGTAAAAATACCAGTGCTTAAGCTTCCTGAATAATTTTATTCATGATCTTTAAATTCTCCAGCAATGAATGAGCCATGGGACCAAACTAGAACAACTCTGAAGTTTAATAATAGTAGTAGTAATAGTAATAATTATAATAATGAGAACTTTTTTAAAAAGCAACACACAGCCTCATATATATTATATATTGTATTATATATTTTTATATATAATATATATTTTATATATATATATGTGGTGTATATGTGTGTGTTTGAATGTTGGGCCCCCAAGCAGGAGCAGTTTCACACCTTGTGTCGTCTTCTGGTCTGCACTGCTTCTAACGCAGACGTAACCAATGTCTCAAGGCACAAATCATAATATATTTCCAAACAGTCAAACCATCTCTCTTTCAGCACTGCACCCACTGGGGACATACAATTAAACGATAGCTGGATGGTATTTCCAGGTCTTGAGTCTCTGGTGACAGCTTAAGGCTACTCTGGTTATGTGGAAACAAGTTACTGCTCGGAAATAATTAGAGAATTGTTTGGCCATGTTGGTGCCTTACAAGGTGTGAAATGATGCATTGTCACCAATCATCGATAATTTAATAGTTGCTTGCCGATATTTGTGATATACACTAATGATTGAACCAAAGTGGTTGAACTGCAGTAATCTAATGTTCACTTAAGCAAACAGCACAAGTTTTGCATGTGTAGAGTACTTTAGGCATCTTCCACTTTCAAAGGCAGAGTCAAACTTGCCAGTTTTCTGACAAATCTAGTATATAACACTAGATATCAGGCCTAAAACCAACAATTTATTCAATTAAGTCTGCAGGTGTCCTTTAAAAAGGTTTTGGAGGTTTTTTGTTGTTCTTTTGTGGGCTTTTTTGGTGGTTTGTTTTAAGTTTCTTGGGGTTTGGGGTGGGGGGTTTTTGTTTAATCTCATTTCTGGTTGATTGCCGTGGTGTTTTAACATGAAATAGTTGGCTCATCGGGTAATGGTTTTAAATGGTTACAATTTTAAATTGTCAGAGGGCAGATTTTTGGGAGGAAGAGGGCACCAAGATTATCATAGCACATTTATTCATAGATACTTAGAAGACTATTGCTGCCTGGGATGGAACTCTAAGCCACTAAAATAGTTGAAAATAGCCTTGTTAACAGCCTAGAAACTGTAATAACATCAACTTGGTATGTTGAAATGCCTTTCTCTCTTCTTGCCCTCTCCCCTCCCTGTATAGATACACCTAGTATTACAGCTAAGCTGATTAGTGAACAGAAGGAAGATAAAGAAAAAAAGAACTATGAAGAGAAAGAAAAAGTTAAAGCAGAAAATGGATTTCAGGACAATTATAGTGTTGTTGTTGCTTCTGGTATGTCTTTTTTCTTTTACCTTGTGAAAAGTAAACCTGATGTTAAAAGTGTGGGGGCAGGGGACTATCTATCAATAATTCTTTTTATTACTAATGCTTAGAAAAATCATAGTGCCCAGTTAATCTAACTGGCTGTTAGGCAGCAAAGGTTGGTTCCTGGTAGAACTACTGCCTTTAGTGGATTATATACTTTGTCAAGCCTGTACCTAAATGTGTGTGTCAGTGAGACGTGGTGGATGCTGTTGCTAGTGCGTTTTACAGGATTTTGTAGACACGCACCTGAAGCTTGGATTACATGGCGCTGTGTTAGTGTTTGTGGTAAGGGCATTTCTACCTCTACCTTTTTGCGGTGGCTGGTGCATCAGAGTTTCATGAGCTCTACTCCCACAACAAAGTTTGGAAATAAAAGGATCCATACACTCTGTATAACAACTGGTGGTACTCTGCTAAAAACTGTCAGCTGGAAATGTAAGCATAAAACTCTTTTATTCCTACTTGGAAACCACAAATACTGGGTTTTCTTCAAAAGCTTCTAAAAACTAATGTGAAGGTCCTTCTGAAATCATTCACGTACACCATTTTCCTCCAAAGCTGCTATGAAGGTTATAGAGTAATTTTGCAGTGATACAAGATTAGAGTTCAGATAATGGCTGTAGAGATCATTAGTCTTTCGGTTTGAAGTTCTGGTGAGTGTGAGAGAGAGATTAATGAACATCAAACTACTTTTTTCCTATCTAGCTTTCTGCCTTCATTGAGGTACCTCAGTTTCATTTACAGTTCATGAAGCATGAAGAAGAGATGCTGATTTCCTTTGACTTCTGGCACCAATATTTCTTAAGCTTTTTATTTCAGGTTTTTAGATGTAGATGAAACTCTAAACTCAAGTGTTGAATAGAGCAGCAGTTTCACGGATCTTGGTATATATTTAAAGCAGCACAGTTTATGTTAATTACAGCATTTTTATCTGGAAAGATATTTGCAGTAGGTGCCACTTAAACATAGTAAACAATTTATATAATTTAATAATATCTAAAATATTAATAGGTTCAAATGAAGGGTTACAACATGAATAAAGAATCTAGGAAGAAAAAAACCAACATGCCAAGCTTGAAGATAGGACATAGCATAGTCAGCCATGTCTCATACCAGTTGCATCTCTGATCATATGGCCTGGTATAGCCCATTCCCGATTCAGAAAGAAGCAGGCTTAAGATTTTCCTCTTTTTCTTGGTCTTTTTTTCCAGGTAAGTAAAACAGTTTAAATGTAAACATTTCATTTGCATTTGTTTTTACTACCTGTTTGAGAAATCTTGTTGTCTTTTGTCTTTATCTTTTCATAGGGTGTTTTTTAGTGTCCTCAAGCTTTATGCAGCCAGTATTTAACTTGTCCCTATCAGTAAAATTAATAGAGAGTAGATGCGGTATTTTGAGCCTGATTTTCCTGAGACAAGCTAGTTTAGTACTCAGATTCGTGGAGAATGTGTGTGTTATAGCTGCTCCTACTGATCAGCTGAAACCAGAGTCCATTAGAGCATTTCAGGTGTGGATGCTGTTAGTTTGCAGCTGCTCACGGCTAATGATGAGGCAGTAGTTGTATGTGTCTCTGGATCTTGACCTGCTGGCTTTTTACTTGGCCTGTGGCAGGGTGCGTGGAAGGGCGCACGATTGTAGTGTAATTGCACTGTACCTTAAGTCAACTTAAGCTGCCCCAAAATATGGAATATATAAGCTCAATAAGCTTTTAGGTACCTATTCTGCCTTTTAATTGTCATGTAGTGCTTACTTTATATGTTTTGACCTAGGCAACTTCAAAATCGTTTTAAAAAATGCGTTTAATCCCATGTGGTACGGTAACTACTGCAGCTGAAGTCGCCTTCGTAGGCCAGATGAGTGGTTGATACCTGTAGTCTGTGCTGAAACATCAGTTTCGAAATTTTTTACTTTCTTGCTTTCCTTTGAAAAAACAACCTAAAAAAAGTTTTACCGTAGGGTGCATTGCTAGACAGGCTCTTTAAGTTTAAGAGAAGAATCAGAATAGCTTCTGCATTTGTTACGGATTATATGATCTAGTACAGTTACAGTTTGGTTTATGTCTGGGGCTCAGAAGGATGCACAGCCTTGTATTTGTAAAAATACCGGGATTGTATCCAAATATATTTTATATATGAATGCTATTCTGATATTTAATTAGCCAGTGCTGAAAAATTCTACTTTTTTGCTATCATTGAAGGTATTGAATACACTGCATCTTGGCTAACTGAAACACTCTGAATTTACTTTTACTTCTGTACTAGGTTTGAAATCTCAGTCAAAAAGAGCTGTTTCGTCCACTCCTCCACGTCCACCATCAAGGAGAGGAAGAGTGATGACAGATAAAGTAGGTACCTCTTCTTCAGGAGGAGAATCTTCCAGCAAGACCATTAGCGTTCCAGTCTTTCATCTATACCATAAACTTCTACCAGGTAATTTTAACTCATTCAAAACTTCAAAATTAGGGTCTTTTTCAGTGGCTGATGTGTCATCAGAAGGTAGATGTAATGCTAATGGACATCTTTTTCTTTCTGCTGAGCATCTTGAAGTGTAGAGCCCTTTTAGGTTGGTAACAGCTTTCAACTGGAAGTTGAACGTTTCATCTTAGTGGCTTGACAAAACTAACAGTTATGCTGATACTCCCTGAAGTTTAGTTCCGTGTTCCTAAACAAAATCTCAAAAACATTTCCACTTTCCCTCAGAAATAAAAGGGAGGTGGTTTTATAAGGTGACTCACATTTTCTTTCACCGGCAAGGCAAAGCTTAACTGGTCTTTCTCCCCTGTTATTTCGTGTTCTGACTGGACAGCCAACTTGCATTGCTCGCTGGAAGGTTGATTTGCCGGTTCAGGAATATTCTCGAATTCTGTAATTCTTGCGTTTTCAAAACCAGCATGTCGTAAGCAGTTAGTCATGTTTTATATATAGCAGATATGTACTCATATTTTTGTCAGCTATCTGGTCAAAGCTGGTCCAGCTGGTGTTGTAGTTGAGACATAGAGAGACATCTCTCTCCCACAGAGAAAGATTCATGTGACTGGAATTCTTAACCTTAGATCAGAGATAAAGGACAGGAACATGCATGGAACACTGTAATATTATGCAGAAGAGCTTCTAACCCGTTTTATAGTTTTAAAAAAAAGAAACCAGCTAATGGAATTAAGTGGTAAAGTTCCGATATAAGTCATTTTCACCCAATAAAAAAAGAAATTTGGAACTTACTACAGAATTACTGGCTTTGAGGCTATCCTCTGGCAATTATTAGATGGATCATGTACTTGGATTAAAATATCTAAAATTGTTGCAGTCAATGCTGCTTTTTTGGAGAGGAGATCAAAACTCAGTGCCTGTTTTCAGTATCTAGCTGGTGAAGGTTGACCGTCTACTGGTAATGTAGACCATTCTGTATTTGTGATCTGAATGATCACGCGTCTTGCACAACAGCCAGTTGTTAACAAAAGCAGCAGCCACGGAAAGCAGAATCAGTGCTGAAAAAAAAGCAGAAAACTCACTTGCACAACGGCACCGTATTTGCAATTTTCATTTCTTAAGACGCTGTCTTGCACTAAGAAACAGGTTGCTACTAAACGCCTTCCTTGAACTTGTGTTACCTGATTAAGTACAGTCTAGATGAATGGGCCTGCTAAGGGTATCGTATGATTCAACACTAAAACATTTCACTTCATGTGTAAGTCCACTTGTTATCAGGAAAAACTGTTCTGCCTTGGGAGTAACTTGTAATTTCAGGGAAGTACATGTTCTTCGTAAACAATAGAGTAGCCAAAATCTTTTTCCACTTCATCTGTTTTACCTTATGGTCACACACCTTTATGGCACCACAATTCAAGGGTGCTGCAGGGGAGGGATTTAATAGGAGGGGACAGGCAGTACCCGCTCAAAATGCACATCAAATTAGATTTGTTCTGTTTGCCGAGTGCTTGGGCTGTCAGCACAGAGCTGCCTTAGGGAATGTTGGCATAGTTCTTTGGTAGTTGGTTCCAAACTGATGGGGCCCCTTTTCCCAAGAGAACAAATGGTAAAATTAAGGCCTTGGTTTGGAGCCAGATAATATTTAGTCTACTTGGCATCTGTGGTGCAAGTAATGAACAGCACCTGGACATGTATATTGAAATAACCCCATCATAATTTCCTCCTCTGACTGAATGCCGTTGTTGTTCAGGCCAGCCATTACCAGCTGAAATGACACTTGCTCAGCTTCTGACTCTGCTGTATGACCGTAAACTCCCTCAAGGATACCGATCAATAGATTTGACAGTTAAGCTTGGTTCCAAAGTCATCTCAGATCCAAGCTTATCGAAAACAGACTCATTTAAACGTCTTCACACAGAAAAAGGTGAGTGTTCTTACTTTTTTGCTATCTTCCTTTCTGAAATGCCTGTGTTTTGGACAAAAATGGTTTTAATTTTTGTCATAATAGCAGTTTTCTGTATTTTCCTGGATGATGTTTCTGAGCCATTCTCTACAGGACAAGTACTAAACTTCCTGATAAAGAAGGAATTCATTGCCTGTCTTTAGATCCTATCTATGAGATGCAACAATATGTTTTTTCTGGTGACACTTTTCTTTCTTCATTGTAGTGTTATATGATTGTGTAGATAAAGCGTATTTTGTTTCTTGATGTGTGTACCAGTTCTCTGTAGTAAGTGTTTGTGCTGATAACCAGAGCAGATGAAGTAATGCAGGAGCTTTTTGAAACCATATGAGTTACAGAAACCTGTGAAATTTTTTGTTGTGGCAACTTGAGTACTTAAATGCTCCTTCAAAAATGGGAATTCTCAAGACCATCTAAGCAGGTTTTGTAATTCAGCTTTTAGAAACATTATTTTTAACTTTTTCTAATATAGTCTGTCATTACAAATCCACTGATCTATGGTGCTTAACAGCAAAATATTCATTACATTCAGATGTCCCACAATCACTACTCAGCAGTTATGAAGGCTAGTGCTACTGCCTTTTTCATGACTGGTTTTTAATATCCATGGAAATCGTTCTTACATATCAGTATTTCTTCAGTTGCTACTTAAAGTAGAATTTTTTTGACACCATCTGTACTGGATAGATTTTTATAGCTTCACATGCTGTGCTGCATTTACTACTACTATACTTGAGGAAAGCTGTAATTTATATTTATTTCTGTGTGCTTCAATGCCTTTGTTTGAGATCAGCAGTTTTTCACAGCAGAAGCACATGACTTCACTGAAATCTTGCAGAACATTCATGGAGGTCTAATAGTTTAAATTGGGTTATAAGACTTAACTAAAGCAAGTACTGGAGAAGCATACTTAAGTCCTTGCAACAGTATTTAAGATGTGAAAGCAATAGCATTATATTTGCACTCATAAATAAAAGATCTGCCAGTACCCTTACTCACTAATAATGTTTTTCAAGTGTCTTTTGCAGAGAAGCATTTTGCCTTAATGATCTTTCTGTGCATTGTGTATTTGTTTTCTTGTTTTCTTTCTTTGGGAAGGCTTACAGCTTTTTACACAGTGAAGCAGAGGGGTGTATTCCTTCAAAATCTTTATTTTAAAATTTTCCTTATGAAGGAAATCTAACATTTCTTGTGGTCAATCAATTCATGTCATCACAAGCAATTGAACTGTAAATCACGTTGAGCCTAGCATGGTGGACTCTTCCATGTGTCTGATGGAAGGTGGTCCCTTGCGGAGAACAGCATGTTTGCAGACACCCTCACACACTATCTGTGGTGACAGGGAACACATCTGCAGAGGTGGCTTCCGCCTGCATCCTTACGAACAGCAGACATCAAAGCTGTGTCTACTAAAAGTGTTCTGTAACTGAAAGTTGTGTCCTGCTTTGGAAGTGTATGTGACCTTTTCTATATCTCATAGTCAGTCAGGTTGAAGTAGGATGAATTGATGTACATGCTCCTACATGTCCCTGATTTGAGCTTATTAAATCTCATACTTTGATTATATTGCTCCGTAGCGATGTGCTCCTTCCACAATGTAGCCGTGATGTCTTTGTAACCTAGTGCTTCTTACACATTTAAAAGTGGAGGATTAGGATGGGTAGAGACTTGTTATTTCCTATTCCCTTTCAAATTAGGGAAGAAAAGTTTTTAAAAGATAAAGTATCTGTGGTTTGAACTTGGGAAAAAAAATTAGGTTTGGTAGCTGCATGAGTTATGCTTTAATGTGCTTCTGTGTTTTTACAATAATATAATAAATGATAACCATGTGTGCATACAAACATTTTAAGTATAATCATGGATTTTCAGCTGGATGTCAGACTGCTTATGGCAAAGAGATACTGACACCACTTGATCTATACATCCTTTTGATGTGGGTATGCTGTGAAGGCTTTGAGGACCACTGCATTATAGTAATTAACAACATAATCTGCAATACAGGTTGTTTAGATTAAATATATTGAATATGAACTGCAAAGTTTGTCTGTGGTAATGAGCAAAGAGTGTTATTTTTGGTAAAATGATTTGTGGTAGGGTTTTGTACGTACAACCTGTATGTACCAGTATATAAAGTGAGTATTTTTTTGTCTGTAGTATAAGATATTAGGGTGCTTAGTCAGAAACCGGGAGGGTAGAGTCTAGTAGAAAGTTAAAAAACGATCAAGATCTCTATTTTTATGAGAAATAGAATTAAATTTCACAGCTTTGGCAGAGGGGCATTTTGATACCTCACAGAGACAAGCTATGAGAATGATAGGTGTGGTGAGTGATAGGTGACAAGACTTCATGGATGGTGAGTTAAATGATGAGAAAGGTGAAACTAAAAAAAATTCTTGTTCAGCATTTTTACAGAAAAAACAAGACTCATTAAAGCAAGGTTATCTTTCCTTTCTTCAGCTATGAACTCTTTATCAGAGAGTAACAAACCTTCTTTTCCTTCTTGGATGAAAGACAGTGTTAAAAATGTAGTTTCAAAGTTAACAAAATCTTGAAGGCATAGATCATATTCTCATAAAGCATAAAATTCTAATAATTAATGTGTAGCTGTATAAATAATCCCAAGTTATGACATGGACCTGCCATCACTGGCAAAGGGTACCATAAATACTTTTCTTTTGATATTCTTGTACTCATTCATTTCAGGTTCTTGACTCGGGTTTTGTTGAAGAAGAAACTCATACTTTTGAAGTCCTCTTTTAAGTGAGGATGAAGAAATAAAACCAATATCGGTGGTGATGTATTAACCTCTCTTACCTCTGTTGTTGCAGAGCATGCAGATTTACTGGGACCATGCCCGGAAGATGAAGCCATCAGTCCTGGGGATGAGTGTATGGATGCAGTTCTAGACGAATCACTTCTGGAAACCTGTCCCATTCAGTCTCCACTGCAAGTTTTTGCAGGAATGGGTGGATTGGCCCTTATTGCGGAGAGACTCCCTATGCTTTATCCTGATGTAATTCAGCAAGTGAGTGAAAAAATCAGTAGGAAAACATGCCATAAGAGTGGTTTGTTGGCTTGTTTAAGAGCAGTGTTTTCTTCATATTTCACTATGGTTCAGTTTGACATCTCAGGTATGTGGGGAAGCTGCTTTAAAATAGGCGACTACATAACTCCACAGCTCAGGCCAGCTATATGTGTATAAGCTACTCCAGCTTGAGTAGCCATGTCTTTGTGCAACACAGTGTTGCTTCTTGCCTCGCTTCTGTTAATTCGTAAAATGTCTTGGAGGGTGCAGGAACAAAGTTGCTGATATACAATTGCTCATGTAAATGTACCTTCAGAAATTTTTTGTGGTTAGAGTGAAATACAGTTCTCAAAGCAGATTATATAATTTTATTTTGATTTATTATTATAGGTAACAAATAACTGTATGATCTTATTTATCTTAATATATCTAAAATAAAATTATATAATAAATACTATATATGTTATTTGTTTGTATACATATTATGATTATGTCTAGGATACCTCCAGAGGCACTGATAGGCATTTCAAAAGTGTCAGTAGTGGCATTACTCCTGTGGCTGCTCTTCTAAGTACACAATCTTTATTAAAAAGGGAATAATTAATCTGTGAATTATTCAAATTCTGTTTGGCTGTATTTTTGAAGTTTTTGGCTGATATTCCTAACAGGAAAGATTGTGAATATTTATTCCCTTTGAAATGAAGCTAATTCATGAATTAAGCATGCTGTTCAGTACCCTGACTGCAAAACTATGGCAGGAGTAGGAACCCTGTAGTGAGACCAGATAATTAGTGGGAATCCTTTGTAAATAGTTCTGTGAAGGTGTTTTAGAGGTCTAGTGTTAAGCTGGTTTAAAAATGATAAGTTAAGGAAATGTGTTCACATAATTACTGTATTTCAAAATCCAAGAAAGATAACACGGACTCTGTATTGAAGAAAACTGATTCATGGAATTCTGCAACAGATGAAAGGCGAATTACGGCCATGAGAAATTTCACACCTTTTTTTCCCCTTCTTTCTCTATAGTACTGGGAAGATATTTTCTTTTCACAATTTTTTAGCTTGAGATACAACTTTGCGTTTGAACACTGAATAAGAATTCTGTGATCCGTAACAACAACAACAACAAAAAATTAAGTACTATAACACCAAATAGGAGATTCAGAGTGAAGACTGATGAATTCTCCAGACTCTTCATTCTTTCATTTTACTTTTGTATATCTCTAAGTCACTGATACTTCTGATTCTCTTAATGTGTAAATGATTGGAATAAATGCAGCTGAATGTGACTTTGACTTTTGATTAAGAATTTGGTATTCTGAATAAATTTTGCAAGGGTTTTTCAG
The DNA here is from genome assembly GCA_009769605.1 of Bucorvus abyssinicus. Classification (NCBI taxonomy): domain Eukaryota; kingdom Metazoa; phylum Chordata; class Aves; order Bucerotiformes; family Bucorvidae; genus Bucorvus; species Bucorvus abyssinicus. Next base: position 36,726,393 of record CM020031.1, read on the forward strand.
ATTAATTTTTTCCAGTTTAGATCAGTCTGTGCTAAATACTGGAATTTTAAATACGGTTGCATCAGTTCTTGTGAATAGCATAAAATCTTAAAACTCCTGTGATGTTTAATTATGAGGGAGACCTGGGTGTCATACTGTCATTTGAGCTGAGCGTATGACTGTTCCTTGTGGAATTATAGAACCGTTACCCCCTTGAACTCTTGATTCCCATCATAATGCCTGGCTGCATAGTCCTCTGTGCAGCGTTAGTTCATAAAACAGAACAACAGGCTGTTGTTAGTGCGTAGGAGTAATACAGCATGCCAAGTCAATCAAAAGCCTGAAAGGAGCAGTGTTGTAGCAAATCACACGCTAAGACACCCAATTTCTTCTTAGTTTTCAGAGGTATTATGATTAATTGTTTTCCTTTTTGCAATACGTAATTAAAAATCAAACACCTGGGTTCACACTCAGTGTTTAATGTTACGATAAATGGGCCATTTCTTATTTAACAGTCTGATGTATGACGTAATCTTTGTTTATTTCAGTGTAGTTTATGTCTCCTTTGCCTCTAGATTTTAAGCACGGTGTTTTAACTGAGGATTTGAGGTTGGCAAAATACAGATGCTTCCTTGTGTAGGCGAGACTTTCTAAAACTGTGTTGAAAATGCAGCAAGTATGCCCCTTCTAGCCATTAGGTCCGATCCCCGTATCTGTAAATAGTAGTGTATTTCCTGTCACTTTTTAATGGTGTCCTATATTAAGATTGTATGTCCTTTAGATCCTAACTTCAATAAAATTTTTGCCTAGGTGACTAACCGATGACTACCCAAATTTTTGTTGTTTTTGTCGGTTAAGGTGAGCACCCCAGTGGTTACATCAACCACGCAGGAGAAGCAGAAGGACAGCGATCAGTTCGAATGGGTTACCATTGAACAATCAGGGGAATTGGTGTACGAAGCACCAGAAACAATTGCTGCAGAACCTCCTCCGATCAAGTCAACAGTACAGACTATGTCTCCCATTCCCGCGCATTCTTTGGCTGCCTTTGGTTTATTTCTTCGTCTCCCGGGCTATGCTGAGGTGCTGCTAAAAGAACGGAAACATGCTCAGTGTCTGTTGAGATTGGTGTTGGGAGTTACAGATGATGGTGAAGGAAGTATGTGCTGCAAGTATTATGTTTCTTTGTAGACCACGGCTAGATTGTTTAACTTTAATTTATTTACATTGTAATGCTTTTAGCAGGAAGTTAAAATTGGTTTATGTAGAACTGTGTTGCTAGCATATTTAATAGTCTCTTGTCTGTAATGATTAAATTCTGTCCAGCAAAGTTTTGTCACAATCATTGGTATTCGAGTGTTCTTATCTAGATGTCAGAGTCATTGTAAAATAACTGCGGATAAAACTTAGAGCAACACTGTTGAGATGACAGTGCGTTCAGACAGAACAATCTGAGTAGCTGGGTATGCTCAACTAATTGAACAAATGTCATATAATTCTGCAACCAAATGCAGAATATACCAATACCATGGACAGGAGCACAGCTACAGCAGATGTAAACTCTTGAATAATACCGTTTTAGAAAAGGGGAGAAAGACGTAAAGCAAATTATCTGAGATGGGGCTCTATTTTAATGGTGTAAGTTTAGAGGGAGAAATGGGGTATTCTTCAATAAATGAACAGATGAGACGAGAGACGATTTGTAGTCAATGTCTTTTTAACCGAACCTGGAATTCTGCATATAGTTGTGATACTTATATTTCTTAGTGTTTTGAAAAACTGGGAAGAGTGTATGTGAAAGATGTTTTAGTACTTTTAAGACATTTCATTGTGACTTTGAAAAGAATGCTGGTTTTTCTATGCAGCAATCAACTGAAGCTGGTCTCTGTTCAGCAGCCTGTGGAGCAGTGGACAACATGTAGCTCATAAGACCAACTGAGAAACTAAGAGTCTCGTTTATCCTCCCTTCTGTTTATCTTTTTATTCCTCTTCTATTTAGGTACAGGACAGTAGACAAGAATAAAAATTCAGTCTGACGGCTTACTCCCATCTAATTTGAGTAGTACTTAACTGAAGGACTATATGCAGTCACCTCATACGTATTTGTAATGCACTTCAGTTTAGACCTCTGGATGATGATATAGCTGATAAACTCTAAGAATAAGGAAGAAAATCATATCAATATATTTTAAAAGAAGCAGCAAACTTCTGAACAGAGTTGGTTATCTTGAAGTATTTTCAGTATTTGAAGTATTTTCAGTTGTCAGTTATCTCTGTTTACATATGCACTGGGAAAGGAATGTGAAATGCATTGTTAAATACAGAAAAAATTGAGACACTTTCCCAAATCTGAGTATGTTGCATTCATAGGTCACTCTATTATTTGAAATATGACTTTTAGAAGAAGTAATTTTTTCCTATAATGCAAAAGAGTTAAAAACTTAAAATAATTCCACTCCAAAATTCAAACATGCAGCTCATCTAATTACGTTAGTATTTCACCATGTATTCAACTTAAATAGCATAATAGCATCATGGATTGGAATGTGCCAGTGGCTTAATTCTGACTTTGGGCACAGGAATTTTAAAAAAAAAAAAAAATCCTACATCATGATAAAGTACAGCTTGTTTTCAGCTGAGCTGCTGTTAGCTGTCCACGTGCATTCTTTAACTTGCTGCAGTTAGAATGTTTAAAAAAAAAAAAAAAATTAGTCGAACCACCTTTGTTTTCTTCATTCAGAAATATGACCTGAAGTGTAGTCAAATACAGAAGTATACTTGCTATTATTCACAAAAGAAGTTTTCTCCGTGGAAGTGGCGAATCAAATTTTATAACTTTGGATCTTAACCAAATCCATGAAGGAAATAAAGAAACATTCTTTCTTCTACACTCTTTTCCTGCAGAAATTTTTTTCTGAAGAGAAACTTAATACTAGATAGGTTACCCTATGCGAACGCTTCAGTCCTTAGATTTCTGTATGTGTTCTTCATAAAGTATTGCTGAGATTAATAGGCTGCATTGAACTATTGAAAGGAAATGTGATTTTGTTATTTTTCTTCTTCAATCCAGGTCATATCCTGCAGTCTCCTTCAGCAAATGTGCTTCCAACTCTGCCCTTCCATGTGTTGCGCAGTTTGTTCAGCACTACGCCATTGACTACCGATGATGGAGTACTGCTTAGGCGGATGGCACTGGAGATTGGGGCTATACATCTTATACTTGCGTGTCTGTCTGCTCTAAGCCACCATGCACCGAGAGTGCCCAACTCTAGTCCCAACCAGGCAGAGGTAAGCTGAGCAGCAGAGTACTTGTCACTGAGAAGTAGTAGGAGTTTTAACTGTAAAAAAAAAAAATGATCTTACTGCTTTCATTACACTCTAACTTCTGCAGAGTTGGCATCTGAATGAAGAATAAAAATAATTAGAAAGTAATTAAGCCATTGTCTGTGCATATTGCAGATAAACATAGTAATCATGAAATCTAACCAACAAAGAAGGCTTGTCATGAGGCATTAAGGTGTAATCAGTTTCTTTTCACAGGACTTGCAGTGTGTAAGAGGCATAATGCTCAATGGATAGTGGTTTTTTAATCCTCATTAGATAGCATGACCTCATTACCTTATTTAGCATTCATCATCTGAACTTTACTGGCTGCAAATTATTTCCTCTTAAATGCTTCACGAACGTAAATGAATTGTGAAAATTAAAGATTTAATGCAGTGATGTTTTTTTATACCCTTTTTACTGATGGGGAAATGAGATCTAAAGACAAAAATTTTCCATAGTGTTCAAGATCCCGAGTGAATCTCCATAATTAAGCCTTTTTAAGGTTCTTCCTGTGTTATACCACCTTCTACTCAGAACATGTATCCCCTGAGTTTTTTAGGATTATGAGTTGCCATTTCTGTATTACATACCAATTGGCTATAAAAGTGTTTTAAAAAAACCAATGACTTGCCCTCTTTAGCGTTGTTGTCGTAGGCGCTTGCATGAAAAGATTCCTGCTGGCTAAATATGGCTAAGTAGCTGCAAAATATAGGGCTGTCCGTATTTTAACACCTCTGATACTGATGAGGGGTTGAGCAAGGAAGAGAATAATTAATGGCTAGTCAAATGCAAGGGGAAGCTGAGATCTTCTGCATTTAATGGGGATCAGGCTGCTGGCTCATTAACACCTTTTGGAGGCAAAGGGCAACCATTAATTCTTATCTTTGCTTCAGTTCTACCATAACCCCTTAAACAGCTTGCTTTCTTATAATCCATATCTATCAGGTGATAGGTGGTAACTTAAAATTAGAGATCCATCAGGCCTGCAAAGGGCTGGTGTTTCTGGGGCCAGGCTTTCCCTGAAGTGCTTTAAGTCAGTGTTTGTGACAGGCCTCCTGAGTGTTAAAGGCACAACATGTTAATGAGCAATGTGATGAGTAAGGTCTACATGAGAATAACCACACAGCTGGTTTATCCCCAAGATGCATTACTTTCTCAATGTGAAAGTTAAATGGTGATTCCAGACTACTGTCAGTATGGTACTTCATAGGTGATAAATTTTTTTACCATTGCAGTCTGTTCATACATAATTTCTTTTCCTTCAAGTATAATATTTAACTAAGTCACTGAAGAAGAGCTGAACAGAAAATGAAATTTTTCAGAGCCATAAATCAAATACTACAAATTAAAGTTGGGCACCTACTCACATAACCTGGTTTCCAGTAAGGCTGATTGTCACTGGGTAACTGTAATGAAAGTAGCAAGTGTTCATCCGTTTGGAAAACCAGGTCACTTATTTAAGGTATTAAATATTTAATTAGGAAAGCATTAGTTAAAAAATTATTATTGAGTTTTTTCTGCATCCTTTTCACCGAAGATCTGGTAAACTTTCAAAATTAACGTAAGCACAGAAATAGTTTCATGAGGGCTAAGCAGTATAATATTAGAGTTAGTAAAATGCAATGAGGCAGACCGCTGGAAAAAGCTGTTCGAGCACCTTTGGAAAAAGGGTCTCTCAGAACATTGTAAGGACAAGCTATTTCCCCCCTTTATCTGGAGAGGAAATAGCGTGTTTCAGTGACCCGGAGATCATCTGTCTGAGCTATACCTGTAACTTACACCTCTGGCTGTGTTGGGACATTTATTCAAAATCTGCACGTGCTTGAGCATCTTAACATTTCAGTTGTGTACCTTTGAAAACATTTCTACTCCCATCCTCTTCATCTAATTATGTTATTAAACTTGTCTGGATGTTAAACAATAATAGTTACAGAGCTGTGATGTTTAGCATGATATTAAGTAGCATTTTAATACCTTTCATCATTTAAGCAGTGACAGTATCTTCAAAGAGACCAAAATGGGGCTTACAGTCCTTGTCAAATTGAAGAATCACTTGCAACAATTTTGTGCTGACCTATACTAGAACTCCATGTATGGGGTTGAGTCTTTCCTATCTAAATGTTTGAATTTCACTGGATCCTGATGATAGCTTTATAAAGTGAATAAATTTGGATTACATTATTCTGCAGAACAAAGGCTTTCTAAAGACAGCGTTCATAAGATAAAAAACTTGACAGTTTTCTGACGCTTTTTTAATTATTATTAACTTAGCCACAGGTGTCAAGTACACACAACAGTGCATCAACAGAAGAACAGCAGTTGTACTGGGCTAAAGGTACAGGCTTTGGTACAGGCTCCACAGCTTCAGGATGGGATGTCGAACAAGCTTTGACTAAGCAAAGGCTGGAAGAAGAACATGTGACCTGCCTTCTACAGGTGTGTAATAATGAAATTTTGATTGATGATAAACACTTGAAACATTAGGACTGGATAGTAAAAATGAAGCTTCTGTTTGTTCAGTTGTGTAGCAAAGTAATGATGGCATTTGGGGCAGCAAATAATCCACAACTGCCTGTCTACATGAAAAATTGTATAGATCATGTTCTGAACGAGGCTGTTTTCAAACATCACTAGGCTGCTGCGTAAAAAAGAGGTGCGTGGGTAGGCCTGGGTGACAGTTCTGAATAGACAGTGATCCGAGAAGCATTCCAATGTATTTCCCTGGAGCTGTCACATATCTCTGCCAATATCGCTGCATTCAGTCCAAAGTAAAGACCGTCCATGAAAGGAGCAGGATGCGGGAATAGGCGTTTTGTTTTGTGTGCCAAATAATCTTACGTGTTCATTTCTCACATAGTTTTGCTCTGCTTTAAGGAAATGCCCATACTTTTTACTGGTATCCATACTTTTTACTGGTATCCATACTTTTTACTGGTATCCATACTTTTTACTGGTATCCATACTTTTTACTGGTATCCATACTTTTTACTGGTATCCATACTTTTTACTGGTATCCATGAATGTGTTATGCCAATATTACAAAATCCCACTCAGACATACTATAAAATCCTGAGTATTTCAGTCAAATGACAATAACAAATTACCAGTAAACATCCATATCTTAGTAATAATACTCTGATGCCTTTCAAATGCCTCATGCGAAGGAGAAGAAAATCCTGTATAATTAGGCTTTTCAGTCCATTGTGAAATGTGACCAACCCCTGTTGCCTTAGGTCAGCAAAGAGAAAATGAGATTCTGTCTAGTAAAAAAATTTGTTCATAGAACTATCAGCTCCAGTGCACTAGCTAACCTCACTGCTGGGGTAGAGCACAAAAGAGATGAAATTCTGAAAAAGCCCATGCCCTGACTGATGAAGATAACATATTGATGTAATCAGTTGTTTCAATCACTGTAGATTACAAAGCACCCAAGTGTCATATCCCTTACAAAAGCAAAACAAATTAAATCTGAAACAATTTTTCTAAGCAAGAAAGAGGAAAATCACCTGAATTGCTCTTGGCCAAGCTTCTAGGCAGTATTCTGTATTATGCCACGCAGCGATTTAGCTATAACGGTGGTAAGGAGGCATTTGCTTTGGGAGTCAACAGTTGGAGGAAGAAGTAGAAAACCCTTCAGCATTTTGCTGAAGGTATCTGTCAGTTGTACAGCAGACTTTTTCTGGTCCCTTCAGTAGTAAGGTTTAGAAAAATTCAGTGGTACAGAGTGCTGATGAGATGCAGCAATAAAATAGCATGGGTAATGGGGTTAGAGCAAAGAGGGGGCATGAAAGAAAGGAGAAGAGACTAAAGAGGTGAGTAGAGCCCTGAGACTTCAAATAATACAGCCTTTCAAGCCTTGAATTTGAGAGTGCAACTGCACAAATCAGACCCATGGAAGTGCATTGGGTCGTACGTCTACAGTAAATGATAAGGGCCTGTAACTCAGCCAGAACAACCCTTGGGATGAGCAGGCATGCAGTCCTGAGGTGACTTCCTCACCAGCTCCGAGGGGAAGGCTGCTCTTCTACTGAAGCAAGAACCGTGCTCACAAGTCATTGTTCTAAGAAACTGTCATGCTCACTGTAAGTTGTTTCAGCCATAAACCCTGAAGACCGATACCAAAGGAGTTTACAAAGGTTTTTGAAGCATTTGCAGTTAAAAAAAAAATCTTTCATTGCTGGTTGGTGTTCTGAAGAGAATGGGACTGATCAGCTGCATGTCCCAGAGGAGTGAGCTGGCAAACTCCTGCTTTGAGTAGCTCCAGCAGGTTTATCAAAATTCATATTACTTGATCTCCTAAAGTCATTCAGAATTATAATAGTTATTTAACTGTATCATTAGACAAAATACAAATCAGGATCTAGAACCTGTATACAAGTTCTTCTGAGATGTTTTTGGGACTGCTGAAATAAATACCAGTACTGAATTAGCAAAATAGCTAGTGAAGTATTATGGCTTCTTCCTTAAGGAAGAAAAGTCAGAGCTATTTTGCCTAAAATAAATCAGTTTTGATTAAATAGTTTTGCGTATTTCAGGTTCTTGCCAGTTACATAAATCCTGCAGGGAGTACATCAAATGGAGAGACCCAAACTAGCCATGAAGGGAGAGGGCAAAACTGCAGCGCTCTTCCATCCGTTCTTCTAGAGTTACTCAGTCAATCTTGCCTCATCCCAGCGATGTCATCGTACCTCCGCAACGATTCAGGTAAAGTGCCATTTTCTCCTTCTAAATCAAAGTTGGCTTATTTCTGTCAGATAAGTTTTGATGTAATCAATAGTTAGTTCTGGCTAGTTTCAGTGCATTTGCCAATCTAGAATTGTACTAAAGAACATTCACTTGAGCCTTAGAAAACAAAATTCTAGTGGTTGTTGAGATACTAATCTGTTGTAAGAGTTTAATCTTGTTCATTTCATGCATTCTTTTAAATTTGAAAATTACAGGAAAATAGTATTTCCATCTGAAAAATTTACCTCTTGTTCCTACAGAAGAGACATGGAGAGAGAGTACTTTATAGAACACCGTGAATCTTGCTGGGAGGAAAAATGTTAATTTTCTAAGATAACTGTGCAAATGTATGCCTGAAGTTGGTGAATGTTGCATGTACTAGGGCAGTTCTCTTTAACTTTGGTCAGATCTTTTTCTGCTTTACTTAGGAAATACAAAAATAAACTTCTTATCAAAACTGCAAAATATTTCAAATATACAAGAACAATTAAACTCGGGGTTTTTTTTGTTTGCTTGGGTTTTGGTTGTTTTCTTTTTTTTAAGAAAAAGCAGATGAGTTAAATGTTGTCATCACATTTCTACTCATAATTTTAAAACAAAGGTGTTTTTATAGTTTTCATCCAGTATGTGGTACCTGGCTGTGGAAACCATTTCAGTTGTACCAAGGTAGTGTCAAGCAGTATGAGTTAAGCAAATGCCTGTGTGGAACTAATGGCAGAACCAGCAGACTGCGTTTGTGATTTATGTTCAGTCTCAGTAGATGACAGGCTTTAGTATGAAGATATTGATAACCATTTTTTTCTTCAGATAACCATCAGCTTGAAATTTTTAAATGCTGCCTGAGCCTTAGGTTGGATTTTTTTTCGGTTAGTTTGTAAAGATGGATTTAATCCTTAAGTAGCAGAAGGAGTTACTCCAAATCTGAGTAATTTGGATTTGGACCTTATTTTGCCTGCCATATTTGTGGAGGAACTGATAAACATCTTGTCACATTACTGCAGTTCTTTTGGGTGCTGGTTGTAGGGTGTGTTGATGTGGATTTCTTGAAACGGTGTCATAGCTTCATGTTGAATTACACAGTGTAATTTATATCCGAGGTAAGAGAAATCATCCATGTTTCAAGTATTTACAAAGCTGCATAGAACTAAAACAAGAATGTGGCTCTTTTAATCTGTAGTAACTAGGGCATTACATAATCTTGCGTGATGGAATGGAAGTAGTTTTAAAAGTCTGTTGGGGCTTTATAGTAAAAATAAAAATAGGAAGATGTTTCGCTTGCCAGTCCGCAGTTGACACCTCACCCTAATTTTGCAATCATTTGGTTGGTTCTGTTTTTCGCATTAGTGAGGAAAATGAACTATGTAGCTTATACATTAGGCTCATTATTGCAAATGAAAATATAATGTCAAACAATAAACGATAGTGTAAACCAATAAAGTAATCTTTTTAACAGATACTCTAAAATTTTTCTTCATTGAGGTAGAAAGGAAAAGACATTGAGAGACCTGGGAAAAATGCTATGTTGTGTAAAGGGTGAAGTTGGTTCTGAGGTACAGATGAATTGCAGCTGCTGAAATTGGGGTTACTCTTTTCAACAGAAAAACATGTATGTCTGTATAAGTCACCTTTAACTGGCGAAGAATAGTCAGGTGCTGATAGAAGAGTTGAGATATTGTGGCTGGTGGCAAGAAGTTCAGACTAGTTTGGCTTTCAGGGACTTCCCCCACCCCCCAAAAGTACAAAGGAAAGGCGAAGTTTCAGTGGGAAATGGTCATTTTCAGTATGTTTTCCACTGCTGGGCTACTGTTATTTCTGCTTGGCAGGGGATATTGAAATGTTGTGCTTGTGAGTTAACAATAGTAAAGCGTGAACAAACCAGACACTTCCTGCATTTTCCTAACTGGATGCATAGCTCTTGGTGTAGCAGCTAAACTATATTAAAGCACTGCAAAACCTTGCTTTTCAGAGAAAAGCTGTTACCTGCTCTACTGACTACAAATTCTCAAAGCATTCCTTTTCTATTGGAATTGAGAACTGTCAAATCTGAAGGTTGTTACACTTCGATCCAAGCAATAGTCTTGAATGTTTCCTGCTGTGTTTGTTCAAAAGTCTATACTTAGAACTATAATTAACAATGTTGTGGATTAAAAAAAAAAACTCTGCAGGCTTATTATCAGTCAAGCTTGTCTTTGAAAATGTAGTCGACTATCACTATGAGAGGGAAATGTGCAGAAAAGGTGAATTCTGAAAAGTAAGACTTCTCTTCATGAATATTTGAGTCAGATGCGTTTAGTTTGAAAGGAGTCCCTGAAAACTTCGACCCTGAAAAGTTCGTCTTAGTGATAGCCAGGCATAATGCCAATGCAGTAATTACTGTTTAGTTCAAAAGCAGACAGATAATTCTCACATTAAGGAGTGTGAGGTGCGGGTGATGCTGGGGTTCTCAGTGTCACTAACAGAGTGTCAGGAGACGTAGGTGACAGAGAGCCTGTTGAGAGACAGAGGTTGAGAAGCTCTGGAGCTATGTTAAGCTCTGGTACAATGCTCGTAAGACTGAAAAATTAACTTAAACAGTGTGTTTATAGTTGAAACGTTTCAACTTGCTTTTGACAAGGAGGGTTGGACAAGATGATCCTTGAGGTCCCTTCCAACCTGATATTCTGTGAAATGTGGAAGCCACTTCTTTTTTCTTTTTTTTTTTAATTTTATTTTACTTTTTTAAAACCTCAAAAACTAATGCAATGTAGTAGAACAGATTTGAGTCTTTCCTGTTAGACCTGATCTAATTTCAGGCTTCTCTATCTTGGAATATCTCTCTCTTCTCCAGTAGGGCCAAATGCCTACCCAAGGGGAGTAAGGAAAGGAACAGCATAAGTAGTAATGCTTGTGTGCATGGAATTCTGATTTTCAGACCAGTGTACCTTCTGCTGTCAAAAGGTACTTTCATGGGGAAGAAGCAGGTAACTGTATTCTTCCTATAACATGCTGGACTGAGCAATTAGGACGCTGCATACAGAATGCTAAGAGTGTTGCTGGGTTCTGGCACCCCAGCAGGAACAAGGTGTGCCCAGCCCAATGCTGACAGAAAATACTAATTTTCAGCAGCTCTGTAACTTTCTCAGACTTGAGAGGGTGCTGGTGTGACCAATTAAAGGTTACCCTTGAGCTGGAGATATTCCTCTACTAGCTTTTAGGTCAACCGTTGCAGTAACAGTGATACATAGATATATAGATAGATAAGCAATATGCATATGAGTGGGAAAAATTTTCAGTAAAGGAACATGTGCAATGAAGCTGTTTGTCTAGATTGTCCTAGATAAAAGGAATATTGACCAGGTAAGGAGTGCTCACATCATTTAATCTTTCAGAAGCCTCACCTTGAAGGAGATCATTACAAACCAGATTGCTCTGACACATTCTGCAGCTTCATCTGCATCAGAGCAAGGTGATTGTGAAGTCCTTGAAAACTGTGAACTGACCACTTTCATTAATTTCCATAATTGCTTTTTTCTTGTAGAGAAGGAAGGTTCATCTGTCTATGAAGGACTTTCTTTATTATGCAAGATAGATCATAGCTCTAGTCACAAGCTGCTGTAATCCTCACCCTGTTTCTTGATCATTTTCTCCTGTCATGGCATTACTGTGGCTTTTATTATCTTTCATTTTATAAGAGAAAAAAGTTTATTTTGTAACATGGTGAGATTTTTTTATTACTCTTGAATTTATTCCGAAGGACTTAATGTACATTTGTAAAATTGTTTACATTTGTAAAATTAATGTCATTCCTAACTTCTGTGTCATGGAATGTCTAGCATGTATTCATTGCCATGCATTTATGCACATCTCACATGAAAAACTGTCATGGAAAACCTTTTCACCGTTGTCTTGTATACAGTGCGTTTCATTTGAAAGAATTACTGCAGTAGGGACTCTCCTTGAACAAAATGCACAGCAAAGTTCTCACTAACTGGATTACTAACTGGCTATCTTGAAGGTCTAGATTTTGCTGGTAAAAGTGTTACTTGACTGATGGACCTAGGTTTATGAAGACAAGCGACTGTTCACAAGCGGGGGAGAAAAAAGTGGTAGTAATAGTAGTCTTTGTAGCTAACAGGGTTTATAGAGAGAAGGCAGTGGAAGAGAATCATGAAACAGGAGGAAAATCAAGTGACTTTTAGGACAGGGACTGTCTGTTACGGGCTTGCTTGAACAGGAAAAAGCCCAGTGAAGTTGGGATTTATCAGTGATACCTCAATATTGGGTAGACTCTTTGATTAAAAATACAGTTGTACAAAAGAGGCTTGATATACCTTTGTTTGTTGAGTCCATTAAGGTCATACTTGTCTGTCCTCGCCTTCTTACCTCAGAGCTTGAACTGTGCTAGATTGCCTGCTGAAGCTAACAATATTTATTTTCTACTAATCATACTTACTCTCAAGGCATTATATGGTGTTGCCTCACTTTTTGCAAAGTAGTCCAGTTCCGCTGAGTAGGCTGAGTACTTTAGGAAGCTTGTGTTGCCCTATGGGTATCTAAAGTTGGTACACAGCTCATTCAGCTCATACACCTTTATTCATCCATTGCTGGATGAATCCTTTATTCATCCACCTCATACACCTTTATTCATCCATTGCTGAAGATGTGAAGGTACTACTGCAGTGTAAATGTTGAATCCTAATGAAATTCTGCTTTTCCCTAAACTATTGACTTTTTACTGTGTCTAGTAAGAAAAAGTTGCTGTTAAGATACTTCTGTTGTTGACATTCTTATGCATATATTGGATTAATCGTATAAACATCAGAGCTGTATATTGGAGCTCATTTAACTAAAGTTAGACTTAGGTCCCCCTGAGTATAGAGCCTAAGTATTACCTGTTAGGAGAGGATTTTAGATTTATGTTTTAAAATATAACTCACATGCCAGGGCAATTTCTAAGGATAGTATTACCCTGTGACTTTCTTCAAAGGGTCAATGCCTTTTGCTGTAAGTAAAATCAGAAGTACAATGACAGTTTAGATAGTGGAATTTTTAATTTCTGTAATTATACACTAGTTTTTACTTATGTCAGTTAACTCATTCATTGCTAAAAGAATAATGCTGAACCTTTATCACATTTGGTTATAACTCAGGATAGGTTTTCATCAGCTTTTTTATTGAAGCCTTTACCAAAAAAAATTCAGTATATCACTTCAATGCTGGAATACGAGTTGATTCACCGTTTTGAGATGAAACCTATGCACTGAAATGACATGAAATAAAACTGTTTATTTCACAGCATTGCCAAATTTTAAATAACTTCAGGATCAAAATAAAGAACAGTAATTTCTACCTGAATTTCATATTTGTGTTCAGTTTTCAGGTTCTTGTAACCTCTCATTTTAAGACCTGTCTCAAATATCTTTGTATTATGAGATTAATGCAGTAATATCCATAAGTATGTAGATGTAAGAAATACATTGTAAAAATTAATGTATTGACTCGATTCTGTAATCTTAAACAAACATGAATAACCTGCATTATTGCTCTAGAATGTAGCTTAGTCTTACAGAATGCTTTGGTGCTTCATATACTGAAAATGAGTATACGATACTAGAGGCTTGATGTAGACTATGGATAGTGGATAAATTTTCTTGTCTCCACATGCTTCCTTCCAGTGCAGCCTCGGAGCTGTTTATCATTTCTTCTGGTTGAGCCACTATTGACTCAGATTCACAAAACCAGAGTATACCATCTTCCACCTCATTCATCCATAAATCAGTGCGGCAGCATGGTTTCTGTGACTGTCTGAAATATCATTGCCAAATTCAGTCTGTTCTATAGCCCTGACCTTATTTTATACGTGTGCTTGTTTTGGAGTGACTTCCAACGGCTTAGTTGGTTTAAGCAGTTGTGCGGTTCTATACAGTAATAAGCTATCACCTATACAAGGGATGTATTTCTTGTACTTGTGTTTTATGGAAGGACTGGATGTAGCTTTGCAACCTAGGAGAAGGAACTGAGCTGCTCTTCAGAAATGCAGCTCCTTCATTGTTCCTGTGGGGCACTTGTAATACTAAGAAAAGTATTTATTAAAATCAGTGTTGTCTTTTTCTTAGTGTTTTCTCATATGTTTTTAATTCTGAGATCTCAAAAGTAGCTTTTCTATTAGATATATGCGAGATATATTAACATCTATAAAAACTTGTATGATCTCAGGCTGTCTGCAGCTTTGGATCTAGTTCAAAGACATGGATAGGTTTAATTTAAAACACGGAAATAGTTTCATCAATTTCAGTAGTCTAATTAATTGCATGTTCCACGAAGTATGCGTTAAGAGTTGCAGGTCTGGGCCTCAATCATAAATGGTACAAAAAAGGGAAAATATCTTCAGGACCTGGTCCAGAAGGAGAGACTATACTCTTGTGGGCAGAGATTATCAAACTTGTTTTTCGTGCAACACCATGAATCCTTGGGCAATATGTTTTATTCTACTTGCAAATAAACATCAGGATGAAAACATTAAAGTTGTATTTGACTTAGTTAAACACACTCTAAAAAATGGCAATATCGAAAATGTAACTTTTTTTCTTTTACTTTGAAGAATATGTACTAGTGTGTCATTGTAATGTTTCTTAAAAGAAGTACTGAAACTATTTTCCACACCACTTTAAAGGATTTGAAATTAGAAAAGCACATCGTCATTATAGCATGATGATTGCAAATACAGATTCAGTAAAGGCAAGAAAATCTAACCGTGTTCAGCTTTCCACAAGACTAACAAAAATGCTGCAGAATATAGTCAGTAGTTAAACTTTTATTTATAATATTACAATTTTGAGTATAACAGTGTTCCTGTTTCCACACTTGTTATACATCAGTGTAAGTTATAAGCCTTAATTACGGTGATCTAAAAATAAAACCCTTTTGTCTGTTTTCTGGTCTCAGCTATGAAGAGGCATATTGCACAAAACCATAGAAAGCATCATGGGGCTTGCTTATATGTATTTATATACTTAATTAATCTCTTCCTGTGTTTTGCTTGTTTTCAGTGTTTGCTTACATTTCTTGCCTTGCATGTTTGCTGGCAATAAAATTGTGCCATCTCTGTTTCTGCTATTTGGATTTCATCTGTTATCAATGAGAAGCTGAATATCATCTGCCTTCATTTACGTAATTTAGCACCCCAGCTGGGCTCACAGATATGTTTAGCAGTCATTGACACAGCCCCCTTAGCCAGACACTTTGCTCTGGAATGTTTTTGATAATCTTTTCAGACAGTTGGTTTTTTCGCTTTAAATTTAGAAATAATTCTTACCATCACTGGTGCAATTGATGTTCAAAAATGTCATCAAAGTGTAGTGTAGATGTACACAAAAACAATAACAAATAAATTGAGCACAGTTCCAATAATCCCAAGCAGGGCTAAAATAGATTCTTCTTTTTCCTCTTTCTCCTCTTGCCTTTTTACATCTTCCAGTGTTGTGATGGCAGAGGTCCCCATTTTCCCTGCAAATACCTTCACCAGTATTCTGGCAGCTAGCTAGAAGAAAGAAAGCAAATGGTAAATCTGGTCTGACATCATGCAAGTTTTGATCTTGTTAAAAACAATTCTGTACTTCTTCACACAGTATTTCTTAATGCTCTATTTATGGAGTTGTTTGTTTTCTTTTTGTATGAACATGTCCATGGTAAAAGTAATTGTTCTGTAGATACAGATTTGATAGGACTGAAAAAAGCTCGATGCTAGTGGCCAATTAAGATCCTTCATTTAAAAAAATCTAACATTTGTCTTTAGCCAGCTGATTCGTTTCCTTGTGAAACATCAAACTGATGAAAGCTTTATGTGGTCATTGTCAAATACTCTGAAATGCTGGGGAGATTATGTCAATTTTCAGCTTTTGTCAAATATTTAACTGTCACAGTACAAAACCAGTTGAAGATATTCGTGTCTGCTGCTTTCGAACATGGAGAATATCCTTCCTTAATACAGTATCACAGTCTTTTTTTTGACCAGTGAGCCCTAAGCAGGCAATTGCAGGTGAGACCTTATCCTTTTACTTGCTTAAAAGATCGGCTTTTGGACATCCGTGCAACAGCAAACATTTCACAGAAAATGTCTGTCTCTTCAAATATGAAGGTGGTTGTTGTGGTTGTCATGGATGCTTATTATTGCAGTGTGCCAAAGGACAGTAGTACTTCTATAGTAACAAATTCTATGCAGTATAAGGATTTGAGATAGATATTTACAGGTGCTTGTATGATTTATTACTTTTTTTGTTGTAAAAGTGAGGTTGTCAGGTCATCTCTATTACTTAGCTGCTCTTATACTCTTAATTTACAATCAAATATCCTTTAGAAACATATGTCCTGTAAAATCATGTTCATGGGTGGCAGAAATGGTGGTATTATATGTAATTTGCTGTGCTGTTTTAGCCTTATCAGAGATTTCTAACCTTAAAGCAAGATTTGATTGGGATTTCTACTAGTTCAGATAACCCCAATTTACTGAAGATTTGCCATCACATTTTATAGTGCAATAGCATTTTTCTCTCCTGGCAAGCATCTTTAATCAGTGGAGATAAACGTAGTTCTGCTGTGAGTCTAATTAAAGCCATCAGCTCAGAGCATATCTCACAGAAAGGTGGGGGGGAAAAAAAAGATGTTTCTTACCCTACATTGCATCAGGAATAAAATGTCATCAGACATGCTTCTTACTCGTCGATTCCGTGGCAAACCAGGCTTTTATCTTCATGAAGGGGCTGCTCTCCTCACTCAGACAGACCAGACAGAAGCATGAACAGTTCCTTGATGAGGAAGTTTATCGGTGAGGATAATAACGTTACAGAATCTTCCAAATGACTGGCCTTCTCTCCCAGTAATCCACTAAGGCAAGTGTAGTTGAAAACCAGTAAAACCCTTTCTAGTAATGATCCTCACTGTTGACTAATTCTCATTAAAATTGAGGATTTTTTTTTCCTTAGATGATGCAGAGCAACGAAATGCCTGCTGTTTGGTTTTGTCTTTAAAAAAAAAAATGACCAAACAGCTCCTGGTTTTATTCAGTTATACTTATTTATTAAGACTTCAGAAAAACCCAGCTTTTGATTTACTCTTCGTGGCAGCCGTCTGAAGAGGCTTTCTCACGTTGACATGCTGTAATTCCAAATGCAGTGAAGTACGTGCAGTCGCACTATGTAATTTTAGTCCAGCCTGAAAAAGGATGAAAAGGAGTCTGCTTTACCGGCAATAGTGTGAACGCCGTCACACACCTGCATTCAGAGCCTCTGGAAAGGATTCCAAGGTATTCTTCGGAGCATTGCATAACTTAGCCAGGCAAATCTGAGGAGAGGAATGACAGTGGCTTTAGTTGCACACTGTGGTGAGCTGTGACATTGATTAAACATGCACTTGGCACTTGCTGAATAAAGAAGGAGCTACGAGCCACCCTTGCAGACAGTGAGTTGCATAACAATGTGCGATGGCTCTGCTGTTTCATTGTCAGGCCCGGCACATTTTAATTCTGTGCAAACGGAGAAAGTGTGCGGCGTAAGAGGGGTAGAGTTAACTGTACTTCAGGGTTTTCTGAGGAAGTGCTGCATGACAAATGGTGACATTAAGGCATTCAAGCTGAAACAGTGTTTCTGCCTTTTGTCTTTTTATGCTTTGTTTGACAGGCAATTGTTTCTATGAGAAATACTACTACTACTAATGCTTTTCCTCTTTTTATTTGCCACCCAAAGAACGCAGGTTAGTGTGCAATTAATGGAAACAGACTCAAAGAAGAATATTCCTGCTCTGATTTCCTAGGAAGCAATAACTCAATTTTTTCCTAGGCAAACCAGAGGTATTTCTTGCCTGCCCTGCTGGAAAGGAGGGGGAGCTCTGCGAAGTCATCCCTTCTTCCCAATCTCTTCAGATAAAAAGCCACAGTTTTAATTACCTCTACAAATAGCTGTGTTGCCAATAATTTCATTCAGTCTCTTTAATCTATGAAGGCTACCGATGCAATGTTTTTCGCCGCTATTGCGTAGCTTCTTGATCTGAAGGCGACCGTATTTTACATACACTGCAAAACTTACTTTAAAATAGTTGCAATATCAAGCAATTCATAATTCAAAAGTACAAAAAGCTTATGCGCATGAAAAATCAAAATATAATTAATTACATTGAATTCAAACAGTAGGCAGGTAACTGGAAACCTTTGTCACTTTCCAGAACAGCATATTTTAGAAATTACAAGGCATTGTTTGAGTTTTCAGTAATCTTTGTGAGAAAGCAAAAGGGGGTAAAATCATTGCTTTAAATACTTCTGTTTTCAAAGTAATTTATTTGCACATTAATTGTTTTTCCTCGTTATTTTTCTAAAGTGCCTAAGCACTTTTGTTAGTTTCTGAGTACCAGACAAAACTGCATATTTTCCGTGTGCATTATTTTTACGGTAAATGCCGTGTTTGAATTACCGTAAGTTGTACGATTTGTACCATGACTTGCACACGATTTGCTCTGAAGATAATGTTGCTGCAGTGAAATTGTTTGACTCTAGAATACTTAAGTAATTAAGTTAAATCTCTGGCATAGCTTCCTTCAAATATATTCTAATATGTGTATATGATCTTTCCCTTTAAGATCTTCCCTTATTCTGCTGCCGCAGCTTCAGCTGTTCCTAGAACTGTTTTCTGTCTATGTATCTAGAACGTCTTTCTGTATTCATCTCGATCCATTCAGAGACGCAAACGTGGGGAAATTTTCACCGGTGATTCTGACCATTCACGTTGCTGAGAGCACCTAGCAAAAACTGAATTTTCAAGTCATTGTACTGCATTTACCCTCAGGTGTTTAAACTCAAACCCTTTGTGAAAGGGGGGAAGTTGGGCAACGTGCATCTTTTATTTAAAGGTTAAGGATGTACTTGGAACATAGGAATCTGTCACCTTGTCAACACAACCAGGTATAAAGAGTCGAGGTCAGCAGAAGAGTTTCTTGCAGTAGTGTCAAGTATAAATATTGACAATAAAGTAAATTTAGCAGCTCCACTGCAAATAACCAGCTAATTAAGGTGTATCCACAAAGAAGCAGCAATAAGTTCAAAAAATATTTCTTGGCCTGGTTATTGCCATGGCTGAGGTCTCGTAGGGCTTTGTTGTTTCCATAGTTGTGATCAACTGGCACGTCAGTGGCTAAGGTGAACCCAGGGAAAGAAGCCTCGCTGGGCTCCCTCTGCGTGCAGTCGAGGAGGAGGAACAGCACCTGCACACGCTGATTCAGATCCAACATTTGCCGTGGACCTTGGTTTGATGGCGTTTTCCCCCTCCCATCCTTCCATCGTATTGATATCCCTGTCTGTGCGGACATGCCGTGAGCTGGTTTGGAAGACAGTCGGCCAAAAATAAATCTCTAGCACAGCGCAATCTGAAGGATGGGGCAGTAGCTGCTGAAGCTGTCAGTGCTGGCAAGGAGTTGCTGTTTGAGAAGAGAAAAAGAAAGGTTGTCAGGCTTAACATTTCGCAGTTGTAGGAAGCTTGAGGAATTCACGCATGTTGGATGGAAGCTGGTATTTACAAATAACTTCTTTATAGCCGCAGCGCAGCTCATGCGAGATCTCTCACGAGAGAAGTGAGTAATACAGGTTGATTTGAAAAGGCTTTAATTTGTCCATAGTATTTGATGTTATTTGAAAAGTTGGAGAGATATTTTAGATTTTGTGTGACATAACATTAGAATCTGGGAGTATGTTTTTACGGAAGTCAGTAATAAAACCCCCCGTTTCGGGGTGAACATTACATGGTTACATAGTATTTGGGTTTGGATGTGGGTATCCAAAAATATCCTAAATTTAACTCTGTTACTTATTGCATCTAGGCAGAGCTTTCCAGCACTCGGTAAGACTTTGGCAGCTCACTGATAACTGATTTATGTAGCATCCCAAGAGCAGAACAAATTCCGTTGATGAGAGGTCATCCTGTTCATTATGAACGGTGTTTGAGCATTTGTATTGCCTGGGCATAGACCTTAGGCAATATAAAGGTATGTCCTATTTTAAAGATACTCATACTTCAAGAGGAAGTTGCCAGGCTATCGTATAAAAACTCAGCGGTTCAATTATTCAACGGTTTACAGTCTTGATCCATAGATGATCATTTTATCCTGCTATATGCTACTGCTATGAGTACAACCATAACGTCACATTTACAATTACAATTGTAAATTAACATCACATTTACAATTTTACCTAACCAACGCGTGAGTTTTCTTTTTCCTCATGTGTTTGTATGGGTTTATATAATTTCTATTTTTATGTACTCTTAAGATTATTCATTGTGCTGCATTTGTTCATTAAAATAGCATGTTGTGAGCCAAATATTTTTTGGCCTTACAGAGAGCAAATGCTCTGAAGAGGATTGCAAGTTAAAGCAGAACGTGAAGGAATATTTGAAGGAGAAAATCGCTGTAATGGAATTGAAAAGATCATTCGTACATCAGTTGTCCATGAAGACTCTTTTCCCTTGTTTCTCTGCCTTTTCCCTGAGATGCAGGAAGCTACTTGGAATGTTAGTAGCACATGCATCCTGTAGGTGACGCGGTCTAGTTTTCTTCTCTGCCAACCTTCACAAAGTTCTCTTTATGAAATCTGACACTTTTTCAGTTAAGTTGCAAAGCAACAGAGCAAAGCCGTGTCTGCCTTAAGAAATCAATTCAATGGACATGGAGTAGTAGCGTTGTAGTAGTAGTGTTCCTGAGTTAGAGGTGAGGGTTTCAGTCCCAACAGTGTGTGGTGACCTTTAGGATATGGTGGAAGGGAATGATGGGAAAAAGGCTTTTTTTCTTTTCTCCCATCTCTAGGCTCACATAGGACATCAAGCAGTCTTCATTTTCATCTTCACTGGTGCCAAAAAATCTCTTGTATGGGTACTGTGCCTTTAAAAAGTGGTTAATGACTTCTAAAATGCTTCAGTCGTGATTCAGTACTGTTCTCCGCAGCCCAAGAGGTTGTTTGTGAAAGACGGGAGGTATCCGCGACTGTTTCTTCATGTTGGTTTGAGTGTAGGCTGCGTCCTTCTGGAGGAGTATTAGGGCTTTCGGGTATCAGGTTTTTGAGCTGTCCTGTTCTTAATTTTTTTCTGTGTTAGAGGAGTCTGTTAGTAAATACAGGGTCCTTACTGGGCAAGCAAAGGGAAGCAGAGTAGTGAGGGCTGATCCTAATCCAGGAGGGTGGTTCTAGGAGAACAACAGTGCTGAAACAAGTTCCTCTTTCTCCGAAGACCTTAAAGCATCTTGCCTTGTGAGAAAGAATAAATCTGTCCTTATGAGTTTCCAGATGCCTGATCTTAAAAAACAAACCAAAAAAGCCGAGAAGATACCACTACCCCAGCACCTTTTGCCCCATTTCTTTCCTCTAATTTGTTGTCTTCGGTTGGAAATAGTTTTGGAATGAGAGTGTGAAATTATCTCATGAAATCTTTTATTTTCTGTTGCAAAAGAATATGAATATATGCTTGTTATATTTACAAAATTTGTAAAATTTTCAGACTATTCCCTAGCAGTGTTTTTTTTTTGTAGTACAACTTTATTAACAGAATCATTTTTAAATGTCAAAACCTATTATCTGTTTGAGTGGTTAACAATAGAAAAGATTTGTGAAAAAAAGAAACTCTAAATTTGTAATTCTAGCAGTATTGCAGAAATTCGTTGCAATTTTAGGGAGTAATTATGAAGTATATATTGGAACATCATGGCATTGCAATCTTTGAGAGTTAAACCCCAAGTTGTTACTGGATTGCATGGCAGATAAAGCACGTAGTCCTTTAAAGACTGAAGTTTACTTAATCCAAAGAGCTAATGGAAATATTTTTTTTTCAACAAACCATTATTTAGCAAAGATCATTGAGACACTGTAACTTCTGCTTCAATCTTTATCTGTTTCTGTACTGCATGTTGTTTTATAAGGCTTTTAAACATAAATCTGTTAACTGGAGAGCTCTTCATTGATTTACAGTGCTGGTGTACTGATTTGCAGCTGCGCGTACAGAGCAGACTTCAGACGAGCTTGCAACCTCTGGCCCCTCTCACTCAATCACAGTGAATTAAAGTGCATGTTAGATTTTCCAGAAAGAATGGAATTTTGTGGGAAAGATAGTCAAGAAATTACCAGGTGAGAAATAGGAGAGGTAAAAGCTAGATTTTCAACAGGGCTTCTTCTAACTCACCTTGTTCTTCCTTCTTCTGCTTCTCACTGGTGTGTTCTTTGTCCTGCTGCCCAAATTACAGAGTACTTTTCAGAAAAGCACTACTCTGGAATCAAGAGTGCCGTGGGAATTTTTTTGTCTGTTTGTTTTTATGAGCCTTAAATCACAGAAATTTTTCCAAATTGTGACTAAGCCACTGAAGGTGCTTTACAGGAAAATACAGAAAACATAAATAAGGTTTCTTTCTCATCTGGAGACCGCTGTGAAGTTCTGGACTCCTGTAGTTACAGGATAGTATGACTGTCTTGAAAGCATGAGCAGCAGACTGCTTGTGTATCTCTCTCTGCCTGCCAAGGACCGGTGATTCTGTTACTGTTCCCTTTGGCTCCACTTGGACATCACTCTGCTGCTGCTAATGAGATACAGGGTTTTGACAGACCTTGATGCCTTGCACTGCACTTGTGGTATGCTTTATGTGAAAGGAAACTAAACTGTGGTCACTGCCTTCCTGCTTCCCCGAGATGAGTTACCTTTTTTAATAAGCTTTCAGGAGAGATGCAGTTAAGATGCTGAACCTTGATGCAAGGATGCGTAGAAGCTAACAAATCATACCTGAGATGCAGCTGGTGGTCATTGCATTCCTGAAGTTAGTTTTTCTATGTTTATTTTGCACTATTCACCTGACAAATAAAGGTAGGGGCCGTTGTCTTCAGAAGCGTTTGGTTTTGGCCATAGGAGTTCCAGGAAATTCTCTCTGCTCGTAGTCTGTCAGTCCTCTCGTGGTAACTGATTACTTTCCAGAAGACAGTACGGGTCTTGGACACGACTGTTCAAGCTCTGCCTTGTTTGAAGGGAAAGGAGCCTATCCTTAAGCTTTCCTGGTCCGTTTATGTCATGCTAAGGCTTGTGAGCGTTTCATTCAGGAGTTCCTTTTCCCCTTCATTAATTGAAAGCCAGCACTGGTAACTGGATTCCTGCTGGTGGGACAGGATCAGGAGTCTTTAAGTACTAGACCGGTTTTCCCTCTGAGGGTAATTGGTAAAGACTTGCAGCAGCCCCTTTAAAATTTTAGATACCACAGTGCCTCTTGCAAGATTTCCAGAGTGAGTATTACTAGGCCTCCCATTTTTGTTCCTCTTTTATTTTAGTCAGACAGTACATCTCAAGTGCTGTCGTTTAGACTTGTAATCGTGGTTGGGAATGTGAGTGCAGTGAGAACAGATTTCTCTGTGGCGCCACATGCTATAAACAGTCCCAGGTTTCACTGGGGGTGTTAAGGATTAATCTTGAAAATGATGCCTCTCGTTACCAACAGACTCAGTCCTTTTTGAGAAGAGAATATGACATCAAGGACAATGTGACACCATAGTGGATGTCCTACAGTTCCATACTGTATCACAGAAATGTTCAATCTGCTTCTTTCTTTTTGTTTTTTTAATTCTCATGCCTTCCTGGTCCTTGCGGCTAAAGATGCAGTAACCGCTTACAGGGCACAAATGTTTTATTGGTACACATAAAAGACTCCTGAAGGGACTGTAAGTAATGCATTTTCTTTTTTTTGTTCTTTTCCCATATCAGTGGCTTTGTCAATTAGTGGCAGCACAGTTGGATAAGCTGCTAAAATTTCTTGACCAAACAAAGTAGCCATACCTTCCTTTCTGACCATGTACAGAGCAGGTGGCCAGGGATAGTTCTAGAAGGTTTGACTTTGCCTTTCCTGAGAGCAAGTTCACTGTACTTTCAGGAAACAGTTTTGTCAGCTGAGGTGTGTAGCTCGGCGTGTATTTGAAGAGAAACTTAGTGGAACGTTGAGGTGAGGGCCAGCTTTCATTTTTAGCAGTTGAAAGTCTCATTTGTCTGGTCAAGCGATAGGTCTTCGTTATTCTGGGCAGTAACAGTCTCATTTGGTTTTTATTTCTTCTGTGTTCTTGTTTCCTCTCCTGTTTTTGAAAAGAAAGTATTGTAAATGTATCTGGCGTTCCCCATACTCTTAAGCAGACACTTCCCATTCATAGTATTTCCTTTCTTACTCCGCTCTGAGTGCATTCATGGTACTGAGTACAAGTCAAAGGAGGTGGATCTCTGTGGCTGAAGAAGTTAGTCTAGAAAAAGAGTTAATCTACGGTAGATTATTCTAACACACAAACTCCAGCTTTTCTTAATACTCTTTATATGTTCTTGTCCTCTCTAGAGGGCAACTTCAAGATAGTACTGCTCATTAGCAAAAGAATATTTTCTTTTCTTTTGAGTTAGTCTTCACTGTTATGCTGTAACGCAATGGAGGATGATCGAATTTAATAGGTGATGCAGGAACTTGTATGAGGTTTCACGAAGATGCAAATTCTCCTATTCCGCAAGTCTGGGGCACAGAGATGATATTCCCCATCGTATGTGGTGCTCAGTTAAATTGGTTCATAAATTTACCACGTGGTTATTTGTACTCTAAGGCACTCTCAATATGCACTGAGTACAAGGAGTGACCTTTCATTTAACATGGACTCAGGGAGGCTGTTAGGCTTGGATTTTTCTCCTCAGCCTACAGGGTGCACGTTTACGAAAAGCCCATCTTGGTATTTAAACCACCAACTGTTCTCCAGAAAATAACGCTGAAGTGGTAAACGTCCTGTTTTCCGTATGCGCAGGGGCTCTGCCATCCTGGCCGCGCGAAAGAGTTGGATATTGAAGGCAATCTCCTTTCTGTCCCCTGAGGACATGATCTTGTAGGTGTGCTCACGCACATGGAAAGTCTGCCATAAAGTACAGGCTCCGCACATCCTCTCGTTACAGTAACAGTATTGGTATCCTCTGCTGACAGAACAGAACACCCAAGCCTTGGCTTTCTTCCATCTGCTGAAGTAATGGTTTAAAAACACCCCACATCTTCATTATCTAATTTTGTAATTCCACCTTGATTTCTGCAGCATGTGCAGTGAAATGGCCGGTTTCCATCTTATTTTCATTTCCTATCTTATTCTGAAATACTAGTGACTGTTTTATGGGCTGGAATGGGTCATGCTCAGGCTGAGGACCGTTTCAGGGTGGCTGCTTGCCCGCTCCTCTGCCAAAACCAGTGAAATCACTGTTCTCTCCTCCAGTGCAGGAATGATGAAAGCCAGATTACCTTCCTTAAAAGTCCTGCTTCGTGTTCAGAGAGCAGTGATACCTTTCCTTTTGTCTCTGCGGAGTGCCTGCGCTTGAGACTCTTTAACATGAGGTGGTAGGCAAGCTTGCACCTGATTTCTTTTAGGTTTGTTTTTCAAGAAAGATTTTGTCTGCAGAATATTTGAATCTTGTACTTTTTTCTCTACAGAAAATATTGTTCTTATTATTCCTGGCTAAATAGAAGATTAATTTGATGCTTCTAGCTTGCCTTTCGTATTAGATTTCTTTCATTACATCTACCTTAAATAGAAATTATTGGTCCTTTTTATCTTACTAAATGCCATAGTAAGTAGTTGTATTAAAAATGAAGGTTTTTTCGTGCCCTGACCAGGCGAAAATCTTTATTCTCACGCAGTCTCTGCATGCCTGCCTTTATATATAATCTTTCTTCATATCTTTTTTTAAATATCTTTCTTTTATCTCTGACTTTCTTTATGTCATTATGTATTTATTGGATAATATAGAGCAATCCTGTAGCTTTACGTTGATGCTTCCTTACTCTTGTTTTCTAGATTTGGATAGAAACATGATTGGGTTATAGCTTTATGCTTTAATTGTGTTTCTTCCTATATCGTTGGGTTTAAAGAAGTAATGTTGGGTAACATCAGTGATTTCACAGGAGAGATTCCTAAAAGCTGCAGCGGGGTTGGATCCCATGGCAGCATGGACTTCCTCTGCAGTACGCTGCTCGTGTCCTTTCTATGCTGATGCCTACTGGGCCATTTTTTTCAAAGATACAAACCCAAAGAGTATAGAATTTTGCATTTTTAGTTTTCATTAATTATTCTTACGTAATGATGTAATCCCCACTCCCATGTTAGATGGCTCTGTAGCCTCCAAGAAGCATCCCTTCATTACCCGATCACCTTTCAAGATCATTTGGAGCACTATTTAATGGCAGAAAGGGATATTTCTAAGAGATTCCATTGTTAGGGACTAGAGTGCGACTCCAAAACTGGGGACCACGCATGGTTTTAGTAGTTGCTTATGCTTTAAAAACTGAATTGGGTTTTTACATTTTTTACATGTACTTGTAACTTTCTTGAAAATAGTTAACCTCACCAAAATCAAATATTCTTTAAGCAAACCAGAAATAGTTGAGAGCAATGGTCTGCTCCCTTGGGCCGTGTGACCACACTAACTCCAGATGACTGACCCGCTAACTTGAGCAATGTATTTTGCTTCTATAATTGAACACCATTTTCCTTCTATATTAAAACAGTCAAACTGTTGTTTTTTGCGAAGTTTCCTAGAAGACACTTACAAGAATAACAATGCCAAGAAGACTTAACCAATTACTTTTTCAGCAATGATGGACAGTAAAAGATGCCTATGGGAGAATTTAGGGATGGGGTTGACATACAGATGCTGGCCAAGGGTAGTGTCTCCTCATTTATTAGCCCTTGATGGCCTGTTCTTACATGAATTTACCTCATTACTTTTGAACCTGTACAATATTTACTGCCCCAGCGTTTAGTCCTAAGCTTTTCTAAAGCTTAAGGGTGGTGTGTTGTGTATCTTCTGTTACAAGTCATGTGATGTCTTCCGGTGGTGTGGCTATTCCTGTGAAGGTATTGTTCAGTCTAATTCTATTCACTTGTTTTACCACTCGTAATTAAAAACCCAAACCCTTTACGATAGACTTCATTAGTCACTGAGGCTGCAAAGTTTTAGTTTATTTCATGTTAGATGGTACAGCAGCCCATTCTGTACCTTGGGTTCTTGAGTCACCTTCCTCTTGTCCCTTTTCCAGTTCTGTCTGGTCTCTTTGAGAAAGGGGGGAAATGCTCATGGTCTTGAAGTGGTGCTAATGATTGATTGCAGTCCCATTAAGTAACTCTCTTCACCTTTTCTAACATTTGGATTTTTTTTTTTTTTTGACTGCTAATGGACTCGGTGCTGACATCAGAATAGCAAAATATTAATGCTCTAGCTGAACAGTAATAATAACCAACTTGGAGCTGGCGCTGTACGCGTTGACTTCAGAAGGCCACCCTTCTTGCATCGTTTTACTGCTCTGACACAGAATTTGTAACTCATGACTTGTTAGGGAGCTTAACCCCTCCTTCTGCTTCATTATGCACGTCTTCTTTGATACTCAGAGTGGTACTGTGAAAATGCTTGTGTTAGTGCTATAAAGAAAGGTGAAGAAAAAGTCAAGCTATTAAATTATTACAAGATGACAATATTTAGAAAGCCTTTGTTTTATTTTACCCGAAGGCTAATGTTTTCTTAAAGAGATCTGATTTTGAAATACTCTGTAGGCAATCTTTTTCTGTCAAAACGGAGCAGAACACGGGGTGTTAATTAGGGCTATTATAAAAGAGGCTTGCCCTGGGTTGATTCTGAAGCAGAAAATCAAGAGGCAGCAGAGCACAACGTATTTGGAACTGACACTATTGCCTGCAGCAGGGGCTGCATTCATAGATCATATGTTTGCAAAGCTGCAGTGAAGAGAGCTGAGGAATTTAAATTTTAAAATAGTTAGCAAAAGGACGTGAAAAGACAGTGTCTCTCTCATGCTTGTGGCCACAAGCCTGTTGCTGAAGATTTTAATTAAAAATACAAAATGAGTGTTTCCTTTGCTTGGCTTTTTAGAACAGTGGTGTTTGTAGCCACTGAGAGTCTTTAATATGATAATGAGTCCTGAAGTCTTTAATCATGGCTATAGGTTTCAGGTTTGTGAATAACATACCGAGGCATCAAAAATATGTGCTCAGTAATTACCAAGCACGTTTTAGAAATGGTGTAAAATTGACAGAACTTGAAGATCTACTTAAAAAAAAAAAGAAAAATGTAGTGGCAGATGTGTGTGGTACTGCAGTCATGATCTTAACACTGGACTTTAACTTCTTAGTAAGTAGCACGGTAATGAGAATGTTTTATTCTGCTTCTAACCTCTTAACTCGATGGGACCAGTTTTGAGCATTTGTGCGCACACTTCTGTAACATAGCTGCTCTACATGACTGGCAGGGGGTTTCTTTTACACTACGTAAAACAGAGGCAAGATGAGATGGCTACTTCTGGATGAGTACTGACCAAAATACCATCATTCGTACTTCCAGGAAGGTAGGAAGTCTCACTGAAATTGGAGAAAAATAGATCCAAAACAAAATGAGAAATGAGACTTGAAAGTGTCTGTTGGATCACTGGAAACTCTACCCCGTTCAAGGAGGTGGCCGCTTGGCATGGAAGATGAGAGCGTAATTATAAAATCAGAGTTCAACTTCATCTTTTATTATAGAGGACCATTTGTCCATTTCTGATCTGTTAAATGTAAGCTGCACTGTAACCATTTGCAGGAATTTTCTTGTTTACATGTACCTTTCCTGCGTTTAGATACGCATTCTCTCCAGAACGCCTTTTACTCTTCAGTTCCGTCCTTCTAGTTGTCCATTCATGACCATCCTTCTCACGTTTGCAGTGGCAGATCTCTGTGTGAAAACAAATAAAAGGTTGGGAAAGAGTTCCCAGTGAGACCTTCTGCTGCGGCTGCCAAGCACACCCTTTTTTCCGTCAACAGAGGCACAGAGTCAGTCCTGTATATTGGTCAGAAGTGAAAAGAAATTGCACGTGAGGAAAACCAGTTAAACTTCTGTGGGCCTCTAAAATAACTGAAATTCAAGAAGTCCTTAAATGACGCCAGTCTAGTAAATGAAATCGTGTGCAGGCGATAGATGGAGAACGTGTAAATACAGCTTTTCTCAGAGCACAGAGACAAGGAGGGGATGCCTCTGGCTGTGTGATATATTTAACACTGGTAAAAGTGTTTGGGGTTTTTATTTGTGGGGTTTTGTTTGAGTTTTCTCCCCCCAGCTGTCGGTCTTGTTTTATTTTATATCGGGTTTGTAGCTCCTTTGGGGGTAGGAGTTTCTCGTTTGGTCACAGGGAGAATCACAGTGGGAAGACCTTCACGTTACATGCAACTAAAGCAGAACTATTCAGCATTTTCTCACAAATTGTTCTTCTCTATTGGTTTCTTCTATTTGCTGTGAAGTGTAAAGTCTTTTTTCATACAATGAATATGCTATGTTAATAGCATTTATTTTAAAATAAATGTACGTATTCTTTGTTATATGTTTTAAATATTTTGCAATGGAAATAAGTTTTATAATCTTTCTCCTAGCCAGTTAAGTGGTACTGAGGCTGTTAAATGAATTGCAAAAAAAATTTATTGCTGTTCAGTACTGGGCCATTAGGCCCAGCTATTCTTTGTTTGAATATTGTATAATATTAAAAGAAAGCAAAGGATTATTAGACTCAGTTGGGCCATTATCTTGTTACAGATATATATGCAATTTAAGGTGATACCTTGATCCTATGAAACTACCTGCCCTCATAGGCTTTTTTCACTACATTAAGGTTGTAATTGCATATGGGTAGTTTTAAGTTCCTGTGAGAAACAGATCTATATTAGTGATGAATAAATAGCTGTGTGGAAAGCAATTGAAATACTTTGAAATCACACACACGATCTTTGGGTGTTAATCAGGTGTTTCCCAGGAATGAGTAGGCTGGGTCTGGAAGTTCACAAAAACGTGATCAGTGCCTTAATATCCCATGACCGTTAGGCATTTGTGAAGGACTGCAGTTGCCAAAAGACGGGATGCTCAGCAGTCTCTGAAAGTCAAGACTTCTTGAAACAACGCGGGCAGACTCCTCTTCCCTCCACCACCCTCCCAAATCAGGCTGATGTTATTAGCATATAAGGGAGATCTGGTTTTAAATCTCTATTTTTTACCTATTTAGCCTTCAGCATCTTTCTAAATTGAAAATATTGTGGCAAGCGGTTAACTGAATTGTCGTGATTCCAGTCACACTTGACCTTTATTATCCAAAGGAACAGGAGGGAGGGATAAGACCTTATCCCACTAAACCGTGAGCTGTTTTCCAGACGTTTGTCATCCCTACCTATCTTAGCAAATGTCAGTGACCTTGCTAAGATTTCTGCTTTCCATAAATGCAATTTATGAATAAATTTCAACCCGAGACGCTTTTCTGATGTGAATTGTGAGTTTATATGCATGCTGCCTCTTATCCAGAAGGGCTACCGTGTACTTCCTTGCTAATTATCAAGGACAATAAAATATTGGCCTGGTTTTTCGGACATGTCCACTCATCCTTCTAGAACTCGTCATTCCTGCAGTTAATAAACCAGAGGTGGTAAGAAAGATGCTGCTGTTGGTACCCTTTAAATCAGCTGTCCATGGTAGCACTGGGATTCCTAGCTTCACTAGCACTGCTGCAATCATCTTACCACCCACCCCATGGTGGTGGTGTTGCTCCGTCACCTCCCGGCCCTGCTCCCTCACCCTGGGCTGTCACAGCTGCCTCCTGGCCACTGCAAGGGGCCGTCTCCTGCAGCTGGCTGCTCAGCCTCCAGCTTCAGCAGCACTTTTCAGCGTGTGCTCTTCTTCATACTCCACTGTTTGAACTGGTTAGCTACTGGTACAGCCAACAGCTGAGACCTTGATGTGTATTTACTGAATGCAAGTTGAGATGCCCATGGGAAGTTCACAGGGGAAGCAGACTGGGTCGAGCGGTACAAGAGCCATGTTCCAGGCGCTGCTTTTGGAGCCTTCTCTGAGATAACACTCTTGTCACCTGGCAGCCCTGTCCCAGACAAGGAAGCAGGGTAAAAACTGAGCGCAAATGTCCGCTCTAAGTCCAGTGGTAAAATAATCTAATCTTTACCTCTTTTGATGTATGTGGCATATAGTAGTCACTTGCAGAAGTGCTGAGGAAACCTAGCAAGAGTTCAGGTAGGCTCTCTCAGGCAGCAGTTCTGTTTGAGAGTCAACAAGGGCAAGCTTCTGAACTGGTCCCTGGTACTGGGAATTGGACCTTCCTCAGCAATTCGCTGCCTTGCAGAATCAGGGAGCACCAGCAGCACAGAAATGGACAGATGGGGAAGACCCCACAGCCTGTGTGTGCCTAACAGCCAGCGCTGTCCGGGTGCAAAACGTATTTGACTTTGGAATAACAGAGGATGCTGGATGGCACATCCATCTGTCATTTTTACAAAGCCCAGAGTTTTAATCTTTTTTTCATTTCCATAGGACTGCTGTGTATGTGCAGTTTGTGCTTCTGTGGATGCCCATACAAATCAAATGTTAGTGCCTGACATATTTAAGGCGTGCAAACGGTCTTCAAATTATAGCTCTGTTAAAAGTAGGTGTTTCTGTTTTGTGATGTGTTGGATTTTCTTTACACAGGAAGCTACCTTACTTCATTTCAGTAAAATGTTACACTACACCTGCATTGCCTCATTCAGTCTGGCAGAAGAGGAATAGCATACTTTGCAGAAAGCAAAGCATACTTTGAAGAGAACAGTGGATTATTTTAACATTTGTTCTTCACTGAAGTTTATATTTGCATAAAATCCAAATTGCTGCATTTTAATTAGTAAAATACCTGTATGTGAGCATGATAGTCCAAAAGTTCCATTGCTTCTGTTTGTTGGAAATAGCATTTGTTAATTTTCAGATTTGTATTTTTATTTGTGCTTTTAGTATTTTAATTCAAATCCTTTAAAGGATTTTGTAGGAGGATCTAAATAATTTTGTTAAAAATCTGTATTATTTCTATTTTTCAAATAATTTCCTCAAATATATACATAGTGTTGTCTAACGGGAGGACATCTATCATAAATCCCAACTAATTAAATATGCTGCAAACACTAAAAGCAATAAAGACGATGATGGAGCCAGAACACCGGGGTTTGAGTGCTGCTGGACTCGCGAAGCCTCTGTCGGTCCAGAAGGGTGCTGTTAGGACATCTGTAGATGAGGCTGGCCACACCAGGAGGGGATGTTCAGGTTGGCAAACAGTAGATCTGGGCCAGGGGATACTGCACAAAGGAGTGTCTTGTAGTCCTAGTGGCTTAAACATAGTGTGTTAGCTTTATCCAATTTGGAACATCTAATTACAGGTAAATATAGAAAATAAAAAAATGCTCGAGTCTTCTTAACCTCTTTCTGAAAGCAGCGCTGGATCTGCAGAAAACAGGCACTGCAGTCAGTTCGTCATTCTCGTTCAGTTGAAAGCAAAGTAGGCACGAGGAGTAGATGAACTGCCAAGTAAAGGTAATAAAACAGTAACCGGCCAATTTCGAGTTCTTTACAGCAAGTTTTTCTGATATTTGTCCAGATGCCCAGTCTCGATAAACATTTTTAGGATGTAGATTGGGGGTGGAGGGGAATTCTGGCATTTGGGGCAGATAAACACACTTCTATGGGTCATAATCCCCAGGAAGTATAGTAAAGGCATTGGACAAAACCAGTAATTTTGAATTTAACTATCCATTTAGCATTGAAGGATTTGAAACTATATATCCAGCCCCCATGCAAATTTCATGGTTAAATAAAAGCTTTCCAAAGCAGAAGTGAAATTCTGTGCTTATCAAAGAGATCCTGTCTCTCCTTCACTAACTACCTTCTTAATAAACATTAGTGATTAATTTGAGGAGCTGCCTGAGCTTGAGCCCCACAGGTGGAAGGTGGTTTCTGGTGAGGGCTACGCTATGGAGTTTCGTGGTCTCTCATGTAAATTTTCTTTCTGTTCAGCACAACAGAACTTCACCCAGTTAAGAGTTTGTGCCATTGTTATAGTTTCAAAATACAACGAGCAAGCTGTTAATCAAAGAACTCTTGGTAGAGATCAATCCAACTTTAAGCCTGGATTAAACCAGCTCTTTGAATTTTGCTTGGCTATTTATACTGGTCCCGTTGTGCTGTATTTAGAGCTAAGGGTTTGGTGACAGGAGGTGAAAGTTAGTGATCTGCTTTAGCTTGGGGGGTGATTGTGCTAAACGAAACATTAAAGAGGAGTTCTGTGCTTTGTGCTGTCCTAATGCGAGTTGTCAGGGGCTTTTTGTTTGTCAGGCTTTTTTTTCTGGAAAAAGCATAAATTTATCTTACCACAAACTCAGCCATTTGTAAATACGTCGAACTAGAGCAATTTTTTCTGCAGTTACGTTAAAAATAGCATGTCCTAGGGACAGAGGAAGCAGCTGTGTTAAAGTATCTGTGTATTGCTGCGTTTTCAGGATTTCTGTTAATGATACAAAGTCAGTTGAAGTGACATCCATTACTTATTTGTCCAAGCAATTGGAAAAGAAAAATAAACACTGTGGTGCTGGAGAATCCATGAGAACTGTGTGTCTCTGCCTGTCTCTCCTCGTCCGAGGAGCTGATAGCGGTATTCTACCCACAGTCTCTTCTATCATACACACACATCACACTGAGCAGCACGAAGGCAGGGAGGTTTGCTTACCTCCTGTATACTCTTACTCATCTTCACTGTTGTGGTTCATCGGTATGCAGAGAAAATTTGCGTTTTCTCAGAGCCTTTGCATGCTCTGAAGAATGCATAATGGTTTTTAAAATGACACTTTCTCCGTGCAAAGCTAGACTTCATAGTAGGTAACTTCATTTATTTCAATAATGCAGACAAAGGTTTCCCAAAGGAGAAGATAACTGTCAATAAAATGGGTGATATGAAAGTCTTTCCTTATTAATGCTTATGCACTGATAATCAGCCAATGCTACCCTGCTACGCCATAGGTTTCACTTTTTCCTCCGTGGATATTTGTTCACAGTTACTGTTGGCATACAGCTTGAGCCATGATTATATATTAAGCTACTAGAAATGATTATAGCATGTGATAATCCGGTTCCAAACCTTGTTAGCACTTTTGTCCTCTTACGTCTTTTGCTAACCTTTATATTCCAGGTATCTGAGGCAATTTTTTCTGGACAATTCCAAGACAATGCAAATTATAAATGGCTATTACAAAATACTGTATTTTATCATTAAATGTCATTAATATTTTAATAAGAATTAAAAATCTACCTTTTCTATTTAAAATATCTGTACTAAGAGTGGAAGGGTCTTCAGTTTAGTAATTCTTGTAAACTGGTGTTTTTCTCTTAGTTTTGGATATGGCCCGACACGTTCCCCTTTACCGAGCTCTTCTGGAATTACTGCGCGCTATTGCGTCCTGCACGTCGATGGTACCATTACTGCTTCCTCTGTCGGGAGAAAGTAGTGAAGAGGAGGAAGAGCAGTTGGAGTCACAAGCTTCTGTTGGGACTTTGTTGGCTAAAATGAAGACCTGTGTAGACACCTATACCAACCGACTGAGGTAATCACTTTTATCGTCCCTAACCTTCATTTAAACTGTATTTTGTACTAACGTATTATGCGTTTAGAAGTGAAAGAAGATTCAGTTCTGTACATTTGTCCAAATGGGTGCTGCAGGCCGGAGTGAGAACATACCATCTGTTTGAGCTAGTTTTATGTTTATATGTAGGTATTCTCTTTTGCTGTACTATTTGCAAGGAATTTTTTTGTACGTCACAGAAACTGGTAGGTTCGCATAGTCTCGTCATGTCATCAGTAACTGCCCACTGATCAGAAGAGAATTACTGCTGTTCAAGAATCGAGGACCTTCAAATCTTTCTTACATTTCTTTCCCTCTTCAGCGAGGTAAATCTTTATTTTGCAGGACTGTGCATTTCCTGCTGTCAGTCTGAGGGCAGGAAAATTCCTTGGGAGAAGTAATGTTGACGAAGCCCATTCTATAAAGGCGAACCAAATGGTAGTTTTTACAAGAAATGTCCCAACTATCTTCTCTATGCTTCCGTGCTGCTTTATCCATTGAGTAAGGACCAGATTCCTCAATGGATTCTCCACTGGAAGCTAACCAGTTAGGAGAGAAGCCTTTGGCTTCTGTCAGGGAGAGTAAGTTTCAGCAGGCCAGAGATGTGGGAGTTGTTATTTGTGGTAAGAACGCCCATGTAGAGATGGTTGAAAATTTTTGACTAGTAGTATCTGTTGGCACTACATATGAAAAACATGTTTCTATACGTTGGTGGTCTTATGGCAGCTAGTTTGTCCCTTAGCACAGGCATCAGAGGTGAGCAGGTATGCTGAAGGTGATGTGAAATTACAAACACAGGAGCTGCAGCCATCCATGGCAGACTCCAGGGTCTGCCATCCTCCTCTGAGAAACGCTGTGTTTGACAGTTCTGGTGAAACACTTGCAGTCCAGCAGAGCGATTAGCAAACAAATGGAACGGTATCTGAATATCCCGTCTCAGCTCTGATGCCATCGGGCTGAGTAAGCGTGGCAGTAGAATGCCACCTTCCAGAGTTCCGCTGACTTTTTAAGGAAAGACATACAGACAAACCACGCATGGCGGTTTCTTTCGGTAACCATAGACCAGCCTTTAGGTAAGTCCCTTTGTAAAATGGTTATAAAGGCAATAATAAACACAGATTCTCTTCCAGGTCCAGGCTAGTTGTTAGCTGGTTTTCTTCCGTGATGATTTTGGTGCAGTCCACAGCTAAGAGGCAGTTTTGCTTTGTCAAAGCTGGTATTACTGACCTTATTATTCCACTGGCTGGTTGGGCCATAGGTGCCGGAGAAGAATAAAATGTAGACGAGCGATCTTTTTCCTGCTCTACTTAGTAACAGTCAGTACCCGTACTGATAAATCCATCTTCTGCTGAATATTCTCCTTTGACAAAGAAAAGCTGCACGTTCTGGATAAATACAATGTAGCTTTGTATTATTTTAACGGCCAAAACTACTTAATTCTACCTGCTTGATGTTTCTTTTGCCATTTCTGACTGTTCCAAAGGTGAAACCATCTCTGAGCAGTTCTGAGTGATTCATGCAGTGTTACTTTACGGTTGCCTTTTTCATCAGTTCTCACACTGCAAAACGGTGGTGTCTGTCCTTCAGAAGTGTTGCAGACCTCGGTGACACTGAGATCGGACTGTCACCTTCTGTGAAAGGTGTTGCTCTTTTGTCCTGACTCACAGGGCAGGATACAAGTCCGAGAGGACCTGGTTTTTAGTCATTTGACTGGTGGAGTTGGTGCTGCATGTGGTTGCTGTTTGAAGGGACAGTCACCAGGTAAAGCACATGCCGAAGGAGCCCCAGTGTGCCTCCCAATACCTCCTGCCTCTGGGAGGTGCTGCGGCTGCTGCCGATTTCACAACCAGCTGTCCGTCTCTGTTTCTGTATGTCTTCAACCACTCTAGTTTCCAGAACCAAGGATTTGGGAGTTCTTAATGACGGAATCATCTTTTTCTGCCTTGACTGAGGGAGCTGGAAAAACGAATGCTGCAGTAACATTTTTCTTTTAATGTCTTTTAATAATTTTCTGCTTCCAGCAATTAATTGGTTTCTTGGTCTGTTTCCTTACGAGTTTAAAGGTGGCTTGTTAGAAAAGAATACCTGTCCTTTCCTGCAAAATTCAGTGCTGTCCCTAAGCATATGCTGAAACATCGTGAAAAGAAGATAAATACAACGTCAAGAGAAGCTGTGTGTAGAATGTTCTTCCTTTCACTATAAACTGAGAATGTTTACCAATCAATACCCAAGAGGATTTTCTGAGCAGGAATTCCATTATTAGGAATTGTTTCTGGTAACTCCTGATGGACTGGACTTTAGCCATGAATTTCTTGAAGTCTTCTTGACTGAGATGGCTAATCTTGTATACCAAACATGTAATGTACCTGTGGTGGGATTTTTATTCTGACTTAATGCAAAAGAAACAGAATTGGGAAGGACAAATAACAGTTCTTTATGCTGGATACCCATCTAAAAATGTGAGCTTGTACTTCTAAATAATATTATTTAGATTATGATATAGGTAATCTTCTTAAAATAGAAAAGAAAATATATTTAGCTTCTGTGAAATCCATTTCCAGTATAGATGGATGTATGAAATTCTCCACCATGATCACTTTTTTTGCTAACCTGGTCATCTAATAGCCTCAGATGCAATGGGCCTGCCAACTTGTATCTTCTCAAACTAAATCCAAAACACAGCACTGTTCCGGCTACTAGAAAGAAAACAACTCCGTCCCAGCCGAAACCTGGACACGGTCTAAAAAGTTGCTTTGTGAGAATGGCACATGACTACTATTCATAGGCTTTTTCTAACTTGGTAACGTACAATACAGCGTGAGTAGTTCTTCACTGTTAGCTTAGGATCTGAAAACAAAGAAGAGTTCTAGAAGCACAATTGGTATTATTTTAATAACTGATGAATTTGATAAAATTCCGTGGTTGCTTCAGTTACAGTATCTGTACAGTTTTCTTATATTACTTTAATATATCAGCACAAAAAGAAATCTTGCCTTTCACGAGTCGGTTTAAGCATAACACTGTTTATCTTTTTAAGCAGCGTATAGACAAGGATGAAAACCCCAACAGCCTGAACAGCCTGGAGTCATTGGAGCAGAAGGTTTTAATCCTCAGCATTTTAGTTGAAGGTGTGCCAGCAATATAAGCAAGTGTCGGCATGAATTTCTTAAATGAGACAATCTGTTGCCCCTTCTAGGTCAAATGCCAGAACAACAACATAATGATGGGATCTGCTGTCAAATGCAAAACTTCCCTTCGTCTGAACAGCAGTTCTGTTTGCGTGTTTAGCAGATGTCATCTCCATGCTGGAGCGAGACTGTCCACTTGGATCCAGAATTTAAGGGCAACAGTTTGGGGTTTGGACTCCAGTTATCGGTTGATTTCCTTTACTTTCAAAGGCCATAGTATTCTGTTAGAAAACTGGGAAAATTCTGGAAAATGGAGAAGACACGTAGGTATGAGGTGCTTCCTCTTGACTGTTTGTCGGGCTGCCATCACTAATTTGAGAGGGGTCAGGCTTGTGTAATGGCTTGCCACTAGGGCTGAGTTTGAGACGTTTGTTTGCTGGGATGGCTGAGCCCTCTGCTGCGGGGAGCTGCTGCCAGGCAGCACAGCAGCCTCATGCGAACCACCATCTGCTAGGTGAGCTTCATGGCAAACTATTAAATTTGGCAAAACAAGCTGATGGCTAATTTGTGTAATGTGGAGTAGATCAAGCCTGTGTCTGAAATTCCCAACTATGCTTTCCCCTTTCCCCATCACCCCAGCCACCCCCATAACTGCTGCAGGGGGCTCTGAATTCTGTCATCCTCACACTTCTGTCGCTTGTCACGCTGCCTCTGAGGGTTGATCCTGCACGGTTCCCAGGGTGTCCGCATGGATCAGGCCCTGCCTATTAACTGGTTGTTATGGCCTGGATGTTGGGCGATGTGGGTGGTGATTCTTTAAGTGATCTAATCACTCATTTCCACCACGATGGGATGCTGGAATGCAGCCGGGTGGGCCTGAGGCATTTTCCCCGCTATGGCTTTTTATTGTCTTTACTGTTATTTTGCAGAACTTCTATGGGAAATGGTGTATTTTGCAAAGAAAATTTTTTCTTCATCTTCGGTCCCAAGAATTGAGGCTGAATTTGGTTTAATTTATTTTTCTTTAGAAGACAAAACTGTCAGTTTCATTTGCTTGTGTTTGGAGCTGATGGTTGGCTGCCGGGAGCAGTCCTGCAGCCTTTGCTGCTTCGGGATGCTTCAGCTTGGTGTCTAAATACAGTGCTCAAAGCCCCAAGGAGCCGTCGGTGGGTTCATCTCGGAGGAGGTTACCAGCTTTCACCAGTGTTTGTTTTCAGAGGCACAGTCCCTGACTCGTTTTGCCTGATTTCAGGAGATTTCTTTAAGAATCTGTGAATTACTGGCAGGAAGGAGCTTCTATCTGGTACCTGTGGAAACCTACAGAAGGTGGGCGACCATGAGTGATACCAGGGCCAGAAACCTATGGCAGTTTTATCGCACGACAGTGACTGTCAATATAAAACCGAGCAGAATTCTGCTCTAAGCACTGTCCTTGTAGTACGCAGGGGCTGAATGGTTCGGTGGCTTTATTTTGGGAATACTTTGATAAAGGTATCATTCTGTATCATCACATTTACCTCTAAGTATCAGGCATGGGTGAGTAAGTATTAGTATTGGCTTTAAAAATTAAAGTTGCCTTGGGAGTGTATCGTTCATTATTCATTTAGCACAGCATGAAGAGAAGGCTGTCACCTTCTAGCACAAGCTAAATTAATGGCTTAAATTATTAGCATGTACACTGCTGTCTCTTCTAGCAAATATATCAGTGATTGTCATCCCTTTAAATATGAGTTGACATGATTTTGTCTGCTTTTTCTTCAGTGGCTGAAAAACTGCATGGGTAAGTTTCTAAGTCTAAATGAAATACTTGGCTCCTCCTTCAGTCTGAAAATGGTAACATTTAGATCAAGGTTTGGCCTGTATTAAGTAACTGCATTAAATTTTGCTTCACAAGCAGAATCTTGGCAGAAAAAAAATGTATGGTATAATGCAGACATTTAAATGCTTTCTAAAAATGGAGAAGATGCACAGGACAGTATTCATATGGTCACATATTTGACCATAGTTCATGAGTGTTATTGGTTCTCAAGTTCCTTTGGCATACCGTTGAAAAACAAACAATTGCAGCTCAGGAGTTTGATCACACTGTTAGTTTATCTGCATATATAAATTAATGTGCAGGCTGCTGGAGCGCGGGGAAGGAGCTGAAGGATCTTACCGGCTTTATCACTTTAATTTTGGTATTTCGTCTCCTCATTCATGTATTTCCCAGCAACTCCTCCTCTCGAGCTGGGACTCCACTTATCCCTCCAAAAGACACACGTGTCACACACAGCTTGGAGAGAGCTCACTGCAGCTCTGAATCCAGGCGGGAGCGCAGCAGCAGTATAAAAGTGGAGACGACACCAAGAAGAGCGGAGGAGGTTTTCTCAACCAGTATTTTGGTTTGCTCACATTACGCCTGCTCACAAATGGTAGGATGGTCACCAGGTTGCTTTTTCATGTGCACACAAAATAATACCATGTGTTTGAGATTACACTAAGAAATAGGTTTATGGACCCAAAATAATCGTCTTCGGCAACGCTGTAATTTTGTGCTGGGAGTATCATTGGCACTACCTTGAAAATCCTGCTTCCCGTACAGCAGACCGCAAGGGCACAGCAGGCTTACAGAGGCCGTAAGTGACTTTGACCTTTGTTTGCTTTGCGTGTTCTAAGATTCACCAGCACATCGGTTATATGTAAAACCCACTTCACTTTGAAGTACGTTTGTGTCTCGCCCCTTTTATAGCCCTATAGTTCAGGAAACTATATAGACTTTCAGATTTTCCAGGCCAGGGTATGTCATTCCATCAGGGAGGTGGATATGTGGACCAGCTTCACACCTCCATCTTCAGTTCCAGAACTGTTTCACACGAGATTTTAATCTTAGAGAGTACCTAATTTTCTTTTTCCCTTTTTAAATGCATTTATTTAATAACCATGATAAACCATGTTTTAATGGTAAAATTTTTAGAAAGGGCTGCCGTGGTATTCTAGTGTAAAGAAATATTTGATCAAATGTAATAGCTCACGTCTGCAATGAAGTTCAGTTCTGTCTCAGGTGTGTGATCTTTATAGTCAGTGTGAAAGGACATACCACTGGGGAACCTTTGACAGATTTCCCCATCTGGAGTCTAGGGAATTACTTGATTTACCAGATGTTGATTGTAAATAAACTGAGAAACTGTAAATTACTGTTAAATATCTCCAGATATTTGTGTATAACAGTAAATACATAGAGAATAAGGTGATGTAACAGACATCTGACAAGCCATGCAGGGTTAATCGCGTAAAGTTCGTGTTCTTACAGCCAAAGGTTTGAAACATATAAAGGTAGGAAGAAAGAGGGACGAGAAGACGGAGGTTATCATTAATAAGAGTCTTGCAAGTTATGGCAATACCAGTCGGGTTTTTTCCCCAAAAGAGGGGAACTGTTAGAACACACAAGCATGACTTGTGTGAGGAAGCTAAATGTTGGTAACGGAGTATTTCTGATTTGGGTGGGGGTGTTCGGGGCAGAATCGTTACTGCACTTTGTTCCTAACTGCTTTTACACAGTTAGGGAGTCATGGTCTGGCTCAGAAGTTAGGCAGCTTGGTAAAGCAGACCGTCACACGAGCTCCAGATAGCTACAGGTGACACGACAGAGCTGTTCTGCAAACGCTTCATTTAAAAAGTGTATTGTGAGGAGAGGGGGTTTTGCCTGTTTTGCTCATAACAGTGGACAGAATTGTCGTATTGGAGGTAAAGGAGACATGAAGAAAATACATCCTCTTTTGACAGTTCAAAAGAGATGAAGTGTTACCTGTTTGGGACAGCAGGGAGAACGGGAGGAAATTATAGTATTGGTACTGAGAATTTGTATTTGAGTAGATGTCTCCTTTTCCTGCTGCTTCAACTAGAGATAAATTCCTCGTCTGCTTAGGCGGTTGGCTGTCAGTAACTCGGTATATCTCTAGGAGGTTTAAAGCATGTGCTTAAGCATTTTGTCTAACGAGGTCAACACTTTTTTTTTTTTTTGATTCTAAGACCAAGTAGAGGGAAAAACTCTAGCATTCTAAATCGTAAACCATGTGGAAGAGGAAAGACCTACAGGATGTCTGTCTTGAAAATAAATTTGTAAGAATTAATTTCACTTTCAGTACCTTCACCAGTCACATTTTTAATGCTTTTCACGCATCTTTCTCTTGGATAAGCCCATTGACATTTCATTTTAGCCAAAATTTCTCCACGGGTTTTGTAGGAAATAGCTTAAGGATTCTGCATCACCAGCAAGCAGTTGTAAATCTGTGCACCTTTCTTGGGTCTGGTGGCTGCTAGCCTGTCTGTGATGTTGAAAGAGGTTATCACTGGGTTTAGGGGGCTGAAATATAAATTTCTGAAGCTGCTTAACAGGCTATTTGGCTTAATTTCCACAAGGAAAAAGGCAGTGCTGAGGATTTTGGAAGAGATGAATGGGAGAGGCAGCTGCTGCTCCTTTGTCAAACCGTTCCTCAAGTGCTGAACAACGCTGTTTGGCCCCAGTGCTTTCCTCCTAACTCTGAACACCTGAAAGCTCAATATTGCTTGACATCAGCAATGGGCTAACATGCACTCGAATTAAATGTGGAAGAGGGCAAATGTACCGGGCTGCAGTAGTGAATTTTGTGAATTAACGCACTCTAGGGACATTCTGATTTGATTATGTACAGTACAAAGACTTTCAGTATTCCCGTAATCATCTCCACTGAAGAGATTAGAGACTCGCTCTTCATGCATGATTTCAGCCTAGATGAAAAAACAGAGAGGATATAGTGTGTGGTAGTGGCTAAGATATGTTTGGGACATCAAAGCATTAAATGGCCTACTTTTCTTCCGTAGATAGCTTTCTGGTTTGCTTCTAGGTATGGCAGTGGGAGAGAAAACCAGTGCTTCGTGGTTATTGAACTTGTTTGGGTCTTAAAATGAACAGGCGCTATTTATTAAACAAAACTTACAGAAATTGCAGGAAAATA
Organism: Bucorvus abyssinicus; assembly: GCA_009769605.1. Taxonomy (NCBI): domain Eukaryota; kingdom Metazoa; phylum Chordata; class Aves; order Bucerotiformes; family Bucorvidae; genus Bucorvus; species Bucorvus abyssinicus. The sequence continues at coordinate 36,769,016 of CM020031.1, forward strand.
ATCTGGGGGCTGTTAGCATTAAAATCTCCTAAGGGTTTGCAGGATAAGTACGTGTTGCAGGATAACAATGTAAGTTTATGACAGCTCTTAAAACACAGAAAGTTTTAAACGTGCACATTTAGGTTACCAAATACCGGGTCTTCATTTCTGAAGTTCAGTATGTATGCTAGTAAAGACTGGGTTGTCACAATCTAAGTATTAAAATATACCTGAAATTACTAGGCAACTAGCTCCTGTCAAACAGCGGTGTTAGTATGGACTGTAGCTTCAAATTATTTCATTTTAAAATTTGAGGTGTTTAAATCGGCATTGTAATTTGCAATACATTGATTATAAACATCCAGTATAATAGAGACGCCTTCTGTATTTGTAAGACTTTTGAAATTATGATACATTAAACTGTCTGTTGAAATAAAAGGTCTTAACTTCTATAGCCCAGAAGAGAACTGCAGAGAGAGACAAATGTTATTTTTGACCCGCTCTCTCGTGATGCCCAGGTTGTAGTTCACAGACACGTTGTGAGTATTTACTAGAGACTGCCTGGCCTTTTACCATGAGTGTGTTTTAAATAATTGCTAGCACTTTATCACCAATTTAGGACTTGGTTTTGCATGAGGATCTGCACGGGTGGATGAAAAGCACATGCATTACATGGTCTTTGTTACGTTTGACTCTTGTGAAGCTGTTCTAGTACTTTTTGAAAATGTGCAAAGATGAAGTCAGCGTGCAACGTAACAGTCAAAAGTACTAAGTGGTTGAAACAAACTGTCACGCTGGTATCACTGGCTGTGCGTTCATAGTTTTACTCTTCATATCAGATGAACGTCCCTTTGTTAAATCAAGACTGTTGAGCATTGTCACAGTGATTGCTACATTCAGTGATTCTGTGTCTGGCGATACAGAGAGGTGTTCCATTTCAGAAGACTTGTTTTAATCTTGATCTTTCATCTTTGGTATTATTCCCTGTTGACATATGCTGAATATTGTACCACTGGTTGGAAAATACTCCCTCACGATATATTCTATTTCTTTGTCCAAAACAGGTCTAAAAAAGATAAAGCTAAAGCAGGAGTAAAACCAGATACTTCTGATCAAGAACCAGAGGGACTGACACTTTTGGTTCCAGACATCCAAAAGACTGCAGAGATAGTTTATGCTGCTACCACCAGTTTGCGCCAAGCAAATCAAGGTAAAATAGAAATACTCGTGTAAACACTGCGTAGTGTTTATTTGTAATGCATTCCTGAACAGTGTCAAGAGTGAGGGCTGGGCCAGCCACTTGACAAAGGACAGACCCTGTCCATTAACTCTCTTCCCTTCCCAAAGGGGAAGAGAAAGGGAATAAGGGAGAGAGACTTACAGGTTGGAAAACTAAAACTGCTTTAATGAAAATAATAGCAATAAAATGGAATATACACAATACCAATACCAAACCCAACCCCTCTGACAGCAATCACGTCACCGTCACCACTGATGCTGTGGGCAGACACTGGGGAAGTCCCTGACTGGGCTTCGTGGCAGAAGGGAACCAGATTGAGCAGCTGGATTCTGGAGCTGGATTCAGGGATGCACAGATTGGGATCAAAGGCAGAAGAACAGACAAGAGTCCTCCTCAGACACTGGCCATTGAAGAAGAGGAGGGCTTGACCCCTGTGATCCCTCAGCTTTATACCGAATATGACGTCTATGGGATGGAACAGCTTGTTGGTCAGTGTAGGGTCACCTGTCCTGTCCGCTCCTCCCCGCAGGTGCAGCCTCTCACTCACTGCACCCCCACCCTGGCACACAGGATGTAGCAGTGACCTTGGTCTGCACAGGAGCAAGTGTCAGCCAGAGCCTTTCTGCACCCCAGTCCCTGGCAGTGACTGTGAACATCGAGCGTTATCACTGCTGGAAGCAGACACTGTTCTGCACAAATACACCGTTAACTTCAGACAGTGCAGTTAGTGAGAAGAGACTGAGCTGGAAAGTGAAATCACTGAACAGAGTTAGTTCTGTTCTGACTCAAACCAGGACAAACAGATCATTTATAAATTAGCTTAAAAGCAAGAAAAGGTACTTCCCTCCTGCTCCCAACTACTGAATACATTTTCGAAGACGGTTGGAACCTTGTGGTAGTTTTAGATGTTTCGACCAGGAAACAGAATAATTCCAGTAAGTTAAAGTACATCTCATGACTTTCAGCACAATTATGTAGCCCCCCCCCCCCTTTTTTTTTTTCTTGGCAGAAGAAAATATACATGACCCAGAAGAAAACATACGTGACCTTTAATAGTAAAGGCTTTGCTGTTAAAACTCACTCTTGTGAATTAGATTAACTCTTAAATAGATGAATGCAGAACAACAGTCTATATCATGGATTGAACCTGCAGGCATTCAAAGGACCATCTGGTTGTCTAGTAAAGAAAGCTATTAAGTAGCTTACTCAGGGGAGTGGATTTTAAAAAGGTGTGTATAATCAGCTCCTCATTTTGGAGAGTGCATCAAGAATGTATGTGTGAATCTCCATCCACAGAAGCATATGTCGTAGTTCTTATTTTAAAGTTAAACAAAAAAATAGAAGAAACAATAAAAGAATATTCATAGCACCAGCAATTGTGAATTACTTCTGAGCTGACATTGTGACCTTTATTTACTTTGAGCTCTTCAGATAATGAAATATATGGGAGTGAGAAAAACTGATCGGTCTGTTGTGAGTGATCCCCAGTTTTGAGACTTCACTAGAAACAGCGTAACCATAAAATGTCATTTCAAGTTAAACAATCCCCAGATGCCTGCTGTACTTGTCTCAACATTACCTGGTTAACTACAAATAATCATCACATTTTATATAACAGAAAAGAAGATGGCTGAATACACCAAAAAGGCTGCAGTGAAGCCCAAGCCTCTGTCTGTGTTACGGTCTCTTGAAGAAAAGTATGTGGCTGTCATGAAAAAACTCCAGTTTGGTAGGTGGATAAGTGTGAATATTTCTCTTGTAGAAAGCAGATACTGAAAAAATAGGTCATCTGTTGGACAGAATCCCTAATTATTTTTAAAAGTTACCAACTTGTTTACATATGCAACCACTGATATTTTTCACATATGGAAAATTGTGTGAGGCTGAATTTTCAGGTTACCAATTAACGCACTCTTGGAACGAAATATTCTAAGCATACAGTAGATTATTTCAAGGGACCAGATGAATTCAGTGATGGCGTTCATGTTTTCATTCCAGTAGTGCTTTGAGTCTTTCAGTCCTCAAGTTATATTGAAATGTTAGTGTATTTTTTTAAAGCTCATGTACAACTGTATATGTTTGTTAATGTAGCTTTGGTTTTTTTTTTTAATGGAATAGAATTCAGGTCAAAATGGGCCTTTTTTTAAACGAAACTGTAGTAAACTTCATGGAGTGCAATATGTTAAATTTGGAAAATGTGATGCAAGTCAGTGCTTATTTGGCTATAAAGGGGAATGTGTTTAAAAAAATTCATAAAGAACAAGTAATATCCAAAAACAGCTATAAAATTATTGCAAAATCATCTTCTACGAGTATTTTTTGAGTTGCAGCGACAGCATTTGCAATCACATTTCTTTGCTATTGTATTTGTGAAGCATTTTCCTCACAAATGTTTGTGCACTCCTATGCCAGGAAGAGGAGGCAGGGAAGTTTGTCGTGGTGTAGCTTTTCACCCTGGCAGCCCCGCTGCAGATTCTGCCTAGGAAGTGATTGAAGACAACTGACTGCACTGTAGTTCTTACAGGATTCTGGAATGACGTTACAACCACCGCACAAGTGAATACCGCTGGCATTCTGCCTCACACCGATTCCTTTATTAGCATTACTGTGCATTCATAAGGATCGTTATATTCCTGGGCTGGAACAGCTGGTAGCTTTCCAAATCGGAAGTGGTGTACATTTGACAAGTTGAGTATGAAACCCTGTACATTTGCAGCAGAAACGAATTCGACCCAGGACTGTTAATGCTTTGCCTTCTGTCATCACTGTTAACTCACAAAATACATATTTTTTGCGTTAGTCTAATGCAAATTAAACTTCCCCAATTTAAATACTCATTATTAACTTCACTGTTTTCCTGATGCATTAAAATTTTCTTCTCTTCCAGATACATTTGAAATGGTTTCTGAAGATGATGACGGAAAATTGGTTTTTAAAGTAAATTACCACTACATGTCTCAGGTAAAAAACGCAAGTGACGCCAACAGTGCTGCCAGAGCCCGACGTCTTGCTCAAGAAGCTGTGACCCTTTCAACCTCACTGCCTCTCTCATCTTCATCCAGCGTTTTCGTACGTTGTGATGAGGAGCGGCTTGACATTATGAAGGTAAAGAGGCAAAGTTATTTTATTTCCCTCTTTCAGCTTGACATATAGATGTTTAAGAAGGTGCCTTAAACCTTAAGAAGAACCGGAAGTGTCTCATACAGGTTTTAACTGCAGTCCCAACTTGAACGTAAGCGGTAGTGTTTTAGAGTCTGTCCTGATTTCTCAATAACTTGGCAGGGGCAGGGAGAGTCCATCTTCCCCAGGAGTGCTCTGTTAGCCCAGGACACTTCACAGGAAAATGTTCGTTCTTCTTCAGGTATTCTGAAGGGGAAAGTTCTTAATTTTGTTGCTCCATTATGGTCAAAGTGTATCTTTGCATACAACCATCTACGTCAATGAAGAGCAGTAGGTGTGGAGAAATACACTGAATATCCCTGGACGACCTGAAGTTTGAAGAAAAGTTCTATTGATAGCATCTGACAGGGAGTAGAGTTTTAGCTCCTTCTGTTTTGCTTTTCATTTGTAATCTGGAGATAAGAACGTTAGCAGAGGGCATCACTTGCCCAGAGTATCAAACAAACAGACTGGCAGCCTGCATATGATCATGATGTGTAACTGTATTTTCTGATAACTAGCATATGGAAATAAAATGCTTCATATAACTTATAAAAATCTCAACGGTTTGACAAGTATAAGAGTTTTCTGAAAACTGTTGTCTTTTTGTTTTTTACAATGGTAGGTTCTCATTACCGGTCCTGCAGACACCCCTTACGCAAATGGTTGCTTTGAATTTGATGTATATTTTCCACAAGACTATCCTAATTCCCCTCCACTTGTGAATCTGGAAACAACTGGAGGCCACAGTGTGAGATTTAATCCAAACCTCTACAACGATGGCAAGGTAGATCAACTTTGTTCTTGTGTACAGATGTGACAAGGAAGGGAAACGGGTGAAGCTTTTTACACTTTTGCAATCAAATGATCAGCTGCTCCCAACGTACTGGAAGCTGTTGGGTTAAAACTGGTCTGCAAACAGAAGAGTGATTTAACAGTTTCAAATGGGAATGATGTCCTTTCTGAATAGTCTTTGAGATTTTTTTAAAGCCTTTATGAGCTGGATTGGTCCAAAAAGCAAGTAATTTTGACCTAGAAGAATGTTCGTTTCCCACCTTCTTTGCTAAATTAACCCCGCAGAAATCTGTTCTGGCTAGCAGAAATACCCGGGATCCTTTCCACGGACAACGTATGCCTCCTAGCAGCTGCAACTGAACATCTTTGCCAAGTGCCTTCTCTCTGTTTCCATGCAAAAGTGCTTGTTCTTGAGGGAAGATAAAGACTTTCCTTAACCTCAGTATCCTTTCCAAAAGAAAATGTAGCACTAAAATACGGACTTTTCTCGCAAAATAGTAAAGCTTTTGGAAGTAATGTTAAAAATAAAAATAAACAAGCTTTCCTCTTTCCCTCCCCCCATCTCCTTGGTAGGTTGTGGCTCCTTGTAAAGGCTCCAAAAAGCTAACAACAAGTCAGGCGCCTATCAGGGAGATGCAACTTCTGATAATATTAAAAAGCATCACACATTAAATTCTCAGCAGAGCTACAGTCATGGCTATGTGTATGTCTCCACCGAAGCACAAACGAGAAAATAGCTTTGACTGTAGCACTGCAGCACTCCTTCAGCTTCCTTTTTGTGCAAACATTTAATCTAGAGGCTAACGGTTTTCCCTTGGTCCACTGTCGTTCACGGGTTCCCCAGGCTCCCTCTTTTCGCAAGCTATAATACTCCTTTCCAGTACTAGACGCAGGGTTTTCTCTTAACATGGACCGAGAATGTGGTTCAGACTGGAGACTTCATCTCCTTTTATTCTTTACCTAGCATTAAGTCTTGGCAAATACTCGCCTTTACATTTCTTCTGTTTATCTTGTCTCTTTGTGTTCCCTATCTTTGAAGTCCAGAGCACTCATCAAAGTTAAGGAATACTTTCAATTCCTTGATAGTCTGTGTGACAGAGACCACCTTTCACGTGCTTAAGCAGAATGATTGACTTTAAAAATCACAGTGATAAGTGTTAGAACAGTATTTAAAGAGGAAAGCAAAGAACCGGATAGTATTCATGATTCATTTCTTTTTGGAGCCAGTAGAATCCATAGGTTTTCCTTGAAGAACCTTGCCTTGTTCATTTATTAGTATGCTGTTCTTGCTTATCCACATTATTTTTATCTGCTTTCATTTCAAATTAGTTTCATGGGGAAAAAAAATTGTCTTTTAGAACACAGACAAAAGTTTGTCCAAAAAATATGTTTAAATATAATGTTAACATTCTGTTCTGCCCAAGCAGAACAATTTTAACATAGTATTTGTCTGAGGTATTAATAATGTCACCTTTTCAGGTGTGTTTAAGCATACTTAACACATGGCATGGGAGGCCAGAAGAGAAATGGAATCCACAAACATCAAGTTTTTTGCAGGTGAGCATTTCTTGTTTCTCTTTAGTAGATGTCATTTAGCAGTAGTAAGTGGTCTCTTGGTCCTAAGGATTCTTTTTCTAGTGATTCTAAACCAGAATTTTCTTCCTCAAATAAGCATAAGTAGGGCAAAAGTCCAGAAAACATCCATGGAACCCTGGAAAAGAAACACTAAAAAAACGAGAAAAGAAGCATGGCTGGCTCGGTCGGTACAGCATGAGACTCTTAATCTCAGGGTTGTGGGTTTGAGCCCCGTGTTGGGTGACAAAAAAATCTGTCATGGGTTAAGGCTGGGCCAGCCACTAGAGGAATGATGGACACTCTCTATTAACCCCTCTCCCTTCCCAAAGGGGAAGAGAAAGGGAATAAGCAAGAGGGAGACTTACGGGTTGAAAAAGAAAACTAAAACTGCCTTAATGAAAATAATAGCAATAAAATGGAATATATACAATACCAATACTGAACCCAACCCCCACTGATGGCAACCCCATCACCGTCACCACTGATGCTGTGGGCAGGCACTGGGGAAGTCCCAGGCTGGACTCAGTGGCAGAAGGGAACCAGACTGAGCAGCTGAATTCAGGGATGCACGGCTTGGGATTGAAGGCAGAAGAGACAGAGTCCTCCTTGGACACTGGCCATAGAATAAGAGAAATTGACCCTCGTGATCTCTCAGCTTTATACCGAGTATGACATCTATGGGATGGAACAGCTTGTTGGTCAGTGTAGGGTCACCTGTCCTGTCCGCTCCTCCCCGCAGGTGCAGCCTCTCACTGCACCCCCACCGTGGCACACAGGATGTAGCAGTGACCTTGGTCTGCACAGGAGCAAGTGTCAGCCAGAGCCTTTCTGCACCCCAGTCCCTGGCAGTGACTGTGAACATCGAGCGTTATCACTGCTGGAAGCAGACCCCGTTCTGCACAAATACACTGTTAACTTCAGACAGTGCAGCTACTTAGTTCTGTTCTGTCTCAAACCAGACAACTGTAGAGTAGACAAGTTCTTCACAGTGCTTTTTCCAACCAATATTTCTGCTGGTCTTGTCTTGAAGACTGGCTGTTCATCTGTGCAGTTCGTTCAGGCATTGGCGAGCTGATTGATCAGTCTCCTAGAAGTTCAAGAATGGTCTATTCCAGTATGTGCCTTTCTGCAAGAGGGGCAGCAAGCCAGCATGGGGAAACAAGGACCTCCTGCCTAAGCTCAACTACAAAAAAAACTAATAGAGAAGGTGGAAGGAGGGGATGGGCTACTCTTTAGAAATAAAGACAAGAATTCAGCAGAGAAATTAGGAAGACTGAAGCTCAGCTGGTGTTGAAAGTGGCAGGTCATATAGAAAGGAACAAGAAAGGCTTCTTCCAAGTGGGTTGGCAGCAAAAGAACACATTTTCCTTTGCCTTTCCTGCTGCTCAGTGGGGCAGGGAACCCATTGACAAGGACTCGGAAAAGGTAGAGGTTATCTCTGCCTCACTCTTTACAGGTAAGATTTGCTTTCTCATGTCCCTGAGCCCTCACTAGGAAGGCCTGTGAAAATGAAGAATTACCCACAGAAGAGGAAATGGTATTCAAGCCGGTTGGAACCACATGTTCATGGAACCAAATCTCATGCATCTGGGGGTGCTGAGGGAGCCAGCCAACGTCACTGCAAAGCCACTAGCTCTCATCTTTAGAAGGTCAGAACAATCAAGGGAGCTTCCTGGCAAATCTCACACCCAGCTTCAAGATGGGCAAGGAGGAAGATCTGGGGAGCTACAGGCTGGTTAAGTAACACCTGAGTCCTTGGGAAGATTACGGAGCAAATCCGCCTAGAAGCTGTTTTCAAGTGCATGGAAGACAAGAAAGTGGTTGAGAACAGCCAGTGTGGATTTAGTGGGGGTGAATAGTGCCTGCTAACCTGCTTGCCTTCTACAGTGGGGTGACTGGCTCTGCACCAGGGGAGAGCAGCGCGTGTAGCTGACTGACTTCAGCAAGACCTTTGATGCAGTCTCCTTTAGTACCCTTGTAGCCCAGTTGGTGAGATGTGGATTATAAGTGTGTGAAGAAGTGGCTGGACCAATGGTACTTACTGCTGCCTTCAATACCTAAGTGGGGAAGGTATAGAGAAGGTGGAGCCAGACACCTCTTAAAGACGCAGAGCACTAGGACAAGTACCAATTGACACAAGATGAGACATGGGGAATTTTGAGAAATAATAGGAAGAACCTTTTCACCATGACAGTGATCAAACACTAGGACAGGTGACCAAGAGGGAATTTCCATCCTTGGAGATACTAGTTTTTTTCTTTTCCCTTGAAGGGACAGTTAAAGATTTGGATATCTAATCCCTTATATAGTGTTGCTTTCCCAAGGTACAGCTTCTTACTGAGATGAACTTTCAGATGAACTGAAATTTTTGGACTATAATTAAAATCAAAGTAGAAAGGTGCAAGTATTATGAAGTCTTATTTTCACTAAAATCCTGTTTCTTAGTTGAAAATGTTAGGTTTGATTGTTAGAAATCTCATGCAGCATTTAAGTGTCAAATTTTAAGAGTTTTTTTAGGATTTCATTTTTTAAAATAGTAAGAAGACTGTTAGAAAAAGTCCCATGTCCATCCATCCCCCCACCCCACCCCATACTGGGAGAAAAAGACTTTGTAGCTTTTAAATAGAAAACAGCTGTAGGACTAAATAAATTGCTTGGAAAGAATTAAACACTACATGTTTTTTCTGACTATTGTCAGGCCACCCAAAATACTTCAAAAATCAACTTTTATAACCCAAATGAAACTGGAAGATCAGTTTTAGAGTTTTTCATTCATTGCAGTTATAATTCAAAGTCACAACTAGTTATTGAGGCCAAGAAAGTACAACGCTGCATAGTATAAAATTTCTAAACTATAGCCATTTACATGTGTGTGGCTATATAAAATTTTACAAAGCAAAGCCCAACTACTTCCAGGCACATGTAGAGGCCACGGATCACCAAAACAACTTAGGTACCTGAAGTATCCTACCCTGACTTAGCACATTTGCATTAATATTCTGCCTTTTTAGTGTCATAAGTGGCTATTTTCTCGCTGGGACCTGATTTGCGACGCATTCTGTGTATTTTAATGCATTTATCCGCGTTTTCATTTTCACGTGTAACACAACATAGCCAAGGCTGCTTTGAGTTGAATGCATGGTGGGCGTGGGCGACAATGGGACTGTTGACTTCCATATCCAAATTCACAAACTGGGCTGCTAAGTTAGGGGATGGCTCGAAGCTTTAAATTGTACCTAGGCTGGGAGGAGAGTCAGTTCCAGAGGCAGCTGCCCTGACAGTTTTACACCCACTGCAGTGGATACCTTGCACCGAGGTATGCCAGGTGATGGAAATGCCGTTCTTCAGCATGTCACATATCATACAATGTACAATATTTGAGGAAATGTTAGTGTTCAAGTCACTTTTTCTGACTTCTTTACAGTTCTGGAACTAGGTTTGTGTCACAGAATTGTAATCCCTGTAATTCTTGCTGGACTTGGTCCTAAGTACTTAAGAAAAACCTATCCTTCATTTAAAATTCAAAAAGTCAATTAATGTCTCTCTACCTGTGTAACAACGTTTTTGCATGTAACACAGCTTTGATTAAGTACAAGTTGACAAGGACAAACATTCTTAATACGGGAAGAATTAGCAAGCCATCAAATCATGAATATGCAATACATATACCTTCGGGTTCCTAAGTGCCCTGTATATCGATTTAATTATTTCCTTTTTATTAGGAATATTTGGGCATATACTTGGATGCCCTCTATGTATGTAAGCATCTATTCCTACATGTACTTGATAATAAAATTGAAAGGGGGAAAATTGTCACTTCCTTACCACTGAATAGGTGGTGCTTTGTGGATGTAGTACTGAAAATATTTTTTTTTTTGCCATCTCAAGAGAAGTACGGAGGTTATGTTTTAATGGCATATGACACACAGCGTTATATATAAAATCTGAAACTAAAGGGCTAGAAACATCTAAATCATGTGAATGCATTTGAAATTAAAAATGGGAGAGCGTTTATACCAAGATTAACTTCAGTGGTTTGCATTTCACCTCCGTGTTCCTTTTCCAACTAGGTCAGAACTGGAAGAATTAGTAAGCTCAGCCATAGGAAAAGTTCATTAATTGTTGCTTGAGATCTTGACAAATAAATACACTTTCACAAAAAGGTGCAGTCAGACATCTCTCCCTTTAACCATTTACTTATTTTTGTATTTTTATTATTTTAATGTGTATTTGTCATTTCCTCAGTTGCAGGACACAGTCATAGGACTTAAGGTTTTTTATGTGTAGTAACTGTTTTGGTTAGAGAGCGTACTTGCACGTAGCCTGTATTACAAATGACAGTTCTTTGCCATAGAAGTGGTTTTGCATTTAAGGTAAGCAAAACTACGTATATTTGGAGGGGGGGAAAAAAAAAGTGGGTGGCATAATTTTAGTATTTATTTTCTTCTCTTGACAGGTGTTAGTGTCTGTCCAATCCCTAATACTGGTAGCAGAACCGTATTTTAATGAACCGGGTTATGAACGATCAAGAGGTACTCCGAGTGGTACCCAGAGCTCCAGAGAATACGATGGGAACATACGACAGGCAACAGTCAAGTGGGCAATGCTTGAACAAATCAGAAATCCATCGCCGTGTTTTAAGGAGGTAAGTTTTGTGAAACACAGTAATTATCTTGGTTATTTATTTATCTTGTTCGAGTGACAAGAATAATGCACAAGATGTCCCTTTAGCTTCCTGTTTATTCCCTGGGGCAACTGGCTCTAGAGACTGACGTGAATAAGAATGCTCCTGACTTCATAGATTCTTCCAGAAAGAAAGGGGAATGTATGCAAATGGGGCTGACCCGCGGGGAGGCTTGGTGCACAGTTTGATAAAGCACGGTTCATTCAGCCTGGCTCATCCCTAATGCCAGGTGGTACCTGTGACATTTCATGTGCAAACTGCTGACCAGCCCTACAAAGGGGCCCTCGGTGTTCGTCAGCACAGCTAACAGGAAATATTCTTCCGAGAAACATGAATTTGAAGCAAGTACTAGGAAGCACTTTGGATACACCAGAAGAAAGCCAATCAGAAAAATACTTTATACAATACCAGCCTGGATGTTATTTATGGAAGGATCCACAAAGCATCTCTGCTAAACTAGAAATCTGTGCCTTTGAGAACAACCGTCCTGATGCTGGTAAAAGTAATACTAACCTCATGCATTCACACTGTCTTAAAAAACATAGTTGAAAGAAGTCATATTTGTTTACATACCTGAAAAAGGACTAACTCACTCATAGCATTAGAGAAGAATGTCGTCGTTTGGGACTTCCCTCAGAGTCTGTAGTCCAACTCCTTTCTAAAAGCAGGTCAGTTAGATCTCAGGGGCTTGAACATACGGCAAAGGATTCAGGATCAAAGAATGAATATACACTCAGTCAGAGGGTCTTTACGAATATTAACGCAAAACGGTTGGCCAAACATGAGTCATCTCACGGTACTGCCAGCAAATACTTAGAGGGGAAAAAACGCCTGTTACTCTGAACTCTGTATGTTGCCACTTCTGAACAGAAGCGTGGAACCCTCCTGTAGCATTAGCTGTGCTCTCAATTGTCTGCATACTAAAATGCTGAAAAAGCATCACTATTTTAGGATCATGCACACTGCGAAGCGTGGCATCTGAGTGGGCGGGTAGTCTCCTATCCCTTCCCTGCTGCCCATAAAAATATCCTCTGGAATGCAAACGCCTTTTTCCATTAAGATTACTGTGTCCTGTGGCATAAGAAATCATAGACACTTCACCTGCATGACAGGAGTTAAATAATGCAGGTGGGAAAGTATGTGCAGTGTACTCTGGTGTCTTGAATTAATGAAGAAAACCACAGTGGTTGTTCTAAATTGCCTCTTAAATGTTTTACTCCGTAAGTGAAGACCATGGTAAAGATAACGTTGTGACATATAATCAAATAACCTCTGCTAATAGGTCCTTTTTTTGTAGCTAAACGTAACAGTTCCACTTTTTCAAAGTTCTCAAATTACAGTGAGCTTGAATTAATTTAATTTATCAGAAGGCAGGGGCACCCTGACAACAATACTCCATCTTTCTTTTCACATGTACAGAAATTAAGGGTATGCACTGTTACAGTATTCGGGAAAGGAATCCCGGTTGCTGTTACTGCACTTTTCGAAAGAATCCCAGCAATACTGTGATACTCTGCAGCTTAGCTTTTTTACTACTTGTATGAAAAAGGCAGCTCGTAAGCTGGCATGCTGCCCCTCTTCAGGAAGGTAAAGTAATAAAGTGTATCGAAATGGTGGTGTGTCAGTGGAGAACCAATCCTCCCCTGAGAACAGACGACTGACTGACACGTTACCAGAAGGCAGATGCTGAAAACAACAGAACTGCTAGCTTTCCAAGTACGGTGTGTAGCTAGGACTGACTTAAGCTAAGCCCCACACATGTGTAAATGAAAACTAGCATTAAGAGGTAGACAGCAGTTTGCAGAGGTACCTTGAACGTTCTGTTAGCTGTGAACAGAAAAGAGTTGCTGCACAGAAGAGAGCTGGCCAACACTTAAAAGCTTTGCATCCAAATCGTTTTGTTCTGGTTTAGGTAACTGCAGTTTTCTTCATTTCCAAAGATACCATTTTTATTTTTCCCTGTGTTGAGGACTTCAGGACAGTATGATGAAATCCTCAAGATTCGGAGAAGAGATCTGAAGCTGTCAAGAGTTACGGCTGGGCCAGTCACGAATGACAGACGCTCTCTACTAACCCTTCTTCCTTCCCAATGATATATGTACAAATATATACAAACCCAACACCAAACCCAACCCCTCTGATAGCAATCACATCACCGTCACCACTGATGCTGTGGACAGACACTGGGGAAGTCCCCGACTGGGCTCAGTGGCAGAAGGGAACCAGACTGAGCAGCTGGATTCTGGAGCTGGATTCAGGGATGCACAGATTGAGATCAAAGGCAGAACAGGCAGAGTCCTCCTCAGACACCGGCCACTGAAGAAGAGGAGGGCTTGACCCTTGTGATCCCTCAGCTCTGTACCGAATATGACGTCTATGGGATGGAACACCTTGTTGGTCAGTGTAGGGTCACCTGTCCTGTCTGCTCCTCCCCGCAGGTGCAGCCTCTCACTCACCGCACCCCCACCCTGGCACACAGGATGTAGCAGTGACCTTGGTCTGCACAGGAGCAAGTGTCAGCCAGAGCCTTTCTGCACCCCAGTCCCTGGCAGTGACTGTGAACATCGAGCGTTATCACTGCTGGAAGCAGACAGCATTCTGCATAAATACACTGTTAACTTCAGACAGTGCAGTTAGTGAGAAGAGACTGAGCTGGGAAGTGAAATCACTGAACAGAGTTAGTTCTGTTCTGACTCCAACCAGGACATGAGCTATGATAGCCTGCTTCGTAAGGAGAGGTTTGAGGGTAGTTTGTTGTGAAGACCTCTAGGGTTTTTTGTAGGGTTGTTAGGAACCTTTAGCAGTGATGATCATTCATAACACAGAGGTCTAAGGAAGACTGTACGTCCTTCAGCTCCTAAGGTCTTTTGTCTTCATGAATCTGATCTGTCTTCACTTCAGTGTCTTAAACGACAGGTAGGCTCAGGAGATTTGAACTGCCAGTCTTTGGGAGTTCTTCCGAGCTCCGCTGTGGAAATACGGAATGCAGTCAGAACTGAAGCCAGTTATGCCTTCGATACGCGGTTATTCTTCAGACAGATGGCTGTATTCTCTAACCTCTGGAGGGAAAGATGATTTTGTCAATTATGGTGCAATACTGCCAAGAACTCTGTGCTCAGTAAAATTTCTCTGATTTCATGGTTTCTTTCAGCAGGCAGAGTTTTAGAAGACTGTTTTAAGACAAAGCCAACACTAAGCAGATTTTCACAACTTTGTCTTAGGGTTGATTGTTTGGTTTTTAATTCAAATCTGTACAGAAATACCAGAATTACTATGTGATCAAATACTGGTTCCCACCCAAACTGTGGGCAGCTCCGTTACTATTACCTGGGAGTTCTAGTGTCCCCAGAAGGGCTGCCTCTGCCTACGGGATGTAACTGGGGCTTTTTCCAATTGGGTCTTGGAAACCTCCAAGGACAGAGAATCCATAATTTATATCTGCAACCTGGCTCAATGCTGAATTATCCTCATACTCTTTTTTTTCTTTTCCTTATATCCAGTTAGACTTGTAGGGGTCTTGCAAATTCTGTACTGTTGAAGTATATGGTTCTTAGACAACAATGAACGTTGCTCTTTATTTGGGATGTGTTCTTGCAGGTCATCCACAAACATTTTTACTTGAAAAGAGTGGAGATCATGGCTCAGTGTGAAGAGTGGATAGCAGACATACAGCAGTACAGCAGCGACAAACGGGTAGGCAGGACTATGTCCCATCATGCAGCTGCTCTAAAGGTGAGACTTGCTTTTATAATTTTAGGTTCTTTAATCTAAAGATGACAATTGGCAATGAAATTGCTCAGCAGCTGAGTTTATAATAGTAACAGAAAACCCCGTCAACTTTAAAACATGTGAACAAACCTAAGCATCCCAGCTGTCAAGAGATAAAGTGTATGTGCACTCCACTTTCTCAGCATTTTTTTCTGCAAGTTAGATTTTTCCTTTAGTACCCAGCCTGCATATTTTTCTATAAATACTTACGTAAGATATAGAGAATTTATTTTGTTCTCGCTAAGGATGGGTGGAGGTTTATGATAAAGTTGTACTACAACCAATTCCTTGCTAGAAAACAAACTTTTTTTGAATGGACAAGCACAGTTATTCAACTGTGATGCGTTACAATTAGTTTTACACTCTGTTAACTTTTACCAACAGTTATAACCATTATAAATGTTTCCCTCCTCCCTAGCCAAGTACAGTCGCTTGTGTATTTTGTGTCCACACAGACAACAGTCCTATTTTTTTTTTTCTCCTGAGTAGCCAGGAAAAAAAAATAATTTAAAGGCTTCTTTTTTCTATTGCTAGACTTGGATTCTTTCAACGTGACTGGTCATCAAAATGAAGTTTCTGTTAGTTTCTACGATCAGTATACAAATCTCTGTGTCTCTAACAGATCTCACCAAGATGATGAACTCTTCGTAAATTAAAGTTTTGACTGTATGACCTACCTAGTCCAAGCCAGTTTCTGCTGTGATGACAGAATACAGACAGCACTGCAAGACAAACGGCACAGCATTTATATCGATGCACTTGTTTGCTGCAGTTCTGTTTACTGCCTTTAATTTGTCCCCAGCAGCACTTGCTCACTGTTCTGTCACTCAAGAAAAGTGCCACTCCTTAAACACAGGGGAAAAGTTTATCCAGTCACTGAAACAGTACATTTACTCCTTTTCTAGTTACTTGGGGTTTTTTGCCTTATGTCATCTAACGTTGTGAGAAGTGTTGTTTTAACTGTGGTCTTCCACACTGACTTACTGTTACATGTGCAGCGTCATACAGCTCAGCTGCGGGAAGAACTTCTAAAACTTCCCTGCCCTGAAGGACTGGACCCAGACGCTGACGACTCCGCAGAAAAATGCAGTGCCACAAGCTCAGAAGAGACTATGCTGCACGAACAGGTTAAACCCAGCAGCAGTAAAGATATCCCCACTGATTTCAAGTTATGAGTTGCATTGACATGGACTTTCTAGACACAAAGGCTTTGAAGCACAAGCCAAATATGTCAATATTTGTATGTAAGAAGCTAATTATGTAATAGGTAATGAAATTGAAACTATACTATGCCCTTAAGGATATACAGTTTAATTCAAGATGATCTTTTATTTACCTGTACAAGAGTGTAAACTTTTTTGTGCTTTTATTTTTCAATTGTGAGAACCACTGATTGGTATGTTTAAAAAGTTATGTATACAAGAAATGGATAAATCACTGATATATAAGGGAAACTACCTTAGGAAAGAATGTTTACTGAATGTTTATTATTTTTTTTTACTTGTAGAATGAGGGCGGTTGTAACAAAGAATATATATTGGTCATTCTTACAGTTACTATTTAAAGTCAGAAAATTTTCACTGAATTTGATAGCTTTTACGTTTGGCCATATATTCATGCTCATATTTGATTCTAAAGAAAACGTCCTGTATACTTCAATAAACGTTAAATGGACATGATCCCTCTTTTATGATTTACTGGTACATTTTTTAAATAAACTGCCATAAAATACATTCTAGCTGAAGACTTGCACTTGTATGACTGAATTCCTTACAGTCAACATGTTTAATTTTATGCTTACTAATTCTAAAATGCAGATGAAATAAATGCACATGGTTTTACCTCATGCCAAAATTTGGACTTCTGAATTCATACTTTGTTTGGCTATTTTATGCAAACTAACAGTATTCTAAATTTCTTAAGGGCTGTTCTGGAACAAAGTCTTTTCTCTGTCGAAATGTCCAGTTTTTACATCGTCAGCTGTACTCTTAAGTACTGACAGGGGCTACTGACGTGCCACGCACGACTCTAACGTTCTGTAGTTCCTAATGTATAGACTGATTTCCAATTTTATATTTGCGACCACAGATCCCTAACCAAACAGGTAAGGGATTTGCTTGGTTTAATAATCAAGTCTCACTTTTAACATAACATGCATTACTCTCACTGTTCTTAATTTTTGGTCGGTCCTTGAAGGACTAAAAACTTATTACTGATATTACCTCAGACTAATGATCTGTTGTATCATAAATAATATAAATCAGGCAAAACCGAAGCTTTTTTGTTTTCTATTTGTTCTTTGTTTATAAGTCTCACGCTGGAATTTTTTCACTTTTTGTTTTACAATGTATTATTTCTAATCATTAAAAATGGCACCAACTGAGGCTGTGTTCTTATGCTGATGGTTATCAGACTTCGCTAGTTCTGACCAAAGTACAATTTTTCTGTTATATTTTTATCCGTTGTGTTAATCCAAGGCCTGTCCTGATTGTACATACCTCTCAAAAACACCGACTTAGGCATGTCTGTGTTCCGTCAGGGCATCCTTAAAAAGCAAAACGGGCAGCTCTGTGCCCTAACCCTAACCTGTGTGTCACAGCTGCTAGTAAATGCAGGAAGCAAAGAGTTTGTGCCCCATAGTCAGAGTGTTAGAACTTCACCGGTGTCAAAACAGCACGGCAGTTTTCTGGATGGGTATTTACTTGTCTTGTGCAGCCATAGAAGTGAACTGTGACACCCTCCTAAGGGCTCCAAAAGCAAAATTACCCGCTGACTTCCAACTACATTTAAGTTAGCAGTTTCCATTAGAGCTCTTCATTTAGTGCTTCAACTGTCTGCCTTTTTATAAAATCCTGGCACTTGTACCAAAGCCACATGTATCGGACCTGAAGATCCTCCTTAAAGGTGAACCCTTTTTTTTTTAACTGTAAAAAACCTGAAAAATAACTGAAAAAAACCACTGAAATAAGAAGTACCTGACCTGCATTGATTCGATGTTAAGAGGGTGTCTAATGTGACTGTACCTTTTTCTCTAGTGTGTATTTACGCTATCATAGCAATGCTAATGTGAAGTCACTGCTGCTCAATTAAGCAGATGTAAACAGCTGCATGGGATATTAAACTCTAATTTGTAGCCGCATACCAATTATCATTTTTTTGCTCTAAGCTGAGCTCGAATGGTACCAAATTAATGCAGAGATTCACTCTTCAATCACTTGCAACTACGTCACAGTTTAGTAAGTAAATTGTGAACTTTGCAACAGATACAAAATAGGTATTTTTAGGATTTTAGGTATAACACACAGGGTAGCTCTGTTGTTTTGCAGTAAAATTACAGTAAATCCTGAGGTATACAGACCATGGTATTTTTTTGAAGTTCCTCTTATCTTTTACCATGTTATCAAACTGAGCAGTAACCTGTGTAGACAGATCACAGTTTCTAACCAGCACATTAAAGTCCTGTGTTTTAACTGTTATGCTGGTTTTGTGGAAAATGTTTTAAAAATCAACAGAAATTATTTTCGAAAGCACAAGGGGCAGCAAGCTACTAATTAGCTTGTTATGGATTTTTACCCCATGGTTTTTGGTCCCACCTTTGGCCCAAGATTCACCACTGACACATTGCCATGCAGCGTAAAGTGGGATGTTACCAGCCATTGGAATCGCTGTAGCCACTCTGCCGAAGAGAGAGGCACCACGTAGTAAGTCAATGCTCTTGTCTGACACTTCTCAGGCATTAATGCCAAGCTGTTATGACCGATTCGATCTACACTATCTTCTGAAGAGGGAACAGCTCCGCAGTCGATGCGACCTTGTGCTCCAGCAGAGCAAACCCCTTGCGATACTGATTGCTGTGCATAAGCAACTGTCCTGGTTTGCAGTTGTAGACACAGTATTCATCGTATACAGACATGCAAGATGCAGTGTTTGCTTCTGGAAATTGCTCGTGGTAAAAGATGTGCATAAATGTATGGATTAATGCTCCTCTGTAACCCTACCACTGCTATGCAGGTCAAAACAAAGATGACATTTAGAAAAAAACAAGAAAATTTGAAACATAAGAACCCTGTAAACAACTTCCAAGTTTTGCTCCAGTGTTAGATGTTTAGGAACTAGCAGAATAAAGTATGTGTGATTGACTGGGTCTACAGCAGCCTGTTTGGCATTGTTGGTTGGGTTTTGCTACTGTTTTTCTCCTCTTAATCTTGGACATGAGTTCAAGGCAGAGATTGTGCACATCTGCTAGCCTGCTGAGGAGACCCTTGAGCAGGTAAAACCTGGCAACACAGGTAAGGCACTGGGCTACTCATAGCTTCTAGGGAGCTTTTGTGTGGGTCTGTGATCAGGATGGTGGTTGGATGATGATCTGTTAAGCAGCAGTGGAGCTTGAATTCTTTACTGAAAAAAAAGAAAGCTCCCATACAATACAGGAAATAAATATACTACATTACTTACAGGGGTTTTAACTTCTGCTTGCTATATCAAATAGCGCGTTCAGCTTCAGGCAGGAATCACATTATTAAGAAAACATTACTACAAAACAATCTATTCTTTTTCCACACAGTTATGTAATCCTGTAGATAGACTTTATTAGGGGCGTTTTTCTTCCCCAAAATGTTTCTGGTGTTAGATAAACAAAATGTTCTAGTTTACATCCTGAGGCAAACAACTTGATAACAAAATAACCACATTATTAATTTACCTTGTTTACCCATAAATATCTGACCTACATTTAAGCTGGGACTACACTATGTTACCCTGGTCCCTGTGAAGGAGAATTATTTAGGCTTTGGTTTTTAGTTGGAGTTCCTCAGGCATGTCTTCATTTTTTACCTCCATGCTGCCTTTGTGTTAGTGTGGTTTAGAAGTGTTCTTGTCTTTCCTCTTTGTTTCTCCAGAGGCCAGTCACCGTCACATGGACTCACCTCCCTGGACCATCAGCTCTCTGTAGTTAGAAATCAGAAATAAGAAGCATTTTTCTATGGAAAGGAGAGAGAGATTTGGGGGTTTTTTACCATGTATATACACGCGTACATAAACACATAGATAAATGCATCAGGTCTGGCAGTTATTTGTCTTTGAAAAACAGTTTTCTGAGCTTTATTTTCCCTCTCCTTTTCCACAGATAGTGGCACCATTAGGTGGAATGTGCAGACATCCATATCGGAACATGAGCTTTCTGAAATACAGTAAAGCTGAATGGGGGTAAAAGTAAGTTCCACAATTACTAAAACAAATCACAGGTAAACACATTTCATTCTCTAGAGATTTTGTTATTGCCGTTGTTTTATTCTCCTTGAAAATCAATACAGAAAATACAGTCTCTATCCAGTGAATTACTATAGTAGAGCTGTAAAATAATCTTGCCACTGCCTCTGTTTTTAATAAAGGCTCAGAGAAAACAAATCCCAAACCACAATGCTCCATCTTGAGAGTTCTACATAGTGTGACATGTCATCTCTCTAGGCTGCAGTCTCGTCTCTTCCGTGCTTCTTGACACAGAAGGCAGTTTGTGGCTCTTGCAAAGGGGTAACTTGGTCCACTTGGTTCTCCAGCTGTACTAATGCTACTTATGCCTTACGTTAAGGGCGCTGCTAGTATCTTTATCATTTAGTAACACAGTATCATGGCTTCTGTGCCATCTTGTCTAGATGGTGCTTTTGCTAAGAAAGGTTGGACCAGATGATCATTGAGGTCCCTTCCAACCTGGTATTATTCTAGGAGTATATGACCGTCCTCAAATGCCTAGATAATAATGCTAGAGTTGGTGACAGTTCTGTGATTCAGATAGATAGCAAAAGTTTTCATCTGAGGTTGTTTAGAAGTCCAAAAAGGAAAGAAGCAGGTTATCAGTCAGAAACCATGCAGGGCACCTAGCAGCCCTACTTCTGATGGGAAGGTAGCTGAGTTAATCTTGGGAACCAGTACAAGCGGAATCCTAAGAAAATCTCCTGGGAATAAGAAAAGGCATGTTATTGTCCCCCTCAAAGACATTTAGAAATCAGGTAACTGTGGTGAGACTTGCACACAACAGAGGTTGTTAAACCTTGAGAGTACTGCCCAAAGTTAAACTAAATATAGACGCATACTTGCAAAAACCACAGGTAGGCTGGCGTAGTTTTATGTGAAGAACATGCTTCTCAAACATCCCACTTCTCACTGCATTTAAAAATCCATAGACACTGTCCTGTTGCAAATGGCTTGTTCCATACTTCCAGCTTAACCACTTAGTGCATGTTTTAAAAAATTATTTGTCCTGCACTTCCATGCATTGTTCTCTGCCTCACCTACTGACCCTCGTCCACAGGTGTGCATGAAGCCTTCAGTGGTTCATAAACTCTTTGTATAAAGCTCGAGGGGTAGAAAGCAACCTTATCCCAGTCCCCCGATAGCTAACATAGGAACGCATCTTAAAAAAAAAAAATACAAACCAAACCATGCTCCAAACAGAACATTAAAGCAAACCAAAATTTCATAATAAATAATTCGATTTGCCATCATTAAAGACTGCCTCTGTTGCTTCATTAAGCATTTTCTCATTTACCAGGACAGCAAATAGGAACAACAAAATTTGGAGGTTTTTTCCATCTTTTTTCTGTCAGATATTTAAATAAGTATGTGATTCAGAAAAAGAATACCAACAGAAAGTGTCTTACAACTTAGTCCTAAACAACCTACTCCTGGAGACTTTGGATGTCTCCAGAAGTCCTGTTCTGTCACCTTGAAACTACATTTTCAGCCACAGAAACCTTTGCCCATTCTTAAGTTAGCAGTAACCACATCATTGCAAGCTTACGGGGCTTTGTCAGTCAAAATTCCTGCGTGGGAAACCTGTGGTAATAATAATAATAAGCTTACTTGTACAATTATTTCGAGCAGCTTGTAAGAAGATGGCAACGAGTTGGATGCCACACAGCTGTACAGCAGTGTTAGTTGAAGCCGAGCACAACACAATTCTAAGCCTGGAGTATGACAGTGACTCTCTAATGCCGCAGGAGGGGTACTAGTTTGGTCAATTTAGGATGTAGCAAGGCCATCATCACTACATATGCCCAAACAGCCTAGCCAAGTCCCAGCGTTCTAACATTAGGGAAGCCAGGGTGCCAGATCCCTGTGCACGCTGGCTGGGAACAGTCCTGCGGGGTGCAAGTCCCAGCCTCCATCCTGGCTATAGCGACAGTTCAGGCTGTCCCAAAAACCTTGCAAATGTTTGCTGGCAACGTGCTGTGGCAATGATTCAAGAGGAAACAGAGGTGACATGGCAGATGAAAAGCGAATAGCCAACAGCAGGATTGCTGAAAAGGCAATGCTATGCCTGCCAACAGGACCCACCGTCTCAACTAACAAGTTGTCACTGTGCAAATCTCAAGTGGATTTGGAGGCAGTTTCAACCAGTGAAACTTGGTGTGATACATGAAATTCGCAGGGGCTGGCCTCAGCAGCTCAGCAGCAGTCACAAGAGAAATCATGAGACCATCTGTCTGTCTGAGTTTTGCCATAGCATGTGGGATTCTGGATAAGTCCCAGAGCATTACAGAAGCCCCAAACTGGAGGGAAAAAAAAAAAATTCTTCCAGATTCAATTCAACGCATCTCCTGTCTGCCTCATGGTCACTAAAGGCAACAGCGGGCAGGCAGGTCACAGAGACACTGAAACACCTGCTGTCATACAGCTCCCTGGAAGGCTTTAAACATTAGGAACATGAAGGGTCTAATAGAGACCACCCGATCCCTGTGGCAGAACAGGGAAGACAAGGTGGAAATTGCATCCAAGTGATTTCACTCTAGTTTAAAACAAACCAACCAACCCCACCCCACTCCCACTCTGAATATACACTCAGTCACAAACAATTGAACGATTGCAGCTGATGACAGCAAATGCAGAAGAGGAGGTGCTCCAGAGAACAAAATAGCCTTTGGTATCTGTGCTGCCCGCTGATGTGTCAAACCCCCTCCCGCTCTTTTCTAGCTGTTCCTCCAAGGAAATTATTCATGTTAGAAAATAAATAGCCAGATGAACAAATGACACACAGCAGGGAGCTGAATGTCAATAACCTGTATCAGAGGAGAGGCTAAGCCATTTCAACAAAGAATAGGAGAACAACAGTACATGACTCCTGATAAACAGCTGTGTAATTCAGGAAAGATGGTTCTAGCTCAAAGAGCTCTCAAGAGCCTCTACTGCTAGCAGAAATCAACCAAGGAGAGCGCTGAAATTCAAGATTGCACATAGAGAACTGCAAGAGAATGCTAAATTCTATGTACGCCTAATGCAAGACATGGATTAACCATCTGAATAAAAATAACACAGTTAAAGCACTTCTCAAGATACTGCTGTCTTCCTGAAAGTGTTAGTATGACTTGCATTAAGTGTATTTTTAATTACTACTTTAAATACGCTTTTGATTTTACTTGCAAAAGCGTTTCCAGGCACAGAATCCAACAGCAAGTGATTTTCCATTGCCAAGTGTGCCCTCAAAGACAGTTGTCCAGTCAATGGCACTAAGGACAAGCCACAACTGTAAATTCATCCCGTTTTCATCTTCCCTGACCGGTAGTTCATTTTCCCCACTTCAGCACCCTGACCTCCTATGCACCAGAGCTCCAGTGAGGCAAAAGAACAGCGCTCAGTGCCCCAGTGTTCATCACAGGCTGTGATAAAGCGTCCTACCGGTCAGGATCTGGGGGCTCTCAGCAAAGCATTCTTGATCTGTCGTACAGAAATTATTCTCTATTCCTTCCCAAATATTACATCCTTTGACTGACGCAGTTTCCATGCATTACATTGCTAGCAGTGTTCACCTCAACCTTTTCCTTCTTTTTACCAGACTGAATTTGTTCCAAAGTGCCACTATTTAATTCTTTCCTAAATTCAAGTATTTCCATAGTTGAAGAGCTTTTGCCTAATAGCCTTTGCATTTTAGTTCAATTAGCATATGTAAAGAAAATATTTCGGGGTTCTTTTTCACTATCACCTTCTCACCTTAGTTTAGGCCTTTGTGTATTACGGTTTTTTCTCTGACATCTCAGGAAAAAGACAGCTGTGTAGGACGCTAAAGGAAATACTTCAAGTGTCATTTTAAGGCACGTATCAGAAAAGATGATTTGCTTTTCGCTTTCTCATTGAAATACTACTTTGCCATTGGTATGGCCATTCTGTGTACTCAGTCCTCTGCTCCAAGTCAGTTGTATCACAGAATCATAGAAACGCTGACCAGGAGGAACAGCTGGAGGTGATCACCCTTTAGCCTGCTGTGCCCCGAACTAAACACCTCGTTCCCTCGAGGACTTCAACTACTCATGGAATATGCAATCCAGATCCCCCCACCCATCACGATAGTTTAGACTCTGTGCTTCAAGGTAATTGCTTTCTCCTTTTTGTCTCTAGTTCCAGTTATGTAGTAATGTTACCATGGATACCCTGCATTTATAGCTTACTTCAGTTACAAGACAGAATGTGTACGTTTGAATTTACGCAAAACCAAATTCATTTTACAGTAGGTGAATAAGGAGGAAAACTGAGCCTAGGTCACGTTTCACTTTAAAAAGGCTGGCCATTTCCAATTTCTCTCCTACTTGCAGTAAAACCATTAATCATCACAAACTCATTTTGTCTAAAAGCAGAGGTAATATATTTTTCCATGTAAATCACTTCAATGCCATGATAGAATGATGTCAGAGAATCTAAATAGGTGATCTAATAAATTTTCCTTTTGGAACATTGTTTAGCATTAAAGGTTACTTGGCGGGGAAGGGGGGCACAGGGCACGATTGATGTCAGCGGCTGGTAAGAAAAATTTTGGTATAATTTTCACAAAATAGACCTACATACTGTATTGACACAGATACACTTTTACAGACTGAGAAAATATACACATAACTTACTCCTGGAGCAATAAGAACCCAAGACCTTTCTAGAATAAAAATCCAGCTCCAGCTAACAGCAAGATTTTCTGAAATTTGTAAAAGACTATTAAAATAAAAATTAACTTTGCAGGTTATATAATTTCATTCCTCTTTTTAAGGACAGTTTTTGAGCAATAATGCAGCACTTCATATTCACCATTGGTACATGTACAAATATGTACATGTATATGCACATATACAACATGTATAGTTGATCACACAAATTCTTTTAACTGAAACTAGCACTGCATCTTATTTGGCTGCATGCATAAGAATTCTCAAACAATGAAGCAGTAGTACAGGAGAGAAGCAGAATTTTATGTCTTCCCCCAGAAGTGACCACCCTTGCCTGAATTGCAACTCTTTACTGAAATCCTAGAGTGACATGGTAGAACGAATACATATATACATATGGCATCATGGAAAATGGAAAGACTGCAACAAAACTGAGAAGTCAAAGCTCTTACTCCCTGTTTCTTTGTTTAAGATCTCTCCAAGTCAAGCTTTAGAAGAAATTACTGATTTAGGTTTGATTTTCAAACCAATTTTTTTTCTATTTGCTCTTTTTTCCCTTTGCAGAAAATAGATGAAAAACTGTTTCACACAGGTTTAATCCCTACTCCTTACTGCAGCAGCGGGTATACTCGGAAACCACAGCCCTGCTGGGAAAAGGCATAGCAATTCTCGCTCCACACAGCCGATCTCATCAGAGGTGTGCTACAGCCCACACAGAGCAGCTGCAATGAAAGCAGCAAGTCCCCTTTAAAACAGCTACTTCCTATACAGATGAAACAGAAAGCTGGGTATCCCCTCAGCATATTTATCCAGCCCTTAAAATGGTTTTCACAGCCTCTAACAGCAACAAACTAAACAGCCCAAAGAAACAGGTAACATCTTGCAGAACAGCTAGTCCAGGCAAATTGAACTAACACTTAAAAATATGGTGTGCGGGGGGAAAGAACATGGACTAGGTTTCATCTGCTTGGAAAAATCTGTTGCACTCCAGAGAAACAAAGAAGACTTCAAAGTAGTCTTGGTCAACCACTGACCCTCTTGTCCAGATGCTTAATCTCTACCAGCAATGCTGCCGCAACTTAACCTGGCAGTTCTTCCAGAACACGACTCAGCATAAAATGCTACCGTTAATAATTATTTCCCTTGTCAGTAACGTATCAGACTTCTTAAATGTCCATCCCCTCCCCTTTTCCATCACCTCCTGAACAAGATACTAGAGCTCTGAATGGGTACAGCCTGATCTCTCACTCAACTAGCAACATCCATTTCCAGTGCCTATTTACCCTGTCTTCCAGACATGTTCACGCAGTCTTTCACCCTGCATTATGGACAGACTAAACCAAAACCCTTCCAGCCTTGTCTGCAGTGCCACTTCTCAACACTCTTTTTCTCATCCTTTCTCAGTATCCACCACGACAGCTCCAGCAACGTACTGATTGTATATACATGGAGGGTTTGCAGCAATTTGCTATACTTACATAGCATTCAGTTTTTATTAAAAAGATAACATCAAACAAGACACAGCTGTTCACACAGCTGGCTTATGAAAACATTATTTTTTCTGCCTTTTACTACATTAGATCTCCTCAGCATCTCCAAGTACACCTTAGAACAGCTCTATCTTCCCATCTTAAACACTGAACAAGGTCTTGTCAGATCCTCTGGTGCACTAATACGCCTTAACAGCCCTGACCAGCCTCACCTGGGGCCTCCACACACTCCTCTGCCCATGCGCCCAGAAGCTCTATTTAAGCCTAGCCCAAGGCCCTCAGTCTCTGCCTGAGCCCATGGACTCTGCTGACCCTGTCCTCTGGGACTTGACCTTGGATCTGCCTCATCACTGTGAGTTTGCCCGATGATCTGGACTCTGTTGAACCTGACCACAGCTACAGGCCTGCCTTGCTCAGGTACTGCGGGCAGTGGGCCCTGGCTGGTGGGGACCATGCCCTGTTCTCCCAGCTGGTTGCTCCCCTCTTGCCCCCCACCCCAGCTTGCTGGCCGTAAGGAGCAGCCAGCACTTACTGTGCCCTGACAGTTCTGTAGCAAGGATCGTTACCCAGGTCTTCTGCTACAATTAAAATTTCTAAGCCATATGTTAATATGGTTTATTAAAAATAAGAAAAATCATGTCCCAGGCAATGAGTAAGCAAAGCAGTTCCACTGCTGTACTGAGTTTAGACTAGCAGTTCTCTGGAGACTGACAAACCTCTTATGCTGGGTTTGTCTGGTGACTGGCATAGCAGGATCTGAGAGGTGCTACCCTCATGTGAATAAATAACAATGCAGCTTTGGAAAGCAAAAGAGAAAGGATCTCAACCTTCATTTATGTGAGCTTGAAAACCACTATGGAAATGTTTGCTTTTGAAAAAACTGTATCTACAAATAGGAAAAAATGCAAATGCTTTATTGTGTGAGCCCTTTATTTGTGAGCAAACCTCTAGCTGGTAGCATTGAACTGCACTGTCAACCTGAGAGAAACAAGTGTCTCCGCTTTCTTGCATTCAGTGAATGCAGATGAATCACTTTTAAGGGAAGTCATTCTTGGTTTTGCTTCATCCAAGCTACTCCCAGCTTGACAATTATCCTGTGCTGAACTTGCCAACTTTCTCACATTTGAAATCTAACAGCTGCCACAATTGCACGTAAAACCAATGCCTCACACCAGACAGCAATATTTATCCACAAGACATCTCTTTCACTTTACAGTTAGTCATTTGAATAACAGGTATGAGGTTCACTTACACAAACTATGACAAAATTTAAAGGTTGGTGTACCACCTGAGAAATGTGTAAAATTTTACTACAGTAGCACTGAAGCGTGTGCTGCAAAAAAAAAAAAAAAAAAAAAGGCAGTGTGCTACTGCATTAGCACACGAAGCAGTAAGCTTTAGCACTGGCTTTATTTAAATTTCAATTATACTTCATCTTCTTAAAGTCACACATTACAGAAGCTGTGAATTCACTCATGCCTAGGGAAATTATGAAGTCTACAGAAGTACTAGGAGATCATTATTTCTGGGAACTGATCCTTTTTCTGTGTCTGAGGCTACTCTTCCATCTTGCATCATATTCAAACACATATGTGGGCAAGGAATCTATCTCGCTTTTAGTTCTGGTGTATGGATAAACATCATCAGGATGAAGAAAAGATCAGAAGAAAGAAAGGGTTTTTTTTTTAAAAAAAGAACCAAGAAGACAGACAGCTAACTTATCTTCTAGTTATGTTCAGCAAACAATTTTTCTATGAATCCTCAAGACCTTGGAGACTTCCACAGCATACCCTTGTCAGCATTTACTTTTGGCCATGCCTGCTGCTTTTTGCCGCATGACATACAACAGGGAGAAAAGTTTGGGTGGCCCCAAGCTCTTGGTGGGTTCCTTCAGAAGAGAAGTCCTGAATGTCACCTACAATCATTCTTGCCATGAAAGCTGAATTTCACGTTCTCTTGGGTTAAAATGTGAAGCCAACTACAAACTGATTTAGGAGTCCTGCAAGTTATGCAAATGAATAAGCTAGTAGTAACATCTTACTCATGTTTACTAATTTGCCTTAGGTTTCTTTGCAGAAAGCCAAGACACAGTGTTTTACACTTGGCTTCCGCTATCAGCACAGCTCTGATGCCCAAGAGAAAGTTTTGTAAAGACATTTTCAAAGAAAGCTCCTTTAAAACTGGTTATTTCTGATGGGCTTTAATCTGTTACCACTACTGCAAATTATTAGCTGTTTGTTTGTTTGTTTTTAATTAAGGTGTGCCTTGAAAATAATTTTAGCTTCAAAATAGAAAATTCTGACCTCAAATACTCATCCAGACACTGAAGCCCTACCCTCCCTGTCAGCATTTTTAAAACTTAAAATTTAACTTAGAATTGTGACCTCTTACGTAGTGAAGAACTGGAATCCCTTCTTTAAAGAAGCTCTGTTCCAGCAATTCACAGCCGTTTTCCTGGATCCACAGAAGGCTTTAAATGTGAAAAGGAAGTAGCCAGGGGCTGCTGCAGCTGGGAGCCACCATGAAGGTGCCCCTGTGGCAACAGCAACTTTAAATTTCATTGAAATATACAGAATCTAATGGCAACACTCAGCTGGTTTTTGGCAAGGGCAGGTGCAGTGAGGGTATTTTATGGAACTAACTCATTTTTTCTTATTTTTTTTAGTTTAAATGATAAACTTTGCAAGTCTATGGATGATACTACATATCTTACTCGTAAACCTCTGTTAGGCCCTGCTGCCAATCAAAGGTATTTCATAAGAGAAAATTGAGAAAATGTAAAGCCTTTTCCCTTTCATCTCTCCCTTTCACACTTCTTCTTTAGCTAGTGTTTTTTTTAGATTTTTTTTTTTTTCAAGGCTATGCTACTAACCTGAAGCAAAGCAATACATCCTCCACG
This sequence comes from Bucorvus abyssinicus, assembly GCA_009769605.1. Taxonomy (NCBI): domain Eukaryota; kingdom Metazoa; phylum Chordata; class Aves; order Bucerotiformes; family Bucorvidae; genus Bucorvus; species Bucorvus abyssinicus. The sequence continues at coordinate 36,798,525 of CM020031.1, forward strand.
TTAGAAAGTCTGGAACACGTTGACAACTAGCATTGCAATGACAGACACAGAAAAACTTTACAAAGAAAATCCCTGTACATCAGAACCTAATCTTCCTCTTCCTTCCCCAGACGACATCAGCATGAGTTATAATCACAAATTCTGTTTCAGAACTAAAATCTGGAGATTTTAAGCTACATATTTTTATTGATAAAAAGACAACTTGAATGTAAGCTTGTCCTGAAAGAAAATGACACTGCCAATTGCAATATGGGACAAAAAGTGAACAGTGACAGTGGTTTGCATTGCCAATGGCAGCAGAATGTAGCCTAGATGTGCACGGATACTATGACACTGGAAAAGCAGTAATAAGCGTTAAGTACAAAAAAAAAACCCCTACATGACACAAAGAGAAATTGAGATAGAAAAATTCACTGGGAAAAGTAAACAGCTTCCAAATTTGTGTGCTGTAAGCAGAAATGTTAAGGCTCGTGACGATATAACTAAACCAGGAGTTTTGCGTACATCAGTGTTAGTGAGGCCTAGCTTCCAACTGATTCGTGTCTCAGCTGACTGCAAGCTGCAATTGAAGCTTTTTCCACTCTCAGAGCATTTCGTGGTTCCCCACTGAACAGCCCTCACCCTCAAGGTTACATAGGAATACAAAATTTTTCCTGCAAGAAGACACAAACTGGGACTGTTGTGTTTCTCTTCTCCTTATCTATCCAGCTTCTTCACAAACATAGAAAACACTTAATAACCTCAGGGACAGGTTATGCCTCTGTTTAAGTTTGGCTGAACATGGCCAGTAGGTTCTGAATGTATTAAATGAGGACAGTCAGGAAGGTGAGACCACATAGACCTCTTTTCCCTTGGAAATCAGGCTAGCAAGAACAGTAATACAGGGGCTGGATAGTTGCTTTCTGCTCCCTTAGGTGAAGTGCTCTGTTTATTGTCAGTCATATGTTGGTATTATCCCATTATTGGGATTTATTAACATATTTTTATGCATCATCATCACCCAATAGACTGTGAAGTCTATTTATTTAGGCAGTGAGTCTGAACGCTGTTACTAGTCCAAACTTCTGGCAGGATTTTTTCTTAGAGGTTAAATGGCATCTTTCCAAATTGCACTTTGGCAGAGACTTTGGCTGCACTTAGACCTGTGGGATTTCCCTCTTTTTGTATTTCTAGGGCATTAATCAACAATAAAATGTTTATGATATCTAATGTCTTGAATTTTACAATAATTATTCTAGTAGTATGATAACCTAGTTTATAATGTCTGTTAAATTTTGCTCCCACATGCCATATTACCTTCCAATCTACGTGTCAATAATCTCAAGGCTTTACATAGTGACAACAGGAACATTCTGAGTGTGGGACCTTCCTACAGCAGGACAATGTGTGTATTTTGATACCAGTTCTCACCATAAATAGTATCAGAGAATATAGTAACCGCTATAGATTATATTAAGCTTGTTTGCGAAGGTTGGAATAATGCAATAATGTCTAAGACTAACTGAAATAACTGTATACTAACTATCTGTATACACACTAAAGTGGGAAAGTTTTGATCTATAACAACTTTATATCAAATTTAAAAAATAATTTTAGGGAACACAGGTGACAAAGAATCCTCAATTCTAGAGTTCAAAACCCAGCTCCTGAAATAAGCTCCTTCCCACCCCGCTCTCCCCAGTATACCCTGTGCAAGTCTGAGGCAGTTAAAAGACTCTGTGATTGGAGTTTAAGTCTGAAGATACTTACAAATGTTTAAAATTAACTATTTCCGAGGGCACTAAACCAGAACTGTGCCATGTAGTAAACTAAAAAATACGAAGCTTTCCTGCTTAAGGCCAATGCACTTAAATGCAGAGACAGAACATGGGGTTTGGAATACCTGAACACTCGGCCATTAAAGTAAACAGGGGACGCGTTCAAAACTGAGTTCATTTGTCAACCTGACAGCAGCTGGAAGATTTCTGCATGCAAAATATAGGAGCATCTGGATATCAAGAATATTTAAGACCTTACCTATTGACCTCTTCCATCCGCTTAAATTAATTCAAGATGTTAAGACGCAAAAAAATGGTGGTTAAAGATCCCATGCATATAACACTCAAATCCCAAGAAGCAGTAAGATGATACAAATACGATGAAACAAAACCAGCATCAGAGTTCCCAAATAACTTATTGAAATCCTGGAAAGACCAGAAACTTGGCTGCCAGAAATGGAGGACAGTAAGGGTTATTAAAAAAAAAAAAATGAGAGAAAGACAGGGAGAGGAATTACATTTCGTAACTTTGTCAAGAAGGACTTTATAAGGAGACAATTGTTGTGAGGAGAGATGAAGAACTAGAAGATCGGAAAACGTGTCTGTGGTTTTACTACATGTTTAGTAACAAGAATATCAAGGCACAATATTACTTACAAGTATAGGCTGGGTGTAATTTCTCTAACAAGGACTATAGCCTCTGCAAAACTCAGGTTTCATCTAAACTAGAACCTTCAACTAAATCCCTGCAGCAGATTCATTTAAGTTAGAAACCGGAGGGCTTCACAACATAAACCAACACATAATGCTACATTAACTAGGCAACTTAAAAGATACAAGCCTTATCTCTCCTTTATTTACTCATTTTTAAGAGAGCAGGATGAAAAGCAAGTCCCCAACACCTATTTCAATTCTTCCAGAAACAATTCAACTACAGCAAGGACACTATCTTTATCCTGTACCTTTCTTCCTTTTTTAGTACTTGCACAGAAATTTTATGGTTGAAAATGAGATGTAAATAGAAATAGCTATTATTCTATGTCAGGAGCAAAGAGATGACATTAGAGGAGAATCTGCTCACACTAGAAGCCAGTCTAAATTAAGTCTTGACCTACACCACACTGTGATGCTGTCAGAATCTGTCTCCATGCCAGTTAGTTTCAATGTAGCCTCTGCAATCTAAACTTGGCTATTAAAAAATATACTTATCTATAGAAAAGAAGGAAAGCAACACGCAATTGTTGATAACCTTTCTAGGTTTACAGAAAAGTAATAAAGCATTATTGATAATATTAGGATGAATCACCTAACGCTATTAAAGCTAAATAATATGTAACTTTAAAAAACACCAATAAAAGAGCAGCAGCAATTTCCAATTACTGGAAATTCTACCTAGTCTTTCTAAGGTCACGCAAGTGTCATTCCCACAATCAGACTTGTTATTCATTTTGGGGCTCTGCCGGGGTGCAGAGTGGGGACTGAGGTAACGAGCTAAAAGAGGAGACCAGAGGAAGAAGAGGAGGAAAAGTTCTTTCTTTTGTTCTTGGTTTGGTTTTTTTTTTCTTTCGAGAAGCATTTGACTAAATGCTTTGGATCATCTAAAGTCGTTAGACTAAAAAGTATCAAAGTATGATAGAGCAGTACTGCAGATGAAATACATAGTTTTAAAGAACACACATGCTTATTGATCAGTTTGCAATCATCTGCAGAAAGACCTCAACTCCCTTTTCCTGACTACACTTTCAACAGAGCAGACCAGTAAAACTCTCTACTGATTAAAGTTATTTCTAGGCCAGTACAGCTGTAAACCATATTTCATAGCCACCAAAGGTGAATGCAACCTTCTCCCATCAGGGTGATTCAAGGTTCAGAGAAAAACTTCAGAGGAGACAAAATCAGAAGGAAAAAGCTTCATCCAGAAGGTCAGGAGAACCTGACTCTCAGAAGACCACAGAAGTCCAGATGCATGTGTGCTGAACATCCTGTACATCCTCTTTATAGCAACTTTAACAAATGGGAAGACTATCATGAACTCCCCTAAGGCTTCTCTGTTTTTGATTAAATACCATCCTAACTCTCTTCTCATAGGCTAGTTCATAAAGAAAAGAGAAAATGTTGAGAAACCACAGAGTAGTCGGGAATTGCTGATGAACAGAAAAAACAAAGCTAAGAAATTTCAGTGAAACTTCCTGGTTCCCTAACTCTTTAGCCTTTGTCAGAAAACAAAACAAAACCACCTGTCACTAAGGGTCAAGAAATCTTAATTGATTTGTTTCTGAGCATTCAGAGATTCTGTGACAACCCATTTACTTAATTTCATGGAGGAAATTTTAAGTTATACTTAATTTCTGTAATTAAAAATCCACTCATTAAAATGTAATGCATTTTCGCCAGTCCAAAAAGCTCTTGCTGGAAAAAAAAAAGAATTCATAAATGGGTTCTAATTTGACAATAATGGAAAAAGTTAGTTAAACAAAGTTTAACTTCATTAAAGGTTGAAATGGCACATGAGCAGCCAGCAAAGGAAAGATGAATTGGCACTCAGCCTTAGAATTACTGCCAACACCAAATGAAAATTTGAATCAAATAACCTAAGCTTCAATTTCCTGGATAAGACAAGGTATGGGTTCATAAAGTTAAAAAAAAAAAAAATCTGGACAAGAAGATCTGAGAATATTATCAAGACACAGGTAGCAGCAGAGACCCAAAACCTATTCGTTGGAAGGTCTAAGAAAGGATGATAAGCATAAGGTGGGGGTGGGAATAATCACAATTTCTGGAAAACTGATGTTTTGGGTCATCCCCTCCCCCATGTAAATTTGGAAATCTGCCCTGAAGACACAATGTCTCATCTACATCCAGAGATACTAGAACCACATACAGTTAGTGAAGCATGTACTCTGTCTGCCGTTCCTGCTTCACTCATTCTAGGACTGATCTATGGTGACAAAAACCAGTATATGTACCGTTTCATCGCAGGCAGGACAGTTCTGAGCAGAGTGGAACTGAATACAAAAAATTCATGGCGCTGTTGATCAACTTATTTTAGAAAGGCTTTTCTTTCAGTGGGTGCTCACTTGCTTGTGTATAGATTAGCATCTTTATTCTGAAGGGTTTAGCTGTCACATATATAAAGGAAAGCTGTACGGAATCAGTACAAATCTGCAACTGTGTCCCTCCTTGTGTTAATTCCTCTTGTGCATTGACATGGGCGGGGCTTCACATATAGCAAAGCCCTAGAGACACTAGATAGGGGTTTACATTCCTTCTCCATTTGGTGGAGCAAATACTTGCTTCTAATACAGAAATAAATGACCTACTGCACCTGCAAAACAGTGCCTGTCTTCTTGAAGAAGGCAATCTAGACTGTCTGTAAGGGCAAAAACTTCAGTGGGAGGAGAAAACAAAAAAGCTCAAGCTGAAATTGCTACGAGAGAGAAAGCAGTTCCTTCCCAGCAGGGATGTCAGTACGCAATGAAAATGAGTCATGCCGATGCAGCTCTGTGATTCAGACAACTCAAAGCCACTCTGGGATGTCAGATCACCAACATATTTTCGCTCTGTGTGAATCCACACAAAGACAACTCTTAATAGACTCCCACGTCTCTAACAACTTTCTGATAGGCTTTTATTCTTTTCTTTTTTTTCCAAATTTATTACTGCAAATCTGGTTTTAGCCAGCTTTTGATCCTTAGTAAAGTGACCATATTTGTTTCAGGCCACTCTTTATCAGGAAAGCTAGAGGTACTACATAGCCAAATAAAACCTTAGGCAACTCAGACAAATATCCTAAAACCAAGACCAGACTAGATAAGGACCAACAAAAGAACTGTTTTGTCTTTAAGAGTTTTTTTATTCATAAAGCTGAACAAGAAGAGCTGAGAGGCAACTGCTTTTCTTTCAAGTGAACAGCTTGAGGACAATATCAATATTTTCCCTACTCTCATGTTCAAAGTATGGTCACAATGCCCTGTAATTTATTTTGTGGCAGAACATATATTAACACATATACAAGGACCAATCCCTTACTATTTCCCAGTCTATTATTTACTGCTGCAATCAGCCTTTGAACAGAATGGATGTATATTAGATCAGCAGAGATCAGGTACACAACAAGATATAAAAAGTGATTTCTCATCATGTGCATTTCTAGTCTGCTCTCTAGTTATAATTCTGCTAGAATGTTCCTTAATCTACAACAGTGCGAAGAAGACAGAATTTCCCACAGCAACAGAAGTAAGGCATAATTCTGCTACTGAGAAGAACAACTGGAAAACCTATGGGAACTTATTTTCATCCTACTAGCTACAGTAAAACCTGAAAGGGGATTGGAATGTAACAGATAGATACCATTTGCTTTACCATAGGATCTGAAAGATTGTATCTAATTTATGCATGTCAATGATAGTCAAATCCTTACCTTATTGATACCAAGGGCTTTGCCTGTGGAAACTAAGAGATGGCGAATGACACCAACAGATTTCCTGATGTTTGTGGAGTCTAATCATTAACAACCGTGCAAAATGAATGAAAAGTCTCGAGTGCATCATGGATGCTGGCAGAAAATCTGTGAGATTTGAAGAAGCCTTTGGTCACCTTCAGGGACTGTGAAGAATGGGATGGTTTCCTCCAACTCTCTGGAAGTCTGCTCAGAACATGCCAGAGTTTCTCCTTCCGGCAGCCAGAAGAAGTACAGAGCTCAGAAGAAGCAGTCACGAGGGACAGGGAAATGAGTCATTCCAGCCCACTGTTAATGATCTCATCAATCCTTCACTGTGTCAGATTATAAATATATAGTAAATATTTACAGGCATTTTGAGGCAGGTTTTGGAAGAGAACATTTATCTTGGTTTTGTGCTTCCTTGAACAGATAATCCGCATGAAGCTAGCAGTTTCAAAGATTTAGGTAGGAACTCATTATGGAGAATACAAAAATTCATTTTAGTGCAGATTTTTAGGTTGCTAAACCTACTGGCATTTTAAATGTGAGTATTCTCTCTCTGACCACTTCTCTCCACTATAATCTAGTTATTTATTTTGCTAGAAGTTTTTTCTTTGCAACTTCTAACATTTGCAGTCAGTTTTGCCTACCTCACACTTTGGAGGACTAACAGCATCCTCAGAGATGCTCCATGTTACTCAAAATCACATTTGAAAATACTATAAAAGATTAACTTCTCAAAAATATTGTGCATGCAATTGTCTAGATTAAATTTACTAGAACAACTGAATTTCTGTCATTTCCAGACACTTCCAGAATTTGAGGCCTCCTGCCTTAACACTTGCTCCTCACATACTCTTTATTCCTCTGTTATTACAATTCTATCACTCTGAAAAAACTATGGTGACTTTTTACGTAAGCAAATTCAAACCAAGATGGCAAAAAGGTACTTCTCTGACATATAGGGCACCACACTCCCAATCACTAAACACCTCCTCATCCAAACCATACATTTCAGAGGAAACAGTAGAAAACACAGGAAGAAACATTTTTGTGCCCTTGTTTAAAAAAACAGGTAGGTTGCACCCACTCTGCGTAGAAGTCCAAGCTAAGGGACGTTCCCAAACAGAAAACATCAAACTACGTATTTTTGCTATTTGGCAAAGCTGTAGGCAACTGTAAGGTTTTCAGGACAGTACACCTCTCATCAGGCAGGATGTTCCTGTCCCTCATTGTAACTTAACACAGAGCATTTAAGCTAATACCACTAATCCTATTGGAAAGTACATTGTAACAAATAAGAGTTGGTGATTGTTCTGTAGATCTAAAACAATTCTGGAATACAATTTGCATAAAATGCATTAATGTTTAATAACATAAAAATTTAACTCATGTTTTCCAGAATCTAAGACAGAACGCTGAAGAGAACTGCTTATTATATTGTTGTAAAGAGTCACTAAAATGTATCAGCTGCTTTTCTGCTTATTCACCTGGAACATTCTGTAATTAATACACACGTATCCACACACAATCCCCCCTTTCATCCACAGACCTCACCAAATCTTACGTTATAAAACAGGGATGACCAATGGCCCCTATTCTCTAAGTCACCTTTTACCGAGGTCAAAAGTCACAGAGATACCTCAGACTTTGGAGGACCAACATAAAAAGCAGCTCTCTAAGTTATTTTCAAGCAAAATGGGAATTGACTGCCCAAGAGCTTCACTGTTCTCCGGTGAAAGACGATACGCTAGGAATTCAATGAGGTTCTCCGAGCATGAAATTCGTCACCCCTTCATCGTTTACTGCTTGTCATAATCAGTGTTTCAGATTAATCCACCAGTTTCATGCCAGCACAGGCTCACAGTGATGACACAGTAGAAGCATGGTAGCCCTGCTGAACTGCTTGTGACACACATGTATACCAAAAGCCAGAACTATCCATTCTTTCATTAAAATGTGAGGTAATCTCAATAACATATTTCTGCTTACAGGTGACCAGGCACTTTTCACACTATGGTCAAAAATATAATCACTTTACTGAGTGCACAAAAAGTAGCTTTAACAAAAGATTTTATCTGTCCCAGATAAAACTTCTGTTTGACATAGTGTGATTGGAACTAATTTTGTTCAGTTCTCTTTCTCCAGACCGGCAAAGAGAATCCAACTAATGAAATCCCTTTAATATTTAAAAAAAATAATTAAATAAAATTAAAATCCTTCTTTTTCTTTTTGAAGCTATCAAAGACAGGCAACGTTGCTGTGTAAAAAACACTAAGATGTCATGGGATCATTATTCTGTGTGAGCTCATTTGAGAAGGCATTAAATCTTTTGCAAACTCAGGCTATGACATGCTTATTTAATGAAAATAATTTCTGAATTCTTCTTTCGTTGAACATTAAATTGAATTATTTTCATATAAGCTTTGGTTTCTTCATCTGAAAACTCACAGATGGAGTTGAGGCAGAGCATATTTCTGCTAATTAACTAGGCAAGAATTAGTTTATAATAGGCCAGATGAGGTATGTTCTGATGTGACAGAAAGGAGAAAAAAGAAAGAATAGAGAAACATTTGCTAAACAAACAGCAAGTATATATTCATGGACATCAGGAAAGACAACAGTAAATGAATGGATAAATTTAAGAAAAACTAATCTATTAAGAGTGGGAAAACTGCGCCTCAGATGATAGAATTTTGTTTTACAGACAGAATATATAATTACTTGAGACTTACTTCATCTTTTTCTAGTTATTTACTGATTTTGGGTACCATACAAAAAGAGATTCAGTCACGGCTTGGCTTCGCGGACGAAGATTTGGGAAGGGCTTTGCCCACGCTTATTGCAAGCGCGTTGATGGCTGAAAAGGCCAATGCGGGATAGGCAAGACCGGTTGCAAAGAGCACACCGGAGGGTCTCCTTGGGTGGTATAGTCGAGGCACGGTTCTTTCTGCGCTGTCTTTTCTCCTCGAGCTTGATTCTACGCGTGCTCTCAAAGGAGACAGCAGCGTTATGTATGGTGTGTCTCCAAATCTCCCGATTGGAGGCCAGGGTGGACCACTGATGGTGGTCAATATGGCCTAGGCTGAGGTGTTGTTTCAGGGAGTCCTTATATCTCCTCTTTGGAGCTCTTCTCTTGCGGCAGCCGGTGGCAAGTTCACCATAGAACACGATCTTAGGGAGGCGGTGATCCGCCATCCTGGAGACGTGCCCTGCCCAACACAGCTGCGTTTTCAGCAACATGGCCTCAATACTGGTGACGTCTGCCTGTTCAAGGACAGCAACGTTAGTCACGTAGTCAGTCCAGTGGATGTTTAGGATTGTGCGGAGGCAGCGCTGATGGAAGCGTTCGAGGAGTCGCAGATGGTGGCGGTAGATGACCCATGATTCAGACCCATTGGTATATAATACTTTCTAAATTATGAATGAAGTTTAATGTCAGAACTTTTAGGAGAGACACCACAATATCAGAGAAGAGCTGTCCAGGGCTATATGCAACTGGCCATGTTCTTGGTTGTACATTCTCCAAAAGTGGTTTGAATCACTTTCTTTTCTTGTTGTGCAGTACTCTACACTGCCTCTCCCTGTTGTTGCTTTATAAAAGTTGTTATCATTGTAAGAATTTCCTAACTGCTATTATTTCAGTGGTACTCATCCTCCTTCTCCACCTCGACCTCACCGACTGAGCAGTGATTAGTGTTATTTGAGGTCTGGGGGAAGCAAGAGCGTAAGCTGGCGAACTGTTCAGACCTGAGACAACCAATGGGTACAACACTAGCTGGTGAATGTAGTGGAACAACTATAATATATGTCAAGTATCACAGAAGTCCCTGTGATTGAGATATACTACTAGTAGGTCATAACAGCTGTATAATAATTGCCATTCTTTTGCCTTTGTCACCTCAAGACTGTAAGTCTATGTTTATTTTTAACTTGCAAATGTAACTGGAAAAGCTGTAGGTATGCTGGAAGCTTTCTGAGGGACCACCTCTCTCCTACTGTGCGTTAATTCAGCAAAACCAAAGAATATAGTTTGAACCTTTAGCAGATGTCTCTTGGGGGCCACTAAGCTTCCAACAAACTTGAAGTTTGTTTCTCATGCTGTATCTCAAGATAATGTGAACTTAAATACGGTGATTCACAAAGAGTAACTGGTTACTGGGATATAGCTTGACCAAACAAACATAGCCAAAGTAAGAAAAGCTAATAGAATTCTCCAATACAAGCCTTGCAGTTCCCCTCCTCTCACCAGATATACATCAAATATTCTCTTTAGAACTGTAGGAGTTTGGTTACACAGTCTTGGACATTTTCATCCTGCTCTAACAATGAGTGGGTTTTCTCCTCAACAATTCCTCCCATTTCCCCACTCCTCAAGTAGCAAATTAACGATTGTTCAAAAATAGCACACAACACAATCACTTCTTTCTTCAGCAGTACCAAAGATCCGGCACATGGGAATTCAGCATGAACTTAAAATTAACGTAGCACCAGCTTTTACAAACAGCAGCTCATTGTTAAATGTGTCATGAGAAATGTCTACGCTAATAATAATTGAACTTACCAAATCTTTTTTATAGGTAGTAGTTTTTTGGTAGTCCACAATGAGATCATCTGTTTCAAAAGGCTTTAGGAAAAAACCCTGCAACATAAGGTAAATACTGCATCAAAACAGCAGCACAGGTATCTTGCAAGGTGACCTTAAACACACTAGTTCATATACCCCAGTAGCACAAGACTTCTTATGGATTGTTTTCTTATGCTCTTTGAAAAAATTAAAGATTAAGGTTATTCTTGGAAGACTCAGAAGGTTTGATTATCTATGTTCTGCTTAGAAAAAAAAAAAGCAGTATGCTAAAATCTGGAATCTGCACTACACAGTACTGCATCAGGCTTGCTGCCCTTTGAGCCAACTGGCAGAGGCAATCTTAAATGCAAACAAAACCTGTTGACTATTCTTTGAAAAATACATGTATAGTCTTCAATTCAGGGAAGCAAGCTTAAGCAGCAGACTTCAGTAAGTCTGCGGCAAATGGCAACTGATAAACAATCAAAACCATCTCTCACATCAGCAGTAATAGTCCACTGGCAGTCAGGAGTGCGCTAATTCCTGCTGGTGGTACTCCTGCCCACATATCCGCTACAGTTTCTAGATGCTTCCAGAACTGAATTGTGGGGGGAAAAAAACCCACACATTGGGGGAACTGGCAGAGGTGAGAAAGATAGCAAAATATTCCTCGTTTTTATTAAGTAATTACATTACCAACTATTAATTCCCAAAAAATTTTACTTTACCAGTTTTTCCTGAAAATAAAAAGCAAAAAATCTCACAATAGGATTTTTTATTTTTATATTACTAAAGACCATGCAAATGTATTTTTCCTTTATTTACTAAATACCTAGTTGTATTTTGATAGATATTCTGAATTCCCTGCCAAAAAAAAAAAAAAAAAAAAAAAGGTGGTGGTGAACAGGAGTGTTATTTTACAGTTTAATTAGCCCTCACTTAAGAATTTATCCATTTAATTTTGGAAAATCTGCGTACATTTAATGCAGATCTGTTACTTGGAATATAAAGAAATTTGTTACTGTGCAAGTTATAGTATAAACACAAATAATTAGCCTTATTCCTGTTACATTTTTCATACAGAATCACAACTCTATTGCTACAGACACAGAGTAAGCAAGTAAAATTATTTTTATTTCAGACATTCTAAACATTTTAAAGAATGAATTTAATAAAATAAACTTCAGTAGTTTCATGTTTTTTTCTAACACAGTACATGGAAATTTAATTATTTCCTATGTTTTAATAATTTCTGTAACACCGTACTTCCAGGATGAACATTGATGTTTGGTTCTCAGTTCCTGGAACTCCTGACAGCAACTTCGTGGCTGTCTATTAACTACATAAATTTCTATCAATTTTCTTGTCAAAATTGATATAAATAGAACAGATTGTTTCAGGTCAGAAAACAAATTGAGAAGCAACACTTCTATTTGACTTGGTCTTATAAATCTGATTAAAATTAAATTTTAAATTAAGAGCCTGTATATTAAAGCCCAAACAGGCAATACCCTATTACAGTTGTCTAAATAAAAAGCTGTACCAAGTCTTCCTCAGATTTTAGCAACTATGTTAGATATGGAAGCATGATGAAAAAACTAATTTTTGAAGAATAACAAGCTAAGATTGACACAATTTCATGATCCTACACACTGCACCTAATAGCAAAATTAATTACAACCTTTACAGCACAGTCATCTTCAGAACACCCATCTCCTCACATCAAGAATTCGCCCCTTGCTGTGACGGCCTTCTGGTTTCATGAGCAGAATGAACAATGTTATTATTTCAGAGAGAACATGTTATTATTTCAACTGCTTCATTCAATCCTGAAGGAGCAGGATTGCCTTCTGGCCTTTTTTCTGCTCTTCTGATGTACGTGCACATGGTGAAAGAGCTCAGAGAGGACGGGACAGAACTCTGTTCCCATGGGCAGCTGGACAGCACGACCCGCACCTCCTCTTCCACCTTACCAGGCCAACTCGGCCGCCAGGCTGTGTCCCCCACCTCTGGGCGTGCAGGTACCCCGACCATACCCAGTCACGAGAAATCCTGCCCCCTTGCTGCTAACGCTTCATGTTTCCTCTCGTACCTGCTTTAAACCTGAAACACTATCACGTTCTCACCTATACAGCTGAAAAACTGCCTTTACACGTTCCCTGTGCCAGCGCCGCCTGAGGGAGAACCGGTGAACACGTCACCACCGAGCACCGAGCCCAGCTCGCACCGACAGACACACGGACGCTCCCTGCCAGGTAGCTGCCCGAGGTGCTCCCGGCGCCCCTGCAACACGGGCCCACGCCCGCTGCCAGGCCCGTCCCACGGCGGCCCGGCCCGCCGCGCCCCGAGGGCCGGACGCCTCAGGCAGCGCCTGGCGCTGCCGCGCGGATCCCGCAGAGGACTCTCCACGCGGAACCGCGCAGGCTGGCACCATACACACACGCGCAGGTACGCGTGCCCGAATCTGCGCACGCTCGCCCCACAGCTTGCCGCTTCGGGGTCAGCCCCCGCGGCCGCGGCGGGAGGGAAACGCCGCGGCCCTGCCCGTGTTCCCTCCGCCCAGTCCCGCCCCTCCCCGCCCCTCCCCGCCCCTCCCCGCCCCTCCCGGCAACGGCCCCGCGGCCCCTGGCGGGGGCGGAGAGTTCCCGCCCCAACACCCCGCCCCCTCCCCCGCCCCGCGCACGTGGGGCTCGCGATGAGGAACGCGGCGCGAGGCTGCGCCTGGCGCGCGCTCCCAGCTCCGCCCCCATAGCCCTTGCGCCCGCAGCGCGCACGCGCCTCCTCCTGCCACCTCCTCGCGCTGATAAGGGCGCGCAGCCGGGTGGCTCTCGCGCCTGCGCGGTACCGCATCCTCCCGGCGTGCCCGGCGACAGTGTCATGGCGGCTCCCTGCGGCCGGTTCCTGCACATGGGTTAAGGGGACGCCGGCAGCGCCGGTCTCGCGAGTCAGCAGTGGTGGGGAGGGCGGCGGCACCATGATGGCCCTGGAGCGCTCCCTGCTGAGGGGCTTCCTCAGCGCGGCGGAGTCCCTTGAGTGGAAGCAGGGCGAAGTCGCGGCGGCAGGTGAGGGGAGGTCCCGGCGCGGGGAAGGTGCGCGGTCCTTGTTGTGGGTATGCGGAACCACCAGTGTCTCCGCTGGCCGCGGGCTCAGTCGGGGCCGTGGCTGGCTGCTCACTTCCCCCGCGGGGCAGCCGTGTCCCTTCTTCCCGCCCTTTCTGCGCCTTGCTGGGCTCCGGGGGGCTCCTGCCGGCGCCGCCGAGCGCGGGAGGCCCGGTGGGCTCGTCAGCCTGTAGGAGAGCGAGCGGTGCTGCCGGCAGGGCAGCTCTGAGGCGGGAGATGCGGCCGCCGCGCCAGGGCACTCCTCAGAGTTTCTCGGCTGCAACCTGCTGGTCTGACAGGGCTTCAGGCGGAGAGGCTGTGGATGGCGTGGTCCCTGCCCGGCGCCCAGGGCCGGCAGACGCCCCACCACCCACTTTATGTCGGCTCTCGGGAGGCTTTTAATCACGGTGCTTCCTTCGACTGCTTCATGACCCACGAGTGAAAAACTATGACCTGTCTGACTGATTTTGGCGGTGATGTGATCCTCCTTCTCATAGCAAAACATGAGAAGAAAGTCTAGCATGAACTACCTGTTCTGTATTTATTAGTTAGTTATAGATGCTTGAGGGAACAATGGGAAGTAGAACCTTGAGGGGACTTGATTAGGTTGTTACCAACCCAGCTTTCCTGCAGGGGAGTGCAATGTTTTTAAAATGTAACATTTGCCATGAAAAGCCGCTTCCATGTTTCGGACAGGCTCAGTTGGGCTCAGGTCATGCGCTGTGCTGGTCTCAGCAGGGAGGAGAGGGAGAAGGGTGGTACAGAGTGGCCGGCCCAGCCCTAACCCATGACACTGGCATCTTCTGATTGGTAATGAGAAGGTATTATCCACTGTGCTAGTGCTAGCATGCTGTTGGAAAGGTCTTTGCTTGAACAGATGCACCCTATAATCAAAGCGGAAAGATGGGTAATGAAATGGATTTCTAAAACCCCCCCTAACCTTTCCCCAAAATAACAGAGCAAAGTGAAACCCTTACCTGGCTCATTTGTCTAGTGGCTGGCCCAGCCCTAACCTGTGACACTTGAAAAGGTTTAAAGGCTGTAGCATATTGAAAGACTCATTTACCCTTATGGAAGCACTTATTGAATTTTGGAAAAGAACTGTATAGAGCCACTCATCTCTCTTTCCTTATGTTACTTCTTATATAACCTTAATTGTTGTCCTGTCCAGGAATGTTATGTTATGTGACTGACATCTGTCAGATCTGTCTTTTCAGTAAGAGTTGTATATCTTGTTTGTGGTCTGTATTTTTGGTGTTTTGTTTGGGTTTTTTTAGTTTTGGTTTGTTTGTGGTTTTTTTAAAGTACTGTGCTGCTGTAAGATGTGGGGAAGACTGTTGTTGAAGGGTATCTTGCAGTAAAGATGCAAAATGGTGGAGTTTGTGATGATTTATAGTCATCGCTTACATGGGCCCTTCCTATTGTTGATTCTGAAACTAGATTTGACGACTGTGACCTTGAATTTGTATAGTGTCTTATAGGAAGCTGAACACAGAATCAAACAGATTTTATGTACTTAGTTATGTTACAGTGTTTCTGGAAAGAGAAAACCTCAATATCCTCATTAGTGTCCTCACAGACAATAGTTATTCTACAAACTATAACATCACCTGTCTGGGCAACTAAAATCCAGTATAAAGAAGTTGTCATTTGGTGAAGGAAAGTCTCCCCAAATCATAGATTGGAGAGAGTTTCCTGTTATTTCTGTTCTCTGTGAGAGTATGGTGTCAGCAGGGCTGCAGGACCATTAAAATTCTCTTGCATATGCTCTTCCAGATACAGCTTGAAGTGTTTTTTAAATGATCTAGCACAAATGATCTCTTACATTGTTCAAGTTGATCATTGTTGTAAAGAGCAAAAGTCGGCTGTGGTCAACAGCATGGTTCAGAGAGGTTAGAATGAATGTGTGTTTATCACCCGTTCCTACCAAGGCATCCATCACTGCTGTCAAAATTGGTTCTGTGCTTGGTCTTCCTGTAGTCTGAAATTTAGAATACTTGTTTTTGCTGGGGGAGCTTGGGGATGGTGTTTGGTTCAATTCCTTGCACAGCTGCAGCTTATGTGGATTCTATGCCTGTGCTAGTGTTAAACTGACTAGCACAGACACTGTTATTAGTGTAGCTATGGTTACAGGATGCATGGGAGCTGCAGTCCCCAACTGGAATCGCAGATTAATATTACAGCACCTGTCCTATGCAGACCTCTGCATTTCCTCAGCTGCACCATTACCAGCATCTGCATCAGCTTCAGTTAGTACATCTACATGAGTTGTAGCCACAGCTGCAGCACAGGCAGGTACTGATTTTGCTCAAGAACAGGTTTTAACATGGTGAAGTTCTTCTAACAGCTGCTGAATTGATTGCATTGTAGCACATCTGAAGAAAGGAGGGAAGATACCTTCTGTAAACAAAGTTGTATCCTGGATCAAGAACTTGATGGGTTTTTGAAGCTTCTTAGGAATTTAATGGATAGCATTTCATTACTTCTGTTTGTCTTGAAAGACTTCAGTGGAGAAACATTCATGGATCTAAATGCACCTACATACTCTTAAGAATCTGATTCCATATGCAGACTTCTCATTGAGATAGGAAAGTCATTGAGTAAGCGATCTCACTCTCATTGAGATAGTAAAAAAGAGGAAAATTTTTTATAAAGATAGAATCGTATTGCCCATTCCTTGTGAATATTCTAAGCATATAAAGGAAGGACTGAGTAGTTTCTGCAATTTTACATGGGAATTTATTCACTGAACTTTGTAAGTATTGAACCATTTTTATTTGTTGTGTTTCCCCTAAAAGGGTTCTCTAGCCTGTGAAGTTATTGTTTTATCTGTAGGGTTTTACTGTAACATGTTCATATAAAATGTTGTGGAGGAAGAAAAACCCTCTTGTGATAATTGAAGTCATCTGTAGTGAACATGTTTGGAAGGCCATCTGTGTATCTCTCCTGGAATTCCAGTGCAAGTTTTTGTTTTATGTTTGTCTGGCATTTCCCTGGAACATTAATACAAATTCTGTAAGATTTATTTTGAGTCAAGTAATGCCTGCTACTGCTGCTGGTTAGTTTCAGTGAAACTGCACTTTTCTTGCAGTGCAGATCAAGATTCATTCCATGAAAGGGGAGTGGTATATGTTTTAGTTTGAACAGGTCTTGTAAGACAAAGCCGTTTCAAAGTTGACCCTGATTTCTCTTTTCTTTTTTTTTTTTTCAGAAAGTGGATCATTGTTGCAGTTGATTTTTGAGGGGAAATATGAGGCAATATTTTCAAATTCAGCCATCCAGAATATTTTCAGTGCGTCTTCTGTGATGGAGGAGAACATTGACAGTTATTTGGAGAAACAGATTCTAGCATACCTGGACTGTTCTGCAGATGTTGATAACACAGAAAGGTGGAAATTATTATTTATTATATGGAAGATAAATAGAGACCATGTTTGATTTTTTTTTTTTTACAAAAGACATTTTAAAAAAGCGTTGTAATGTGTGACATTGGCTTGAAGTAACATGTAATTTTACTGTCCGAGCCTGTATTTTTAAATGTGATTCATAATAAGGTTGTTCTACACTTTTTAATGTAAAATGAGTAAGGTTTTACTCATGGGTGCTCTTCAGTTAATTTTCTTCAGAAAATCAGAAGTTTTTTTCTGAGATATTCTCTGTAATTGTACTGCATATGCTAATTCTTGCTGTTAATGAGTCTGACTTTATTGTTTACAGTTTGCTATGAACATAGTGAACAGACTGAAATCTATGCTAGGCATAGTAGGAGCAGAAAACTATATATGTGTGTATATATATGTTTATTTTAAAAGGTGGGGGTGGGAAAAGCTTTGCTGATAGAGCAAAAAATAAGAGAAGATAAAGGTAAGAAGAAAGTAAGAGGAAGGTAATGTATTGCCAATAATTGTGTCTGAGTACAATGCCTATATGTTGGTGTTAACAGACATAAACCCAAGAGTCTTTGCTAAAATATCAAAGAGAAACATAGTTGGCACCTCTAAAATACTGAGCTGAGATTTGTTAGTGATCATAGTGTGTCAAAAGCTTATCTTCTAACGTGGTACACGATACGATGCACTCCTGCATTCTGAGTTGGAATGTTCAGAGGTTGTTCCTGTGCATTTTGTCTCTAGGTAGTTCTTCTTCTTTCTTTACATTGTTGTGCTATTGCTGTTAAATATTAGTGAGTTTGATAGTAACATAGTCTAGAGAAATTTTTCAATATTGTTAGATTCTGTCATCTTGCAATAGTTTACTCTGAATAATACGACACAGAAAGAAAGATGGGTCAGGGCTTGAAACAGACCCAATCCTGATCTTAATTATTGCTTGAAATACATGTTACTGCCTTTACATACAATTCAGCTTCTTAAAGATAATCTATATCATGCACTCAGTAGTACTTTATACATATCCTGTCATGGTGATGTGTCTTCAACTGCTCCCCCTGTGAGCTTTTATTGGTGTATATGCCATTTACAGGACTCTACTGCTGCTGTCCTACTGCAGACAGCAAAGGAATTTGTTCCTCAGGTGCTCATACTGCAGCTCTTTGGTCTTTGAGGTTTTTCTTGTTCCCTCTGCAATTCTAGGCAGCATTAAAAGCCCTCTTGCCAGAAGATCTGGAGGCCGATCTGCAATATTTAGCCTTTCAGAAGCAGACAGAGGGTTTTCTGCCAAAAGTTAGAGCCTGGAGTTTTATTCAAAATGAAAGTGTGTAGTCTTCAAAATGTATCCGTGTCTGCCAGAAACACTTTCTTTGCAGCAGTCCAAGTGAGTTTTACAAGCTCTATTAATAATATAACAAGCTTTTAATTATATTAGTGCTTAAGTTGTGACTTTCTCTTGATATAAAAAATTCTACTGAAAGATAGATACTTCATAATTTAGGTAGGGTACTGCTTGTAGCACTTAGATCTGTACGATGTTTTGTCTCCAATTACTTTCTAGGTTAAAATGTGTTACATTTTTCCTACCTGCAGGCCCTATGCCCTGTGACTGCCTTATAGAAGGAATTAATCATAGAATTGTTGAGGTTGGAAGAGACCTTTAAGATCATCGTGTCCAACTACCACTGCCAGGTCGCTACTAAGCCATGTCTCTCAGCACCATGTCTATATGTCTTTTAACTAGCCCCAGAGATGGTAACACAATCACTTCCCTGGGCAGCCTGTGCCAATACTTCACAAGCCTCTCTGCAAAGAATTTTTTCCTAATATCCAGCTTAAACCTCCCCTTGAGGCCATTTCCTCTCATCCTATCACTTGTTACTTGGGAGGACAGACTGACCTCCACCTCACTACAACCTCCTTTCAGGTAATTGTAGTAGAGAGTGATGAGGTCTCCCCTCAGCCTCCTTTTCTCCAGGCTAAATAACCCCAATTCCCTCAGCTGCTTCTCATGAGACTTGTGGCTCTAGACCCTTCACCAGCTTCATTGCCCTTCTCTGGACATGCTCCAGCACCTCAATGTCTTCCTTGTAGTGAGGGGTCCAAAACTGGACACAGGGCCGAGTAGAGGGGGACAATCACTTGCCTCCTCCTGCTGGCCACACTATTGCTGACACAAGCCAGGATGCTGTTGGCCTTCTTGGCCACCTGGGCACACTGCTGGCTCACATTCAATTGGCTGTTGACCAACACCCCCAGGTCCTTTTCAGCTGGGCAGCTTTCCAGCCGCTCTTCCCCAAGCCTGGAGTGTTGCAGGGGGTTGTTGTGGCCCAAGTGCAGGGTCCAGCACTTGGCCATACTGAACCTCATACCCTTGGCCCATCGATCCAGCCTGTCCGGGTCCCTCTGTAGAGCCTCCTGACTTTCAAGCAAGTCAACACTCTCATCTAACCTTCCATTGCCTATTGTGAAAATGTTTTGGTCCATTTTTTAATGGGTAGAATGACATTTTCTGTTGAGTGATTCAAAGGAAGTGTAGCAAATCTCTATAAGTTCTAGCTCATAAAATTCGGTAACTGACTTTTAGTGGATGAGAAGTTCAAATACATGCTTTTTTCCAGAATTGAAAGTGGTAATTCCGGAGATAAAACCTCAATGGTAGTTAAACTCATTTGAAAATAGGAAGATAGATAAGGTTAATCTTGTTCTTTTAGCACAATATAAACACAGTGCAAAAAATAGTTTTATAACAGTGTTTAAAAACTCTTAAGGATTTATTTTTTTTATCCTGAAGCTAAAACTGAGAAGTTTGAAGGCAAATCAGCTCAAAATATGGATCTGGATTGTAATTTCTTTGGACATAGCCTGTAAGTTTTTTCCCCTTTCAAATCCATGGTTCTATAAGGAAAATATTTAACTATTTTAAAATTTGCTGCAACTTTATCATTTTAACTGCTTCCCTCCTTCCTCTGCCCCAGACATTTTTTCACTATGACTTTTTTAAACTTTATGGTTTAAAAAAAGTCTCAAAACATTCCTTATAATAAACGCTGATTAGGAGATTATTTACTTTTTTTTTTCTGCTATTGCCTCTCACTTCAATAGTTGACAGTTATCTTCCACAGAAAATGTAGTTTTCTAGCTGTATTTTAAATCAGCAAATTGTAGACGATGAAACAGTAGTACCTGTTAACTGTGTAGGGAGGGAATGCCTTTTTACTTTTTCCTGAGCTCTCTGTGAAGGAGGAACGTTCATTGCCTGTCATAAAGTTTGGTTCTAAAGACTGAAAGGAAAAGTGTGCAGGACACAAGAAAAAGAATATTTCTGGAAAGCTTGTTTCAAAAGAGGTTGAAGGTCTCAGATTCCGAAACCTAAAGGAACAAGGGAAAGAGCACTAACACTTGTTTTTATTGACCGTGTATTTAACTACTTTTACCTTATTCAACGTAACAATGAATATCAAACTTTTCAAAACAAATCCATACAATAAAGCTTGTTATGATTTTCCAGCCTGAACACTGAATGGTATTTCTAGTATTTCTCTTGGGGTATCTGATGGTTGGTTAACTGGTGTGCTACATATATTGAAAAACAAAAATGAAGAAATTCCTGCTGTTTCTGCAGCTTGCTTTGATGTATATGAATTGGAAAAAAACTATTCAGTGTCTAATTTTGCTTTGACTTCAGTAGTTTCTGGCTTTGCTAAGAAGAAAAACTCCCAAAACCTGTAATCTCATCACATCATTATCATAGTCTTGCTATTGAGTATTTTCTCATTCTTGTATTTTGTTTGTAAATTCTAGTGTTATATGTGAATCCATTATTTTGTCAAATACAAGTGCTGTTATTCTTTATTTTGAATTTGAGCAAGAATAGGTATAGCAGTATGAATATTACAGTGGAGCGTATATAAGCATCTGATTTTACATCATGGATCACAGTCCTACTGGACTTGGTGTAAACACTGTTATAAAAAAAGGCAGCAAACCCCCCATTCTCTTAGAGAAAGGAAGAGCAAGATGGATGGATACAGACATATGTCTAAGGAAATACAAGAAATAAATTGAAGTATGTAGGTCACCGTAGTAAATGGGACACGAACAGCAGTCCTGTTGCTTTTCAGGCTGCATGGAAGAGCAGCTTTCAGGCAGCCTTTGGGAGGTGAGCGTTTGCATGTCTGCATTGTAAGTGTGAAGGGCAGTTGGAGAGACAGAATGAAATTTTTTGGGGAGCAGGAGGTGGGGTGGGAAATAGGGTATAGCTGGAGGGGCTAGCATTTGCAGGGATTAGAGTTTGGAATTGACTTTCTGATATAGAATGAGCGATAAGGAGACGAGAAGTTGGACATGGATCTGAAAATGGGAAAGGTAATGCAGTTGGTGGTGATAAATTTGGCGGTGGGAAGACAGTATCCCCACCAAAGTAATCAGTTGTTCCAGAGGCCTTCTACATGCGTATAACTGTATCAAGACTTCAAGCAAGTTTGCTTGCTAGATAGATACCAGCAATGGTAAATAAATATTAGTAGGAATAATAGTGTAAATGATAAAATAATGAAAACGAGTCTTTGGAAGACAGAAGAGCATCTGTCAAATCACAGTGCAGAGTTGGTTGATTATTTGGTATGTTGTCTTTCAGAAGCTTTGAAGCTTAGTTTATCGTGAGAGAATAATTAGAAAGTGTATGTCTATGTGGTGTGTAATGGTGATAATTTAGTGTACAGTAATTGCTAATGCTTTGTGTTCTTGAGTTATTTAGAAGCGTAATGGTGATCTCTGATATGTTTTCAAGTAGTATTTGCTGGTAGATAGTTACTGGCTGAATAATGACAGCTGGTAAACGTTGTCTTGTTTGACAAGAACTTTTTATACCAGTCCTTGTTCTCTAACGCTCCTGAAGGCTCTGTTTTTTAATCACCCGTGCTTTCTCATTGGTCTACACCTTTTTGTCACCTTCTTGCCCAACAGCTGCTTGTTTGTGAGTGACTTTTTGATCTGATTAATTTAACGGTTGTGTAACACCTTATCCTTTTGTTTCCCCTTGCATCTTTAAGTCCCTGTTTTACAAAGGAAAAAAAGACTAGGTTTTTCTAATTCAGTTATGCTCTTTAACATTCCAATTTTTATATCAAACCAGCACAATTAAAATGTTAACTTTTTGTAGGTGGGAGGCATGTTATATGTGTGACGGGGCCCTTGTTGGCACATTACAGCACAATAAGGTTCTAAGCTGTTAAAGAATTATACAACAAATCAGAAGTTTGTGTAAATCCCTAGAAGTCTTCACCTGTTAAATCGACTATTAAACTCTGAGGGATTGTGCCCTGCCTTCTGCAGACCACATAGATTATTTGTTATTGAAGGTTCATAAAGAAATAGTATCATAATGATGTTAGATGAGCTTAGTCTTGTAAATAAGAAAAAAAAAATTACCATACTTAGTTTCAGGAATGAAACAAAGTCTCATAAATCCATCTTTAAATAACATACTGTGATTTAAATTAAAGAGCATGGTTGAATGAGATAATATTTGCTGCCAAAGTATCTGAACCAATTTGGAGGTGATAACTTTGAACTTTTTTGTTCATTTAATTGTTTTATTATCAGAGGGAGTAAAAATAAACAGCTATGTCAAAAATGAACAAGCTGTTTTGGAACACATGCTAATGCAATATCTTTTGTCTCAATGCTGAGGATTAGATGTGTCATAAGAAAATGTAACAACTTGTGCAAGAGGCAAATATGGGATAATCTGCATCCTATGCTAATCTCCTCCTGATGTCTGATGGTTAGATACAGTCCTCAATTTTGAAACATATGGTTTAACTCTGTTTCCAAAATGTTTGTTTTTAATTACAACCATTATAAACAAACGTATTTCCAAGCCTCTTAATTCCCTATGTGCATTTTTGAATAATAATTTCATTGTCTTTTCCTACAAGAGAGTCTTTTTTTAAGGCTGAGGCTTTTGAATTAGTGCAAGAATTAATCAGACATTGTAGTCTTAATTAAAAATGTAGTATGTTGCTAATTGCTTTTCTTATCTATATTGCAGGCAGAGGCTGATGTTTCTACTTGGTGTGGGCAGTTTGCAGCTCTTTGTTCAAAGCAATTGGACTGGGCCACCTGTTCAGTTAAAGCTTCAGGACTTTTTGCCACCTGCATTGTCACAGAAGCTCTGTGAGGTACGCTTGTATTTTAATAAGCTGTTCTTTTCTTGCCACTGCTTTTCACAAATAACCGTAACACAGAGATGTGTCAGAGAAGGTACATCTGTGAAGCACAGCGCTAGTATATGATTTCCTTGATTGTTGATCCTGCTGGCTGCTATTGCAAGCATCTTCAGCTCTATCGGTTTTATAATCAGTGTCCTAAAAGTACTTACTCTGTTTCTCTCCTTAAGATATTTCCTGCTGGAAGTGTTGGTTTTTGGACGGGGAAGAGATGTTTATTATATGGGAGCATTTACCCAAAGGGCGTTTGCAGTCAAACTTGTTATGTATTCATATTGGGATGTCATCTTAGCTGGAGCAAAGGAAGATAATGGTTTGAAATTTTCCCTCTTTAGGGTGAGGTAGAAGCTGCATATCTTGCGAACAGCCGAATATCTGGCAGATACTAAGAGAACGGTAGATTTAGATGCTCAGCATCCCTGGTAGGCTCATGGATGATGCCAAGTGAATTGTAATAGTATTAGTACAAAAACAATGACTCGGAGCTTTTGAAAGAGGAGGGGAATGAAGGAGATGAAACTGAGGATTGTCAAATTTATTTATTTAGCATCTTTGTATATAAGTAACTAATCAACACCATAACTTCTTTTTAGTGAGGTACATATGTTTGTCATGGCAGTACCATAGTCCATCTTGTGACTCTCCTGCACCTGAGGTTCAGCACAGTTTCTTGAGCATTAATTTTTCTCTTGGTATCAAAGCTGTGGTAAAATACTGGTTACTGTGGCATGTCAGGGAAGAATATACCACTAGCCTCTGCTAATGCTGAATCTACACATGAGTGTGAATTTAGAATTTTGCTGTGTATAAGGTATGAACCACGAGTAGTGTGAATGCTGTGACCTGTGGAATTGAGAGGAAGTTTGAGTATATGAAAAGTATACATAAGTAAACATAAAACTGTTGGATCTGTGTTGCATTATTGTGGCATGTTTTTGCAAGAATTCCATAATTCAGAAAGTTGTTGTAGGTTCATTTGCAAGGTTGTATTTCTAAATAACTAATTCAAATACAGTATCTCTCCCTCTTTTTTAAATAGGTGTTTATCAGTTTAGTTTAACTCTTAGAGCTGACATGGTGTGTATATAGGCTTACTTTTTTCTTGATTTTTTTTGGTACTAGAAATGTAAATCTCATCTTCTGATCACTAAATAAGTAACAGTGGAAACCAAGTGTACTAAAGCTCTTCTAGGGTGTAGAAAGAGTTAGCAGAAATTTTACATTATGATATTACTGAGGGGAAAATGAATTCAATTTGCCTTTATATATAATAAAAGAAATAGAAACTAGTTTCTTCCTATATTCTTATAATCTGTAGGTGCTCTTTACTGAAGAACTCTAATATTCGGTGTTAGTGTATACGTGCAGTCCGCAGTCTAACACAGAGGTTGCAACCCAAGATATTAGTCATAGAATTGCTGTCATTGACAGAGTTCACAGACCTGTAAAACACAATGTTCAGAATTTCTGTTAACCATCCCATTTATTGTCTTAATGGAAGAATGAGTTACTAATTACCTGTTGAATATAGGAATACATGTCTCCTGTTTAGTTTCTGGTATGTTTCTGCTGTGGCTGTGAGTGTAATGCATTGAAAGATGTTTGCTTATGCAGAGGTGGTATTTTGAAAACTAAATTGGCAAGAGATTACAAACGAAAAACAAACTTGAGCACACTTGATTTCTAGTGAGAACTGCATCAGACTTTGAGATTGCTGCTAGGTTTAGCTATTTATACATTCAGGCAGAAAAAGTTTACCTTTGTTTGTATTACTGCTTTTTATATTATCTTTTTTTTTATGCTTTAGTGTTTTTTTTTTCTTTCCAAGAGCACTAAACATTCATGCATTAAAATATCCAGTTCTCTTCTTTATTAGATGTCTTAATTCAAAGGCCTTTGTATGTTTTTAATTACCCTTATGTACTTTCTTTTCTTTCCAAAGATTCTTAGTATATAAACACTCTGTAAAAATAAACATCTTGATAAACTGACATTTTTGTGCTGCCATAAATCCAGCTTTCCTCTCTTGCATACAGAGATAATCTGAAAAAGTGGATTAAAAATATAGTTCTAGCTTTCTCCATCTGTTTTAATCTTCCATTTTCTGTCATCGAGACTGATACAATCCCTTTTAAAATAGACCTTCCATTTTTCAGGTTTTCAAACTAAAATGATCTTTTCCCATGTCAAGGTAAAAAAATTGTCTTCATGTTTCTTTTAGCCTGCTCTAACTAATATCACTAACTTCAGCCTTACAATGTCTCATTTATTTCAGGAATATTTTTAAAACTGTTTTTTTCAAAATGCTTTATTGGATTAGCCTTAACTTTATGTTTTCAGGCTATGTAACCGCTGCCATTTCTGCCCTTTGAAAGTTTCACCTCTAGGTCAGTGGCATAGTTTCATTTCTGTTTCCAGATAGCTTCTTAATGCGTCATTAATTTCTTATGAGTGCGCGAAGACTGCATGAGACTATAATTAATTTCAGTGCAGAACAAATAACATAGCATCTTTTGCTGGTAGGGGCCTCTTGGATGTCTTCCATGAACAATATTCATGAGATGTGTACGTTATTTCCCATGACCCAAATTGATTCCAGCCTTCTCTGTAAACTGCAGTTACATTCATGTACTCTACTAGGCATTCTTTTTATGTCCTGCAGAACTGGCTTGTGCTTTTCTGTTTTGAATCACATAAAAGTAGTTCAGTAATTTCTAAACAGAAAACCAGCTAGTGTTTTAGTTATTAGGTGTCTCAGTTTTCAAAAATAACTTTGAGACTTTACCACACCAGTTGATAGTTTGATACTATCCTGGGTTTTTTAATAAGTGGATTGTGTTAAAGGAAGACTTTAAAAGTACTGGATTTCAGTCAAAATAGATTAGCAGTTCTGGCTTTGAACTTGCTGGGGTTAGACTAAAACATGTTTAATAGTAATGGGCTCCTTGTGTCTTAAAGAACTGTGACTGTCTCATTGCATGTAAGAGAGTACATGCAAAAGGTACAGACCAGTTAAAATTGGAGCATGTTTATTCTGCCTTAAGTTTCAGTGTTTCTGTGTATTAGCTCATACAATGAAGTTTAGTTTTTTCAGTAGATGAACTGGACGAAACTGTAGTAGGACTAATTAAGACCACCGATGACTGTAAGAATGTTGTGAGGACAAGCTGCTTAATTAAAGCAGCTTAATTACAGTTTGTCTGATATCATATTCATCAGTAGGATATATTTAGTAACAGTGAGAAGCTCCATCTGGAAGAAGATCCCAAAGTGTTAATTGATAATACATGTAAATAACTGGTAGGAATCCTCCAAATACACGTATCAACAGCTCCTGCTGGCCTTTTTGTAACTTCCAGGTTGATTCTAAATAATGATTTTTGGAATTCATTTGAATAATTCTTTTTCCTTATTACTGCTTCTTTTATGCATTAGTTTTTTCCTTGCTGGGAGAGACTGAACTATTACCACACTTCTGTTCATATCAATAGCCATGGTCATAATTAATATGAAAACCACAAATTTACTATGTAGTACTACTGTCTCAAATCCAGTATGATTCCTTCGCCTTGTTAATTCAGTCTGTTGGGAACTCCTTTTTCCAGCCATAAATGCTTCGCTGCCATTAGTATAAACTAGCCGGAATAAAGAAAGAGTTGAATTTTAGGCTGACTGATGTGCTGTTTGAGTACCAGTGCCCAGCAAGACACAGGCTTTTAAGATTTTGCAAATTTCTCCATGTTGTGGGTAATACAAGGGTGGATGATAAAGGCTAAATATGGGAGCAGAGTCTTGTAAGCAGAGATAATCTGCTAAAGTAGCCTACAGTCTTGCCCTGCATTCCCTTGTGAAGAATATATAAAAGAAGGGAGATTATTAATGCAAGCACTTGGAAAACACTCCCTTAAAAATGGAGTAGGCACCCTCATAGGGAATATGAACAAGAGTATTCATAACTAAGTACTTACACGTGTAGCACTCACAGGGAAGACTTGCTTACTCTAGCTCACCTTCATTACCTTCAGTCTGCAACTCAGCTGCACGTGGGTTACCTGTTGCTGGTTTGGATTGTGAAACTGGAGACAGCCTTCAATGTCATCTTACCTCCTCTCTCCAACTTTCTGCAAAGAAGGAGTTACAAACAAAACCAATTTTTCCGTTCCCTTGAAGTCTAGAGAAAGAGTGAATACTGCTCCAAGGACCAAATCTTTGGCTGGTAACCTTGGTATAACCTCTATCATGCCGGAAGATCTATCACCTTAGCTTTGCCAGATGACAAATCGTGCAGCAGTCTTCGTACTGGTTAAAATCCAAGAAGCCCTGTGTATAAGGTGTAGTAGCCACATATGGAGAGATTCCTTATTTCATAGTTTGTTCCCCTCGACTTCCATTTTTAAATCAAGTGTTCCCAAGCCTTTAGTCTGGCTTTTTCTAGCTCTGTGTATGTCTGTACTTCCCTTTTTAAGATTTAAGAGAAGGATTCCCAAAACTGTGAAAGAGTTGATGAATTAGAAAGGCCGGTTCAAAGCAGTTCCTGATACAAAAGTAAAAGCATACCAAATGTTCACCTTGCCTCTAGTCTTGCCACTATGATTAGCAGAAAAAGAACATTAAGCCCCTAAAGTAAAATTCTCATACTCTCTTTTCTCAGAGCTGTTGAATGTGAATGGCAGAAGCTTTTTTGGATTAATATCATTACTGAGGTGGTAACGGTTGTGCTGGGAAATACTTCTGAAATATTGTTAAAATTGAAATAGCCAAGAGTATTGTCCAGCTTGCAGCTGATCTGGGGTTTCCGTAGTAGCTACTTAATGGTAGCCATCAAATTACTGTTTGGAAGTTGAATACGTAACCCTCTGTGTGTCAGAGATTAAAAATGTGTTTAGACTGAATTGAGCTTCATTGGTGTATTTAGTCCAGAGGTGGTCCAGCAAAACCACCTGCAGGTCCAACAGAAACTGTATGATTACATCAGATTTCTCAGCATATGTTCATAAAGTAATTATCTAGTATATGTTTCTGTGCTTTAAGAAAATTATTGCTGAATAAATTACATGATTTGATGGCAAGTCTGGTGAAGAATGGAAGGCCTCAACAATCTAACCCAGGTTTACTAGGTCAGGAACATTGTGTTAGCAAGTCTTGGGGTGTGAAATTTTTGAGCTCTATGAGATAGGTTTGGAATATCTCTATGAGATATTATTTGGAATAATTAAGTATTTAATAATAAGTACTTAATTATTAAGAACTAAATTAAGTATGACATTAAATACTTAGTTTTTACTCTTAGCCAGTGTTTTAGGGGCTATGCTTTGGTTCCTAACTTTTCAGCCCTCGAAGCTGTAAAATCTTAAATGTCTGCCTCTTATATGTAGCTGTTCTCTCATCTTAAAAGACTACCTTAGGGCAGTAAATTCTGTTGTTGCGATTCCACACTGATAATGCAGTCTTAGAGCGGAATCTAGAAGAGTGAATGTTGGTTTAGGCTTTCTCAGCTAAAAGAAAAGAATGTCTGCTTCCCTGTGTGGGATTTGATTCACTGAAAAGAACATGGATTTGTTAAAATAGAACATAGCAGTTCTTTGGCTCTGAGATTTGTTGGCTAATTGTCAAGGCTGTGACATGTCATCATGTTTCTCTTCTCCCTCCCTCATGACATTGTCTGCTGCACGAGCTGGACTGAGCGCTGCAGTGAAAGGACTTGAAAATGTGAATTTGAGATTAATTGGTTGCTATAGTACTAAACAAGTGTAGGTTCTTATAGCATAGCAGGGCTGTTTTAGAAAATGGTCCTATAACAAAACTTAAAGCTTCTTTGCTTTCACACTGAGTATTTTAAGTGTGGTCTACTTTGATTATAGAAATAATCAAAAAGGAGCAGACAGGGAAAAAAGGTTATGTTAAACTGAAAATTATATTAAGTGTCCTGTTATGTGCGTGTATTTTAAAAATGAATTTTTAGAAATACTGAATGATGACTTTCTCAATATTGGAGTAGAGATGTTGGTAAGGCTGTTCCTTTCTGAATCACTAAAGGTGGGAGGCATCTGGTATACTTACACTTGGCACTTTCTTTCTTTCATTCTCAAGTGGTTTGTCAGACTATTGTAAACTTCGTTTTCCACAGTGGGATTGAAATTACTGCAGTGATGTCATGCAAGAATTCCCCTTTGAGTAAATAATTTGAACTCTTGGGTAATTGTCTACAAAGTAAAAGTATTTTCAATGTTAATGCAAGATGAATAACTAACAAACCTAAACAAATCAGGAAAAAAGCCTGAAGATTACTCTGTTGTTAAAAAGCGAACTAGGGGAATAATGTGGCCCAACAGCTTTTGTCTTCAGTGTAACCTGTTGGTAAAGGTATTGAACAGAGTTTCAAATAACTTAGGAATAACATTATTCTTTTAGTTTAAAAAGCTGAAATGGGATTCAGATAGCTTCTATCCTGGTTGTGTAGACCGAATAAGAATCTTTCCCAGACAAGTGACTTCAATGCAAGCTGTCATTTAACCTTCTCTTCTTCTCTTTCACTTCTGTTCCCTTTTCTTGCCCCTTTCATACCAACTGAAAATAAAAGCCCTACTTTTTTTAGTTTGCAAAGGAAGCCTGCCATATGAGAACTAGGAATAAACTGATGAACTGACATCTCCCTGAGCCTGAAGATAAAATGCTTGAATGCTTTTATTGCATTAAAAGGGAGAGAAGAATAGGTGACTGTCAGATGACAGTCACCGCTGAGAAACGGTTTCCCTGGAGAGCTACCTCAAGCCATTAAATAACAGAATTACTGTAGGGAACATCGTACAGGAAAAGCAGGGAGAGGTTTTTATATCGTGGTCAAAGGGAAGAATGGCTGTAATATTGCTGCCCTGATGCCACTCCAACAGGAAACTTCCTCTGGGGAAATAACTTTACACATATTGGCATCACTGGAGGAATATCTAGTGTTACTTGAGTGCTGTATGATTAATTTAACAAATTATTTTATTTCTGTGATCACAAACTGAATGGCATGGATTTACCAGAAGCTTTTCTCCTTAGATCACAGGAAGGATTATATTACTGGAATGTGTTTGGGGGTAGTGTTGACTAGATATATGCATTTCAGGTGGGAGGAAATCAGAGTCTTTCAGATCGTGTTGATATGGTATATCAGGACAGCAAGAAGCAAGGCAGAATTAACCATGACTTGGTAAAAGGTTGAGACTCCAAGAGGTGGTGATTTTTTTTTTTAATGTTTTGAGCAGACTTTTTCCTTAAATATGTGAGAAGTTATTTTTCCTAATTCTTTATTACATAATTTGTTTATAAATTTACTTATGTTTCCTGAAACTTGTAATTTTTCTTCCATTCTTTCAGCCAAAAATGCTGCATGCAGCTATTCTGAAGACACTGGTTCTAGATGGTGAATCAATCTATACCTTGACTTCTCATCCTATTTTGCTGCTTATAGCCAAGATAATCCTTGTGAATTTAAGACACAAACTTGCATCTCTTCAGGTAAGAAATATATGGCTAATGATTATGACTGCCAGCTACTCATTAATTGGTTCTCTCATTCTTTTCTTCTTACCTCATTGAATCAGTATAACTTCCATTTCTTTTTCTGTAGCACTGAGGTTTTTCCCTCTAAGAAAGTTCAAAGTGGTTACAATTAAACAGAAGTATCTTCTTCTTAAAGATGAGCTATTTTCCCATTTCCCCAACAAAGGAGAAAGATGCCTTCATTACCGGGAAAAATTAGAAAATCTGATAGGAAGCAACTTTTTTTAAAAAGACGCATACTTTGTGATATTATCGGGGGGTTGGGGCAGGGGTTAATGCAGCGCGTATATAATGTCCTTTTTAACAAGCATTGGGCTACTGTTAACTGTTACTGTAAGAATTCTAAGCCATGAGTTCTAGATGCCAAGGAAATTCTTTTGTTTGTCATTGCCCTCTACCTCTTCTGCAGTCATCCATGTAGAGGCGACCTTAATTATCTGGTTTATGCTTGTACATTAAAAACAAGAAGACATGATGAACCTCCTCTTGAGAGGGTTTTTGTCTCTACCTCCTTTATAGATTAGCAGCAGGCTGGTTGGTAGCAGGACTGTCTGGAACTGGAATTTTAGCAGCAGCAAATCCTCTTCGTTGCATTCCAGTTGAACAGAATTTGGCTGGAGATCAAAATGCCACATGGTGCCTCTTTATGCCTGGCTGACAACATCCATTCCCAGCTGGGTCCTTGTAAGAGTGATGAATTAAACTGTGTGGGAGATTTTGGCTATACTGCATTTCTGGAAGCCAGCACTTCCATCGTTTCCCCTGTTAGGCACAGAGGAGTGTTGTTGCATTTCAGCAACTGGGTCAGTCAAGGAGGCAGAAAATTCACCTGCTACAGAGAATTCCCTTGCTGCCTCCTCTCTGACTTAATGGGGGGCTGCCTTCTACCCAGTGGTGGTTCAGTTACTTGTGGCTACATCAAGTTTGGATAGTAGTTCAAAAGCAACAACTGATA
Source organism: Bucorvus abyssinicus (assembly GCA_009769605.1). Lineage (NCBI taxonomy): Eukaryota > Metazoa > Chordata > Aves > Bucerotiformes > Bucorvidae > Bucorvus > Bucorvus abyssinicus. The sequence goes on from CM020031.1 coordinate 36,830,513, forward strand.
AAACCTCATTTGATCAACAGGTCAATGTGGCAGTTAAAGCTTGCCATTCTTTCTCGTTTCAGCTTGATTCAGAGGAAGTCTCTTAATACTTGCTTCTTTAAGATCAGTGCAAATTTAGAATAGGGTAAAATAGTCTGAAATATATTACCCAAAGCATTAATAAAACCCTGTTTTATTAAAAAATATTTTGTTCATGGAAGATTACATGCTTAAGTCATCCAAAGATTCTTAACTTTTCTCCCCAAAAACCTAAAATTGCTGATAGAATATTGTACAGAGCTCAGCTGACTTACCTGAAACTTTATAAATATGTTCACTCTGATTCTAACATTTGAGTGGCAAGCATCAAGCCTCAGGAAATTGTATCTTTAAGCTGGATACTCAGTTGTGTGGTAAAGTGAATACTTTATTATATAAAACTAAACTGAAGTAATTTGAAACTTCTTATTTAAATTGCATTTAGGTGTTTCTAAATAAGTGCTGAAATGTTGGGATTTGACCTTTTTCACAGTATGTCTGTATGCTTTTATTCTGTTCAGCTTGATACCAAAAGTCATCTTTCATTGCTGTTTGAAATAGATGCTGCTATTCTTTTTGATGGTTTCTTTCTAAAGACATTACAGTCAACTACATGTGATTTGTTTAGATGTTTATGCTTGAATACTGTACAGCCCTTAGGTCACTCTGATGTAAGCACACCTGTATATAGAAGTTCAGAAGATAGGTGCCTCTCAGAAGCAATCAAACATCAAAGAAAATGATTGGCATGCTAACAGTAGCAGAATAACTAGTGATCATTAGCGTCTGTGTAGAGGTATGTCCGGTGTTCACAGATGATAATCTTAAGTCCAATTTTGAAAATAGGATATTATCTGTTAGCTTCTCCATGCATTTCCACCTGGGGCAGCTAGAGAGGGATAAAATATGCTGGGGAATTTTTCTGTACGTGGCTTTCTAATATCAGTTATTTGCCCTTCTGAAATTCCACGTGCAAACATTAGTACTTTCAGTCGTGATTGTAAAGTGTTCTCAAGCCGTTCTGGTCCTGTCCCACACCTCTTTGTCTCCTTTTCACCCCCATTTGAAGAAATAAAGGGTTAAACAGAACAGGAGAATATGTATAGCAGGGCAACGCTGGATGATCAGAAATACTGAACGGCTTCCATGCAAAACGTAACTAAATAGTCTAGGACTGTTCAGGCTGCAAAGATTACTGAAGAGTGAAATCGTGAATGTGACACAACAGGAAGATAAGTAGGAAGCAGCTTTTTTTTTTTCTACTACAAGAACTAGGATGTATGAAATCAAAGTGGCTGCTCCAAAATCGGCACACAGGAGTATTTATTTATATTCTGTTCACAGAGTTTCTTACCAGATTGTGGTCCTAAAGATCTGCAGGGTTCAAAGAACGGCTAGAGAAATTAACAAAGGAAAAGTCCGTCAAACTCTTAGAGCACTGTAGAGCTGCTTGAGTATGTTCAGCTTTATGCTAGGTTAGTGCTAAGTTTATATAAAACAGCTCTTCCGGATGGGTTTATATTTTTTAGAAATTAGAATAAAATAGATTACAAAATCGATATTCTAAAGCCACTTCTTTTCTATTTTTAAAAAGGATCTATACTGGTTATTAATTTGAGGTATCTATTTTCTTTCAGACTTTATCTTGGTGGACTCTAAGATGTGCGAATATTCACCAGCAGTTGTTAGAGGAGAGATCGCCTGAGCTATTTACTCTTGCCCAGGCCTGTATAAAACAAGGTATGTTTCTAATTACTTGGTTTACTGGCCTGCAATATCAGTTGTAAGATATCGTGGTGGAGGGGAATTTGTAGACACAACTCTTGCAACAGGATGTTTATGTAACTGTAGAGAGGGAATAGGATTTGCTTAAGTCTAAACGGACTTATGGCACGTGCTCTTTTCCAGCCTCTAGGATGAACACGGAAGTACGCGATTGTAGACAAAGGTTTTCTTCCTCTGTGCTTAGCACTGTTAACTTATCACAAGCTCACTTGGGGCCACTCTGTACAGTTTTCACTCCGTATTTAACTGACCTTATTTGGGTTTGAAAAGGGAATGTCCTTGTTCTTCTGAATCTTCATGGAGGAGATAAACTTTTTTCCTTGTTTTCTCTATCCCCACTTCAGTTTTGAAATTTGTTACCTGTCTGTGATACATGTACAGAAAATAAAACTAAATGATGTAATATATGTATTGATGTTTACAAGAGCATAGTGTAGAACACTAAAATGTCAAATGTAATTATCTCTTGGGTTTTTTCTAAGAGTAATAAACTCATATAGACTGTTTGCTGCAGCTACTGATAAAGCTGGAAAAAGGAGGCAAGTTTTTGTGTACATTTGCCCCTCACCAGTTAGTTAGCTAAAGAGTCTTCATTTAATTCCACAAACCCGGAATTTTCTGAAAAAAACGGAAATTGAATTTTCTATGGCATTTAGAGATGAGTTGTCATGTATGTTCTATTTTGACAAAGGCAATCTTAAATGCCAAAGTTTCAAGTCTCCCCTCTCCTACCACGCCTTAATGGAACTTCTTTGATGTGAACCATATGTAGGTTCAGGCCATGCAAATTATACGTAAAATATAAAATGGTTTTTTGGTTCTTGAAGAACTTCCAAATAGGTAACAAAGCTGTCAGTACAGCAAATGGAGTTTTACTTCAAAAATGTGTGGTGTCAGTGTAGTGGGTTAGTCTTACCAGTTTAGCCTGTTTATATGCTTGTATTGAAAGAAGAAAATTTTTTTTAGAATGTGAATTCCAAGACGTTGTAAAAGCTAATCTCACACCTCCTCATAGCCTTTTTAAAAACAGAGTTGATAGAGGTGATCAACAGTTCCAGAAGGGTTGTTTTGCTTAGTTTGATGGATGGTTAGGGGTAAGCTTTTTGAGACAACGTTGTTGTTGCTTATTTTTAATGCAGTAAGGCTTGAATAGTTGTATGTTAGGTTGTACAGTACTTCTAGAATATATATCTTCTGAGTATTTACCTAATAATACCTGTACATTAAATATTATGAAATAAGTGGTGGTGTGCTCTGCTGTATTCAGATAAGGAAGGTTAAGGAGACGTGTGTAATATTTTTTAAAAAAGCTTAGAATCTATAAATATTCTTCTCATTTCTAGGTCATTTTTTTGTTGTTCTGAATATGTGTTCCATAGATGCCCAGTGTCAAAGGTATTTAGATGCCAGTGTTTTTGCAGTTATGTTTGAATAATATGTTTGTTTGACAGAATAGTTCTCTTATGTTATCTTTGGAGAATGCGGGGCACATGAAAACGGTTTTGGGTTCTGTTAAGTAGATAAAATCTGTAACAGAGAAATTTGAGCACATTTATTTGACTGTTACTTTTTCCTCTTGGAAATACCTTAAAACTTGGAACAAAATGAAAGGAGAAGTAATCATAAAATTTATGAAAATACATTGACCAGATGATACTGGGTAGAGATAAGAGTAGTTTGTGCAGCCCTGATCTGCGTAGTGGATGCTGCTGCGTGTGCACAGATACTAAATAAGTTGTCTGTTTTCCGCCACCTGTTGAGACTCCTGGATATGGTTTTCAGAAAAGATAATGTAAAGTATACTTGAGTCTGTAGGGAGTTTTTCCAGGCAGATTTTGCTGCCTCTAACAATTTATTTACTTTCTAATTAAAGCCATCTGGTATTGCAAACAAGTACCTTCATATTGTGTAAAATGAATACTTCATGAACCTTTCAAATAAACCTTTCAAAGAGTCTTTGATTAGGGCTTGACAAACCCACTTGCCTGTTCTGTATCGCTTTGTCTAGAAAACTTAATTGCTAGAGAAAAAGACCTTCAAATTCAGGAGAAATTATATTTTTCTATTTAAAGTTGATTGTTCTCAAGTGTAAGGTCAACATTGTCACCTGAATAGAAGAGAGCTGCAATGTTCAAAGTGTTCTGAAGCAGCTGTCACGCAAAACCAACAGGGCTCAGCGCAGTTTCCCGTCCACTTGGCCCTGTGCCTAACGTGGTGGCAGAGGGGTGTCTTAAGTTTGGGACATCAGTGCTGCTGTGCAGCTACATCAATGCTAGTGATGATGTGAAGCTTTCCCCAAAGGTCCTTGAAGTCTTGAATGCCTAAATTTATCGAGTTTTGGGATTAGCACTGTAAGTAAATTACCTTTAGGTAGGAAGTAGTAAGGCCACTTCTCAGTGTATCGCTGAAGTTTGTTGTAGCAGTATATATGGTTTTTTTTATCCTCAGATTGTTGAACCTTGTTAGCTATGGAAAACCAAGACATATTGTATGATTATAGACTGTAACCTGTTTTTTCTCTTTGAAATTGAATCAGAGTTGTTCAATGGGAAAGCTGCATTTTTGTGCAGTTTCCACATGCGTACCTGCACATTGAGTATCTTGGAGGTTTTGCACTTGACAACAGCCCTTCAGGATTTAGTGGCTCAAACTATGCTAAAGAGTCAGTGCAAGTCTATGTTTGCATGTGTGTAATGCCCACAGTGCGTTTTCGAGTGCTTTTAATAATACCTCATAGAAAATCCCATTTTACTTTTTCCTCATGTGAGTAGGATTTTTGTCCTTTAGGAAACCATCACAGTGGCATTATATACCTATAGAGTGTGAAAAGGAGGCAAAGATGGCAGATGCCCCAAATTATTTACTGGGTTTTTTCCCCACTCTTTTTACAAAAACCAAAGCTTTTGTTGAAAAGGCAGATGTTTTAGGGTCCTGTGGACATTATTCTCTTTTTAAAAATAGAATGTGTTTAATAATAAATATGGACAAAACCAGTAAGACCTCAGATTGTTAATGAAGAGTGTATATTACTTAGCTGAATGCTAACCTCACATTTAACTTTATTTTGTCATGATGTCTCTGAAATAGGCTCTGTGTTAAAAGTGGCAATTAAATTGCACAGTTTGTTTTTAAATAGTTGTACTCTCTTGAGGGATTTCTTTTTTTAAGGATTAAGTTGTAACCTGCTGCATTCTCTATCCTACTTTACTAGAAAACCATTGGAAAAATATTTTTAAATTACCAATTTGCTTTCATTAAACAATCTCTAAATTCAGACTTCGAGAAAAGTTAAGTTACTAGACAGGATTATCCATGCGGATTCTTACTGATTTAAAGCTGTGTAAAAATACGTTCAGACTTAGCAGCTTTCTATATTAATTGAAAGATTTTGAGAATTAACAAGTACTCAAAAAAAGCCTAGGAAGTTTAAACAATAAAAACTGTTCAAGCTAGAGTCGACTGCCAATCTCGAAGTCAGAGAAAAATGTTTAAAAATATCATTGATAATGTTAGCTTTTCATATAGTAAGACTTTTTACTAATCTTAAAGCATATTTGAAAAATTAAGCATCCATTAAGTTACACAGCATCGATGTTAATCTTGGATACCAGTCTTTTTAGGTGCTGTGGACTTTTAAAAAGCTCTATTATGTAAGTATCTTCTGGCAAAATAAAGAAATAAAGCCCAAAGCAAAAAATCCACTTTCATTTAAGAATAATTGGCATGAATTGTTTTCAACTTACTGGTCTGTATTTTACTGTGCAAGGATATTCTTTTGTCGTTTACTGTATTTTGATAAATAGAATTTACAAATGCTTCCTAAAGATTTCAGATTTATTTGCGAAGGTATTTTTTCCTGTTCGGATAGAGAACGTGATCTGTATCGCTCAGCAAATCAGTGATTATAAAAAACCCCACACCCAAACAAAACTCTACCAAACAATCCTCCCTCTAAAGAGTCCTCCATTCAATCCTCAATATGCTGGTGAAACTTTCTCATATGAAACCTGCTACTTAAGGGAGGGTGTTACCTCAGTGTTCTGAGTTCCTGGTTCTTTAGCAGGTACAAGACTGCTAAAGTACAATTAGAGTTGTTTATTTCCTGTAAAAGTAAATTATTCCATTTCAGCTTTACTGTAAAGTATAAGCGAAGATTAAACTTCTCTTTATTCTAGTAGTAATCCTTAATTATAAAACTTGGAAAATGCTGTCAATAGTGCATATGTTGTATACGCTGACTGTGGATTTTTACATGGGTGGAAGTGTAAAGAACAGCAGGTCTGCTCTAAGCGTAACAGACTTTCTCTCCTGGTCTTTTAAAAATACCATTCTCCTGGACTGCACCTTGATAGCTTTTCTTTTTCTTGTTTTGCAGTGACAGAGGCGGAAGCTTTGTTCACAGGTGATGAAAACTGGCACTTAGCAGTTCAGTTCCATCTTGAGTGTGCCTATACATTTTTGTATTACTATGAGTATAAAAAAGCTAAACAATGTTTCAGTATGGCTAAAGACATAACGAAACTGCAGATTAATCTTACAGGTGAGTTTTGCTTTTACAGGCTATGAGGGTGGGTGGTTGGACCAAACTAACCTACAGGTTGTTGTGGTTTTTTATGTATTCAAGTGAAAAAGAGCTATGTTTGGAAAAATCTTGACTTTTAGCAGGTAGGATGTATTTGTCTTCTGAGAATTAGCATGGCTTGGAAAAAGGAAGAGAAATATTCCAATTAGTTACAATATCATCCCTATTATGGGTGTCTGAGCAGCTGTGGTATTAAAATCCATCCTTCTCATGTTACTTATCAAATTCTAGGTCTAGTTGTCTCTGTTATGGGACTCCGAAATTAGTTAGTGTCATGATGAATTATTTTGTTTGTTTGGAAACACTTACAAAGAAGTCTGCATGGTAATTTGATGCAGTCTTTCACTTTTATGCCACTAGCCTAGATCTACTCCATGCAAATAGCATTTAAAAGTCACTTCCAGGACCACTGTTATCAGAGGAGATAAGTAGAAAAGTCAAATTTCTGATGAACAGAAATGTCAAGGATTCATTCCCTATGGAGACATTACAATTATCCCTCCAGAACCTATTTGTCAGAGTAAGGCAGATCAGTTTCCTGCACTTGCAATTTCATTTAAAATAACATGTATAGATATGAGTCTGTCTGGGCTAGCTGGTCCTACTAGGTAATCAAAGTGACGTAAAATGCACACCTTTTCTGTGTGAGAACTTTTTCTATTTCTACTCCGGCACAATCAACATTTACATAGGTTTTTGTTCTCTAGACTTATTAGTGGAGAGCACTAAGGAACTGAAACTTGCAACCTCCTTACCTACAGACCACTGTATGTCGTAAGGCTAGCTGCTCTTTGATGTTTAGGTTGGAGCTGTAGCTGCCCCTGCTTATATCCTGAGTCATTTTAGTATTTTAATTAAAAAACAAACAAAAACCACAAAGCAAAAAATCATGCAAAAAAAAAAAAAAAACCCCACAAATGCAAACTCTTATGGAAATTCATGCTTGTTTCTTCAAAGATTTTAAAGGATTATTCTGAAAAATCTGTAATGTTAATCTTGTGGCATGTTTTTGCATAACTATGTATAGCTTATATGCAACGGTATCTGCTTAAAACATAGGAATAACTTCCATATATTCATTTGGAGGAATTCCATGCATTTCAATTGATCCTACCTTTTTTCTTACGTGCAACATTACTCTGTATGTGTGACGTGTTCCATGTGTGGCATGTACTGCAAACATGATACGGTAAGGTAGTTTTGTCTACGATTAAGCTAAATTTTTCTTGCTTTTTATTAATAACATCAGTGCCTGTGATGACACTCAAGGTATAAAAATTTCATTAACTAAGAACAAGTAAAATCAAAGTGGCGCGTGGCTATTCACTGATATTCCTCAGCTTACAGCTGGATGTTGGATTTTTTTCCTTTTTTTCCTCTTGTGTGGAGGGGAAAAAATAATCTGGATGCAGTGGAATTATTTGTATTTTTGATTACTTTACCAAGAGGTTAGGCTAGTCCCAGAGAAAGATTTTTGGCAATAAAGTCTCTTGGAAGACGTTGTGAAACTCCTAAAAGATCTGTGGTTTATCTCCATAACTATTAGAGCAGTTAAGAAGGATGTCTAACCTGAAGGCAAATGAACTGAACTGGACATGTGGGAATTGTTGGCGTTCTAGACAAATTCATTTGACACGCATGTTTGGGCTAAATGGAAAGAATGTTACATCATCAAAAAAGACTTTGCTTTAATGTGAAAATTCAACCTCTAGCAAAGACATTTTTAAGGCTTTTGGGAGGAATTTCCTTTTTAGGAAGGGATTTTAAAGAGTTTTTTTATATTTTAATGGTTGTAATCCTTACTCATTGAACATTTTATGTCATGGAGATTTATGCTGTTCTTAAAGAGACAATTTAGAACCAATGTTTTGCAGAGTTATTTTAGAAATGTGTGAATAAATCATACTTGTTTTGTCTTGTGTACTTTAAGTCCAATTAATCCAGGTCTGTGCTGTATTCATAACTTACTAAAAAGAATCCTTATGTCTCTCACAATGAGTCCACAAGACAATTTCCAGTAAAAGAGAAGTCTGTGGTTGTTCTTGCATATAGATTTTCCAAAACAAAGGTTGGTGGTACAAAATAAATTTAAGATCAACAGATCTGGAGGATTAATGCTGAACTGAGATCTGCATATTGTCTGCTGCTTGTTTACGGGTGTCTCTGGGAACTTGTAATGTGGAACAGAAAATAGTCTCTCTGTGTAGAGAGACTCTATTTTGTGAGAATTTATGGTGGTATAAAGCAAGCAAATGTTTCCCTCAGCTTAAACATGCGAGAGATATTTGAAAAAAAATTGTTTTGTCCCTGTAATAGCAAGGAATTCTTTGCTTAAAAAGATGAAGTGGGGATGGGCATGCATCTCAGAGCATAAACAGACCACTTGCTGTATGGTAGCACGTAAATTTATCAGTAAGCAGCCTAGCTTTGCGAGTGTTTTGTTCAGCTATTTAAGCAGTAAGACATAATAGGAAGCGAATTACAGTGTATTGAGTTTCAAGCATTATTAAAGGAGAGAATGGAGTGCTACTGTGTAAAATTAGTATGAATCATTATCCAGTATTGCTCTTTGTGTGCATCTCTTCTCTCCAGTGTGCCCCGTGATTTTAAGGTGATATTTTTAGAACCTTCTTCATTTCTTCATAAACTCTTAACACAGGGCTTTCCCGTTAAAAAGGATGATTGGCAGAGAAGGAGAAATCAGTTTGATTTGTGTTTTCCCTACTGCTCTGTTTCCACCTCGAGGAAGAAAAGGGGTTGACTGCTATTTCAGTACCTGTGCCAGGTGATTCTTACTGACAATGGCATCATCCTCAGACCTTTGTTGCATGAGCAATCAGTAATCATTGATGTAGATTATGTCCTGCAGAATTTTCAAAATTATAAAGAAATTAAGAACTTGATCTTAATTGGTTCTGTAAAAGCAACAGTGGATCAGCATTCAGTCCTGTTTCTGTTATTTGACTTTCACAGTTCACATTATTTGAGCATTGTATCATACTAATAATTAGCAAGCAAACCTCCAAATTTTACAATTTTTTTTTTTACAGATTAATTTTTAGCTCCTTTTTGGGTCTGGTTAGGATTCTCTTCTTCTAAGTTATCATCCTGGTAACAGAGGAAAAACAACATATTTTTCTTTTCCATTTGGTATATATGTCAATTGCCACCCTAAGAACTAGTCAATGTTGTCTGAGGGTCAAATAAGAACTGAAGAATCAGCACTGAGAGGATTTTCACACTGTGCATTCTGAATATTATTTAGTAGACAGCCTTCATTGGTGTGCTGTTTCACTCTCTCCCCATGTTACTTTTGCAGTATCTTGTGCACTGTATTATCGTAACATCATGTCCCTGATCCCTCTTCATAGACTTAGGTCCTCAAGTGAAGATGGGAAATATTTAAAATGATAGTCTGGAAGATGTTGTGGGGTTTTCATTTGCTTAAATGTCTCCACGTTGTCATTAACTTTTAGCAGGCAAATTGAACAATTGTGGTTTATTGCTGTGGAATAGTAGGGAACTGATGAAAATGACCATGAGTTTTCAAGAGGCAATATGGTGGGTCATGGGGAATTTACCTAAAAGTGGCTTTGCAAGAGCTATCTAGCTGTGTTTGTATGTTTGTAATCAAATGTCATAGCTAGCAGTGAGAACGCATGTAGTTCACTGCAAACATATCGAGCAGAATTAAACCACTGATAGGTTTCATAGGTTAATTCTCAATGTGTTCCCCATGTTATTTTCATTTTTTGAGAGCATCTGTCTAGTATATGATGAGATTACTGGTTTTTAGTGTTCATTAATATATTAATTTTCTGTAGGTGCGTTGGGGAAGAGAACACGATTCCAGGAAAAATATGTTGCACAGCTTATTTTGAATGTCCAAAGAACAGATGAATTCCTTCTTCCTCGCAGTGAACTAAGTCTGGCTCCAACACCTCTAGAAAACTTAACAATGGTATTTGAGAAGAATTGTTTTAATTACTTAAAATGAAAATGTTCTAACGATTTTTTTGGGTGTCTGCAAGGGAAAAGTGTGTGTGGTGTCTAGGAAAAACTTACTTACGATTTCTGAAAGTTTTTGGAAAAGATGTGGGGCAGTCGTTTGCCTAATAGTAAAAGACTTGGGGTAAAACAACATAAGACTGTCTGCAAGACAGAAGTGGGTACTCAGCGAAAAGCATGTTGGCAAATGTTATCTTCTACAGTTTATATATTAATTTCTAGTGCCTATGGATGATAGAGTTAGGAAAACAGGTGAGACAGATTTTCAAAATGGCCTGCAAGGCATCACAGAAATGCACAGATTTGTAAGGACTTATAGAAATGTTTAGTGACAGTCTGAAGACAGGTAATTGGACTGAGTATTCCTACTGGTGCGAAGGGTGTGCTTGATGACCTCAATTATAAATTGCTCAACAATCATTGAATTGGTTTGAGATGGCATTTTTTCTTCATGAGGAGAAATTCTGGTCAGGATTTAAAGTTGCTTGAATTGTCTAAAGAAGCCAGAGATAAATTGATGCATTATGGTCCCAGATTTATTCTTTAAGTTGGAGAGCCTTTATAAAAAGGGTCATCCCTTGATAGACTTCAGGTCAAGCACAGTCTTGAGCAAAATAATTTGACAGTACTCCTCTATTTCTATATTGAATGCACAAATATCTTAGGAGGATATCCTAGCTTGTTTTGTTTGTCTGTTACTATATCCTTAGTGTTGTATTTGATTTTGATGAAAAGAGATTGTGTATATGTCACAACTTGTGCTTATGGTAGAATTCTGTGTAGCAACCCATTGTAGACTTCAAGTACAACTTGCCTTGAACTAAACTACAGGATGCATTGTTCTCAGATTCCCTAACTGGGATGTTTTGTGCTGGCTAGCATGACAAGTCACACAACACCACACAACTGCTCTCTCACTCCTACCTTTGTCCGGTGGGGTGCAGGAAATACTACAAAAGACTTGAGGGTTGAGATGAAGGACAGGGAGGGCTTACTAGCTGTGGTCGTGGGCAACAGACAGACTCGACTTGGGAAACAAAATCACTTTAATTTAAACAACAAAACCACTACCAATTCACCAATTGTATCAGAATAGGACAGCGAGAAAGAACCATCAGATCTTAAAATCACCTTCCCCCATCCCTCCCTTCTTCCTGGTCCCAGCTCTCCTATCCCCTCCCCTGCAGTGGTGCAGGGGAATGGGGGTTGTGGTCAGTCCCAGTCCGTTCCATGGTGTTTCTGCCAGTTCTTCCTCCTCAGGGAAAACTTCTCACAGTCCTCCTCTGCAGCAATCTGACATCCCTCCCATGGGAAACAATTCCCCTTGAACTTCTCCAACCAGTGTGGATCCCTTCTGTGGGCTGCAGTCCTCCCAGCGACAGATCACTCCAGCACAGGTCTCCCCCAGAGTCATAGCCTGCTTTGGGCACAGACCCCTGCTCCAGAGTGGGATTGCCTATGGGCTGCAGAAGGGATTCTGCTCCGCTGTTGATGTCTGAGGGCTGCAAGGGCTCAGCCTGCCTTCTCACAATGGGCGGAAGGGGAATGGTTCCTCCACCTCACTGACCTCAGTGTTCCAGTGGTTGTCACTCTCACATCCCACTTATCTCTCGAACAAAACCCCCAAAACAAAAGAACTCACCCAACAGATTGTTTCCTCCTCTTAAAGATGTTATCACAGAGGTGCTGATTGGCTCAGCCTTTGCCAGAGGTGGGTCTGACTTGGAGCTGGGGGAGATTCTCGAAGCTTCTTACAGGAGCCACAGCAATAGCCCCCTCCCCTGCTAGTAAAATCCCACCAGACACAAACCCAACAAGGTATTTTTCCCAGATATTCACAACTTTCTGAAGAATTTGCCTTTGTAGTCTATATCTGATAAGGACTTTAGTTTAGAATAAAATAATGACACCTTTTCAATAAAACCGGCAACACTGTTTTAGGCTGTAGGTATCACCTGGAATGGAACATATAATCCTTGCTAGTTGTTATTTATTTTATTCATATGTACTTTTAGTGAACAGACCCAAAGCTGCTGAAGTAAGTTTAGTGGAGGGTTTCAGAAAGAAAATTGGGGTGTTTGGAACCTTTAAAAATTAGTCATGGTTATGTCATCCACACCTTCTACTAAAATTCTACTGAATGTATCTTGAAAATAATGCTAGAGAAAGTAAGCATATCGGCTCTTTCTGAAAAGTAAAAATAGGATGGTAAGAAGGACTTAAGAGGCTTTGGCCGCAGGGGGAGAGTTGAATTGTTTGCAGGTCTGAGCAACTGTGTCATATAATTCTAAGTTACTCAGGCTGCGTATTAAGGAAAGTTAGGCTTTTTGTTCTCACAGTCTAATTCTAAAAAAAAAAAAAAAAAAATTAAAAAATCAGAACCTTTTATTTCTGCATTTTGTGTCAAATTCTGGAAAATAATATTAGTAGAACCATGTGCTGCTTTGAGGAAAATCTGAGTTCAGATATTTTATTAACATTGTGTGTGAATGTTCTGTCACAGGTATTAGACCAGGCTTGACTAAGTAGACTCTCCAGTTCTTCCGTGCATTGAATTACCAGTTAAAGGGTTGGGTTTTTTTCCCCCTGTTTCTAGCATTTCTTTATTGATAATGTAGTATCAAAATACAAACTATTCATGTAATTTGTTAGAGTTAACTTGAACAATGAGTCCTAGTATTTCTTTTGCCAGGTCTGGTCTCAAATTTGTCAGCCTTGAGTGTATCATGAAGTTCTTCTTGCTAAAATTGGAGTTAATGCTGTTCTCTGTCGGGCAAAAACTGACAACATCATTGCATCTCTAAGTTTGGGGCAGATGCTTGAGGTATCTTGTATATTTTAAAAAGACTATTCATGACAAATGCATAGAAGCTAAGCCGTGAGAGGTGCTGAGAATCTCCACAGAAATAACGGATGCATATGGAAAGCTAAAAAAATTGCTACAAAATTCTTATAGGGAAACTTTCTTCCCCTTTCCACTGTTCTTATTTTACATCTGCCTTTTGCAGAGGAAAATACTTCATTTGTCTAAAGGTAGGAATTTCCCTGGATGAGTGGAAAATTTCCATTTGGACAACTATAAACTCTGCTGTTATGTACAAAGGCCAAGTTGAGACTGGTCACACCTGATCTTCATCTCCTCTTTTGGAGTGCTTATGTCTGTGGTCTTAAAGTTCTCCCCCTATTATTGTTCAGTAAGATGACTAAGCAAGTTATTTCACAATTAAGCAGTCAGTAATTCAATTCCATTAAAAATACAACCAATATAACAATGGGACCTTCTTGCTTGCAGCCAAAAGAATCTTTGGTTGTTTTCAAACAAACACAAATTCTATGAACATAGTAATTTGCACTTATCAGCCACAGATTACTTTCTTCAAGTTAAATGACCGATAATGGACTTCAGGTAGCATGCTTGTTTGTAAAAGTTGAAATGCATACTCCTTAATTTGTTCCAGAGGAAATTTGATGGAGTCACAAGTACTCATCCATAAGCAAACCTTTTCAGCGTGCTCTTTCTTGCCTTTACCAGGACAAAGTATCTGGAGGTGCTGGCTCAGTGGGTTTTTTCAATCTGTGTTTCTTCAAAAAACAGAAAAAAGAGGAGGACCTTTTTTTTTTTTAAAAAAAAAAAAAAGAGGAGTAGGAGGACCAGTTCCCTGTGTAAAGAATTTAAATGTACTTGTAGAAGGTGCGTATTATTTAGTTGCACCTTGCTGGTACTTAAAAAGAAATCCATACATTCCCAGAGGTCCGTGGTCACTAGCCTGAAAATCTTGTTATGAAAGCATTTAACACTAATCTGTTTCAGCTTGTCTTTTTATCTATTTAAATTTTTTTTCTTGTCTAACAGAACTGTGATTTAAATGATGATACAGTGCTTAATGAGATAAAATTAGCAGATGCTGATCAGTACCAGATACCTGATTTGTGCGCAGAAGAACTTGCTGTAATCCTTGGAATATGGTAAGTTAGTTCATTGTTACTTGAAAAAAAAAAAAAAAGAATCAATCTGATAATGAAATAATGAAGTGGTGAGTTGATGGGTCTTTTTTTCCTTCCTTATCATATAGTCTGGCTAAAATGCTAAACGATTTGCATTATTCATGGATAGCATTTTCAGTTATCTCAGTGAGCATTAGTGTCCAGAAGTTCAGCAATGTTTCGTTAATCGCTATATTGTTCTTTTATCCTGAAAAAGCTTCTTGTTCTTTGTTCCTCAGATTAATCTCTTTCAAGTGTTAAGTGACATTAGCTATCGTATGTTGATGACATCTTTTGATAAATTTTGAAAACATATTTCAGTCTGCAATGGTCAGCTTCCTGTGAGGATCAACTGTGTCTTTCAAGCAAAACAGTGCCCTGCTATTTAGTGCAATGGGAATACTTGTACAAATTCAGAGTGCTCGTTGCTAGTTGCAAGCTATAGTATAAAGTCCTAATGGTTCTGCACCTTTTTTCTTTTCCTGGCTTTCAGAAATAATATGCTACATGGATTTTGAAAATGGCACAGAATAGCAAAAAGTAGCTTGAGATTTGAGGATCATAATCTGTCTGCTAATGATTATCCTGATTTTCTAGCAGTTAAATACTTTTGGAGTAGTGTTATTTAGTCAGTGACAGTTGTCACACAATTTTTTGTGGAAGTATTAGTATGTCAAAGTGAAAATGGTGACTTTGATGCAGTATTCATCATTCACACCTCTCAAAGCACTTTGCTGATCTGTGAATTGCAAAATGATGGAATCTCCATTACTGCTGAAATATCTTGCCTAAGCCAGGAGGAGACCAGGTACAATGAGTACCCAAGTCTTAGACCAGTGTTTCCTCTGCAGGGGCACATGGATGTTATAAGATCTATCTTTTTGACAGGGTGACAGCAGTAATGGGCCAGTGAAAGGCTACTGAGACAATTCAGCAGCATAAGCCAACCCCCCAGCATTTGGCAGTAGTTCCTTTGTTGTGTGGGGCTTTTTGCTTGTTTTGTAGCACACAGTACAGTGCTTCTCTCCCCAAAATATTCAGCTACTTTTCCCCTTCTTGGCCCATGAAGTGCAGTGGAAATCATTAGTGGAGAGAAGATTGTTTCCTCTCATGCCCATTTCTCAGACTGCAGGTTTTTGAAGGGCCGGGTGTCTACTTGGCTGTATGGTTCAAGTCAAATGCAAAGTTGCCTGTCTGTGGCTTCAGCTATGCCCTTTAACCATTCAGCCCATCCACTGGAATTCATGAGTGGAATATGCACTGTGGCTTCATATTTCCGTTATTCCCCAGGTCTTAGACTTGTTTTCTTTTCAAGGCCACATATAGATCCAGCTTGAGGACAAAGTGGACAGTGGGTTGACATATATTATTGGCTCAGTCACTTTTAGTCTTTCACACTGACTCAAGGCAAAGCCTTCCCCTTCTTGAGAAGCATTTTCACGCTGTCACCGGTTGGCTGAGCTATGCCAGTCATGGGGATGTGTTCTTTCCTCTCTCTACTCACCCTCTCTCCCGCTCTGGGAGAGAAAGGGTTAAAAGCAGAGATAAAGAAAAATTTGTGACACCTCTTAACTTTCAGAAACTAAAACAAGTTTAATAACACTAGAAAAAATATTATATATAGAAAAACAAATGAAATATTAACAGGTTTATATGGGTTTGGAAAGCGAGCGTTAAATGCGGTTAAGGAAACCAAAGCGAAAGGAAAACCAACACCGAGCTGTTTCCAAAATGGCAGCGGCCGCGTGGTCAGCGGTTTCGTGGGGCGGAACAAGAGAAACCACAGTGGCTGAAACGACCACTGCGATGCCATGTGGAAGCAGGGGTCCGCGGCAGCAGGCAGATGTAGCAAGTAGAAGGAAGCTGCGATGAGGGTCCAGACAGCAAAGGAAGATAAAACCGTGGCTCCGGAGCTCACCGGCGGCAGGAACGGCGGTGGCGGCAGGGAAGCAGCAGAGACGCGGCTGTTCCTTGCGGCGTGGGGCAGTGGCGAGGGTCTGTCCCGTGCACGTGGGGGTACAGGGGCCGCAGGCGGTAGCCGATCAGAAGAAAAGGCAGAGGCAGAGTTGCCAGCTAGCAAAACAGCGAGGCAGGGGCAGGTCTGAAGCTGATCGGGAGAAATGGAGCCTGGAAGTCCCCCTGGAGCCGAGCTGCAAGTCCGGGCAAGTGCCCAGAAGTGCAAGACTGCTGCAAGCCAGCCCTGGTGTACTGCTTTTGAAGGGGCCGGAAGCCCGCGAGTGTTTTCACAGCCAATGAGATGTGCAAATGTAAATGGGAGGAATACATCACAATTGGCTGTTTAAAACCAAATCATCCGAACAGGAAAAACTGGTTTTTTTTTCCTAAAGTGGGACACACATGCACTTAATTGTTTAACACACTATTGTCTTATATTCATCTTATATCATCCCTCCTGCCTCTACCCTTCTGAAGGAAATTTTAATTTGCCTATTGGTCTTTCTCTTCTCTCTGTCTCTCCTGTGGAAAGCGTAGAATTTGGATTTTACATTGGCTGGCTACACAGTAGTTTTCTTGACCATATTATGTCACTTAGAAACCACCGCACTCATGCTCTGAACAGCGGCTAGAAACCATCTTGTCTGCCGTCTGTGTGTGTACATCATAATCCGAGTAGTTTGTGAGTTTGACAGGACTCAAGGCAAGAATATCATTTAAGAAACAACAACAATTTTCAGTGTTGCTTTCCCCATAGGAGTGGTAAATGCTGTTCAGTGTGTGGCATAATGTTAAACGATTACGGTCATACATGGAGACAAGGTTTGATAAATATTAGCAGAATGTCAGCTCTGAGAACTGTTCCTCTGAGGGGATTTAGGGTAGAACCCTTGTGACTGAATGGAGTTTAGGCTTGGATCGCTGTCCGTACTGTTGGTGTCTATACCAGCTATTGGCATATCAATTTGGAAGGAAGCATATATGTCTTAAAAGATTTAGTGATGGCATTTAAGCAAAACATACTTCTCAGACCTTAGCTATAGGAAATTCCTTGCCTGCCTTTCATGCTTCAGGACTTCAGTTCTGTAAATACCTCATTTCATCATTAATTTAGAAATCCTCTAAACTTCCAAACCAGTTCTAACTAGACTTCATTTTACATCTAGCACCGCCTTGATGGTATGTGTTGTTGACTGTCATTGTCAGCATTTTTTCTAAGGCAAAGAAACTTCTAGACAATGACCTGGTTTGTTGCAGAAAGGCAGTCTGCAGGTAAAGAAAAAAGTGAGCAGTTTTTTCCCTATACATTTCACTATGCTTCTAGTATTTATTTTACAGCAGGTGTCACAGAAATGTCCCTTAATTCAACAGAGGTTTGTGTAGCTAAATAATATTAACTCAAAATCAGCATTATGTGGGATGTTTGTGAATAGCAGAACAAACTGAAAATGGTTACAGCTGTTGGAAAACACTTAATGACTATCCATAGTGTCCTGTGGAATGACCTGAATAGGCATTTCCTGCTATATGAAGTAAGTTTCATTTCAAGTAGGTTACAATGGCTAGACGACGAAGTACTGAAGAATGTACTAAAGTACTAAGCAAGTATTAAACAATGGCTAAACAAAATACTATTACAGTATCAGTACAAACATTTTCATCTCCTCCTCCCCAATAACTTTTTAAGAGGATATAACATTTTTTGAAATGTTGAAATACCTCATACCACCTGTCTTTACAAAAATCCAGGCATATGCTTAATCCATCTTGTAAATAACATGAATGAGCCTGAATCAATGAGGTATTTTTTAAACCTCTCTCTTACACTGATATAAGGAAGGAACAACTTGTTTATCAGTAATCCATTTAAATAAAGTATCAATGCAAACTGTACCCAGCCAGTTTTCTGTGGCATCTGTAATTGGAGGCAGTTTCCTGTAACATGTTTGGCTATTCTATTTTTTTCTCTGCGAATTCCTTTTCTTCCAAATACTGAATGTTTTGTGGAACTAAATCTAAAAGAAAAGATTTGCCTCTTATGATAATGAAATTGTAGCTAAAACAAAGTGTAGGGGGGGTGGAAAAAACCACCCCAGTCTGCATCGCTTACACAAAGGTTTCCTATTCCATTGTAACAGATTGTGTAGTATCTTTATGGGAAGAAAATAGAGGTCTAGAGGTGTCTTCAGATCATTTCGCTGCAGGAGTAATGCAATGTAAAGGAAACATTAAAAGAAACTCCTGTGAGTGCAGAAGCATCACTTGGCTAGGACTTTTTTGATGTTTTGTATGAAAATAACTAGTCGTGCCGGCTTTAAGACTGTGGACAAAACTTTGTATAGAGCCTTGAACCAGACTTTCAGAGGCTGATGGCAAAAGATTAAAGTTCCAGTTGAAAGATAAAATAAAAATATAAAACCCCCAAGAATAGGCCTAAGTATGATTTAAATAATGGGATAATATAGATGCCGAAATGCTGAGAAAGAGAGGAGTATATTTCCCTTGTCACTTAAAATAGCCCAAATTAGATCGCTGTTAGAATAGACAACAGCAGCTGTGTCAGCAGCTTGGGAAGAAAAAACCTACTCATCACTGGATCCACCATGTTTTAACAGGGAAAAGCTTTTAGAAATTAGATAGGTCTATAGAAAATTCTGAGAAAGCAGAGTGAAATGTCCAATGGCTGGTTATTTCTTAATCTCTTGCTGTCTCTCAAGGATCAATATAGGTCAAAATGAGTTACACTAGGGCTACCTCAGCATGTTTTTCTAAGAGGGTGTTCTCTTTTCCAAGCCATTAGATGGAAAAGGTTATGTTAAACTGACTGTGAAAGGCCAGAGCTTACACATGTTGTCTTGTAAGAGTAAAAGCTGTGAAATAAAATCTTGGACAACATTAGAGGTGACGAATGTTTTTCTGTTAAATACTTTTTGGTGCTCTAGCCCATCTTTACAAACACAATGTAAGTGTAAATTATTATTTTGGAACAAACCAATTACAGGTGCCAGACAATATAGTGATATTTTATGGCTGTTTAAAGTCATTGCTACAAACAATATTGTTGAGTACCAGTACATACAGTGGTGTGAAGAGATTCCACTGGGGAAGTGAACTTCCTGTCCTGCTCTTGAGAATGCTTACATAAAGAATGTTAGACACTTGAAATATCTCTGTGAAACTTTGAGAAAGCTCGTAAAGTGATCGGTTTGTTGGGTTTGGCTCTTTGTCATTCACAAAATTTGCACAGCTGCTAAAACTGTATAGAAATTCAGCAAACGCTCATAAAAACGCGTATGTAGAAAGTCTGATCTATCTATTCTTCCTCATTTGTCTCTGTAGTTTTAAGTAGCTACCTGAGGAACTTGAATTTGCATTGTCTGCACTTGCAGAGAGGCAATGTGCCGGGAAACATAAGCAAACAAAACCTCAGCAATTGTTTTCTTCATCAGTCTAACTTTATATCTTCAAGAGTGGTTGTGATAAGATAACCTAAGGATGAATCATAACGGGGCAAATGTGTTGCTGCCTTCTCCCTGACACTTCTACCAGCCTCTACATGGTGATTTCCTGAGCCTAACCTGTTTGCCTGGCAGCCTTCAATGGATCTATCAAATATTTGTCATCTTCCATTGAGCCCACGTTAATTTCTTGCATCAGTAGCATCCTTTGGCAAAGGTGTCTGTCTACGTGTTTTGTCTCTGCTATTAAAAGAAAAAAAAAACTTCTCCAGGTACTTTTGGTTGCCAGTAGCTTCATTTAGTCTCTTATTTCCTAACAATTTTTAAAATCTCTGCAATGTCCTTGTTTGGTTAGTCCTGGCCTAATCAGACATTCCTTTTGTAGAAGTTGAGTGTTTATAAGGCATAAAACATCGTTATCCATCATCATAAAATGGTTGATCTGGCTGGCTGTTTCTGAAATGTTTTCAATATTGAATTATGCTTTTGAAATGAAAGGTCCAGAACATACTATTAATGGGTGGACAAAGGCTTTATGTCATATTTTATGTAGGATTTATGTAGTGTGCCCTGGTACATTATTCTCTATTACTTTCCTAATTAATTATGTTTTGATTTGCCTTTTTAACAACTGCCTAGTACTAAGCTCATGTTTTCCTGCAGCTGCAGTGCTAAAGAGTTGCTCCTGAATAGAAATGGAGAGATTGGAGCCTATCATTTTTTGTGAGCTAAGACTGTGTTTCCTATTGAGCATTGCTTGGCATTTTTATTTTATTACCCTTTATCCTGTAAGGTCTTTCTGCAGCTCCTTATTGTCTATTCACATCCTTCCTTCAAAGAATGTCCTGTCATTTGCAAGGTTTCTCACATCACTATTCATTCTCCTGTTCCAGTTTATTAATATTACAGCATACGGATCACAGCACAAAACCTTACGCAGGATTACGGTGGTGACCTTCTCCATTGAGATGGCTGACTATTTATCTCGTACCATTTCCTATCTTAATCTTTACTGACCTTTGCCAAGACATTCCCTCTTATCTCATGGAATGCTCAATTTCTTTGAAAGTCCTTCTTGGTGAGGGACTTCTCAAAAAACCTTAGAGTTCCAAGTTAATTTCATCAACCAGCTTATATGTATCCTCATGCTGGTTAAACTTTCCAAAAGCCCACAACAGGTTTGTGATGTGGAAAGTTTTTTTTTTTTTTTTTTTTTTCCGGTGGCCTGGCTGACTCTCCTCATCCACATTGTATTTGTCCAGGTATCTCTAGTGCTTCTGTTCGTTATATAGCCTCTCCTTACCTACAACAGATAGTATGCTTACAAGCCAGTAGTTACACTGATTCCAACACCAGTTTTAAAAGCTGTCATCATTTTTGCTGCTCTCTTGTCTTCAGGTCTCTGAAATTTTAAATGAGAACTTATACACTGCTATTAGTCTCAACTATTTCATCCCAAAACTCATTTTAAACTTTTTTTTCTGAATACTGTTTGGTCGTGTTAACTTCTTAGCATCCAGTCTCTTAGTGTGTAACCTCATTAGCATCTTTTTAGTCTCAAAAAGATTCTTCTCTCCTGTAATTCTCTCCCTTAGTCAAAAAGGCTCTCTTGTGGGAATTCTACTATGTTCTTCTACAACAAATGCTAATGCAATTAATTCATATAGCTTCTCTGCAATAACTTTCATACCGGGGCTGTCATTTGATGCTGTGGTCTCTCACAATTGTTTTTTTGTTCCTGCTGTATTGGAAGGAGGATTTAGTACTGGTTTTGACTGTTTTGGATAATAAACATTTTTTTTACTCCTTAATTATATTTTTAGAGATATGTCTATTATTATGATTTAATACTCCAGAGTTTTTGATCCCTTCTGTATTCTGCATTTTAATACAATTTCAGCTATTTGAAGAACATTGTTTTATTTTGAAGAATAGCTTTTAACAATGTTCTTTAACATTTGTCAACTTTCTAAATCAGTTCTTGAAACAGAAATGTTTACTCATAATCCGAAAAGGGATACTTTGGAATGATTGCTCTTCCAGCGTAGCAAGATTATAGCTTATTAAGTTCCAAACTATGTCACTGGTTAGTTAACTGGATACCTTATCCCTTAGGCTTACAATGTATATATGATTAATCAGATTAATTGGTTGTAGGTTATAAATTATTGGCAATTAGCTTTTGCTGCAGAGTAGCTCTTACCCTAAGATTCTGTTTTGTCTGTTTAAAGAATGTCTATTTCTCTTTGCTTTCTTTCCCTCTTCTACTTCATTCAACTCCCTAAGACACGATTCAAGACATAAAATACCTTCAAAGATGAATGGTGTGGTGATTAGTGGCTTCGTATTGTTGTGAGGAGATGCCTGATCGTAGCTCCTACAGCAACAGATCCTAAATTCCACTCTAATTTCAGCTCCCGAAATTCTCTGGGGTGAACTGCTTAACCTGTCCTTGAAATCAGAGCAAATATAGGCATAGAAGTGAAATGTTTGTAAAGTACTCTGACAAGAGCTGACACAGTCATTAAAAATGCTTAAAACTAAGTTACAATTCTAGTTTAGATTCAGATTCAAAATACAGCTTTAATTTGCATTTGATTCGGTATGGAAAATCATTACAACAATTTCATTTTTCTCTTATCTCTCAAGATTTGCATTACTGTATTTGTCTTTAAAGCATTGTACATAGATGTGGCAGAAATGGAAATTAGAGACCTGTTTTAGCACTGCTTTGATCGGGAAGAACTACATCCACACGCTTCAAAAAGCTGTGACAAATCTATCTTGAATAAGGGGAGGAGTAATCCTTTCTGCTTGAATCAATGAATCTTTGGAATGCTAAAAAATAAGTTCCAGTTTTATCAAAATTTGGTAAACCAAATGTCCCTTGGTTTACCCATGCTTTTCAAAAGCTGTGGTCTTGTCACTTAGCATTCTAGTTGCCTAGCTGCTCTGGTGTTCTTGTTACAATACTTGAAGTTTTCTTGCTGCCTATTTTACTTTTTCCCCCCCTGTAGATAGAAAAACTTGTTATTTTTCACCTGAAATCACATTTGTATTTGTGACTCGTGTTTAGTGGCTTTACTTGACTTATCTCAAGCTGACTATAAGTATTTCTGTTAGCTGCTGTCATTGGACAAGGCAAAAAGTAATTGAAGCAGAGAAATTCTTTATTACTTTCCTGTTTTCATGAAGAATTTTTGCAAGGAAGTTAAAAACCAGTGATATATATGACAGAATTGGTTCCTAGTGGTGCTGTCTAATACTTTCAGAGTAGCCCATCAATAACATTTTTTTTTTCCTGTGGGAAGATGGGGGAAATGCATTACTGTAATAGTTAATATACCTTTTTTTCTTCAACTAGTCTCTTCACCAAAATTCAGAACCACACAAGTTAAATCAGGAAGGAAGAATAACAGTTAGCTTTCCTTATTGACAGAGTCCAACTTTACTGAACATTACAAGAGCAAAAGGTGATATTAAGGTCTTCACTTGCCTTTTGAAGCTCTTTTGCATCAGTACTCAACCAAAAGCATAGCTGGTATTCCCTTGAGGCCACACTCAAAACAGCTTGCTCAAGCTGCCAGCTGTTATGAAATATCGGCATAAATTCTGTGAAGCACATATGGAATCTCCATCACGGGAGGTCTTTAGGAATAGACTGGGTAAACATTTGTATGAAGTTATGGAGGCTTGTAGAGCAGGAAGAAAAGTTGGAAGATCTCTCAAGCTTTCTCCCACTGTAGAAATGGTTGTCTTTCAGCTGCTGTGACCATGTTCTTCCCTACAATAAAATGCAAATATCTAAAAAAAAAAAAAAAAAAAAAATCTGATGGGTAATGCCCTTCCCCTATTACCCGTCCACCCACTTGGCTTTATTAGGTGCCTGTGTTGTTACAGGTTAAAACTAGTTGGTTGATTAATCAGAGGTGAGAAAACACTTTTCATAAAACCTTGAACCTTAAAGAAAGGGAGTTATATAGTGTCAGTTCACACAGGTGTTTGCACTTGCACATGCATCTATCAATAGTTTAAAAAAAATGTTTTATTGTTTGGCTTATGTTGCTCTAAATCTGGTATGCTTTTAGGTTCTTCATTATATAACTTACATTAACAATTAGAGATGTGACCATTTTAATAAATTGAGAGAGTAGCTCCCATATGCCACTTACTTTCCGTGACAGCTCTTTTTTTTTTTTTTTTAGAAAAAATACGTTTAGAAAATTCACTGCACGCACTGACAGTTTTGTTTGCTTGGGTGGGGTTTTGTAATGCTGTGTCATCATAGTTGCCCCACCCCTCAAATTTTGTGGAACGTTTGAGAAAGCATCAAGAAAAGCACTAGTAAAGAGCAGATCTCCTAAGTTACAAAAGAGGCAGCGAAAAGGGACTTTATCTCGTAATAGAAGCAGGAAATTGAATCTCAGGAGGGGGTGTAATTGTGCTTTTGCGCCGCCTCAGCTTACCTGTATTTGCCTGCAGTCCTTTGAAGAAATGCCATTGTCAGGAGAATTTGTTTCGAACTCATCCCTTAATTTCCGGAATGTTTCATCTGTACTCATTCCGAGACTGCTGGAGTTAGATGAAAATTGGTGGTTCCTAGAGAATGGCCATTGCAGAAATGCTGAAGCAGTGTCCTCCAGAAAACACTTTCTCTTCCTGTGTTGGTTTTTTTTCCTCTGTTCTCCCTTACAATGCAGGTGGAATTTGGAGGATACACATGCCATCAGGAAGGAGGCTTGGCACTCTGCCACACATTTCATAGTTCTGTTTCTTTTTGTGGGCATGCGAAGATAAAGAGTGCTTGAATGACATCAGTTTTTCTTTTGCCTATCTTAAGTGCTTTTCTGCTTACTTTTAGAATTATTTTATTACATCTTAATAATGTAAGTCTTTTGGAGAAAAAAAAAAAACCACATCAGGCATTCCGGTGTTTTTTTCACAGCTGGCAGATAAGCAAGTGATGGGGGCAGATAACTTGAAAATGAAACGCGATCTAGTATAAAAAAGTTTCAAAATGCATTCTTGCTACACCTTGGTAGAATTTACCATAAGAAAATAAACGTGTTTTACCTTTTTCTTGACTGTTCTAGACTGTAAGCACTTGAAGGCAGAGGAAGGTTCTCTACCAAAAAGCAAATTCTTACTTCATTTGGGATATTCAGTGACTCCATAAAGAAACTGCAAATTATTGCATTTCTCAAACGCTTCTCTTCGCTGTCTCCTTTCAGCTCTCACAGCTCATGTCTTTAAGTTCTCTTCCAGCCCAAAACATTCTGTGATTCTATATAGCCATTATATAGGTTTGGTGACGATCCATACTCTGTGGTATGATTTAGGATATATTTTCACTTGATATCTTTGGTTTTTGCAGGGAGCTTGAATTGTAGCCTGGTTGTTCTTTGTGCCGCCTGGAGGGTATCTCTTGTAGTATATTTATATATGTTGGTGGGGTATTGTCTGAGGAGAACATCTGCCCATGTAAAGTTGTAAGCCCAGTTTCTTCATCAACTCTAAACGTGTCCAACTGTGAATAAAATCATTTTAATTCTCATCTCTGTATTTTTCTGGGTTTCCCGCTTTGTGTACCACAAGCTAATGGTGGTAATGCCAGTTAGCGAGAGATGGACTCCTGTGGTCATGTTCATTGCGTGACTAGAAAGAGCATGTTTGATTGAGCACTTTTTGAGCATGAGTGGTTTTGTGCTTTGCAGAATCTGTGTTCGTTTAGTCATCGAATTTTAACTGAAAACAGACCCCTGTAAAAAGAGAGGATGGATTTAAAACTGGTTAGGATTTGTAAAATTGTTATTCCCATAAGCTTAAACTGAGTAAGATATTTCAGTTTATAACGGTCTTGGTCCCCTAAATGATTCCTTTTTCCTGTGACTGCTCATAGGTCTAGGACTTCTGCATATGCCATACTCCCATTTGTCACTGAAACAGTTTTACAGAATGTCCTTTAGATTTCTGTAAGTTTGAAAAACTAGTTCTGCATAGTGATATTCTGAATTAATTTATATTATATATATATATATTATATAACATTCTGAATTAAATCAGCTTTGGTTTGTTTTGTTTTTCCTTTTTTCTTTACAGTATAGACTTCCAAAAGAACAATCCAATACACAAATTAACTGAAGAGGAACTTCTGGCTTTTACTTCGGTAAGTAACATATCTGGACTTCCTAGTAAACATGTTTTCACTTAATATTTAAGTTAAGTACCAAGCAGTAACCCATCAATGACATTAATCATGAAACTGATTGCAAACCATATTTGTTTTAGTACTGAGTTGTTCCATTAACTTTTTCTTATTTCAAGAAATTAAAGTGATGCTGAAGTTCAACCCTGTTTTGAGTCACCCTCATGCAGGTTAAGCTTGACGTCTAAAAATTTAATTTCACCCTAAAACATACACAAAACATTTTTTTATGTGTTTGTTTTAGTTTTTATTAACTATATGTATTATAATGTCATATTAAACTATACATTTTTACAGCAAACTCTTCCTATGGCACTAATGTTGAAAGTGATCTTTGAACAGTCTTTAAGTGGAGTTCAAAAAGAATTTCAGCTTTATTCTGTCAGATTTATTCAGTCTATGTATCAGATGTTCTTCTTAGATATGTTTCTTCCCAGTTCAGGGGCTGATTTGCTGCAGAACAAGAAGCCTTGAAAATTCTAACCTAGTATTTTTTGAACATAATTTTTTTTTTTTTTACTCAAGGCACAACACAATTTGTTTCCTTCTTCGATCTTTTCTGATTTTCTGTGGTTTTCAAGAGCAGTTCATGTGGAGGGTGGAGGAGGAAAGGCCAGTGATTATATTGCCATTTTTGCTTACTTTCCACAGCATTAGGCTTCAGCTTTGGTGCAGTAGAGAGGGCTTGCTATCCTACCCAAGCTTTGTAGTCTGTAGTGCCATCTGAAAAAGTAAATTCTTGAAAGCGTTTGCAGATAGGATCTCAGCAAAAATCCCTTTGGTTTCAATTGAGCTAGAATTTTATCACTGATGCTTGCAGTTATGTGAAAGTACAATGGACAGTAAGGTTAACTAATGTTTGCTGGGTTGAGGTTGTTGGGGGTTTTTTGTCATGGTAAAATGACGCTCAATCTGTAAAAAAGAAAAACCTAATATATGTATTCAATAAATGTAAAATCGTTTGGTTTTAAAGTGATGTTTGTTTAGGTTCCTGTGCTAATACCGTACATGTAAGATCTGCATGACTGAGCTGGGTGAATCACTGTTTGGTTTAGGTAGGTTTTCTGTTTGTTGCTACAATGATCATGGTGTTTTCTCATGATATATTCATAGTTTCCAGAGTATTTTGTTTTGAACAACAGTTTTGGGATTTTTCTAAAAGATGGGAATAGAGAGCAGGAAAAAATTGAAATGAATTAAAAATGAGAAAGTCTGCTCTTACTTCACATTGTGGTAATTGAAGTACCCAGTATGAATATTAAAGGAAGGTGACCATTAAAGGAAAAGAAACCCCCAAAACCTTACAAAAAGAATAAATGGCTACAAAGTAATGAAATGCACACATAGAAAAGGCTGTAAGAATGAAAAAAACCTGCTGAACAGAGTACTGCAAACTTTTTTAAAAAATGGTGACATTATTGCAGTATAATTTTTGACAAAAATAATGTCAATGCAAACGTATGAAGCTTCAAGATGTGCATGTAATTTTGTTAAAAACAAACCCTGCATTTTTGTTCTTAAAATATATTTTAAATTGAGAGATATCTGTGAAAACTCAGAATTGTGCTTCTCATATTTTATTTCCTTTCAAACTCTCTGGACTCTTTTTGTGTATTCCCTGCTTCACTATTCCCACCGCCTACTATTGTTTGCATAATTCTTGGGTGGAAAGGCAGCTATTTTATATCTGAATCTTGAAATAACTTCACCACATATTCTATCCTTTTAATATTAAATGGAGTGACATTGTGATAACAGAACACCTTTTACAAGATTGGCCCTGCTCCTGTAATGGTGTTCTTTCCAGAATAATGAAACTAGGAGTGGGGTTTGCTTAACACTTGAGTTTTCAGATGAACTCTTCAGGTTTTACACCAGAGGAGAAAAAGTCAAGGTAGCTCATATATTAGGCAAGAAAGATAATCAGCTTTACTGTCATCTTATATCTGAAATTGCTTGAGAGATCATATTACCTGTTATCTGAGATGTAAGAGACCTGTTGGGTGAGTTCTTCACAATGATGAGAAAATTAAACTGCATTTTCCTGCCATCTAGTGGCTGATTCCTCAAAAATCACGGGAAAGCTGATGGACTTGCTCCTTAAATATTTATTGTTGTGAGGCAGTGGGGAGCTTATGTTTTCCTTCATTTATTTAATTATCTTTATATAGAGCTTCTGAGTCAGATACAACTTGCTTCACGCTTGTAAGATCAGCAGCCACTATCATGCTAGATCTTCAGAGAAACATAATCGAAAGATAACGTGTGGGCTTCCCTGTCCCTGTGTGCTGAGTAGCAGAAGAAGGGCCTATAGTGATATAAGAACAGGAATGTAGATCTCTCTAGTAGTGCAGAATTCGGTGGACAGCAGTGACTTAGAGAAGCAGATGGTAGCCTAAAAATTAGAGGGAATAATAAATTTCAATATCACAAGTTAAACTTTTACTTAATGTTTCCAAGTTAACTGGATGTAGGGACATAATTCAATCTTACCATTATTTTCTCTTTTGATCTTGACCTATGTCTCTCAAGACACAAACAAGAACAAGATGAATTGTAACATCACATCCCAACTTTCCCAGAAACTGAAAAGAGGAATCAGATATTAGCTTATTTAATTTCTTTTCAGTAGAGGCATCTTCTGTGGAGTTTGTACCTGAGCCTAAACTTGTGGATAGTCACTGCAGAATTTCATGATAATCTCCGAGTTCTTCCTCATCTTAGCTCTGAGTCACCGAGGCAAGCAAATTCATCACTGTGCTCCCTGGCAGTAGGGATGTTGTGTGTGAATGCCAACACGGCCTTGGTTCTGCTAGTTGAGTAAGCAAGCGGCACTGCAAATACTATTACTTGTATTTAAGGTATTTACCAAGCTTTGGTACTACCTAGTGAAATAGGCAAATGAGCATTATATCAATGCTACTCGAGTGATTTCCTTAGCATCATTTAAACTGCTATGTGTGTGTACGTGTGTGTGTGAGCAGGCATCTTCTCAGCCTACATGTGGATTCTTAAATCTGCAGGCTGGTTAGATGGTTGTCATGCATTCATCTGATATCTGCTGACATTTGTTCCCTGAAGAAAGGAGGGCATTTCAAGATACCTTAGGAATCTTGAGAAATTCTAAGGCACTTTTAATAGATCAGTGAATCGTCAAGAGACCCTCTTGCTTTGGGCATTGCAAAACAAATGCATGTGACCTGCAATTTCTCTCGAGCAGGGAGAATTAAGGACCAAGTAGTATGAGAGGGAAAGGATGATCAAAGTGAACTCAAGCAGATTACGTGGTCCTGCCTCATACTAGGTGTAGTTTGGCAAACAGGCATTCTAAGCTCCCTGTTATATCTGTAGAAGTTGAAAAATTACTAGGTCTGTAAGTTATATATTAAACAACATAGCTTACTGTCCTAAAAATAACACTAACTCACTGTTAGTCACTGCGGGCAAATACAAAAGGATTGCTGCTTTTCGTTTCCTGAAGTCACTTGGGAATAGTTGTCCTTGTCCCAAAAGTACTGAGTTTTGTAACTAAGAATTACTTCTAGTATTGCTAATTTTTGAAGCAAGGTGTGGGGGGGTGTCAAATCCTGTGTACTTGTGGATGTAGTCCTTGGCTGGGATAGCTTCTCTTGGTACAATAATTTCGACTTTAATGCTTGAGGCATTCTAGTCAAATCTGGTTACCAATCATCAACTTATTTCAACTTTTAAGCTGTTAATGTAGAGCTGAAATTAGACACATTTTATTTTCTCCTTATAGGTAGAGTTGATTTGGTGTCTTTACATGAGAAGCAGCGTAGCTCAAACACACACTTTAAGAATAAAGACAAAATTAAACGTTTGATTTCAAGATGAATTAAATATTCATTTTTCTCATGCATAACGGTTTCGGGAAACAGTTATAATATTTTTAATTCTATTATGGTAAGCACTTGAACGATTAAGAAAGCTGAAATCTTATTTAGAAAGCAAGGAGCACACATGCTGCTTCAGAGAGACAGTTACGTGTATGGTATTTGGCAAACTTTCTGATTTAGCTAACTGAATATTGCATTTAAAAGACATTTTAAGAGAGGAAAAGAGGGACGGTAGACCAGTGGTGAAACCCAGTGCTTTTTTGTTAGAACTACTGGTTGCTTCCTTCCTAATAAACTCCTTTCCCCAGAGCTTTCTGTATAAGAAGTAGGAAGTATATGATACAAGCAACCGAAGAACTAGTTAAGTACTGCTTTCACACAGAGGTTTTGCAGCTTAGTTTACTCCCAGCTCCCCAAGTAGGTTTTACAATGCCTAAATACGTTTCCTTATCCCCTCTTTAATGTCAATGAATTGTTTTTTATGTAAAAATACAAATGTGAAGTCTGCTGGGTTTTATATTGGGCAGCAGTTTTCCCCTGGAAGTTCACAAGTACATCACAGATCTTTGTTTATCGGGGCCCAAATTCTTTTTCAGGGGAAAAAAAAATGCTTTTTGTAAATGAGCAGAAGTAAGGTCTTAAAATAACTTCTATTAAATATTTGCTGTTTGCATTATTTTGAATAGGTAATGCGGTTAAGACAATATACAATAGAGATTAAACGAGTAAGTTATATAAATGTATATGATACTTCAGTACATTTTTAAAAGAATTTTTTTAAAAATTACATTTAAAGCTTAATAAAAGATGTCTGTCATATGAACGTACACTTTAGAAGAAGAAACTAAAAAGTATTTCTGAAATGTAAGAGTTCCGGGAACATATGAAAGCTCTGTGTAAGAACCAGTAAATCTTCCTTTATGTTTTAATTTTAAGATTATGCAGTTCTTGCAGGGTAATAGGGGAAGGTTTAAACACTGGATGGTGTTGCATTTTTTTTCTCTTAGAAAAGAGAAAAATGTTTTTAAAAAAACCCCAACACTAATAAGATTAGACTCTGCAATACAAATTCTCACAGCTTTGTAGAAAACTTATACTGTAGCTTATAGTTTACATAGTGATGTGGCCATTCAGTATTTCATAGTCTGATATGACACTCCAACAGAATAT
Source organism: Bucorvus abyssinicus (assembly GCA_009769605.1). NCBI lineage: Eukaryota > Metazoa > Chordata > Aves > Bucerotiformes > Bucorvidae > Bucorvus > Bucorvus abyssinicus. The sequence goes on from CM020031.1 coordinate 36,861,536, forward strand.
CCAGGACTAAGGAGCTGCAGCTGGTCCTTAACATTATCCCTTCCATCTGTCCCTTGTTTTGACCAGGAGAAATGACCTTTGTAGTAAATGCAGAGTGCTTAGCCCTGTGTGGGAGAATATTACTTTTTTTCCTTATTAGTATGTTGTGATCAAGGGACTTTGAGTGGTAGTGACAATATTAGCCTATAGGGGACTGAGGAGAAAAAGCAACCAGAAACTGTGGAAGAGAACCTCTTGCTTTGTGCTTCCCACATCTTACTCTTATATTTGTATCCTTTGGAAACCACAGAAGATGAGACGGGAAAGAAAAGGGACTGTGGAAAACTTAGTTGCATTCATTTGTTATATTCTGGAGACTTCTGTCATTTATGGATAGTAGAACAGTTGGTTTCTTTAAGTGGTGAAAACCAGGAAAAGGAAAATCTGGCAGCTCTTCTGTCTATTGACACTTGGAACAGGCGAGGATATCTTTCTTAAAGAGGAAAGAAAAAGTGTAATAGCTTTTCTTTTGCTTAGAGTACAAATCTTAATTATTCACCATCTTCTACCAAGAATACCTGATCATTCCACATGCCCTGAGGGATACCAAGGTATGATCAAGGACTTGAAGAATGTGGAGGGAGTCTGTCAAAATCCAAGGAATACTCTGTATTCCAAAGATGGACTGGGAGTGCTCCATTGTGGTGAGCTAATGATTCTGTAAAAGACTGTTTTTACCAAGAAATTTGAGAGTGGTTGGACAGATTTGTTTGTTTTTCCAGAGGTGGCATTGAGTGTAACAGACACTGATGTCGTATGGTACCTTTGAAAATCATAGCAAAGAACTGTAGTGCACATTTGAGTGTGTGTGTGTACATATGAATACTTATTCTGCTTTTCACTGTAGGAAGGGGGCTTTGGGAGGAGGGGGTGGAGGGTGGAAATGGGAATGCTTTGTTTTTTTCATCTTTTGTATGATATTTGTGATATTAACGTGGGACTAGGGAACAATCAAATCAAAGCATATGATATTTTTAATGTTAAGCCTTCCTATCGAAATCTCTATAAAAATAACATGCCAATTTGGTTTCTAAAGAAAAGTTGTTTATATAGCTTAAATAAAAGCAGCGCATTTTTCTCTGCTGAGAAAATGGCTGCAGTTTTCTTTATGTTTTATAAGCAGCGAGAGTATTGAAAAGCTCATTAAGAGTGCCATGTGTCTCTACTGCTGTAACTGCAGTGGCTTTGTAAGAAGTCTCTTTTCTAAGCTGTGTTGCCCATTTTGAATAGCCTCTGTTGGTTACAGGATTGTAACGCTGCAAAGACTTGCTCTCAGCAAAGCTGTGCTAGTAAGACTTTTTTTGTAGGTAAATAAATTCAAAGCTATTATTTTCTTTCTTCTTTCTTTCTTTCTTCTAAGCACTTTTATTCAAAAGTCTGAATCATTTTCCAGGAATGTCAGGATCTAAACACTTGCTGCTAATTTAATGCACATATGCTTTCTGGCCCATTACGCTTTACTGGGAAATTGGATCGAGCATGGCAAAAGAGAGGCTGCCTCTTTCTGCTGGACTATCACGTGCAAAGACTCGACTAGATTTCTTGGAAGCTTATTCACGAAGTGTCTGGTGCTTATGTTTACAATGTATGGGCACAGGAAATTAACCTGCTGTTGTACTGTACGCGTTTAGGTGGTTTAGGGCAAAGTAATTGGGTGCTGTAGTACATGTGTTGCAGAGCAGGGGGGAAGCTTGCATTCCATTCCAAAACTGGGATTAAGTAACAGTCTCTTTGAAGTTGTTGTATTTTACAAAATACCAGATTTCAACATAATTGACAACTTTTATCCCTTCGATTTTGTTCTCCTCTGTGGACTACATTCTTCCCAGAGACCATGGGATCCACAGCTCTGCTTGCATCATATCTTACAGGAGATGATTCCTGATTTATTGTGTGCATTTCTGAGCAGGAAGAAATTTGGGATAGTCTTGCCTTTCCACATAATCCATACAGAACTACTCGAGTGATAGATTTTACTGGTCTCGCTGAAACCACAGTGGTAAGAGAACATGGAAATTAATTAATATTGTTAATAGATTTGCTTGTCTAAAGGTTTGAGAAATTAAGCAGGCAAATTTGATGACAGTTAGTTACATTTTTTCCCACAGCAGCCTTTCTTTTCCCCTCCGCCTTCCTCTTTATTTATCAGCAGCAGCTCGCTTATTTTTTCTAGCAACCTGTCTGACAGCCAGTTGACATGTTGCAGGCTTCCCATCCCCCTCTTGTGTCCTTCACCTTATTTTGCAGTATGGGAGGAAGAATTATTCTTAAAGCTCATTTAGCTGTCCTAATGCCTTGCCCTCATCTTCTCTGCTTAGTTTTAGTATTGTCCCTTCTTCAGGTTTTTACTTAACCCAACATTTCAAATACTACTCTAATCTTACTTCTTCCGTAGGATATGAAAAAACGAATTCTTGTTTGGTGGTCAACTAGCTACTGTCTCTAAGCAACTGAGTTTAATTTTCTCTGATTGGATCATGTCTGTAGTTTGGACTGCAAGTAAAATGTTTCTCCTATCGGCACCCCAAGCATTCTTTTTAGTCTATATTAAAGATGAAATATTGAAAAAGTAACAGATATTTTTTAATTATCACACAATTTAGGATAGGTTTGATTAGGACTCCATGGTTCTTGATTGCAGTCATGAAGTGTGTATTTTTTTTCCGTTCCCCCAAGGTGTCTGAAGTGTGCAAATCTGATACTCTTTGATTCATTTATCATCACTAAAATGTCACTGTTTTGTTTTTTAAAGAAAAAGGGCGGTCAATTCTAGCTTTCTATTCTAGCTGCTTTGGGGAAAATGTAAGATGAACTCAATAAGAAATAAATCTATCTCACCCTGCTTCTGCATGAATTTCTTTTTCTATTCCCCCCAAAACTAGGGATGAAAAAATGAAGTCTTCAATGATTACCCCGCACCCCCCCCCACACACACACACCCCACACCCTCCCCCCACCTTTTCTGTTTTCCTTTGGACTTTTTAATCCTGAATTTTTAGGTAACCAAGCTACTGGAAGGGATTTCTAATTGGTATTTTCTTCTGGAGATTTATTGATGGTCAATTTACGATTTTTGTGGGAAAAATGATGTTTACTCAAGTTCTAAGTCTATAAAGCGTGGGCTTTTGAAAGGGGAAGTAAAGGGGAAAGATTTGGGGTTTTTTAGCTAGTTTTCAAAAATTTTCTGAACAAGCACTTGAAGCTTAGATTCAGCAAAATATCCATTTACATGCTTAGCTCGCCTCATTTGAGTAAACCACGTTCTGTTCAGCAGTGGTCTTGGATGCGATTTTGCACAGTGTGCTACCCTTGTATAAGTAGTTAGCTGGCTTCTTTATGTTGTGGAACTGCATTGGGCCATCTATGTTATAGAATGGCAGAGGTTAAGCAGCTCTGATTCTTTAAATATTTAATATTTAAAGGTCCAACCCCCCTGCAGTGAGCAAGGACATCTTCAACTTGATCAGGTTGCTCAGAGTCCTGTCCAACCTGACCTTGAATGTTTCCAGGGAGGTCACCTTTAAATATTTCTACAATATTTCCTTTCCTGTTTTTTATTAAAGCAGCAAGTTTAAATAGTAAAGTGGAATTTAACTGATGTTGACCAGAAATTAAGATTAAATTAATTTCTGGAACATTTAAATATATCTGCATGGAGGTTATATGCACATTTATTTTATTTGTATTTACAGAATGCTCCAATTCTAGTACTGATCATGTACTAAGCAGTATGTTAAGACTAAAGGGGTAAAAAAGCATTTATTCTTGCCAGCAGACCCCATCACTTAGCTTTTTTTTTTTCCTTCCACAAATACATTTTTACTGGGATAACTTACATACTGTTAAGTGAAGCATTATTTTTAATAATTTGTAACATCAACTATGCGAGAATTTCTTAAAGTAATTTGCATGAAGTGTTTGTGACCCTTATGAAAACTAATTTCCCACTGTGCAAATACACGAACAGGAAAGGCTAATATTCTGTTTATGAAGGTTAGCTCTTTGCCTCAGGAAATAGAAACAGTGCCCTCTCATTCAGTGGACCTTTTATGCAATGTATATCAAAAATGAGTCTCATGATTACTGTGAGAAAATTCAGACATTTTTCTGTGTATAATTTGTATGCTTAGCATATAAGATAATATGATATGGCATAAATACTTTTGACATGTTTGGATTGGCTGCATTAATCATGGCAAGTAGAGCTGTTAGTCATGACGACTATTCAAATAAATGCCAATAGAATATTTAAAAGCATCATGATTTATGTTTCATTTTGCAAAAATGTTTTAAAAATATTTAAACTATTTAATGTTTTTCTGTCTGAAGTTGAGATTTGAGACCTTTTCTCAACTGAAATAAAAATGATGACACTCGATAGTGGCTGGTGTATTCACATACTTGAGAAGGTTTTACTGTCTTGTCTATATTATCCTTAAGCATGTTTTGCATTAATTAAAATGGAGCTTGGAGACTTTTCTTGAAAGACTTCATGTCTTGTGTCAACTAGTCTTTTCTTCAGTACACTTGTCAGAATATGTTGGCCAACACATTCTGCAATGCCTTCTATCTAGTCGAGACAAAAAATGAGAGAAAATAACTTTTACAAATTTCTATAAATAGACTGTGAAAGATATTTCTGTGCTGTAAAATGAGATGTTTGATTGTAAAGTTACAACACTCAGAGGAACAGCACATACATTTACATTCCCCCAAATTAGTATGACACCTGGTTTGGTTTTCATCATTGGCTAAAACCAAGTATGTTTTCTTTGCTTTTTAGTTTAATGTATGTTGGTAAAGGGAGAAAATCTCTATGGAAAATTGTTTGTTTTGCACATCTTGCATAGTTTGAAGCTGTTTAACAGCTTAGTTGTAAGATTCAGAAAGCAAGCAGGTCGTTAGTTGCTGGAACAAGGCCATATTTCTCATCCTACAGCTTACTGTGTAAGAACTGCAGTGTGTGTATCTTTCCCTTATCTAATAGTAGGCAAACATTTATGTATGTGTACGTTGAATCTCTAACAGAGCTGGGAAAATGCAAAGCTTGGAGTACATGGCTAAAAAGATTGTCTCTTTTGTTTGTATAAGGAAAATGTCTTGTAGCTTCTTCAGACTAGATATAAGGAAGATTTTTTTGCCAAAAAGGGTGGTGAAACACTGGCACAGGGTACCCCGAGAGGTGGTAGATGCCCCATCCCTGGAAACATTCATGGTCAGGTTGGACTGGGCTCTGGGCAACCTGATCAGGTTAAAGATGTCCCTGCTCACTGCAGGGGGGCTGGACCTTTAAAGATCCTTTCAACCCAAACCAACTCTTCGTCCAATCTTCACAGTTATTTTAATGACTGCTGTTGGTTTTGTGCGTAATACAACTGGGCAGGTGCTAGACCGTTGTGTTCAGATCTTAATCCATTGCAGCTCATGCTTTTAACTTTTCAAGCACGTTCCAGACATTGCCTTTGGTGTCTAATAAATATAGTCAGAGTACAGCTTCTCTCTACACGGCTGTCAGGTTTAGGGACATTATTCACTTTTGCCCAACAAGACAGGATTTTTTGTCGTGCTCCCCAGCAGTCTCTCACTCATTTTTTTCCGTATTAGTCACTTGTGCCTATGTCAGCTTCCCTTCTTGTTTATTCATCTGTGCCATGTTCCCCTCAGCCCTCCTTTGTCAGCTCTCACCTCCTTTCATCTGACGTTCATTCTTGCTCTGATCTTCCCTGACTGCTTTCTTTCTCAGATACGTCTAACTCTTATTCCTTTCCTTCCTCACTTTTGGTTGCTGCTTGAGTTAGTCTTTTTTCAGGACCATTGAGTCTTCAGCCTGTGAAAGGAAGGTGGCTGCAGCTTCATTTTGCTCCTGGAAACTAAACTTTTGCACATGAGGTTTAAAGCCAGGCTGCTGGTGACCTCTAGCAGCTTAATCCTATTGCATGTAATGGGAACAGTAGCTCTTTAAAGAGACAGAATATTTCTACTGGTGAAGTCAGGAACTGGAAGAAATCAGAAATCAAATATCTTTAAATGGATATCAAGAGTTGTTAATATGCTCTTTCCTGGGAAACTGCTGAGACCATCCTAGAACTCTCCCTGAAATCATCATCTCCAGCCTTTGACCCTACTGATTTAACCCTCCAAACAGTCATTGAGGCTTGCCTCTTACCTTCAACCGGATACGCTTACTTGCGAACGGCGACTATTGCAGTATGTAGACTGCTGAGTAGTAGAGGTTGTTGTAGGCAGAACTCTCGTGGTGGATGCTGGCATTCAGAACAGGGGAAAACTAGGTATGACACACTTGCTGTAGAGTCTCATCTGGCACTGTGTGGATTTTCCTCTGCTGTGCCTCGCCGTTATTCACAGACAGCTGTTCTTACAGACTGAAGGTTGAGAAGATGTTTTATAGAAATTCTATTCTTTGTTCTGACATGGCGTAAGAGTTGAGTCAGTGGCAGCCTTACTGTAAATCAGTGCTTTAGGCATGTAATTCTTCCGGAATGTTTTTGGCTGTCCCTGTTACAGTAAAAAATGTGATAGCTGACTTTGACTAGTTAACATTATTCACAGCTTCACAAATGGTATTTTTATAATGTAAAAACTGTATGAAACTGTTGAAGTATTCTTGTGTCATTGACTTAACGTTTTGATGTTATGAAAACATTTAAACTGGCTCTTTTCAAGATAATTTTGCCTTTTACTGAGGATGTGAAGGGAGCTTTTAAGGTTGTGTTGTATAATTTTTATGATTGTACTCCATATCTGTCTGAGAGCCAGTATTCTTGCTACCCTGCATTCTCTTCCTGCAAAAGATACTCAGTTAAGCTGTTTTAAGGATAATTACTGTAAAGGGATATTTGTCCAATTTTGTCATTGCAAAAGTAAAGATAAAAGTTTCTGTTAGAGTAAGAATCTATGCTGCATCAGATATTAACAGTATATAAAGCAGGATTCTTCTATGAACAGAGCCTGTTGATAGACCAAATAAACAGGAAGCATCCCTGGTAGTCTATGGAAAAACAGTGATGAGCTCATAAATGCAAGCAGGCAAGCAGAGCAGAAAAATCCCACCTCCCTGGGCATGCAGAGTCTGTCAGGCCTAAGGGATCTTTCCAGGTGTCTGGAGTGCTGCAAAAATTGAGTTTGCCCTGAATAGGTCAAACTAGCAAAGATGCAGGAAAAAAACCAGGAACCTTAATGTGCAGTCTTACCGGGATTTTGCTGAGTAAGAAGTACTGAAAAAAAAAAATTGCTCAGAATTGACCAACCTAAAGAAAGTATTGTTGTCGGTAGCCACAGGCAGCAGTACCAGATATGGAAAGATGAAAAGTCACGATTGTCTCCCTGAGGAATAGATTTTTTTTTTTTTTTAAATGGGAGAGAATAAGTTAACCTATAGCCCTGTCTGTTTCAAAAGTGCTTCTTGTCAGAGGAGGGGCAAGGCTGAGGGTGGGGTGGAGCAAGCAGGGCAGAGGATTTGAGCCTACTGTGGTAGTCTCCCAGGGAATACCTAGTGGGGGACAGGACGTGTTTCTTCTTCCACATGGCCAATCTGAATAGAACAAGTTAGAAAATATTCTCCGTTGGCACCTTGCTGCTGATTTTCTCTCTTTCACCTTTTTTTCAGTTATATGCTTTGTTTGTCTTGAGGCTAAGCAGATTGCAAGTCCTCAGACAGCCTGTACCATTGCATATAGTCCTGACACTATCTATCTTTAAAATATGATGTTTAATCATTCTCAAACCAAATTCACTGTTTTACTACCTGTGCAGAGAGCAATTTCTTTAATGTGCTTTTCTGTTTTCCAGGATATTATCAAAAGAGCACATGATGTGTTTAGAACCTTGGCATAGACAATGAAATTTTGGAGGCTGAGCAGTTAAAATGAGGAATTCACTCTTGTTTAATACCTGGGGAAATCCTTATCATTGGTACCAATGAGTTAAAGTCTAGTCTTTTGAATCCAAAAATTTGATTTATTGCTGTTGAGTTTGGACCTTAGGAAATAAATGCAGTACTGTGATGTGGTGTGGAAGTCTGTACTTATGCTGTTTCAGGAGTAAGTCCAAACCACAGCCCTGGAAAATACGATGTACTGCAGTCAAATCTGGCTGAAGTTGTTTTCAGCATAATACAGAATAAGTGATAATTTTTAGTGCAACAGAGCAAGTGTCAGTAATATGCCTGGACTTCCTTCTAAGTGAAAATATCAGCCATATCTTATGTGGTTTACCTTTTACTAGTCACTGAAAGCAGATTCCTTTAAATAAAACAGTATCTTTCTTCTTCATGACATTTCCTTTTCTTCTCTAGTTTCTTCCTTCTAAAAGAAATTAATTGAGAATCTCCAAGGAAAATGTTCTTCTGATCTTAAATAGTCTCTCAAAAGGAAAAGAAGAAACAAACCAAAATACAACCCCAAAACGAGTTTAAGCAACAACATGAAAAATTCTTTTAACTCTTGCAAGAGGATACAATATGTATCATCACAGAGCACTAAGATCTTAGAAACTTGCTAAATACCAGCCCACCAATGCCTGTTAATGTGGAAGAAAATTTAAATAATTTTGGACATCCAGGATAGATCTGCAGTTTGCTTGTATAAGTAGAGCTGAACAAATAATTTGACACTCAAGTAATACCTTTGTACTGTTATTAGAAAGTAGAAAATCCTCAGGGGGAAAAAATCATAAAAACATTTTCCTAGCAGAACCTGATTTGAGTTTAATTTTTTCCAATGCGTCTATAAAATGACTTCGAGTTTTTTGTTCCATCCATAGGTCTCTCAAAGTTAGGTACCTGCAAGCATGCAAGTTAAATAGCAGACTGTTATGCAGAATCAAAGGATCACATTATGGCTCACTATAAGTGTCTCCCTACTCTTTTATTTTTGTTCTGTGCAAGCTAGTCTGAGCTTGTTTTCTGTGTTTCTGTTATATTTAAATCTATACAAAGCTTTCTTTGAGTCTTTTGTTTCCACTGAAAATTCTTCAGTAAGTGTAAGTCTTTGTACTCTTTTCATGTAGCTTTTTCTGTGGAACATGTGAGGCTTTCCTTGCAAAGGAATGTTTCTCTAGTGCTTGTTTTCTTTACCTTACTCTCTGTGAAGAGTATAATGTAGGGGACACTGGGCCGTCGTTTCAGTTTTATCTGCAGAACTACATTCACAGCTAGCTGGACAGACAGTTTATCACGTGCTGGCATTTCTTCGAACTAGAGATCAGATTCCAGTATACCTATGTCTGCGTCAAATGCCCTGCTTTAACTTCATTTTGTTAATACAAACAATATTTGCGTATTTCTGCGTTGCAGGGTTATGGAGTGAGATGGGAGTTTGTCCAAGAAAAACCATAGAAATAGAAACATTCAGCTTAAGAGAGAGCTCGGGAAATTCTTGATCTGTATTCAGAAGATGTAAAGACTATAGCAGGAAGAAGAAGCAGCAGATACGGACTAAGCTTTGGACATGAACAAAGTTCTAACAAGTGCTTAACCATTTCCCTGTAGACTACTGAAAATTGTGCTTGGGGAGAGGGAGGATTGTTTTGGTTGGTATTCCTTCTGTGTGTGAGGAAGTATGCATGGAAGCAGGAGGAGGGAAAAAGAAACACGCAGCCTTTTACAGAATAACACATTTATATGTTAGTAAAAGCAGCAGATGTGGACCTTTTGTATGTTTCTTTTTACTCCCTGTCCTTCAAAAATAAAATAAAATACACTGCAGAGGAGAGATGGCCTAGGGATGACTTCAGGTTTCAAACGAGACCTTCATAGAGAATGGAAAGCAAAGCTGAATGTTCTAATTAATGACTCAACCAAGGCAAGAGGTAAGGCAGCCTCATTTTATGTGAATGTTACCTATGTTGCCTTTGCTAGAGAAAACAAGATGAACAAACAAGCTGTGAAGTCTGAGGATATTTTCTTTTGGGAAGTCATCCTTTTTCCCCATCAGGACCTCTAGCCATATTGTCAGCTGATTGTGCTGAGTCTGAGTGTTGATGGAAAAAAGGAAAAGGATGCTGGTGAATACAGAGTAATGTTACTCTATTGCTGGGAAGCAGCTGTGGTGGTTTGTTGTTTTCTTTTTTCAAGAAACAATGCTCTTTTAAGTGTAGGTAGAAGAGAGAGCTGAAAGAACATACTTAAGTGTCTTGATACTTCTAATCAGTGTAGTATCTTTGAGCAGATGCATTTATTTTGCAAAACATTCACTCATTCTGCTTTCAACACTCCTTTCTGATCTCTTCAGTGAAAAGAGACAATGTGTAGTCCTTTTAATGCAATTTATTCTTTACTTTCTTTGGCTGGCTTTTATAGTGATTAATAGTCTTTAGAGGAAATTAAGAGGAGTTGCACAGAGTGGGGAGTTCTGTTCTTTTCAAAAGAGACAGTTCACTTTAGTAATGGGACTGTTGATTCATGTTCCCTCACATCTATTGCTAGCGTACCAGTTAGTATAATACTGAAACCGATTAAATCTGTGCAAACACTTACTTGTTTCTCAACTTGGTCCTTGCCTTGATTTAAAAACTATAGCAGGATGTGAGTTATACCTTAGGGTTCTTTTCACTTTGAAATCTGTTCTCTATAGAGAAAGTCACTTAGAGCATATCTTTTCTACCACCCAGATGGAACAGTCATTCCAGACGTGTCTACAGCCCCATGACAAACTCAAGGGAACCAACAGTTAGTTATCTAACCAATCTGCTAAGCTAGGAACGTAGTTTCCTTCATAAATTCAATGGAGAGTAAGAGTTCTTCTCGGCCCCTAAGCTGGTGCTTGTTCAAAATGGTCTTTTTAGGCAAACTTCCTGTCATTGCTGCCTGCGTAAAAAGACCCAGGGGAACTAACTTAGAAGCTTTCCTTCTTGATTTTTTTTTTTTTTAATTTGCTGAAGTCCTGGGTACCACAGAAATGACACAAAAGCCAGACAATTTCCAAGCTGACCTGGCACTAATAATTGCCCAGAAGCTGTTTGCCCAAGGTAGATATTGAAAGGAGTAAGAGTTCCTGCTTAAAACCAGTGCCATGGATGGGAAATGCATTTAGAGCAGGATGGAATATTAGGATTCCTTTGGGTAGCTGTTATCAAGAGCTACCCATTTGTTACAGAACACCATTTGAGTGGGGTAGGAAAAAAAAAGTGAAAGTGATGTTAGCCTTCTTGTATACACTAGTGGAATATTTTGTCTTCTGAGAAGAAAGTTTATTCCAGTCTTCCCCTCTAACTTCTGAACTGATGAAGCCAGCTACTCAGTGACTCTGTATTTAATGTACCTTCAGATGTGATAAATTCCAGAGTCAGTCACTTGCAAACAGAGATTAAATGAGATACTTAAGAACTTTAAATTGCATTTAGGTAAGCGCAGTGTAATTGCTGCTATATTGAGTCTAGCATTCATCTCTAGATCAGTCTAGTACGGTCTAAATAATTAACTGTAACTAAGAGGGTTTTAACATCTTTGCATACGCTTTGCTTTATAAAGTGTGGACAGACAAAAAGGAAACTTGTAAAGAGTCTTCATAGCTGCACACGGGGAAAAGGAACTGTCCATTGTGTGTGTGTACATATATTTAATTTTAAAACTCCTGGAATGAACAATTTATTTCAAAACGCATTCAACTATCCAAGACTGTGAAATTATATATGTGAAAGAAACTCATTCAAGTATATAAAACATTGATGTGTATATGTTGAAGTATATACATCAAGTATATATATGTTAAGTATATAAAAATGCAGAAAAAACGGGGAGTGCCGTCTTGTTTTAGCAGTCAAATTCACAAAAGGTTCTCTGTATTTACAATGATGTAATGTTACAACTTGAGTGCCCAGGCTACCAGACAAGACTAGACAAAGCAAATTTTCAAAATAGCGTTCTAATTAAACTAGTCCCTTGATGTGGATCACTGATCGTGTTTTGGCCTTGCTCTTGACTTTTTAACGCCGAGACATATTTCTAATGGCTGCAGCTAGAAGCTTTAAGCCCAGCTCTGCTCATGATCAGCTAACACCTGTTGCGGTGAAAAGCTATTTTAGTCGTACAGTCCCAGGATTAGTTTTATAGACCAGAATAAACCCTTCTCATACCGTTGAATGAATAGCTTTAGACTTTGGAAAAAATATGCTGAATGTGTGGTCTCAACCTACTGAAATATATATGGACTATTAAAGCAGTACTGGAGAATGGCACTATGCACATGCTGATGTCTCAGCCAGTGAGGGAAAGTAAATCTGCTCCTCTGCCACTTGAATACTTCCAGGATTTCTGCCTGTGTCTCTGGTTTACCTAACTGTCAGTCAGGCACAATTTCTTTAAGAAGGAGGTAGCATTTAAATCATGATAATTTGAAGAGATGTCAAAAAAAAAAAAAAAAATCACGAGTGCTGATCGACTCGGTAATGTGCTAGCTTGATGGAACAATCATTAAAATCAATGAACGACCTAACAACGGACAATATGGAGCTTCTAACGTGTGTCATACAGGCTCGAGCATTGCCTAATATTTTGTTTTCTTGTTACAGTGCAAAGGTCTTGGCTTAATACTCTAAAGGTACCGCGTAGAATTTATACTAGATGTTCTTAGGCAAGAAAATATCTAAAACCTAACCGAGTAACACATTTCCCACACACAGCACAGGACTTGGGATAAAGCCTGAAACAGAATTTCTTTTAGGTGTATAATACAAGTTGTGGTGTTTGCAAAGAAAACGTCAATTATCCTTGTCTCCATCGTTTTGCCCTAAGACTGTGTGATCAATTAGTAGTCTGTAAGTTCAAAGACTTTGCATAGGGCAAAAGATGGGGTCAGTTGCTAGCGCAAATGACGGACGGTTCGAGGGGAAAAAAACAGACATTTTGAAAACAGTTGCTTTTGCGGTGATGCATACACACTTCTAATTTGTAGGATAAGTTGATAATATTTTGGTTTTCCATTCCAGATTACCCTTAGAGTGATGATAGATTTCCGTATTTAGCGCAGGTGTGAATTCCAACAGTTGTGTTGATCCACATGCAGCACTGGTTGTGATAATTGTTAAAACCCATCAGCAGCGCCTTTGTGTCGCTTGTTTGTGTTGCTCTCTAAGGACATAATTATGCCAAGCAGGATTAGAATTTTTCAAGTTGTAACAAGAACCATCTGGAGTGAAATGTTAATGTAATTTTTTTCTTGTTGGGCCTTAGAAAATGTGAAAGGTGTTCATAGCTAATAAAATGTGGCTGGAGAATATACAGCCTTACATCTTCTAACTGCTTGTTCCTAAAGCAATCCTAATGTTCCTAGAGATTAAGAGTTTATCTGAAGGTTTGCTGTCTTGAATAGATGCCCAAAATTTGTTTTTTCAGATGAGTGTGTCGTATCCACCTATTAACCCATGCAATCAAATGTAAAATATTTGATGATACCTAGGAAGGTGAGGAATATATAGGTGCTCACATTACCACCCTGGTTAGTGGCATAAATTCCAAAATTACTATTTGGGAATGTTGTCTGTAGTGGCAGGAGTTATAGATGACAGAAGCTTCAGCACCTTATTTGTTTGTTCCCAAGTTAACCTCTGTTGTTTAAGAACTGTCACGTAGTCGCGATGTTTTCTATAAATCAGAGATTGTACTGTAGAAGCCCTTAGTATAACTTCTCACGTAGAAGCAGTGAAGTCAGTATGTTTGAATTTGGCATATTGAGTTTTGTTGCCACTTTCTTCAATTCACTGTCCAAGAGGAATTTTTGATGTCAAGTTATATTTGCATTTTTAAGTTTATTGCTAATTTAATCTCTTGAGAATACAGAGCATGTGTACTGTGATGATTATGAAATACAACCTTCTAAATACAGATAAAAGGAGATAGCAGTGCCTTTAGGTGGTTGCTAAGCAACTTCTTTGCATTAAAACACTTATATTCACCTGAAGAACAGCATTCTGTGCTTAAAAACAATCGTTTGATGTATATATTTAAATCAGCTTAAACATGAGATACTACTTGTCCAGTTAAATATGTGGCTTACCTTTTGCCTCTTTAGGAAAGAGTAATCTGTTTTAGTTGTGTATTTATTATATTTAGAGCTTTTGTGTATGTGCGTAGTTGTGGTTTCCTCTTAACTTCTGGTGCCTGAAGGATTAGTAAACTGCTGAGTATTGTAATAAGAATAAAAACACCACCAGGAGGAACTTAAGGTCTGTGAACCCTCAGTGTCGTGTGTTTGCTGGTTATGATATATAATCAGATCTTTTGAATCTTAGTTATTTTTAAGTCTTTGGGACGGGCAAGTACAGCAGACTTGGTGTGTACGCTGGATTTGAACAGAAAAGCTACTTGCGCTGTTTCAGCAAACAGGAGGTTTTTCACATGATCACACACCAAGCAGAAAAGCAAAAACTGGTCAATGTAACTGGTTTGTTTTGTTGCCAAGCCATGGTTCTACTGCTTAATAGTACCTAGAAATCTAGTATTTTTCTTGATATTTATGCTTCTCGATACAACATAAAGTGCACAGGTATTGGAAACCACTTAGTCACAAATGTACTTTATTTTATCTTATAGAGTTCTAACAGAAATACTGTTTGAAGTTTCAAATGCGATTTCAGCCAGAAGCTGCAGGTACTACTAGAAATCATCTGTGTTTCAAGCTCAGTTAGTAGAGGAGCTGGTATACTAAGGACATTTCTCAAAACTTATATTCTTTTTGCTTCACTCTGGACCTTGGCTTGCCTTAATCTTTCTTAGGCCATTAGAAATAGTTTTGTAAAGTTAATCTAACTACTTCTCAGGGTAGACTTTCCCATGCATACTTTTTTTCAGAATTGCAAGGAGTATCTTTCATAAAATACTGTTCTGTTGAAAGTATTTAAATTCAATGTAAAGAAACTTTTCCACAATAATGTGGCATCTTTCAGGTTTTCCCATAAGTCAATTATTTTTAATTCTGTTTCCTTTTACCTTTTTTGTCACCAATTCAGTGCTAGGAAAAAATTCCCAAAAAATTTCAGATTAAAAAAGTGTCATTTAAACATGACTTTTTTTTTTAATAAAAACTTGCTTTAGTTACATAGAAGTTTAAGTGTCAGATTATTTGGATGAAACTGTGGAAAACAAGATCAAATTCTCCTTAATCTCATACTAATTTTCTTTTCTTGCCCTTAGGATTGAGTTCCATTGAACTTTTTATGTCAAAGAATTCTTGGCTCTGTTACTAAGAACCAGTTAAGCACTTGTAAGGTAGCTTTCAGTGATAGTCCTTCACCAGAGGTGAACAGATATGTCTGCAAAGCAGCTTCAAGAAGCAAGTATTTTGCCTGTTCATGCCTCAGTCATGTGCCTCCAACTAGTTTTTTTTTTACGTACTCACCTGATTACTGTGCACAATATTGAAAGTTAAAAAGAAGCCATGATATTTTCTTATCTTACAGAGAAACAGAATGAGTTCTGAGGTTGTCGTTTTGCCTTTGGTTGTATTGAAGAAATAACGTTTTCATGTTAATTACCTGAATGAGTTAATGAAAATCATAATATAATGTCACACTTGGTTACATGAAGCAAGGCTAATGATAAGTAGATATGAATTAATCCACATAAGTAATTTGGAAATCCTAATTATGCGTGGCTTTTTGGAAAAGCAAGCCACAAAGCTGCTGAAGTATGTTAACTGAATCTGGTAATGAAGAGGAACTAGAGAGGGATTCATTTATTTTTCATTTTTTCCAAAGCCCTCCCAGTGTTTTCTGTTTGTTTGTAATTTAAAATATGCTAGGAAATACCTGAGTGAATCTAAACTAAAGGTCATTTCTTTGGAGGGGATGACAGAGGAACAGAGCGGTCCGCAGGGTGCCTAATGCCTGTGCCTTCATGTAAGTCATTTCACCACGTCCTGGCAATTTAGCCAATAAACAGAATATTTTTGGTTGAGTGATGTGCAAACTCTTGGGAATTCCACAACTGGTTGCAATTAAAAGTGCTCGGTTTGAAGGTCCATTTTCAAATGATAACTCCATCGTAGCCGTGATAGTAGTTTGCTAGGCTGCTGATAGTGTATCAGTGAAAAAGCTACAGGGATAAAAGAATGGGCTTAATTTAAAGCATCAACTTACAATGAGGAAAAATCAGAAAATATTCAAATTGCTTAGAACTGCCGTTAACAAGTATCATCTTTACCTGTTTCAACTTGCCTGTGTCTAATAAGCCCATGTAAGCTCTCCCTTTGATATCAGAAAGAATTCCTATAGGAACTCCTGCTTTTTTAAATCACAGATGGAGTAATGCAGAACAGTTGCTCAGAACAACCTATACCTTTTATAAGTCATCTGCCCTTCAGAAGACTTTGCTTTGGGTTGTCAGTTGGACATCTTATAGTGTTGTGTAACACTCCTCCGTGTCCCAGCTCTCCTAGCGTTCTTTGGGTAACTTTTCTGTTTTCTCTTGAATATATTACAGTCTTGATTTTTAGGCTTCAGGCTGCTTTCGCTGTGTGTAGTTCCCTTACAACCAAACATTGCAACTTCATCAATAATACACAGATACATTTGTATGCACGTGTATGCATGAAATACCAATGGCACAAACTTCCTTGAAGATTCTTGTTAGCTTGTTCTGAATTTTGTATAAACACTGAAAATCTTTCTCTAACGAAAAGTTAGAGTGATCAGAGAGTGAATCATACCTAGGTTATAATCTGAATAATGAGGAGGCTGAAACATTCATTAATGGTACCAGAGAGTTAGGCTGGGTTTGGCAGGACTCACGTGGCTAAGGGTGATGATGTGGGTGTCATTAGTAGTGTACACCTATCTCACCATTCAGGTATTACTTGCCATTTTGCACTTACGTAGTAATGGGGATATTATAAATGCATTGTACAATAACGGACTACTTTGTTATCAAGACTCTGAGAATTGTGTTGCTTCATTCCAGTGTCATATAAGGATGATATATTAAATGAAATATTCTGGTTTGTGTAATATTCTGATAATGTCCCTTTTGCACTTTGATATGATGGGAGGGGATGATATAAAGGGTTCTTGTTTGTAGGAAAAAATGTTGGGAAGAATTGGAGAAATGAGTTTTCCCATGTGAAAACATTCCATTCAGTGCAGAAAAATGTTGCATAACTTTTCTTTCCTTTCTTCTCACTCCATCTAATTTTCCTGGTTTTCTTTATTTTATTGTTCTTTCCCTGAAGTAAGAACAAAGATGACTGGTGAAGATTCTCAATAGTGGTTTTGGTTTAGAATGATTTTGTTAATTTTCTTAGCTGCCTTTGGTACTGTACAATAAACTTTCAGATATGTGGACCAAGCTTGCATAATCTTGATATAGCTTTTCTTTTTTCCAGATGTTTTATTTTAACCTCTAGTCTTGTTAATAGAGTCTAGATTTAGCTTCAGGTGAAAATACAGAGCTTTGGGACTTAAAAGAAAATATTTATTATCTGGAATACGTGAAGATTTTTGGAGAGCAGATTAAAGCTTGCTTAATATTTATGGATCCATGTTCTGAAATTATTCTTTACAGTCCTTGAGTATAATCATTTGTGCCCTTTATATACATGTATTATTTTGTCTCTGTGGTGCTTTACACATTACAATTAGGCAACAAAAAGGTGAGCATTTGAGTTCTGGCACAGGACTGAGCTCAGTAAAAGTACAGAATTACAAGTGTTTCTTCCCCTTTGCATTGTCCTGTGCAGTTGCAGTGCTTTTTTGTGTCGATAAAACTGTTAGAGAATTTACATTTTTCTTCTG
Organism: Bucorvus abyssinicus; assembly: GCA_009769605.1. NCBI lineage: Eukaryota > Metazoa > Chordata > Aves > Bucerotiformes > Bucorvidae > Bucorvus > Bucorvus abyssinicus. Next base: position 36,879,317 of record CM020031.1, read on the forward strand.
TAATTGTATAGCAGGTACACCTTACATTTTGTTTTATGAATACCTTTAAAAGAGCAGCATTGTTATTCACGACAAGACCGTCGTTTTTCCTGCAGAGTGAAATGGAGCTGTCTCTGCCTCTCTTCCACCTGGTTCTCTCTGCTTCTCCTCCCTCCCCATATGAGCTCATACCCAGCTCATACAGCGTGATTGCCTAAATCACTGCCTACATACTGGTGTAGGAGGTACACATAGAGGCAGAGGAGGGGCTTTCCTGAGATGCCGCTTCTCTTGCAGAGCTGCGTGGCATGGACACGGGCTTTGTGCTATGCCCTGCTTGTGCCAGTTGCTGAGGTGAACCAGAATGAGGGGACAAGCCCTCTGCTGCTGGCCAAGGGCTGAAACTGGACTGGAAGATATCTTTAGCAGCATTATTAGTCAAGCCCTTTAGTTTTCTGAGAGATGTTTTGTGGTTTGAAAAATAAATACTAGTATCTACCACCAAAAAATGACAGAATACCAGTAGTGGAGAAAACGGGAGAAAAGGTAACCTTTGTCACCAAAGTTTTTAAGCTCAAGTAAACTTTTTCAAGTGTTTGCCCTAACAATGCCACAATGAGACAGGAGAGAGATGAGCTCTGAGAAAAAGGAGTTGGATCAGTTAACAGATTTATTGATCATAATTAATTTATAAAAGGGAACTTGAAAGTATACAGAATATAGAATGTTGCCATTGAGTTCCCCTCATATTTCCAAGTACTCAGCACGTAGAGGATGGTGTAGAAGCCTTTGAGCACTTCCTAACGTAACATGGAGAAGTCATGAAGGAATCAGTGCAGAGATTTAGTCACAAAAGGGAGGAGCAGCTGATGTTCAGATGTTTGCTGGCTTTACACACGTATGTGGTTTTCACAAGTATTCATACTGCTTTAATTTATGCTTTCATTTGCTGACACCTCTCTTCCCGTTGTAGTTTTGCTTGGAGATAATTTGTTTTAGCTTGTTTCTTTCTGCTTCCTTTCCTGTGAAAACATTAGGGCAAAGAAAAACAGATTACAATATGACAAAGATTTGTCAGGCATTTCACACAAACCACCAGCAAAGTATACTTTTTAATGCTTTGGGAGATCTCTGAGAGGAAAATAAAACCACTGGGGCTCTTTCTTCAGCCTACAAATATCTGTAGACAAGTTTCTCAGAGAAGTTGGATCGTATTTGTAGTGTCAATAAAATTAGCAAGGAAGTTTTCCTGCTGTCTCACTTTTCAAAGAGTATCTAACAGAAAAATGGTACACTGTGTCTGAAACCGTGCTGGAAAGAGTCCAGACTGTCTGTATGTTATTAAGGGGTATCAAAGTTGTATGGATCGCCTATCTCCTATTGAGCTTTCCTGAAAATCAGTGGTTGGAGACTGGCACCGTGTTCCTGGCATCAGGGCAGGGTGTTCCAAGTGACAACCTACATGTCTTTAGGAAAGCTTTTTACCTAGATTATTCCATATTCTCTATACATCTATCACACAACAAAAATTCTTATTCTCAAGTCATGGCAAATTCTAAATTAATTCTTATTCTTCAGATGCTTAGCATTTCTAGCGTATTTAATGTGGCGGAGCTGTTAACACAGGCATTGGAGCTTTTAGCATATGAGCAGAGGCGCTGAGAAGTGGTGTTGTCCAGCCTTTAGTAGTAGTATCCCTTCTGCTGCCTACAACTCCTCAGTATGCAGGTGTGGAGAAGGCTGAGCCAGGCTGCTCAGTATCAAGCTCTTTGTTTTTCTTTCATTCTGAGTAGCCATTTTAATTTGTGCAGTTTGGTGTATGCACCATATAGGTATGTGCTGCAGTAGCTGAGAAGGAGAAAATAGTTTTGATGGCCACCTCTTGCGAATAGATGAAAGGAATCTGTACAGCCTTCAATTCATCAAATAAGTACTACAACCATGTGTTTGACGTTCAGAATAGGAAACAACATTCGTGCGTGAGTCTTCAGTGTCTCTTCAAATGAAATAACAAAAAACCATTATATTTCTCTGCAGTGCTTGCTCTCCCAGCCCAAGTTCTGGGCCATTCAGACATCAGCCTTACTACTTCGGACCAAGCTTGAGAAAGGAAGTACTCGCAGAATGGAACGGGCGATGAAGCAGACTCAGGTAAGACTTCTGAGCTGCCTTGTTGTAGACAGGGGTGCTTTATATGTCTTTAGATATCAGATGGAAACAGGCAGGAGTTGGGAGCTTCTGCAGTTTCTCTCTGCGAACTGTACAGCGAGATAACTTTCTAATAATGTCTCTAAATTAGATGCATAAACCACAAATTTTTTTATGGTTGCCAGTCTTGAGATAAACTCTTTTTAAGTAATAAATGGTCACTTTCTTTCAAAAACATGTCAAGTTTTGGAAGATTGAAATGAAAGTCTGTTTTCTTACATCTAGTTCCTGACTTCTGATCTGAGGAGTTTTTTGGGCAGAAGTTCATGAATGTAAAGCTGCTACTGCTATCATCTTTTAGGAGTTTTAACTCAAATCTATAGAAAAGACTGAAACGTGTAAATTGTCACTGCTGTTGTGAGAACAAGAAAACATATTTGTGAATAAAGCAGCATTTTTAATTTACCATTTTGATGCGATACTTAGTGATTAGTATTCTTATTGCGAGTTTGAGGCAGTGATTAAATAAACTTCCTCCAAACAAAGAGAAGATAAGTTTTCAATATAAAAGAAGTTTTAAAATTCTGAAATGACAGCTAATAGGATATATTTTTCAAAGGAAGGGTCTGTAGTCTACATAAAGATTTTTTTTTTTCTTTCATATTACAAAGTTTTGTTGGTTATTTGTCATCTTTATGCTGTTAAGTCTTGTTGTCACACCTGAACAGCAGGCATTTCTATCTTGACCATCAGTGCTGCTGCGTCTTTCTTTTGTCAAGGAGGACATACAGTTGCTATAGTGGAATTTCCTGGGATCAGTAGGAGAGTGTCAAAGAAGCCAGGATTCCAAGTCTGGGAGATGTTGCATCTGATGGCATCTGGGAAGCGATCTCAGGATTCTTTATGCCCTAAGCCATAAAACAGTTGGAGTGTCTCCAACTTTTTTGTCTAGCTTGGTTAAACCTGAGTTCTAGAAATTGTTATACTATACAGTTTGACAGTCTCATGACAGAAATCTTCATGAAGGGGTTATCATTGCAAGTACATTTATCTGACTTGATTTTGTGTGACACCTGCAGTAATGCGAAGGATGTGATTAGCACGCACTGTGACATTTCAGAAGGTGACCTCACAATGGACACAGTTTCTGTGGTTTTAAACATTATCTTTAATTTTAGTACATTTATATTTTCTGTAAGTTTTCTAGACATTTGAATATAATGACATTTGCATTGGTTTGATATGGTATCAAGCTCAGTTTCCAAAAATACTTAAGTTGTTTAATGATTGATATGTGCTAAATTCACCAAATAACTTGAATAACTTACCATTTAAGGTTTTCATTCCTGAGTTCCATCAGATCAGAATTTTTTAATACCATGGTTCCTAACAGTTCGAAGAAGGAATTAGAAAACAGGGTGAATGACGTTATTGTCATACCTAACAAAAGGGTTTTTTGATACATCATTTTCATGAAGAGACCAAAGACCTAGCGAGTTCTGCAGCTATTTATCAGTAGAAACCATAGACTTTTCATACATATTTTTGGAAGGTAAGGGGGTAGTTTGGTTTTGTTTGTTATGCAATTTCACGTCTACTAGTTCAGATTGCTGTAGGAAGATTAGATATTGAAGATTAAGGGAGGAGGTGAGTGTAAATATGATTACATTGCCCTCATTGTTTGTAATATTGAATGTTTAAAGTTATTATAAAAATTATTGTAAGACAGCTTGAGTAAGAAGTGGTAAACTAAATCCTCTTAAGTTACTTCAGGGTTGTCTGAAGAGTGCATGAGCCATTATGGGCTCTCACTTATTGGTGCTTGGATTGTCCTGTCCTATTGCTACTCTCTTTCCTTTTCCCATTTCTACCCTTACCTGCCTCTACACTGGGTCTGCAGCTGATAAGCATCTTTTTACATGACTATCACTGGGCAGGCATATACTGCTTTTCAGCCCTAAAGCAAGCCAGGCTTCATTGTTGGTTTGTGAAAAAGCATTTATCAACCACGTTTTTTTTTTTTTATGGGCCTGGCTATGTTTGTTTAACTTGTTTTAATTATTTGAAAATAATTGCAACTATTTTTGTAGTAAGGGTATATTGGTTTACTTTAGCTGCCACAGTCCAAGTACATCCCTACTTTACATTAAACAGTTTTTATTAAATGATTTGGTAAGTATTTTTTTCTAATTGGAAAGCTTCAAAAGGAATTGGAATGATTGTTTCCAAACCTTTTTCTGATTGCTTTAAAAATCTGAACTACAGATAATGTAGTCTTTGGAACAGGTTTTAAAATTATCATTCTGGATCTTTTCCTAGATGCTACTGGTTGTCTCTGACCAGTTTTTCCCTAAATGAGGTTTGGATCCACAAAAAGAAGATTAGAGATTTCTAAAGCCAGTACTTTTTTCAACCACTTTTCTAAGAAAAGGAAACAGTATTTGAGAGCTAAAACAGTCATTTTACATTCCATTAGAATATTTAATCATGACCAGTATAACATATATTGAAGTCTGGCTCAAGGTGCTGCCAACCAAAATGTGTCTCTGGATATAGTGTGATTTTTTTTAAGGTTGGGTTTGGGTTTTTTCCATATGGGTGTAGGGGAGAGAGGGTGAGAAGTGCAAGGATGGAAAGAAAGGAAAGTGGGGGAGGAAGAAAAAGGGATAGATTTTGATAAATAGGTCTCCACATAACCAGAAACCTGCCATTTCTACATCGGTTTTGGGATCTTCACCTACCTTCTATTGTAACAAAGTCATTCAGAAACTATTAATAGTGGAAAAAGGGTTGGAATAAATTGGTTAAACCACAAATTACTGCTGAAAGTGCAGCCAGAGCTCAAGGAATAGGATGGTGGAGAAAAAAGGAATTTTGAGTGGTCTAGGAGCTATGAAAAAAGAGGAAAGGGAGGGGTGATTTAAAAAACCAAACCTTTTTAAAAGCACAACAAAGGATAGCCTCCGACTGTAGTTTCTTCATGTATGAAATAAGCGTACTCTTCCATTTCAGTGGATTTTAAAATACTTTTAAGAATGAAGCAAAATGATTTAAAATGCCACGCTTTGAACAGAGGATGGTGGGGTAGAAGTGATAGCATCGTTGCTGCTGGATTACGCCTGCAGCAAAAAAGGTGAAGCTGCCACGTGGCTGCTGCACCAGCAGTCTGGCCAGGCTTGTTCTGCAGTGACTTGTTACAGCTTTTCTGCAGCTTGATCTGGGTGGCTACACTGGCTACCTCTACGCTTGCAGCTTTTACCAGCTTGTTACGTGCCCCTTTTCTGATTGCGTTTTGTTCTGCTTGCTGCACCCGGTGATAGCGTGCCTGTAAGCTAATTGCTTGGTTTTCCTAACGATCAGTTCGACATACGCGGTATTTCATACGGCTCTCGATGGCTTGCTTTTCTTGGCAGCAAAGGAATTTGCCTGTTACGGGGAGAGAAATGTGTCTTGAAATGGTGTTTTAATAAGACTTCAGGAGTGCTGGGAGCAGACCAGCAATATTATAGGCTAATCATTGTGTCTAAGATTGAAAGGTCACATAAGATCTTGGTTTATATCCTTACAAACACACAGATGTATGTGGTTGGGAATTCTGTGTCAACTGCCCTGTGATTTTCACTTAAATAATACTTCAGAGTGTTATTTTCTCCAGCAACTAGTGTTTTTCTGCGGGTATGAAAAAGGGAAATAGTTTTTTGTTTTGTTTAAGTTGTTCTTACTATAGACACGTGCTAGTTGGTGTTCGGTTCTTTCAAATCTGAAAAAGGTTTCTGTATACCTATAGAAAGAAAAGGCTAGTATAGATCTAGCAGAATTGGTGTCTGGAGCTCTGTGAGCCTGAATGCAATATTGATGTTTCGTTATTTTCACGTTGATGGTCTTTAAATAGTTATGCAAAAGAGTTATGTCATTTATCGTAGAAACATGTCCTTTTTCTTTTCAAAACTAAACTGTCACCTCCTTGCCAACTTGCTCGCTGTGCTTTGCTTTATTTGGCGGGTTTTCTCCATTGTACAAATTCAGTGTTTAAGAGTTCAAAAAAGGAGAGGGGAGCAGTCTTCCTTCCACTTGGCTGGTCTAGAGAGTTTTGAGGCTAACAGATTTTTCCCGCTTCTTTTGTCTTTCAAGTCATGAGTCTTTCTGATCTGGCCCCTCCAGACCACGGTTGAAGCAATACAGAGAGACATTTAGTATAACCGAGGGAATGACAGCACTTGTTTGTTCAGCTAAACTATTAGATCACCGTACTAGGAGTTCCTGTTCTTTAACCCCCTCTTGTACTCTAGGAGTACATGAAATAAAATTTTCATAGTTGCTTTTAGTTGCGTATGAAAAAAGGGAGAGGAAGGAGGAGAAAAATTGATAAATTTGTCTCACATGAAGTTGAAAGTTTTAACAGAAAGTTACTGGGATCTGTGAGATGCACTGATGAACTGAGAGAGGTTGAACTCACTTACGTCAGGAGGGTAATAAGAGGAAGACAGACCTCTTCTGTCTTGTAAAGATCATGTATTGATGTCCCAACAGTTCTTAACTATTATGAATTGTATTTATTGTTACGACACATGTTCCAATAAGTGTTTTAAAAGAGGAGAAAAGCTAGGTGTCTTATAAAACCTTTCTTCAATGAATTCTACGCAAGATCACAAGGTCTCCAGGACCCTAGAAATAAACCTTCTTACTTCAGAAAGCAATCACAAGGGACAGGGACCTCTTGGTGATAGTCGTGATTTCAGTCTCAAGACTCACATCACCAGAAGGTGCTTCATTTTGCTTAACTAGGTGACAGATTTGACAGAAGATGTTACTTGACGCAAGTGACTCTGAGGATACGCTGTACTCATTAGCACACTTCAAGATCATTAACATGGTAGTGCTTTGCTCCCTTTGTTTTTTCTGCTATGCAATTATGTTTTGTCTTAAAAATCAGAGATTCAGTCTGCCAAGAGTTATTCAGGAATAACTGAAGTGGTTTTGTACCACTGGTGGAAAAAAAAAATATGGAATAGTATAATTTTCCAGGTAATGATTCCTGCCTAGAAGTTTTCTACTGCACTGTTGTATTTGCCAGTTTGGATCAGTGCTGTTAGCTGGTGTGGGGAAAAGAATGAAACCATTCTTTCTGTGCAAAAGTTTCTTCATATTTTCTCAGCTAGTACTTTTAAAGTACAAACCTTTTTGCTCATTTGAGAACTATGTTCAATACCTGAGCTGTTCCACTTCTAGTGTCAATGCACTTTCTAAAAGCAGCCAAAAATACTAAGCCTCCCATTTTTTTCCAGATGTTTCCCATTGAAGCTTAGCTCTGAAGGCATTTACCTTTCTCCGTTTAGAGTCTCTTCACTCAATCTCCTGACAATTCAAATGACGGTATCAGGGTCATCATGTCAGATAAGAGAATCCTTAAGCCATGCTGAGCAGTAATATTGTACTAGTATATTAGACAAAGCGATGACTGTGAGTTGCAAAGAAAAATATGCATATCAACAGATTCCAGGACACAACATTCACACTTTTCTACCTAAGCTTTGCCCTGGAAGGCATAAGCATTATAAGCTCAGCTTCACTGAACTAAACAATTAAGTTCCACACGTAATCAGACCAGATGAAAGCCACGGAGAACACACTGTTCCCACCTATTGCTAAATTGAATAGATGAAGCCTTACAGCTGTATAAATATCGCTGCAAATCTGAAGACAGGTGTCCCAAGGTGAGCTAAGAAACCATGGTCTGAAACAGCCTAGTACTGGTAGACAGATTTTTCTTGAGTCCTATTGTCCAATGCATACACCAGGTACCACAAGCCAGACTCTCTCTTATCTGTTAAGGCACTTGTCTGTTCCTCCTATATTATAATTGAACTCTAACTTTACAGTGATAGCTTTTCTTCTTTTTATTTTTCTCCATCCTTGTCCTTACTTCCCCCTTTAGTGAAAAACAAAGCAAAGCTGATGCAAGATCAGTTGGATCTGTTTTTCAGCATTGACTACAGTTGTGCCTTCCCCCAGAGCAGGCTGATCTGGGAACTATAAAAGCAGTGTAACCACAACAGCTTGGAACTTAATGCAGGCTTACTACTGTGAAGTGTATGCAGTTCCTCTACGGGTTTTGCACCCTGTGTGGTGTGGTTTATACTGTTCACCAATGGCAGTATCGAAGGTAGGTAACTAGCTGCAAACAGGAGACTTCCATCTATACAAGATCCAATTGTCCTCCATGAGCGAGTCCCCACAGATGCATGATTGTATGAGAGATATGTCTGCTGGTTTAGGGCAAATGTATGCAGCTGTATAAGCTGTGACAAAAATGTCAAGCCATCTGATAGGAAAGGGGGAACCCTCACTGCAGGTCTTTTTGGGAGAGGGACTGCAACTACCTCTCCTGTTCCTGACTCTCATAAAGACACAGATTAAAGCTAAGGTCAGCAGGATATATTTGGCATTTGAGACTGCAGAGTAAGAGAGAGACTACAATGCTGCACTGCAAACAAATTAGCTGCAAGCATATGGAAAAGGCGGCAAGATGCATGTATGGAAATGGGGACGTTCTTTCCCAAAATGCCAAATAATCTAACCTGTATTTGAACTAATTTTAAATGTAGCACCGTCATGATGAATTGATGGATGGTATCAGTATTCTTGCATTTGCCATAGAAAGTGAGTGGTCTGGTTTTAAATCCGTCTTTCATAAGTAAGCTTGTAAATCCATCTGCTTCTACAGACTTTAGGGGTTGCTCTGCTTACACCTTTCGATACATCATAAAAACGAGGAACATGACTGGCAGGTGAAACAGCTTTTTCTTTTAAAACAAAAATATTCAAGAAGGTACACTTGCTTGATAAGGATAATGTGATAACTATAAAATTATAACATTAATATAAGTAACTAATATAAGTAAAAAATAAAAGTAAATGGCATAAAGATAAAAAATATACATAGTACTTTTCTGAAGATTTTGCCTCCTCTGTAAGTGGATTTGTTCTAGGGCTTAAGTCATTGTCAGGCTTTAACAGCAAAACCCATATCCTAAGTACTGGCACTCCGTAACTTTGAGCTCCATCTTTGTGCAGAACAGGAAGCTCACAATTTCGAAAGTCATAACGCTGTTGTGCTGTTAGAGTCCTCCTTTGTTTTACCACGCTTCTTTATGTGGTAGTGTTTGACTGCTACTGAACATTCCAAATGGCAGTTCCATAGGAGATGGTCTAAACTGCCTGGTATACTGCTTGGCTTTCTGTTTCAGATGAAAAGGAAATAGTACATCACACATTCATGGGTCCACTTATCTTCTGCTCAGGACTTTGACCTCTTTTGTGCTAATTTGGATATTGAAATGCTTTCTACTTCATTTGGAATTATTGGGCTCATGTCCTCTTGTGTGTGTTCCTTCCCCACCCAGCTGCAAAAGCCCTGCCATAAAGAAATTGAAGCTTTTTTTAGCAAAATGAGACAACTGAAGTGAATACTTGTTTCTTAGTTGGCTAGTGTTGGTTTTGAAGTGAAATATACATTTGCAGGGCCTGATACAACAAAAACATTCCCATTAAGATTCTACTACAGGAATCATTCTAGAAAAATTACAGACATGCACAGTTCTGGCACCCTAACTGGCCCAATAACTGCTGTGCCAGCATACATCTTCTTGCATCTTAGAAGTTCAGCCAGTCTGATGCAAAAACGAAGTCTTATTGGTAGTTCAGTCCTTCAAGATCTTTTGCATAGATGCCTTAGAAATTTTTGGCCTTCCCTCCTTCCTGCCATCAAAGTGATTGTGTAGATGAAACCAAGTAACTTAGAATCAAGAGCTAGTTTCTTCCTGAATAATTTTGGAATTTGAAGTCATTGCGATGTGAATAACTTTGGATTATGATCTTGCTGAAACACGTAGGGGATACTTAGGGAATAATTTTACAGTGAAGAATTAATTTGTTTGCCTGAGGACAAGGTAGTATGGAGTGGGGGAAAAAATGAATTACCAGAATATCACGAAGAAAAAGTGTGGGAAATGTTGTATAAACAGTAGTTTTCCACCTTGAAAAGATAGAAGTAAGGCTATGTATGATTGAAGGACAGCCTGATTCTCATTGCTGATGAAAATTAGTCTTTTAAAGGAAAAGAACCTAAGTCACAAATGCAAAAAAAACCCAAACACAAAATACCCAAACAAATAAACCAGAACAAAACCCAGCAAAATTGTTTGCTGACTGAAACAATATTGAAGTTTAATTCAAATTGCATAAATATGTATTGGTTTTCTTTGGCTCAAAAATGCTTTATGACACAAATATGTATGCATGTTTCGGTTGATAAGGTCGGTAGTATATTAAAAATATGGAAACTATTTACTCCATAAAATGGCTTTTTAAGAGCCAAATTAAGACAAACAGAATGAATTCTGTATTTGTTTCAGATTTTAATAGTTTTGAAGAACAATAAAAGTATATGCAAAGCAAGTACAAAATGTCCTGATGATGATAGTTTTACAGTTATAATTCAGCAATGGCGATTAGTTTTACAGGTAAGAAATTAAGACAGTTAAATAAAACAAAGCAGTTCTCTTTGTCCTGCTGCGGCTTTCTCTGAGGAATATACCCCTAAACTTCCCCTGTAACGCCTGCCAAATGAATGAGTTCTTTGGCATGACGAGAAGGCACCAAGAGCATAGGTTATTGTAGTTCAAGAAGTTCCAGGGCTCCGGTGAACTGTCCTTCAGAAAGGAGAGGATGACTTCAGCCTTGAAAGGCTAATTTATAGTAACGTATGGAGTAGGTAGGTCCTTCTTATTTACTGAAATGAAACTAAGACATGCAAAAACAATTGCTGGGAAGTAAAACAGTAACAATGAGACAAATGTTATTGATAAAAGAGTTTGTGTCTATGTATTTTTTTTGTATTTTGAAAGTGATCCACCATTGTTCTGAAAAATTCTTCCGTTAGAAGGTATTTTACGGCTGCTTTAACCGTTGCAGGAAATGAGAGACTCGAGACTGGTTTTAGTTTTAAAAGAATTTAAAGTGAAAAAACATGGGAAGAGTGGTGCTCTAACTTGCAAAAGTTGGGACGCGTAGTAAGTCAAAGCCAACTTAGTAAATCCCAATAATTAGTGCTCCTTACTTTTGTCCTTAAACACTCACTCGATAAAAAAGAATAAACAGTCTGTCAGTCAGGCTTTTCTTTTCTGCTACAAAAAAAATATTTTGCTTCCTCAGGTCAGCATACAAGCTGTGATTTTAAGAGAAGCAAATGCATTTATTGTCAGAGGAGATTTTCAGTGAGAAATCTCATAAAAGCGGAAAAGAATGACTCCCAAATTTTAAAGTAGGGGCAAGAAAGTGGTTGTATAAGCAAGTCAGAGGAGAGTCTGAGAATACTACATTGGAAGCATTTTACTTTTGTTATGTAGGTCAGCACCAGGGATGATCAGGGAGAATGCTTTAGGCAATTTATTTCTTGAACACCTCTTAAGATTCAGCAGATCAGTTTCTGCAACAAAACTGATGTAGTATAAGCCACGGAGATTTGTAATCATTGACATAGAGAGTATGGAGTCACAGAAAGCGGGGTTAAGGGATTCATTAAAAAGGTCATTAAATTGGTGATAGATCTTTGTCAGATAAATTTACAAATAGTGAGGGAAAAACAATGCTTGTGGAAAAGATAAAATAGAAGAGAATGGACTATTGTGTAATTAATGAGGGAAAATGTTATTTTTCTTTTTTCACATTACAGGATTGTATCATTTACAGAAAGAAGAACTAATTCCAAAAATTGTTCCTGGTTTGAAATTAGTTTGTAACTGTGATGCTGTAGCAGGGAGTGAGAACTGCTTTTTCTGATAGATCTTTCTACCGAAAGAAATTGCATGATGCCAAGGGTCCAGCTCTCCAGTAAGTTAGAGGGTTGGATTATTAAAAAAATATTTAATAGAGTATCTGTACGTGGTTTCTAAATGTTCAGAGGTAGGAAATTTTGGGGCTCTAGTATGTAAAGAATCAGTTGATTGGAAACTATTGTACAGGAGACAAACTTTGCAGTGGTGTGGGCTGGATGTAGCTGCTCACCAGAGAACTGTTTGTTGGCCTAACTCAGTTCATTTAGGTCCTGTTCCAGTTAGACTTATGAATTCAGGAATGTATTTGGCTCCTGAACTTTCCAAACTGATTTAAGGACCATTGATTCAAATAATCATTTGGACCGGTGTATGGAGAGTTCTACGATGATCTGATATTGGCTCTTCTCAGTATTTCCACTTGCTTTTGCAGTTACCCAGTTTCTTCACAGTATTGTTCTGTCTGAATATTGTAAATTAAAGCACCGTGGTTTTTGTGATAAGAGTTGGGCATTTTGACAGATGTGGAGATGTTTTTATAAGCAATATGACCTACCATGCCTGAACTGGATTTTAAATGGCACAAATATTATTGTTTGTAGCTATTACGCACATGGCTGGGCTGTACCTGCCTATTTTTCCAGATGCAAATCTGTGCAAACAGTGAAGTTGCCTGGAAATAGAAACATGCAGTAAATTATTCCTCCACAGAACCTTCCTCTCCTGCTTTATCCCATTTCCCCCTGTGTAAAATGCATGCAAACAAAGGTCACTAGTAATGTTGCAAGTTCAGACAATTAAAAGGTATAAAATGTCAAATTATAGATGTGCAATCTTAAACTATTACAGGAGCTCTCGATCTGCCCCTTGCTAGGACTGAAATCTGTCATCTTCCCTCTGGTTCTCCATTCAAGGTGCAGGCTGAGGGTTGAGTTGAGTGGCCAGAGGCCCAGCAGACTCCTGGGCTCACCTTCTTCTCTCCCCTAGGAAAAACGGTAGCAGAAAGTAGACAGGGGCAGCTGCTGGTGTAGGAGTCATTTCTGTCCTTCAGACTCTTCCTCTGGCCCAGGTTAGAGTATCTCCAGTAAAGAGGGGAAGCTGAAAGCAAAGTGCATGTGTTCCTCTGGCAGGGATGCGCTACCTCCTCCCAAAGATCTGCAAGAAAATTGCCTGTAGTGCAAGACTAGTACCATTAGAACTTGCAGCTGGTTGTCTGTGACCAAGTAACTGAGGGCTGTTAAAAGATTCAAGGGTGCCCTGTCATGTTGTTCCTACAGCCCGTGGGTTTGTTGGGCAAGGTTGTTCGTATCCTCTGTCCATGTTTACTTGTCGTTGCTCTTCTGTGAAGTAGCAGAAGTTCTGTTGTGTCCAGTCTCTGTCCCTCAACTTTTTTGGTGTGAGTGACCAGCACCGACCATAAAACTCCATCCAGCTGGATGAAATATTTGGTTTGGTTTCTTAATTAGCTATATAACAGGCAGGCTGTCCCCAATACTGCTATGTGATTGTGGAAAGAATTTATTTTTGTGGATTCCTCTTTTTTTTTTTTTTGATAAAGAAGAACCTAAGTCTTCAGGGAAGCTTGATGTGCTTCTATTTGAATATATCTTACAATCAGGCATGGAATATTTAATGCATTCAGAGTGTTTTCATTTTTACTGGAAATCTTACTGTTTTCAAGCCAATTGTTGCTGAAGATGCTTATTTTCCTCTTTGGCGAGCAGATCAACTATTAACAGAGAATGATAGGGGGTTTGTTTGTTTTTCCCTGATGTATAGAGGACTTTCCAGGAACATGTGAAGAACTGGATTGGATGTGTTTCAAGAAAATACATATATTGAAAACAGACTTCTTTGTATGTGATTGCCTTTCTTTGGGATAAAGTTTAAACACTTTGCCTGTGTGTCATATTTCTAATGTACTTACCATCATATACTCTATGGTTGCTGGGTCAGGATCAGCTACTGGAAGAATGTATATTTCCTGCCAAGTAATTTTTCAACAAACTACTGAGTATCAGTCAAGGTTTCACTATAGGGAAGTTATTCTTAGGAAAAAAAAAAAATTTTTTTTTTTTAATGAAAGAAGGGAAAATGGTGAATGTCCCAAGATGTTATCTGAGTCGTTCTGATCAAATTCAGGACAAAAGAGACTGAACTTGTCTGTCTTCTCTTCATGCTCCTGTGCCCTTCACCAAATAACTAAAGATGTTCTTGAGATTTGCAGCTGAGTAAGAATAGTTGAAAAACAGATTTCAGCAAAAGAGCATTTTGCTGGTGTAAAAAAAAAAAAAAAATTGGCTATTTCTAAGACGGCAGAAGAGCTGTCAGTGATCAGAGCAACTGAATATCTATGGTTTCAGATTACTGGTATCTAGTTAAGATACTTATATCTAGACAATATTTTTCTAGTTTTTTCCTCCCTACGGGCATTTAAGAACCTCTAAATAACACGAAAGAATTATGCTTGGTCTGAATGCCAGTAAAAAACTGCACTGTGTTACCTGAATACATTGAATTTTGTTTTGTGTTTGTGTTTTTTCCTTGAGATTTCTATTTTGTATAACAGAATACCATCCAGTCTCTACCTTAGGTAGGAGGAAGCTGAAAATATTTACATGCTTGTGATTAATAACATGGTCTTAAGAACTTTTCCTCTGAAATTATTTTTTTAAGTATTTGTTGTTTACATTCTTCAGAAATGACCATCTAATTCCCAAGTTCTGATTTTTTTTTGCCATATATAAATGTTTATCTTAAATATTTATTTATAGTATGGTTACTCATAATGTGTTCTGTGATAAATGAGGCTTTTTACGCAGCTTACAGACAATTTGTCTTTTTTTAATTGCTTGTGTATATATATATATACACTATTGTACAATTTAGTGTAAGCAAAATGCAAACGTGGTTTACGGTAGGTAAACTCAAGTCTGCCAGCAATAGAAAATGATAAGGATGTTTCTGATAGATTCTTCTTCTTGAGCAGGGTGTTCCAGCTGGAAGACAGAATGGATTAAATGGGTCATAAAGAGGCATGTATGTTTGAATATCATACCCAAACTAGCCAGGAAATACCCTATATAAAAGTTATTAAACTAAAGGGTTCAGCTTGACTATCTCCTTCTGGTTTTGGCTTTTCTGAGGAAGATCTATATCTCTTAAAGAACATCTCTGAGATATATTACGAAACACAAATGTTTGACATAATTTATTCTATATAACACTTCATTGTAATGCCTGATGGGGGTGGGGAGGAAAGATCACAGTGCACCAGGACAGACGGTTCCTGGCCCACCATCAGTCACATCTTTATTAAAGGTTACTTTTGGCAGAGTTCCTCCTTTGCCAAAAAATGAACACAACCTTTGTTTAAGAAAAAGTTCATTTGCTTTTGCTTTTAAAGGGAACAACAGCCTTAAAAACACCAAGCTTGAAACCTTTTTAGAAAGTTTTCTAGGCATGATCTATCTTGGGGAGGACTGCGTTATTCGCAGGTTGACGACAGGCGCTGACAGTGAAGTGAAACCTGTGTGCAAATGCCCCAGAGATGGCTGTCCTGAAAAAGCTTCTACTAGCGTTCTTCTCAACCCAGAAACTTTAACCTCTTGAGTGCTTCCTGAGGGATAGCTGATGGTGAGTTTCTTAAGCTGTTTAGGTGGAGAAGGAAAAAGGAGGTAGCAGAGGAGAAGCCATAATACAAACATCGCACGCTCTACGCTATGAGTACTTATGCTCTTGAGAAATGGAGCATCTTAACTTCTGAAGAATCCGTCAAAAAGTAAGCTACTAGAAAGATGCTGTGGGGTGGGTAGTGCGGAACCTAGGACAGGAAGGCTTGTTTCCTTTGTAGATCAAGGAGACTTCTGCGCCCAATCTAAGCTGGGAGGAAAAACAGCAAAGTAGTAGTAGTTAGGGAATTAGTCTGCTGTTTAAAAAGGGATCGTGCTCATTTGGAAGAATATGCACAGAAAATTTTTGCTTGCATTTCAGTTGAGTAACATCAACCTTTTTCCTTCCTTTGTGTAAAGCTGCTAGAAATGGGCCGTTTTCTTGTGACTTTTTTTTCCAAACGCAAATAGCTTTGGGCACTGAACATGGTGATTTCTTTCAACGTGGTGATTACATACAATCAAGAAGTTTTTACCAAAGCGTTGGGCAGAGTAGTTAAAACTAAACTACTACCCAAAAAGTAGTTGCTTTCAATGAAAACGGACTTAGCTTTGAAAACTCGCAGCCTGAACCTCCTCCTTGAATGTTGTGGTTAGTTTTGTTTGGAGCACTGCATGTTTTTATAGTTCTAGAGTTGCAGCGCCGTGTTGGTAGTTTCTCTCCGTGAAGCATCCTGCGATCTTTACAGCTCCTGTGTTCCAGGTGCCCTGTAACCATTCATCTGCAGTACAGAGTAGGCAGGCAGTGCTATACAACATTTTAAAGTTAGCTTTAACGAATTTTAAACCAGCTGTTCCTTTCTAGGGAGCAGCGTGGTACGTCGTCCTCTGGTTGGTTTAAATAGGCACACCTTTGGAGGTCAGTCGTAGCCAGCAATAATTTCGTTAGAAGAATGACTGAAAGGGTGAGCTTGCAAAGTGAGCAGAAATGGAAGTCTTAAAGGCTACAAGATTTTAAAGAAAACAAGACTTACATTTGAATGAGGGGTAGAAAGACGATCAGATTTTTGCCCTTTTAAGCATTGAACTTCTTCAGAGTTCTCACAAAACATTTTCATCCTCCTGAGAATGTGCATAATGTAGAATCTCCAGGACAAAGTGCTGCTCCTCTTCTTGGCATCTTTGCACAAATGAATCGCAAATCATAATTTGTAATAGTGATCACTGTAATGGATTTTCCTCAAGTACTTAATGTCATAATTCCCCTTTGGAAATCAGATAAATGAGGGGGAAGGTTTCTCTCTTGATGTTGAAATATACATCCTTGCTTAATAGCTTTTGTTTTGTTTTTGGATGCTTTAGTCCTTGACTGTTTGGAGATTTTCATCATTTAACAGAAATACATAATTTGTGAGCTTTTTAAAAGGATAATTTACTTTATTTAAAAGGATTATTTACTTTAATTTTAGTTTCAAAGAAACAAAGTCCTGACTTAAAAGTCAAAATAAGGCTCTGAAGAATGGTTGAATGTACTAAGTCCAAAGGTATTGGGGTTTATGTCTTTTTGTGTAGTGATAAAATAGGCAACCAATACAGTAATCACTATTTAGTCATAATCTCTGTCATGAAGTTTAGAATAATCTCAATTGTTTTCATTTTTCCACATTATATCCGTATTTATCAGCCAGAAATTATTCTCTTCCATTAAGCAAAACTTTACTGCGTTGTTCTATGAAAACTGTTTTTCTTGCGTCATAGTTTCTGCCGTCACTTCACTAGAAGATTCAGCATTTTGACCATTGGATTTTAGAAGCCTGAGTATGTCTCAGTTTGTCCCAGTGGTCTTGGTTAGAAGAGCTCTTGGGTTGACAAAGAGCTGTGGAAACAAGTTTGTTGTTGGATTGTAAATACAATTGTTTGCTTTTTCTTAGAGTTTGCCAAAAGAGCGTAACTCAAAGATGCAATTGTGTATCCACAAAGTACTAAAATACTTACAGTACGTTAGAAAAGCTTGGAATATCTGATCTAATTCACAGGAAAGAAAGTTTGGAAAACCATAATTATGCTGTATATTTCATTCTCTGCATTTGTCGCCTGCTTTCCAATGTGTATACGGTTTCTGAATTTTAGACACTGATTGTATAATATATATTTTCTTCGGGGGGAATGTAGCTTTTGTTAGTGATTCTGTATTTATGTATTACTGAGTACACTATTGTGGAACAAGGCTGTGACAGTTACTGTCATAATACACCTCAAATTAACTTGGACTGTAGTTCTTTTTCTGTGCAGCGTTATTCAGGCTTTATTGTTAGAAAATGTAATTTGGCAGAGGACGGTTTAAAAAATAATAAAGCTGTTTAAAGTTTTGAAGTGTCAAGAATTGTGTAGGTTTTTTGTTAGATATTACTTTGGGGTCAGTGATACTAAAGATTTTAAAGAGTTAGGTCTTAAGTTGTGTGAAGGTTTGAATTAATTTACCTCGATTAAGTTCTCTGGATACTGGAGTCCCAGAGGTATTAACTAGGGATTGGTTCTGGCAGACTGACAAGATCTCTAGACTGAGAAAAAACTTGTCTCATCTTTCTGCCTACAAAATTGGAGATAAAGAGGAACATCAAGTGTACCGGGATAAATCCAAGGGTATGAAGATGCTAACAAGGGTAGAGATGGTGGTACTGATAACTGCCTAGCAAGTCATTGGGTACTAAAGTAGTAAAAACTGATGTTTAAATAGGGTGTGGTTGGTAGGAAACAGCTGGATGCCTGGTTAGCAGTAGAAGACGACAGGGAAACAAACTACAATTACTGACGCAATCTGTGAAAGAAGCCTTTGAGCAGATGACAGAAATATGACCAGTTGTGACTTGGAGAACTGGAACAGGAAATGCGCTTGGGCGCAGTCACAGTGTGCGTTGCTGATAGGAAAATCTGGGAAGCAGTGAGGTGAAATAGCGTGGCTAAAATGCTGTCGGTGGGTCAAGACTTTTGAGGGAGATGTTCTGTTGGGGCCAACAGGTCGGTCTTCAGTGTTACTGAGGGAGGACATCCAGATGGAATTAAATAGTTGCTGCACAAACAAAAGTGTGATGCTGTTTTCGGGAACTTTTTGATAAGTAATGAGTTGTTGCAATAAGGGAATAAATCCCGTTGTATAAGGCTGACACCGAATACGTGCAAACCAGCAAATTGGGGGCATGAATAACAATGGTTTATTTACAAGGCGGTGTATAGAAGCTCTTTTGGATTGCCGGTGGTAAGTTGATGAACTGCGGTGTGGCTATAGCTTAATTACCAAAGAAATACCCAGCACTGTTTGTCCAACACCGAATGCGCAACAACCCGTCTGTTGGTAAAACAAGCCCGGGGGATGCTCGAATAGTGGAATACAAACAAGTACAATTGCAATTACAAATAAAATACACCCGGGCAGAAACCGAGTCACTCAGCATGGCTGAGGTAATGAATCTTTCCACAAGGCGTCCCTGTGTGGGGAGGTGGGGAGGGAGCGAATCCATCAATCCATCCTTTCGGGTTGGTTCCGAATCATCTCCTGCCCTATTTCAGTGCCAACGTTGGGGCAACACTTATACTCAATTTTTCACATTACGTCATCGGGGTAGATGTGTGTGTGTGTAGGACTGTAGACAAGTTTATTACTTATGTTTATTGCACAAAATCTGTTAATTTACACCTGTACGGGTGGAGGTAACAGCTCGTTTCATCCTGGGTGGAAGAATGGAGGAATGTGACCACCAGACCTTTGACACTTTCGCACTCCTCCAGGCATTGACAATAACGCCCAACACCAGATATTGATCTAGTGACAGTTGTAGTTCTGATTGCCACGCTGCCCGGGGCTGAATTTTATCGCCGATGAGCCTGCAGGCTGCGTCGTGTGCATGCCCTTGTACGTGACTTGGTCTTCGTGTTGTAGCTTTGTACTCCCTATGTGAGGATCTTGGTTTTGGTTTTTTTTTTTTTCTTCTAAATAAGCTTGGATGAGGAGATCCTTCAGATGAAATGGAAAGAAAAAATGTTTGCATATAGTTACAGTTTTCCATAGTAGGAGCATTTTTTTGAGAAAGTAAGCTATTGTATCTGGAAGAAGAGGTTAACAAGAGAAAGGAGAGTGTGAAAGTCTGCCATTTATTTCCCTCGGTGCAAAAAGCTACCTGAAGATTGTATTTTAACAAAAGGGACAAAACTTTGAGGAAAGGACTTCAAACCGGTTTGATGAGTAACACATTTAAAGCTGTACTGTAAGTAGGTTGAGAAATCAAATAGCATTATGACATCTCTGACAAGAAACTGTAAGGGTGTAACAGCCTTTCTAGAGATGAAGTACACTGATAGGGCCTGTCTAAACAGAAAAAGCTGTCAGCCAGAGAACAAAAGGACAGTGTAAACTATGTGGAGAAGATAGAGATAGAAATTTAGCTCATATTTTATCCTTAGGACTATAGTGATGTTACACATGTGTTGAACATAGGAGCAAAGCAAGGATGTACAGAGGGAATGAATGCACAGAAATGACATCCAAGGTGGAAAAAATCCTTTACAGTCTTCACGTACTCGAGTCCTGGATAATTACCAGGTGAGTTTGATGAGTAAAGTGATGAGACTGCGGTTGAACAGTAAAGCGGTAAAAGCTCTAATGCAGTAGTTAAGCTGGTACACCTATCCCAAACGCAGGCTCCCTGTTGTACTTCTGAACCTCGTACCAGAGGGTCGAGGATGAGATGGGGAGGATGAATTGTAGTTTCCAGAGCTGTCTTTTCCTGCTTTCATGTGGCAATAATGTAGTCTTTTCCCATGCTATAAAATTCCATCAAACTATCTATGTTGTTGCTGTTTCCAGGCTGGATTAACGTATCGCTCTGTACTGTGTTTTGACTTAAGAACTCGTTGTCTATGACAGCTCAAGCCTTGCAGAAAGGGTGTGTTATGTGGTGGGGGGTGATTTGTTAAGCTTAATGCTTTTAACTGTTGCAGATGGAGGAACCCATAGGTCGTTTAGAGTTGTGAATTTTAGTTAGTTACTCCTGTAGTTCTATTCAATGACTTCCAAGTCAGGAATTTGAGGCTTAAGATAAACTAAGACACCAAATCTTATGTTTTGACTGTATTGCAAATATTCTGTGTTTACATCGATATTTTTTTTTTACGTGGTATTTGTATTGGAGATTATTAATGAAAAAGACTTATTGCTTGGAAGTGCTCTCGTTCATTTTATTTATTACTGTGTGATTAGATGTTAGCTGGGGAATAAGGTTAGGATGCTCATTTTCTCACCACTGTACCGCCCACACTTTACTTCAGGCATAATTCAGAAAATAGAATTTAGCAATTTTTGAGTAACTTGTTTTCTATACTTTGTTAGTAGGCAGAACTATCAGCTCTTTTTTTTGACATATAAGAGTGCATAAACCATGGGTTTTAATAGCTTTCAAGTTCATTAGCATTTACTTTTTTCTAGGGCATGTGTCATACTACTATGTTCGACCTACATCTTCAGTTTTTGTTGGAACTCTGAACGGAGTGCGCTGTTTGTTTCTCCTACAACATGTCATTTGCATTAGGCTTTTTTACTTAGGAAGCGTAGAAAACATATGGTCACGCGCTTTTCAATTAAATATGCTGCTTTCGAAAAACTGTTTGAGTTCCGGTTTTTCTTTTGGAACAATAGAAATTAAAAAAAAAAAGCTTAAACAAGAACAAAACATTTTGATTGACTTAAAACATTTTCTGCCTTCCATATACTGTTCTCAAAAAATTATTTTGCAGGACATATTTAGGATTTTCTGGCTTTGCTCAGGCTCGGAGTGATTATTGTTTTTAAATTTTCCAACTCTAGTTTACTACTTTGGTCTTGTAAAATGCCTACTCAAGGCATTGGACAATTTTTCAGTTTAATTTTTGCTGCAAGAGAACATAGAAAAGTGTGCTTCTGCATAGTATGGGAACGCTTCAGCAGGACTAAAACTGAAATATGATTTAAATTTTTATATAGATTGTAGTGAAGTAAACTCTGTAATTAAATAATCTTACTTTAAAAAAGGTTTTATTTGAATCTGACTCCTTTTCGATTGCTTGGAGCTATGTAAAGGAATGCAATTTTATTAGTCTGTCCTTTTTGTTACTACAAATACGCTGCAGCCATTTTCTTGGAGTAGTTTTCTGGATAATCTCGAGAACAGGTCTCTGGAGATAATTTTCAGAGAGAATGTGAGTAAGATTGAATATTTTAAACATCAGTATTTAAAATTAGGAGATTAAGCATGGATTTAAAGCCTAAATCATTGCTCCTTGTGGTTTTTTTCTTACTAGAAGAACTAAGCCACCTAATAAATCCCATTAACATCAATAGCACTTTGAAGACGCTTAGCTGTTTAAATCACATAACTGATTATTTTGATTTTACAGAACTGTGATTTGCATTATTGATAGAGGTTGGGTAGCCAGCAGTTGGATTTAGAAACAAAGAAATGATCCTATCCAATTTTTCCTTTTGATTGGGAATCTTTGCAGTCGTTTTCCAGGCTGAGAAAATTGGAAGAACCTGTCTAGCTCCTTCCATACATCTTTGATTGAGTTTCATGTGGGACTTGGATAGATGAATCATGTGAAGACAAGTAATTTAATATTCCTTTATTTATATCTCTGGCCTTATATTTGCGAGCTTATTGATGACTGGCATTTGGAGAGAGTGTCTCCATTATCTTAACATTTCTAACCAACTTCCTGGCTATCGCTACCTTTCATATTTTATTTTTCTTGTTATTGAATTTTGATTTAAATAACTTCATAGTGGATTTTCAGAGAAGTTAGTGCTGAAGCTGCTGCACTTTTGCTCTGCAAAAGTTATCTTTCTCTGTCAAAGGGTTTCAGAAGAAAACATTTCAACAATCCAAAGCTGCACCAAAAGCTAAAAAAATTATGACTTGGATTATACTCCAGGTCACAATAATATATTCTATATTAGAACTGTCTCCCCAAAAGGTCACTTTGATGTTTGACACAGTTTTACTCGAAGTATTTGTTCAGGATTGTAAATTTTATTTTTATTCCTGTTATATGCACTTTGAAATTTCAATCTCTTCAAAGCTTTTTTTATTTATTGTTAGCTGTAACAAAGAGTTTTTACGTGACATTTTCTTACGTGGATTAATAAAAAGACTTGTCATGTATTATGGTGTAAGCTTACTGGCATTTAGTGTTATCTTTAATATAATTTCTCCGTTATGTCAAGAATGCCTAAAATCCTGAATGCTTGGAAAATTTTTTTTCAGGTTGATTAAGTCAAAGTAAATACTAAATCAGAATATACTTTGCATTTAAAGGCACTTGCAGACCAATTTGAAGATGCAAATACGTCGGTGTCTGAACGCATGAAGATTTTCTACTGCTGTCAGGTGCCTCCACGCTGGGCCATACAGGTATGAAGTAACCCTATTTCAAGCTATGCTTTTAAAACTCTGGTTCTTAAAATTTTTGGTACTGCGTGACTCCAAAGTCAAGAGAATGTGATGTAATCTTGAGTTGAAATGCTGTAGAAATAAAGACGTAACCTAACACCACATCATTTTTTTCTGGAAAGAAGTCAAGTTCTGCAGTGTTTTGCTTTCAGATGTCATCTTCCGTCATGCACAGAAGTAATTGCTTGTCGTGCAAGTCTTCTTTACTTTCATTTTTCCTCCAATAAAAAATGGACCAAAGCTTACAAACGTCCCAGCTTATCTCTTGTAAAAATAATCTTGTGTCTGTCTTACTATTTGTTACTGGTTTACTTATGCTACAGTTAACATCTTCTGCATCTTTCTCATATTTTAATGATCACTCGCTTTGGGGCGTTTTCAGGAAGTGGATCATGGTCAAAGCAGCTAAATTCTTTCTAGAACAGAAATCTACACATTAGAGTCTTATCTGATGATGCTGTATTTGACAAACTTAGGAAAACTCTTTGCATCGCATACCCCCAAAGGTGTTCATGTTGTTTACTTTTAATGGCGTTTTATTCCTTTTTGATTTCCAACCTCAACATGCGTTTCCTTAACCAATCGTATCTTCTCCTAGCGTTCTCCTATAATTCCACATAACCTTTCAACAGGCACTTGCAATAAAACTAGCAAATGCGGATTTCATTTCCAGTTGTCAGAGTGGCAGTTTTCAATCCAAGCCAAAGATAGAAATATTAAAATTGGAATTTATAATGGAAGGTGGCTGCAGTCTTCTAGTCATAGTAATGAAGAGGCGTTGCCTATATAAATTTTATCAAATTTAACTCTGAATAAATTTAATAAAACATAAATGAGATTTAGTTCCAGACACTGGCAAAGGTAGTTTTTTCATAAATGATTAATATCAAGCTAACTAATTACTGCGTTACAGATTTTCAGATTTTGTTATGTATCTGTGTCAAAGAACTGTAGCCCATCCTTAATTTTTTGATGACCAGACTATTCCTGTACGGTAACTCGTTGGATTTGTAAGAGATGTTGAACCTATAAGGGGAGCCTATAAGGGGAGCTCCATGACATCTGTGGAGAGCTTCAGGAAATCCATTCGGGGTCACCAAAACCACTGCAGAGGTTCACTCCATGGCATCTCCTAGCATAACTCGGTGTTCTTATACAGCATGCTCCCATTTGTTTTTGCAAACCAAATAGCGTATCTGTCACACATAGTCATCCTTTCTTCAAAGCTAAAAAACCATATGCCATTTTAATCTTCTTTTAGAAAATAAACAAGACCAAAGACAACTTTTCAAAGCCATGAAAATATGTTATTTATTTTTAAATTGAAAAGATTACTCATTTTCATAACTACACTGAAATAATATCTGAAGCTGAAATAACAAAGAGGGTGAGTTATCTGCGAGGAAAACTCAACTGGGGAGTTGAACCTGATCTCCAGTCCAATGTTGATTTGACTGAAAACTGGCACCCTTTGCCAGTAGCTGTTTGGGACAGTGATTTCTCACGAGTACCTAACAAAATCGCATCAGAGCCTTTCTCCCCACCCAAGTTTTTTCCCAGGTACAGATTATGGCAAAGCATTGCTTGAAGAGGCTTTCATACCCTCCTTCAGCCTCTGTTTCCCACTCTCAGCGTTCCCAACACCCTGCGGCAGCTGCTCTCCAGCCACACAAGCCGTGCGCCTCATTTAAGGGGTGGAAGTTCAGCTCCTCCAGTTAATCCTTGCCACGTCTGTTTGCATTTTTGCATTATGTTATGAACTAGTTCAAAGTAATTAAGCTGCTGACAGGAACAAAAGTCAAATCAAAACAATATTGATGGGGGGGGGGTGTTGAGGTATATACTTTGTTTGAGGCTCCAGCTTGGAGTTTCGAGAGAATAATTCCATATTCTCTGTCTGCTTCTTGTTGGTGTCAGAAATGCCTCTACCATCTTTTTAAAATGTAAATAGTATTTACTGAACTATTTTCAGTTACCTGCCATTTCTTCTCTTTCCAGCGTCAGCTTGCAAGCTTGCTCTTTGAGCTGGGATGCACCAGCTCTGCCTTACAGATATTTGAGGAGCTGGAAATGTGGGAAGATGCAGTAATCTGCTATGAAAGAGCAGGACAGCATGGAAAGGTAAGAAAAACGGTTTTTACAGCTGAAATAGGATATGAAATGTGAAGGACTGTCTGGCTTGAGCTACTGCTGAGGAAAGTTTGTTTAGGAGGAATGGACGCGATACAAAAGTCTCTTATAACCCATGAATATTAAAAAAAAAAAAAAGAGATTTGGGGTAATGACCACATGAAATAGCTGGTAAATAAGAGTTAAAGAAACAAAGTTGTGGTAGTGATTCTTGAAAATATTGAAGGAAAATTGTTAACAACTATGGATGCAGAGGAAGGTGTAACGTGGGAATTTCAAGAAGGCTAGAGCAGTCATTCATGATTGGGTCTTGGAGCTTTGTCTGGAGGGCATATTAGTTTTCTTTCCCTCTTGATTTCAAACTACTGACTGTATTTTTAAAAAACACTTTAAATAGACCAACATCAGTGCTTGATATATTTGATTACCTAATGCATTCAAATTACAGAATCAAACATTTGAGACAAAAAGTGGCATAAGATTAAAAAGCTTTATTTTGTTAAGTCTGTGTTGATGTTTTCCTGAATTTTTCCTTCCTTTTTTTAACACTGCTGCAGCTACGTGTAACCAGCTCCAGACAAAGACATTTTAAAGCCATCACCTAACTCTACGTATCGATGACAGAACTGTTGAAAAATGCTGGCTGTAGCAGCTGAGATTATTTTGCTGTGACTATTAGATCACTGGTAGGAAGATTTTAGAAAATAATACCTGGAAGCAATACCTACTTGTGTGTAACTTTAGCTGTGTTCTCTTTCTGGTGCAATCCCTCACACAGAATGGTTGTAACAGGAACTTATGCTATCAGGCATTGTTTTCAGAATTTGTATAGCTTTCAGAAACACTCACTTTCAGACAAAATGTTTTTTCATTTCTTTCCTGTTCTTTCCCTGTTTGCTATATGGTGGCATTAAATACATGAATGTAGGTGTGCCTTTATGATGTTATAAGCACAAAGATTATACTGAAACTAAGCTTACTGAATAGAGAGCTATAACTTCAATTAATAGAAAAAATGCAGAATTTTTCATACTTTTTCTATCATGCACCAATGCCTAGATTTTGGTCATTATGAACTGACAGATATGTCTTGCTGGCAAATTCTGTGTCCCGTTATGCATGCCTTGGGGAGAGTATGTTAATATCCCAATCCTTTCAGTACAGCGGAGAAATAGAGGTCAGTATTTTCCATTTCCTGGAAATGCATTCTGTCCTACTTACATTCACAGACTGCCCTTAGGGAGTCAGGAAAATGGCACTCGGAGAATAGGACAGGATATCTGACACAGGAAACTGCTCAGAAATGCTTTCAGAATGAGGCTCTGTACTGTGCATTGAAAAATAGAAAATGCTGTGTAAGTACTAAGTAACAGCAGCGCTGGGGAAAAAAGCTAGCTTTGTGCCAAGCGATGCGCAGAACAGGGCACAGAACAAAAAAACCCCCTGAATTCGCAGTATATTGATAGTTGCTGTGGCTTTCTCATTCCAGTCTTCTACTCGTCGTATTCCTTTAACAGACTTGTTGCAAAAGGAAATGCTAATTGTCATGTGTGTAGTGAGAACCAGTGTTGAAAACTGTCCCTCTCCCTTCTTTTAACTGTGAGGGGGACCCTTTTAACTGTGAGAGTATTATTTACATTGGGCAACTTTATTTGGTTAAGGCGCGAGAGGTCTCTTCAGCCTCACCAGTAATGCACTAATAATACACTAGTATGCACAGTAATACGCTAAGAAAGGGTATTATTTCCCAGCCAAAGAAAAAAGAAGGGATGAACGGGAGATGTGAATTTTCAGTTCTTCCAATGGAAGCGAAATCTTTCTCCGTTGCTTTAGAGCATGGTCGCTGCTGACCATTGATAAATTCATGAGATCTACCTTTTAGCATCAGCCTGGTATTCCATCTTACAGCACTGTTTCCATCCCTATCCCCCTTCCGTCATGTCCTCAGAGCAAACAGCATGGTACACGTTCTGGTGTTAGACCAACGTACCCAGCAATTCATGTTCTACAGAGTTATTTTTCTTGTCCTGACATGACACAGGAACGAAACATTTGAGCAAGGAAATGCTATTATGGTAAGACCTCAGAAGCTCACCTTTAAATTCAGGAAATGCTTCCAGATGCAAAGTCAGTGATTAGTGCATGAGCTTGTTCAAGAACTCGATTGATTTTCACTACATATAGTAACAGCAGAGAAGGCAAGTAAGCACTCCCATATGTAGCTACAAAGCTGAGAAAGAGGAGTACATGAATTGCCCAAGGTCATGCATTAAATTACAGGGAAGGTGCAATGAAAACTGAAGAGCTTTCCTTTTTTCTCACTACCACTTTCCATGCACATGTGTTCTGTTTCTTCATGCTACTTCTCTGGTAGCCAGCAAATAATGTGCATGCAGAAAAGATGAAAACATTTTAGGAAATACTTTGAACTAGCAACGGGACAAATTGTCAAATAGTAGAACTGGTAGATCTGCGAAGAGTGAAGCTGATAGGATCTTTTAGGAAACAAATAAAATAAAAGCATGGCAACGCATGGACGGGAGGGCAGGTGGAAGTTTAGGGCTGGTAAGCCAAGTGCAGGATGAATCTTGAACTGGGTTTCCAGGAGTGTCTGTAGTGAGCACTAAAAAGGCACCACCTTTCAAATAAGACAGAACCCTCTTTACTGATTGGGGGTTTTTGCAAAGCGTTACCTGTTTAATTCCCACATCAACCATAGTAGTCCAGAAAGCAAGATAACAGCCTAAATCTTTCTTGTGTTTAAACCAGCTGACTTTTGAACTGAGCACTGAATTCCACCCATTCTGGTGCAGACCGTTCTGTGAAAATCAGCGTTGCTACAATTGCATCTCTTTCAGTAGCAAGGGTTATACAGCATCGTTTTTTCCTTCTTAGGTAACTTTTAATTGATAATTTTCTCATCAAAGCTTGCTTACTTTAGATGTAATTTTTAGTTATAAACCATGCAAATTAATCATTAATATCTATTTAACAGGTTAGAATAAATAGCTAGTGGTTTCATTTTATGTATATTTTGTAGGCTGTGTGGAAAATGCTTCTTGATACTTTGTAAGAAAATGTTTTTTGCAGAAGTAGGATTCTTATCAAAGATTAAATGTGCATTTTTAAAAATAGTTTACAACTAGGTTAGGGGAGAGGAGTATTTTTCTTGACAAAAACCTAGGCAAAATGAGAAATCCAGTTTTAAAGTTTTATCTGATTTTGTAGCAGAAAAATGACAAATGTTTTGAGAATACAATTTTTTTAGTCTGTATTTTTGCGGCTTTATGTTAGCCCGTAAAGATTTAAGTAATAAAAAGGTTTGTAACATGCCAGAGAGGTGATCAGATAACTGATCAGATGAAGAAAAAGACAGGCTTCTGCTTATTTAATTCTATGTTTTATCTGTGTGCTGAAGTATTTACGTTGGCAGTGAATTCTTGTAAGCTTAGACCAGAACATGATGTTTTTATGCTCTTAAATGTGAAATACAATTAGTGAACGGTTGGCTTTCCAGTCTAGTGTGTGATCAGTACTTGGCACTGCCACGGAGTAACTTGGGAGTGCCCTGCAGAGGAAGAGGTAAAGCAGCAGCATGCAATGCACTTTTTACCTCATAGCTGCTGTTTGCACAGCAACATTTCAGTCTTTCTTCTTTATCTGGAGGGGAAAAAAACCCTTACCTTTTGGTGCCCAATGTGATTACTGCAATGGTAAAGCACCCAGTTCTCTCTGCTCTGGAAAAATCATCTTAAAGACCTAGAAAAATAATCTTAAAGATCTGTTATTAATCTGTTATTAATGAAAAATAATCTTAAAGATCTGTTCCTTTAATCTTGTCATAGCAAGTAATGGAGGCAGGGAAGGAGAAGTAAACGGTCCTTTAACCAAACCCTCTACACGTGACTTGTTAGACAAGGTTTTCTAGTGCTTTGACTAGGCTAATTCTAAATCTTAAGTAATAGTTTCCTTAGCTTTCTTTGGAGAACTGTTCCATGGGCACTTAAAATCACTTGCCATTAAGTTATTTTTGTAATATTCAGCCACTCATTTTCTTTTTAATGGGATTCCATTTTTGCTAGTTTAAAATCCTTTTAGAAATCTAAACAATACATCCTTTTGCGTTTGTGCACTTCATGTATTTATAGACTCTATTTAACCAAAATGATAGTAAGAATGAAGTGTTCATTAATATGCAGTAAACATTGCAAAACAAAGTAAAGCAAAGTCATTTTTCTAAAGATGATTTTCAGACCGAATCAATGAATTTTACTGATTGGAGGAGCAGGATTAAGAGACTTTGATTCTCTAGAGATCATCTGAAGGGCAAAGAGCACAGTTCTTACTGAACAAGAAAAGTAGTAGTAATTTCACTGCAGAAGTGAACTCAGCTTTCCTTTTAGATAAACTAGCTACGATAGAAGAATGACTAGTGTTACAATGTCCAACGTGAATTCTGTGGCAGGATGCGTTGGATCTTCCTTGGTTCAGATGCTTCAAATAGATCTTTTCGAATAGGAAAATTATACTAAGCTGAATTATGTGTGTTACATTTTTGCAGCAGGGCACTGAGGTATGAGTTTGGTTTGGACAACAGATCATCTGTCCAGTGTATTTATCTTTTCCAAAAAGCCACCCAAAGCAGACTATCTCTTATTTAAAAGAGAAACAATAGTTTTATTGTTAGAGCAAGATAGCGATACTGAGAGCTTTTGGAAGTTGGCTGCAGCCCATAATAGATGTCTGGGAGCCTCAGCTTGTGTCCATAATGCTGTATATATCCTGAATATATTTTATCTCAAACATTTAGATAAATTTATAACTTTTCCATCTCATATAAGAGAGTAGCATTTCCAAAACCGACAGTGTGAAAGTGGATGTGTCTTCAGACACAACAGAATGAAAATAACTGTTTTCAAAAAAAGAGCAATTAGCGAAAAAGAAATGACAGTGATTGCAAGAGTACTTATTAGGGTAATTAAAACCTACGGATGATAAACTATTAGGATTGCACATGCCTTATTAGCGCACCAAGTGGTGCTGACACTGTATTGCTGTGAAGTAGGGGTCGGTTTGTCCAGGACTGATATTGGCTCTTGGGACAGGATATGCACCTAAGATATAAAATGAGGAGCAAACTGCCTCTTGGTTTAATGGATACATTTTCTTTGGTGCGTTAAACCAAAAGCCACCATATTACATTGATGTTGAAGTGTGGTTTGTTGGTTTTTTTTTTTTTTTAAAGAACGGTTTGGAACCAGATTCTCGCTAGACTTTATCTTTGATGCTGTGTTGGATCGAGATACTGTTTCCTTACTACTCCTACTTCTTAGTCCTCAACTGATGATGGCAAGGCGCCGAAGTGGTATTTGTTCAAGTAGGTGATTAACTGGAAATAAATTGTTCCATTATGTATTGATTTTCCTTTGTTCTTTGACAGGCGGAAGAAATACTCAGGCGGGAGTTAGAGAAAAAGGAAACACCAGGATTATATTGTCTGCTTGGTGATGTTCTTAAAGACCACCAGTATTATGACAAGGCCTGGGAGCTCTCCAAGCACCGTAGCGCCCGTGCCCAGCGCTCCAAAGGCCTACTCCATCTCCGCAACCGGGAATTCAGGGAATGCGTGGAGTGCTTTGAACGTTCGGTGCAGATCAACCCTATGCAGGTTGGGAAATGACACACATATGGCTTTGTTTCAGTTGGTGCGTTCAGTTTTGAATGATGACACAGTTTTTTTTAAAAGGCAATTCTGTGCACACTTGTCAAAATAACATCTTATTACTATTCTTAGGAAATTTTTCACCACGTGTTTGGAAGTCTGGTGAAAAACTACAGTGTAATGAAGTGAAGACATCCTTTTGCATTCAGGTCCTTGCATGCAAGTAACTCTTTGCCTGTATAGCTCTTGCATTTCAAAGTGCTCAAGCCATTGAAGATTAGAGTAATAGAATTACAGAATGTTTTGGGTTGAAAGGCACCTTTAAGGTCCAAACCCCCCTGCATTGAGCAGGGACATCTTCAACTAGATCAGGTTGCTCAGATCCCTGTCCAACCTGACCTTGAATGTTTCCAAGGATGGGGCATCTACCAGCTCTCTCTGCAACCTGTTCCAGTGTTTCACCACTACCATTGTAAAAAATTTCTTCCTTATATCTAGTCTAAATCTACCCTCTTTTAGTTTAAAACTGTTACCCATTGTGCTATTGCAACAGGCCCTGTTAAAAAGACTGTCACCATCCTTCTTGTAGGCCCTCTTTAAGTACTGAAAGACTGCAAGAAGGCCTCCCCAGAGCCTTCTCTTCTCCAGGCTGAACAGCCCCAACTCTTACCAGCCTGTCCTCATAGCAAAGGCATTCCATTCCTCTGATCATTTTTGTGGCCCTCCTCTGGGCCTGCTCCAACAGGTTCATGTCCTTCTTGTGCAGAGGACTCCAGAGCTGGACACAGTACTCCAGGTGAAGTTTCACCAGCACAGAGTAGAGAGGGACAATCACCTCCCTTGTCCTGCTGGCCATGCCTATTTTGATGCAGCCCAGGATACAGTTGCCCTTCTGGGCTGCGAGCACATATTGCCAGCTCATGTCCAGCTTTTCATCCACCAACACCCCCAAGTGCTTCTTGGCAGGGCTGCTCTCAATCCCTTCATCCCCCAGCCTGTATCGATACTGAGGGATTGGCCCGACCCATGGGCAGGACCTTGCACTTGGCTTTGTTGAATCTCATGATGTTCACATGGACCCACTGTTTGAGCTTGTCCAGGTCCCTCTGGATGGTGTCCTGTCCCTCAGATGTGTCAGTCACACCTTTCAGCTTGATGACATCTGCAAACATGCTGAGGGTGCACTCAATCCTGCTGTCTATGTCATCAATGAAGACATTAAATGGCACTGGTCCCAGTACAGACTCCTGAGGGATACCACTTGTCACAGATCTCCATCTGTACATCAAGCCATCGACCACTACCATCTGAATGCGACCATCCAACCAATTCCTTATCCACTGAACAGTCCACCAATCCACATCTCTCCAATTTAGAGAGAGGAGTGTTGTGGGGAGTGTGTCAAAAGCTTTACAGAGTCAAGATAAATGACATCCATAGTTTTGCCCTTGTCCACTAATATAATCACTCCATCACAGAAGGCCACTAGGTTGGTCTTGCCCTTGGTGAAGCCACGCTGGCTGTCTTGACTCACTCCCTGTCCTCCATGTGCTTTAGCGCAGCTTCTAGGAGGATCTGTTCCATGAACTTCCCAAGCACTGAGATGAGGCTGACAGGTTGCTAGTTCCCAGGGTCCTCCTTTCTACCCTTTTTGAAAATGTGGGTGAAGTTTCCCTTTTTCCAGTCACCAGGAACTTCACTTGACTGTCAGGACTTTTAAAATATCATGGAGAGTGGCTTGGCAACTTCATCAGCCCATTTCCTCAGGACTCTGGATACATCTCATCAGATCCCGTAGACCAAGTGGTCAAGATCATGATCTTATCTTCACTCCCTTGGTCCCCATCTTGTGGTCCATCCAGTCAAGACATGTGAGAAGAGAGGTTATCAGGGAAGACTTGGGCAAAAAGTGGATGAGTACCTCAGCCTTCTCCTCATCTGTTGTTACCAGTTTGCCAGTCTTGCTCCTCGGCGGCAGGGGGTACACTTTCTTTGACCTTCCTTTTCTGGTTGACGTACCTCTAGAAGCCCTTATTATTCTTTGCATCCCTTGCCAACTTCAGCTCCAGCTCTGCCTTGGTCTTCCTGACCTCATCCCTAGACAATTGGGCAGTGTCCCTATACTCTTCCCAGGATACCTGTCTCTGCGTCTGTGCATTTATTTACCTTCTTGCCCTTCAGTTTGACCAGCAGGTCTTGACTCAGCCATGCCGGTCTCTTGCCTTCCTTCCTTATGGTTCTCATCAAATAAATCATGAAAAAGTGTCAAGCAAAATAGTCACAAGAAGAATGCTGTACAGGTTTTAATGAAATTATCCTTTTGCCTCGTTTGTTGACTTTGAGTTACAAACTCTGGTCTCGCTATTTCACAGAAATATTTTTCAAGAGTTCTGGTCTCTCCTGCTCTGAAGTCACTGAGAAGTGTGTTACACTTGTGATGACAGCAGCTTTTATTACAGTAATGCATCAAAACTGAAACCCCATGGTCAAGTGAGTTCTCTTGATGAAGTTGATTACTTTGACAGATTCTTTGCAAGCTGTTCTACAGACTACTTTTGTAATCTTGTTTTACTTTCTCAGCCACTATATCCCATCCCAGTAAGGTCCACCCTGTGAAAGGTCTTGAGAATTTAAAATAACTTTGTGGTTGTTTATGTATATAAATCGTGCTCTTCATAGTCGTTTCCAGGTCCATGTGAAAGGATATTCTTCCTTCTTGCCCTCCAAAGAACACTGCCAAAGTTGCTCTTCTGACTTCCACATAACTAGCTGGACCTCTGCTTTTTTTGAAGGCCTCCAGCCTTCAAAATAGCCTATCTGTATTTTCAATGACCTGTTTTATTCCATTGAATCAGAGTCCTGTTCTTATTCCAGATAACTTAGAAACACCTTTAGAATGGAAAGCAAAATGAAAAAAATCCTTCCCTTGTCTTTCAGTTCTCTGACGGACTCATAAAATGCCAGCAAGATATGTATTACTCAGATAGGAACCTTACTGAAATCAAGAGGACTCTCAGACAATAAAGGGATGTAGAAGATGCTCTACAGGCCTCAAAACTGAGAAATATTCTGCTGAAATGCTGTTTTATTTTGTATCCTTTCCAAAGGAAGCTTCAAAGGAAAGACAATCCAAGAAAAATAGGCAGTCTATATAGGAAAGCGAACTTTTCCTCTTCTTATTGCTCAGGAAGCTCTATTTAAGATTCAGATGAATTGTTTCAGCCAAATAGATTGACTAAATGGATAGTGTGGATTGACATCACTGTCTTCTAAAGTCTATTCTGTCAGCACAGAAATGCATTGTTTCCTATTCCAGGATGTCTTGTGGATGAAGAGCAGAGAGGAAGGTGTTTCTAGATGCAAGGATTGTAATATAGGGAAAATACTCATTAATCAATTGTTCACAGAATTGTGAATAATTTATCAGGTAAACAAGCACTCCGTATTGCAAAGAAATTCTTAATTTTTGGTGGTTATCTCTGTTTTGGCGGAAGGGATTTTTAGACTGCAGCGAGTGATTCCCCAAAATATCTAATGGACAAAACCATCCTCTGTCAACCCTCCTTTAATCTTATGTACTCTTTGGCCAACTGGTCAAATTTGTTTGAGGTCTCTGAGGTAGGTCTTTGCAGTATGAGCCAACCACCATATTAGACTTTGGAGAATCCACAAAGGAATGAAAGTCTTACAGTTCAAATATGTAACTCGTCTTCATTAGCACTGCTGCTCACAGAATTACTTGTTCTAGTACATGCCTAGTGGATGACAGATGCATTTGTCTTGCACTTTCACTGCAAGCATCTTGCAAGGCAGGACTGAGACAATTCCAGAGATCGAAGAGCTCGTGAGGTCAGTTCTCCAGTGGTGAAAGTCTGCAAAAAAAAAAGTAATGAAATTTATGGCTTGTTAAATTACAGATTTGTTAGTTCTTGTGCTGACCAGTGTATGGTTCTCTATATCCAGTGGCTTCAAATTTGAATTTTCCAGAAATAAGAGTGTTCATAGCACTTTTTTGGGCCCACACCGTTCACCACCATGTCACAGTCTGCAAGAAAAGAATAATCTTCTTTGGTGCTAGACTATTTGATTCATAACTTCTCAGGGTATTTTTTTTGAGTGTGAAGCAAGACAAGTGATCTCTCCCCAGTTTGGGAAAACAGTCACACTTTAGAAGTCAGCTTGCCGTCAACTACATCTGGAATTTAAAGTTTTGGGCAATGCAATGAGAGCCTTGGTCTAAATAATTCTCCTTCTCATTGTCACTCATTCATCTTGTAATAGTAAAAGTAAATCAAATGAGAGTTGAGCTGGAGTGTCTCATTGGAAATTATTATAAAAGTCTCTGTACTTAAAACTATAGCGCATTCTGTCAATGTCCTGTGTTCAAAAGAAACTGAATTATAAGGGAGATAAATGATGCCCAAAAATATGAATAATTAAAAAGGTACTCAGCTAGGATTTCACTCAACTAGAGCTCTAAAATGTTGTTGTAATTACTAACTCCAAAGACTTAGTTTGCTCTGCAGGGTATAGATTCTTTCTGAAGTTACGCTGCTGCTGCTGTACTCCTAAGAGTATTGTACTGGAGAGTTTGCTGACTTATGATTAAAAAAAAAAATCTTTATGTATTTGCCATATGCAAATAGTAAAAATTGCTTTAAAAATGCAAAAAAGGTATCTTCAGATGTATGATTTGGTTTTTTTTGTGTATTCAGCTATACTGTAAATAGGTTATTTTGGAATCATTTTTCCACAAATGTGAGAGAACTGTTTAGACTTAAAGCATTTCATAATCATTCAGACTTACTAAAGACTTGCCTGGAAATTCCTGATGGCAAGTTTTAACAGAGAGTCTAAGCCTAAATTATCTTCCTCTGCTGATCTTCAGTTTTGAAAAGGCTAAAAATGTATAGCTCATCTTCCCGGGTTTTTCCAATCAGTAGTGACATTTGAACCTCTAGCCAATGTACTTTTTTTTATTTTCCAAAAAAGAACTGTAACCTAGTTCCACACACCTTGATAGAAGCCTTTTTTGACCTTTGGATGAAGTTTTCCTTATGCTACTGTTCAGTCAGTCACTTCCCTCAGAGCAGTTGTTAATATCAGTCAGTGGGACAGCAGATTTTTTTCCCTCTTCAATAAAAAGGCAATTTTTACTGTTCTTTCCACAAAACAATAGCTGAAGTCCATTCTTAAACCATATAACTGAACACCTTATTAAAGAGTCACTGTACTTCTTATTTCATTGTGATAGTAGATCAATCACAGTGAACTGTGGTTGTTTGGTTGGGTGGGTTTGGTGGGGCTTTTTTACACAGCTACCGTGTTTTTTCATTTAACCTGTTAGACTTGTTCTTTCCGAGCCTTCTCATTTGTCTAGCACTCCAGCTTTTAAAAGCATGTCCTCTTATTTTTAATAACCTCCTTAATTATGTTTTAAGTGCTATGATTGTCCAGTCTGTTTAGCGCCTTCTTGAAGGACAATACGCATTTCTTCAAGCCTTGAAATGTCTTGTCTTCCGCAGACCTTAACTCTTTTAGCTGCCCTTTTTAGTTTTCAACGTAGCTTTTCCATTTAACGTTTCCCTTACATTTAACATCTGTATAAAATGAGTTGCCCTTGTTCTGAAAGCACTAGTGAATCTGGATGTGGTACAAACTATCTTTTGTATGGTAACGTTTGGAACTGATCAGGATCAAGCTGGCTTCTTCGTATCTAAAAAAATTAGCCTTGGAATTTCATCCATTATGATATTTACCTAACTATGTGAAACAATTGAAATCTTTCTATGTCTTCTGGGACTTCTACTTTGACAGCCTTCTGATATCCCCCAGCGTGTTGCCTTTCTCCATTTTAGTCAAGTATTCTGACATCCAGGCTTTATACTGCTTTTTTGACTGAGGCCTGACATTTTAATCCGTACCAGTTCTGTGCTTTGTTTACACAGTTAATTTTCTCTATGACTGATGCTGAAGTTTTCTTTAACATGTAGGGACATTCTTAAAGCCGTATGACCTGTTACATTTTCTGTATACTTTTTGCCTTCGTACCGTAGAATCTCATGAGGCTCCTTGATTTGATGCCCACCCCAAAGACTTTCATCCCATTCTTCTTGTCTGCTAGAGGATCCCTTTTTGACACCTTTCCCAACCTTCTCTAGCATGTCCAGTTATCCCATTTCTTCCATTCCTTCGCAACCTTCATACATAGTTACTGCTTGGCAAAATATCTTGTTTCAAATTAAGAAAAAAATTATTTCTCATTCTTTGCAGTCACCGTAGGATTTTTACTAGGTACATCTTCGTATAGCTTTTCTCCACAGAAGTAAACATTTTACTTTCTCCTCGTGCTGTAGCTTTTCCTTGAGAAAGGAGTTGACAAGCTTAAGCATTGGTAAGCCAGTTCGTGAGAGATGTAGCTGCTCATCATCCGCCTCAAAAAATTAAAACGGTGGAATCAGATCCTGGAAGCACAAGTTTAGTAGTGAGACTCTGTGCTGCTGTTACTCGTTAGAATTACACAAAAATACAGTGATTGTTTTTCTCTCCCCCTTTACAGAAGCACTGTTTAACTTGCATCCCGAGCTGTAGACTTGGAGCTAGCCTTCAATTTCATGCTTGATTGTTCCCCTGTCTCCCCCCACCTTTCGTGTCCAGAAAGTTACTGATCTAGAAAGAAGAGAAAGGGCAGTTAATGAGGTAGCAGCCGTTTGGGTGTGCTGGACTTCTGAAAACTCTATGGATGAAAGATGGATTTAAAAATTAGACTGACTAATGTCTAGTTCCTATTTTGCCCTCTGAGATCTGGGAAACGTTGTTTTCACCCCGTGCAGTTTCTTCTTTGAATGATGAGTGTAAGGATCATGAAAGGTCACAGGCTGACAATGGTGAAGAGCGGATTTTCGTGTTTGCCCAGGCCAGATGCAATTGGCAGTTCTCACCTATTCATCTATACGCTCTGAGGATGAGCCACGCACATACACCCTCAAATGCAAAAGGATATCTTTATTGCCAAGATTGTTCTATTCTTTTCTTGATATCACTGAGACTGCCCACCAGGGTGCTGGATCTGACAGGAATGAGAGTCTTACAGTTGTATTCTACATTCGTATTTGGGATCGAAGTTTTGAAGCAGATTAACTATGAACTCTATAGGAGGTAACTCAGGAGTTAGGTATCTTGTTGCTGACTTTAAGTTGGGTCTCAGAGACAGAAAAATGAGTCTGCTCTGCAGAGAACCGCAAAAATATCTGCTACATGGTTTGCAATTAATCTGTAGAAGTAGAAGCTCCTTGCACATGAACCAACATCCTCAACCCCGTAAAATCCCTGATTTACAAATGTTTAAGGTAACATTTTTCTGTTTAAATAGCTTTTATGGTGTCCTATAAAGAAATCAGAATTGCTTGCTTCAGAACTAGTACCCAGAACACAAGAGGATATGAGCATTAATCAGATATCGCAAAGTAATATGTTGTAGTGCAATATAAATTAATGTAATCTGGTTTTCCATCTTCCTCTTCCCAACTTTTTTTCCCCTCTCAAAAAATTTTCCAAGAAAACCTATTCTGTTTCTTACCTTTACATTTAGCATGGAGAAATGGCTGAGCTTACTGCAGAAGGTAGTACTACATGGAATGATTTTGCAGCATGTTCTAAAATGTTCTGTTTGATTTTGACTGCAAACATTTAAAAAGCATAACGCTGTCAGAAAATGTTCTGTCAATGTACTTGGGATTTATTACTTTTCTGATCACAGAGCTTTTCTAAAAAGTAGTTCTGCTTAACTTGCAGCTCTTTGAAAATTAACCAAGTGGCAAATCAGGAACTTGCTATTGAAAAGCTATGAAAATACATATTTAATTAGCTGTAATTTATGCCTATATCTAATATTAGAGTAGAACAGGCTATTTCAGTTGGAAGGGACCTACAACAATCATCTACTCCAACTGCCTGACCAGCTCAGGGCTGACCAAAAGTTAAAGCATGTTGTTAAGGGCATTGTCCAAATGCCTCATAAACACTGACAAGCTCGGGGCATCAACCACCTCTCTAGGAAGGCTGTTCCAGTGTTTGACCACCCTCTCGGTAAAAAAAAAAAATGCTTCCTAGTGTCCAGTCTAAACCTTCCCTGGTGGCTTTGAACTATTCCCATGTAAGCTATCACTGGGCAGAAGGCTCAGTGTGAGTCAGCAGTGTGCCCGGAGAGGGGAAACTGAGTCCTGGGGTGCATTAAATACAGTGTAACCACAGTCAGAAGAGGTGAGTATCCTGCTGTATTCACCGTTGGTGCAGCCAGCAGTTCCGGGCCCCACAAAAAGGGGATGTCAATCCATAGGAGGGCAACAGAGCTGCTGAAAGGGCTTGGAGGAATGTCCAATGAGGAACGGTTAAAGACTTCGAGTTCGTCTAGTTTGGAGAAAAGAAGGCTGAGTGGTGACCTCATGGTTCTCTATGGCTTCCTGAGAGAGGGAGGTGCTGAGCTCTTTTCCCTCTGTATGGATGAGAGGTATTTGGTTATAACACCTAAAGACTTACAATGCAAGATTATTGAACGGGAAAAGTTCTGTTCTCTGTGCAAGGCAGTATTTAAGTACATTTCTGCTAAGCGTTGCTTATAAACTGATATTCTGACAAGTAGAAGGAGCTATAATTTTGAAGTGTTCATGTTCAGACAGTAGAAATATTTCTTGTAAAATGTGAGTTCCTTGAAATACATTTCCGAGTATTTACCATTTAACCTAATTGTGATGCTATAAAGTGAGCGTGGATTTTTCACAAGCCAAAGCAAATTATGCAAACCTCTTAGGTAGGAATTGCTTTCTTCTCTAAATGAAGATGTGCTGCTAAAGAACATTGCTCATATGGTTAAGTGGTCTTTATATAGTCAATGCCTTTTTTTATCCATATTTATTAAAACTTTGAACCTAAACTTTTCCTGTGTTCTGCATACAGAATGTTATTTATTCCATTGCAGTACTATTATGATAGCTGAAATCAATAAGAGTAGTATGTGATTGAGTAACCAGGCAAAATTATTTCTTTTGTGCAGAAATATGTATGTATATACGTAATCACCCATTTTTTTTCTCTCCAGCTAGGTGTATGGTTTTCCTTGGGCTGCGCATACATTGCTTTAGAAGGCTACGAAGGTGCTGCCAAAGCATTTCAGCGCTGTGTGACATTGGAACCAGATGTACGTATTTTTTAAAAAGCGATTGAGATGGCTTATCTAAATGCAACAAGGATGTTTTCATTATAAAAAAGCAAAGCAATAATGAAAAACTTGTTTAAACTGCAGCCCTTTGAATAAATTAAACTTGTGCATGAAGGATATATTATTTTCATGAGGCATCATAAAAATACTTGCCCAATACTTAACTTTGTCCAAGTCTGTGTACATGAATGTTAAAATATGTTTGAGCAGAAATTCCTTTGTGCTTGCATACGTTGCTAAAACAGAGAAAAGGGAATGAGTAGACTGTGAGGAGTGCTACAAAGAGAGATAAGACAAAATAATTAAAATACTTAGTCGTCAAAGAAATCAAATTCTCCTGAAAAAAAAGTCAAATAAGTGGTTGTACGACAGGTCATTTTGTAATGATACAGTTCATGAGCACAGGGAGAATGGAGCATGTTAGCCAGTTCTTCAGGGTGCACGGGGCAAGCACGTGTGCAATATTGCCATCTGAGGGTGACTGTGCATTGAGATCGCAGAGGCATCAGCTGGATTACCTCTTGGGAATACACTGGCAGTACTTTTGCAAAAGGCCTGGCTGCCAGCATATTGCTCACTTAGAGCTAATGCCTAATACCTACTTGATAGAAACTATTTTTCATTCTTTTCTCTTGAGGAGAAGAATGAGAGAGCAATGAAAGGTGACGGAGTATTATTTTTTTTCTTTATTAATAAAATGAAATAACTTACTTGGGGAAAAAAAAAATTATATCAAGACAACCCTATTTACCTGGAATTTTTACTTTATATACTGATACTTTTTTGTTTCAGTACAATAGATTTACTTCCAAGTAGATAGTGAAATCGTGTTCACTTATCTCTCTGTGGCCTGACTTG
The DNA here is from genome assembly GCA_009769605.1 of Bucorvus abyssinicus. Taxonomy (NCBI): domain Eukaryota; kingdom Metazoa; phylum Chordata; class Aves; order Bucerotiformes; family Bucorvidae; genus Bucorvus; species Bucorvus abyssinicus. The sequence continues at coordinate 36,920,233 of CM020031.1, forward strand.
CTTGTATCCATATGAGCAAGCCAACTGACGTCAGTGTGTTAAGTGGTATTTCTTCTGTGAGTAAAGGATGCTGGGCTGGATCTTAGTTATGGAGGTGAAACCTATCTTTATACAATGATCTGCAGCAATGAAATGACCACTTTCATTAATTAAGCCTTGAATCCCAACGTGATTGAAATGCTCCTTAAGCCTGAGGCTAGCCTTCAGTACCAGAGTATATTTCATGGCAGGACCCAGGTTCTGTTCTTCAAATTTATACCTCACTGAATTCAGTGGTGCAGCTTCCAATTTCCAGCAGCGTAAGGCGATGGGCAGGAATCACCTCTGTACACGGCTCTGCTGGTTTTACCAGGGGACAGATTGTAAGAGCGCTCCGTCATCCTGTTCAGCTAAAACAGCTGATGAACGCTGTTGGAACGAACCCTGGTAGTTTTGTCTGAGATGCATTGGGGACGGTCAGATGATTTTTGTCCCATTGGTAGAGCTGCACAGGTAAGTAGCTTCCAGCTAGCAAGAAGTGATGAGCTGCTGGGAGCTCCGACCTCTCCAGCCATCGCAGCTAGATCCAGAAGAGGATGCCTGTTTACAGTTTAAACTGAAGGGAAGAGCGGACTTCGTGTATTCCAACCAGAAGGCAGTTAATTGATATTTATATACCTGATTGTTGCTGTAGTCGCTAATATTTAGTTATATTTATTTCTATTCTAATATAAAAATCTGTATTTCAATATAAATAATAAATAATATAAATATTATCTATTAATATAGAAGCTTCAATTTCAATTTTGACTGCATTGTAAAAAATACGAGTAGCAAAATCCATGATATTTCACAGTCGTTTCATTTACATATTTTTATCAAGTAAGCATAATAGAAGTGAAAAACTTACTTGGTACTTCTCCTTTTATCATTACAGAATGCTGAGGCCTGGAACAATTTATCAACAGCTTATATAAGATTAAAACAGAAGTAAGTACTTCAAAAGGATTAGAAGATACTGCTTCCAAAATAAATAATTGGGATTTCCTTTTTCGACATAGAGTTTTATATTCTTATGATGTTTACCTCATATTTTGTAATTCTTATCCCTTCAGTTCTCTCTCCCAGGTTGGATCATTGATAATGTATTTCATTTTACAGGAAATTGTGTTTCATAAGTTTTATGAAGTAACAAGCTCTCACCCTGCACTTCTCTGTTGTTAAAAGTATTTATTCTGTAGTAAGTATGACCAGTGCAAAACATTCACGTTAAAGTTGGAAACTAATTTAACTTTGAAGTCAAAATGATACGTGCTGTGGAATAGCAACTTCTTTGATCGTTTGTATAGTCACTTGCAGATCAAGGCTGTGTGACTTAGTTTAACCCACTCTCAAAACAGAGGATATCTGTAATAGTGCACTCCAGTATAATTCATTTTGCTAGCAACAAAAAAAAAGTGGAGGAAGGATTAAAAAAATGAAAAAAAAAAAAAAGATATTTAACTGTTTTCTTTTGCTCCCTCATCAAAATCAAGCTTTACTCCAACCAGGCTCTTAAATCAGTCCCACTCAGGATTGTGCATTTGGGTAAGGCTTAGCAGAGCCTTCTAGAACAGACAAATATAAAATGTTTACGTTGTCTTGAAAAGTGTACACAAACAATTCGCTGACACCCAAGTGAAAGGGGGTTTGTTGGCTTTTTTGGGTTTGGTTGCTTTTTAAGAGTCCCCAGGTTTTGTGCATTCTGAATTTCCTCCCAAAAATCAATTGTGATGAAAACGGACTCTGCTCTTCAGTTTACCAGAAGAAATTCTCTGGGTGCCAGCAGGCCGTTGAAATCTAGCTCTCCTCCTATTTCTCAGAACAAACTGGTACTGGCCCTCGTGTTTTGAATGAAAGATTGCTGCTTTCCAAGAAAGGATGATGCACTGGAACTACCTGCTGTTTCCTGTTTGGATATGAATTGGCTTAACTGTTGCCCTGGTTAAGGATACTCCAACATGATATGATATATTAAATTGATAGGGGATTTGTTTGGAGAACCTAGAGGACTTCATTAACACAGCAAGAATGATGATTTGAGGACTAACTTTTTTGAGATGATGGGGGAGATCATACAGGCTAATCCTGCAGATGTTGAAGAGCAGTTTCAGAAACAGTTTCTCAAGGTGACTGGGGTACATCAGTCAGCTGGAGCATCTTCCAGCCTGTCGGAGAGCCGTGGCAGATCTCAACTTCCACTGTAGCAAAATTCACAGAGGAAGGAGCAGGTCTCTGTTCTTTTCTAATATAATCTGTCAAATTGGAGTCTGAAATCCCTTACGAAGACTGTTAACAGTGGAAGAGACCAAAGTGTTAGTACCTTTACTTGGCAGTGTTGCGTATATCAGAAGAGAGAGAAAAGGAGAGAGAACATGGGAAGATCCTGCCGGTGGACTATTCTGCTGTAGCTGTGCCAAATGACCTGTTTTCCTTGATAATCTTGCTCTATCAGTCAGCTTGCTTCGTGTGTATTTGGGAACTCTTAAAATTATGGCCTTAGATAGACAGTTATTTACATTTTATCCTGACCCAGCCATTCCAAACTTTTAATGGCCTGATCCACTAGTTAGATATTGCCTTTTCCTGGCTGGGATATTTACGCTCTCCTGTACCCTCTTTTGAAACTCAACCAAAATTTCTTTGAGCTGTCTTTCTTTAGAGATAGCATGTTTAGCAACTCAAGCAATAGAGCAAGTGGACTGGAAATTTTGATAACAAGCCATCTTGATATGATCTTTATTGAGAAGAGAATTGTTGTCATACTTCCTCAAAGAAGATTTTTACCAGACTGGGAAAACTGATTCAAGTTTTCATTTAAAGGAATTTATTCCTTTGTGTTTTTACTACATATCATGACTGTCCACTTGAGAGTAAACTTCAGTCTCTTAAAGTCCTTAGAACCCTATCGTTCTGATTCTCTAGCAAAGCTTTTTTCAAGTTTCAGATTTATGGAAACTTTTGGCAGTACATTCAAGGGTTCAGACGGTGGGCACCCAGACCTTTACCAACATATGCTGCAGATTGCATTAAGACTTCTTACTCCTCCTGCCTCCTCTCTGGCAGCATTGGTTGGATGTTGTGCAGAAGATCGTACCTTTGTAAACTGTAGGTCAGCTGCTTTCAGGCCATGTTCTTGATTTGGCCAAACTGTCTTACGTTCCTTACCAGACAATGCCATTACTTCTCTCCTTGAGTAAGGGAATGGTAAAAGAGTTGCCTGCAGTTGATCCATAGGAATCATGTTTATTTTTTCATGACTTGACAGTGACTTTATAGGAACTATGCTGTCCACCTTTACTCCACAACACTTTCTCCTGCCACTATGAGATGGTTCACTGGGCAGCACCTTTGGTGAAGTGCCCTAAAGTGTTTGGCGCCACTCTGACACGTGTACTGAGCAGCATAGCATCAGGAAACAGAGTGCAAGTAAAGCTTCCAACTGACATAAGAAAAAAATGGTTGAAAATGCTGGGCTTCTGTGCAATGGGTATGGACGTTTACCATGTACAAATGATTAAAATAAATCACAAAAAGCTGTTCTTGTTAAATAACCTTCCTTTATGAGATGAAATGAGTTAATCTGCCGTGAACTCAGTGATTTTTGTTAAATGTGTGTTACAACTGCAGCACAAGTAAGATTGTTTTCTCGTGGTTCCAGTTAAAAATTCAGAAAATTTTGACATGGGTGGCACAATTAAAATGAATTTTTGTCAAACTCTAATTTTAAGAGTTAAGGTAGAAATTACCTCGTTCAGACTCTACCGAGCATACTGTGCTGTGAACTGACAGAAAGTAATTGGCAAGAGAGATTAAGGAACTATCAGTATTGTAAATAATGAACAATAACTTTTGCACTGTTTTCTAAAAGTGATTTTTTTAATAAGCAGCTTTTTAGTTGATAAAATGCCAACTGTTTGTAGTATAGAAATCCTCTATGTTAAATCTTTAATATAAAATCTTTTCTTCTTTTTTATTGTTGATTAGAATTAAAGCGTTTCGAACGCTCCAAGAAGCTCTCAAGTGCAACTATGAGCACTGGCAAATATGGGAAAACTATCTTCTCACCAGTACGGATGTTGGAGAGTTCTCAGAAGCAATTAAAGCTTATCACCGGCTCATGGACTTAAGAGAAAAGTACAAGGACACACAGGTGGGGAAGTTTTCATGTCAAGTCATCCTATATGTTCATTAATTTTGCTTGAGACAGAGATTTCTGCTGATAATGGTATCAGTAATGATAGTACACATACCAATGAAGTTATGTAGGCAAGCCGTTTAACTTTTTGAGATCTGGACTGTAAGACGCAGTATTTAAAATAAAAATGGACAAAAAGGAAAACCTTTACATCCAGATTGCGTTAAACTTGTGGAAGGACAAATATGAGTCTTTCAGTTTAAGAGCTATTCTTAAATAAAATACAATGCATAACCTTACCTTTCCATATTGTTCCTGCATATCTTAACATCAAAAATAATATATTTTGTTTAAAGAAAGTTAAGTTTTACCCATGCGTTTGAAAATTTCACAGACAAGCATTTGAAAGTGAGTTCAGTTTTGTAGATTGAATTCAGTGCGGTCAGAACATTGATTCTTAATAATCAGCAGACAAATAAAGGAGGTATTTTATTCATCTTTCAGTGCAGTTCAGTTCAGTTTAGTTAACTTCAGTGTTTGTGAACGTAAGCTCTGGACAAAATGCAGAGTGCCTACTTTAACAGCTTCAGCTGGGATGTTACCTTGCCTAAAGCCAGGTCCTGATCCAAGCAGGGTCCTGTACTCTCTGAAAATAGCAAGGTGAATCTGAAAGACAAGCCAAAGAATTCCTTAAGCAGAGCAGCGAAGCACCTCCAAAAGCCTTTGCAAAATAATGGATCTGGCTGAAGAATTTATGAGCTCCTAGGGAGTTTGTGTGTAGTACCGAGGGTAAGAGGACCCAGCTGCTGCTCTTCATTGATCCCAGGAGTGTGGTTCTGTTCTTATCACATAAAATGATTAAAAGCAGCTTGCTTGGATCTTGGGACTTTGAGGCCAGTGATGAGGAGAGAGAACAGATAGAATTAATTATGGTTGTGGAAACATCTCATTTGTTCATGGGGAGTGGGGGTGTTAAAAACTTTTCTCAGATTACTTTTTAATAACAAATTGTACGGGAGTCCAATACTTACTGCTATAAAGCCAAGCATGCACAGGATACCGTTCCGTATGAATAAAGTCTTTTGGGTTTGATATGGCTGAACATTAAAGTGTCAAACTCTTTGCACTAAAATGTGTCTATGGAAACTTCTCCTATCTATGGTAAAGATTAGTTTGTCTGGCAGCTGCAGTTTTGTGGTACTGGTAGGGCCTGTGTGTTTATTCATGGAACGTCTTGTAGAAGGTTGGCTTTTCTAACGATTTTTTTTCTCACTTGTTATTTTAAATAACATTTTTAGGGGTGTTCTTCTGTATTTTAGTCAGATTGACAGCTGACCAGGAGCAGAGCTTTCTACATGTATTTGTCCATTTTAGATATTTTGAGATGATACAGACTCTTATTAGTGTGTTTTGTCAAACTTTATGTAGGATATTTTATTAAAATGCTCGGGGATATTGCTTGCACTAAATTTCTATTTTTGTTGAATAACTCTTTTTTCATCATGTTCTCATACAGCTTTATCATTTTTACAAAAGTATCTATAGGCTATGTATCCTACATTTTTTTTGCATCTTAATTTTAACTTTGGCTTCTGATAACTAAAGTGCTTTATGGGTTTCATCATAACTTCTAATACAGTTTCCTCAGAAGGATTTTAGTAGTTGGCCAAGAAAAACCTCAGAGCTTGATTAAAGAATTTCAGAAAGGCTTTAATCAATGATCTTACAAGGAAGAGTATTCCCATAGCAAAACAAAACAAAAAAGAACCACCCACATAAAACCGAAAGCTTCTGCCTAGGTTGTTTGCCAAGCTCACGTGAATTTCTGAGCCTCTCCCAGTTACCAACTGACCTGTTTTAAGTAGAGGTGCTCTATATAACCCTCTTGTGAAACTGTATTTTAACAAAGTAGAATCATGGAACATGACTAAGTGGAAGCATACACTTCCGTTTCCTTGCAACATAATATTATCTTCTCCCAGGTCATATTCAATATTGTAGTCACTGTAGATTTTAATTGATAGACTACTAAGCTAGATGACATAGTGATGAGAAAGAAGGTAGGTATTTAAAAACCCAGAAGAATAAATACGCGCAGTACTGGAAGCGGCAAGTTGAGTCATTGATTCCAGTTTTTTGTGAAAACAGAAAGCCAATCGCCAAACACTTTTAACATAATCTTAGTTGCAGAATGCCTCTCGTGAGACTGAGTGAATCAATTAAGAGTGTGCAGTTGAATATATAATTTGAAACGTCCTTGGTTTGTGTAGCTACGTGAGATCCTTTTATTTCAGCATAGTATGAAGTCATATTCATAAATCACTAATTTCTTCTAATAACAGTAAGGCATTCATATCTTCATCTGTGGTTTCTTTTAGGCCATTGATGTCTTTTTGTGCCAGACTTCTGAGTGCAGAATGCAGTTTGGGGGAATTTTGCTTCTAAGCTATTCTAGTTATTTAACGCTGTCATCTTTGTGTCAAAGATTCTGTGATCAGGATATCAGGAGGCTTGAAGATGTGTGTGCCCAGATTCTGCAGCCAGAATTGAAAAAGGAAAAGCTGAAGGGCTCTTTGTGTGTGAGCCACAATGCAATAAAAGATTACAGCAAGGGACACACTCTTCAAAAGTCTCAGTTTCCTAGTATTCCTCTTAAATGTTATAAGCACGCTTTCTTACCTTCCTTCCTTCCCTGTTCTTAAAATTCCTCAATATTCCTCCATACTCCTTTTAATTTTCATGAACCTACTGAGAAATACACGTTGAAAACCTTTAATATAGATGTTACATAATAAAAAGATAAAGGCTAACTGAATTACCTGTCGTTTCAGCTAGTAGATCGGTCACTAAAAAGGACCCAAGGAGAAAGCCTTAGCTGTTATCATCATCAGTTTAGCCTCTGAATTATTAGTCTGAGACAGTAAATGTACATCTAAGATTTCTGCAAAGTACCACATGTGTGTGCTTGTGGAGGCAACCAGTCTTTTTCACTTGGAAAGCTGCATTTCTGTGAATAACAGTTATTTTGTGGGTGGCAAAGCTGTTTTGCTTTCAGAAGCCAGCTCTTCATCCTGTGCTGTAGAAGAATATTAATTCAAAAGCGTGGACAAATTCTGCAAAGCTGTGTTCTTGAGAATCTAGCAAAGTTTTTCTCTTACCCTCTCCATCAAATATCATCCTCATTTCGTCAGTTCATATTGCCAGACTGTTTCTAATAAAAGGCTGCAAGAGCATGTTCCAAGAGGATTGTGAGGAGCCAGGGTAGGAGTTGGTAATTTCCAGAGCTCTGTTTCTTTTAAGGCTATCACTAATGACAATTGTCTTTTATAATAAAGCTTTAATTTGGGCGAGGCATAGGGAAAGCTCACAGACTGCAGATTGGTCATTTTGGATCTGGTATCGGAGGGCTCTCTTCTTACCTGAGCACTGCCAAGTTTGATTGGTATTAATGAAGCTTCTACAAATGGTTTGACCAAGGGAATTTTTACATGAAAGGAGCTGTTTGGAGAGTAATTGTGGAATGAGAGTAACTGACAGCAATCACAGCATTTTAAAATGATTGGGTTTGTTTCTAAGGTTTTGCCACATGGTGGGCTTTGTTCCGTTTTTAGTGAACACACATTATTCACAAATGCAAAGGAGGAGGAGGAATGCAGGTGGTGTGATGTCGTACTAAACACCCTCTGCACAGTGGTCATGTGGAGCCCAGTTCATTAAAAGATGCATTTAAAAAAAAAAAGCTCTGTTACACTGCTAATACTCTGATGACTAGCACAGTTCACTTGCAATGTGAAATAGCTTTATTTAACAACTAGACACAGCCAAGTAGCATTAATTACTCATTACTGTTTAATGGACCCTTTAATCCGGCCCTTCACACTAGTTTTATTTTAACTGCTGTAGTGCTAAACCTTACGTGATGAATTACAAAAAAAAGAGAGAGATTATTAGGATGAAAGTGTAAGCAAAGCCTGAACTCTATGGAATATGGATTTTTCACTTGCTAAATCCTACTGAGGAAATTTTTTTTCCATGTACAAAAAAAAATCATTTGCTGTAAAACGCGTGGTATCTGTACGTGGTATCCTGTGAACTTATTTTTGGACTTTGTGTAACAATTTTGTAAACTGAGCTATTGATTGAGAAGTCATACGTGTATATATGAATCTTCAGGATCAGTTCCTGTTTGTTTTCAAAAGAGAACATAGTTTAATGTTTTTTTTCTTACACCTCTCTCATTTTTTATGACAATGCTGTAGTAATGGAAATACCACTGCTTGCTAGTATTTTCCTAGCAAATCGTTATAGAAGACCTGATTCATTTCACGATGTGTTTTAGTCACTTAGATTCCAAATCACGAGTATGAATTTCAGAACCTTCGGACTGTTAATAGTTGATCATATTTTCTATTGTCTTAGGTGAAAATCCGAGCTCTTTAACAGAAAAGTAAAGAACCGCCACTTTGTCATATCATTTTATAAGGGCTGTACTGTTACGGTTTGGGAGGGGGGAGGAAGGAGCTGTTCAGCTGCTGCTCAGCTGCTACTATGATTTCTTAATGATTCTGAAAAGATACCTGGGAGATAATTTTTTTTTTTCCCCCAATTTTTTTCTGTTATGAAGATTTGTTTCATAACATCAGCCATTTTCATTATTTGGGTCATTTTGCCAAAGATTTCCTGTATCTGATAAAACTCAGTATTTAATTCTTGAGATGCATGTTAATTGAGTCATTCTATAGAAGAAAAATTGTTTGGGGAAAGTGACATATCAGAAATAATGAACTGCATTATGTTTTTAATTTTAAGTGTAATATAGTTTGATACTGTCACTTCTGCATCGCTTTTTGCCAGTGAACCTACACCTTGGTTTGTGAGGCTGTACCCCATCCTCCTTTTTCTAGAGTAGCAATATATTTGTGTGGTTTGGGGCTATTCGCAGATCATCTTGGAAACTGCTTTTATTACTATCTTGACACTAATATTGTGATTCGTGTGGTTTCATTCTAAGTATTAATATCTCATGGACAAAAAAGTTGCAAAGTTAGGAAGTACCAGCACGAAGGTGTTTGATTACCCTTCACCGGCCTGTCTTGAATGCAAGGCTGATGAGACTTCCAGTTTGTTTTCATCATTATTTCTTTCCCAGTCTGTGTCTCGTGCCCTACACAGAATGGGTAGTTTTCACTTAAACCACAACTTTGCTGGGTTTTATTTTCTTCTAATTCACCATATGATCCAATGTCTTCATTTACATTTGCTGCTCCTCATTTTACGGCAAAGGAACTGAGGCACAGCAAAACTTTTTTCTAAGTTTTCATGTCCAGTTTGGGACAGGAAGACTCGTTTTTTCTTTGGGGACACCTGATATTATGTAGTGTTTTATATGTGCAAAGCCCAGCTCCCATTGAGTTCACCGGCAGCTGCATGTGCTTAGCATTTCTGTGCTCAGATCCCATATTCTCAAGCCAGTGACTCAAAGTACAGCCATTAAATTAGTACTGTAAAAAGTTTGATCGCCCTGACGTGACCAGTTTAATTCACCAGAATTGCATCAAACACAATGTTTCCCAAGGTGGTCATCAGTCACCTTCCAGTTTCCATCTCATCCACTGCACATCTTCCAGTTCCTGCAGGTAGTTAAACGAAGGTCCTGTGAACACCAGTGTCTACCATTATCTAAATTAACCTGGCTCAGCCTGGGTACTGATTTTTTGATAACCATATTAGAAAGTGAAAATACCTTTAGGTATACTGCCACAATTTCCTATTCCATGCTCTTTCACGCTAGCCTGTCGCAGTAACCCAGATTTCTGTCTTCGCCCTTTGGCCTCTTTATCTTCGCCAACCACAGATTCTTATGGCTGAGGTTTAAATTCGCTGAATGTCTCCCCTAACGGTGTATTTCTGAGTAAATTCTGAACTTGTCCATATAGTACTACGTTTGTATTTTACCAAATGTTACAGATCTCATTAAATCTATTGATGTCGATTTGAGCTGAAATAAAACCTCTTTCCTGCTGCTTTTTTAAGGTGCTGGCTATTCTGGTCAGAGCGGTAGTGGACGGCATGGCAGATCGCACTGGCGAGGTAGCGAGCGGATTGAAGGGGAAATTGCAAGAGCTCTTGGGCAGAGTGACTTCACGAGTGACAAATGATGGGGAGATCTGGAGACTTTATGCCCGACTTTATGGAGATGGACAGAATGGTAGTAGTGAAGACACTGAAAAGGTAAATGTGCTGAGGTGTACATTTTTACGCATACGCACTTCTGGTACAAACCTTCTGTTCTCTAACAAACTATAGAGCTGTAGTTAAGACATGCTCATGGTTTGCTTTAGCATTTCTGTAAGCTTATATTCTGCTTTTGATGTTCCTGCAGCACACATTTTTATTATCTAACAGGAGTAAGATGTTTTACATCAGGTTTTGTGAGTTTTTAAAAAAATCTGTCTCTTATCAGTATTTCATTTTAAAACATCCTATCACAGCATATGTGCGTTGTCTTGGATTTGTGCTCTGGAAGGGGTTTTGGCAGCAATCTAATGTCTGTAATCTAATGGTGGTAGGTTTGTTGGGGTTTTTTTTAATTAGAATCTTTGATTCTGAAGACAAGATATTGCAGTTTCTAGAAAAAAGGGGATCCTAATGGAATGGTCCTGTGGCATCCTGTAAGCAATCTGTATTCTTCTTCGCAATCACGAAGCAAAATGCATTTAAGATAGTCTATACCACAGTCAGAGTTCCCAAAGTAAAAGTGGTTTGTTCTTCCTTAGCTCAATATGGAAGTGAGTAACGCTCTTTAATTTCCGATGTGTTGAACTGCTGGTTTCTCTTTACCCACCTCTGGTTTTGCTAGCTTAATGCCATCTCTTGTTCCCATCGCTTCCCAGGTCATTGAGTTGATGGCGTTTACGAAATAACCACTCTGGGCTGCTAGGAGGGTTTACTTTGTCGTATGCCTGAATGTACCTTGCACTTGGTATTAAATTTCCAAAATTCAAGTAGCCTTGCACACTCCAAAAATATTTACGGGTTATCAGATCTTCGCTGAAGCTGGAAATACGCGAGGTCAGCATGCAGTATGTGTTTCCTAAAAGGGGGTATGCCTTTCGCCTGGGCAAAAATGTCAGTCTGGAGGCTTGTTTGTCGTGTGATGTCAAGCACAGCAGGCAGATGGTTGGACCTACAAACTGTATGCTTGTGGGGTTACGCTCAGAATGATTTGGCTCTCGGTCGTTGTCTGCCTCCATATGCTCTGCCCTGTGAAATGCCTTTTCTAGTTATTGCTGGTGTCCGTTGTACCTCCAATTCCTCCCTTTTTTCCTTGCCTGTTTTTCTTTACAGCTGAACAATAAAAGGGGCTGTTCAGAATTCAGAAATACAGACACTGCAATATCCTGTGATATATCCTCAAATTCTTGCTCAGACATGCAAAGTAGCAAAGGCCCTGTCTATACTATCAATGCAATCGTTTCAGACTCTGGTCACATCACAGTGCATTTCACTAACCCAGTTATCAACGTGGTTTCAATTTGTAGAGTAGACAGCACACGCTTAGGGTCTAGCTTGCCTTGCAAAATGGAATGAGGTTTATAAATGCTTTAAGGTACGGTTATGTGCATACAAGTATCCTGGTATAGACATAGATCACGAAAGGGCAAAACCGCCTAATGTTATCCTATTATGACATTAAAACGTTAAAACCAGTACTTACTGGCTTCACTCTCACAAGCACCGTTGTGTGTCAGCCAGATATTAAGTGAATATAACTATCTGTAGAAAAATTCCAGATGTATCATTACAGTTTTCCACCACATTTATTATGCAAAAGGTCACTGAATTCTGAAAGGACATTATTTACTATATGGTGGCATCATAGGACAGAAAGGTGGTAACAGATCTATCACAGTGTCACGTACCTCCTTACAAAGGTAGGGTTTGACCTTCATTTATTCCATTATGTAATAGTTCATTTAGTGCAGATTTAATTATATTTAACCATTTTTGTTCCGAACATAGCATTTGAAAGAACAGCCTTGCATGTCTGGCTGTTGTAAGGTGTGGGCTGGTTGTTGGTTTTTTTACTTTTCTGCTCTGCTGCCATATCTGATGTTGTTTTATTCAGAATTTGTTGGGTTTTTTTACTTTTCTGCTCTGCTGCTGTATCTGATGCCATGAATTGCAAGAGTCTACAGTCACAGTTCGCAACAGTGCTTCGTAAATCGAATCAAAGTCAGAGTTTACAAGTTAGGAGTGTAAAACTATTGAAGTGTTGGGTTTGGGGTTTTTTTTCTTTAGCTTAGCATATATTTACTCTTACACTGTTACGTATTCAACTTGCCACCTCATTCAGTACTTAATTCTTTCCTATGATGAATATAGTCCAGTCCTCCCCTTTCCCACCAAAGAATCTTTCCAACCTTTAAGCTTCCTGCTGACCCATACCCAGGCTATGAAACCTTCTGTTCTTTGAACTTTTCCCAGCTCATAAATCCAGGTTTCAGAAGTGCAAACAAACAGCCCACGAGACTGAATTCTTACCCCTCCCTGACATCTGTCAGCAAAAATCCCCTGATTTGCTGCTCTGACTCAGACATGTGCAGGCTGAAATCTGACTGCTGTAAAAACTGTTGCTCCTTCTCTTGGAAGTTCTTGCCTCTGCTGGCCAGAACTACTACCAATTATAACCTAGGTTATTATGAAAAAAATTAATTTGCTCTGGTTTGACATAATACACCTTGACTGCAGTTGACAGCAGCATGAGCAGTTCAAGGGTCTGTGCCACAATGACTGGGAGAGAGAAGGTGGAAGCTTCTGGGGTGATGACCCCCAGGTTTAATCTGTCTTTGTTCAGTAATCAGAAGTCTCTATTGCATTCGTGTACATGTACCACACTGAAAGTTGTTTATTCCTTTATATGATATTTAAACTCCTGTCGTGGTTTAGGCTCAGGTGGCAAAAAAGCCCCACGCAGCCACTTGCTCACTCCCTCTCGCACCCCCCACGGTGGAATGGGGAGGAGGATCAGAAGAAAAAGGTGAAAACCTGAGATAAGGACAGTTTAAGGACAACACAAGGAGAGAAGAAACAGTAATAACAGTAATGCTAATAAAAGAATATCTAAAGCAAGTGGTGCACAATGGCATTGCTCACCACCCAGAACCTGAAGCTCAGCCCCTTCCCTAGCCACGATCTCCCAGGTACCTACGGAGCATGTTATCCCATGGCATGGAATATCCCCTTGGCGAGTTCAGTTCAGCTGTCCTGGCTGTGCCCCCCCCCGCAGCTTCTTGAGAAAATTAACCCTATCCCAGCCGAACCCAGGACAACCCTTCAACCAGATAATTGAAGAGTTGTCATTGAACAAAGCCATGTAACTTCTGGCATGTATTTGCTTTGTGTTTCTGATGCTGTAGAAAGAAAACAAAATTTGAAAGCAAAAATTAATTTTTTTCTGCTTGAATTTTTCATAATTTTTTTTTTCTTAATGGGACCCTCCTTTACACATTGCGAACCAGAGCAGTATGGCTGCTCATAGCTGTGTCTGTAAAATACTTTATTCGCCAAGAATACATATAACGGAAAGAAAGCTTTGATATATTCAGTTACAATTTTTTTAAGTACAGAATTTCTATTCGAAATGTGAGTACAAGTAGTTTCCTATTTTTCAGGTGCATTTAATTATGGTGACTTGGCAAACACGGGTCACATCCATCAGTCTAGACAGATTTTTAAAAGATAAAAATTAAACACACGTTACTTTAGATGCGTCTCATACTTGCCATGCAATATCGGTGAAGAACATCTGTGTTACAGCTGGTGCGTACTGTTGCAGAGGACACTACTCCAACTCACAGGAAATCAGGCATAGTAAAGATACATTCGTTTTCAGGATTGAGCATTAATTTCATAGCTACTTAAAACTAAATTAGTCTCCTAGTTTGTTTTCACACATACTGATCTTTTTTTTTTTTTTTCTCTTTTCAGGCACTGCAGTGTCTCACTAAGGCACATAAATGTGAAATTCAATCAAGAGATTGGGAGAAAGATGTTTCTTCTTTTAAGAAAGTGGTGAAAGGAGCCGTGGAAGTTGCACATGGTATGTTTTACCCGAAAAGACTTTTTATTATTCGTGAAGAGTGTAGCAAATATTTAAGTAACATAAAATTGTACTTTACCCATTATATTTATTCCTACTATTGGCAGTCCTTTAATGGAGAGCATTGTTTTGATGCACAAATGTGCTTGGCATGAGGCAGAAATTGTGTTGCGTCAGTAAACATATGATAGGTAAACATGGAATCAATTAATTTCATGGTCTAGCAATTTCACAATGCAAGTGAAAATGCATCTATAGTTCATCTCAGTCCTCAAATCATCACAAGTTTGATTGACAGTGCCAGTCAGGAGATGGACAAACCTTAGACTCGGTAAGACTAGTCAGTTAAACATAACCATATTTATGTTTAAGAAGGATACATATCCTTCTTGGCTTTGGAGTTACTGACTCAAAATTACTTGGCATTCTTTTCCTTTGCGTTTCTTTCTGAGGATATTACATTTAAAAATTGTCTGTGGAAGTTACCAAGATTTTTATTTAAATGTTGTTGTTTAAAGCCTGTTGCTTTAGAGGTAATGCTTTTTTGGTTTGGGGTCCTTTTCTTCTGTGTTTGGATTCTAGTGGCTATAAAATGCAGCAAGAACAAATCTAATCATCAGGAAGCTTTGCAGATACTTTCTTCAGCTCGGCTCAACTTACGTGGCTTGTCGTCCAAAGCAAAGGTAGGTGTGTTTGAAAGGTAGGAATTTTTGTTTGAAAGCTAAGCATCTGTGTTTTGTTGCCAGAAACCATTTCTCTGGTTTGCGTCATTTGCAGATCAAGTAGTAGCTGCCTGTCCCAGGGCATCATCAGATGGATATTCACCTCTAGTTTTAAGTAGGCTTTTATTGCCCTTCTTCCTAGGCTAGGCTTTGACAGAAGGAAACCTACTAGTCTAAGAGACATCATTGTCATTTTAGAGCAAGTTAGAATTATACTTAAAATGTTGGGCAAACAAACGTGAATGTTTGGAAGGAATCAGTTATTTCAAAGACTCGTTCCTGAGGTGAGCAGTCATGGGGGAAGTCAGGCAGCCTCAGAAAGGATGGATGTCAAACCTGCAGAAAGGACCAAAACATGTCGGGTTACGCTGCATCACTTGAAGTGTTTTAAAAACAGAGGTTTCTGTTAAAAGCGAGCACTAATTCTTATTAAGGTTTTCTTGGATACCCTTAACAATTCAGATATTACTTTGTTGGAAAATGTCGTCACATTTGAATCATATGTTTGGTTTTTGGGGTTGTGCCCCCATAGCCATAGGCACCTGAAGAGCCGAGTCTGTTTCTGCACAGTTATTTTCCTAATTTTACCCTTCATCTTACAACATGAGACACTAAGGACTGATCTGGAATACATTTCTATTCAAAATACACTTAATGTCTTAAAGAAGTATTCCTCCTGGGCTGTGTGTGGGGTTTAGTAAATGTGAATTACAGAGCATAAGTTTTATAACATGTGTGCTTGTGTTACGAAGTGTTGATCTGTCATCAGTGTGCTAAACTTGGCTCACTCTCTTTTAAGTCCTATAATTTTAAGGATAAAAGCCTAGGACAGAAGTGTAAGTAGACACAAGCTGGCTCCATAACAGTGCTTTAAAATACTGACATACGTAAGTCTTCTGAATGTGGTGAAAAAAGCCACAACACATTTGTTTTCTTGGGATTCACAAAATGGTTTTTAAAAAAAAAAATGTGGACCCAGTGTGATTGTAGAGAAAGTAAGACTATTGACATAAATGATATAAATACAACTGGGGGTGGTTTATATTACGCAAGTATCTGAAAGATTAAGGATAGGCAAGTCCAGTAAATTGTATTTTTAATTTCTGAAGGCACTGTTTAAATGAACATCTATATTCCTGGCAGATAATGGTGCCTCTCAATTCTATGGCGCTTCTGAGAAGGCTGACGTGTTAGAGGTAAAGCTATTGGTGTGACCTCTGTTTTTGCATCTTTCCAAGATGCCATTTTTAATTTGAAGTCCTATTGAATTTCCAAAGTGTGGTGTGGTTTAAAAACTCAGTCATCTTCTGTAAGATGCTATGCACAAACAGTTTAGCACTGTTTATGCCTGTCCAAGCTTGACTGCAGCATCTCCTTTTGCTGCCTTGTGAGTCCATATTAGTGTGGGGTTGGCTTTTTCCTCTTTTCTTTTAGCAGAGAAGAGCACGTAAAAAATGGGCTAAGAGCAGACCTGGTAGTTAAGATTTCAGCAGGAATAAAGGAACAGTGAAAGTAACTTGTAAAAGACAAAATTCCAAAATTTTATAGTCAGGACATGCAATTGGAACAAAAACGTAGGTTTTGTACAGGAGAAACAATGTCCCTTCTCCGACTTCCCACCTTTCCTGGGATCTCCATCTCTGACGTTTCAGGTTCTGTGTTGTGTGTGACTCGAGGCACCCGCAGTCTGCTGAACACTGCAACTGAAAGACGTGTTGTAAATGGGCTTCTTTCTGCACAGAGCCTTCTGGGCAGTCACACGCTCTGGCACATAGCATCGTGGGCTCTGGTCGGCTCCTTGCCCCCATGCATCATTTGGGGTCACCGAAAAGGAGAAAGGTCACGGAGCTGTGTCATAAATGCATGAAATGTGGGTACTGTTGTGGGGAAACTTGGGGCATAAAGCCCAAAGAATGACGGTGCGTGAAACTTGCCCAGGCTGCATCTAGTTGAATAGATTTCTTTAACTGTGTGGAAAAAAAATTGAACAAATAATGATATCACCCTGATTTATTTAGCTGTCTTAGACTTTTCTGAACCAGAACCAGACTTTTCTGTCACGTTCCCGGTGTGAGGTTTTTGGGCTGGAAGTCAGAAATGTGTCTGTGCTCGTAGCAGGAACACATTCCTATTTTTGTGTAAGATGTCCCTTTGTTCAGTGGCAACACTGTTCTGAGGCACTTTGAAGACCTTGGTTCAGACCTGTTAAGTACGTATTTGTTTATAGGCGTATCTGTATTGTCCTATTGTGTTTCGATGATACAAGGATGTACCGATGTACTCCAGAGCAACTCTTGCTTTCTTGGTTTGTTTTTGTCTCTAAATGTAGGCTTTCCCTTTGTCAAATGAAGTGTGACTCCCTCTCCCTTTGCATCATAAAGGGGAAACGTCTGTTGGAGTGCTCCCCCACCGTATTTCTGTGGAGTGGAACCTCACACAACCTCCTACTACCTGAGTCAAATAACCGGCCTTGCAATAGCAACGTGTTCGGGGGCAGCTCCGGTCAGAGCTTGCGTATATCAGGGCTTCAGCCAACTCGTTTAGCATTCCTTTCCCTCGGTTTCCCTGGGAGTGTGTGAAGATTATGACTGCTCAGGAGTTAGCTGTTTTGTGTTTCTCTTTATGTCTTACCATCTTTAAGAACAAACTGGTTTTATTACTCTCTAGTGTTTTGTTTTCTCTTGTATAACTTAATTACACATGGATGAATGTCTCCACCCACACGTATCTTGACATCAAATGTTAAAACATGTTTATTTGAGGTTTTGGAGAATATGCCACAACAGAATATGCCACTGGGAAGAATGGCCATTAAAATTCACAACTACTGATTTATCACAGGTGGGTTTGTAAACCGCAGTGACGGTATGTGAGATGCTCTTCTGACGTAAGTTCCGTGGTACAGTCCTTTACGTTCAACGGCATCAGCAGTCAGCGCAGGCGCTCAGGTCCGAGCCAAAACCCGGTGTCCGCAGGAGGATTCGGCGCTTTTGGCAAAATACCAGGCGTGTGGCACAGACCTCAGGTCTATATATGTGCATGTGTGCGTATATATGCACCTTCTCTATCAGCCACAGAATGGCCTTTTTAAAGAGAGAGATACCGTCGTAGGTACCAAAACCAGGCAAGGGAGCAGAGTGGAGGTGAACTTCCTATGTTCTCTCTCCATGCTGAAACACAAACCGTATGCATATTTTAAAATAATGCATTTCTCTTTGTCACGCAGCAACTTTTTGTAGATGTAACAAGTAACGAGCTTCCCCGTGAGATAGCTGAGGAGGTGACAACGATGGACAACACGATTGCTGAACTTCAGGAACTGAGCAACCAGCTGAGAGACCAGTGCTGACACACCGACCCGATTTTGTGCCAGAAAGACAATTGCGACATGTTTCTTTTGCCACAGCTCTTGCTGATGAAATGTTAACGATTTTAATGCAACAACGCTCTCAATAAACGTTTTTCTGTACAATGCTGTTCTTGTGGTCAGCTTTCTTCAGACTCCAGGCTGCTTTTTAAGATTCTTATCTGTTCTCGCTGTCTTACCAAGTTGTGTGTTTTGGTTCCTCAGGCATTGGTTTGCTGGAACAGAGTTACTTGTATTCATAAAGCGATTATTGAGGATTAGTTCAGCCTGACTGCATCACTCCCAGGCGCCAGGGCTCTGCGGGACGCCCCACCTTGGCTGCCCGGGGGGAGCGGGAGAGGCACCAGGGCGGGAGGAGGTGGACGAGCCCGCAGCAGAGGCGGCAGCGGGGCCCAGCCTGTCACCCTCACCAGCGAGGGGCAGAGGGTGCGTCTGTCTGCCACTGGGCACGCAGAGGAGGTGTCAGTCTGGCCCGTCAGTGACGGAAGGCTGAAGCGAGGGCAGGCTGTCGTGGCAGGGAGCGCCGTGGGTGCTGAGGGGCTGCGGGTAGAGCCGGGGCACGAGCTGCCTCGATAGGTCATCAGGCACTTTCTGATTTAGAATTTGGTGTTAATTGCTCACAGGGGAGTAGGAGTGGGGTCCCGAGGGTAAGAATTTAGTCTTTACTGTTATTCTGGTAATACAATTAAAGTAGCAGGATGTTTGCTGCATTAGGATTTACAAACAGTTATTACTTAAAGCAGTATTATATTATTAAAAAAATACATAACTTCTGTCCTGTGGGCAATAATGTAGACTAGCACTTCTTTTGTGCCTTTTGCGGGCATGGGGACTTCCCCCCACTGAGGCAGCAATATAACTGCAAGCTAATCTAAAATGCTTGCATCTGACTAGACCTGAGTAAGTTATTTTCGTCCAGACTATTTTGAATTGCTTCAATTTTAAGTGTCTTTGCTACATCACTTCTTGAAATCGGATTTTTTTCAGGGATTTCCAGAAAACTATGCAAAATAGTTTCCTCACTCATTATGATTTTGGCTCTTTCTTCCATGTGAGAATGATACATCCTCCAAAAATCTGGTTACTTGTGTTCTGGGTATGCACCGTCTGTGGTACAGTCATTAAAACTATACCGTTACTAAATGGCAAGAATACCTGAAGAGAAAGCCGGAAGGTAAGAGGAAACCAAATGATTGGATTTGAAGCAGCAGTAAAAGAGCCTTATTTTGGTGCGTGACACCTTGGTAAAGCTTTGTATCCTTGTAAAGCTTCTTAGAATGGAGAATAAATTATTTGCTGCTGGTATTTTAATACGAGGTTCCCACAAAAATTATCTAGGCAATGGGTTTACCTGCTGGTGAAGGGAGAGCTGGCTCCAAAACACTTCCCCATTGAAATGGCCCAGAAAGGGAGAAGGCATTAAAGTTTGTGTAGAGCGAATTTGCTGGGGATGCTCCCATTTTGCTCATATGTGTAGTGAGGGGCCCACAGGCTGTGAGGTTTGCCACAGACTTCCACTGCTACTGTCTCATAATTATAATTTAATATGATTTACCTTACAAATTAAAAATCTTTAAAACTATTGGAAAGGAAGAGTTTAGGTGTGGAGTTGTTTGGTTGCAGAAACATCTCTCTTTTTTCTTGTGATCGTATTGCAAATTTTGAACTGGAATTATGTCCCACTGTCAACTTAAAAAACGTGACACTTGAATTCAGTTGGCTTGATTTAAAAGAGAATGATTTCCATTGAGTCCATCTGACCCAGCCTTACAAGTGAAGTTTGGAGGTGCAGAACATGAAGCCACGTTCATTTTTGTGTAATGGCTTCTGCCCAGCATTTAACAAGAATAGATGGGAAGTTTAACATTTCATCTAGAGTATTAGAGAGCTCTGTGAGAAGACCTTTATTTCCTTCCCGTTTCCCTAAGGCGGTCACATGCAAAAGTCATTCTGCTCTTCCAGTGTCTCTCCCCTGCAGTACTACATATAATTTCTGAGAACAGGTTTTTCCTCTCTTAGCAGATGTGTGGAATATAACCAGTATTGTCTTTCACCTAATACAGGGAAAGGCTACTATCCAGACACTGAATTCCTGAAGAGAGGGATGACGAGCGTTCTGACAGCACACCAGTTTTCCTGTCGTAATTAACATAATAGGGGGGAGATATCTGCAGAGACTTAAAAGTACCCAATTTAAATATGTATGGACAATATACGTGGTGTGGAAGATGGAGGGGCAGGAGCTGGCTCACCGTTCAGAAGGCACGGGCTGTTGGGAACAGATAACCATCCCAGAAAGTCCCAGCCACTTCATCCATGAGACCGAACACCTGATGTAAATCTCTTACCAGGTATGTTCTTGCTACCTCTTTCTTTGTATTAGTGGCATTTTTATCTTCCTCAGATAGAGGGTGAACTGGTGCTACTTCTTTGGGGTTCATCACAAGGGCCTTTTAAAACGTTGCAGACACAAAAACCCCCTGAGTGGTGCACAGTACTCATTTTCTGTACTCCTGCCAGCAGCGTTTGGTTCAGAATAGCTCTAGGAGACTATTGCCATGAAGACTGTGTTACTATAAAAGCTCTGGCTGTCCAAAAAACCTTGCTAGTGTGGGAAGAGGAAGGATCATTTCCTAAACAGACTGCAGACTTTCCAGATCTCCATCTTATGGAGAGCATCTGTCTTCTAACATGGGAATGTTTTTCGCTCAGATCCCTCCCGTGCCAACTGCAGAATCCTCGAGGGATTAGCCAGGCTGGACAGTCCTTTCCCAATGTAGTTGTCACACCTACAGACACCTCTGCAGCGTGGTATTTTCAAGTGCTCTGTGCACAGATCTACGGTAAGAATTCCTCTATGTAGCAGGGACTCGATTAAGCAGTATTTTACAGGAATGGCTTAGCAGAAGTTCAAGTACTTTTTTTTCTTCTGACTTGAGAAGGATTAGAGATTACCCATTCTGTCGTCTCTGCCATTAGAGCTGATGTGGCATGAAATAGAAGTAAAATGGGTGCATCTGGAATTTTCCAACTCCTACCTACCCAGACAGGGAAAGGTTGAAGATGAGTATAAAGCCAGTAAAGCTCGAAGGAGGTATGACATATGAAAAATGATTTATTTCTGTGGCCTGAGAGGGTTTGTTTATATGTCTTTGACCTAATATGGTTCAAGCTCTGCTGTATTTTTAGCCACCGGTGGTTAGAACCCAGGGAAGATATCCTGACTCACCCAGAGGGCTGTGGCTACGCAGAGGAAGCGTACACCGGCGGGTGTTGTGCTAAGAGGTTTTCTTGGGTGGGGACATTACTCATGAGCAGAAGTGGATGTTCTTAGGGCCGGTGGGGCCACACTGACTCAGGCAGGTCATCCCAAACAAAAGCCAGTAAACGCTGTGTTCCGGATCACATCATCCTCAGTGTTTCTTTCACCACGCTGACGGGTACCTTCAGAAAGGCTCCCTGCTCTCACCCCATCGCTGATACAGAGCTCTCTACCAAAAGTATCTGCGAAAGAAGAAATAAAGCTTGGAATAGTTTTCCAGATCTAAAAATGGTGTAAGGCTTATATGCAAATACAAGTTTAGTTTTTGGATATGTACGTACATTGGTTAAAACTACACCTCTAACTATTTTCAAAATAAGGCAGAAAAAAAACCAGTTACCGATTTTATCCTGCTTTGGAGCAGTACTGGCCAAGAAAGTATAAAGTCACTTTGAAATTATTTTGACTTAACTCTTTTGTCTCAATATTAGTCAGTGTGTGAATGACAGTGCAGATGGGCATAATGTATTTCAGGGGATAAAAGGAAGCTTAAAAAACTCATGCTATTTCCAGGGTGATACAAATTAAAATAATTACAGGGATTTAACTGTTCTTCATCTGCATTCATGCGCAGCTCTGTACCAGAAGGGCGTACAAAATAGAAAAAAGCTAACAGCTGATAGTGTTCGACTTCAGTTCTCTGAATTTAAAAATATATTGGAATTGATAGGAAAATCTTATTCGAAACGGGAGAAAAAATATCATCAATTGTATGGAGTTGTTTCCAGTGGGGTTACTCTCTAAGTGCTTTGTGTTTCAAAAAATATTCCATAAAATTAATTTGATTTTTTGTTCTGTGTCTGTATATATATAAAGCACATATGTATAAAAATGCACTCATATATAATGTATGTATAGAAAAACTTGTTAACTCTGAAGGTGTAAGAGGTATGTTTACAGGAAGGTACGTATCATGAAAGCGGATGCATTCCTAAGACTGGCTCACGTCAGCCTCCTTCCTACGCGTGCATTTCTAGTGCGCTTCCCACTAGAGGACTGCTAATCTTCCTTTTCAAAGAGGACTCGCTATTTGGGGTGTCCTGGTGAAGAAACCTTTAAAGGCGCCTGACTTCAGAAGTGAACGCGCTAAGCACTCTCAGGAGACCGGACTGAGCTTTTCCACCTCTCCTACACTGCTCATTCAAAGCTCCTATTTGCCAAGTCCTATTCAGACTTGACAAAGTTAGGCCTAAGTATCAGCCCTAACGTGGATCATCTAAATTTGCGAATAACAGGAGGTAACTGCAGACTTTGACTCTTCACCGTAGTTCAGGGGAAAACGCTTTGCTTTCGTAATTAAATACCTTTACGTACTGCCTGCCTTAACGCTGAATGTTCTGCTCTTTGTTTCAGCTCAGTTTTCCAGAGAGGTTTTTATTGCTGGTCTTCTGGTTAGGTTTAAAATATGTGCACAGATATATTTTAACACGGTTTTTTTCATACTTCTATTCACGCAAGAGATTTCCATGTTTGTCTGCCATTACAAAACTGTAGATTCATCCATTTATGAAGCATTTTAAATTCAAGTATAATAGAATTAACTTCGTATTAGGGCTAAAGAATGAACAGAGTGGAATTTGAGAAATTATTGTATTTTATGGCAAAATTTTGATGGTTACCGTCAGTTGAGACGGACATGGATAGCGCTTACTTTAAGTGCTTTAATTTGCGTTTCTGAAGATGTTTTATGTTCACAAGTGCATATGAAAGATGTGCCTGTCCTCTGTTGAGAACTGCCAAACCAGTAATGCTGCTTTTTTTTTTTGAGCCAAAAAGTCATAAGCAAATAAGACCAGATGTAGCAAAGAGCATCCTGTTCATTTTACATGATGGGCTTCAGAAATAAAACTGGCAAATGAAGTGAATTTCACAATGTGAATGGCAATAAAATATTTACTGTTATGCAAAAGCTATGGCTATACTGCGCTACAGAAGTACTTATAAATAGATAGATTTCCGTTGACAAGTAGCTTATTCAGGCATGTGCTCAAATATAGTAGCTGCATTCATTAGACAAACATTTCTGCTAATCCCTCAGCTACACTAATAAAAGAATAATCCTGTATAGGCTGAATGTAGTAGCAGAGGGTTCTTTTTTTAACCGTTAATGTCCCTCAAAGACCAAGGTCTGGTCGTTATTAGTGACTGTATTTGGTTTTCAGTGAACGAGCTGAAAGTTGATAACACTCGGCAGTGTGTTAAGTTAGAATTCCTTACTGAAAATGGAGCTACCCTTACCCTTAGGAGCAGCTTAAAATACATACTGTATATTACGCAGATTTCTTTCTGCTCTTTAAACAACCAAAAACCCCAGAGAACAGCAGACATCTTGGGCTTTTTGTTTAGTTTGACTGTTTTTATAGCATTTGCCCTCTTGCTTGCTTGCTTTCACCCTTCTGATTTCATTGTTAAGGCGAGAAAAGTAAGTTTATGGATTCAGACTGCCTTCACTGAGCAAGGCAAGGATGCCGGGCAGGGACAAGGCAAGCAAGTCTCTGCCCTTCTCTACTGGGGTAGATAAAACACCTATCACAAATTTAATCCACTAATACTGATCTAAACCCAAATGGGGTTTCTGCAAGAGCGGCGTGGTTTGAGAGCAAAAATCTGTGATAATTAACTCTGCTTTCTGTGTAGAATTGTTTTCCAAGTTGACCTAAGGATGAAAGTCCAGTTTACTCTGACCTGAATGTTTTCTCAGAACACACCGAGAACCTTTTAATCACCACTGATGTCACATATCCCTTCTTCTCCTTTTTCTTCCTATTTATTTTAAACCTCCGTGTCCTGTGAGTCAACTACAACAGTCCTTAGCCAAAAGTCAGTGTAACGAGCAAGGCAAAGAAATACCAGCCAAGAGACATGCAATGGAAAACCGGGATTAACAGCATGAAAACCTTCAAAACTCTAAGTTAGCCTTTTAATGACATCACTGCTGAAGTGAAGCAGATACATTTTGCAAGTCACATTTAGAAGTTAACCCTTACAATTCAGATCTTTGTCTCTCTAAATGGGCGTAATATTCTTTTTGTGTTAAGTGCAATCGTTCCATCCACCTCCAAGCCTCTTGTCTTCCTTAATTTTCAGTTTCTGCTTGCCGAAATGGTGATTCTGCTGTCATGGAAACCACATTTGCGTTTCCCTCTCCAGCTTCTCTGGCGTGGAATTGGCTTGCCCATCTTTTACGTGGTCTCTCAGCAATCTGGCAGTTTTGTGACCTTTGGTCCCTGGAAAACGCCCCCTGATTTTTATAGTTCTTTGTGTGCTTCTGCTCCGTGGCAATTTCATTCCGTTCCTTTTCAGTAGTAGTGCCCCCTCCTCCCCTCCTGGTAATCTCTCTTCCCCACTTCTTTAAGGTGCGTCTATGACTTCTTGGTCGGGAAGATGCTAGGAAAGACCTTTAAGGTTGCAATTAGTGTAGAGAGCAGCCAGCAGCAACAGGAGAAACATCATGTGTTGTGAGATGAGAGTTACTTGAAGGAGTGGAAAAAGGGAGTTTTTCCCTCTGCCTTGACTGAGCCCTTTATGTTTAAAGACGGTTAAAGAGCACCGTAAGCCTTTGCCAGAAAAACAAGATTGTGAAGGGAGATCAGCAGCCCGGAGACGGCGATGATGGTCCCTGTGCAACAGCCGAGACAAGGAAAAAAAGATTAGCACTATTCATCAGGCAGGAAGGCACAGGACTTTCCTTGAGCAGAGGATTGAGCAGTAAATAACCAGAACAAACTACTGTGTTGCCGGAGAGAGATGGCAGACCAACCAGAAGTAAGAGATGCAGCTGGAGAGCAGAAGTAAGTCTGCTTGGCAATAGCCCAGACTTAAAAGCACCAAGCTTTAGGCACCGACACCAGTGTGCTGCAGGGCTTTCACCAGCCCATGTAGTCTGAGGGACTGTGTCTGTTTGGAAGGCTCCAGCCGTCTCGACAACGTTGTATTTGTTTTATTCGATGCGGTCCATCCTGCATGGCTCAGGTTTTGCTGTTGCCGGTGCTTTCACCTCCTATTTTTAGAGGCTTGTAATTTGACTGTAAATTCTATGCAGTCCTAAACCAGGTGTAGTGAACGCTGCCTCAGCCAGTCTGCACTTTCTGTTTGCAAGTGAAAATCAGGCAAGTAGTTCATAAGCTTGGCAAGCTACCGAACCAGATGATTTTGGTAATCTGTAACTGCAAAACTAATTTACAGTCCTGCTAAGCAGAGGGCTTTTTGGAGCTGAAATATGCCTTGCATTTGATCTGTACTCCAGAAGGGCTTTTGCTGCTGTAGTAATCTCTAAGAAAGGTGATAGATGAGCAAAGCACGTTCAAAAGAATTGATGTAGAATAATTTAGGCAGTTTCAAATAGAACTTCAAATTGACTCCTGGATAAATTAATGGGGGGGGGGGGTTGGGGAAATGGCCTATGGAAACAATTTAAGCAGCGAGGTCCATAAAATGGAATGGAACAGTGATAGCACTAAGAACTCAGTGTTGTGACAACGTCATTCAGAGAGGGCGCAGGCAGCAAGATGCTTCCGTCTGCACGTGCTGTTTTACTGCAGAAACGGTTGTCAAATACTATTCAGGTTGTGAGATGTTCCTAATCAGAGCTATAGCAAACTTTAGGCAAACTATTAATCAGGAGGATTGACACTGAGGTCAGCAGGATTTTTCCAAGTTTCCTGAACATCTTGGAGAAAGAGTGAACCTCCTGAGGTTAAGCCTTTGCTTATCCTGTTCCCTTAGCATCCTGTGTCTGCTAAACCCCGACGAGCGCCTCACTCCCTTGGACAACACCAAGCGGTTTGCGCTGTGATTGCATGACACCAACCACCTAACTCGCTGCAGAAGCTGCAGACCACTCGTACGTCTGTGCGTGCGAGGACGCGTGAGTACGCACACACGCTTTAGCGGCCCTCTTCCCACCTCAGACAAAGCCAAGCGCTCTGTGATGTTCTGCTGCCCAAGGTGACACGTCTGGGACGGTTTGTCAGTGATTTATCCGTCCTGCACGCGAACGCTCCCCCCTGTAACTGCAGTGCTGGAGTGCCTGCTGCATAGCGTAGCTGAGTGCAACCTAGTCCTGCAGGTATCACGGGATCTTTGGATTCCTGCCCTTTCAAGCATTCTGCTTGAGGCAAAATTTCAGAGTTCATGCTTCAGGTTTTTGTTTTTTTTTTTTTTTACAATTTCCATGAGGTTTAACTGAGTGAAAGAGATGTCGGTTTTGTGAATGTCACTCTTACCATGGTTGGTTGGTTGGTTTTTAAGAGGAAAGGTTTGGGTTGTTTTTTTTTTTTTTCTAAAAAGCAGTTGAACCCTATGTTGTTTTGCTGGCAATGCCTTCGTCTGAGTGGTTGGTTTGACGCCGTATGGGTGGCTTGAGGAGCTGGGCCACGGAACCTTGGAAAGAGATGAAAAATTACTTTCTTAAGACCATATATATATATATATATACACACATATATATAAATCCTTTGAGTGTATAGATCTTTTCCAGGCATTTTCTCATACATTCATACTAGAAATTATTCTGCATATTGCAGATGTTGGTTTTCTTCTTTCATATGGGTCTACTTCCTCGTGGAAGTCAGGGTAAGGCAGCGAAGGTACCTTGCAGCGACAGAAGCAAACACAGCTGGGGTATGTTGTCACACGCTGCCTGAGTATGTTTTGAATCGCTGGAAATAAATCCAAAGGAAAGCCCGATATCCTCCCTGATGCTGCTTCTTGCTGTAGTGACATTTCTACAACAAGGTTCTGCATCAGTGAAAACAAATGGGGTTTGTATTATGGGATGGCAAGGTAACGTCTATGCAGGAAAGCAACTGCATTTGTTTTACTCATTCACGATTTGATTTATTGTCACTGAAATTTAATCTAGGGTTGGTTGTTTTTTTTTTCCTCTGGACTTTCTCTGTGAGAGTTCTAGTGAAAATATTGCATCAGCACTTCAGGAATGGAGCAGCAGTGTTATTCTTATCTGTCAAATGCAAAGGCCATGAACTTCCCCTGAGAAACCCAGTGAAACAGCCTTTCTGCTCACTGCAGGGCTGGTGGTGTAAAGAATACTTCCTAAACTGGGGCCCCTGCAGTAGCCCTCACAGCCTGCAGTGCAGGCAAGCCTCGCTTGTTTGCCTGTTCTTGTTGGAGACAGTTACTTGTGTCTATGTAAGTTTACCAGGGTGCATCCCTGCACAGTGGTAAGAGAGTGCCCCTGAAAAAGTAGTGACTCTTCAAACTTACCTGAGCATAACGTTATCAGACCTTAAACGTGCCTTTCTGCAAGCTTTAATGTGTTTTAGCCTTTGTGAATATTCCAAAACTTATTTGGAAAAATAATTAAAAATTAGAAGTAGATATTTAAGAGGAAGATATCTGAAATTATATCAGACGTTTCAGATGTATAAAAATCCTCACAGCAGTCATGCATCTATTTGACAAAACCTTAAAAATAGCTTTGTCTTTAATGCTTGGCAAAATTACGTATGTGTGAGTGCATGCATGTTTGCGCTTTTGTTCCTTTTAAAGGCGAGTGATGCTCAATATGTCTTTATAATTTACTGTCCTGTTTACACTTGATAACATCGATGATCTCAGCACAACTCTGGAAATGATGTTTAATCGTGGCGGAATGAGGACATGGGTATACAATTGTTTTGTAAATCTCTCTCCTAAATACTGACTGCCTTGCAGCCACGGGATGAGTGAGGGTTTAGGAAATTCTGTTTGGAAGACCTCAGAGCTCTGCTCTGTGCCAGCGGTTGGAAAGGATAGTGTAGCAATGCTTTGGCTGCAAACCTCAGTTAAGAGAGATTTGAATTACTCTTCTGACTTTTCCTCATTTAAAAGCAAAATCTAGGTAACAATATACACACAGTCTCCTTGTCCCTATTTCTTTTTATTGCCCCCTAAAACAAAGCAGCAGCAAAACCTCCCTGTGCTATTGTCAGAGGCATGCAAGGAACAAGATGACCACTAACCAGGCATCAGGCTTTTCCTTTGCCTTCCAGCACCTGATGCTTGGCCCAAGACCGGCATCAAGCTGTAGGTGTGTGTGGCTGACGACAGAGCACATGAACAAGCGTTCTTGCATTCATTTGCTCCTTTCTTACTTGTAGCTCTTGCCACCAAATTCTGCTTTCTAAGGCCCCCATAAGAGACAGATGATGACGTCCTAGGTTCCTACTGATCTCTCCTTCTCCTCCCTGGACTCAGAAAGGGACCTTTATAGGAGGGAATAACAGCTTTATCTGCAATCACACCAAAGGGGTCTTTGACGCCCTGCTCCCTCCGGAGGCGTGGGGAGTGCCTCTGAGTAGTGCAAGTTCTGCAGCCGCTGGTTCTTTTGCTTCTTCCTTGCCTTAAGTCACCACCTCACACTGAACCGTCCCTGTTGCAACCCACTGACAGCTGCCTTGTCTTCAGGGTGCTCTTTGAGAAGCTCTGTTACCTCCCCAGGACCCGCCGTTCTCCTGCAGCACAGCCCTTCGGGAAGCAGGCTCCCTCCGGCTCCCGCTGCCCCAGCACGGTCCCTTCAGAGGAACCTAGAGGGTTCACAGGCAGGGCTTGGAGAGAAAGCTCCTGACAGACTTGGCTGCTCCCTGTCAACCCTTGAGTCAGCAGAGGTGATTCACACGGCTCGAGGAGGGGAGTGGAAGTGCAGAGACTTCTGATCCTTCCTCTTGGCTTCTTTCAAATGAAAGGGAGATTGGAATTGTGTTTTCTCCTTACAGTGTTACGTGAGGTGTCCCTGTGCGGTAAGAAAGGGATAATCAAGTAATGTAAGGGGAAAAAAAAAACCACACACACACAAAGGCAAACATTTTCTTATGCACTCATAAAACCTTAGAAATGAAAAAATGCAAGCCCTTGTTTAGCTATTGGGGACCCATCGACTGTCTATTGGGAATGGTCCCTGGCCCCTCCTGATGTCCAAACATGACCTGTGCCCTTGTAATGCTTGGAATAGAGTTAGCTGGTCTAAGCCAAAACCATGCCAGGGGTCATGCTACCAAACCAGCAGTGGGGGTGACTGGTGGACCTGTGCTCAGACACTCTGTTTGACCAGTCTAGACATAGCTGAAGAGTACAGGTCCTCCTCCAGAAAATCCCCAGCCCAAGGACTGCCCAATAAGCAGAGCAATAAGAACCACAGTTTTTAGCACATAACTTTTATGCAGAAGTTCCTGTGATGTTCTGTGAGCGGGCAGAGGAGATGTGAGGCAAGGCTTTGTAAAGGCAAAGGGCTTTGCAGGTGAGCCATCGGTTGGAGATACGGTTACACGTATGGAAGTTGTCCCAGAGGCGACCTTGGGGAGCTGACAAAGAGAAGCTTGTTCCCTTGCAGAACAAATAAGCCACAGGGGGAAGAAGTAGTAGATAACAGCAGTGTTGATAAGAAAACATAAGAGGACAAGGTTGAATTAAGCCGGTCTTGAAGGTCCTTAGTCCCTACAAGGCTGATAAGGGAGAATATTTAAACAGGAAAGGGTAAAGAGATGGGAACCATAAAATAATCAAACTTGCTAGTGAGCAGCGACTACTAAAATTAATTACTTTCCTCTGCCCCAGAGCAAGGATTTTAATCTTCTGCTTTCATTCAGTCAGCTACTATCTCCACCTTAATGTTACTTTTATATGTTACACTTTCCTGAGAATACAACAGATGGTGAATATAACAGATGTAACCTCTATATGAAGAAGCCTCTCACAGTTCTGCAGAACAAATACTAATGCCCAGAATATCTTTAGAGACATATCACCATAAGAGGGTTTAGTTTCTAGGGAGAAATAGAAATCTGAAATTCACGTGTGCCTGCAGTCCCCCATGTGCTATATTCCAGCTACAGATGACAGCATAGAGGGGGTAGCCAGGTCATAGCAGTCTCCTTTGCAGCTGGACCCATCCTGTGGCTGAATGGCAAGGGAAGGTCTAGCTTTGCCTTCTGTAACCTCGTTTTATGGATCCCTGGTCATGGAGCGGGACCTTGTGCTAGCCACGCTCCCACCATTTCATTCAGCCTGCCCTCGTCCCTGTGCAGCAAGGAAGAGATCTGCAATATTTGACCCTCTGGAATCTTTCCCTGGCTCCCCCTTGGCACTGGCATAAGTACTGACTGAGCTGTATGAAAGGTCTTGGGAAATAAATCCCAGCCCCTACTCTCAGCTGCATCTAGCAGAGCACTTTCAACACCATTTGGAAGATTTCCTTTTAACTGACCTTCAGGCAAGACTTATTTTTGTGCTCTGGGTATTTTTAAGATGAGCCTGAAGGAGCTCCTAAATATCTCACTGATGAAAGTGGGGGAGGACACAGGGTGTTGCTGTTTCCAATCACTCTGAAGGGTCTGGAAAGTCCCTGCGTGGAGTTTTAGCCTTAATTTTCTAAATGTAGAAAGCCTGCGCCCATAAGTAATCTTTGTTGCCAGAAGACTAAGAGTGAGGGAAAGAGGCATGTAGAGTGGGTTTGTGGCATGTAGAACCTCCCCTGTCCGACACCACACAGCTGATTGCACAACAGTGAGAATTGCTGTACTTCAACGCACAGACACTTGCAGGACTACAAGGAGTTTGCGTGTGTTATTTGTGACCACGCGTTGGGGGTGAACAGCTGTATGGCGAGATAGAAAATTCTTGGCTTCCCACTTTGGTGGTACTTGTAACTAAACTGGAGTGGAAAGAAACACAAGCTGTAGCCTGGGGATGCTACAGCAGGTTTTTGGTTAGAACAAATTCCCCGCATCTCAGCTGAGAAGGGGCAGCTCCAGGCTGGAAGCGTGGCTGAGCAGCTGCTGCTCTGCCCTGGCTGCGTGCACCACAGGTCATCCGCCCTTGATCTCTGCTTGGCCGGAACAGGGAGGCTGGGGAAGCTGCTCTTCACCTCTTCCCAGATGGTGTCTCTGGAGTTCCTGTGTGGCTGGCCGTCCATGCCACACATCACAAGGACACGTGGGCTCATGAGTGCTGGATGTCTTCTGACAGCCTGCTCCCAGCGGGATTACGCTTGGAGCAATTGCATAAGGGAGGGCCACAAGACTGAGTAGTTTGGATAGTCTCCAAGTCTGACGAGTCTCAAGCTAGTAAGCAAAATGAATATACCCCACAAGGCACCCTCTTGGCTTGTTTCTTCCTGGGGAGCGAGGGCAGGAACCGAACCAGGGTTTTGTGCTGCAGGGGCAGGGTATTTAAATGGTGTCCCTCCTCTCGGTACAATGGCAGGGGGTTAAGCTTCCTTGGAGAATAAGCAGCATAAAAATAAAGGAAAAATTTGACTGCTGAACAAAGAGATAACTGGTAGTGGCTGCAGCCCCATTATGTTCTCGGCATATCTAATTTAACTTTTTTCCCCTCTTTTTTTTTTTTTCCTGGAATGTTTTTGGAGTAATCACTGCTATTCCTTGTAAGCAAGCGTTTTATAAGGTGTGAAATTCCTATACTGCTGTGTTTATCATGATTCATGACCTTATGCCCCAGGGGAAGGGTATAGTCAGCTTGGCACAAGCAGTCCTGTGCCAGATGCATGGTGGTTCACATTCAGAGATGTTATTTACAGAGATGCGGCGTGGGGGGGCGGCGTGCAGCACGAATCAGCGGATCAAGGTCCCAGATAGCCTGGAATGTGCAGGATCAGGTATCTGCACTGGAGCACTTACCCCCTTCATTCTTCTTTCCCAGGATGCCTGACTTTTACAGATCATTTATCTTCTCAATGACCATGTGCCTACGTACAGCTATTTCCATTCCAGTCACGGTCCTTGTTCATGTCACTAACAGACCTCACCTCAGTTGATGGCATTATTTTTACATAATGACTAAATCAGTGGAGGACCATGGAATATGCAATATACAAATTTTGAAATCAGCTTAAACGTATGCGTCAACGTGGTTTAAAAAGTCACGGAGGGACTTAGAGTAATGATAATTAGGTGCCGCAGAGTTTAGCTGGTGAGGGTTCTGGTGTTAATTAGCCACTTAGAATCACTGAATCCTTTATGTTGGAAAAGACCCTTAAGATCATGGAGCCCAAGCTAACACTACCCAGTCCAACACGAAACCTTGTCCCTAAGTGCCACATCTGCACATCTTTTAAATACCCCCAGGGATGGTGACTCAACCACCGAGTTACAAAGATTGATGAGGGAGCATAGCAGGGAAATTCAACAAATGTCTACACAACGGCTTGATGAATGACCCATAAACACGAATGAGAGGTATGTCTATATTATCGAAGAGTCAGGAATTGGCATTCAAAAGACCCCAGTTAAAATCCCCTATCTAAACATCTCCGGTAAACGTAAAACTGTGTTTAATTGGAGCGATACCAGTCAGCTCTGCCCAGGATATGCAGTCTTGGTCCTGTGGCAGAGCATTATGTGAGGCAGAGAATAGTTATGGCATGCCGAGCTAGAAAATATAAGCAGGTATTTCTTTCTTCAGAGGATGTTCATTGCCTTCCCAACATCAGTGTTTTCCCTAGGTCACCTGGTGCTCCGTTGCCTCCTGCGTTCTGTTGTTGCTCCCGTCATACAAAACCGAAAATTAGATAGAAGTTGTGACAAGACAGATAAAGCAGGTCCTGCGGTAGGGGAGTCAGTTGGAAATGGTTCCAATGTCACAGAAAGCGAGGGAAGGAGGAAGCGAACTAGGTCGGCTTTCAAGGTGCAAAGAGAAAGACTTTTATGGGACTTAAGAAACGGACGGGGGGAGAAAGGAGGACTTAAACGAAACAGTAAAGGGAAAAAGACTATTTAAGTGGGCCTTAAGAAGGGCAAAGAGAATACTATTCTACAGAAGTTTTGATCTAGCTCCAGCTAAGAAGGGTTTTCCCATCGTTCTGCTCCCTGGGAACAATACAGACAAGGGACTAAACCAAGGAATTTGTTTCGATCGACGTCTGCGTGACTGCGGCCCTTTGCAAACCGTACTTTCTTTGGGAAGATGGGATGAGAAAGAAAGACAGGAGTAAGTGCAACCGTGAGAGGCATGAGAGAATTAATAAATGCTTCAAGGACCTGCTCTGCAGAGCAGTGGCGGGATCTCTGTCTTTACCAACCTGCGTATTTCACACGTGGGGCTGCGGCCACCTTCCTCCTCCCTGTTTTCTGAGGCTTTTGAGCCAGAGCCCGGTGAGGTTTATGGTTGTTGGCCAGTTGGTTTGAGGTGAACTTGGGTGGTTGTTTTTTTAAAGTCTGTCGCCTGCTTCCTGAAGCAGACCTGAAAAATGCAAACCAGTGTAAATCCACGCTAACAGACCACCAGGGAAGAGAGCTGCTGAGTTTTGCTTTTTCAGCCTGGCGATACTGGGGAATCCAAAAGATTCAGTTCTCTGACGCTGGCCGAAGTCTCTAGGTTGTTTTTGTGAATGCTGCTGCAATCTCAATAGCAAAAGATTTCCAGGTATTCTCTCTGTGTGTGTATGTGTGAAATCCAGAATTTGATGGGCAGATTATTACAGTTCTGTCATTTGCTTTAGCGTTTGAAGAGTGTCTGCTGTCAGGAGTACAGCGGGACTTCAGTGGCTGAATTTCCTCCTCTTCCAGAGTGAGAACTCCAAAAAGCAAAAACTTATACACACAACCCGTGATTGAAAATAAAATCACTGAAGATTTTGTATGCCTCTTTTCCCAACTGACCAACTAGGAGACGTCAAAATAGACTCGGTGATTTTTAGTTGTATTTTCAAAATTCACCCTCTGATAACAAATCTCGTTTTGCATGTTTTGGCATGCTGAAAATTTAGGACACAATATACTGCTGGAAAGAAAGTTCTGAAAACTTGAGTTTTGGTTGCTTTTTTTTCCCTCCACGTTCTGCTAAAGGTTTACTTTTTAAAAACCAGGCACTACTTGTCAAGCTAGAAGACTCGTCCAAATTGTTCATTCTTCGTTGTTCTCGATGGTCTCGTGCCGTGGTTTGGTTGTGGAAACATTCGCTCAACTCTCATGTTGTGTGCTTCCTAGGTCACTATTATATTTGTCGTCTTGTTTACAGCAATGAGACTGGGTTTTTTTGTGAGTTAGGTACTACACAACTTAGAGTTTAATACAGAGAAGCACTTAGTGAAAAAGGAAAAAAAATAAAAGCCAGACGTGCACGTGCCTACAGTACAGTGCTTTTCTTCAAAAATCCTGGAACAAGTAGTTTTGTGGCAGCGGAACTAATGGCGCCTGGGTTCCTATGTTTTTTTGTCTCATGGGTGATTGACTCGCGCTATCTAAGAGGATGTGAGCCCCAGGCAAAGCTTTTCCCATCGCTGGGGTGTTTATATAAGTGCTTTCTCCCATGAGGCTTCTCTTATATCTTGAACTCACAACTGCAAGTTTTCTCAGAGTCAGGACTCTGATAGCATCTCTACCCATCTGTCTATTTTCAGGAGGAGGAGGAGGAGGAATTCGGCTATCTTCCACAATTCTACCAGGCTTAGAAGCCGGTTGGAAATGTCATTGCGAAATTGTTGGAATGAAGACACAGGTGAACACAAACCGAACGGTCACACAGGCTCCAACCCTCCTGAAAATAACTTGGGCATTTCAGGACGCAGCACTGCCGTGAGTATCAGAGATAGTTCGTGTGCTCGAAAACGCCAGTGCAAACTCCGTCCAGTAGGAGAAGGTGCATTTAATGGTTTGTTTCCTGGTTGTCAACGTTACGTGCACAACAGCAGATGTTTCGTACGTTTCCAAACCGGCGCTTTTCAGCTGTGATTAGCTGTGCTGTGTAATCCAGACTACGCAGATTTGCACTGTGGAACAGAAGATTTCTATTTGAGCACTGGTAAACATTAAGCCTAGTTTTTTAGTTTTCACAATTGCACACATTCGTAATTGTGTAGGTGATTATCCAGTCAAATACAACGCATCCAGCATTTTCATAAGAATGCTGTTCTTCAGTGCAGTCTGCTGAAACAAATTCTAAACTTGACGTATATATTTGAATAGTAAAGGCGAAGTCGTGGAGAGATGGTCCTAGGGCAGCCAGGGCAGAGCAATGCCTCTATTGAAGTCAGTGAAGTGAAACCCTGGCGTGTATCCTTTGATGGTCGGCCGCAGTGATGCAACACAAATGTACATTTTAATGGTGCTTTGACAGTGCTTGAACTCTTGGCTGTACTGAAAGGCAATTTTTCATCCCTGATGTTTTTGGAATGTGTTGAGAGCGTAATACCCATGTTTTTCATAGATCCCAGAGAGACCTCCTTCTAACTTTTCTTTTGCCTACTCACAGCAAACCCTGCCTTGTTTGGGTGCTGAGGAACGCTTGTGAATTAGTCACCACCAGTGAGGTAAGGAGTGGGGTTTGAGTTAGCTGTCTAAATTTTAATTAAATGAGAAGCTCTGGAGTCTCGCTAGATGGATTCTTAGGTTTGAACGTTATTTCTTCTGCTTAAAGTCTGAACTGCTGGAAATTTCCTGACTTTTTTTTTTTAAATTACCTGTATTTTTATGAGAGAGTCCCATGAAATGTTAAGAACTACTGGGGAGGAGGAGACATGTCACACGCTAGCAATGAATTGTAGAGACTTTAACCTTTGGAAAGAAGAATTATTTAACCTCTGTGGGTCACAAAACAAACTGAGTGTCTAAAGAGTAGAAAAAGCTGGAGATTCGCACCTTCTGACGTTCAGACAGCTTGCACCAGTGGGCTAGCAAGGAGAAGCTTCTGTGTCTCTGCCCAGACTAGAGGGGAGGCGTGCCTCCATGGCTGAGTCAATCTGCACACGATTTCCTCTCTCACACAATGGAAAAATACTTCATTTGGGCACAGAATGATATTCTCCTGTTTTCTACACTACTTAGCTGTGATGGTGGTTGGGCTATCAAGCTCTCATGAGAGAGTTATCCTTCTTTTCCTTTTGTGCAGACACCTCGTCTTTCTTTAGAAGCCTTCTGATCTAGTGTTTTACTAGATGAGCCATCGGATGCTTAATCACAACCTAAACGAGCTCATTTTGTCCATGTGTATCACAGTAGCAACCTGGGCAGGATCGACCACGTTTTGAACTTCTGTTCTGGATTGTGCTGTCTTACCCGAGTAGCTGGAGGTTTAGAGCTACCCGTGCTACCTCCAACGCCTGGAATCACAGCTTTTCAGCAGCCGGAGGATGAACAGATCTGCTATTTTTCTTGCTTCTCTCACAGGCTTCCTCAGATGTAGCGGGAGTCAAGCAGCAGCTTTACATACTCTCCTGCAAATGGGGGGAAAACTGATAGGGAAAGCTGAGAAACCACAGAGAAAGGAACTCAGTTCTGAAATATTTTTGAAATGAGCCTTTTTTGCTTATGGTCTTCAGAATCTCAGTAGCACCCATTATCCAGCATGGTCACAGCACAGGAACTGAGATGTGAACTCCAAACAAACAGTAGAGAAGGGGTAGATGTGCTTACACCTGTTTTAAAGGAAAGCAGTGTAAGCATTACACGGAAATCTTCCTGCGGGATTTTCTTAATAGTGGTGAGGAGTAGTAAGCCTGTGTGAGGAACTCTGCCCAACAACAGCTTTTGCTTTAAAATTATCCCATATTCCTAAAGCTCTGTGCTCTTGTTTTGTACTGGCAAACCATCCTCTGTGTGTACTCAGCAGGTTTTTTTTTTTCCACTAACAACCCACACTGTGGGCCAAGGGAGCTCAGGATGAGTTTTTCATTTCATGCACAGCTCTGGAATCCACCCCACTGGAACTTGTATCTTTTGAAGTGCTAATAATTAACATGCCTGCATTCCTTAAACTGCAGTGCTCACCAGAATGTGCTTCCTGCAGAGCTGAGTGAGGGTGAGGACATTGTCTGGCCAGCAGGAGGAAAAGGATGGTGACCCTTCCCGGGAGGATTCTTGCTGTCTTTGGGCTGCTCGGAGGAGAGGATTCACCTGAGCTGAGGGTGGCCAGAAGGCTCTTGGCCCCTTTGCATGTGCAGGAGGTATGTAGGATGTGCTTCTCTCTTTAGAACTCTTTTTTATCTTTTCGAAGAAGCAGACTTTTTCCCACCCCAGGGCTCTGCTTACTGTAGAGATGCTCCAGTTCCTTTGTTAACCCAAATTTGGCAGCGGATAATAAGAGAATTCTGTTGATCGAATCAAAAGCTATAATTTCTAACAACCGGTGTGAGGATCTGACTTCTTTTTCCAGGCCCCTTCATCCCCCACGTGAAGGGAGGCTGCATGAGGCTCTACCAGTGGCTGGAAGAGTGTCTGCTCTGAATGAGCTCCCCGATAAGCAGAAGTGACGTGGGAATGGCCAAGGGGAGTGAACGTCAGCAGGTGAAGTTACACACACTATGGCCTGAAAGAAGTCGAAGTGCCAAGGAATCCAGCTGGCCTGTCAGCGTGGCACAGTCCTGGCTGACCTTCAGCCACACGGCACGTCTCGGGGTCTGTAGCGTGACCATGACACGCAGTTTATCTCATGTCGAATTTTCTCAAGCTATGATCTCAGGAAGGTGAGGAAGTCGGATCCCTGTCCCAAGGAAGGATCACTTAAACCAGCATCGCTTGTCATAGAGATTTGTCGGATCTGTTCTTAAACACCACCCCGAACAGCCTCTCCAAACTAGCCGGTGTTTTATTGTCTTTGTTGGAGGGCTCTTTTTCCCAAATTTCTCACACTGCAAATCAAGCATGTTACTTCTCATCCTGTCCACACTGGACCTAGAAAACGGTTTGTTCTTTTCCTTTTCTTTTTGCAGCCTTACGTGCTGAAGATTGTTTTCAAGTCTCCTCTCAATCCTTTTCTCTAAACAACCCCAGTTTATTCAGTCTTTCCTTCTGCGTCAGGTTTTCTGGACCTCAGATTAGTTTCCATTGCTCTCCTCAGGGCTATCTCCATCTGGCTCCATCCAAGACGTGCAGAGTCCAACTGGGGCAGAGCACTTCGGCTGAGCTCTCTGCCATGCTGAGAAGGTGACAGCGTCTCGCCCTTCTGTGTGTTCACCGTGCTACCAACCTTTGTCATTCCAGCGCTTAGGCCAACAACTGTTCCTCAACCTAAGGGTAAAGCAGAAATCTCAAGCCTATAGCCAAAGCAAAGCAGGTGCTCAAACATCACGTTTTGGTGCGCCTTCCTTCTTTCTTTCTTTCTTCCTTTCCTCTCTGCTCAGAAAGGGTGACAAGGTGTGGCTTGCCAAGGCAGACTGCCAAGAGCTGAAATTTCCTGTACAGCTGTAGAAATAAAGAACTGTTGAGCGTGCCTGGTCCTCACCACACCCTTTCCCTGGCTCTGCTTTGCCCTGTCTAGCTGAGGCACCCCGCTCTGCAGTCCACACGTGCAGGGAGCCACACAGGGTGGCCGGTACGATCCCCGTCTCTTCTCATGCCCGCTATTTTGTGCTGCATGCCTGGAGCCACCTCCCCTGCTATGCTGGGCTTTTCTCCAGTATTTTAGAGAGGTAAAAGCGTCTAGGTTGGACGTTTTTATTTCACTATCAAGTAATAGCAAAGGTGCCTCATAAATTCAGGAGGACCAGGTGGCACATCCCTCCTCTGACATAACGCTTGAGCCCTGCCTTTTTGCCTTTTTTTATTTAACGCTTTCCATCACTGATGCCCCTGGCAGAAGAAGGGAACAGGCAGTCCTGAAAACTACCTTCAAAGCACCTCGTAGCTGTATTGTGACCAGGGCTGAGCCTGTGAATGCAGGGGCTCAGTCTTCTGAGACGCTGAAGCACTCAGCTGCCTGGAGATCAGCAGAACTTAAAGTCACTGAGCCCCTCCTAGGAGGCTCTTACCACCCAGCAGGACAAGAACCAACTGAAATCAGTCAGTGACTGGCCTGGCTTCCAGCTTGTATTAAAACCAGTTGTATGAACCTGACCCAGAGCGTGTAAGAAACTAAGAATTTAATCTGAAAAGGGGGGAGTTTCATTGCGCTTGGATGTGGGTTTGGGGAGAGTAAATACAATCAATCAGAAGTGATATTTTGCTGCTGCTGCTGGTGAGGGGTTTTTATCACCCAGCATAACCCATATGTTGCAGGATAACGTACATGCCGGATCTAACGGAGCAGGCATCCCTCACTGGGCAGAGAAAGGCAAGGTGCATTTTTCTTCTTCACACAGTAGGAAAAGAGTATTTTTTTCCAGCCTGTTATAACTTAAGGAACAGCTGGATGTATTTACTCTCAAACTTTTCAAGAATGAAAAATTTAAAGATAATTTTCCGACAGCTGACAGAGGAGACGTTGGGGTTCTCAGCCCTGGCGAGTGCTACTCTTGGTAGGTCGTGCTTTCCGACAGTAAGATAAACACGCTTCAGGAGATTATTCAACGCGATTAATACTCTGCCTTGCCAGAGATCCGTGTTACCTCGTGAGGGTTGTCTCTCTACAAAGTGAGAGTAAAAGGAGAGTATCCTGGGTTTAGCTCAGAGGGCGCAGGAAAGGGAAGGGTAGAGAAAGAGCAGCAGCACACTTTTACCCAGCACGGGCAGGCACCTATTGCACCCTGGACCATTTGTCGTGGCCCGACCCTGTGTCCAATTCAGTCAGTGGCAAAACTCCCGAAGTCACAAACGGCTCTGTCGTAGGACTAGGCTGTTTATATGTTTGAAAAATAGAAAACAAAAGATCTTTGTCTGAACTGTGGCGTGTTTATTGACTATAGATTAGCTTTAAAGTTCCTTTGCAGTACATCCCAGTCCCGCTCGGAATCGCAGAAGCTGTGGCTTGGCTAGACGTGATGCTTCGCAATGCCAGAGGCAGCCAGTCCTATGTCATCTTAACTCATTAAAAACACGGGGTAAGTGATTGCATGATCGATTTTATCTTTGTCCATGCTATAGATGCCGTCAGAGGCGTTCATTCGGTAGCAATTGGTTGAAAATACTAATGACTGATGACGCAAATATGCCATGATTACCTTGGGCTTCATGTAGGTGCTTATGGTGCCATACACAGCCTTCGAAAAGCAGCTTTTAGAACTAGCCTTTGCTCTAATGAAAACCAGAATTCCTTCAGAAACTGAACAATAACATTTATAAGCGTTTGTTTTTCTAGCTGAACTTCCAGCGACAAAATATTTAAGGCGTATAGTACAATTGGTTTTCATCAGAAAGATGTGATGGATAATGTCAGGTTATAGGGTACGTTATTCTTTATAGACGAAAATTCCTATCTTATAAGTAAACATTTTTTTAAAAAATGTCGTGAGAGATATTTCAGTCAGAACAAATATTTTGTCCTATGTGTTTATGGAACCTAAGAATCTGATCTTTGTGCCTTTGTATTTTAAATCTCTGTGGCTTGAACTTGATTTTCTAGGTTTCCAAAGGACCGTCCAAATTGGTTAGCTATTAGAGCCATATTTTAAAGTTTATTTTCAGTTTTTGTAGCAGTCTATTTAGTATTTATCCGTTCCAGGAAAAATCTTGACATAGAGGCTGGGTAATTTTTCAATTTGGTGGTTTTTCAGTGTTGTTTTTTTTTTTCTCCTTATAGATACAGCATAATTCTATATTGTTTAGCTCGCAGATGAAAAAAAAAATTCTGCAACACAGAATTCCAATAGCAAACCAAGGCTATGACAATGTAACGAAATAATGCAAATATTATTGTGATGAAATCACTGCGTGAGATTTTATGGCTTGCGTGATTAGCTATCCAACCCTCCTTAGCAGGGAGGGCTAGAGCCTAGCTGCGGGACTCCTGTGCCTGTCCCGGGACGTGGCGCAGAGCTGATGGGTCCCACGTTGCAGTGCTTGGCTAAGGAGGAGGACTCCGAATCGGGGGATGGCAGCAGTGGTCCCTGGGAGTCAGAGGCAATCTTGCCCATGGAATTACCCTGCAGTCTGGGTGGCGCCCGCCGGCGGTCGCTTGGTGTGCAGCCAGTTGGGACTGCATGAACGCTTCTGTCTTCGAATCAAAATTTAAAAATCAGTGGGTCACTGTATAGAAAATAGCTTTGGGAGCAGCAGAGCTACGAAGTCTAATGTATAGCTTTCTGTCTTATGGGTAGAGCTTTTCTAGTCTACAGTGCAAACGCCATCCAAACCTCTTCCCAGAGCTGGAACACCCACAATGATTTGCATTCACCGGTGTCTCATACCGTTGTTACCTTTCCTTGGAGCGGTAATAGAAGCTGCTTCTCCTCAGTTCAGTTTAACAGCCTGGTAGGAATTGAATGTATTTCACATCCCTATTCCTCTTAAAATGCGAGTGAAATTGGCCATGTGCTTCCAAGTTATTAAGGGAAGACACATGTCATGATGACACATCTTCAACGTCTTAGGAAACTAGGCCAAGATACCAGTGCGTTGAATAAAATATGGAATCTCATCAGGATGTTATTGCACATCCAGGTTTGGCAGGATCTCACTTGGAAAATGAAGCACACATTATAGGGGTTCGCTGGAAAGTCAATTGTCTGCAGATTCCTGCGTAGGACAGAACTCCATCCTCTGCTCTCCCTCATATGAACGCCAGGTGATGGCGAAATGTATGCATTAACTTACTTAGATCGTAGGAAGTCCAAGGGGAAATGAGTTCGGATGGTGTATCTATTTTCAACATTATATAACAGAATAGGTCTAATGTCAGTCAGCCATGTCAGAGGGAGAGTTGGGCTGTATCCACTATTTGTAAAATTAACTAAATGTGCATTTTGGAGTTTATCTCCTAGGATTCTACCTCTTCAGATCTTGAGTAACACCCTAACACAGTAAGTGATGCCTGTAAAGAGCCCATGCTCCACTTGAAGTATCTGTTGATTGCTGAAATAAGGCCCCTGATGATCTTTCAAAAAAAGTGACTTCACCGGTCTTCCAGGATAAAATCTAAGTTAAGTAATTTAAAAAATTCTTTGTGCTATTTTAGATTGAATGCATAAAGCCAGGGTTGTGTCTGAAGTAGGCAAAAATATTTAGCGGTTTAAGCAGATCTTTTGGGGAGAGTTTTGTTTTGGATTCTTTGATCCCACACCCCCACCCCCCCCCCAAAAAAAAAAAAGTCAGGAAAATAAAAAGTGGAGCAAACATGAAAAAATAGGAGCATGTTTCCAAAATATAAAATTTTTAAAATCTGAAAACAGTAGATTGGAGAATTTAAAATCTTCCAAATGTCTTAGTGGAACTCTGATCAGAGGTCAAAGAACTGGTAGTTTTTAAAACCAGGAGGGGTTATTAATATTCATGGCTTTCAGCCTTCCTTATAGGAAAAACCATAGAATTTCACCCTGCAGCTCTTGGTTTCTGCCCAGAAGATTTGAGCCAGGTGTGAAAAAATTCAATATTGACACAGACTTGAAGTCATGGAGAATTTACTGCATCCTTTCATAAGCCGTTTAACTGCTTAATTTCCTCACAGTAGAAATTAGTGTGCTTTACCATTTGAACTCAATCTAAGTTCATCTTCTAGCCATGGGATCTTGCTATGTCATTATGCACAGCATTAGAACATCTGGTTTTATACTGCGAACAGCGCTGCCTGCACTGAGGCAGGCGTGATGCTCAGCAAGATGAGCCGAATGCTGAAATGTGCGCCACAGCTCTGAGCGTGTGAACATTTTTCCCCGAAGTCAGAGTATCTCATCAAGCGCGGAAACGGGCAAGTAACTGTCGAGTTACCAGCACTGCCGGTGAAAGACTAGGCAGTTTTACTACCAGTTGCTAGTTTCCCTTGTGCCTCTCCTATGAGAGACTGTGATTTAAAATAGCCGTCACACTGACACAAGAGATGGCAGAGCTACACCTAGGAGGGACAAAACCCTGGTCCAACGGTTTGTCTTACCTTGCTGAGGGTACGTTGCGTGACAGAGACCAAAGCTTAGTCTGGTCACTCACATCACCAGAAGCACAATGTCACTTCTCCTGAGGTCCTGAAGGTAACTAACTCGGTTCCGTCTCCTCTGTGCCTGGCAATACATTTTGAAAAACATGCTTCTTGTTTCTTGTCTGCTTTCTGGCACACAGAATCAGCATAAGTGAGGCTTAAGTGAGCAACATATTTTGATGGAAGTGCTGCATCT
The DNA here is from genome assembly GCA_009769605.1 of Bucorvus abyssinicus. Classification (NCBI taxonomy): domain Eukaryota; kingdom Metazoa; phylum Chordata; class Aves; order Bucerotiformes; family Bucorvidae; genus Bucorvus; species Bucorvus abyssinicus. Next base: position 36,963,830 of record CM020031.1, read on the forward strand.
AGAGAGATGGAAAAGGCAGAAAACTCTTCAAGAAATTGTTATAGTGACGTTTTGATTTTGAAAGTTTAGGATAACCGTATGAGAGGAAGTCAACGATCTTCAAATGCTGCAGTTAAAGGTTTGGGGCACGCGGAATTTATGAATATTTTCTTTGTGAAGCCTGCAGTTGACTGGTCTCTAGTGCTTTACCATTTCGATTGTTATTGTTGGTATTATAAACAGGAGTGTAAGGTACTTTCCAGAGCAGTTCAGCAAGCAGGTTCTGTCCCCGGAAAGCACGGTTTCACGGATTTCCACCAAACACTCACAGAGGTGTGGCTAATGCAGTGTTCGCTGAATGCTGATGCCTTCCGTGTTCAGGTGAGTTCGTTTCATGAACTGAATCACATTTTAAATAGCAGAACTAGCAGTTTTCAAAAGACAGAATATTTAACTTACACCATCCTTTACCCTCGCCTCATCCTTCCATCAGGCTCCAAGTACAGGGATTCCTTTTCCTTTGTCTGAAATATTCTCAGGAGAGGCAGTTAGCCTTTACAAAACTATTTCTATATTTATTTGGATTTTTTCGTAGATGGAGTGCTTCATAGTATTTGCTCCTTGAAAACAAACGGGGAAAATATGTTTACAGCATAAGTCATTTACAAGTGTGGGTAACAACAAAGACAGATGATCAGATTTGAAGCAGCAGCACTCCTGTCTGGTTACACAGGCAAGGTATTACTGCGAACGCGGAGCTTCAGGCTCAGTCTCACGAGCTGGAAGTACCAAAAGGCAAAGCCAAAAAGCCCTCACTTAGCTGCCTCCAGAACTATAGTCATCAAGTCCCTCCTTCTTGAGATGCCTGGATTTCTATTCTGCACCTCCAGCTGGAGTAAGGAGCACTTACTTTCCTGGCTGTGCTTGGGGTGATCCTGCAGCCCTCCGAAGGCACTCGGTGCAAGCTGAGAACGTGTTTTACACACAACCCCTTGGATCAGCCCTGCACAAACATGGACATGACTCCCTCAAAATTTACGTTGTGCTCATTAGCACCATGTACCACTGACCAAAATAAGCAGCCTCCGCAAATGCTAGACAAAAGCTCAATTAGTTAAATATAGATATGCCTGTGTATGTATATGTAGATACGTACATGTCTGTTGTTTATTGAAAAGAAGCTACAGATTCTCTCTGGTGCAGATACCAAGACCGGCACTCTTTCCTCCCAAATGGAAGCCCTGCCCACAGAAATAGAGGTAAGCTTTCTGTACATGACTTGGCTTGCCTCAACTGAAAGACAATACTGAGCTTCTGTCTGACCTCCTTGGCCAGGTGCTCCCAGAAGGAGCATAGCAGGAGGCATAGATCAATGCAGCACAGCATGGACATCCACCATCCTGCTGTCCCTGTTCCTCCAGGTTCACGGGTTAAAGCCTCCCTGGGAGCCAGGGTGGCTGGAGGAGCCCACGGGACATGTGGCTCTAGAGAAGCCAGATCAAGTCATGCTGGGCTTGATAGGTTTCTAGCATGCTGGTCCCACGGGGCAGCTTCGATTCACTGCGTGAACCTTGTCAGCAGGCTTCTAGGACATGTTAGCTGGGGCATCTTGCTGTCCGGGTTCTGAAAGCAAGGAGGTGGGCAGCAGCTTTTCGTGCTGCTTTCAAGCATGAAAGCTTCTAATTTCTGAAAAGGAAAGATCAAATTGTAAAGCACCGACATCTGAAACTGGGACAGAGGGGAAGCATAGTGAAAAATGGTGAAATTGTAGTTGTCTTGCATGTGTGGGTCAATCTTCTTGTTTGTTTCCAACCACTTAATTAGAAAAGAAAAGGACACGTTAAAACTGTGCAGCGATTCCAAGACAATGTGTTCTTTCGTTTTCAGTGGAATTTTGGAGAAGTTCAGGTGAGAAGTTGGAATCATAGCCGTGTGGATGGAAATCAGAGGGGTTTGCCTCCTTCGAGGTATCGCACAGAGCACAGTGTCATCATTTCTCTAGCAGAAATGGATCTGTTTACTTGGGGACCTTGGCTTCGTGTGCGTCTCTGCAATGTCACGCGCCTGGTGTTTCTGCAATCGCTTTCTGCCAGTTTTGGTCTAACGCTTCTACTGACAGCTCCGGCATCTCCTGTCCTGCAGCAGGGAAGCAGGTCAGGTTTTTCAGTTTGCTCTTGTGCACATCACTGCTGCCTTTGTTGCTGCATTAGTGCAGTGACGTGAGGTGTAAAAGAGGCCAGCACCAAAATCTCCTCGCGCAGGCGGAGACGCTCACACAAGAGCTACACTGAACTTCTGCCATTTCATCCTTTCTCAGATGTTTCGTGGGGAAGCTGTTTGTGCTCTGACAAGCAGGCTGTTGTGCTTGTTTGCTTGCTTGCTTTGTAAGCATTAGATATTTTTAAAAGTTCATTTTTTTGCTCCGATGACTACCCAAAACGCTGCTATCCGCTCGCGTTCAGCCTGGAGGATTGGGACGAACATTAAGGATAATCTACCCGGCATGTCTCTGATTATTTCAGAACTGCCACATGAAGGATTATTTGGTGGCAGTTTTATGAGGTACCCAAGTAGAATAAAATGCCTATTTTATTTCAAAAAGAATGCGCCCAAGGACAGTGCAACGGGACCCCGACACAAACGTTTTGCAATAGGACACATTCTCGGGAAGTGATTTAGTGTCTCAGCTGGGATTTAACTCCCAGGGAGAATTCCACAATTGTCGCTTACTGACACTGGTTTATTTTCAGTGGAGAATGCTGACTTCTCAGAAAAGGAGGAGGGGAGTGAAGAACCATCTTGTTTGTTTTATCCTTGTGTTTGGTGGGTCGGGGCAGAGTTATTTGGGGGCAATTTTGCTGCATTCCTTGTTAGATACTCATTCCTCAAGTGCTGAGCAGGGAATTTTATTGCTTTCACTTGCGTTAGTTAAAAATAATAAATTCTGTTTGAGAATAGGAGATGCGTTTTATATGTGTCTTGTAAACTTTGCACTCAAAGATCTCCATCAGCCGTGCAAACGCACCAGCAATCCTGTTAACATCTGGCAAGTAGCAAAAAATCAGTTTTTAAAAAAATCTTTAGTGTAATATTCCAAAGCAAGTTTTTTAATTAGGCTTTCCCCCACCCCTTATTTTGTATAGCCCTAAAGTGATCAGCAATTTCTTAGTCAGAAAATACCCTGCTTCCACTGACAGTTCCAATTACAGGGTGGCTACAACTACCGGACTGTCTTGTTGGAGCTGAATTGTCCTTGCTGCGTTTGGGGAAACTGAGTTCTTAAGCTTGACAAGAGTGGTGCTTGCAGGACTGTGTGGGACTGCCTGGCTGCAGTAAAGTTAAAGGGCTCCTCGAACTTTAATTCACATGGAACGTAAATCAGGTAAGCAACAGGCAGAAACGCTCATTTCTTGAGAGCTCTCTTCATAACTGGAAACCATTTGAGTTCTGATTAATGAAATGGAAAAAGCCGTTTTCTGCCTTGTCTTCCCTTTGCGGTGCTGCAGACAGATGCTCTTCCTTGGTCCCTCTTGGATGGCTGCACAGGGATGGGAGAACTGATGACTCTGTGGTGGAGTGCAGAGAGCCTTGGGCAGAAGGGCAAAAGGAGAGGGTGCGGGTGGATTGCAGGGGTCCTGCACTTGGGTCACAACAACCCCTGCGATGCTACAGCCTTGCGGAAGAGTGGCTGGAAAGCTGCCCAGCGGAAAAGGACCTGGGGGTGTTGGCCAACAGCCGGCTGAATACGAGCCAGCAGTGTGAACCAGGTGACCAAAAACACCAATGGCTTGTATCGGCGATAGTGTGGCCAGCAGGAGGAGGGAAGTGATTGTCCCCCTGTACTGGGCACTGGTGAGGCTGCACCTTGAATACTGCTTCCAGTTTTGGGCCGCTCACTGCAAGAAGGACATTGAGGTGCTGGATCGTGTCCAGAGAAGGGCAACAAAGCTGGTGAAGGTTCTAGAGAACAAGTCCTGTGAGAAGCAGCTGAGGGAGTTGGGGTTGTTTAGTCTGGAGAAAAGGAGGCTGAGGGGAGACCTTACTGCTCTCTACAACTACCTGAAAGGAGTTTGAGACAAGGTGGGGGTCAGTCTCTTCTCCCAAGTAACGAGTGACAGGATGAGAGGAAACAGCCTCATGTGCCAGGTGAGGTTCAGGCTGGATATTAGGAAAAATTTCTTTACAGAGAGGGTTGTAAAGCAGCTGCCCAGGGAGGTGGTGGAGTCCCATCCCTGGAGGTATTTAAAAGACGTGTAGATGTGGTGCTGAGGGACGTGGTTTAGTGGTGACCTGGCAGTGCTGGGTTAACGGTTGGACATGATAATCTTGAAGGTCTCTTCCAACCAAAACGGTTCTGTGATTCTGTGACTGAAGGAAAGCGAGTGTCACTTCCACTGCCTGCAGCCCCCCGAGAGACAGAAAGCATTTTGAAGGACCCCAGCGTCTTGAAGGTGTTCTCTAAAGGCTCCTGAGAGAGAAAGGGAGAAGTAGAGAAAACCTGCACATCCCTACCTAATGGGAGGC